>OX467092.1:4948227-7348227 GCA_950106755.1 Climacium dendroides | reverse complement strand
GTACTCCACCTCCTGGCCACAGTTGCTTATTCAGTTGGTTATGGGTGGTCCTACTCTAAAAGGTTCCTATCTTCGAATGATGTTAGATGTTAGGTCATTTGTCTTTATTAATTTTTTTAATAGATTCAATTGGAGGATCTTTTAGATAAGAGCACTGGCACGGTGGCTTAGTATACCTTCATGGGACTCCACGCTCTGGGCCCTAGAGTCAAAATAGCCCCGACCATGACAATGGGCATGATTACCTAAACACCGTGAGCACCTAGTTTTCTTCTTTTGCCCTTAACTTCATGTGGACGGTGAACTTTTAACAAGGCTTGAAGTTGATTGATTTTTCAAGACTTTCCTTTGTTTTTGTTCTCTAGCTTTATTGTCCTTAAGCCCTAGAACTTGTTAGATGAAGAAGCTTCTCAATTGGAGCCCGTTGCAATAGCAAAAATTTGGAATCCATTTTTTTTAATACAAAACACAACAACCATAATGGGGAGTACAAAATGTAGGGATGGGGTGGAGCGCTTTGGCTAGCCCACACTAGGGACTTGCTTGAGCTCCAAGCAATGGCCACCAAGCATTGTTTCTTGTGGGGATTTGACTACACCATGGGGGCAATGCTCTAACTTGTTAAAGGATATCCTCCAAAATTTCAAGATTAAAAAGTTTCACCAATTGTAGGATCATAATGCTTGAATTTCAAAAATAAAGTTTTTTCAAACTATCCAAATTTTTTGAATCATGGGATTCACATATTATAATGGTATTGTGGGAATGCTATGTCTTCAAAATTGTCCAATTTCGGGTCTTGGAATCACTTTAGAAATTCCTTGAGAATATAAAAAGTGTCAAAATATTCTAGTTTTTTTTCCTCCCTTATTTGGATACCTAATCTATACACCTATAAAAAAACTTTTACCTCATAGGCATGCATGAATGACCAAAATGGCTTCACATGGGAGGAAGTAATGTTCCGCCCCACTAATTTCACCAAATTTTAAGAAATTTGTTGTAGAGTTTTGTTGCAAATCCTCTTGTGATCAGGTAAACATTTGTTAGAACTGCAAATGGAGGAAAAATTTGGAAAACCATGTGGAGTGCTTCAGATCTTCTTCTAAGTCAAGAATATGTGTCATGTGCTCCAATGCTAGGATTTTTGATGCAAGCCCAAGAAGCCACCCGGCTACAACATATCGGTCTTGCCATTCTCTAGCATATTGGGGATGTAGCCCAAGGCATTTAGTACGGTCCAAACAAAGGCATTTTTTTTGTGGGAACACAACATTTTGAAGCATGAATGTATCTACATTATACAACACCAATGGCTCATAAAAGCATGCACGTCGCACTCAAGGACGATGTACACTAGAGGTTGTGAAAAGTGCCACATAAGTCCAACAACCAATTGCCTTTGTTGTAGACTGTCTCCTACAAATTGTGAAGGCCGATTACTACATAGCTCCTAAAGCAAACAGAGGCCAATTACCTCACATAAGGACCATGTTACATGGACTGCAAGTTACTACTTTTGCAAACATGATATTCCTAAAGGGGCATCTCATAAAATACGCATCTGCAAGGCATTAATAAATAAGAGTACTTTGTTGCAATGGTGACTAGAAGATGAAGATTTCTACACCTTAGACGACATAGCATGCAAACGATTTTGGAAAATTGAAAAGGCTGATTGACACCACTTTGAGGACACATGCACATCAAACTTGCTATATTGTAGAAGCAAATTTATAAAATTGGACTTATGGGAGTTCAAAAAAATGGATTTCATAGGTGTGCACACATACTACAAAACCACAAATAAGAAAATGCCTAAACCTATGACATTTGTAAGTTTGCCAAAATTTAATAATGCAACTTTGGCAATTCATTGAAGATGGAAGTGTTGTTCCATGCTTGAAGTCAATTGTCAAGTCAATTGGTGAAGGGTGTGTCTATAGGTGTGTGCTCCACATGCTCCTTGATCCTTGATTTGCGTCCCATCTCTTTGCCTTTATTGCTTATAAATTGACTATAGTACCTATAGAAAATGATGGACATAAACTACCACTTGCTCAGAACCCAAGCAACCCATTTTCGCTCAACTATAAGCTTTCATAAAGCATTTATCTTTGTAGATGTACTTCCCTCCATACACCCTGCAGGTCTTCATTTATTTTTTGTTGCATATACAACATTTGCAACGCTTTTTTTCTAGATGCTTCATGCTGTAATGTAGTTTACGCATGATAGGAATCCCCTTGTACACTGTTCAACTAAATTTTATGAAGCCCATTGACAACTAAGTTGAAATCAACTAGTAGTAGGTCTTTCATGACATGGGATGATTACTCTTGTGATGACACTCCAACTCATAGAGCACATATGAGTTTCCAAGACTATTGTCTACAATAAACAAAAGCAAACGGTACCACCATTTGTTTGTATGGATTTGACAAGTGTAGTTTGCACGTTTCTAGTCAACTACATCTATGCCCCTCATATAGGTGACGTAGTCGAGTATTATAGGGCAAGTTGGTAGTATAACATGGCGAATGTGAATCCACCTTTGGGTGAAGCAATTTATAGACAGGGGGCTACTATGCACGTTCAAAAAGTGCACATCTATGAGTCAAAGTAGAAACCCACAAACCATCTGTTGGCTAGTGTGTATTTTTTGGAATAAATTGCCCCTACTCTCTTTGTCATTCTTATAATGCCCCGTTAGACTCTTAGGAAAAAACTTGGAATTACTCTTGTACGTTCTAATGGCAAAGAATCCTTTTGACAACAACGTATCAAACAACTTCACCCCTATAGAGAAATTGTCTACCACTATGCAGTGACCATGGTGTAACAACTTGTCTGTAAGGCAAAGTACCACTTGAGTGACCATGAGTTGATGACTACTACTAGCCTTTGGTGTGGTGTCTAAGTAGACCTCAAAATTCCATACATAATGTGTCACTGAGCAAGTAGTAGACTTTTATACCATACTTTATTGGCTTGTTCATTATAAATTATTAGAAACTGCAGTACCAACCTTTATATGCTATTACAATTTTGTCCATAGTTAGAAATTTATCTGGATTCAAAAATTTCTTGTAGAGGAATACAAGATTATCATTTAGTTAGCGTACTTTTTCTAGCTTGTCGCATTGTGGATCTTGAAGGTTAGTATAGAGGCTATTGTTGTCTACCAAATGAATATTCCTAAGAATATTAAGAAAACAATCTCTCAGCATAATATTTTTGATCATTGGACACCAAAAGAAGAAATCATGTGACCAATAATCTTTTAGTTCTAGTTTTGCCTTCAAACCTAAGTAAATTACAATGCCTAACCATACTTTCAAGGATTTGACAATCAATTTTTTTCCATTTGGGTCCACCATTTGTCTTATTTGCAACTTTGCTAGGAGCATTGTAGACACTCTAACTGGCGTATAAATTAGTCTACTTTACTATCTTCTCTAGGATTTTTTTAGGCCAAAAAAGGGAGAAAAAAGAGAGAATTTATGGTTTCCTTCTTCTATAAAAAGAAGCTGGACTAGGTCTAGGTCTAGAGAAATTATTACATGAATCAACAAAGTTCTAATCTACACTTTTCCACTTTGACTTAGTATACTTCTCTTTGAATGGCAAATTTTCTATGTCTTTGTTGTAGACTTCTATTTTATCTAGTAAGTCCCCCAATTTTCCTACCAAAATCCCATTTTTGCCATCACACTCATAAGGATTGGCCTCAACAAAGTCTCTAAAGATTGCTTCCAAATCCAAGATCTCTGAATTGTCAGACATATCTTTGCCTTGCATATGCTTCTCACAAAGCTTAAGAACTTGAGTTCTAGAGTGTGACCTATCAAATAGACTATGGTGAATGAAATCAAGATGGAGACATACCTGCAACTGGTTTGGCAATAAGCACAATATTTTGGTCCCCTTCCACGGTAGCTTCGCACCTCTTTGGCTTGTATAGATGGTTATCCGGGTAGATGCCGCACTTTGTAAGAAATTCCTCAAAAAAGGCATCCCTCTCACTGGTCCTTCTCGCTCACTGCTTGCTCGTAATACCAAAACTATTGCCATGATCAGTTTGTTATAGAAATTGTTGCCTCATAGCAATGGTAGAATGCCATCATACTCTACTAGAGTCATCTGAATGTTGAGGTCAATGCAATCAACTATTCAAATGTCCATGTATATAGTAGTCCCAATGAAATTCACACGATATATTTATTCTCCAGGCGCCATGTTTGTGTGCATTGAGTGAATCGACACCAAAAAGCATTCAATGTGAGCCCACTTCTTTGGCACCCCAACCAATTTTGCTACTAGCATGAACAACTCCTTTGGAAATTCTCCTAGTGTGTACAAGTCTTGGTGGTTTGGTATTTTTGTCCTCACTACTCTTGGGAGTCCCTTTGGAGCCCCTCTTGTGCCTTTGTCTCCTCCATCAATTGTTGCATCTTCCATGGTAGGATCTCTTGTACCCCTAGAAGCTCCTTCAATAAAATAGAAAACTTGTCATTGGTCCTTATTCTGCAACACGGGTGGAGTTTGGTACAAAATTTCCACCTCTAAGTATGTCTCCCCCTATGATGTTTTTGAAATCTGCCTATGCTGTAGAACTACATCTTCCATGTCTTTGAAATCTGCCCCTATCTTGCCTTCCCCAACTACCTGCAAATATAGCGCTACCTCCTATAGAGTGTGGCTGTTTTATAGGGACCCTATCACCTTCAATGCAAGCATTTGCAAGGCCTCTTGCGAGCACCTTCCCCCTTGTTTGTCTCGGTCGGCCTTTGCATTTTTCAACCTCAAGTGCTCTGGTAACCCTACCTTCCAATTTGAATGCCTTGAATTCTTCTTGCATTGGTTTGAATTCTTGATACTTGTCGTTGTGGCATGGAGGGTGGAGCCTTTCCAAATTCTGGCTAGCCTTTATACTCTCCTTGTTGCAATTGGCAACCTCGGCACGAGTTTCTTGACACCCCTCACCATGTTTTGAAACCCTAATGTCGAGTCAGAGCTTGTCTTTCACAACGTCTAGGATTTCTTGGGGAAACTGCTTGCACCAACCCAAAAAACCTACTATAGACCTATAGAATTTGTGTCTCTATTCTCTAAGAGACAAATTTTTTGGAAGCTTGAGACTACCCCTATTTGTTGGAAGAGTTTTCAAGAAATCCTCACTCGTGCATCCTAAAATTGAAGCAGTGGTTTGTAAATTGTGAGTTTGGATTGTGGCATACACCTCAATTATTCTTGCCTCCAATGTCAAATTTGCTAGTAATACTGACAGTTCTCTTGATTGCTCCATTCCTGTAGCAACTACCTAAGCGCACCTTTCACAATCCTCACATGTCGCAACGTACTTGGATCAAACAATAAGAAACAAAAATTGGCAACCACTTGCAACACTCATGTTGTGAATACTATTTGAGAAGGACACACAACAATTCTAATGATTTTGCAAGAAAATGGAGTAAGGAGTCCAAGATGGGAGGGAAGCGTCTTATTTCAAGTTTTGGCAAGAGGCAAGTTAGTTGAAGGTGATTCGAATGTGGGTAGGATGCCTACAATAGCATTGGCGCATCCCAAAACTGTAGGTCCCTAATCCACTACTTGACCACTTGTCCCAGCCAACTATATCGGGCTTCAGAGCTTCAAACTTGGCCCGAGACAACCTGCAACTCCGATGCTATAGTCTTCATAATTTTTTGTAAATATTATATTCAAGTTTTTCCAAATCTAACTTTGCCTTTATATTCCTTGTGGAATTGAGGATGATTTTGTAATATATTTTTTTTAGCAATATTGTTTTCCAACGTTCTATATACAAGCTACAAAGTTTCTTCAAGGAGTTAACTCCTAAAGTTCCATTGTCCTTATATGGGACAAAATGGATTTTAGGCAAGCTCTTATGATCTCGATTTTTATTGAATTTTTTTCAAACTTTCTCATAAAGATAGAACAAACTATGAGCTTTCTGGGAATATAATTTTTATTTCAATTGGTGCCTAGGAGTAAAAATTATGCCACAATAACCTCAAGATGAGGGAGACCAAACAAAGAAAAAAATTACAAAAAGTTGACATAAAGATTTTATTATTTTTTTCTCATAGATTATTTTTTCTAAATGGGAAGCTTTGATTCATTCCACTTGGATTTGTGATGTGAAAGTTATGGAGTTTCTTGTTTTAGCAACTTTATAAAAGAATCGTAGCAACTTTATAAAAGAATTTTTTTAAAACTTGGAATGCTAATATCTTTCAATCTATGTGGTCAAAAATCACAATTTTTTTTATCATGCTATCTAAGACAAGTGTAGAACAAGATCCTATAGTTAGATTCTAAACAATGTTTTTAAATTTTATTTTGTAATAGGTGAAAGTAGCAAAAGTGGTGGTTTTGAGAGGCTTTGGTAGAAAAATGACCACTTTTTAGAGCAATGAGAAAAAAAAAATTGTTTCAAGATTCAACCAAACAAATTTGTATTAGATTGTTACGTGATTGTGTGGAAAAAAACTTCAAAAACTTTGACCACGTGGATTAAAAGATTATAATGTTTGAAGTTAGAAGACTTTCTTTTCCAACCTTGCTTGACAAGGCCAACAACTTTTAACTTCTTGTAGAGTGAGATTTTACACTACACATGGTTATATTTTTTGACATTTGCATCTTGTGTCATGTAAGTTACATACTTGCCAAATTTCAAAAGTAAAAGAGGAGTTTTGTAAAAGCTGCACCAAAACTGCCTGAGATGCCCAAAAAGTTCATGGCAACATAACTTTAGATCTAGGCACCTGATAAAAATTAATTGTATTTCTACTAAGAGGGGACATGTTTACACCTTGTACCTCATAGACACCATAGACACCAATTGACTTCATAGAAACCTATCCGAATTTTCAATTGTCCATTCAACAAGACATGTCCTTTAGGGGTTAAGAAGCTAGTATCAATAATTTAAATTCAAAGCTTAAAACCCAAAGGATTTTGAGATAATTTAAAATTTTAATGTATTATTTAAAGATGTGTATTTCTTAAATCTCATAAGAATAATTTAGTAGTCTATAGATCATATTTATTGATAATGTTTGAAACAAAACATTTGACACTAATCCTATAATATGTTATGTATTGAATACTATTGATAAAAACAAGAGCTTTTATGCTCCAACTTAAAAGAATAATTAGTTTGAAAATCCATATCATACACCATACAATTGGTTCATATAAGGAAGACAACACCTTATAAAGTTTTGGTTAGTTTCATAAATAATTAATTGGAATTAATTGGAACATGTTTAAAATATGAAAATTGTACAACTTCTAAAAATTTGAGAAAATTTCATTGTTGACAATTCTGAATGTCCAACAAATTATTCTTTTTAAAAAAACTTTAGTAAAAGAAACACATTTACACATGAAAAGAAAAACTCAATCCATTTCACTCAAATTGGTAACTGGAGCAATGGCAATGAAACATTGTTGGTGAAGAGCAATAACAGTGATGAAACATCTCTCCAAAGTAGAAAGTAGAAAAATATAGAGAAATAACTTGTGGAAAGCCAAGAAAATTAAAACAAGGTATCAAATTATCAAAATTCCAAAATTAAACTATTTCGACATATGGATGTTGAATTTGATATGAACATACAATACATGCATACAAATATATGTTTGATTAAGTGTAGGAATTTTTGATGTTATAGCACTTGGAAGTGACCTTTATTCCCTTTGACTTGTATTTTATTTCATGAAGATGGACATTTATTCTTTGTAGGACATAATGACAATTATTCACATGGTACAACTATTTATAGTTCAACCCTATATCCAATGCAAATGTTTGCCTTATCAAATTTAAGTTAGCTCACAATTTGAATCCATATCTAGGATTCAAAGCCACATTTAGGTATCAATTTTGCTTAAAGGTTAAAAGAGACCTTCATGTACTATATTTGAATTCAAGGTTATAACCTAACTAAGTTGCTATTTGTAGTAGATAATATATTTTTGGAAAGTTCTTCTTGAAGTCTAATTTTGGCATCAAAAATCCGATCTTGAAAATAAATGATATTTTGGACAATGAATGGAAGGCACTCAGTAGTCCAAGTAACTTCTCATTCACCCGATGTAATAATTGAATGTGGGAAAGACAACCTTCTTCAATGACCAATTGTAGGAAATTGTGATAAATGATATTTCTGTACAAAGATATAAGCAAAAGTGTGTTAAAAATTTGAAAAAGAGTTAACTTGAATAGAGGTAAGACCCATTGAATGTATTTAACTTCAAAGTTTTGCAAACACCAGATTTTGGTGCCTCGGGAATTAAAGGTTAAACTGATCTTTTCATGTACAGCTACAACTGCTACAATTAATCATCTTCGCCCTGAGGAGCCCCATGGAAGAAACTGTAGCGTCGAAGCAGGGTTTGCATAAATGCACCCACCGAGCACAAAGAACCAAATGGCACCAGCTTCACATACCAGACCCAATTCAGGCACATAGCTGCAGGTTCTCGTAACAAAACTAAAGACTAATCATCAAGCAAATCATCCACAAACCACCACCCAAAATTTGCCCATCACAACATTCCCGGGGCCTTAAAAACCAGAGCAATCGAAACTGAAAACAAGTATCTGACTTCATAGTAATCGTTCAAACTCGCTCACTTGTAACAACAGAAATTTGGAGAGCCAGGTACGAGGAGCAATATCCATTGGGAAGAACTACTGTAGGGCTTCACCACACTAGTGTGGTGACTGATATCAGAGCAACAGTTCTGGAGTATGCCCTGGAAAATTGTCCAATGAAAGTGATTATCCAAAGCAATAGGTTATTTGACACCAGTAACTCACCTAGACCTGGTTTGATCCCCATGCAACTCAGTGTCAGTGTGTCACCTCTTCGCTGAACAAGAACTGATGAGATCCAATCCAACTAAGTCAAAGCTGAGATTTAGAGGTTCACCTGCAGTAGTATCTTTTTCATATCTTTGCGACTTTGCCACAGAAATTCCTATGCTACAAAATTCTGCTGTAGGCTCTGCAAATCAGAACAGTACAACGACTAGCTTAGTTGAAGGGAATTAAAATCCAGCTTGGACTTATCATGCTGGACTGTGCACTATGCTGCAGCGTGTACTCCTACCTATCAGCCTGTTGATGGGAAGGTCAACTACCCCTCCAATGACCCAACCGTTGAACAAAGCAAACACACCTGAAATCATTTACAATTATTCCGGAAGGTAGTTCCAATTGCCTAAGACTCATATGGGTGGCCCCAATTAACTGTTAATGTGAAACAAAAATTCTTAGGACCAAGAGTCATCGTCATTTTCTAGCGGTTCAACATGCAAGCATTCTGTGCCTCTCCATGAACAAACAACTAGAAATCAGTGATATTAGCTTCTTCACCAACAATAGGTTACTGTACACCGCTGCAGCAAAGCAGAGAGTCGGTAAGTACGCAGAGAAACGAAGAAAAACAGAAGAAAACTCCCAACTTCAGTAGATTTCCACAGCACAAAGTTATAAGAAACGTGCAGCTGCTAGATCATTACATTCTTGGATTCCAAGTCGCTTGCCAAGAGAACATCTCTTGAGCGTCTTAAAAATATCGGGTTGCAATGTCGAGCCGGCAATGAACCAAGATATCTCGGAAACTTATGAACACTTACAGGAACCGGGCTAATTGTACACCATGTATTTGGGTGTCGCACTAAACTTCTGGTAACCTTTAATGACCTTATTGACAGCCTCCAAGAAATCCTTCTCCGTCACAGTTTTCCTACGTGCACGAATTGCGTACATGCCTGCCTCTGTACACACACTCCGAATATCGGCACCTGACAACACAGTACTTGCATCAGTTTTGTAATTTCAGAGTACCACTGATCTAAAGGACCGATATTCACAATTCTTCGCCCACTTCTATCAAGCCACTTTGTGCCATAGCCTCACGATATCCCAATCCTCTCCTTTAACGTTTCCTTCACTGTCCTCAGGTAACATTCAACTAACTAACGAAAACAAACTAAACTTGATCCCAACCAATTAATTTTTCACAAGCATACATACTAAACTTCTAATAAATCTACAGATACGATTTATGCAGGGGCTCACCCCAAATATTAAGGATGAGCAAAAATCTTGGGACCACAAGGATCTACGTTAAAAATGAGTAGATATGAAGAATTGGATTAATCCTAGCGTTAGATTACAGTGAACCAGTCAACTTTTAAGAGACCAAGTCCAGGATAGAAACCTGTGGAATTGGGGCAAAGGCGGGCAAGAAGCTCAAATCGAATATCACGCTCTATATTCATAGTTCGCGTATGGATCTTGAATATCTGGGATCGACTTTCGAGATCGGGCAACCCAAATTCCACCTTGCGATCCAACCGACCTGGTCGTAGAAGCGCTGGATCTAGCGTATCAGGTCTGAACAAATAACAATTATTTTTAGTATTACTGTAATGCACCTATTTAGTTGTCTACATTAACGATAACAATCTCGCTCTCACAAAGTTTGAATTGTATGAATCAATCAGTAACTCTTTATCTTGCAGAGGTGAAGGTCTTTCATGTTTGCTTGCAGAGTGAGTATAGCTAGTTACGATATTCCTTCCTCAATGTATATCTACAAGTGCTCCAGCTACTTTACAGAAGCACCATAATCCTTGCAACAAATAAAACCTTTAATATAAGAGGAAAATTTTACCTGTTGGTTGCCATCAACACTTTAATGTTTCCACGAGCATCAAAACCATCAAGCTGGTTGACTATCTCAAGCATCGTCCTTTGGACCTCATTGTCACCACCCGAACCATCGTCAAACCGAGCGCCTCCAATGGCATCTACCTCGTCAAAAAAGACTATGCAAGCCTTCTTCGAACGAGCCATCTGCTCACGCGTAAATAAGAGAAACATGTAAGTGAGTTACAAGACATGACTCTACACCAGAATTTTTTTTTAAACGTGGACATTTGTACTAAACGATTACACCTGTGGGATTCAGACACGACAGACTCCAATCAACGAGTAAGTTTGACCATCTGCAATGCAAATGTTGTCATAGCAGGTAAATGGCAGGAAAATATTTCCAAGACCAACCAATGCCGATCCTGAAAGACATAGAAAGATCGGCAATATTACCTGAAAAAGCTCACGGACCATTCGTGCTCCCTCTCCTACATATTTCTGAACAAGCTCGCTGCCAATAACACGAATGAAGCAAGCATCCGTTCTATTTGCAACGGCTCTGGCTAACAAAGTCTTGCCAGTTCCAGGGGGGCCATAGCAGAGAACTCCTTTAGGCGGGTCGATTCCCAGTTTTACAAACTTCTCAGGATGCAACATTGGCAACTCCACCACCTAGTGAAGAGAACAATGGATTTCTGTGTATCAGAACTAAGTGCGGAAACAAAACAAGTAATGAATGAAGCCCATGACATCATCCGTATCTCACCGAACACATTGAACAATTCTACACACCCCAACAGCAAGCATTAACCTTATCAATATCCAATAGGTCCTACAAGTACCTTTATAGCAATATCACGTACAGATCTAATCAATCCCCAAACAAGAATTGAAACCTATTAGAACGCATCTACAATATCTCTAGAGGTTACATGACGAAAACACTGACCTCACGCATCTTTTCTATTTGTTCTTTACAGCCACCAATATCATTGTAGGTGACATCTGGCTTTTCCTCCACTGTCATCATCGTGACACTGGGGTCAATCTTCGGCGGCAAGGGAATCTGAATTTGATACTTGTTTCGGTCTACCCTGAAAATGTCAATTGCTAACAATTAAGTGAGATCTTAACCAGAATACCAGCGTTGAAGCATCATCACGCAACTTAATTAGAGCAGTAGATACCAAATTATCAGGGATGTGCCTGGAAGGAACGTAGTAATAATAACTTGATCAATGTGTCTGGCAGTGGCTGAAAAGGGCTGGAACGAAACGTCGAGAAAACTTACCCAACACGCATACCCTCCTCTATGTCTGTTGGAGACACCTTCTCACCCAATCCAACGACAAACTGCCAATTCCACCAATAATGACTCAGTGATCAAGTGTTGAGCGGATTCGCAAAACGGTGGTATCCCAACAATGTATCAATTGATCGATTCAATAACCACAACTTGCATCACCAGTTCATGATGAGACCGAAGGAATTCCAAGACCAAGTCATGAATAAAGTCAATGGAGCAGCTCAAATGACTGAAAACTAAGTCTTTGAGACCTTATTGTGACTAGCCAATGATAAGAATATGATCATTGACTTAGAGAAGCTATTTTTTTACTAGTTCAATAACAAAAGATGAACCAAGGTTCATATTGTTCGGTTGTAGTTGCTTGTGATACCTTAGCAATCTGCTTCACATTGATGACATACTTGGAATCATCGGTGTTGGCGTTGATAATTTTTGTGCACCTAGCAACCTGCCAAAAGCAGCAAACTGAGACACTACCATCCAAGTGTTACATATGATAAAACACAAGACCTAGCAAAACTCAAAGGCAACCAAGCATGCTTAGGGCTGCGTACTATATTTACCTGCAATGGTTGTTCCTCTTGCATCATCTGTTTATCTGAAACAAGATCCCATTGACTAGGCACTGCCAACCCGGTGTCTGATTCCTTAATTCCTGCTCAGACGATGAAAAAGTTGGCTGTCAGAAGCGGGATAATGTGCGGCAACATCTCAGGGAATATGGCCATGAAGGAATCTTCTCAATAAGTACACGTGCAGAATACTATTTAACAGTGGGTACATCATTGAGGGAAGCAGTCTCATTCAAATTTCCCACTTTTCATGAAGAGAATCCATGGACATTCCATTCTGATGTTATAATGCAACAGCTCGCACATGTTCAATACCGGTAATCACGGTTTTCGAATGATATAACAGGGTATGGGGAAAATAAGCTTACCACACAAGTCATTGACCTTCTTAGCCATCTCTTTGATGTCCTTCTCAGTTTTCTTAATAAGGTTGGCATATGGCCCCAAGCCCTACAATAGCAAACGTCCACATCATTACTAATAAATAAAAATAAAAATTTCAGAGTCATTTCTAAAACAGGCCAGAATCTCAACAAAGAGCTGAAACTTAAACCTCAGGAAAACCCTGCAAAGTAAGAGATAGAAACACAGTCCTATGTAATTGCTTCGCAGATTGCTTCGGCACAAGAAATCCAGAGAAATATCCAGCATACGGTGAGCAATTTTCACTTTCATTATCTTGAAGGTAAAGTGGTCAAAATTTCAATCATAGGAATCTAAGTGCAACTATGGTAGAGTGTACTATTTGCGTCCCTTTAAGCATTGGAACACATATAAGAGTGTAATGTTTGGGAGGTGAATGGAGCAGTGGAGTTCATTGCGTACAAAAGACATCTATATTGAGATCAGGTTTCTATCACTATGTATGAATTCTAATGTAATTTCAAAGTGGGAGGTACGGTAGTAGACCACTGTGATTGACAGCAGACAACCACCATTTCCATTCAAAGATCAGTGACCACCAACATTTTAAAAAGTCGTGTTTATTAGCCCAACCACTTTCTAATTAGCCCAACCAAGTGTTTGAATATATGAGTTGCAGTTGGTAACAGGGGTCACTGTAGGAGACCGGATCAGGTCCCCAACAGTTTAGTGTCCCCTACTAAGATAAAACTCTAACAGCCATTTCAACCCCAAATTATAATACGATACTTACGTGCCGAACACGTGAAACAGTCATCTCTCACCGAACTATTGTGAGAAGCAAACGAATCTTTACATAGCATGGTCACCAAGCTAAATCACCAGAATCGGCAATAAGATGTAGAAATGAAAACGTCTAACGCTCGAACAACTGCCGAAAGATAGACTGCAAACAACTCGCGTGCAATCTACATTCACAAGAGCTTGCCCTACTCAAATTGAAACCACCGCGTACTCCAAAGTCGATTCAATACCGGATTTACCAAGGGTTACAAATTTCGTTGTCCCACCAATTGCCATTGGAAATAAACAAGTGCATGGACACCAGAAAAGACAAATAATCCTCAGCTCAATGGCACCAAGAAGGAACGAAATCACAAGCATGTGGACACCGAGCAGTACTGCCCGATAAATGACCGACTCTCTAATGCCATTATAAGGGCAGCATCTACACAAGACCAGGGAAAGTGATCCTCAGACTACCAAACTCAAAATCATTGTGAAAATTCCACTAGTTTTAAATTGCACGCAGATTGTGAACACTCTATTGTTCGGAAGTCGTTCGCGGTACAGAATTCTTATTCTCACATTTCAAGGGTTAGTTCTAGAATTTGAATTTGTGGCCACGTCGTATGAACACTCAGGTGCCCGAGCTACCATTAACGAAAAGCCGATTCAACACTGACTCTAATTAGGGGTTACAAAATTAGTTGTCACACCAATTATGACCACTCAAAGTAACCAAGCACCGACATCACAAACAACAACGATCGCTCGAGTCTCCATAACCCTAGCTCAATGCCACCGCGAAGAAACGACAGCACAAGCACATGAACACCGAGCAGTGCAAAAATTCAACCGATTCTTTGATGCCATCACAAAAGGTAGCATAAATGCCTAGACCAGGCAAACGTAAAATTCGTGAAACAGAAGAAATCAAAGAAGGGCGTGAAATGCAGACGTACATAGGTTTTGAGGAGGGCGATGTCGTCCTCATCGAGCGGAGGCGGGTTCTTCTCCTTGAGGAGATCGTCGGCAATGTCCGCCATGGTGCGCAGAGCTCAAAGGAGAACGTCTATGGCGTTGCCGAGCGAAGGGGATGGAATGGGGTTAGGGTTTCCGGCGCGAAACAGAGGACAGAGCAGTAGTACGTTCAAAGCTTTGCGGGAGCTTCGTGACGAAAACGAAGACGAAGACAAAGCATTTGGAGATGAACTGAACTGAAGGTTTCTCAAAATCAATGCGAAGCCCTAATTTGCGAGCCTATCATCCATTAGGACGATGAAAAGTGCAACTTGTCATCCAACTAATTTTCATGAGGAAGCTTCAAGAGAAATTGTGTAATTGTCAATTGTGTAATATGTCGTTGAAAAGGGAAAAAAAAAAAGAATGAAGCTCTATATGAATTTCACCCAATTGATATCCATTGAAGAAATTCTTAGAAAAGTTGGATAATACTTCAAGAAAGAAAGTTCTACATAGACTTCATTTAATTAATATTCATTAAAGAAGCTTTAAGTAAAATTGAGTATTATATCAATGAATAGAAGAAAGACTGTACAATGATTTTAGTTAAACCACAATGATTTCTTATGTTCTTTTTTATTTACTTTACTATTTTCAATTTGAACATTAAGTAGTTCACCTATAAACATTCTAATGTTCATATTTTAAATGATAAACATGACCATCTCATTTTACACTATCAATTTTGGTTACAACCATGTAAGTGATGAGTGGTACTTCTACCACCCTAATGATGATACTTGATTGATCATAATATTGATTCTCATGTGGAACATTCTAAAATAAATTGAATCCACCTTCTCTAATTATAGACTTTAAGATTCATCCATACATTTCGACCACAATACTAGAGTGAATCCAAAAAACATTTACTATAGGAAGATGAAGTTACCTATAGTATAATAAAAGTTGAGAAAAAAACCCATAAACACAAGTATTTATTTTTACCACCATAGCTACGAGCATAGCTGTGGTGTAGATTTGGTATAATATATTTCTCAACATAGATGCCAAATTTTTGGAATTGTTGTGTTTCATCTATAAATTTGTAAGGAACAAAAATGCTACAAAAGATTGCATTTCTAATGACTATAGAATTTTGAAAAACTTAAATACTTCAATGTAGAGATGCATATTTTTCAAAAGTATGGCCTTTTGAATTTTTTATTCAATCATGTCTTTGAAAATTAATTAGATACTACAATTAACACCAAATTCTTAATTATAATCAAATGAATAGAATGGTAAAGAAAAAAATCAATTTGGCACCAAAAATGTTTATCATAGGCTTGTTGCAAAAGAATGGTTTGTTGTATTGTATTGTATTAAATAACTATTTACAATAGAATTATCCTATAAGTTCATCTATAAAAAAAACTAAACTAAAATTCTATTAGCTTAAATTAATTAGAAATCTATTAGTAATGATAAACTCATATAATAAAATTTAGAATCAAATTCTTAATTCAACAAAATAGTATATTGAAAGCTTATTAAAATCCACATGTTTGGGTTTACTATTGGTTTAAATGATAATTGAAATTATATATCAACAATTCTACATTTCAAATCTTTACAATTAGTTGTGAAGTTGAATCCCTAAAGTTGTAGAATTTAATGTTTCTATTTCACATAATTATTTGATTAGACAATTCTAAAGGATTATTTTTGAATTAGAAGTGTCAAATTTTTAAGTCAAATGTATTTACACTTTCTAATATTTAGAGATATTTTCTTACACTTGTAATATACAATAAGAAATATCATACTTGCTAATAATGAATGATGTAAAGATTGATCTCATATGTAGCAAATATTGGCATTCTTTGAATGACTGATGCAAAGACTAATATCTTTGAAGAAGTTCTCTCTCTATGAATGTATAATATAAAGACAAATTACTTATAGACATGCTAGCTTTCTTTGAACATACTTATCTCTATAATTGAATGGAAGAATTCATTATTTAAATCCCTAGGATTTCATTTCTAAGCTCATGTTTAGTTTTGTTTCATTTTTAAGAGCTTTCTTGAATAATACTTTTAAAAAAAATTATATTATGGCTTTTTACTACTATCTTTTGTCTTCTTGTGCCTAGTTTTTTGTAACTTTAGATTAGACATTGGGGGTAATGATGTTGATCTCTATTGCTATCAAAAAACATTCATTGCTCAAACCATAATAGATGAAATTTGGGAAATTATTCGGAATTTGAAAACCCCTAGAAGACCAAGTTGTGGTTGGATAATCAATAGAAAATTTGGGCAAGTTCCTAAGAAATCAATTCTAAATGAAGTTTTTTGAATTTTTGACAAAAAAATGTGGATATATACCTTATTGGCGGAAATATCATTTTTTTTCCTAATTAGATGCCTAGATAAAAATTTATATTGCTTGAAGTATGTAGATAATATAATACAAAATACAACTATTAAAGAAAACCACATGCAGTGTCAAAAGGATGAATCAAAGTTTGTTGGCCCAATTGGGCCCAAGAGGAAAAAAAATTCTTCAACTTTAAACATGCACACTTTAATCTTTCAATATGTGTGGTTAAAGTTTCTGAAATTTTTTCCTCACTTTCCCATAGTTGTCAAGTACAAGTTTGTAAAATTGGATTTTGAAAGAAAAAAATCATTTTTTTCTCAGTATCCTAAGAAATTGTTTTGTAATAAGTTATGTCCAAAATGAGCCTTGGTCCTTGAAGGATTAACCTTGAAGTACTTCACAAATAAAAACTATAAACATTATTAGATTTTCACATTCTAATACTTACAAAATGATTATAGACATAATAGATGCAACAATTTTGTATAAAAATACTAGTTTACCTTGCCCCACTATTCCAAATCCTTTAAGTCAAAGATTAAATTGTGCATTTGGCCAAAGTAAGTACATACACAAAATCTTTAATAAATGTGGGATATTGAGGATAGAGGAATCAAAGTGAAAAAATAATCATACCAAATTGGAGAATGAATGATCAATGACAATGGATGTATAAAACATTAGGACAATCCACCATTGGTATTGTAAGTATTTAGAATTTTCTAGTAGTGTATACACATTGTTTACATCAACATATTGTTTTCACATCTAGAAAAAAAAGCCTTAATACTTTGTGGGTTAAATTACAGTATATTGCTTTCCATTCCATTCATCATTTTTGAAAAAAATCATAGATTATTCTAATATACATTATTATTTATTCACTACACTCTCAAAAATTACAATAATTGTAATCTCCTACCAAAACTTTTGAATAAGTCAACATAAAGAGAAAAAGTATTTTTTAACTTATAAAAAAATATAAAAAAATAATCAATTAATTATCTAAAACTCTACAAGAGAACAAGGTGTTTTAAATATAACTCCAATAGTATAGTCCTTTACATAATGATCTTTCAAGAGATTTTTAGTAAAATTTACTGAAAACACATGTATTTCTAATAAAATTTTACCAAAAATCTCCTAAAAGGTCATTACTTCTCAAAAGTTCCAAAAGTATACTGTCAGCTTTCAAAAGTTTCAAAATGTTGTTTTCAAAGTGTCACAAAAATTACCATTTTTAACAATTCTGAAAAAAATAAAAATGAAACAAAATGTAGATTATTGGAGCTACATCTTCTTACAGCTTAAAAACATTTAAAATCAAGAACAATGTGAAAAATTCAGGTTTCGACTTTCAAAATGCCCATGGGGCTTGCAATGTCCTTTTTTAAGGGTTAAGGGTTAACAGTCAGGTATCAACTGTGTTTGAGACCCCCTTCTGTTCATGAGCTGAGGAAACAATCACCCAGCTACTTCCAATGTACAGTACATGAATGATGTCCAAGCTCAATGAAGTATCCTAGTGATTCTCGAGGAAAAAGAAAGCTCTACGCCAGAAAGGTCAGTCCCTGTTTCCAAGAACAGACTCCTTCCACTGTCAAAATTGTGTCCCGATGCAGAGACATACACTCAATCTCCACATCAATTTGGCCATGAAGTGCAATCCACTGCCATGCTCTATACTCCGCTAAGATTCTAAGATGGTCTCACAGTTTGTGAGAAACCATAATGCCAAGTTCAACTTTCAAGGCAACTGTGGCACTCTTTTGTTGACTGGTCAGAAGACGGTTATAACCAGCAACTCTTCTATTCAATCTCTTCTCCCTTCAATGCAAGTCCTAGGAGCAGCAAAAAAACAGAAGTATGGATTCAAGGAGTATGTCCACCCAGCTCTTGAAGAGTATCAAGTCCATTAATCAAAATAGTCATCATCATCATCATATTCATATTCCCGGCGGATGTTGATGACTTGCTGAACCTCACCATAAGTTTCAAGCTCTGAAACATCAGCACGGCTACCAAGGAACAAGGACAGTCGTTGATGCAGATGTGTGGGTTGAATTTCCAAAATTCGACGCCTCCCGTCTATAGCCCGTCCACCACCCTGTTCCACTAAGAAACTGAGGGCATTTGCTTCATGTATGAGGTGCAGGTGTGCACGAGGGTTCATGGCAATGCCACCGTATAAGATTGTTCGATGAAGGTCAGCGACTAAGGAAGAGATATACTTGGCAGAGTAACGTCGGGCATTCTGACCGCGTCCTTGCCGAATGGTGTCTACATATTGGCGTAAACCTTCGGGCCAATCGAAATACCTTCCATCGTTAACAGAGTACACGTTGCCTGAAACAATACACCAATGAATCAAGGGTGTCAAACCATGCAATTGTTGACAGGGTACTATGGGAAGATTTCGTAGGAAGATATATTTATACATAATGATGTTCCATGACACAAGGTAACTACAAGACTTAGAAAAAAAATGCACTTTCGTGAGAACGCAGACACTTCAACGAACACAATACTCAGTACTGGTTGGCAGGGTTGAAAGAGAAACCTCGTTCAGGAATTCGAATATCCGGGTGGGTCAAGACAAACTCCCCAAAATCGCTGTCCAATGTGAATCCATGTAAGCCCGTCCCAACAGAGAAGCATATCATGGTTGCTGAAGAGTAGATACCATAACCAGCTGCCACGAGCCTCTCCCCTCGTTGCATTACATTGATGGCCGCTTTCTGTCCCAAGGGAAGATGATCGGCTTCCCGCAGCCGGTAGTAGATGCTAAACATGGTGCCTGTGGGAGTGAGCTCATCGAAGTCCTGCGACCCATCCAAGGGGTCGAACACTACAACGTAAGGGCCGTCGCCAAACCATATAGGTGCCTCATCCTCTTCCGAAGAGATGGCTGCCACTTTGCCTGAGCTTCTGAGAGCCATTTGAAGTATGTTGTTCTGCCTGCCAGCAAAGTGTGAGCATTGTTAGTTCAACGAGCTCCCGTTTTCCAATTGTTGAATTTTCACACAAATTTCCTATGTTGTGATCCACCCTGAATTCCAGTCTGACCTCTCCACCACCACACACACAACAATTGCAACTGCTTCTTCAATGGAATTCGACTGTTTCGGGAGCTTTTGGACAGCATCATAACTAGAGTCTTCTCCATGATTCATAGAGAGCCTCCCTACGGTCACAATGATTATACAGAAGCTGGCTTCTGTACAATCACTCTATGCATAAGAGAAACCTCCAATAAATCATGTAGAAGACTCTCATTATGATGCTGTCTAAAAGCTCCCGAAGAAGCTGTTGCAATTGTCATGAGGTGGTGAAGAGATCAGACTGGAATCTACGGTGGATCATAACACTAAACAAATTGTTATGTGTCACAGGAAAAATTGAAACTCTACCAACAATAACGGTGAATGAGTGAGCAGAAGGAAAGCAACGCACCGAAAGAATCCGCAGCGACCGCGGATCCTCCCGCTCCCGACCTCCAACAGCAGACTCATAAGCCGAAGCGGAAGACGCCAATTCCTTCGGTGACGACAGAACCACTCCAATATGCTTACACGCCGCTTGAATATGCGCCATGAGCACCACCATGTCCACATCCACATTGGAGCCTTCCGTCCCCAGAAACGCCGTCAGCGTGATCACGCCCTCCGCGTTCCGAGCCGCAGCATACGAACTCAGAGGCGCCCTTCGATAATACGTCTGCTTCGGTGGTGGTGGCGCCCGTCGAGCTCTCGTGGGAGCGGAGTTGCTGAACCAACGGGAAACAGGGGAAGGTCGGTGGGGCACCTTCACCACGGGCGGGGAAGCGTAGTAGGTATACTCGGAGCTCACAGGCGGTGGTTTCCGGAGCGGCATTTTCTGTGAGGGTCGTCGGATGAGGTAGGCCAAGAGCCTGGACAGAAGCGATGACGACGGTGGGGGAGGAGGAGGAGGGGGAGGAGGGGATGGGGGAGATTCTTGGGGTTTGGAGAAGAGGGATGCAGCGGATTCAGTTCTTGCATTATAGCGGTGGGTAGCCAAAGGGACGAAGCAGATTAGGAAGAGGACTAAGTAGGCGTTCATGGAGAAGGCTGGAAGAAATTCTCATCCAACCCCTCCCAATGCTATGCCTGCACGGCACTCGTAATCTCTAGACTGTTAGTATTGTACAAGACCTCGAATGCTTCCAACAAGTGCAAATGGCAACCTCATCCACTGGCTCCCACGCTCTCATCGCTGCCTCGTCCAGTCTCGACTGCCATCGCTCCTTGCACTTCTCCATTCAACCAATACTCACAAGATCCCCATTCGTATCGGCAGTTGAGCCTTCAGAAGCCCCGGTGAACTTAACTCGCAGCTTCATCGATACTCCACAAGAGTATGATCACCGAGAACTGAGATTTCACATTGCTAGCAATATTCTTGAAGCGCGGCTTTGAGATTGCCAGTGGCGCAATGTCAGCCCACATGCACTCTTCTACTTCAACATCCTCAAATACTTCCTGCTCGCCAAGCTCTCTCTGAAAAAAAAAAAAAAAGGCAATCGCACTAGCAATTAGTTACAACAATCAAACCCCTGCTAGAAACCACCACACCAGCTTCTTCCGTCCACCGCCTTTCCCTTCCAAGCTTTCACGCCACTTCAGCTACGCCATCCCAAACTAACAAGAACCATCACTAGCAATCCCTATTTTCTCCTAATGCGCCAAACCATCACTAGCATCGACTCACGAAACAAAATTCACAGAAATGCTTCCATCATGCTTCAAACACAACAAGCATTGTAAAGAACTCACAGTCAATCAAGGACGTCCAGTACGAATTTTCACAGCTTCTTCGATCTAGTGCTATACCCGTTCTTCCGCTCCTGAATCTCCTGAAAACAGTCTTGAAAGCAGTGAATGATGCTCCAATCTCCAATGAATTAATGCAAGCCGCGGCCGTCCTCAATGATGCAGAAATATTCGTCTCGGAGGTGGCGAAGAAGAAGAGGCAGAAGACTCATGACACGGTGCACACTCCTTGTGCTCAGTCGTCGTCTGTCTGTCTGTCTGCTTTGCTGGAAGGGCGGATACTCGTCCAACGAAATGCGAACGAGGATAGTGACGGAAGTGAGTGGGGGAGTCCTTCGAACGAAATGCGAACGAGGATGGTGAGTTTGGACGGAAGAGGACGGAAGTGGAAGGAAGTCGTTGAAGTTCCAAGTTCAAATCCAAATTACGGCGGTGGTTCCTGACTGAATAGTCTTACGTCTGACACCCTTTGTAATAAATCAAAAACAAAATTTCGTTTGGGGTCAAATCAGTGGCAGCTGGAGCCGGCAATGGCGGGCTGGTACCCTGAATGGTACCCTGACTGGTACCCGTACTGCAAGCGGGGTATCAAAGCTTCACCTGAACAAACAAAACCTGCGGTTCTTTTTGGGAAATTGTGTGAATATGTCAGGATGGCAGGAAACCTACTGATCCTGTCCCTAAAAGCGTGCCCTAAAAAAAATCTAATGAAAAAATAGATGCTTGCTGTACACTCTTCGACTACTTTTCTTTTAATCTCTTTTTTTTTGGAAACAAATGAAACGGAATTTCATTGCAAAGGAGTCTTTCTTTTTCTTTTTTTCTTTTCTTTTGATTTTTGGAGAAAGTGCTGGGATAGCAATCGCATAAAATTTGGTGGATTTTTCTACCAAATCTGAAAATGTTGCTACATTCTTCCATCTTTTGGACTCAAAAATACTTTTCAATGATATTCATATATTCTTCCATCCAAATTTGACAACTCCATCCACATTTTAACTGAATAGAAATAGAAATTTTTGGGTGAAAAAAAGATTACTTTAATTTGACAAAAAAATAGAGATTTGTTTTAAAATACTGCAATTTGATCCATTAATAGTGCATTTGTTCAAAGGGCTAATGTGGATAGTGAAATGAAAAAAATAAATTTTGAAAGCTTACCAATCCAACTTCAAACTCATGTGATGTTTGGTTGTAGACTTCATCTCACTTTAGTTGCAATTTGTCTTTAAGTATTTGAAGAATAAGAGCTCCGCAATACACAATCATGATGGTTTTAAACTGAAATTCACTCCATTTTAAGTTATACTACCTTAATCTTGAGAGGACATTGTAAATCCAAATGGCATTTAAAAAATCAAACCTCAAGTTTCACGTAGTTCTTGCTTTTAAGTCTAACTGAGAATATATAGCTTAAGTAATCTTCTTCTTTTTAATCCATTTTTTTTTTTCAAAATCATCAAAATTTTAATTTTTGTAACATTTTGAAGGTAGAATCTCGAAAGCTTAAAATACCCTCAACTTTTCAGCTTTTTCTATTGAATTTTTCGTAGCGTAGTTCAATGAGTACAATAATTAAATCATTATGTTTATCACTATTATCTTCAATACTACATGAGAAATATTTATTTTTAAAAATATATATTTAATATAAGAAATCAAATGATGTTAACCAAGCAAGAAGTTGATTTGTCCATCAAAGGTTAAAGTTTGTTTGTTGGCTTTTGGACCAGAAGGGAGGAAGGTTTGCATTGATATATAAAAGTTGCTTAAGTTTGAATAGGCTCTTATTCAATTTAAGTGAACTAAGCTATAATACAAAGCCTCTTGTAGGGCCCCCTTGTGTTTGAGACTACATACTAAATATTGTCTAGAATCATCCTGTTGGTATCACAATTCAATTGTGATCTATTTATACCATCATGTATTAGTAGTGCACATTTGGATTGAAGAGCCATTCTCTATGAGACAAAAATTTATGAGATCCTTAAGAAAATTGAAGCACATAAAATCACATGAATGAATATGGTGTAGTTTTAATTTGACCAACCAATCACCATATTACAAAGTACTACCAAAAAATTAAAATGATTGGAAATCTTAAATTGAAGTTTGTAATTTGCAATTTTTGAGTATGGAAATATAATTTTCATGCAAAAACTATTCACATTATAAAGTTACTAGGTCATTTAAGATTGTTAATGAAGTTCTACACCTTTGATTTCTTTCAAAATCTTTAATTAGATGTCATCTATAACAATATCATGTTCATTTTGTTGAATCCAATTAAGTTTTTGAAGTGTATGGATGCAAATTCTTTACAATGTTGATGGAGATGGGTCTTAACGATTTATATTATTATAAATTTTGAAAAAACAATGCTTCTATGAGAGAGAAATTAAAATAAGATTTTAAATGCGTGCCTTAAAAAGTTGACATGTTTCTAAAGTGAGATTGCATTATGCTCTAAATTTTTGTAGGATTGTAGAATACATTGTATTGTTTGTATATTATAAACTTTTATTTTTGAAAATTTATATTTTATTATTTATGTCCATGGATAAGAATGTTACAAACTTAAAATAAATTGGTTTTGGACATTTAATATATATTGTAAGTAAAGGGTGAAGTTGACACACCTTGCTGATATTTTCTTGAAGAAAATTTTAGTCCACCAGATGCCAAGGTTAAAAATATATCACAAGATTCTTTTGTAATTAAGATGTAAGGATTATAGATTTTATCATGACCATTATAATTATTCATATTGCAAAAAGTATAATCTAAAACCCAAAGATAAGTGTTGAAGAACATATTGGTTCACTGAAGAACATTGCATGTGTTGGTTTAAGAAAATAAATATGTGAATAAATATAAATCCCCTTCTAAACTCTTCAATCAAAATTACTAAAAATATTTTGAGGTTCAATATGGGACTCTTTATCCTCAAAGGATTTACCCTAAAGGATCAAGTGGTCATTGAATGACCGGTTGGAAATTTAGGTAGGTTCCTAAGAAATTAAGTTTGAATGAGCCTTTTTAAAATTTTGATACAAGGTATGGACAAATACTCCCTCAACCAAAATACAATTATTTCTCCAATCAAGTACATAGATGAAAAGTTATACTTTGTGCAGTTTTTTAAGTAAGGTAGGAAGCTTCAAGCAATATGTATGAACCTCTTCTACTTCTCAAATTTGATTTACAAATAACGAATATGATATAAAATGCACATGTCATGTACAAGAACCATATCTAATACAAATTCTCATTCCACGAGAAATTAAAGTCTATGGGCATGAGCAAAAAGATTTATTTATTTTTCAAACTTCAAGTGCTACAATCTTTTAATATGCATGGTTATAATTTGCTTGCTATAGTTTTTTGAAAAAAAAAATCTACACATTTCCATAGTAGTCTAGTACAAATTTATAGGATTGAATTTAAACACAAAACATTTTTAGATGAGACATTTAGGTAAAAAGTGTTACTTTGGGGCAACATTGTGTCACTTTTGTCTAAAATATCAACTAGTTCTTAAAGATAAAATACAAATTTATTTTTGAAAGAGTAATTTTTTGAAAGATTATAATTCTATTTATAGAACTATTATCTACCAACTTTAATTTATCCCACATGCAGGATAAAAATAAAGAAAGAAGAGTAAGTCTCAGAGCATCCTCAATGTTCCACTAGTAACCAAACATTGCAACAATATATGCAATTTGCATTCAAGTCCCTATTTTTAAATTGTATCTCTTTTTGTTGTACACACCTCAGCTCAATGATGGTATTTGAACCCTGAAATGACTCGGCAACAACACATGTGCAACAATGGGAGGTGAAACGAGTGATTTCATTAGCAAAGTTTTTTCCCTTTCCCACCCTTTGAGACCCCATCATTTATAATACCTCGTTGACCAATTGGTGTGCCAAGGAGACCCAAAAGTATTGGGGCAAGTTTCTGTTGCTATTAGTATTGGGGCAAGTTTCTGTTGCTATTTTGGGACCCACGTAGAATTTACCATTGATGTGCTTCTTTACAAGTCAGATTGAGAATGATATTTTAATTGAAGTACCGATTTCGGACAACCCCCTGGTTATGGCTTTTTAGGTTGACCTATTGTGGACAATAGTTGGATGTAGTATTCATATAGAAAGATTCTTTGTTTGTACTTTCTCATCCACTCATCTCTCTTCCCTCCTTGCATAAAGAGGAGTGCCAACACTAACCATAATAGGTGGGTCTATCAAACCACAATGGATCCAATTAAAAAATCCACATTTATATTAGATAATACATTCATTCTTGGAGGAAAAAAAAAGTCTTTATTTTATTTTTCATCCTTCCTCATCCTTATGTTTGCACACATTGAGTTCAATCTCCCAACAAATCTCCCTTGTTGCAGAGGTTGAAATGCTCAAGTTATTAGGACTAAAGTAGCAACACCCACAATCGTCACTGCACCCATAACCACCACTTCTAAAATCTCAGAAAATTTTGGGAAGTGAATAGATGCGATCACAAAGGTGTACTAAATCTGAACATTCAGACCCTAGTGTTGACGTTCAGTGCATGTACAGTCGTCTCTTTAAAAATCCACAACTTATTCTCACATTGTCCAAATAACACGTTTGAAAGTGCACAAGAATTCGTTTTTTTCTCTTACCAATAGGGTCCAATACTTTGTTGGATGTCTATTAATAAACATCATGTCCAAATACCTTAAATCGACGATTATAGATGCTCCTTACCTTACGTACTTCTAACTTACCCTACACCCTTGAAATTGGAAGTTTTTTTTTCTCTCCCTTCTACCCTACACCTCCCTCCACTCCTGTCCTGTACTCCTGTCTCTCTCTCTCTCTTCCCATTGAATTGAGCCCCACTCCTTTTCAAAATCTCACCCCTGCTGAGTGGATGGCGGCATGCTGCAAGTCAGTAAGTGAAGTACCATTTGGAAGCCAAGCCAAGTCAAGTCAGAGAGACATCGACGAGCTACCACATGGCAATAATAACTTCATAACTTACATGATATGGCAATGAAGAGGAATAGAAGGTAAGCTTTGGAAAGCTATACTATATAATAATAAGTTTAAAAACTTTGTATCCCAAGGTCATACCTGTTCAGTCGCACACACAAACTGTCAACATTAAATCTCCTGAACGCTATTGCCCCGCAGGTCATGATTTGCAGATAGTACCACCCCACACGAGCATTTGAATGAGAGAATCGCACCATTTGTTGCAGGCGGAAATCCACACCCTGTGTTCACATCTGTAAGGTAGGAAATTTAGGAATAACTAAGGTGGAGCCACCCATAACCTATAACTTAAGCCATAGCAGGACATGACCCTGCGACAGTCTTTTGCAAAGCAAATATTTAAGAAAGTGCTCGCAAAAGTGCAAAGATAGAAATGGTGTGGGACAGCAAAAAAAATTTGGTGAATTTACAGCTTGAACTGAAATTACTATGAATTATGAAAGCCTGAAGTTGGACTCGACCCATGTCCAATGTCTAGACAATGTCTTACAAAAGGTAGTGAAGTACCTATTTCGGATAACTTAAACGTTTCAATATGTATGATTTGGGAAAGTCATGGAGGAACTGATTTAGGGTGTGCAAAAATAATGTTATCAAAGAATGCAAGAGAAAACATAACTTTTTTTTCTAGAATGAATATTTTATTGAATATAAAAATAGATTTTTCATCCGGATCCCATTTTGGTTTCATAGATTCATCTATTTTGGTTACCTTTGGTACTTTTTCCTAAGCCAAGAAAGAAGAGAGATCAATGGGTGAGAAGGTACAAACAAAGAATCTTTCTCAATAACTAGTGCATTCAACTGTTGTCCACAATAGGTTAGCCTATGCAACCATCATTAGGAGGGGCTTGTCCAAAATAGATTCTTCTACCTAAATTGATCACTAGGAGAATACTTGTAGATAACTCTGGTATACAAAAAGAGGCACAAGTTTTGTGGCAATATCAGGACCACATTGGTTATAGAAATTAGTTTCTTTGAATTCAAAATTAATGCAAATGAGTCCTACCCTCCCCTGGATTTGAACCCCCCTACACATTGCCTAAAGGGCAGTGGTTGGTAATGGGTGGCTCCACCTTACCATGAATGGATCATTTAAGCATTTTCAACACGTAGGATATGGGGAATTTGTTGAGAAATTGAGAAAATAAGGGTGAGGCAAAAGAATTGGAGAAAAAGAATGAATATTGCATTCAATGTAAATATGGACTTTTTGTTTGGATCCATTCTTGTCTCATAGCTTCACCTAAAACAGTGACCTCTAGAACTTGTCCTTGATTAAGTGCAAGTTCAAATTTTTTTCCAATCAACAATAAAACTAGCTATTGTTTGTTTTAAAATATCCTATTTATATGATTAGAGGGGGCCTCTGTAGTTATGGTATTCCTAACTTATCTCACTACCCATAGAGTTTTGAACTTGTTTTTTACCTTCATGTTCCAAATGTATCACATCAATTATGTAACACTGGCCAAAATTGACCAATTATAATATCAACTTGCATACTTTTTATTTCTTCTTGAAACACATGGACAATTTCTATTGATAAGGGAAATAGTACAACAAACCATAGGAACAAGTCTCCAGTGGTGCTTTTTTAACTTGCACACTTTTTAGCTGTATCCTCAAGTTTTATTTCACTTTCTTATTTCTTGTTTTGACGCAAAGAGATTGAAAAGAACTATTGCATAGAAGATGTTGGTAGTAAAAAAATCAGATTATTTGTATGAAAATATACAATTAAAAATTTAAATTGAACAAGAATGAATGTATAGAATAAGGGTTTGTTCTTGAACATAATTCCATACATACCTAGACCTCAACATAAAATATTATCTTACAACTTTTCTTGAAAATAAACTAGATCATATCCCTAAATGTAAATCAAGTATACCATTTCCAAGAATTTTGACATGTGCAAAAATACAATTATTTTGCAAGATTCTTTTTTTTCATATACAAAAAATTCTCAAAAGAGTTCTCAAAAGTTTTGGTGTCCATATTTGAAATTATTTTCTATCAAACTCCCTTATAGGTAACTTACTCTAAGTCTCTAGTTTTTTCTATTAGGAAATTAGATAGAGTAACTCTAAAAAACATCCAAAAGAAATTCCTTAGAATAATTACTACATTAAAATGACAATCTTTCAATGTTTATTGCAATGTCAAAAGGACTCAATGTCAATACTATCTACTATACAAATGTTACAAGCATGTACCTTACTTCACCTTTAATAACTTTTCTTATCTTTATTGATTGCCTATCTTATAGAATTGAAACTTGCTTTGAAAGATAGGATTATCTGCCTGATATTTCAGGTGATTTCTATGATACTTTGTATGGCTATGTATTCAAAACCTTCAAGTGACTCTTCTATAATACATATAGTGATTCCGCACATGTTTTGGAGCAATACAGGAAAACAATTTTTTTTTTGTTGTATAGAAAGATAGAAATCACAGGGACTGCAAATCATTTTGGTATTTTTATTCCTTGGATTGAAATTATTATGAGATTTGGATTCTGAAAGTGTTCAAGACTCATAGCTAGTATCTAAACCCTTCTAATTCCAATCATTCAAGAACTACTTTTTTATTTATTACTTCCTACTTTCTTGCTCACTTCTTTGGGACGTGTGTCATGACCTTACTAGTCCCAACCTTGAAAAAGAGGGAAAAAATTCATTCCAACCTTCAATTGGAAATTGGTTTCAACCTTGGTTGGATATAATTGCACCCTACATGTTGGGTATGGGTCTATGATCAAGAACAAGTGGTCCTACCTTATGTTTAATGGCTTAATACTTGAATGCATTTAGGTATAAGATAGCATGCAACACCCATAACCATCACCTCTAAAGTCTTGAAAAATTTTGGGAAGTAAATAGATGTGATTACAAGGATGTACTACATCTAAATATCAAACCTTCTTGTCAATATTAGGTGCATTTTCAGTCAACTCTTTAAAAATTCACAATTTGTACTTACAATGTCCAAATAATACATTTGAAAGTACACACGAATCATTTTTCTCTTGCTAATAGGGTCCAATAATTTATTGGATGTATATTACTAGAAACCATGTCCCAAACCCTTAAATTAACAGTTATGGATGTTGCTACCTCAACCCTTAAATGTGTGGCTGGTGCTCGGGGGGTGCACTTAGTTCTACTACAACAAACCACATGCGAATAAGTGGTTTCTAATAAACTATAATTTTAACTTCAAATTTTGAGCATTGTTGACTAATGACTATAGGATTCTACTCCCAAAATTTCAAACTCAAATAAAATATGGAATGATTTCTAGAAGAGGTTAAAAATGCACTAAAATGGTATGTTTTTTTAACTCAAATATTCTTAAAGAACACATTTAGATGACCATTGCATCAATATTCAACTCAAAATGAACTTTCAATAGAGAGTTATTTTTAGGAATTTTTTGTTCATTTCTTAGACAATTTTTTCTTATATAATATAGGGATGTGAAAGTTATTTTTCAGTTCTATAGTATATCATTTTACTTCAAAAATTTATAAATAATTTTTTTTAATAAACAAAATATCAATAATTCAAAACATAAACTTTCAAAGTAGGAAAATCTATTCATATTTTTTCATTTCATTTTATTTAAAATTCAAAAAGTATATAAGGGTCCGAAGTTTTGTTTACACACTAACATCAAAAAAAGGGGGAGTGCACCCCCAAAGGGCTGGTGACCATGAAAATCAATCCTTTTGAAACCGTGTGACATCATCTAGTTTAAAAAACCCAAAAACATTCATTGGGAGTCAAACTACTATAGAAGATCCTTTCCCGAGCCCTTTCCACCCCTAATTTTGAGGATGAATAGTTGCATTTCTGTCCCGCACAAGAGAATTCCTTGTCATTCATTGGACAAAAACGTTCGTCGCGTCATTTATAGGTTAATTAAGGTAGGTACACCCAAATGTCCCACTGACCTTAAACCGCCATCTATACAGTGTGTACATCTCCAAAATTAGTTATGTACCTATGTGGAAGTAACACTTTTGAGAACCAAACTTTGTTCCTTAACCCCTAAATGCCCAAACTGTTTTAGCAATTTGGGTAGCTCATTACAAATGGAGTTTTCATTTTTTTTCATTGAAATTTTCACACGACGTTTTCCCGGGGAGTAGCTTTAAGGTCCAACAATTTTCATAACTTTTGATTGAATGGTTAAAAAGTTATTGCATGATATGTCATTTTCAACATTTAGTGGGCAACCCGGGCAGCCTAAAAAAACTTCTTTAAAAATCACTTTTTTCAAAAATTTCTTTTTGAAATTGGTTCTGCATATTTATATATAAGTGAGAAGCTTTGAATCATTCCATTTCGATAGATGACAAGAAAGTTATGAAGATTTTTAGTTTGTGAGTAGGTATGATTTTCAAAGACTCCATACCTACCCGCAAACTGAAAACCTTCATAACTTTCATCTCACTCATTGAAATGGAATGATTAAAAGCTTCCCACATATACATAAATTTAAAGAACCAATTTCAAAAAGAAAATTTTGAAAAAGGAATTTTTTAAAAGAAGATTTTTGGCCTGCCTAAGCTACCCACCAAACAATGAAAATCATATATCATGCAATAACTTTTTAACCATGTAGTCAAAAGTTACAAAATTTGTTGGGCCTTAAAGCTACTTTTGGGGCACATGTTGTGCGAAAATTTCAAAGAAAAAAAATAAAAACCCCATTTGTAGTGAGCTGCCCAAAATCACAATGTTGCCAAAAAAATGCAGTTTTTGCATTTAGGGGTTTAGGGGTTAATAACTTTTGCATACAATATCCAAATGCCACGTTCTCTGGTATGTTGGAACCTCCTTTCACTTGCCAAGAAGACCATATGAAAATCTGACCAGTCTAATAATAGAAAATACGCTCAGTAGCAAAAAGTGGCAGGTTTGGGTGTACCTACCTTACCACATTTCCTCCTTACTTTCCCATTTTGGACCATTCCCACCGCCGCTTCCTTGTTCTTCAAATCCTCAGACACCAAAGTCCACAGTAATAAATCTCGTCTCCTAATAATCCAATCCACTGAACGGACCAGGTGATTGGTGGGAGGTACTACGGCTTGTGTCATAAGGTTTGAAATCTCTCACTGTTGGTTGCATTTGTGTCACAAAATTTTAAAAAAATAAATTTATAAAAATTTATAAAAAAGTTTATGCATTTATTTTTATTAAATGTTAAAATAAAATCTGTGTTGGTTGTAACTTACAACCATATATGTCCTTGCTTGAGGTGAGCAGTGAATCTTTGGAGGTCAGCAACCAATCACTTAATGTACTTACTTCTGGATTTTGCAGTGAGGCTTATGGCACCTTCTCAAAATCTCGCCAACAGTCTGTTTGCGCATATCATAATCAAAGTGCATAACAAAGTTTAAAATAAAAGGAATAAAATATTATGCACACATCTGTATGTGCCTTGTAGTCTTTGCATTGTAGGGGAAAAAATATCCGCTTGGAAATTGGAATCCAATGCTCACCCAAAAATTTCAGTACTTGCGGATCCAAGGTGAGCAAGCTGGATTGTTTTCTGGGTACGTTGGAGAAGCTATTTGTCAGGTCACGTATTTTTGCAGAGGTTGGTTGAGAAGTTGACTTGTTGGTTTTGATTTGGAGACCATTCACCCTTAAATGTTGAGGTGGACGTTTTGCATCCGATGAACGACACAAAAACAAATCCTCTCTATGTAGGACAGAAGTACAGTAGTTCGTCTTCCAATGAGTGCTTTTGCACTTTTTTAAACCCCTGAAGGACCAAACGGTGTTTTTTTTGGCAACGTAGTGATTTGGGGCAGCTCACTACGAATGGAATTTTCAATTTTTTTCATTGAAATTTTCACACAACATGTGCCCGAGGAGTAGCTTTAACCCCTGAGCGTCACAGGGGACGAAAAACGTCCTCACAATTTAAAAGTCAAATTCAAAGAGCTGTAACTTTTGCATCCAATGTCCAAATTCAATAAAACTTGTTGGAGAAGTTGCGCATACTAGTCTAGTTTGTGTGATAAATTTTTTAGATCAATGCAAGATTTATAATAGTTTTGGGAGCCAATCAAAGTTCACAGGTTCAATTTGAGCTCACCAAACTGCATTTGATGGCTGCAACTTTGGAGGCTTGTATCTTTGTAATCTAATGTTTGTTTTCAATAAAATTTGTTGAATTTTGTTTCCACTGAAGTGTAATCATTGTGGTAAAGTTTTCATGTCAATTTGAGTTGTTTTGAATGATTGAGAGCAATTCAAAAGTTCAAAATCCAGACATTGGTGAATTCCAGTGAACTTTGGTGGCCTATAACTTCTTCATACAATGTCCAAATCCAATAAAACTTGTTGGAGAAGTTGAGCATACTAGTCTAGTTTGTGTGGTTAAAATTTCATAGCAATCCAAGAAGTTATGAGTGACTGAGAAGCATTTTAGTAGGAGGTTCAGTCATAGATGTGATTTTTTTTTACTTTTTTCACTGTTTTTTGACATTTCAAATCCATTTTGCAGACACAATGATTCATTTGAATGATATTTTTTTTCACCAAATTGTATATATTCTGGTTTTGAATCACTTTGTAGTTTAAAGTTTTTTCATTTGAGTAGGTTTAGAAATCGAATTTCACCTCCAAATGAAAATTTCAGCACCTTTTTTCAACACTAAAACATTATAATCTTTCAATCTATACGGTCAAATGACCCCGAATTTATTCCACACCATCTGCAACATGCACACTACAATATTGTACGGTTAAGATCTTCATACCTTACTCTAATTTGACTTTTTGGACTTGCAAAGGAAGGCAGTTTTTAAGCTAGATTGGACCTCTGACGTTTAGGGGTTAAGGCCCAACAATTTTCATAACTTTTGACTACATGGTTAAAAAGTTATTGTATGATATGTAGTTTTCTTTGTTCGATGGGCAGTTTGGGTAGGAAAAAAAACTTCTTTAAAATTCACTTTCAAAAAAATAAAAATTTGAAATTGGTTTCCTAGATTTATTTATACATGAATATCTTTGAATCATTCCATGTTGATTAATGAGATGAAAGCTATGAAGAGTTTTAGTTGTGGGTAGTTTGATGGTAGTTATGGAATCACTACTCTAAAATAAACTTTGAAGTCCTTTATTTAACTCAATTTTCAATATTTTTGGAAATAAAATAAAATAATTGGATGTAGATTGTTTATTAAAACATTACAACCATTGGGATTGGCACTTTTCAATTTCATAAATAAATTGTTAACAATTTTGTATTTTGAATCATTTTCTACTTCTTTCTACTTTCTATTTTTTTCCTATATGTTGTACAATTCCAAATGATTTGAAAATTTTCAAACATGTAGACAATTTTTCTAGAAGAATGAATCCAAAGAGTAACCACCATTTTGGACATTTTTTCAAAATGATTTGACTTTAAGAAGTGCACCTACCTAGGTTTTTGCAGGGACAAAAAAATGATTCTTGTTACTTCAAATGCTAATATCTTGCAATCTATACGGTGAAAATTTCTGAAATTTATTTTACATATTTTCAAACCAAATTAATAAGATTCTATAGTTAGACGTATCAAAAATGATTTTATTTCAAAAATTTGATACTTATACTAAAGATGACAGTTTTAGAGCAGTTTTGGTGAAAACATAGTCAAAATCCTTTAGGGGTTAAGCCAACAATTCACACGGTACCCAAATAGAGATTTCCACATTGACCGGCTTGTTGTTTAAGGGTTTAAAACCCAAAAAAGGCCCCTGAGGGGATTGATTGAGAAGTTGAGGGTCTAAGAGTATGTTTTCATTTGGATTAAGTAACCCTTAAAATGACGAGCTGGTCACTGTGGAAATCATCTGCTTAGATACCATGTGAATTGTTGGCTTAACCTTGAAAGGCCCAAACACCATTTTTTGGCATTATGGATATTTTGGGCAACTCACTACAAATGGAATTTATTGTTTTTTTTCCTTTGAAATTTTCATACAACATGTGGTCAAGGAGTAGCTTTAAGGCCCAACAATTTTCATAACTTTTGACTACATGGTTAAAAAGATATTGTATGCTATGAAGCCGGGCAGTTCAAGCACATCTGAAAAAATTACTTTTTTAAGAAATAAAAATTTGAAAGTTTATTTTAGAGTAGGTAGAAAGCTTTGAATCATTTCCATTTTGATTAATGAGATGAAAATTATGAGGATTTTTAATTGTGGGTAGTTTGAGGATAGTTATGGAATCTCTATTCTAAAATAAAATTTGAAGTCCTTTATTGAACTCATTTTCTAATATTTTTGAAAAAAATAAAAACATTGGGTGTAGATTGTTTAGTACAACGATACAACCATTGGGATTGATATTTTTCAATTCCATGAATGAATTCTTAACAATTTGGTATTTTGAATCATTTTCAACTTCTTTGTACTTATTGTTTTTTTCCTATATGTTGTACAATTCCAAATGATCCGAATCTTTTCAAGCACATAGCCAACTTGCCTTGAAGAAAGAATTTAAAAATGCACAACCATTTTGGACATTTTTTCATACAAATGTAACCTTGTGAAGTGTAGTTGCCTGGTTTTGGCAAGGCAAAAAAAATGATTTTTGTCACTTCAAATGCTAATATTTTGCAATCTACATGGTGGAAATTTCTAACTTTTTTTCTACATCTTCTCAAACTAGTGTACTACAAGATCCTATGGTTTGATGCATCCAAAATTTTTTTTTTTTCCTATAATTTGGTACTTGTACTAGAAATGACAATTTTAGAGTGGTTTTGGTGAAAACATAGTCAAAATCCTTTAGGGGTTAAAAAAATGCAAAAGCACTATTTGGAAGCCAAATTACTGTAGAGGACATTTACTTTTTATGCAAAATTACAAGGATGAATAGTTGCACTTTTATTCTACATGCAAAGATTCTTTGTCATTCATTGTCCAGAAAATGGCTGTAGTGTCGTTTATGGATTAAACTGTCTATGTGAAACAAACTAGATGTATTCCTATTTTCTAAAATGCTAGTGTCACTTTGAAAAAAGAATTGTCATTTAATGTTAAAGAGTGTTATTACCGAGAGTCTTAAGAATGAATTTAGACCTACTTTTGGACTGGATTCATATTGCAAACATTACCCCTAACACCAAGTGAGAACATACCCTAAACCATTTGTGATGAAGACATTTTGATTAGAAATGAATTTTCAAAGTTGGGTGGGACTAAATTGGTAAAGCATGACTAGGTAGACCCTTGCTAAACCACATGTTTGTGTGTTCCCTTCCGAAGTGCATTATCATGATGTTAAAGGGGTGCTAAGATTGTGATAATAGGTGGGTAAATAATGCAAATGGGAGGCTTGAGTAGGTGTCAACTAATTAGATGACAATGGCATAACATTGTTCTGCTTTAGTTTCTTGATTGCGCTATGCTTTCACATGGATTGCTTGATTCTAACTTTGTAAGGATTAATGTTCTTTACAGAAATTTCAAAAAATAAAGTTTAAAAAATTGACTGGATTTTAAAAATTGAAAGAGTTGTATTTGGAAATTCTTTTGTATGGTGTTTAGATGAATAAATTCATTGTTTTGATTTGCCTTTGAAAATATGAAGATCTACTATGCCACTTAGAGAGAATAAAGCTCTTTAGTTCCAAGGTTACTTATCCAAAACATGTTGAACTTTTTCTATTGGAGATATGTATTTCTCATGCTCAAAAATGCTTGTCATGGCTAAAATCAATTTCACCATCAATATTATGATATTCTATTAATTATTCCTTTTACAACCCAAAATGGATTTGTGGTCTTTAAAAGGTTAAGGTGGAAGTATCTAATTACAGCCATTTAAGGAAAAACTATTTTAAAATGTTCATTCATTTTGAATGTTCCAATTTAATCCTCTTTATGACATTTAAGCATGTGGAAATTTATGCAAATGACCAACAAATAATCTAGAATTGTGCTATCATTTTGTCTTAATCAAACATTATCTCTCTAATTGCAATGATAAATCACAATAAGATTTTGCACACATATTCTATTGTAAAAATATAATCTATTTCAATGGGGAGTTTATAAACACTAAATTATGCAACAATGAGCCTTTTGGACTAGCAAGCGGAATTTGACCAAGCTTAAACATTTTAGAGGATAAACCACATCAATGTACAATGTTATCAACTTTTTACGGGGTTCAACTTGGTTGCAAAGTATTATAATGATAGCCTTTAGTTAGTGCTCTTGAATCTTTGTGTTTGAGATGTGGAAGGCAAATGCGGCCAATTGTACTCAAGTACCATATAGGTAGAACATGTGATTATTTGTTAGATCAACATCCTCTTAAAAATTACTATCACTATAATTTTTATTTTTTGAAATGCATATAATATAAGATTTTTTCAACTTGCACTAATTTAAATTAGCAATTATAAAAATTTGCAACTTTGACAAATTAGTGTTTGACATACTAATAGTACAAATCAACAAACATTGAAAATTCTCATTAGCTTGTCCTTCTAATTACTTTATCTTTCTAATTACTTTGTCTTTCTAATTACTTTGTCCTATCCATAGATAGATGGTGGAACTAAAGATTTCAAAATCTACAATGCACATATATAATCAAATTTCTAAAGTATCTTATTCATCATTTTTTTGTTACATAAATTAGTGTGAAATAACGGTATCAAGAAAATAATGTGACTTGGTGTAGTGAAGAAATGCGGACAGAATCCATCGATAATGCAAGATCATTCGTCCACAATGGATGATATTTCATCCCATGGAAATGGATAGCTTCTCTCCAACTGGATAGCATCGCTTCCTTCGTCGCTGGATTTGGACAATGACTTCAAATCTCGTGAAAGTGGCGATTCACGGAAGAATGCAAGCGTGTTGTGAAAATTTCACGAAGAGCTTAATCCGACGAGCTTTTTTTTCCTCGATTGTTCTGCTTGAGTTTGAGGATTTTCTAGCTTCTGAAGTTTGTTCATTAGGCCAGAATTGGCCATGGCGCTGCAGTCGCTTCACAATGCTGCTGCGTTCTTGAATTCGTCGTCTCCACCGAGAATTTCAAGACATTCCATATCTCGTGAGTGCCTGTGAATTTTTTGAGTATATGTTTGTAATATCATGGAGGTTTCATGTGTTATGAGTATGCGTGAAATTCTCAGAACGTCTGTGTGTGAATGAGTTGAGCAGGTGCACAAAGTGGTTCAATTAGGGTTTCTTTAAGTTATCGAAGCAGCTCGCTTGCTACCACATCGAGCTTAGAATCGGAAACTAATTCCAATTCGGCAACCAGGAGTAAACCGTTTCTGCAATGCAGTCGACGTCAATGCATTTCGTTATGTGCTGCGTCCATTTTATTAGCGGTGAGGCCTGACTCTGTATTAGCCGAGGAGAATGTGAAGAAGGAAGAGGGCGGTTCGTTTGTGGACGGGGTGCTTGAGCTTCTCGACCCTGACCAGATCACCAAGACAGGAAAGAAGCTGCCCAAGAAGTACGTGAAGAGTGTACGTGAGGTCGTGAAGAACTTGAAGGAGTCCTTCGCTCAGGATTCCAACGACGGGGCGAAGTTCAGGCGGAATGCGGATTCAGCCAAGGAGGCCATCCGGGAGTATCTGCAAGATTGGAGAGGCTCAAAAATTGTGGAGACAGAGGTGAGTTTGCGGTTGCCTTCGAAACCCTAATCATTTCCATTGGGCACATGAAGACCTGAAGTGCTTACATGTAGGCTACTGCATTCATTTTTGTAGTTAAGGTAGCTGATAGCGATCTGCGTCATTTCAAGCATGTCAATCAAGATGTATGAATGTGCTTTCATTGGGAGATCACTATAAAGCTGTGGTGAGACCATTTTGGGTGTAGAGCCAAACCCTCTTGAGGTCAAATTTTATCACTATGTGTCATTTTCTTACGCAATCATTCCAAATGGGAGATGACAGCCCCAATTTAAAAAAAAGATAGTGGTTATAGAGAGTCAGCCAAGTCTTGCTTACACCCAACTTGCTACTACCGTTGAGGCCAATCAAGTGTTCCAATGGGTGAGTTGCTATTGGTAACGGGCTGGTGAAGGAGTCTGGATATGGTCCCTCAGGGTTTAGTATCCTCTACTTTACATTCTGGTGGTGAATTTGTTTTGTTCTTTGCAGGATTCATACAAAGCTCTTGAGCGAGCGTTTCGTGAGTTGGGCAAGTTCTACTCTTCAAAGGGGCCTCAAGCTGCCTTGCCAGAAGACATAAGGAACCGTGTACTAGAAGATCTTAATAAAGCAGATGATTCTATTTAAGTGTCTTATCTATCCATATTACTGGAGCTACATGGGGCAGGGTCATGTCAGTGATGGCCTCTCTGGACTTGCCGTTTGTTTTCCTTTAGTCTTGGCATTTGGCTGAGTGCTCTGCAACAGGTCATTCGTTTTCATGTATGATCTTTGAATTGCTTTTAGAAATCCAACTTGTTGAGAATGTATATCTCTTACAGTGACATCTCTTAGGACATGTTGCAGGATTTTTGTATATGAGTTTTGGCTGACATCTCTTAGGACATGTTGCAGGATTTTTGGATATGAGTTTTGGCGTTTGTCAATAGTCTACTTTCAGCACAATCTTATGGACATGGATATTGCATATAATGGACTAATAATATTGGGGTTCCACCTACGACTAATAGGCTATTTTTTCCTGAATATATCAGGTTTTATTGGTGTTGTGTCTTCACATTGCAGGAGTTGCTTTGTTAGGAAAGTGGGTTTTTGCAATCAATAGTTGAACTTTTCACTCTAATTAGGACTCTAATTAGGACTCTTTTGTAACCTCCGTCTTCCAGTTGAAGCTTTGGGAATTTATTCCGCTCATTAGCACTCTTCCTGAAGGTAGGCAATGGATCTACAAATCGTCGATTAGACGATAAGCAGTAATTCTTGCCTGGTCAACGATGCGTGACACCCACTCATGAAGCCTACACCCTACACTCTAAACCAAACCAGTCAGGCATGACAAATCCGTGACAAAATCGAAACACTCTCCAGGCAAGTTCTAGAATTTCTGAAGGCATAGAAAAGTATCCATCCTCACCAGGGTGTTGCAAGTGCTCTCTTGACTTCCAGTGTGAGAAAATTGAGATTTCGCCATTTCTTTCTATTTTGAGCCTTGTGTGATAATGTGCCCCAGAACTTTGCCGAAAAAATACCCGTCTTTTAGAATTACGGAACAGAAAGCTCGTAGACTGACACCAGCTACTGCAGCTCACAAGTGTAGACGTAAATTTGAGGCACACTGGCTCGGATTCTCGCGATCTCTTACAATGCATGAAGCAGGAACAGAAGTGAGACACAATGTCCTAGCCAATTCGAACCCTAAATCTGTCAACTAAACCATACTTTCTAATTGCGGTAAATTCCAGTCTGCAGTCCGTCCCTACCAATTCATCCGCCCACTTGACTCAAGAAAGATTTGTCTTCGAGAACTCAGCGAGTAGTTTGTCATAGCATGGAAAATCGCGAGTGATCAGTAATTTGTTGAATATGCTGCATACTGCTGCATATTCGAGTGATTTGAGCACGGAATGATGAAGGAGGTGGACGCTGTATGATCGTTAGCCTGAACCGGGGTTTTGCAATGCAGGCGGAGTCGGCGCTCATAGTAGTTTACCGGAATACAGAATGATGGCAGAGGAAGATTCAGAGTAAGAAATTGGGTTCTTATGGCTACTGTACCGACGGTTTTGCCGTCGAATGTCGACTTCTCAGCTTATCAAGTGCTCCTGCCTGTCAAGGTCTGTCTTCTTCTTCGCAACCCTCATTACTTTCGTTCCTCAAAATTTCTGCAACTTGCATTCAGTGTTTTAGGGTTTAGCTCCATTTGCCCAAATAGAAGATTTGCGTAAGGCATATGGGGACTTTGTTTAGTCCATTGCTCTTGTTTTTGTCCAACGCACGGAATATTCTTCGTTGATTCTGGGGACATAATATGTGCCCCCTTAGAATATAATCTTTTGCAAGATGATCAATTGAATTGATCATTTTCAAACTATGAATTCTTGGTCCGTAGGCTTTAGGGTTTAGCTGATGAAAGTGAAGTCGTGGTTCGGGTTTGATCTCGCCTTGGGCTTTTGAATATTCGTGGTGGTGTGTGCAGGGTAAAGAATTTGTAGTGGGAGTTCACAATGTGGAGGCTGGGAAGTCTCTCAGTACTGCGAAGCTCGATTGTTGTAGTGAGCTCCGCAGGTTGCTGACAGGGTTCGAGCATATCATACAAGAGGTGGTTTATGATATTTTGCAAGTGTCTTTCACATATAGAAATATAGTAGTGTTCTATGTCTCTTTTTATATGATCCTCAAGTAAAATCCTCAGTGTAATCCTCTTTGATTGAAAATTTGAAAGATCGTGTCCAACAGTAATAGAATGCCATTATTCCTTTAACTACATGTAACTTTTGTATCAGACGTAGGAAATTTGTGGTGCCCAACACGCTCCTATGCCTTAATCTCATTTTCATTGGGCACCAGAACTTTTATATTTTTGGACCATTGCTTTGTCTCTTTCTCTTCGTAGAGGGCTCTACATACTGATGCAGAGTTGACAATATTTTCTCCTTTGGTGACCACCGCAGAGATTGAACCAAAGTTCGGACGTTACAACATTCGTGGAGGAGCTCAAGGATGTTCTGGTTTGTAAAATCATGCCTTCGTTCGTTTTCCCAGCGTGGCTTTTGTTTCCTGTTACCATGAAGGTACTGAATGTATAGATTTTTGGAACAGGAACATATCTTGCTTGCTCAGCCTCAGGTCAAGTTACCCTCATCTGGGTTTTATGGACGGATTTATTCTGAAGTAAGTCACGATCTGATATCTTTAGAGTCTGATCTTGATTTTGTGTTTACCGTGGCTCTTTCTCTTTCAAGTTAATTTCTTTAGCCGGGCATGAATTTACAGTAGTCAACCTTATGTTCGCAGATAGAGGAGGTTGGTTGGGAACACGTTGCATGGATTGCTCCAAGTTTTATGTCCATCCATCTTCGGTTCTTGTGAGTTCGTAAGGCCCATCATTAATTGACTTTTGCACTCTGTACATTTTTGTGGTTTCCAGTCTCCCTATTGATTGGGTATACTATGGTAGAGGATGCTGTTTGAGTCGCTTTAAGCATTTTAACAGACGTAGGAGTGTGATTTTTGAGAGGTGTATAGACTTTGTGCACAAGAGCCAAATCTGTTGAGATCAAGCTTTTAACAGTACATGTGAGTTTCTTGTGCAATTTCAAAATGGGAGACTGTGGACCACTATTGAAGGGACAACCATTTCCATTCAGAGATCTGTGGCCATAGACATTTAGCAAAGTCATGTTTACATCACTTTGTTAATAAGTCCAAGCAAGTGTATGGATACGTGAGTTTTTGTTTGAAATATGGATTAATGTTTGGTCCCTAATGGTTTTAGTATCCTCTACCTCCAAGAGAACGGCTGTACACTAATGGCTTCTCTGTCATCCTTGGAAGAAGGTACTGACTTGGAAATTTCGTCTTATTTGGCTCTAGTGATCAAGCGATACGGGAGCATCTCGTGCAAATACAATTATCACCAGACTACCCAGAAAGAGAGCCTTCATGCAATGCTGTGAGTCCTTGCTGTGATAGCTTCTGTCAAATTACTCAACTAGGCTAACATTGTCGTTTACCCGGATAAATATTTGCTGCCATAGACGCTTGTATGAGGATGATTATTTGTTGGGCAGATGGTATAGCATCTTCATCGCCTTGCACAATTTTCTTTTGATTTATAGGTTTTCCAATTTTATCATTGTTTGGCTTACTATCTCGCTTCAAGAAACTCTTGTTTGTTCAGCTCTGATTTTAATGCTCCTGAGGCTCCTTTTAGATCGCGTCTCAACGCTATTGACTTACATGCCACACGAGAAGCAGATATAAGTGATCAATCGTTATGGCCCTAGATTGCAGGACCTCCCTATTGCGGTGGAGATACAATGGCGAGCAGGAGGTCGATTAAGAGATATTTTCTCTCAGTTTGAACAGGTAAGTAGGAAACCCATTCCCGTAGCTTTCAGCTGTTTTGAGTGAATTATCTTCTTAGAATGGAAATTTAAACATCTGGTTCTTGTTCCCATTGTCTAGGGGAATGCATTAATATTAGTTCTACATTGTATGAATAATTTATGAATTTATGAAATTTTGCTCATAGGGTTGACCCTTCCCAGCAACATGTGCTAAAATTTTGGCCTACCCACAAAGAGCTCCCACGAGAGAGGGTTCACTCTCTCAATTACTTCAGTTTGCCACTCCCTATGCTAGATTGAAATTATATTTTCTCTTAACCCTCTAACGTCCACCCTATCAGGTCTCCAATTATGACATGTCATAGCAGTTGTGTTTGTTCATCGAAATTGCCCATAGAATTGCTCGGCAGAAAGCTCTACATGTGGGCTACAGTTTTGTAGTTAATCATTTTCATAAAAAGTCCTTAATTCAACGACTTTTGTGCCCTGAATTTGGAGCAAATGTTGGGTGGACGTTAGAGGGTTAATGAATTTATCTCTTCAATGTCACATGAAGAAATACGCATCAATGACTTACAGATGTCATTTACGCCTCAAAGTTACAAATACCCAGCGTTGGTGCATGTAGGCTGCGGAGAAGTATCAAGACTTCTGGACCGTAATGGAGGACATTGATAAGCATGTGTGGGTGATGGAGCCAGAACATCCTTCACGCTCAAATTGCTTCCGCCGCATTGCTCTTGGTAGGGAGAACAAACCATGAGCTTGCTTCTGAACCTTAAATCTGGTCTATCAATAGCTTGTGCTCTCTTTTAGAAGAAACTTCCGTAGTCATGTGGTCCCTGAGACTAAGAGTGCCTCGCATGCACTATTGCACAACCCTTAGAATACTTTGGTTTCGGATAATGACAGATGTACTAAGTGACAAATTAACCTTGCAGACATAAAGTCTGAATCTGGATAACTCTAAAATTGTGATAAGTATAAAACTTTTTGGTTTATGGATGGACAACTACTTGGGAACTGAATGGAACTCAGGAAGAAAATCTGCAAAATGAACTGATAGGATTTTTGTTCATTATTCATGACTTTGGGGTTGGTGCAATTCTGTGCAGGTGGCCACTGCTCATTGTGCATTACTGTTGAACCGTTTTCACCCCGAACACTGCCAGAGTAAGTATACCTTGCGCTAATTTGTCAGTTAAATTATTAGCGTATTACCTAGTGCAGCTTTGTCAAATCCTTTCAGAAGTGTCAGACAGCGTCTTGAGATCAGTCGGATTTTCCTGTTCGAATACGCCCTGAGTGTCCAAATGGCCAGAAGTAGCTGCTTCCATATCTACAGAGTAAATTATTTAGGACCCTTCAAAATCTACGAATAGAAAGAAGAAATTATGCCATATTTTTCTGACTTGTAGTGCAAGATTTTGATTATTGGTGATCCTGCGGAATTTTGACAAAATCTCGTCCCAGAATAGTACCCCATGTGTGGAGTTTTTGAATACGGTTTGAGCATTGCCTCTTCTCGTGGAGCATAAAGCTCGTACACCGACACCCCTTGATAGAATATATTTGGGAAGGTACTGTAATAGAATATTAGTTTCCAAAACGAACTTTTATGTTTAGTTTGGGCATTTAAAGGTTAAAGTTTCTGAGATGTTTGATGCGCATGTGGCGCATGTAGATATCTCACTAGTCAAGTGCTCTAGTTTGTTCTTACTAGTCTTGTTGAGCTGTTTTCTCAGGTACAGGTTTTTTGGGTCTGACACAGCAGTTGGCCCACTTCGATTACGAATGGCCAGCAATATGGATTGCTGGTACTGGCACCGAATCATAATCTTTCATGGTCATATTTGTTAAAGTTGCGTGTTTTAGAGTGCCAAAATTGTCATTTAAGTACACAAAGCTCTAAAACCTATGACTAGTATAGATCTGAGGTTCCAGATTGGCGCTCTGAAAAGAGCCAATCTCTTGAAATTTAGCTATTTTCACTGACACGACTTTTCTGTGCTTTTTTTGGTCAATTTTTATTGACAACATGTCCAGAGCTTGGTTGCTGACCTTAAACCTGCACGAACCACATTTGCAGGAAGATGGAGAGGCTGGTGAGAGAGAATCTGGAGGATGTTTTGGGTGTCACCTTCCCATCTCCACAGGATTCTGACCGTGATGATGTTAGCTCAGAGTGCATCATTTGCTACAGCTATCGGTTGCTGGATGGTATTGTCCTCAAAATTTTCACTGAAATATAACCTTCTCTCGTTGCTTTCATTGCCACATTGCACATTGCAGTTGGAAAGGAGGGTTCAAAGTCGTGGCATAACCCCTTCCTACCTGCGCTCTCCCAGAGTCGTAGATTGCCAAAATTTGATGGTGTTGATTTAGACAAAGGAGAAGGCTATGTTTGATAACCGCCCAAAACCTGTTATCTAGTATATAATGTTCAAGTCTTTTGCTAAAATATAGGCTCTTACTTTCTCGGCATATTTTCCACGTCAAAGGAACTCGTGTCTATTAGTGCTGCCACTGTCAGATGTGCCTTCTGAATATATACAAGCAATACGTGTTATATTCATTTTATGTCATCTCAACTAATTGTGTGTGGCCTTAGTTTCAATAAAAGGCACACGCTTCAACTATTGACATATTGAAACTCAAATTTATGTGGTCAGGCAAGGAAGGGGCAAGCGAAAAAGGCAGTGTGCCGGACCGTGTTTGTGACAATGGGAGTTGTGGCCGGCCATTCCATACTTCATGTCTGGCTGAGTGGCTTCGCTCTTTACCGACCACACGCCAGTAAGTCTGCTAATTCAGTCTTATTTTTTGTCTTTAGAAATTGATGGGAGACTGGGCATATAGAACAATACGGAGTAGTCAACAAGCCTCCTGCTGAGGTGACTAGTTTCTATTAGATATCTACTCCAGAGTTGTATTTCATAATTGATTGTTCATTATTTGTCTCTATCAAAAGCTGCGAAATCTTCCAAATATCTAAATAACTTCGTCCATTTATAGGCAAGTTATATGAACCAACTCAACACTTCTGATACAAGCTCTGTTTCGTTACCAATAAGGAATAGACTTGTCTATTCTTAATGACCCTATCTACTCTTGCCTGTATATTTAATAGTGTTCTTGCCCAATTGTGTCCCTATCTACACAAATTTAATATTTCTGCAGAGAAATCTTGAGAAATCTTGTGATCGTTTTTGGTATTCAGACCCAGTCAATAGCATTTTCAGTGGCCGTGTGGAAAGGTTCTTGATTGCTTCTGAAGCTTGTAACTGAACTGAAATTCTGCTTGACGTTTTTACTTGCAGGTCCTTTGACGTGCTGTTTGGCGCTTGTCCTCATTGCTCACATCCAATCATTGTGAAATGTTCTCTCTCTTGACACTGTCTTATTGCTAGCAGAAGGCTTTATGGCAATTTTTTTACTATGCTACTTCACGATGCTATATTTCATGCTATATTAAGATATCACTGAGCTTTTGGAAGATTCATGTACTTTGCTTTGCTTTGCTTTGTGGGTAGACAGAGATATTTTTTTTCCATGTTACCCTCAAAACATCGACATTTCAAAATCTTGAGGAATTGAGGGAGCAACTATCATTGCTCTCCGGAGGTAGCAACTGTCTTCGGAAAACTCACGAGTTTGTCAGCAGTGATCATTTATTGTATGTGTGTGGTGGGGGAGGAGGTTCATAGTGTGCCCTTTTAATTATTTCAGCAAATATGAGAATGATGGAGCAATACAAAATTATGTAAGCAATAAGGCAATTTCAGATAACACAGAGGGCAATTGAGTTTTTAATTTTTGGAGTCTACATGAATATGCTGAAAAGTACAATAGAGACATATTTACCTTACAAGATTTAGATGCACAACATTCTCATATTAAACAGACTTTAGTGGCTTTAGTGTGAAATCTAGAGTTTTTGTGAGATTTCTCTGCAAAGGATGATGTGGGCATTTGTATTTTCTACATGTTTGCATTATCAAATTCTAAAAATTCTCTTACGTAAAGTAATGAAAATCAAATGAAATAGGTTGCCAAAAATAGTTTTTTGTTTCTGGAAGTGAAACCTGATATGATTAATTGAGATTGTATAAAAGTGTAATGTTTATTAGGCATTACAATGACAATTGTGTTTTACTTCTGAAATTCATTTGAATGTATCTCATACTATCCATTGGTGAATCTTGAGTACATGTCTACTTCCATCCCTTTGTGTAGTGCATAAGGTATGTGTACTTATATAACTGACACTAATTACATTTGAGAATAGTTATTATTATTAATCATAAATCATTTTTATTAGACTTTATTGGAAACTGAAAAGAAGGTTCCAACACACTTTACCATGCATTATTTGGACATTGTATGGATAAGTTATGATATTTTTAGTATTGTCTCTAGGTGTACAAAAAACCAACAATATGCTCTCATAGACTCTTTTTTTTCCTTCTTGAAACACATGGACAATTTTCATTGAAAGGAGAAAGAGTACAAAAAACCAAGGGATAAGTCCCTAGCAACAATTTTTTCATTTTCCACAACTAAAAAATAAAAATAGAAGACAACCAAATTAGAGTAAGAAAACACCTAATGCCTACCAATCAACCCTAGTGAGCCACGACGAGGCTAGGAACAATATGTCAAGGGAAGTCCAACAAGGCTAATGGCTAGAGGCTCAAATTAGGGAGACTAATAAGGCTTAGATGAACACCCCTACCTTCAGGACAGCTAGATGCTATCTCATTTGAAGATAAGACTTCTCCAAAAAACATTCTCATAGACTTTCATATTTTGATTGTATACATCTTGAGTATTCAATATATATCAAGGGAAACATGACGTTTTTGTTCTAAATGTAGATGTTGCATTTTAGATGGTGTTGATTATGGATGTGACATATCTTAGTACTTCAGATTCTATAGTGAATATGAATTATGAATCATACCCAATCAATTCTTGAGAATTTGGATGAATTTGCACATAGAATGCTTTTGCTAAAGATGAATTTTTACATTTGCATGAAAAGTAGGAGATTCACAAAGTGACCATTTACCAGTTGAGGATCATTATTTTAGTATGTTTGACATCTTGATTTTTTTTCTATTAAATTTTATTTGAAAGACAAATGAAAATGGCATCTAATCTATGTTGTTTCATAGTTTTTGGACCTTCAAAGGATTAGTTATGAGCACGGTCCTAGTATGCAAGGCACTTGGGATCCAACTTATGAACCCTTTATAGAAAGAAGGGTAGCAAGTTTCTAAAATGCAATTAGTGAGACTTCCAACAAGGAGAGATTTGAGAGAAATTAGGTTTTTATTACTAGTTCCAAGAAAACTTCCTCCATCTCACATCTCTTAGTATTCTCAGTGAGTTTTCTAAGAAAACTTCAGAAGTTTGCTATATAGTTCCAAAAAAGATTACCCCCAAGACTTTAGACTTCTCGAATAGTGGGTGTAATGAGATCTTGGATTTGGATCCTGGGTGCCTCATACAAGGACCATGCTTGAGATTTGAATAATAATGGGCAGGGAGACAACATGATGGACATCGCACAAGTAGGGAATTTGGACCTCCTTAAATGTACACTATTTGTACATGTTGCTTTTTCATAGCCTTCAGCAATGTACAAACAATGTATATTTTAGGAGGTGAGCCATTTTAGAGCCCTATGCCATTTCAACTTCAAAATTTCATCACTTATTCCACAAAGCTCCAAAAAATATGAAATGACTTGGATTAAATGTCAATTCCACTTGTCTTTCAAGGAAAGTTTACTGAAAAATATTTCAAGATGTTTCACCTCCCCAAAATTTAGTTCCAACCCTTAGATGGTCTATTTATAGACCTCCTACCTTAATTGTGACGTAGTTTGTAATTTTCTGTAGCTTCCCTCAATTCTTACCTCCCAAAAGGGGAATTATTAACCCTTAAATGACAAGCCAATCACAATAGAAATCATCTTGTTTGGGTATTGTGTGAATTGTTGGCTTAAAAAAATGAAAAAGCACTCATTGGGAGACAAGCTACTGTATAAGACGTTCCCTTCTCCCACAAAATTTGGAGGATGAATAGTTGCACTTTTGTCCTATATGGAGAGATTCTTTGTCATTCATTGACCAGAAAATGGTTGCCGTATCATTTAAAGGTTAAGGTTTCTGTTCATTTACATTTGTTGTTTTTTTATGCACTTTGAACATGTATTTTGAATGTTTTTTTGAATGTTTTTTTTTTTTTATGCACTTTGAACATGTATTTTGAATGTTTTTTTGAATGTTGTTGTTTTTGTGCTACAATATGAAAAGGTCCTTTACTCATATGTTTAGAATGTGCATTGCAACTGGAGTATATTTGCACTACTATGCTGTAACTAGTGTTTTAGATTAGTGCCCTTACACTACAAAAAACAATGACTTGGTTACAATGACTATAATACAACATTGATTGTTTTGCAGTCGTTGTGGATAAGAAATGACTACTACAGTCATTGTTGGCAAGTCATTTATACCCTTATTTTTTGTAGTGCCAATTGAATGAATTGCAATGTGCAAGGCCTATCATTAGTTGTTTTGATCATTGTGTGCTTGTGGGTGGGAACTACAGATGTATTCAACTTTTGTCACAATGTCGCACTTATGAGATTTCAAAAGTTCATATTTTTTTTGTTATAGAAAATAAAACTAAAGATTCAATGCTTTGCATTGATGGCACCATGTGTAGGAAAGTTGAGGGTTTGGGAGACATCTATAAATTTTTGTCATTGCTTTGTACTAGCCCCACCACATTGTAGCTAAGATCAATTATAGAACTTTCAATTTGGACATTATAAGATTGGTGCACTACATAATTTTTGAACCAATTGTCTTGTTGATGGTTGAAGATTCAATCATCGATAGTTTCAATGGTTTGTCTATTATGATGTACTTGAAAATCTGAGTGAAAATTCTCTAACAATCACTTTCTCACATCATTTTTTATTTTTAGAAAAAATTAAACTCCCCAAAGTTTTGGAATATATTTTTAGACTTATAATTGCTATCCAAATAGGGAAAATACTTTGCCATAAAACATGAGTGCTTAAGAATTAATACATATTGAATTTGAGCCATACCATAAGCATCAATGAACAAAGTCCAAAAATAGATGTACTAAAATTGTAGTATCTGACATATTACATGTTAATATGGAAGTTTGAAGAAAAAATTAGTTGTGATTTGAAAGAAAATCAATTTTGTTCAACATGATATATACCAACATGCCATGTCTAAAACTCAATTTTTTTCAACATGATTTAGAATTACTTTATCTTTTGCCAATTTTTTCTTAGAACTCTGATTTTTTTTTCCCTTAGCATGTTCATATATATCATTTCAGATAGTTGTACATAAAAATTGAAAGAAATTGATTTTTATAGAATTTAAAATATCAACAGTTTGACAAACATGCAAATGATGTTGGTTTTCACAATGTTTGAATTTTCTTTTGGAATTGAAAATATGGGATAGCATTAGCCATTGTAGAGAGTACAAGTTGCAATATGGACTATAGTTACATCTTAATGCCCTTGTATTTGAAATATTTGTTGAATTGGGCAATGCATTCAATTTATATTCCACAACCATATAATGCGTTTTTAGGTTCAATTTCTTTGTCCAAATCAAAGACTAAAGTTCATGATGTATATAATTGGTCCAACAAATTTAAATAAATAAATAAATTATCATTGTCAATATTGTCAAAAAATTGCCAATTTTATAAAGATTAGAGTAATTTTTGTCACTTTTCAACTTTTTGATTATATTGACAATGATAGTGAGTTGGTAGCAGCAGGGCTAGGAAAATGGTGGCAGCGGAGAAGGCTAGAAGGCTAGCCCTTGGATTTGGACACTGGATTTGGATTATTAGGGGCTTTGAGACAATTATTGTTTTTCTTAGTACTATTGACTATTTCCCTTCAATTCCCAAATTGAACTAGTTTTCCACATACATAGTCTCGTTATTTTTTCTATTTTTTATTGATTTTTTTTCATAGGTAATTTCACTAGTTTTATATCAATGTTTTGAAATTGCAAATATTTTTTTTTCCAATTCCACTACACTAAAATTGGTAAATAGTGTTGGCAACACTAATTGTCAACACTAACACTAATTGTGATTTGCAAGGTTAGTGTTAGATGAAAATTACCCCATTCTAACACTATTTTAGCTCTATAGTAAATTACAGTTTTCTAGGAAAGGGACAGATTTTCACGGCGGAAGGCAAAGATTACAATTTTGCAGAGAAAGGACAAACTTTCATGACGGGAGGCTAAAATTACAGTTTTGTAGGGAAGGGACAGATTTTCGCAGTGGGAGGCAAAAATTACAATTTTCTTGGAAAGGGATAGATTTTCACGGCGGGAGGCAATAATTACAATTTTGTAGGGAAGAGACAGATTTTTACGGCGGGGGGCAAAAATTACAGTTTTGTAGGGAAGGGACAGATTTTTATGACAGCAATTAAGTGCCCCAACACTATTTACACATAAGTTGAAAAATAGTGTTGGGGGTAAAAAAACAAGGAACAACACTAATTATCACCCAACACTATTTACCAATTTTAGTGTAGCAAACTTTGAAGGAGCTGTTGTATTTTCTAAACATTGGGTGGAGGTCAAGGAATTGCTAAATTGAGGATATTAGCTATTATAAAATTTGGCAATTTGTATGTAATGACTTGAAGTGAATACATCCTTTCAAATTATAAACCTCTTTCATGAGTCCTTTCTTTCCTTGAAATCAGGAAGAATAAATTATGAAGAAAGGAAACCAAAGAAGCTAAAGATGGAAAATAAATGTGAAGAAGGAAAAATAACATTTAAAGAAAGAAAGAAGAAAGGAAAAAAATTAATAATGCCAAGAAAAAAAATTAACATAAAAATAAGGTAAATAAGAAGGAGAAAATTATGAAGAACCAAATAATTTATAATCAATCTTTCAATCTAAGAATGACAATTTCTAAAGTCAACATAGTAAAAATAACCCACTGATAAAAATAAATCATCATTTGAAACTAAAAATGGAACTATCCAAAATGAACTTATTAAAAAAAAAGTCCACTGATAAAATAGAATCACTATTTCAAACTAAAAATAATAGTTCTAAAAATGAACATAGTCTTGAACTTGACCAAAAAATGAAAATTACATTTTCAAGTTAAAAATGATAATTTTCAAAATGACATCAATGCTTAAGATCACCAAAAAAAAAATGAAATCACAAATTCAAGGCAATAAATTATGATAGTTTCCTAAATGAACATAGTCTTGAAGGCCACCAAAAAAATACATCACTATTTCAAGCTATTAGGCTAGAATTCATCTAGTCTTGGAGTCCTTTTTACCATGGGGAGGGGCAAAAGGTGAATAAATATAAAAATTAGTCCTTTATTTTTGGCCTTTAATTTGTATTTTGTAACTTTTTTCAATGATGTTAAGGTCCTTGTTTCTAAATATGAATTCAAATTTTTCAAATTTGATCATCTAGTGCTAAATGATAAGTTTTTGTATTTATGTGCCACTAATGATTCAATTTTGAGTTTTTTGTATTTACGTGCTACTAATGATTCAACAAGTGCACTATTCATTTCTATAGTACTCTTGAAAATCATCCATCTATTACTTTTGACTTTAGCCCATAAACAACGCTAAGGACATTTTCTGGCCAATGAATGACAAAGAATCTCTTTATACACAGCAAAAGTGCAACTATTTATATTCCAAATTTTGTGTGAAAAGGGAAGGTCCTCTACCATAATTTGACTTCCAATGAGTACTTTTTCATTTTTGTTAAGCCAACAATTCACATGGTATCCAAACAAATGATTTTCACTGTGGTCAACTCGTCCTTATAGCCCTTAAACAACAAGCCGATCACCGTGGAAATCACTTGATTGGGTACCATGTGAATTGTTGGCTTTAAAAAAAATGCAAAAGCGTTCATTGGAAGACAAACTACTATAGAAGACATTTCCTTTTCACACAAAATTTGGGGTATGAATAGTTGCACTTCTCTTCTGCATGGAGAGATTCTTTGTCATTCATCGGCCCAAAAACATCTTCCGCATCGTTAATGGGTTAAAGGGCTAGTGTCCTCCTAGGATTAACAATTTTTCATGGAAACCATCTCCAAAATATTTGAAGATCACCAAATTTTGGATGAAGTTTACTTAGTTTAGATAATTTTACAGATGAAAGTGCATACACGATGCATATATGGATGGATGATTTTTTCTGACTTCCAGGGTGGAGTGCGTGACGCTCTCCCTGCCAACAACGCAAAAGATGCCGTCCCACAACTTCGCAGAACCCAGCGCCGTCCCATTTGGGGGATGGGAGAGCGCGTTTTCCCTTGCCGGAATGCCAGCAATCGAGCTCTCAAAATCTCAAATTGTACAATAAAACGGATAAACAAACGGACGGGAAAACATCCTCTTCAAAAAATTCCGTGTACTCTTACCGACTCCTCAAATGGGAAGCACCCGAGCTGGCCAAGCACTTTCCTCAAGTCTCCTGGCAACGCGTATTCTTTACCCGCCAAGGACAGTCCTTGCTGGCCTGATCTGTACTTGTAGTATTGTACAATAACAGTCGTTGACAAAACGACCCACCCACTCTTCCAGGCTTTTTTTAAATTTTTATAAACGATTTTGTCGCGTTTGGCAATTTGCAGACGGTTTTTTATAAGAGAAACAAAGCACCCAGTTTGCTCGCGCAAACTCCCCAGAATCAGATTTTGGGCATCATCGATTGGAAAGGGAGAGGGTTTTGGAGAAGAGCGTCGAGGAGTTTGGAGACGAGTGAGATCAGGCATTGGGGTCTGAAGAATTTGAGTTTGAGTTTGAGTTTGAAGCGTGAGTCGAGTGGGAAGGCTATGCGCTTGAAGGCTTTGCGTTTTGAAGCACCATGGCGTACTCGTTGCAGCAATTCGTGGCCGACACGCGCGACCAGCAGCAGAAGCAGCACTCCATTTTCGAAGTGGAGAAGATGTGCTTCCTCCAAGTGAACCTCGGCATGCCGTCCTCCACCGGCGCCCCCCTCCACCACGTCTGGATCAAGACCGGTTCCATGGTGGCCTACCAAGGCGACTGCAAATTCGAGCGCGAGGGCATGCTGGACCACGGTGTGAGCAACATGTTGAAGAAGCAGCTCACCGGCGAAGGCGCCTCTCTCACGAAAGCCTCCACGAGAAGCCGCGCGCAGCTGTACCTCGCGGACAACAGCAAGCGCGTCACGGTGCTCTATCTTCAAGGCGAGTCCATCGTCGTGAACGGCGACGACCTCCTGGCGTTCGAGCCCAGCGTTTCGCACAAGATCACCATGATGAAGAAGCTCTCGTCGATTGTGTCCGGCGGGCTGTTCAACGTCACGCTGCAAGGGCAAGGGTTCGTGGCGATTCTGAGTCACGGGCAGCCGCTCACGCTCGTGGTGGCGCCGGGGTACCCGCCTGTGTTCACGGATCCGCAAGCGACGGTGGCGTGGTCCGGGGGGCTCGTGCCCGACTTCAAGACGGACGTGGGGTTGAAGACGTTTATTGGGAGAGGGAGCGGGGAGTCTTTTCAGATGAAGTTCGATGGGAGTCGTGGACAAGGGTTTGTGGTGGTGCAACCGCATGAAGAAATTGCTTGAAGACCCAAGAGTTTTGAACAAAACTCACATGTGTTGAATGAATTAGGTTCTATAATTTTTTGGAAGTCTGCATCAAAAGGAGACAATGTGAGAGTAGAAAGTATCCTTAGGGTCAATTTTTGTAAACTATGTCTATCTAGATTTGTTGCAAATGAGTTGTGAAGGACTAACTTGTAAAACTCACCAAAACTACTATGTACAACATTTGAAACTTTACATGAATGGTCAAGATTGCATTGTGAATTGAGTTGTGAAGAAAGGCATTAGAAAGACATTAGATTTCATCCTGTAAGGAAGACATTGTTTTGATCCGCCAACAAAAAGAGGGGGTATGTGGTGTTATAGATGTTGTTGACATTCCCGATTCAATTACTCATTTGAGAACTCCACCGGGACCATGTGTTGGTTTGCAAACTTCAAGCAAAAAGGTGTTGTGCTTGCTTTGATGGACATTGGTTCAACTTGCGTGCACAATGCATCATAATATGCTAGTGTCATGGGCTAGCTAGAGGCACAAAATGCATATGTTATTTCCAAAAATACTATCTTTGGTTGTTTAGGCCATGGATGCTTATTTTTTTAAGGTTAGAGCTCTAGAAGGTGGTTGCAAGAGCTCTTTGCACTTCATCAATGTTCAAGAGTTGTTTGCATTTCTACATTTCATCAAATCCTATGAGCCACAATAAAAAGTGCAGTATCAACGGTTGTCCACTTCTGTAGATGAGGGGTTTATCTTTTCAACATTCAACCACTGTCCATGTTTATAGACGAGGGGCTCATCTTTTCAATATTCTTCCAATTCTGGTATGTGGCCAAAAAACAATTGTAGTTCTGGAACTCACGACGTGATTTGACCTCAATTTTTGTATCAAATTTATACATTGGATGCGGGAGATGAAGTTGCATCTTTGTTGTGACTAGTATGGAGGCAAACAATGCTTGTAGAAGGTCCAAGAATCTACAAATTGAGTCCATTCACTACTATGAACTCCATCACTTTTCATTTCTAGAAATAGCGACTAAACGTGCGGTAAGTGAAAAAAATCAGAAGATACAAACCATAGGACTACATTAGAAAAAAAATGAACCTTCAAAAGGAATTACTTTATAATAAAAGTTCCCTTCAATGGAACTCATAGCTCCTTCAAGGGACAATGGCCATTGTTCATCATCATTGATGAATAGTGGCCACATTTAAAAGGATTAAAATATAAAAAATTAATTTTAAAAATATAATTATTTGATTATATTTAAATAATAATAAATAAATTCAAAAATAGTAGTTTGATGTAGTCGCACCACTGCCACATCAGATTAAATTTTTATTATTTGTTATTTGTTGTTATTATTATTATTATTATTATTATTATTTTAATTTATTAAAATTTAAGTGAATTATCCCATGTTAATTAGACCTCCAGTTCTTTGGCCCCACAATTTTTATTTTTTTTATTTTTTCAGCCTATTGTTCCTTATTGTTCCCGTTGTTTGCAAACTTGTTGCCCCTTTGAGGGTTCATTTTTTTCCTAATGACTTGGCTACTAACAATAAATCATTTTCGGTGAGAAGCAATAGGGGTTGAGATCTCTGGAATGAAAAATGACATAGTTTTCTATAGTGATTAATTATTGATGCCCTTGCCTTTAAAAGGTTAATGATAGGAGTCTTAATATTTTTTCAAATAGTAAACTTTTCAATATTTGGTAAATACAAAGGATTGGCTTATGTCAAAATCAAGCTCTATGATCACTTGAATTTTGTGCCATGTGATTGATAGATAAGTAAGAAGTGGTCCAACTTTTGTTTACACAAGGACATAAAGTCTATAAGTCCAAGGAAAATGTAGTGAATGATAAGTCTACATGGCATCCTACATGGACTTTGAAGACAATGGTGTCATGCTTTGGGGGTGAGAGATTGCTAACTACCTTCTGAAAAGTAGGCCTAACAAATATCATGTGAGACCATAACAAAAATAAAATGAAAGCCTTTAAATATTATTATATTAGAAATGGTCCTTTGGAAAAACAAATAATATTATTGTTGAAGTCATTAATAGTAGCCAATAGCTTGGTACTTCAGAACTCAGGGGGTCACTTAGAGTGTCCAATTGTCCATTAAAAAACACATGTGAACAAAACTTTAGATCCTCTATTTACTTTTTTGAATTTTAAATAAAATTAAATGAAAAAAATATGAATAGATTTTTCTACTTTGAAAGTTTATATTTTGAATTATTGATATTTTTATTTGTTAATAATAATTAGTTACAAATTTTTGAAGTAAAAAGATACATTGTAGAACTAAAAAATAACTTTCACACCCCTATATTATATAAGAAAAAATTGTCTAAAAAATGAACAAAAAATTCCTAAAAATAACTCTCTATTGAAAGCTCATTTTGAGTTGAATATTGATGCAATGGTCATCTAAATGTGTTCTCTAAAAATATTTGAGTTAAAAAAACATGCCATTTTAGTGCATTTTTAACCTCTTCTAGAAATCATTCTATATTTTATTTGAGTTTGAAATTTTGGGAGTAGAATTCTATAGTCATTAGTAATCAATTTTTAAAATTTGAAGTTAAAATTATAGTTTATTAGAAACCACTTGTTTGCACGTGGTTTGTTGTAGTAGAACTAAATGCACCCCCCAAGCTTCAGAAGCTTGCTCACAAGGCTACTTTACAAGCTTAAGGTACTTCACAAGGTGATCAAATAGGCCATATTCAAGCTATTATATTGTATTCAAGCTAGTTTATTGTTAGTAGTTCATATCCAAAAGTAGTCCATATTTTTTTGTTGTCTATATTAAATTTGTATGTTTTGCTTATGTGCAATGGAAGGCCATTCACCTAAGAAAAATTTCTCTCAAACAAGAGTGGAGCTAGAAGTCTATGGATCATGAATGTTGCAATGTTACAACCTCACAATCATGGACCTTCATTGCATACATCAAGGGTAGTAGATTTTTGTTAGTAGATCAAAATTCTCAATCTCCATATCCATATGTGAGATTGCCATATTGTGATGAAGAAGTGCACAAATTAGGTGTAGCATCCCCTCATGGTTTACTTGACAATCTTGGCACTCTATATGATAGAACTAGGTGGTTGACAAAAGTGAAAGAAAAAGAAGACATCACCAAGGATTTAGAGAAGATGAGGGTGAGATCTTTAAAAAGAGTTGTCAAGTCAAAAATCCTAAAGTTTGTATCAAAGGCACAAAAGAAGAACACAAGAATTGAAGAGATTGGAGGAGAATCTAATTTAAAAGATTATCATTAAATGGAAGGATTTTGAAGTGGAGACACTCATTCCTATCAAAGGAAAAATGGAAGAAGGATTTCTAAATAGTGAAAAGAAGCAACTACTCTAAGTAAGTCTATGATTAATTTTTTACAATACCCATTGATTTTCTTGGTTGTCTTATACTACCAATGAATGTGTTAGTCATCTTTGTTTCATTGTGTCAATATCTGAAGGCCCATAACAACCTTTCAATTAACAAATTATTTTTCTTCTTAGTTAATGCATAGACAATCTTTCAATTAATCATCTCTTTCAATTCAGAATGTTGAGTGCTATGGTTAAACGTGCTATGTATTATATCATATGAACATTGAAATGCATAAATGTTCATACATATTTAGGGCCAAATAAGCTTACATGGATTAAGCTCTAGATGCGCACACTCTCAACTCTTTGTAGTTTCATTAAGTCATGGTTATCATGCAAGAAGAAATACAAAACAATCCTAATTGTATTTCAAAATGATAAAAGAGCTAGTGAGATTAGTGGCAATGAAAGACATCAAGAATATCGAGAAGAATATAAGTGGTATGAGAAAATGGACTTGTGATATAGATCTTGGGCAAGTGTTAAGAACCAAATTCCTGCTAGTTCCCCCTTAAACACTATGTATCTATCAAGCAAAAACAATATTTCTTTTGCGTTGCTATCTGAACAACAACAAAAGAAGGCAAAAGTAGACAAAATGGAAGGATTTATGAAGCAAACCATAGACAACAATCAAAATCTTGTAAACTCATTCCAAGCCACTACTAAGTTACTAAAGAGGATGGATGTCTATATGGTAACTCTAGTCTACAAATTATAGTTGCAAAAAAAGAAGAGAGTTAGGTCTTTGGAATTCTTCTAAACGAAGAGTTTATTTTGGGTAGTTCTACTAGCTATATGATATAATGTTAGATAGCAAACTATCATATATTATCTACTACTCCATAGACTCATCTAAATCACTATCATTGAACATAAGGAAGATTGTGTTTCTAACTTGTATTGCTTTAAAACTTTTTACCATTGCTATATATGCATGTATTACTTCTTGCAACAAGCCTTCATCCTTGCAATTTTCAATTATGAGAAATGAATTCTTTGATTCTTCTACTTTCTTCAATTGCTTCAAATCTCCTTACTTCATCCATGCTTGCATCCATATTTTCTTATTGTAACCATAACTCTTGTCCTTCTCTCAAGATTCCTCTAATATATACCTATTATTCTAGTTAATTCTATTAATTTCAATAGAAATCTGTTAATTTCAACAAAAATTTGTTGTTCAGTGATTGAAACAATGCAACTGAAACCACAAATTTTTGTTGAAATTCCTGGGTATTCTACTACTGTGTGGAACTCAGACAAACAATATGTGGTCAAATGCAATTTGACCATGTGATAAAATTTTCCAAATACAATAGGAACAATTGACTTGGCAACTCCCAAAAAACCACCCAATGCTTGTAATCTTGTTCTTGTTCCAAGTGACATTAATGAGACTACAATTCTAGCTAGTTCTACTAACACACTAACTTGATAGTTTGTGGGGTTTTTTTGTATAAAAGGTTCAAAGTTTGTACATAGAAAATAGAATATTTCATAAGAAATATGAGTCCCACTCTTAGACATACTCTCAATGTATGACCATACTAATAGTGAACCTCTCCTATTTTGAAAATGACCACACTATACACTTTCTTTTCAAAAAAATTTAAACAACAAACACAAAAGAGCTGATTTTTTTCTAGTCATTTCTGAAAATCAAGACTTATAGATTTATCACATTGTAAATGACCATATAGAAACATCAAAATATAACCATGGTTATCAACACTCTTTACCTTCTCCCATCCAAGATGAAAAGATGACAAAAAAAGAAGTTGAATAGAAGAAGAATTCATAGTTAAAATTAAGATGATGACATCAAGATCTTATGGCTTCCATGGTCCCCTATGACCCACAATCATAGCTTGAAAATTCTTTTCAGGTGGCTACTTCTCAATTAAGACCAAGACCATTGCTATGGACTTCACTTTCATTTTTTACTTTCATATAATTCTCATTGAACAAAAGTGGGGTACCAAGTAGTGGGAGTGACTTTGGGGCTTGATCTTGGTATAAACTGGCCCTTAACTACTTTGTGCTACTTTCCTTATAATTTTTGTTTGACTATAAACATCTTAAATTTGAATATAAAATAGAATTTCAACTCAATCTAATTTTCTTTGAAATTTTATTCTCTTAAAATATTAATTTTCATAATTTTTTCTAGCTTGAAGCTTTGTTCATAGTGATAGCAAGAAACACTTGTCCTTTTTCATCCCCTTAGCCTTAGACAAGTTGTTTTTTGCTCATAACTTTTGCATCACATACTATTTTGTATGAAATTTGAAATGAAAGTACATATGGTATTTTTAAAAATTATTTTATTATTTTTAAACACCTCCAATGGGACGTCTACCTTAGCCATTTGGGGGGGGGGGGGATTTAGTACTATTTTCAACTTTCAAATGAAAATGTGAAGGTTAAAATTCTAAGACAAGGACTTCTACTAAATTTAAACAAGATCAAGAAGAAATTTTTAAAAATATTAAAGTGTTTACCTTTCACAAATACTCAAAATGCACTACTTTTGTGCTGCAAGTGTAAAGTATACAATTTTTTTCCCAAAGATGTAAATGGTTGAAGAGGAGCATCTTTTGGTTAAGAAAAATAGATTTTTTAGTTTATTTTTTGAATTTTTTTACTATTTTCTAAAAATCAAACATTGAAGTATCTATTCTTTTAGCATTTTATATGCATAACTTTTAGAGATAAATTTTACTAGGCCTAAATTTTTATACACATTCTATTTTGAATGCATTACAAATTATCCATATTCTATTTCATTTTCAAAAACTTTATTCCAAAAGTCATAGTACTCATTAAAGACTAAAAATAGGTCATCTTGAGGCAAAAACAATAGGTGTTTCTTGCAATGACCCTCAAGTCTAAATATCTTTTTGCAAAAAAAATTTGAGAGTTATGGGGCTCAAAAGCTACATTGTTGAAAATTTGGGCAACTTTGTTTTCAATTGTACATTGCCCTTGGATCCCAATTTTTTTAATGATGTGAATCTAATTCTAGTAAAATATAAGAACTTAAGAACAAATTTGAAAATATAAATAGATTTTGGATCATTAACTTCATAAGCTCTTTTAAAAACAGGGGTCTCTAATTCTAGATATGAATTCAAATTTTACAAATTTGTTCATCTATTAATAAATAATAAATTCTTATAAAGGAAAAGAGACGTCAACTGCATATAAACTTTAGCACTTGCCTAATATGAGGGAATTCTCTATATTCTATCCAATTCTAGAGTTCATCTTGCCTAAAGATCTTTCCACCGTAACAAAAAATATATGAGCTTATTATTTATTTCTAGAAAGTTAAATTCAAAAAATTTGAATTCATTTTTGGAATCAAAGACTCCAAATTAGCTATATGCAATCACAAAATATACAAAATTAGTGGCCCAAAATATAGGAAATTTTTCTAACAAAATATACAAAATTAGTCGCCTAAAATAAGGGAAAAATTTTTTATGAGGGAAAATAGGTAGGACGCTAAATCTTCCATTTGAAGTGGGAACAACAGGGTGAATTTCATATTCTCCAGGGTAAATTTGAAAAAAAAGTCCCCTACTTTGTATCATGTTAATTCTATATTCTTTACCTCTACTAGCTAATTTGGGGGTTCTAATTGCAAATATGAACTCAAAAATTGCAAATTTTATCATATATGACAAATAATTTTTTTTTTTGCGTTTCTCTCCAAGGTAAAGTCACCTTGTTGGACTTGCTTTGAATGGAGGATTTAGCATCCACTAGAAAAAAATTGAAGTTGCATAATGCATAAGTGTATTGATTAGCACTAGGCCTACTAAAATAATTATTCATATTTGTAAAAATATAGTCATGGACCCCTCATCAAGGAAGAGAAAATTGATTTCCCAAATATTCAAGATGTTTTTGTTGTAAATTAGACTAATTAAATGCATGAAGGCAAGTTCAAATAGAGTAACATTGGGGATAAAAAAAATTGTGTGCTCGGGATAGAATGGATGGCAATCATATCTATCCTAAGGATTGGAAGTGGTGTCCATCTAGTTCATTCATACATAATTGCGAAAATTGTATGTAAAATACAAAAGATTGTATAATAGGTTGGATGGATAATTACATTGGATGAATGAAATTACAATCAATGAATACAATGATGTCGACAAGTGCATGTACAATAGAACCTCTTTAAAACAACAGTCTCCAAAGTAATAAACCTCTCCAAAGTAATATTGATTGTCAGTCCAAAATCAAGCTACATACAGATCATCATGAATACAAATGCCCCTCTCTAATGTAATAACCTCTCTAATGTAATGTGTTTAGACAAATTTTGACCCTGTTGCTTTATAAAGGTTCTACTATTATAGATGCATACAATTTGAATGAAAATAGTTAATGTATATAGAGAGAGACACACACAAAGCATACATTACATGAAGTTTGAGCGCTAAAGAAGGTCGTCAATTCCATGATAGCAAAGAACACTGTTTGAATAATTAAAAAATTAAAATCCAGCAAACTGAACAGCCTATATGGCATGAGATAGTATTGATAAGTATTTTTTGAAATAATTAAAAATAGTAAAAAAAATATTTAAAATGAATCCAAAATTATAAAATTTTGATTTTGATTATTATTATTATTTACAAAATTTATTTATTTATTTTATTTATATTTTTACTAATTACCTTTTATCTTTTGATTATTGAATAGTCGGGCCAACATTGTGTTAGTTCCTAGCTTGGAGAACCTTTTGTTAATAACCTTTTCAAGGCCTAAATTTTTTCCTATTGACAATTCTTTTTGTTAATAACCTTTTTAAGGCCTAGAATTTTTTGTAATGACAATTACATTGTCTATATGGAGTATATTTGCCAAATATTTATGATCCAAGCATCTAGTCAAGAATAAAATCTTGCCAAGATTGCATGTCAAATTTAAAAATTTTGTTCAAAATTGATTTTTTAAGTAACCTACCCAAATTTGTAAATGTCCCATTGAAGGACAATTGTCCTTTAAGTAATAGTTATCATATGTAAAGTAAATAGGCATTTGAAAATCAATTCTTTTAAAAAAATTAATAAGGTGGTACCATTCATTATATTAAAGTATAAAGAATGTAATTTCTACTTGTCCTTCTTTCATTGATCAATAAAATCAACATTTTTTATTTTACAATTTGATAACACCACTATTCTTATAACTAAATACTTCTTGTAAGCTCAATAAATTCATTATCTAGAAGGATGTGTCTAAATTATTTTTAACACTTGCCTCATTTCATTTACACCACAATTTTCTATTTTATAAAACTATTGTTTGTTCTTGTTTTTCATAGTAGAGATCCTTTTTGATAGTGGAGAATGACATTTAATAAAGAAAGAAGTCTTAAAACTAACTAGGCTCTTAAACTCTCTCGTAACAATTGTAGTGTTGCATTTTGCTTTCTTCATTCATTTGCACATCAATGTACCATAGTACTAGTAACATACATTTCAAGAATTGTATGCTTTCAACGAACAATACACTTTATCTTAAATTTTTTGTAAACAATTCTACAAAGGTCCAAAAAATATAAAATAATAATTGTTGAATGCTAATTCTATACTTCTTTATATGAAAATTTACTAAAAGTTATTTCAAGGATTTTAGCTTCCTCCATTATACAATCAACTCTTATAGGTACATTTTTGAAACCTCCTACATTATATTCGTTAAATTTGCAACACTATTTTGTACACAAAGAGAATGCCTAGTTGAATCAAATACGGATGATTCATCAAAATGTGAAGAAAAACTTGTTCATTGGATGAAAATGTGACTATCCAATGGATGAATTGTGATAGTCAGTGGAACACTATGCACTTCATAAACAAGGCTTTAATTATCTTTTGCAAAGAATGAAAAAAGATTGTGTAGTGTTGTACAAATGTATTGTAAGTAAGTGGCCAATGCATCTTCATATCTCACTTCAAATCTATCCTATAGTGGTAGGGTACCTTGTTGTGATGAATAATTGAAGGAATGAACTTGTGTAAGTATATATATTGATGCATTTATATACTAAATTTTATATGTATGGATGACTTCTTTGAATGATCATCCATTCACATATACAAGAAGCCAAGTACAAGGTAAAGCACATATTCTATGTAATATGTATAGAAGAAATATAGTTGAATGATCAATTAGACACAATGTAGGGAATCTTTTTATTTTTATTCATATTTCAATGATGGGTGATTATTTCATACTTGGATGAATGTTATTTCATCCATTATTGATCTTCATAATGAATTTTAGTATTTCAATTGGGCAACCCGAGATTTATTTGAGACTTTCATTCTTCATTATATGTTTTTATTCATTTCCAAGAGAATTAGCCATTTTTTTCTATCAAATGTGAATAAATGCTCTCTCTTATATTTTAAATTATGTTGTCGACACATTTTGTAATCACTCACTTTTATTTTTGTTTTGCCTCCATTAGTCAGTTTTAGGCAATGCACTTTTAGAATATGCACCTAGAAAAAAACATTTTTGATTTTACATGTACAATCCAATCAATCAAAATTTTCTTGGCAATTAAGTTTTCTCTACAACCTTACCTAATTTTGGCACTAGCTTCTTTAATACTAAAAAAAATATTTGGGTGAAATCACTAAATCCTTTTTAAAAATAAATGACTAGATTCACCTATATTTAACTAAATTTGATGTAATACTAAATGACTTTATGGATGAATGTACATGTGGATAATTCTATCTATTTTTTCTTTACTTGCATACTTTTTACGGTGCAAGTTGCTTTTTTAAATGAAAAAATTGGCTCCGTATGATGTATCCCCTTTCACAAGGTTAACCTTGGGCTTCTAGGAATTTGTTCTATATTGAACAAAAAGCCAACACTTTCAAATTTGTATCAATGTTTTTTGAATTAAAACCATACAAATTCAAACTAAACATGTTAAAGATCACATAGGAAGAAAACAACATAACAATATCATTTATGGATTGAAAGAATGTAATGTTTGATCATGAGAGTATTAAAACTGTGAATGTGATTTGAAGTCTTTCAATCCTCTTGTCATAGGTCAAATCTAAAAATTTTGTCACCAAAAAATATATGAAGATAAAGGGCCTAAAATGCATAACCCCAATGGCAATTAATGACTTCTCAAACTCTACTCTACAATTTTTTTGAATGAATATTTAATGCTATTTTTTCTCCAAGATCTAGTGTATTCGAGGCTCATTTTTTAAAGCCCTCAACACTAGTGAAAGTCAAGATTGCAATGGACACCCTTGCACAAAATCGAAAATTGAAAATCATAATAAATCATTTTCAAAATTGAATTTTTGATGCTAAAACTAAACTTCCAAAAAAAATTGAAAATAGAAACTACTAAAAATAGAAACTTGGTTAGGTTTTATTTAACCTCAAAGTATTGTAAACACCAAAATTTGGTGCCTCGAACATTTAGAAGTTAAAAAAGACCTCAAGAATGAGTCAAGACCAGATGAACTCTAGCCCTGGCCCTATACCGGTATTCCCTCAAAATCCTTGTGTCTGGCTTTTTAACGAATTCCATCTATAAAATATTTCATCTATAAAATTATTTTTCATCTATAAAAATACGGTGGAACTTCGGTTCATCGCGACGGATGAGATGCCGTCAGCGCAACTTCGTAGAACCCCAGTTCGCGCCTGCCGCGCTCTCCTCCGCGCCTCTCTTGCAGATGTCCTCACGCTCTGTCCAGTCATCCCGCAAAGCCTCGTCCTCACCGTTTTCCCTTACAATCGAGTTCTGAAAATCTCAAACTGTACAGAAAGACAAAATCGAAACGGAAAATACCCCGAAAATTCCGCATGCCGACTCCACAAATCGGAAGCAACCCAGCTGGGCCCCGCATCTCCGTCTTCCTCAACTCGCAAGATTCCCTTGCAACGCGCATTTTGACCGCCGAGGACAGTCCTTGATGGCCCGATCAGTACTTGCAGTACAACACCAGTCGTTTACACAGCCACCCACCGTCGATTTCTGGCATTTCGTCGAAATTGTAGCGTTTTGTTATGCAAAATGGTTTTCTATAAGAGAAATTAAGCTCCCAGTTTTCAGCGCACTCATGGCTTAGGATCTCGATTTGCTGAGGTTTTGGGCATCATCGATCGAAAGCGGAGAGGAATTTGGAGAACAGCGCGATCGATCGAGTGTGAGCTCAAGGAGTTGGAGACGAGTGAGATCACAGGGATTCGAGTTTGAAGCGCGATTCGAGTGTGAAGCGCGATTCGAGTTTTGAAGCTAGAATTTGAGGTTGAAGATTTTGCGTTTGAATCGCCATGGCGTGCTCGTTGCAGCAATTCGTGGCCGACACGCGCGACCAGCAGCAGAAGCAGGGCTCCATCTTCGAAGTGGAGAAGATGTGCTTCCTCCAAGTGAACCTCGGCATGCAGTCCTCCACCGGCGCCCCCCTCAGCCACGTCTGGATCAAGACCGGTTCCATGGTGGCCTACCAAGGCGATTGCAAATTCGAGCGCGAGGGCGTGATGGACCACGGCTTCAGCAACATGTTGAAGAAGCAGCTCACCGGCGAAGGCGCCTCTCTCACGAAAGCCTCCACGAAAGGCCGCGCACAGCTGTACCTCGCGGACAACAGCAAGCGCGTCACGGTGCTCTATCTCCAAGGCGAGTCCATCGTCGTGAACGGCGACGACCTCCTGGCGTTCGAGCCCAGCATTTCGCACAAGATCACCATGATGAAGAAGGTCTCTTCGATTGTGTCCGGTGGGCTGTTCAATGTGAGGTTGCAAGGACAAGGGTTTGTGGCGATTTTGAGCCACGGGCAGCCGCTCACGCTCATTGTTGCGCCGGGTTACCCGCCTGTGTTCACGGATCCGCAAGCGACGGTGGCGTGGTCCGGGGGGCTCGTGCCCGACTTCAAGACGGACGTGGGGTTGAAGACGTTTATTGGCAGAGGGAGCGGGGAATCTTTTCAGATGAAGTTTGATGGGAGTCGTGGACAAGGGTTTGTGGTGGTGCAACCACATGAAGAAATTCCGGCGCCGACGTCTGGCGGTTCCTCGGGTGGCTCGGGACTCTCCAATCTTCTCATGTAGTCTAGCAAACTCTGTTGTTAGTCTATATCACCTTTCTTCAGTCTATATCACCTTTCTTCCAGTTCTTCTGAGGATCGTGCTGAGGATTTGTATGCCAGTTGCGGAGCTCTTTTGCAAATGGTGACTGTGGGTACCTGCAATTTTGTAGTAGTCGTGGACAGAGGTTTGTAGTTGTGCAGCCGCATGAAGAAATTTCTGGTGCTACTCCAGTGGCTCACGGGTTTCCAACCTCATGTAGTCTTATAACTCAGTGGTTGTACAGCCATTTGTTCTGTAGAGAATTCAGTATGGCATGTGTGCAGCGCTTGCGAATGGTGATCGTGACACCAGATGGCAATGTACGCAGAATTTGTGAGCTTATTGACAACATTTCCATTAGTGGAATTGATTCATGTTTGCTTGTGGGGCAGATGAGAGTGAATCAATGTTGCACTGGAGTTTCGTCAGTTGATGAAAGTGTTCATAATTCTGGTCGTGTTACGGTGACGAACGAGAGAATGTTCGGTGATTTCTTTCTCGGTTTCATGTAATGCGTACATCCCGAACCTCGTTTATGTCACAGCCCAGGCGCCCATGATGTATGCGTTAATTATATGGAGTTTTGGAACATTATGACGTAGTTTGAATCTGTGCGGCACTCGATGCTTGTGCTATTCCATTGCCAGTCTTCCGCTACCGGAAAGGATTTATGGCTCTTGCAAATGGAGGTCTTGTTCCTGGTAAGGTAAACCAGCCTATTGTGGTCAGAATTAGGAGTTCAGCCACATGCTGTTGTGGAAATTTTTCAAATTTTTTCCCACAGGCAAGTGTGAGAAATAGTGAGAGCAATTGAAATTGTATTTTTTCAATAAAGTATGAATTTGTTATGAATTTTTGGAGTGTTCAGCCCAAAAGAGCTTGTAGATCATCCCCATCACCAACAAAATTTGACTCCACAATGCTCATGTCATTCATCCAAAGCAATTATAAATATTTTCTATAAAGGAAGGACTAAAAAGTCATTTTTGACATTGAGTTCCCTCTGAAAAGTTGAACCCTCCTAATGAGGTCACTAATCGATCCATGACTATCATTTCTTACATACATTGAGGCCAAAATTTCTCATAATAAAAAAAAACATTTCCTAATTGACCAGAATGGGCTGGTTTACCTTAATTTGGAGACATTGGTGCCATGGTTGTGGGATGAAATATTCCTCACTACCTCTAAAAGGTAGGTCTAACAATATCATGTGGAACCATGACAAAAATAAAATGAAAGCCTTAAAATATTATTATTTTAGTAATGACTAGTTGTAGATGGTTTTCTACAATGGATGAACCATTGAGGAATTCCTATAGTTTAAAGTTCGTTCTCAGGGAGGCAAGGTGCTATGGATAATCAAATGAAGATAACGGATTTAATCCATTACCCAAAATCTATGCACAATTGATGGATAGGGGAAATGATCTGATCCTACTCTCACCATAGATATAGCTTGATTTATTATAATTAAATTCAGATTGGAAACTTATCAATTGTACAGAGGTCTATCGATTCAGCTCTATAGTTCAATCCTCTCGACAACCACCCAATTGCGTTGGTGCAGGCTCTATAGATCTTCTCGCATAGTCAAGCATCTAGCATCTCCAATTGATTCCTTTCCATATCGTTCTATTGCTCCTCGCAGCGTACGCTGTCCACCAACTATTGATTCTCCTTAGTGCAAATTCTCTTCAATTTCTCATCTATAGGACTTCCACTTACATTATCAACTATAGCAGTTTCTTCTTTAATTTTACACTCAAGCTTAACATAATTCAAGTAATTACAACACTTGTATTTCTTCAATTTGGATAAATTCCGAGTTGCTTTTAAACCACTCATCTTTCAACTCTATTGATTCAATTTTAAACCATGTGCTCCGAATCACACTGCCCTATAGATTAACCTCTCCATTCAGATCATAAGATATTCAATAGACTCATGCTCATACACCACTGACACACCATGCAACCAGTCTATGCACAGTTGATAAAACGATTGAAAGCAAATACAGATATGCAATCACATCCAGTCATAACGATAGAAATCCCACCCATGTTTGGATCTATAGACTTAACACTCAATACAGACACATTACAATTGATACGCCATTCAATTACAACCAGTCACACCATAGCAAAACACAATTGCCATACTCATTCACACACCCATGCACACAAAATTTCACAATTGAACACAACATATTAATCTCAAAGCTCCGCATTATATTTCACATGAATTCTACAATAGTTCCTTTCCTGCATAATTCTACTCCACCTCAACTATTGATCCAACACGACTTAAAACAAATTACAACCAGCACTATAGCAAATCAACCTACTCACTCTGCACACACAAACACACAACTATCGATTCCGCTCACACACACTGCCGGCCTCCACTGCCGTAGGAGTTCTGGCTCTCTCCAGACTCTGGCTTCCAAAACACGAACAATTGATTTTCACCCGCTTCGCTGCAACCGCTGGTAACCGCCGCAATAGATTACATCCATTCATCCATTTCGCAACCATTGATGATAAACGACGATAGAATTCACTTAACTGGTAATAACCGGGTTTTAAGCCTGCCATCATGCTAGTACTATAGAAAAATTGAAAAATTAACAAAATTTTCAATTTCACATATCTCCTCTATAGATTATATGACTACACTAGTGGTTGGCGCTTGCTATGCTACGCATTCACCATTAGAATTTCATAAGAATTTTTATATATTAGATAGAATGCAGAGCAAGAATTTCAAAAAATCTTCAGATAAAAATTACTAAAATCTTCATATAATTTTTTAAGCAATAAGAATATATTGAAATAAATAATAGAAATTTAATGAATGATGAATGAAATACATGCAATGATGAATATGGTAAAAGATACACATACATTAGAATGCATTAGAAATTTGACTCAATTGTTACAAACAATGGCAACCCAAATAGAAAAATTTAAAGGAAAAATTTATAAATCTCAAAAACTTCGTAAACAATTTAATTGTTGTGAAATCCAAAATCGGTTGAATTTAATAAATTTCTCAAATCATTTGGTAGTAGCAATAGAAAATTGAAATTAGAAGCTCAAAGCTCACAAAAGCACAAAATCATAGAAATGCAAAAGAAGTATCAAGACAAGAAAAGCAATGGATTTGCTACCTTTATAGTATCACCATATTGATCCTCTTTAATATCACCTCAATTGCAATGACTATATTATTTCTATAATATCACCCTTTGTAAAAAGTGATATTACAAAAGTGATTGCAAACTGCTACTCTATTTTTGTAATATCACATTGTGTGAAAATATGATTTTTATGTATGCATGATTGAAAAAAATTTACAAAATATTTAAAATAATTATTTTAAAGACTTATTGAAATCATTATCATGCATTCTATTCAAATATATTAAATTTTTTACTAATATGTGATATAATGAATGCATAGCATAGCAAGCACGAGCTCTTAGTATTAATGGTAGCATTTGTAATATTATAGAGGGACTTATGATTTTAGTAGTATGACTAGCGGTTGGCGCTTGCTATGCTACACATTTATCATTAGAATTTTATAAGAATTTTTGTATATTAGATAGAATGCAGAACAAAAATTTCGATAAATCTTCAAATAAAAATGACTAAAATCTTTGTATTATTTTTTTATAAATAAGCATATATTGAAATGTACAATAGAAATTTATTGAATGATGAATGAAACATATGCAATGGTAAATACTATAAAAGATACACATAAATTAGAATGTATTAGAAATTTGACTCCATTGTTACAAAAAATGGCAATCCAAATTGAAGAATCGAAGAGAAAAACTTATAAATCTCAAAAACTTCATGAACGATTTAATTGTTGTGGAATCCAAAGTCACTTCAATTGAATAAATTTCTCAAAATCATTTGATAGTAGCAATAAAAAATTGAAGTCATGAAAGCTCAAAGCTCACAAAAGCATAAAATCATAGAAGTGCAAAGAAGCAATGGATTTGCTACCTCTATAATATCATCCTATGAATCCTCTCTAATATCACCTCAATTGCAACAACTATATTATTTCTATAATATCACCCTTTGTAAAAAATGATATTACAAAAGTAATTGTAAACTGCTACTCTATTTCTGTAATATCACATTGTGTGAGAATACGATTTCTATGTATGCATGATTGAAAATATTTTTACAAAATATTTAGAATAATTATTTTAAAGACTTATTGAAATCATTATCATGCATTCTATTCAAATATATCAAATTTTTACTAATATGTGATACAATGAATGCGTAGCATAGCAAGCACAAGCTCCTAGTATTAATGGTAGCATTTGTGATATTATAGGGGGACTTATGATTTTAGGAGTATGATGGTAACGAGAAATGCAAAGGGAAGGGTCTTATAGAATGTTGTTGTTGAAGCCATTAGCCCATAAACAACACGGAGGATGTTTTTGGCCGATGAATGACAAAGAATCTCTCCATGTAGGATAGAAGTGCAACTATTCACCCTTCAAATTTTGTGGGAAAAAGGAAGGTCTTCTATAGTAATATGTCTTCTAATTAGTGTTTTTTCATTTTTTTAAACCAACAATTCAAACTATATCCAAACAAATGATTTTCATAGTAACTAGCTCGTCCATTTAGGGTTAATAGTGACTAGGAGCCTAGTACTTCAGAAGTTCACTCAAAAGGTTGGTTCCTTTCCTAGTCCATATTTAAGATGTGTTTCTGTTTGAAGAATTGTTCTTCTTTTGCTTGTATACAATGGAAGGTCACTTATATAAGAGAAGTTTTTCTCAAACAAGAATGTTGAAATTTCACAACATCAAGATCATGAACCTTTGTTGCATATACGAGGAGGTAGTGAATTTTTGTCATCATGTCAAATTTTCAATATCCATGTCCAAATGTGAGTTTGTCATACTATAATGAAGATGTATAGGAATTAGGTGTAGCATCTCTTGATGTAGCATCACTTCATGGTCTGTATATATGACAAAACTAGGTTGTTGATGAAGGTGAAAGAAGCATTGCTAAAGGTTTGAGGATAAGGAGATCTTTCAAGAAAGCTGCGAGGTTAAAAATTCCAAAATTTGCAAAGACACAAAAGAAGAAGACAAGTGTTGACAAAATTGGAGGTAAAATTTGACTTAAGGAATGATGAGAAGACTTACATTAAATGAAAAGATTTTGAAATAGAGACATTCGTTGCTATGGAGAGGAAGAATGGAAGAATTATCAAAAAACACAAAGAAGCAAGGTAAATAAGTGTGATAAGAAATTTAAAATTGTGGTTTGAAGCAAGACAAGATCAAGTTATACTACCTTCCCATGTTTTCTTGGAAGGTTTATCCATCTTGTGTGCTAAGAGTATTGTTAGTTAGGGTCTTAAATTTGATTTAAAATACATCTTTGGACTACATTGAGTTTGCTAACACAACTCCTAACATCAAATACAATTGTACCTTTATATAAGTTTACTACTAATTATCAACATTTAAAGATCTTATCATGTACTTGATATTCCTAATTTCCTACAACTTACAAATTGATAATATAAATTGTAGAGCCTTGCTATGAAAATTACCATGTCAAACCATATATTGAATGATAAAGGATATTGTTTGTATAATAAGCCAAATTCAATGATTGGTTTTTTTTTCAATCAAGACTAGAATACCCTTATCCTTACAAAGAACGAGATTGTTAGATATAACCAATGGTGATCTTCAACACTTTCAAATTTATAAAAAATTCTTAAATTAAAAAAAAAGATTATCTCAATAGATTTTGTTCTATTATTTGACAAACCCTTCAAAATTTCATAAATCTTTTAAAAATCTTTTAAAAATCCCACTCCTACATATTTTAAAATGCTTAATTAATATGATAAAAATAATACCCTCTACTTTATACACAGTTTTGAATAAGGAGAGTTCATCTATTTGTGATCCATTTTTAAACTAATTCCTATAATCTATTGCCTAAATTGTATTGTTTCTATTCATAAGAGGCCATAATTACATCTATATACATTTTTTTAATTGAACTCTAAGAATTCATTTTTTATTCATATGATATCCAAAAAATACATAAAAAAAGACTCTAAAATTTGTACTCTTTTGACTTCCAAGAAGATTCAACAAAAAATTAGGCAATTTAATAATCATAGAAAACAATGCTTAATTGTTCTTTTAGATGCAATTAAATACAGTTACTTTAGTGTATATAGTACCTATTGATTTTTTTGATTGCTTTTTGAATTTTTGATGAATTGTTATCTCTCCAAAAATTGATACAGTGAAGTTGTTATGGGCTTTTAATTTTGTAAGATTGCTAAAAATTAGAGTAGTTTGATGGATGACAAAGAACCCTCTATGTAAGATAAAAGTGCATAAGTTCACCTTTAGAGTTTTTTATGAAAATAGATCTTGCATAGTAGTTTAACCTCCAATGAGCTTAGTATTTTTTTCTTTCTAAATAGATGATTCTTGAAAGGATGATTTCCACAAGGTCCAACCCATCTTTACAGGATCAAACCATCTCTTTCTTTTCAAAGTCACTCATCTATGTTCATACGTGTTTTGTGCTATGATCATATGCAAGGTAGAATGCATGAATTAAACTCTAGACTTGCATGCTTAGGCCTTTATGGTTTCAAAAAATTACAATTTTTATGCAAGAAGAAATACAAGACAATCTTGATTGCATTTCAAAATGATAAGAGAGTAAATGAGATTAGTGACAATGATAGACATCACAAATGTAAGTGGTATAAGCAAATGGACATGTGGCATGGATCAAAGGCAAGTGTCAAGAAATAGATTCTTGCTAGTGCTCCAAAAAATGTTGTGAATTCCATAATTACAAATAATGTTTCTTCTGCATTTCAATCTAAACATGAAAAGAAGACAAAGATATACCAACTAAAGTTCGAATGAATGGAGCTAAGACCTCCAATAAATGGATTTAAAATTGGTGTTTATGAACCGTCTACAGTTCCAATTGTGTGAGGTATTGTTAACCTAATATTTTTAGACACTTTTGGAAAATTAATTAATCACAATGATTTATTAAGATGTTGGAAAAATTGGATAAAGATACCAAGCATGTACTTTAATGTACAATAATGCTCAAGAAATTGAAGAAAAGGAGCTTCCAATAAGTAATTATTAATTTTGGAAGATAGGCATTTTTTAGTATATAGTAATTACATAGAAGGTACTAGGAGGTAGTTAGGGAGTAGTTGTATAGTAATTAGGAAGTTAGGGTTTTTAGAAGAGGGCCTATGGCCATTGAACTAAGTGGTTAGGGAAATTAGGAACTTCCCTATAGCCGCGGAAAACTATAAAAGGGGATTATTTTCCCATTGTATATTATTATTTACAAGCATCAATAAAAGACCAACTTTCCAAGTCAACACATATAAAGAAAGATTAAAGACTCACAAAAGTCTTCAATGACTTAATGGTACAAAAGCTTAAAGAAGAAAAGGGGTTTTCAGGTATACAATATAAAGTTTCAAACTCTTTGCTTAAAATCCTAAGTTGTACTTCATAAGGAATTCAAGCTTATAATTGTCACAAATGCAATTTGACCATATGATAGGATTCTTGAAATATAATAGAAAAAATTGGTTCAGTAACTCCAAATAAATCACCTAATATTTGCAGTCTTGTTCTTATTCCAAGTTTCATTAATGAAACTGCAATTCTAGTTTCTATGAACATATCATCTCAATAGTTTGAGTTTTTTTCTATAAAAAGGTCTAAGTTTTACACATCAAAAATAGAATGTTTTAAGAAAAACATGAGTCCTACTCTAGTACTCTTGAACATGATCTCAATTTACAACCCTAGCAAGTGTCTATCAATGAATTTGCTTTGCCTTGAAAATGATCACATTGTACACTTTTTTTCTCCAAAACAATTAATAAACACACACAAAAAAGCTAACTATTTCTAGTCATTTGTAATAATCAAGACTTATAGACTTATCGCATTTTAAGTGACCATATGGAAACATCCAAACATAACCATGGTTATTAATACACTCTACCTTCTTTCATCCATGGTGAATAATCGTATAAAGAAAGGAGACATACTAAAGGTCAGAAAAATATAAGAAGAGGAAAAAATGAGAAGGAAGGCAAGAAGAGGATAAGGGAAGAAGAAGTTGAACATAAGGAGAATTCAAAATTAGGATGGTGACATAAGACCTTATTGCCTCCATGTTCCACAATCAAAGCTTGAAAATTCTTTTAAGGTGGTCACTTTTTAATTAAGACCAAGACCATTACTAGGGACCTCACTGTCATTTTTGATTGGCACTTGCATAGCCATAATATTTTCATTCATCAAAGCAGGATACCACTTAGTGGAACTAAATAACTTTGGAACTTAGTTTTGGTGTCAGCTAGCCCTAATTACTTTGCAATAGTTTCTTTATAATTTTTGTTTGACCATAATGATTTCAAATTTTGAATATGAAATTGAAATGCAAATCCAATTACTTCGCATTGTAGAAATAATTCTTGAAAATAAAAATTAGCACAATTTTTTCTAACTTGAAGCTTTGATCATGTCCAAATATCTTCTTTGCAAAGGAAGTTTGAGGTATGGGGCTCAAAAGCCACGTTGTCAATGGTTTGGAAAACTTTGTTTTCACATGTACATTGCCCTCAAATCCTAATTCTTTTGATGATGTGAACCTAATTCTAGTGAAAAATAAGAACTTAAAAACAAATTTCAAAACATTACCAAAAACATTTTGTCTTTAAAAAGTATTGGGAAGTTTCCAAATTATCAAATTTTCAAGTGTGTTATTAAATATTATCCACATACAATCAAAGGGATAAAAAAAATATTAATGTAATGAGCTTGGTTCTAGTTTGGATTGTTAATTTCTAGGGGGGTCACACCTCTAAAATTTTGGTAACCACGTGTGATAATGGGGTATTTAATAGGGGGTATTTATCTTCTTCCAATTTTTTCCTCTCTATTTGTAGAAAAAATGCTACTATTATATTATTCACCACCATGCAATACAATTCAAAGGGCTATGATCAAAGATAGAAACCACATGTGAACTATAAGCATTTCAATGCTTTCAAAGTATGATTGTATGTACCAAGCAACACCATTCACAAAACCATGATTAAAAATAGAAACTACAACTTCATTACACCATTGTTAAAAAACAAATTGTAGCATATAGTAGCTTTGAGTTGCAACATAAAACCCTATGTGATATTATATTCAAAGAAGAAGTTTATATTCAAATACATGATAGAAAAACATTCAAAGAGAAATGTAGTATCTCATTCAAGGAAGAAAAGCACATTCAAGCACATCGTAGAGAAGCAAAGACAAATTTAATGTAAAAGTTGTGTTCACAAACACAAGTAGCTAGCAATACACCTTGTCCATTCTAAAACCTAAAATTTGCAAGATCATGTAGTCAAACTATTTCACACCATCCAATGTCAACACTACCAATATACGAATGAAAAATGTGACAAAATCTCCAACCACTGGTGAGTCTGATTATCCAATTTTACAAGCCCATGCCTTACCAAGAATACATTCCAAAGCACAAACAAATTTTAAAGAGGGATGATTGCAAAACAATAAAAAATTGATCAGCAAGGTTTTGTTAGAATATTCATCAACTATTTCAAAACATTTCAACCTTACAGTGAACACATTGCAAAGCGCCAACCCTCATTAAAGGAGAATGGTGCAAACATATTGTAGGCTTACTTGACTATACTAATTTGCAAAAGTAAATTGGTCAGTTTGACATGTCTATAAAGCCAAAGACATAACCAAAATTTAATGATCTCCTCTATAGACTACTAACTACAAGTTTTTTTTATCACCAAAATTTCTACAAACAAACACAGGCAAAAGTACAATTAAATCTTTGGAATTAGATAATCAAAAACTAGATTTCTATCCTTAAAAACCAAAATATCCATTTTCTTTGTTAGTTAAGTTCATAGGCATTGGAATCAAGTCCAAACACACCAACAAAACTCAAAACCCAACTCCTAAGTCTAACTTCTCATAAAGAAAGAGAAAATTGCAAAAGCATCAACAAATTTTCTCTCAATAGGAGCAAACTAACCACCTAATATATGAAGAATTTGTTGCATGCATCCTAAACACACAAGCAAGGAGCAAACTAGCAACCCTAAATTGTAAGCAACACACCAACATGAAAAACACAACCCAAAATCCAATAAGAATGTGCAAACTCTAATGCGCTAGAGGATATTGGAAGGAGCTGAGATGACGAGAACAACAACAACAACCTTTACTTGAAAAATTATTTTCGCGTGACAACTTGGCACTTGCAACACATGCTAAATAAGCCATTGAAAATGCACATCGAAGCCACTCCAAACTACCACATTTGCATGCTAGCACATTTTCCACCAAACAAGAGGTGAATAATTCAAATCCAAATCACTAATTATAGTCAAAACCATCCAAGCCACTAATTGTAAAACTAAACCTACTAATCACTTTAGGAGGATTTAAGGTTTGGCATCCTAATTTTTTCCCATTGTTCACATAAAGCTAGGAATTTTCCACTACCCTATTTTATATATAAACACAACCAAGACATATTACCAATGCTATGGTAGATCTATCAACAATATAAATTATTCCTTCAATGAATTAAATTGACTCTATTTATTATCTCATGCCATTTTCTACTACATTGATGGTCTCCTCCCCAAGATGAATTCATAAGCTTTCTTGAAAAAAAAGGTTCTTTGAATCAAGATATAAATTCAAAATTTTCCAAATTTAATCATCTAGTGTTAAATAATATTTTTTTTGCTAAAGAAAAAAGACCTCTTCAAGTCCATATGAACTTTATTAATCACCTAATATAAAGGAGTCATGTATACACTATCTAGGTGTAGTCACAAAATATTTGAAATGATGGCCCAAAATATTTAAGACTTTTTCAAAGTAATAAATTGGATGGAATAAATGCATGAAAGTAAGTTCAAATAGAGTGATAGTGGGGATTCAAAAGAGTGTGTGCTCAAGATAGAATGGATGCCATCAAATCTATATTCAAGATCATCCATCTAGTTCATACATGCAATATGAGTATCATATATAGAATTAGAAGGATTGCACAATGTGTTGAATGGGTGCATGGGATGAATGGAAATAATACTAATGATTGAATATGAATACTATGATCTCAACAAATTCATGTATACAAAAACAATTTGGATGAAAATAATGAATGAGATACAATTCTTGTCACAAAATTTGTTTCATGTCCATCCCGAAAAGCACCATTCAATTATTTCATTTGACATTCATGATGGAAATCTATAGCACAATGAGCATTCTTGTGACTTGTCATGTATACATTTTCCTTGTCTCTTGCCCTAAACCTATATATAGGTTTGGTGTGTATGTATAGAGGGAGAGACACACACACACATCATATTATGTCCCATTGAAGGACAAGTGTCCTTTAAGCAATAATTATAGTATGTAAAAGGCATTTAAAAAAAATTATTTTGTACAAAGGTGGTACCATTCATTCGATAAAAATTATAATGAATCAAATTATTACTTCTTTCATTGATCAATAAATTCAACATTTTTTATTTTATAATTTGAAAGTGTTCACCACTATTCATGTAACTAAACATGTCTTGTAATTCTACTAGGCTTAATGAATTCATTTTTTGGAAGGATGTATCCAAATTGTTTTTAACCCCATTGATCCAAATGATCATTTTCTAGTTGTTGTCCCTCTTTTTTGAGCTTCTTGTTTTCAAATTTCAAATTTTCAAAAATAAAAATTATTTCTTTGAAATAGACTACATTATAAATTCAATGGCAGTGGTTTTTATCAAATTCCAAGTTAAACTCTACCCTGTGGAATACTTTTTTAGTAGAGATTCCTTATGATAGTGGTAGTATGGCATTTGGAATTATTATTAACTAGTAATAGGGGCTTAGGGAAATCATTCCTTGAAATTTAAGGTACACACTTGAATTAAGAGTGTATTTGATGTAGGTCTTTTTACCTTAATTATTGTATTTAAAAGGATAGGATTTTACATAAAAAGCGCTAAGGGACATATATCCAATACCCTATGGTTATTTGTAAATTCTTTCATGCATTTTCTAAAGTGAGGCTATCATACACAAAAAATTTAACCTTTGAAGTACGTTGCCTATATTTTTACCAAAAACACTCTAAATCAACCATTTCTAGTATAATTACCAAATTTTGTAAGAAAAAAATTGGACACATGTAATCATAGGATCTTGTAGTATTTTGACTTGAAAGCATGTGAATTTTTTTTTGGAAATTTCCATCATGTGGATTGCAAGCTATGAGCTCTTAAATTCATAGTTCACAAAAATTCCTTTTTTGGGCCCTATGAAAACCTAGTAGCTGCACTTTACAAGCTCACATTTGGATGAAAAAATGTCCAAAATGGTGGTGTTTCTTTGGATTCATTCTTGGAGGCAAGTTGGCTACATGGTTGAAAATTTTGAAATCATTTGGAATTGTACAACATATAGGGAAAGAATAGTATATAGCAAAAAGTAGAGAATGATTCAAATTACAAAATTGTTAAGAATTTAGTTATGGAATTGAAAAATGTCAATTCCAATGGTCGTAATGTTGTAATAAATAATCTACATCCTAGGATTTTAATATATATTAGCGGTTGGCGCTTGCTATGCTACACATTCACCATTAGAATTTCATAAGAATTTGTATATATTAGATAGAATGCAGAGCAAGAATTTCAAAAAATCTTCAGATAAAAATTACTAAAATCTTCATATAATTTTTTTAATAAATAAGAATATACTGAAATAAATAATAGAAATTTAATGAATGATGAATGAAATACATGCAATGATGAATATGGTAAAAGATACACATACATTAGAATGCATTAGAAATTTGATTCAATTGTTACAAACAATGGCAATTCAAATAGAAGAATTTAAAGGAAAAAATTATAAATCTCAAAAACTTTGTGAACAATATAATTGTTGTGAAATCCAAAATCGGTTGAATTTAATAAATTTCTCAAATCATTTGGTAGTAGCAATAGAAAATTGAAATTAGAAGCTCAAAGCTTAGTACAAAATCATAGAAATGCAAAAGAACTTAAAGAAGTATAAAGCCAAGAAAAGTAATGGAATTGCTACCTTTATAATATCACCATATTGATCCTCTTTAATATCATCTCAATTGCAACGACTATATTATTTCTATAATATCACCCTTTGTAAAAAGTGATATTACAAAGGTGATTGTGAATTGCTACTCTATTTCAGTAATATCACATTGTGTGAAAATATAATTTCTTTGTATGCATGATTGAAAATGTTTTTACAAAATATTTAAAATAATTATTTTAAAGACTTATTGAAATCATTATCATGCATTCTATTCAAATATATCAAAATTTTACTAATATGTGATACAATGAATGCGTAGCATAGCAAGCACGAACTCCTAGTATTAATGGTAGCATTTGTGATATTACAGAGGGACTTATGATTTTAGTAGTATGATTTTTAAATTAAAAATTGAGTAAAATAAAGGACTTCAAAGTTTACTTTAAATTAGAGGATTTATAATTGCCCGTTGTCGTGTAGAGAGGAGCACGTCTAGAGAATACACGAGGTGTCTGGCTGCAAGTTGATGAGCAATGGAAGGAAAGTGACAAAATTGAATCTTCACTTGAATCTTCTCTTCGATCTTCACTTCAGTCTTCTCTTCTATCTGTTGTTGAATCTTCAGTTGCCCTACCTGTATTGGCTCTACAAGGTCAAGGTTCTACGGGTGGGTAATAAGAAACCACGATCCTCGGACAGGTAGATCGGGACGGCCAGACCACGAGCTGAAACCGTCCGGGTCTGGTCTCCTAAACTTCAAACCCACGGTGACCAGGAAGCGCCTTTCACCAGTGGGAACAACATATAAGATCGACCATGTGGGCCATTAATCCTACTTTGCCACCACAAACATAAAAATGAAGCCAATACTGTCATTAAGACTACATGGCCCGCAACAGATGTACAATGCAAAATTGAAATAACAACGAGCCTCCAAATCCGGCTAGAAATAACAAAAACAAAACAAAACATCAACTCTTCCGAACCACAAGCCAGATCACACAAGAGAACCTCATAGGTATCTCTATCTTCAAGTCTTGTATCCTTCTCTACCCAAACTTCAAGAAACTTGAAGTAATTTCAAAAGAAACTCTTTCAAAGTGAGCTGTTGCCTTCAAACTCGTGCTTAGGAAGTTTTACAAGTCCAATTCCTAAGTGCTATAGCATTTTAGAAAGATAAAAATATAAATTAACTACCCTATAAGTTTCAATGGAATTGAAACTACTATTTAAGAGTTATAGAGGAACAAAGTTGGTGCTCTCTTCTTCCTTTACATCTAAACACCATCTTTTTGAATGTCAATAACTTCTAGTATAGGACTCCAAATGACATGTGTGAGAGCAATTTAGAAAGCTCTCTTCATCATCTACAACACCTAAAAATTTCACTACAATCAAAACTACTGTCCCAATGTTGTGAACCAAGAGGTCACGGCTTCTCTAATGAAAAAGGTAAGAACTACCCAAAACTTCAACACTCCATAACTCCGTGCTCAAAACTTCAAATCACAAGTATGATATTTTTTTAGAAAACTATCAGTAAGATTTATGCACTCCTTAAGTTTCAAGTCAATCTAAGATGAGGTACAAAAGTTATGGTTGGTCGAAACCTCTGCCCACTCAATGGAAGGCCTTGGGTCTTCACAACTTTTCTTCTTAATAACTTTTGACTCACAATACCAAATCAAGCAAGAAAGGTGTCAAAAGAAGTGCAATTTCACAAAGAGTAAACTCCCCAAATTTCATTATCAAAAACCTTATACAACTAGAATTGTCGCCGATCAAAGTTTTGGCTTCCAACCCCTACACTTCAACAATCACACACACACACTTCCCTCTCTTTTTCCTTCTTTTCCTCCTTTACCAAGGTGAGAGGTGGGGCACTTCAGCCCATACCTCTACCTTGCCCCCACCTAAGATTCCTAACCACTTCCCCCATTTACACTCACTCCAAACCTCAAACCTTTTAACTATACTTCCACTATTAACTTCTCCTTCACTAAAAACCATACATTATAATTTTTTTGAAGAAAATTTAAAATAAAATTAGGAAACTAACATCCAGCAAACATCTAGTGAAGGTAAAAAAACTAGAGTCTTAATCAAAGCTTCACTCCATCTGTAGAAAATCGAGGATGCGTTTGATGGTGGCCGCAACATAACTTGAACGCTCAACCTTTGTAAGTGGGTTGACTGGTCCTTCCAACCAACGTCGGTGTTCAGGACTACCCTCTACTGGTCGAGTGTATTGGTCCTTGTTTGTTCCTTCATAGGTCGCCTCAAATGTCACATCACAAGTACCCGGCTCAACGCATCCAATTTGAAGTAAGATTATTAAAGCACGAGCATTAGCGTCGAGATTACCGTGCCATCGCCACTCCACACGAGGTTGCTTTAGCGGTCGAGAAGGTTCAGCTTCATCTCGAGGATGCCCAAGTGGCAAAACAAGATCTCGATGCAAAAGTGGTTGGTCCGGCAGTTGTGACAATGACAGTTCAAATTCAGCTTCCGGTTGAGGCTCTTCATCTTGAGACTCAGAAAAAACCCTCCAGTTCGACATTCTAAAAGTATAGTAGAAAACTAGAAATCATCAATAAATTTCAATGAAGCTCTAAGGCAAACTGTCTACTTATAAGGATGTCTTGCTCCTCACTAAGACAACGTCACCTTCAAGCTTCTTCGTAAAGTAGCGTCACCTTGAAACTACACAATAAAATATATAATAATATATTTTTATACTATGTATAGATTTACAACAGGACACCGTAAACTAAAACTCTTCATAGTTTTTGATTCATTGATCAAAATAGAATGATTCAAAGCTTTTCATATACATATAAGTCTAAAAAAACATTTCAAAATTTTCAATGCTCAAAAAATAATTCTTTAATCTACAAAGACGGCCTTTTTATAAAAAAATTATATATTAGGTCATAACTTTTGACTCATATTTCCAAATGTCCTAAATTTTAGTACACACAAAGATATTCCTCAACTACACCTTCTATTAAAGTTCGAGCTAAAAAATGGAAATCTCCAGTCACACGTACTTGAATCCAAAATTGTTAGGTTATCAAATTTAGTAGGGTGGTCATTTAGAGGTTAAGTGTCTAATGTTTTCCACCCTTGCCCTTCTTCACAATTTTTCCTTCAGTCCACTATATATGTATAGGGTATATACCATGAAACCAACAACAATCAATTCAACTCAAGTGTCATTGACCAAGTGATGTTTTTTAATAACAAGTCTATCATTAAACACTTGAAAATCCCCATTGAAACTATCTTGTGAACATCCCATCCAATAGGAGTGTGTTTAATAGATGTGGCTTCAAATATTGAAGTTAAATGAGCTATAAACTCTATGCTTGTATTGTACAATTTTCAATTAATTGAAACGACTAAGAAAATCCTTTCTATTTGTATAATGTGATACTTTTTGCCATATAAGGTCAATGTCTTACATTTACACTTAATTTTTTTGATATAAACACTACTAGTAATATGCCATAATTTTAGTCAACTATCTTTCATCTTAGATTTTTTTGACTACGTCCATTTTATCATCTATATAAAATTATTTGTCGACGTTTATATTCACCATACTATGAAAATTTGCATGGCTTTTTTTGTCAAGGCTAAGTTATTGAAAAAAATCCTATTACATGATGTTTTTATATAGCCTAATTTATAAATATTAGAGTATACAACATTTCATGAGCTCTATAGTAGCCCTACATATTATGTAATTTTTCCTAAAGTAAGGGAAGAGGTCTTGAAAACATCCTATAACATAGAGCTCTAAAACCAAGCTCTAAAAACGACATATAATATAGAGTTGAATGTTCTTTTTTCAACACCCCATCAATGTACTAGTAATATACATTTCAAAAAGTGCATGGATGCTTTTAGTAACTACAACACTTCATCTTCAAAAAATTTGAAACTCATTCTACAAAGGGTCTAAAAATGAAACAACATGAGTAAAATGCCAATTTCATTTTTTTTTCTATGAAAATTTATTGAAAAACATTCCAAGGAGTTCCCCGCCAAATTCCATCAACCTTTAAAGGCACACCTTTTTGGTCTACTATCTTATGTCCTTTGCAAAATTTGCAATATTATTCTATAGACATAGAAAATGCTAGACTAGCTCAATCATGGATGATTCTCTAGAACATAAATGGAAACTTGTTCATTGGATAAAAATGTGATCATCCACTGGATGAAATTATGATAATAGACATGACAATGTCTATTTAATATACAAGGTTTTGTGCAGTATCATGTACATGTATTAAAAATTTGTAGCCAATGCATCCTTGTGTTTCACGTCATATTTCTCTTACAATTATAAGATACTTGCTCTGATTAATAATTGGATGAATGAATATGTGTAAGCATATATACGCACATATGCATGTATTAACTTTTATATGTGTGGATGTAGCAAAATACTAGACAAAGCATATACTTTATTTAGTATGGATGGATGAAATATAGTTGAATGATCATCGAGATAAAATGTAGAAAATATTATGATTTTTATTCATATTTTAACAATGGGTGGTTATTTCATATTTAGATGAATGAACTTTCATCCATTACTAATCTTGTAGATACTCTTGTGATATTGTAATTGGGCAATCCAAGATTTATATGACATTTTCATTTTTCATTATATGTTTTAATTCATTTCTTGTTTTCCCAGAGAATTATTCTAATTTCTTTGTTTTTCTAAAGAATTAGTCATTTTTTGCATCAAATGTGGATGAACGTTCTCTCTTATATTTTAAATTATGTTGTTGATACATTTTGTAATTATTCACCTTAGCCTTTGTTTTACCTTTGTTTTTGCCTTTGTTAGACATATTTAGGCAATGCACCTTTGTAGTATGCACTAGAGAAAGATATCTTTGATTTTCCATATATGAATAGTCAAATATTTCTTGGTAAATTTTCACTTTACAATCTTACCTAATTAGGCACTAGTTCCTTTAACACTAAGGAAAATGTTTGAAAAATGGAATATATTAGTCCCCCAACCTTTACGGTTAGAGAGGTTCTATTGTATTCCCTCAAAATTTGGCTTTTTTACGAATTTCACTTAATAAACATTTCATTTGTAAAAATAGAACTGGAACTTCAATTCATCACAATGGATGAGATGCCGTCCCAGCAAAATTTCATAGAAGTCAACGCCACCCCTATCTACACATGCCAAGCAATCCACCACGCTCTCTCATCTCAAGAAATTCCCCTAGAGTCTTGTTATTTAATTATTTATTTTTATTTGACACAAATAAAGGTTGACCTTTACTAAAAGGAAAAGGAATAGAAAGCCAACCGCAAGGAGTCTAGAGATTGGAAGTAAAACAAACAAAAGAAAAAAAAATAGAATTACAAGCCAAACACTACTCATGGGGTTGAATTTACGCTGAAGGCCGTGTCATTTCATTCAATATACAGTATCCATACGATAAGCATGCGAAGTGCCACCCAAACACTACTCATGGGGTTGAATTTACGGGGAATGAGGTCAAAATAATTCTTTGTTTCCAAGCAATGTATGGAGAGATCCGGTGGCTAATAGAAAATCAGCCGAAAGAAATTAGCAAATTACTGTATTAATTTCAGAATTTTAGGCCGAATTTCAGACTGAACAAAATACTTGGAGTATAGGAAATCAACCACTTATGATAAAAAAAAATGACGGTTTTCATTAAGAAATAAGGGATTTTGACTGGCCTACTTATGCTACCACCAGTTCTTAGGTGACTAGCCCAAAGGTATAGCCAACATTCAATGAATTTAAGAATTCACGATATGCCACAATTGTCTAAAATCTTCAATGTTCATTGAATGTGAGTACCAGAAGATATGAAGACAAGCTCTTTGTACAAGTGAGGTGGTAGGAGGTAAAGCAACGCATGTGGGATATATAGATTAGGATTAGTTAAAAGCTCAACTATTCATAGTAAAGTCATAAGAATTATATATAAGGTAGAATTTCAGACCTCATTTAAGCATTGTAAATATAAAAATTTTAAAAACTTTGAACTAGACAAATGTGAAAAATCAATCTAAATTTCATCTCCAAAAATCCGTTTGTGATTTTGAGCCTCCAATCAAAAGTTATGGATAAAATTCAAAGAGTATGTTTGAAAACGCCAAGAAAAATGTCCTTATTAACACCTCTCTAAACTATGTTCATAACTTTTGATTAAAGTCTCAAAATTACAAACGGATTTTTTGGAGATGAAATTTAGATTGATTTTTCACATTTTTTTAGTTCAAAGTTTTTTGGAATTTTTTATCATTCCTACTATACTTAAATGAGGTTTGAAATTCTACTTTATACACAATTCCTGCATTTTTGACAATGAGTGGTCAAAGCTCTCATCTTCAAATTGTCCCATAATCTATGACAAACAATGAATTTCATCATAGAAATGACCTCTCCACTCTCTATTCAATAAATGCTAATGAAATAATCCCTTAATTTTGCCAACTATTTTTTTCACTGGTAGATGGTCAAATGACAAATTGATCTTTGAGTTTATGGATTATTATTAGATTCAATGGACTTTGGACCAACCATCTTTACATTTATTTGTAGATTTGGTTATTTGGTCATTGAATTAATAAAAAGATTCAACACTTTTAAAAAAGTTAATGAAAGTTGAACTTGATTTCCAAGTATGGTAGTATGTAAATAAATTGCTTTTAATTGATGAATTGCCTTCAATTGAATTTTTGAACTTAGATTTTGAACTTAGTTTTTGTATTTTATTTGCCTATTTCTTACCGATTGCTTTTACAAACTTAAAGAAAATGACCGAAGTAAGAAAAAAAATTGGTTTTTTACCAAACAAAATGACTAAGCTTAGGCAACAACTGAATAACAATGAAAAATTACCAAATGACATTTGTAAAGAACGGCAAAAAGCTGAATCACCCTATAAACTCCCCGTTCACTGAGGTTGACACTGAGAGATTCTAATTATGAATACCTTTATTGCACGTGCACGGGGCAGACGACAGACGTGCACTCCCAAAACCTGTGTATAGACGTTAAAAGCTTGGAGGTCCGATTCTGCAACTATTCCAGCCTTTCTTTTCAGCAGAATTGGCAGCCAGCATAATCAGCCAGGTCTGTCGATTCTCATACCATATTCTCGTAGCTCCAGGCTTTTAACGGCAGAGAAGCTTCTGTACGTTGTGTTGCCAGGCGAAGCAGTTGAAAAGACTGATTCATGGCAACACAACTGGGCAACTGCACGATGGATTCGTCCCCGCTACCGCCCGAATGGATATGAAAGAGGCAAGACCCCTTACCATTTCTTTTCGATGACGCCAGGGACCACTTGCTTACTCCCCACTAGCTCGCGAACTAATTTCGCATTGCAATCAAAGCATGAGACTGGTCCCTGACTCCCTGCCCACGTGAACCTTTGCGGATCCAATCTGGGAGTCTTCGTTCTCACCGTTTTCAGTCGCTTGCATTATTAATTCAGTCGCATGCATCGATTCTCATTATCTCAAACTATACAAAACCACGGGAATGAGAAACACCCCCAATATTCCGCATACCGACAGTTCCTGACACAAGGGGCTCATAGTGGGTTCCCTGTGATCTCACAGGGAAACTCACGAAGTTCCCCAGAGACCTCCCTTCCTCACCGAAAAGTTTCCCTGTGTGTCGTTCTACGAGCGTAGGTAGGTTCGGTTTCAGGGTTGGACGGAGGTAAGTCCGTTCTCAAGGGCTCCGTCAACAGGTGAGTTTGATATTTGGCCTCTCAATGAACTTCTAATTAGTAGTTTTTTTAATACATGTTACTTTTTTTCAAAGATTCACTTGTTGGTGGAATGAGAACTATTCTTAGTAGAATTTTCAATGTACAAATATCTCAAATTTTTACTGTTCTTCAAGTGATATATACATTGACTAAAACATTACTTCAAATTTTTAATTTTCTTATGATTAACCAAAAAAATCTCCAATAACTATGAAAAAATTGAAACATCAAATAAATGTTTCAATCATTTTTTAATCAATGCCTTCATATTCTTTTTTATAACTTCTTGGAGATTTTTCAAGTGTTGTTTCAAACACGTGAAAATATAGAATCTTCAAACACATGAAAATGTAGAATCATACTTCAGTTAATAATATTAATATGAAGTTGTATTAATATTATTTCATAAATTCTTACTTTCAAATTATAAATTCTATTTACTAAAAGATCTTGAAAAACAAATATATACCTTAAATTACACTACACTAATGATGGTATTTAGTGTTGGCAACTCTAATTACGAAGCACAACACTAAATGTCAACAATCCGGTTAATGTTACAACACTAAATGTCAACATAGACACTATTTGTCAACTATTGGGTATAAATTTTTTACAAGTTTACATTTAGTGTTACCTAACTATTTCATCAAAATGCAAAGAAAAACGTAAGAACCCAAGAAACCTATGACATGCTCAAAAAAGTTACTACTCAAAGAAGTGAACACAACACTAAATGCCAATTAATTGACATTTAGAGTGGGTAGGATAAAAGCTCAAGTAATACTATTAATAACATAACACTAAATACCATCATTAGTGTAGTATACCTTGTGTTGTTGTCATTCCCAAAATAAAAATAAAACTTAAAATTTTAATTTTATTAAAACAATTCAATAACATTTACACCATTTTATGAGAGGTTGTATATTTGGTACAGATCAAAATATTATGTACAAAGAAGTGCAAGGGTTTTAGAGTGAATCGATTGCATTCTGTATATAGAACTTTCTATTTGTATCAATTTCATGGCATTTGGACATGGTGAGAAATATATGAATTGCTATAAATTAAAAAATTGAACTAAATTATCTTTTATTTTGGAAAAATCATAGCTTTCACATGATACGTTGAGAAATACTATTTAAAATTCAAAGTTTTAATTAATTAAAATTTTCTTTTAATTGTGGATTTGTGGCAAAAAAAAAAGAAGAACACTAAAAATAAAGGACTATTAGAAATTTCTCTAAAAAGATAGTGCACAAGCTTCCTTGCAAAGTACTTGGGCATACCATAGAATTAATTTTGAATTTCAAGGTTTTTAGGTTACTATAGTACAAAATATGTACAAATGTAAAAGTGTGCAAAGTGATTGACTAAGCCAAAATTGCATTGACTCTAGTTCAAAATTGAATGTGCACAGTCTTAATTAAGTAGGAAAGGTGTACAAGAGAAATAAACCCTAAAGCACTTTGACATCCAATTTAAGGATGACAAAAAAATTGCAAATCATTTTTATTTCTCATTATCATTTGGATGAAAGCCATCTTAATTCATGGGCATACTTTATCAAGTTGTTGTTACCTCTAGTGGATGGATTTTGTGTTACTATAGTACATATTTCTCTAAAATTACCAAAGAAAAAGTTTGCAAAGTAGTTGAGCAGGCCAAATTTGTATTGACTTGTTCAAAATTAAATGTGCAAAAATGAAGTCATAGATTTAATGAATAGAAAAATTTGAAATAATGATCGTATCAAGTGAACCTCATTTCAATTCCATTGCAACAAATTTTACTAAAAAATCACAATTTCTTACTTGTAATTGAATTTCAAAGTAATTTTAAATTTGTGCTTTATCAATTTATTTTCTATACCACCCCAAATTGGTTTGGAGCCTCTAATAGCAAATATAAATTCAAAATTTTCAATTTTTATCATGCGTGACAAACAAAATAAAATTTAGAGTTTTTTTCTCAAGGATGAGCTAGTAGTTAGTTTCTAAACAATAACCCTAATTAATTAGAAGAGGTGTACAAGGTAAATTAACCTTCAAGCACTTTGATTTCCAATTTAAGGATGACAAACACGTTATAAATCATTTGTGTTTCTCAGTAGTGCTTGGATTAGAACCATTCTAATTTGTAAACATACCTTATCAAGTTGTTGTCATTTTTAATGGTTGGATTTTGTGTTACTATAGTACATATTACTTTAATTTTTTACTAATTTAATCAAACTTATGATTAGTAAATATATTTTAATACGAGTATATTTAGTTTCCAAGACTCTCAACTTAGTCAAATGAGAATTCTTTTGAGAATTTATAGTATAAGAATTTCAAAAAAATTTAAATTTGTTTATATAAGATAGGTTGTTGTTTGATATGGTGAGATTTCCTAAACTATAAGTCTCCCAGTTGTGTGAGTAGAAACGTTAGATATCCTTTGTTGAGCAGGGTTGCACAAGGCAACTTTGTTTCATTGCATTCTAGCTCACAACAAAAAAGTTATTGGGTTTTCAAATTTCCATGAGTTAAAAAATATGAAAATTATTTTTAATTTACTTTTATTTTTTACTATGGCAACAAAAACTATGGAGAAATTAAAAGTTGCAACAAATGTTATAATTTCCTTTATGACTTCTTTGAAAATTTTCAAGTGTTATTGAAGACATGTGAAATTTTGTAGTCCTACTTTAGTAATAATATTAATACAATCATATTCTTAAAATTTCACAAACTCTTATCTTAAAATTATAAATTTCACTTATTAAAAAATCTAGAAAAACACTATACCTTAAATTAGACTAGTGTGCCTTGTGCCGTTGCCACAACCAAAATAAAAGCAAGAATCATTTCTTAATTTCTTCATTCATTAAAATAATTCAAAAACTTTCCCGCCATTATGTGAAACTTCTTGGTACAAATAGAAAGGTCTATGTACAAAGGAGTGCAAGGGCTTCATTTTCTAGCCTTCGAACATGCCATAGAAAAGTTATGGTTTTTCCAAAACAAAAGATAATTTAACCCCTAAAGGACCGTTTGTCCACTTAGGGGACAATTTGGGTCCATGTAGGTTCCTATTGTCTCAATTTGTAGTGAATGTTTTTGAGATTTTTAGAGGTTGTGGAATTTGGCAAGAGCTTTGTGAATATATAATTTTTGTTTCAATTAGTGCCCGGGAGAAAAGTTATGGCACAATAAGCCAAAACAAAAAGTCAGTGGGCAGCACAAAAAATTTGAAAAAGTCAAAATAATTTTTAAAAAAAATTTCTAAAATCTTATATTTTTGTCTATATTTGAAGCTTTGACTCATTCTACTTCGACTAGTTATGAGAAAGTTATGGACAATCTTATTTTTGGGGGCAATCTAAGCATCTTCTTGAAAAAATAACTTATAAGATTCATTTGTGAATGAAATTTTTACAATTTAAAAAAAAAATTATTAGAGAAGGTTAGGTTTGCTTTCTAAAACAATCTCACCATTGGGATTATTGTATATCAATTCCATTGTAAAGCTACTAATGATTTAGATTTGCTTTCCAAAACAATCTCACCATTGGGATTATTGCATGTCGATTCCATTGTAAAGCTATTAATGGTTTAGATTTTCCTTCAATCTTTAACCTACTTCTACTTAACAATTTTTTATTGAGTGAAAATTAAGTGTTGCTGAAATTTTTTCATTAGATTCTCAACTCAACTATTCATCATAAAAACTTAGAAAATCAAAATTCATAATGCAAAAAAATCTAGTTTCAAAGTTTCAAAGCCAAAAAATCTAGTCAAGCAAGTTGCACAAAAACTTGTTTTCTTTTCTTTGAATGCAAATATCTTGCAATCTATGCAGTCAAACTTGATGAAATTTTCACCACATGTTCTCAAACAAGTTCAGTACAACATCTTATAGTTGGATTTTGTAAAAAATTACCTTTCTGGTTTTTTTAGATGAACATAGCAAAAGTGGTAGTTCTAAGTGGTCTTCGATTGAAAACACCCTCGGGGCTTTAGGGATTAATTCAATTTTTTATTTCATAAAATCCATTAATTGCACACCGTAGGTTCAAACACCACAATTGGAATTAGCACAAATCAAAAGTTTTAGCATAAAGGAGTGCAAGGGCTTTATTTTGTGATATTTGGACCTACATTGTAAAACTTATGATTTTTCCTAAATAAAAGATAATTTATTTCAATTTTTGAATTCATAAATTTTTTGAAATTCCATAAGTTTTATACTATAGGTCCAAACATAGTGAAACAAAGTTTGTGCATCTCTCCTTGCAAAGAGATTTTGAGTGGTGCAAAGAACATTTATGGATGCTTCATGGTTTCTTAGATTTCAATGTACCAAAGAGAACAAAGAAAACAAACAAACAACCTAAATGAAGCTATACATTACAATTTTAATTTAAAGATTTTATATATTTTTTTCCTCAAACAAATAATTTCTTGGCTAACTGTAGTATAACATTTACTATTGCACACAAGAAAAAATTAAAATTACATGAAATTTTTTTTTTCACTTTTTCTATCTTGTAAAAAAATTTCAGTAAAAGTTGAGCTTAGTCGAAGCTACACCAAAGTGGAAATGCCTCCAATGAACAAGTGGGTTTCCATTATTTAAAATGAGGACATTAGTTTTTTTGCTATCCCTCAAAAGCACTTCCACGCAAGGATAACATAACTTGTCTTATAAATTGTGATTCATAACTCATTCTTCTATGCTAATTTAGTGTCAAAAGTAACTACACCTAAAGACATCTTAATAAATAAATGAGCAATGTCTACATTCTAAAATTTCACTAATTTGTGGTTTATAGTCTACATGCCAGACAAAGGTATATTTCTCTTGGAATGAAAATTTCTTGCAATTGAATTGGCAACATTTTGGGATTACATATGAAAATTAAAAAAAATTGTTTAAGTTTTTCATGTTGGAAAAAAATGGTAGTTCTAAGAGGTTTTGACAAAAAAACAAGCCTTTTTTTATCATTTCAAGTTAACCCTTGAAAGTTTATTACTCTGTTTTTACCAAAAATGCTAAAAAATTGTCATTTCTAAGGCAAGTACCAAATTTTAGAAAAATAACATTTTTGTACACATGTGGCCATAAGATCTCATACGTTCATTTGAGAAGATTTGGAAAAAAGCTCAAAAATTTTCACCATGTAGATTGCAAGATATTAGTAATTGAAGTGATAAAAACACTTTTTTTGGGGGGTATGGAAAAAACTGGGCAGTTGTACTTCACAAAGTCAAATCAATATGACTATGAAAAAATGTCCAATATGGTTGTGATTCTTTTGATTCATTCTTTAAGGCAATTTGGATTGCCATTTTTTGTAACAATGTAGTCATATTTCTAATGCATTGTAATGTATGTGTATCTTTTATAGTATTTATCATTGCATATGTTTCATTCATAATTCAATAAATTTCTATCGTTCATTTCAATATATGCTTACATGTAAAAAAAATTATACAAAGATTTTAGTCATTTTTATTTAAAGATTTATTGAAATTTTTATTCTACATTCTATCTAATACATAAAAATTCTTATAAAATTCTAATGATGAATGCATTGCATAGCAAGCGCCAACCGCTAGTGAATTTAAAAAATCTAGAGAACCAATATTAAAAAATATATTTTTATTATAAAAAATATATTTTAAAAAGTTATTTTTAATTTTTTAAAAATAATTTAATCAAACTTATAATTAGTGAATTTTTTATACATGTAATTTTTTTCAAAGGTTCACTTGTTAGTAGACTGAGAATTATTTGTAGAATTTTCAGAATACAAATTTTATAAAATTATAATTTTTTCTAAGTGACATATGCATATATCTCTTCTATTAAGACAACATGTTTGTTTTGTTTTGTTTGTCACGTTGAGATCTCCCAGATCGTGCGTCCCTTGATTGCATGCTTGGTACGTTTGAAGGCTCTTGGTAAAGAGTGCGCCGGCTTAGTTTCATGGCATTTAGACACACAGTGTGAAAATTATGCATTTTTGAAATGTTTTGGGTTCTAAGAAATTAGAAAATATTATTTCTTATATTTTGGTCACAATCTTGGTACTGTTAGAAAGCTCTTGGCGAGGAGAGGTGCATTGGCTTGGTTTCATGGCGTTTGGACGTACGGTGTGAAAGTTATTGAATTTTGAAGTATTTTTATGAACGAAAAAATTAAAAAATTAATTTTACTTTTGTTTTCACTGTGGCAACGGCACATGGCACTTTTTCTTATATTTTGAAAACAATCTTGGTATTGTGGGAAAGCCCTCAATTTAGGAGAGATGCACCGGCTTGGTTTTGCATTGTTTGAATGTATGATGTAAAAGTTGAGTTATTTTTGGTTCTAAAAATTAGAAAATTCTTTTTACTTTTGTTTTCACTATGGCAATAGTACAAGGCACACTAGTATATACCTTCAATTATTTAGGATGTTTGTTTTGTTTGTCATGTTGAGATCTCCCGGACTTTGCGTCCCCCAGTCATGTGCTTGGTACTGTCGGAAAGCCCTCAGTGAGGAGGGGTGCATTGGCTTGGTTTTATTGTATGGTGTGAAAGTTGTTGAGTTTTGAAGGTTTTATGAACTAAAAAATGAGAAAATTACTTTTACTTTTGTTTTCACTGTGGCAACGACATAAGTCAAACTTTTACTTTTCTTATAAAGCTACTCCTTGAGCACATGTGTGAAAATCTTATAGAAACAAAACAAAAAAATCCATTTGTAATGAGTTCCTCAAAGTCTAGTCCCTTGTACTACTTCCTCTTATCAATGCAATTTGTCCATATGTTTCAACAACAACAACAAAAATTTGCTATGTTGAAAATTTTCATCAAGGATTTTTTCCTTGATTCTCAGTTTAGTTCCTATTTTCAATGGAAATTGTCCATTTGTTTAAAAAAAATTGTTATGTACTTTGACATCCAATTTAGTCCTTTAGGGGTTAAAGAATATAATTCAATTTGTGACCATGAAAATTGACAATGCTATGGAATCCCACTACTTCAATGAAATTGACATGTATTAAATGGAGGTAGTACAAGCAAATGGAAATTATTGAATCTTTTAAATAAAAAGTTATAATAACATATAATATCTAAATTGTTGTAACACTATATCTACACTTTAATTATATATCTTCGGTTGTTTGAAAATATTGCACAAAATCACATTTTTTTCAAATCAAACAATAACATGAACTTAAATTTAGTTATTTTTTGATATCATAAATTTAAATACAAAATCTATTGTAAATTCAACAATCAAATTAACAACATTAATGCTCAATCATTTATCTAATCAAGTCCAACATATACTAGTGTTTATCCCTACACTTTATAAGTTTACTCCTAGTAATGCTTTCTCTACTACACTCTATGAACCATCAATTTGTTTGCAACACTCTATAGAGCATCAACTTCCATACCAACCATCTACCATCATTGATTCAATAATATTCTTTTTTCTAATTCTAATGTTCCATGGCCTATTTTCCCATAGACTTTTGAATAAATATCTTATATTACCAATGCACACTATTCCCCCCAACATTGTAGGAGTTATTGTGTACCATGATATCTCAAAAATGAAATATTCTTTGGAATGTTTGAATGTTTGGAATATTAAAAGTGAAATTCTAGAAATGTTGCAAAAAAAATTCATCTATGTTGACTAATTTTGGAATATTTATGAAAACCTACAACATGACCTAAAGGCTTCCCAAACAAAAAAACAAAGAAGTTGACAAATGTAAAGAAATTTATATACTAGAATGTCAAAACCCTAACACCAATAAATCTAATTGTCAAAACCCTAAAAAAAAGGTATTTCGGCACTTAGTTGTTGAATCAAAACTTTGCATACGGTATGTTATTTTTTTAAATTTGATTCATCTCCACAAATATAGACAAATTTTTTTTTCTACTACATTACAATTTGTAGTTTACCAAACTAACCACAAGACAAATAGTTTTTTTTTATATGGATCAATTCCACTACTTGACCAATTGATCCACATTATACATAAAAATGTTTTTTCTTTTTTTCATTCAAACTTCAATACTATGGTCATTTTCAAAATATTTTTCTATACTTCTTAAACATCAATGATGAAATCCCTCATAAACTGAAAAAAATTGTTTTTCATAAGTAGAAAAAGAAAATAATGTCAATATGAATTAAGAACTTTAAAATAACATGTACAAAGTTTTCCCTAGTTGAGTTGATAGGTGGTGAAGCCCTATTTGGTTGCCATGAGGCCATTAGTGAGAAGTCTGTTCCTATTCAACAATGCAAGCTAATTGGGATTTAAAGTTGAAGTAGCTAGCCGAAAGTCATGGGAGTCCAAGTGGATGAACAAGTCAAGTCAATTAGGTAGTTATATTCAATTGATAGTTCATGAATTTTTCCAATTTGGTAACTGTCTAGTTGGGCTTCTTATTAACTAAATAAAAAAATAAATTTGGTATAATAGTTGAATTTGACTTTAAAATCTTTGTTGTGGTTGTTTTGGGTATAAAAAATAACATAACCAATTGAATTTTTTTCACTAATCTCCATGGCTATTTGTACCTCTTGATTAAATTTGAAATAATTTGGATATTTTTTCTATTTTTACTTATTTATATTCAATTTTTGCAACAAAAATGATAACAATTGCAATTTTCCACAAAACAAAGTGAGATTTCTTATAGTAAAATACAATTCACAGCTTCAAGTAATAAAAGTATAAGATTATTGTTTGAATACAATTCAAAATGCTAAATTTAGCTTACATATGATGTTCGAACATTTCACAATGGATCTAGACAAATATTTGGCAAAAGTGTATAACCATTTTGAGTTATATGTGATAGAGTTTGTAGTTTTTCTGGTTTAGGTACAAACAAGGTGATTTCAACTTTCTTCTATACACCAATTTTATTTTATCGGCAGACCAAGTTCAATGTCTAGATTATATTATTAGGTCGTAGCCCTTGGAATTGGAATCCCTTTATGTAGTATATTAGTTATTTTCACTCTGTAGTTCATTTGTTATGATTTCCTGATTAGTAAATATAAACCAAACTTAAGTAGTAATTTATTGAACATATGAAAATAAAAAATCCATTTTTTTTATAGAACATTACTTTTAAATTATAACAAAAAAAGTAAAAGAAAACTATAACCACTAAACTATATAAAGTGAATGGAGAGAAGATCATTTATTATCAGTTGATGTAATATTCTATATTTGAGAGGAACATATGAACCAAATTTCTTAGTATATATGAATGATACTTATTGTTACAAGCATAGCATACTAAGTTATTATAATTCATAATTTATTCTATTGAATATAAAAACAAACGTAGATATTCATAATGCCTCCTCGACGTGTATATAAAATTAGAGATAAAGTAGTTTCAAGGTCAGCATATTATAGACACGAACAAAGAAATAGAGTTGACATTTTTTCAAGTACAAGTAGTTCAGATGGCTCTTCATTGCCTCCACCTGAAACACCAATGTCTCTGTCTTCCTCCTCACCTTCCTCTATAGCACCAATGATAGCACTAGAAAGTTCTAGAAGCCCTTCTACATCTATGGAAGGTATAGCATTTGATATGCTTCCAGTACTTTCCCCGCAAAGAGAAAGTGTAGACGCTGAAATTGATACTGACGAAGTAGATATGTTAACAAAAGTTGGATTCATAGATGGTAGAGTCCCCCATCACCCCTCTATTGAGCGTGATGTGCGTCAAGTACTAGAAATTGAAGTTGTAGGCCTACAAGCAGATTTAGATGCTGCTCATATACCTATTACTGTACAAGATAAAATTTTAAAAAGATTTTTCAAGAAAAAAAATGAAGATCAATATGAACAAACACTTGAATATGAAGGAATGGGCATTGGACAATTAATCAATATCGCAGGTTCTTAACTACAAAAAACTCTAACTTATTGCTATTTTTAATTCAATATAACCTAATTATGTATAAAACAATAGATTAAAAAGTTTGATTGTTTACTACTAAAATAACTATGGTAAGTAATTTTTGTTCATAAAATAAAGTCATGTTCTAAAAGTAATTTGTGTTTTTTGTGAATAGAATCCAATTCATTGGAGTACTTTGCACCTTCATCTTGGAATAACTTAGAGAGATTCTACAAAGATCATGGAATGACAACTCCAATAAGATATAGGTTGTGTACCGGAAAGGAAGGAATTCCACATACGCCTATTTTAATGGAACCAAGCGATGAAGATTTGTACGAAGGTCCCCACATTGTGAAATGCACTTGCAATATTGGTAGTAATACACGACTTGCAAGAGACTGTGCAGATTGTTCTGAAAAATGTCCAGAATGTAAAATTCAATGTAAATACATGTTGGCATTTGATTATTTGCCTTTTGGACCTCACATTGCATTCATGTGTAAAAGCAAAACTACATGTTATGATTTTTTGGAAGTTTGGAGGAATCGAAATGATTGGTTGGGAAGAGAAGACACTTACAAACCCACTTCCATCTCTCAATTTTGGCATGGGAAGAAAATGAAAGAAGTACAAAACTTCTGGAATCCAAAAAAACATTGGGAGCTACCAATACGTTGTTTAGGTTCAAATTGCAATTCAATGTTCAGAGCATTTCCAACAAAATGTATTGAACTACAAGGTGGATGGAACATTGATCTCTAAAAATATCAATTTCAATGTCCACATTGTGGCTTCTACATTGATCAGTCACCTTCAATCATACAAGTACGTACTGCTTGAATAGAGGACTTTAGATTTCATATCTTGGTCTTTAGACCCATCATAATTAGACCTTTTAATTTTTAAATTCACACTACATTTTATTATTCTAAATTGACATCATGTTGTTTGTTGAAATGATGTTTGTTCACTTTGATTTTGTATCTGCAACTCTATTTTTTCATAGATAGATAGCAATATATCATTATCCACATGGTTCAAGGTAGTGTTTTTGAATATAAATGTGAACACATTAAGATGAATTACAATATCTTTGAAATATTCATTTGATATTCATTTGAAAAATCCCAAGTATGTAAACTAATCAATTCTTTATTTATTTGATAATAAGAACTAATCAATTCTTTATTTATTTGATAATAAGAACTAATCAATTCTTTATTTATTTGATAATAAGAACTAATCAATTCTTTATTTATTTGATAATAAGGGTGATCCAAGAAACTTTGCAATTGCTGCTCATTGGGATGGATTTCAAGCAGCAACAACAAAATACAAGGATACATGGGCTGTTGAAATTGAAATATTGAATGGAAGAATGAACAATCTCACACGTCCTATGCCCGTTTTATTCATTCCTGCATCATCTCAACAAATTCTAAAAGATATGGAAGAGCAGGTCATGACGGTGTTTTTAGAGCCATTGATACGAGAGATTGAATCCACGTTCATTCATGGATTTGATGTTGACTACAACTTTCCATCAGAAGACATTTCTTTGCATATAAGCCCTAACAATGAAGTACAAAAATCAAAGTTGAGGGTCATGCTCATGTATTGGACAGGTGACCATCCGATTCAATGTAAAGTGGCTGGATTTAAATTATCAGGGTACCATGCTTGTCGTCGCTGCCACATGGTAGAAAAATCCTTGGGACGTAATGTCGTATATCCAGACAATCGAAGGCAAGCACAATATGATCCTCCTCTGCCTCGAACTATAGAAAGCATCCATTTGGAAGCTGAAGCATTCAAAACATCATCCAGTTCTACCCGTTCAAGAAGGCTAAGCAATATCACAGCGTACTCTAAACTATGGAGGCTTTACCATTTATATGGTTTTAATTTGAGTTTAGATCTAGTTTATGATTCAATGCATATTTTTCCATTGAACATTTTCAAGATTTATGTGGAGTTTTTGGTAAACCAAGGTAGAGCTGGAGAAGTGGATAAAGCTTTGTTGAAAATTACTAAACATAGGCCTAAGGAACTTGGAGCCAGATGGCCATCTGATTGTTCCAATAGACTTTCATATTGGAGAGCAGAAGAGTATCAACACTTTGTACAGTGGTGTTTGCCTTATTGTATACAGGAATTGAATATACAGAAGACAGAAAAGGTGTATGCAATTGGACAAATTCTCACTGAAATTGCTAGATTGTTTTTTTCTCATTCACGGACAAATGGTTGGACGGATGAGTCCATTACAATTGCAAGATCACTACTTTCAGCTTGGCGTATTCAATGGGAAGAACTTGTGGGCCCTAGTGGTTCTATTTTACAACATGTGGCAGGTAAAATATGACAAATATATGTTGTTTATATTGTTCTTTCCTCTTGTCACTTATAAAGAATGTTACAAAATGCATAATGATGTTTTGATGGTTTAGGGTTTAAATTTTGTTTTTCCTTGTGAGCAGGAAATGGTGAGATGTTGGATGACATCTTACGACATGGCCCACATGATTTGTATTGGTGTTATAGATTTGAAAGAAGTGTATCATCTTATAAGAGTATTAAAACAAATCAAAAGCATAGTGAAATAACGTATTCAAAATATGAAAGTCGTTTGGCATTCACTAATGTTCGAGAGTGGATAGATAAAGATAAAGATAATTTGTATCCTCCACAAAGGGCAGTATTGGATATACACAAACAATTGTTAACAACACATCATCGACCAGGTGGACAAGGAGGTATTACATTAATTGTTTGACATGAATTACATACATGATAGAAATGCTATGCTTTTTTATGTTGAAATTACAATTCATAATAGCATAGTGCCATATGTATTATCTGATTGACTTGTGAACATAATGCAGGTATAGACCATTATATATGCCCAAAGTCTCATGAGAAAGGAATCATCCTTACCAATTCAATAATGGATGCAAAGAGGTTAGAAAGATTGCATATATTATTGCCACAATGTCCATGTAGGGAACTCATTCAACTGAAAGGTATTTCAGTAGGGTGGAAACATGGAAACATGAAACAAATGAGTTCAAGTGTTGAGAGATATATGCGTAAATATTGGAGAGAAGAAGGAATACTCAATAATGACACAGAAGAAGAGTTTTCAAATGTAATTGAAAAAATTTCATTTGTTATTTTTCGTGGAATTCATTATAGAGTAGGTGATCATGTCATTGCAACAGAAGATGGCCATAACTTAGATTCACTATCAGAATTAGGGTACTCAACCTACAAAGCAAAAATTTCAATGTTCTTCATTCATGAGTTCATGGGACATCACAGATTGTTTTTCCATGCTAGATTCTTCAAACAGGTAACCAACAAAACTATTATTTCATAAGATTTCAAAAACCTTGCTCATATTAGATGTTGGAAATTGTGATTATTTTAAAATTTTACATATAAAGAAATAATACAATAGATGATTGAGTTTTCATTATGGAATTGAATGCCTAATTATCACATGTATGTTGAATTATGTAGATCCCAAGTACTTCATCAATTCCTACACCGATGCTGTCAGAATATTCATCAATGGTGCTCCTAAAACCAAAGCCTGTGTTTCATAGAGGAGACGATTGTCGACCAATTAATGTACTTCTTCATAAGTTCATGGATCAACCTATTCCACATAGGACAGATGCAATTGTAGCCCTTGAACTGTCTGATGTAATTGTTCGTAAGCATTTGGTGAAGATGGGAGAACCAGGGTATTGTCCACCATGGCCACAAGTTTCAGACATCATGTATTGTCGTCAAAATAAGGAAGAACCATTGAAAGTGGACATTGTTGTTATAAGAGAAGTGATTTTGCCACAACATTTACAAGATGCTGGTCCTAGTGAGGGCATGGATGGAAATGAACCTTATGAAGGACATGTATTTCTAAACATACTAGAATTACAAAATAGGGATCGAGGTATGTATAAGGTTGCTACTAGAAGTAATAGAATACGGTGCTCGTGGACATGCTTTCTTGGACATGTGGAAGAAAGTGGGATTCCCATTGCCTTTGATAGTATTCATAATACACCCATACGTTGGGAAGGAATTAAACTAGTTTCAAATTATAGGAGAGGTTTATTAAGATAGTAGTATATGCTATAAAATTTCAATATTGTAGTCTCTTGAATTGTTGGTATTCTTGTATTTCAAAAGTATCATTCATTTAAATGGTACTGCTATGTGGATTGTTTTTTATAAATTTGATTAATCTTTAAAGTCTCAAGGCCTTTTTCCATCAAAGTCTACTTGAAGTTGCCATTTCAATAGCAAAGAGCAAAAAATTTGAATTTTTTTGCATATTTAACCATAGGTTTTTGTACTACACTAGTACAAAAATGTAGATAGAATTTTAGAAACTTTGACTACATGAACTGCAATATATTTGCATTTGAAGTGAAGAAAATAAGTTTTTCTTACACCTTCACCAACTAGAATTTTTAACTTTGAATAATGTTAGTATAAAATTTTTATACTATTGATTTTGATTTTGTTGAGGATTTTCTATTTTGAATTGTTGAAAAACTAAGTTGAGATTCTAGAAAAATAATTTCAATAGAACAATATTTAATTTTCACTTATTAAAAAATTATTAAATAGCAGTAAATTAAAGATTGAAGAGATAATTGAACTATGAGTACCTCTAAGTAGGAAACTAAAATAGAGTAATTCCAATGGTATGATTGTTCAACCAAGTAAATTTGACCTTGTCAAGTTATTTTTTTAATTTAAAAATTCAATTAAAAAATGGATTCTATAAGATATTTTATAAAAAAGATGTTTAAATTGCCTGAAAAAGGAGATTCTCCATAATTTTCTCATCACTAGTTCAAATAGAACAAATTCAAGCTTCAAAATTGAATTCAATCCAAAAATAGAGAAGTGAATTAAACTCCAATCTAAAGTGGACCTACTACTTCAATCAATCTATAAAGCTAGTTCAAGGGAAAGTTAGATTACACATATGATATGTGTTAATGAGAAGTTGTATCTCTTCAATACTGTTATTCACACTACACTATTGTAATAATGAATTTTAGTATTTTTACCACTTATTACAAACATTGAATAGCAAAACGAGCATCAATTGTCAACTACATTTGCACCCCCCCAAAAAAATTAGTAGTAAGATAGTACAACTTGCACAAAATTAGTATTTAAAATTACATTAAATTGTCAATATGAATTCTAATCACCAACTAAAAAATGAGAATTACTATGAATTCACCAATGTGATAAATAACATTGTAGATAACATAATACTAGATATCATTCTCAATGCAATTTTCCTTCACATGGCTCCTCATCTTATGTTGAAATAAGAAAGTATAGTAAAAAATTGCATTTAGAGAAGTCATAAACTAGATCTTTTAGCTTGGGAGTTAACAAAACACAAAATGAAACTAATGTTAAGAGATCCTTTGGCAAGGTTAGCTTTGGAACAACTAGTCTAATGTCTTATGTAGCAAATATTTCAAATTCATGCATGAAATCATTGAAGATTTAAATTGCAAAAAAGATACAAATATGAGAGTTACATTTATCTCTTATCGAGTGTTACTAAGTTATGTTTACATGTGATTACCATGTATTTGCAATTTAGCTAAAACTAATTGGAATTTGGATGAAAAGACTAAATAATGTAATTTCCTAATCGGTTTTAGCAGTTGGGGGAAAAAACATGTTCTAGTGGAGGTGGAAAACTCTAACCCCACTATTAATAGAGATGTATTCACTTCTAAAGTTCATCACGATAGAACACCAATAATTAGTAATAGGATGTCTTTAAAAAACTAAAACAAAAAGATCACTAGTATAAACATGGGCCACATAGACTTGAGAAACATGTCCCTAAAGACCCAAATCTAGTGAAGTTGATCACATTAGAGAAATTCTGAGCCCTCCGGAAGGCCACTCCACAGTGACCAAACCAGTCTATTAACCGTCCTGGAATTAGTAGGGGCATATAGGTACAGTGCATGGTCAGAGTGTGTGAACTTCGCCAAAGATGTCAGGACTCAAGTAATGAGAGTGTAGTGGAAACCTCTATAATAATCAAGTACTTCAATTTTAGTTAATCCCATTAATTGACGAATTAATCAATTTTACTAAACATAAGCAAAGAGAAGTGAACTTTGAAGCTTGATGTCAAAGTAATAAGAGAACATTCAGATATTCCAATTAGCTCCAATTATCAAATAGATGAGGATATTAGTGAATGAGGAGAGAAGTTATTTATACAAGTGGTATAGTAGTAGGTAAAACAATGCATGTGGGATATGTAAATTAGGATTAAGATGAGCACAACCACCCATAGTTGAGTCAAAAGCTGAAATTGTATTCAAAGTTGAATTTCAGACCCCATTTAGGCATAATAGAATCATTTTTTCCAAAAAAATTAAAAAAATAAAACTAGAATTCATCTCCAAAAATCCGTTTGAAGTTTAGAGTCTTCAATAAAAAGTTATGGACAAAATTTGGAGAAGGTGTTTGAAAATTTCAAAGAAATTTTTTCTTTCAACCTCTTTTAGAATTTTGTCTATAACTTTGAATTGAAGAATGTAAAACTCAAACAGATTTTTGGAGATGAAAACTATCTTGATTCTACAACTTTATTTAGTTCAAAGTTTTTTGAAAAAAATCATTGTTTTATGCTTAAATGGGGTTTGAAATTCGACTTTGAACATAATTCTTGCATTTGACAATGAGTGATCTATCTTCTAAATATCCCATATCCTTTGACGATTCACCATGGACAATTGATTTTCTATAAAAACAAACTCTTCACCATCCTTCTAACCAAATGTTAATGATTAGTCTCTTTCATGATGTCATCAAAAAATTGCTTGATGGTAGATGTCATTGAACTATTTTTGACATTTGCTTGTTTTTCATAACTCGATTTTTAACAAGGTATGCAATAATCAATATTAAGTTGGATTATGATAGTTGAACCTTTGATTACTTAATTACTTATACTTGGGTGCTGAACCTTGACAGTCATCGGACGTTGCGACTTCAGGTGGGCGAGTATAGGGGAAAAATTAATCATCAAGCAAAGTTAAAAGTAATCATGGGGTCCTTTTAGCTGCTGTGGAGCGGTCTTCTGGAGGGTTGAGAATTTCTCTAATGTGTGCGTCCTCTCATGGGGCTATAAACTAGTCTATGTGGCCCATATTTCTACTACCAAATAAAAGGTTATCTATAAATCAAGATTACATAGATTGCATATGAACCCCTAAATATATTTTTATATTAAAAAAATAATTTGAGATTTAAATTTTTTTTGAAAAACAACAATTTTGATTTTTATCCTTCAAAAATTTGTTTAAGTAAAAGTAGGTATCAGATAGCAATAAAAACTAATTGGTTAATTATTCTCATATGGAATTAAAAGATACTAATGCCAATAATGAAATTGTTTTAGGAGAACAACTAAACCACGTGCAACAATTTTTGAATTTATTTGAAAATTGAATTCAAAAATGAATCTTGCAAGTATTTTTCGAAAGAAGATGCATTTATTTCACCCCAAACATGAAATTGTTCATCACTTTCTCATCACTAGTCCAAGTAGAATGAAATAATCTTCCCACATGCACTAAAATATTTTCTTTGAGAATCAGATTTTTTTTTAAATTATTTTGAAATTTTGTAAATTTTTATATTCCACTTGATGAACTCTATTTTTAGTTTACTGTTGCATAATTTTTGCTCCTATGCAGTAATTGAAATAAAAATTACGTCCATACAAAGCTAATGTATTTTTCTATCTTAAAAAACCTAATGAAAAATTGAGATTATATAACCCTAGGCAAACTCTTATTTATCCCAAAGAAAGGAAAGGTCCTTTTGGGATTAAAATAATTATGTAGCAGAGAATGTTGAATTTGCCTTCTAAATACTGTAATTTAATTTTTTGGTCCCTCCGTTTGCTTGTAGATTAAAAATATGAAATACTCTTGCCTTAATCTTCTTTGTACTTTCCTATTCTAATAGAATCCTATTCTTAGCACTTCCATCTAAAATAAAAATTAAAAAAATTAAAAACAATCTCATTGCAAATCACAATTTCCATTAACCTTGAAACACTAAACAATCCAAAAGTGACCAATGGATGACTTCCAAAATCACTGTAGAAAAGAAGAATGTACATATTGATTCATAAATTAGATTATTTTTGACAAAGAACTTTGGTGAAAATTCTCTTCTTTCTAAGATTAAAGATTCCAAATAAGTTCACTTTGTGGATGAAATGATGAATTGAATTACACTCCTTGTTGTACAAAGTAAAAAAAAAATTCCTCCCAACCCCTCTTTGAATTATGTGTGTAACTTTTGAATAAAGGTTCAAAATCTCAAACGGTTTTTTGGAAATTAAAGTTAGTTTGATTTACCAACTTTTCCTAGTTCAAAGTTTTTTAGAAAAAGTTATTCTACTATGTCTAAATGAGGTTTGAAGTACTACATTGAACACAATTTCTGCGTTTAATTTAACTAAGTATTAACACTTGAGCTTCTACTAATTCTAATTTACATATCCCACATTGATTGTTGAACTTCCTATCACCCCAATTGCATAAAAAGATTGCCTATACACTCATATCAATAAAGATTTTTGAATCTACTTGAGTTGATTTCTAGAAAATCTTCATTTTTAGATGATTTTGAATTTTTTTTACGAACTCCTCTTATTGTGGTGGGGCAAACAATACAAAATTTTCAGAAGTTGTGACATTCCCGTAGAGATGCATAGCAATTGACAGCAGCCAGGCCAGGCTGGAACATTCCGTAACTTAGGCCAGGTGGGAGCCAGGTTTTGGGTGACTACCATTGACGGATGGATGGATATGGGGTGACAGGGCAGGATTTGCTAAGCCAATACCGTCCTCTTGTTAAACCTCATCTCCCTGCCGTCTATCTCTCTGCTGTCTCAGGAAGGAAGTCTCTACCGTCTTGTCTCTCTACCATTCAGGAAGGAAGTCTCTGCTATCTCGTCGCTCTGCTGTCTCAGGAAGGAAGACCTCTGTCGTCTCAGGAAGGAAGACTGTGGTTTTGGTTAGCTCGGTCTATGCACGGTAACCGGTATTGCGTACAAACTCCGCTCAGTTGTCAATTTTCACACTTCAATTCATTTTCAAAGGTTCAGGTATCTCAACAGTTCTAAATGTTGTGAAAATTAAATTTCATTTTTGTTGAATTGACTTTTGCAGTTCTAATTATTAGTAGGGTGTTGTAGCTATTCATCAAATTTTGCGTACGTTAGGAATATCAAGCATTCCTTTTTAGTTTAATTGAATTCAATTTTGGTATAATTCTCCTTACTAGTAGGGTTTCTTATTCCTTCATTGAATTCTATGTTTGTTTGGAAATTTAAAAAGTACAAAGGTTATGATGATGATAATCTAGATACTAATCTAACTTTCTATGTATTGAACTTCTTTAGGAATGGCTTATTGTGATGATTGTGGAGCCCAATACTTAAGGGCATCGTCAAAATGGTGTAGTGAGTGTGGAGCCTCTAAAGAAACGGAAGTTCAAGAGGTCAGAGAGGAAGTTGTTGCAAATGTCACAAGTAATGACCTCCAAGGAATTGCAGAGGATTCTCCAATTCCTCATCTTTGGTATTTGCCACAATTTCCAAATGCAACACTTTATGATAGAGTCTATGGGCAAAGATTAAAAGGTCTTCCTCAAGGTACGTCTTGGGGAAAGAGCTTTTTGAAGCAACACCATTGCTACAAGAAGCAACATAAGAAATTGCTTAAAAATCAAGAAATAGTTCGGAGTTGGTTTATGCCAGGTAAGAATGAATTTGTTGATAGTTTTTTGAAATCTCCATCACTACGATGGAACCTTGATTTTTTGAAAAAATTGCGGACATATTGTCGTACAATGCGCAAATCTGGCGATATTGATGAGAGAATTGTGGACATTACATTCCCTGATGATGGGACTAAGCTTTGTTGGAGAGGAAGTGACATTCTAAAATATGCTTTTGAAATTAAGCACTATCGAAAGAGTTCTAAAAGCATTCTTAGATGTGCAAAACTTGTGACGGAAGAATTGAGCCCACAAACCCTAGCCATAATGCCTCCATCAACTTCATCTGTATCAATGGAAGAAGGAGCATCTTCAATGGAAGCTCTACCCCTTGTACCTGTCAATCAGAATCTACAAGGAAGAGGAACATCTTCACTAGAAGGTCTCCCCTTTTCACCTGTCAATCCAAATCTGCAAAGAATTTTACAGGGAGAAGGGACTTCACGAGAAAAGAAACCTCGAAAGAGAAGACTTCCAGCGAGGTTCAAGGATTTTTAAAATTGTTCTCTACAGTTTTGGTGAGTATCGATTTTCACCCTAATATGTATTATACAAACACTTTAGAGAAGGGGATCACGTGTAGCAAGATGGAAGATGAGTGCAAGCGCCTTTTTAAACTCCTGGAGAAGCTGTGTTCTACATGGAGGATTCCATGTGGAGTACTTTTGTGTGCAGTTTTGTTAGCCTTTAGGTATATTGCAATTAAACTAAAAACGGAAATTTCATTAGGGTTTGAGATTTGGTTGTAGGACCGGCAGTGGGGCGGCCTTCTGAACTGGCGAACGTTTCTTTCCGCAGATTCTTCATATTCTATCTTCCGGTCCGATGCTTAATTGCTAGCTTGAGCACAAGCTTGTGGAGCGTCTTATTTCTATTTTACATTGTTGCTGGACTATTTAGAAGAAGTGATGGGATCCGACGACACTCACGTCACCGATCCAGAGCTCCCGGTGCAGGTATGAATGACTCCCCGCTACGCACTTTGAATCTTCCCATGCTGCAACACTCAGCTATTGTCTTTTGCGATACACATGGTTGCTGTACTCATGACTCCCTTCGTTTTGGCAGGAGGCAGAGACCGCTTCAGCTGCGAAGACCACGTCCTCAGACGGTAGCGGCGGTTCTCTCGGGAAAGGAGCATCATGTCCGTCGTCACACAGGCACTAGGAACAAGAGCGAGTGCAGAATTTGAAGGATAGATGTGAAGTCATGGATGTGCCCATGGGACCTGAAAACAATCTCATTGACGAAACAAAAGTCCCAGTTCAAGTAAGCATGAGTACATGGACTGCCAGCAACTAGGAATGTACTTTCCCGTCCCACTACTTTGTGCAATTCATTTCCTGGCTTGTGTGCACATGAATCACGAGATTATAATTGAGTATGTCACGACAAAGATGTATGTGATAGTATTCAGATAATGTTTGTTGGAATTTTTTTCGTGGTGACCCCTTTTGCAAGAATCCGAGATCGATTAACCACAATGGTGATGTATTTGCATGCGTATTTGCATCGTGTTTTTTGGGTTTGGCATGGTTGTTGAGTGGATCTGAACGACTGCCTTCACTTCGCAGGAGCGCGAGAGCACTTCAGATTCGTCGATGAGGTCCGGCCGTGCACATCCGACGCCCCCAGATAGTAGTGTCGGAGGCAATAGGAGTGGAGCACCTTGTCCATGGTCATTCACGCAGGAGCAACACGTGCGGAATTTGAAGTAGAATCTCAGACACGTTTTTGGCTACTTTGGAATTAAACATTTATGGCCAGTCATTGATGGGTCTCAATTCCCTTCAATAATATGGCCTTGGTCAGGGTGAAAGGTCCTCCCTGGAGTTCACAGCCACAGCTGCACTGGCAGTGCAGTAAGGCGCTCATTGTATTTTTCATCAATATATAAAGCAATTTTTCATCCATTTCCATCCATCTGAAATTTGCAATTTCATCCATTCAAAAAGCATCTTTTCATCCATAATAATCCATCTGATATTCATGATTTCATCCATCCACGAAGCAAATTTTCATCCTTTCTTCATTACATGACGACCCTGTGAGTCCCAAGTTTCCCTGTGAGTTCCCCGTCATATTTTTCCCGGTGTCCGTGTGAGTTTCCCTGTGAGTCCCACTTTTCCCTGTGTTCCAAAAATTCCCGGTGTTCGCTTCGTAACAAAGAGAAACACCGGGAATTTTCCAAGTTTCCCCCACTGGGAACCCACTATGAGACCCTTGTGCATCCGACTGCACAACTTCAAATCCCTGTCTACGACTACCATCAAATTGCCATTGCAACAGAGCTACGAGCCACCCATGGACAAACCAGTAATGACAAGATCGGAAAGCCCCGAGCCACCCGAGGAACCGCTAGACGTTGGCGCCGGAATTTCTTCATGTGGTTGCACCATCACAAATCCTTGTCCACGACTCCCATCGAACTTCATCTGAAAAGACTCCCCGCTCCCTCTCCCAGTAGACGTCTTCCACCCCATGTCCTTCTTGAAGTCAGGAACAAGCTCCCCCGACCACGCCACCGTCGCTTGCGGATCCGTGAACACAGGCGGGGAACCCGGCGCAACAATGAGCGTGAGCGGTTGCCCGTGGCTCGAAATCACCACAAACCCTTGTCCTTGCAACCTCACATTGAAAAGCTCGCCGGACACAATCGAAGAGAGCTTGTTCATCATGGTGATCTTGTGCGAAATGCTGGGCTCAAACGCCAGGAGGTCGTCGCCGTTCACGACGATGGACTCGCCTTGAAGATAGAGCACCGTGACGCGCTTGCTGTTGTCCGCGAGGTACAACTGCGCGCGGCCATTCGTGGAGGCTTTCGTCAGTGAGGCGCCTTTGCTGGTGAACATCTTCTTCAACATGTTGGTGAAGCCGTGGCCGTCGCGCTCGAATTTGCAATCGCCTTGGCAGGCCACCATGGAACCGTTCTTGATCCAGACGTGGCTGAGGGGGCCGCCGGTGGGGGACTGCATGCCGAGGTTCACTTGGAGGAAGCACATCTTCTCCACTTCGAAGATGGAGCCCTGCTTCTGCTCCTGGTCGCGCGAATCGGCCACATATTGCTGCAACGAGCATGCCATGGCGATTCAAACGCAAATCTTCAACCTTAAATTCTTCAAACTCGAATCCCTGTGATCTCACTCGTCTCCGACTCCTCGAGCTCACACTCGTTCGATCGCGCTGTTTTCCGAATTCCTCTTCGCCTTCGATCGATGATGCCCCAAACCTCGATCAGCAAATCGAGATCCTAGAGCCGTTTGTGCGCTGAAAACGGGGTGCTCTGTCCCTGCCATAGAAAAACGTCTGCTCTTTGCTAAACGCGACGATTTCGACAAGATATGCCTGGAGTCGACGGTGGATAATTATGTCAACGACTGGTGCTGCACTGCAAGTACGGATCAGGCCATCACACAAGGGTCTCATAGTGGGTTCCCAGTGGGGGAAACTTGGAAAATTCCCGGTGTTTCTCTTTGTTACGAAGCGAACACCGGGAATTTTTGGAACACAGGGAAAAGTGGGACTCACAGGGAAACTCACACGGACACCGGGAAAAATATGACGGGGAACTCACAGGGAAACTTGGGACTCACAGGGTCGTCATGTAATGAAGAAAGGATGAAAATTTGCTTCGTGGATGGATGAAATCATGAATATCAGATGGATTATTATGGATGAAAAGATGCTTTTTGAATGGATGAAATTGCAAATTTCAGATGGATGGAAATGGATGAAAAATTGCTTTATATATTGATGAAAAATACAATGAGCGCCTTACTGCACTGCCAGTGCAGCTGTGGCTGTGAACTCCAGGGAGGACCTTTCACCCTGACCAAGGCCATATTATTGAAGGGAATTGAGACCCATCAATGACTGGCCATAAATGTTTAATTCCAAAGTAGCCAAAAACGTGTCTGAGATTCTACTTCAAATTCCGCACGTGTTGCTCCTGCGTGAATGACCATGGACAAGGTGCTCCACTCCTATTGCCTCCGACACTACTATCTGGGGGCGTCGGATGTGCACGGCCGGACCTCATCGACGAATCTGAAGTGCTCTCGCGCTCCTGCGAAGTGAAGGCAGTCGTTCAGATCCACTCAACAACCATGCCAAACCCAAAAAACACGATGCAAATACGCATGCAAATACATCACCATTGTGGTTAATCGATCTCGGATTCTTGCAAAAGGGGTCACCACGAAAAAAATTCCAACAAACATTATCTGAATACTATCACATACATCTTTGTCGTGACATACTCAATTATAATCTCGTGATTCATGTGCACACAAGCCAGGAAATGAATTGCACAAAGTAGTGGGACGGGAAAGTACATTCCTAGTTGCTGGCAGTCCATGTACTCATGCTTACTTGAACTGGGACTTTTGTTTCGTCAATGAGATTGTTTTCAGGTCCCATGGGCACATCCATGACTTCACATCTATCCTTCAAATTCTGCACTCGCTCTTGTTCCTAGTGCCTGTGTGACGACGGACATGATGCTCCTTTCCCGAGAGAACCGCCGCTACCGTCTGAGGACGTGGTCTTCGCAGCTGAAGCGGTCTCTGCCTCCTGCCAAAACGAAGGGAGTCATGAGTACAGCAACCATGTGTATCGCAAAAGACAATAGCTGAGTGTTGCAGCATGGGAAGATTCAAAGTGCGTAGCGGGGAGTCATTCATACCTGCACCGGGAGCTCTGGATCGGTGACGTGAGTGTCGTCGGATCCCATCACTTCTTCTAAATAGTCCAGCAACAATGTAAAATAGAAATAAGACGCTCCACAAGCTTGTGCTCAAGCTAGCAATTAAGCATCGGACCGGAAGATAGAATATGAAGAATCTGCGGAAAGAAACGTTCGCCAGTTCAGAAGGCCGCCCCACTGCCGGTCCTACAACCAAATCTCAAACCCTAATGAAATTTCCGTTTTTAGTTTAATTGCAATATACCTAAAGGCTAACAAAACTGCACACAAAAGTACTCCACATGGAATCCTCCATGTAGAACACAGCTTCTCCAGGAGTTTAAAAAGGCGCTTGCACTCATCTTCCATCTTGCTACACGTGATCCCCTTCTCTAAAGTGTTTGTATAATACATATTAGGGTGAAAATCGATACTCACCAAAACTGTAGAGAACAATTTTAAAAATCCTTGAACCTCGCTGGAAGTCTTCTCTTTCGAGGTTTCTTTTCTCGTGAAGTCCCTTCTCCCTGTAAAATTCTTTGCAGATTTGGATTGACAGGTGAAAAGGGGAGACCTTCTAGTGAAGATGTTCCTCTTCCTTGTAGATTCTGATTGACAGGTACAAGGGGTAGAGCTTCCATTGAAGATGCTCCTTCTTCCATTGATACAGATGAAGTTGATGGAGGCATTATGGCTAGGGTTTGTGGGCTCAATTCTTCCGTCACAAGTTTTGCACATCTAAGAATGCTTTTAGAACTCTTTCGATAGTGCTTAATTTCAAAAGCATATTTTAGAATGTCACTTCCTCTCCAACAAAGCTTAGTCCCATCATCAGGGAATGTAATGTCCACAATTCTCTCATCAATATCGCCAGATTTGCGCATTGTACGACAATATGTCCGCAATTTTTTCAAAAAATCAAGGTTCCATCGTAGTGATGGAGATTTCAAAAAACTATCAACAAATTCATTCTTACCTGGCATAAACCAACTCCGAACTATTTCTTGATTTTTAAGCAATTTCTTATGTTGCTTCTTGTAGCAATGGTGTTGCTTCAAAAAGCTCTTTCCCCAAGACGTACCTTGAGGAAGACCTTTTAATCTTTGCCCATAGACTCTATCATAAAGTGTTGCATTTGGAAATTGTGGCAAATACCAAAGATGAGGAATTGGAGAATCCTCTGCAATTCCTTGGAGGTCATTACTTGTGACATTTGCAACAACTTCCTCTCTGACCTCTTGAACTTCCGTTTCTTTAGAGGCTCCACACTCACTACACCATTTTGACGATGCCCTTAAGTATTGGGCTCCACAATCATCACAATAAGCCATTCCTAAAGAAGTTCAATACATAGAAAGTTAGATTAGTATCTAGATTATCATCATCATAACCTTTGTACTTTTTAAATTTCCAAACAAACATAGAATTCAATGAAGGAATAAGAAACCCTACTAGTAAGGAGAATTATACCAAAATTGAATTCAATTAAACTAAAAAGGAATGCTTGATATTCCTAACGTACGCAAAATTTGATGAATAGCTACAACACCCTACTAATAATTAGAACTGCAAAAGTCAATTCAACAAAAATGAAATTTAATTTTCACAACATTTAGAACTGTTGAGATACCTGAACCTTTGAAAATGAATTGAAGTGTGAAAATTGACAACTGAGCGGAGTTTGTACGCAATACCGGTTACCGTGCATAGACCGAGCTAACCAAAACCACAGTCTTCCTTCCTGAGACGACAGAGGTCTTCCTTCCTGAGACAGCAGAGCGACGAGATAGCAGAGACTTCCTTCCTGAATGGTAGAGAGACAAGACGGTAGAGACTTCCTTCCTGAGACAGCAGAGAGATAGACGGCAGGGAGATGAGGTTTAACAAGAGGACGGTATTGGCTTAGCAAATCCTGCCCTGTCACCCCATATCCATCCATCCGTCAATGGTAGTCACCCAAAACCTGGCTCCCACCTGGCCTAAGTTACGGAATGTTCCAGCCTGGCCTGGCTGCTGTCAATTGCTATGCATCTCTACGGGAATGTCACAACTTCTGAAAATTTTGTATTGTTTGCCCCACCACAATAAGAGGAGTTCGTAAAAAAAATTCAAAATCATCTAAAAATGAAGATTTTCTAGAAATCAACTCAAGTAGATTCAAAAATCTTTATTGATATGAGTGTATAGGCAATCTTTTTATGCAATTGGGGTGATAGGAAGTTCAACAATCAATGTGGGATATGTAAATTAGAATTAGTAGAAGCTCAAGTGTTAATACTTAGTTAAATTAAACGCAGAAATTGTGTTCAATGTAGTACTTCAAACCTCATTTAGACATAGTAGAATAACTTTTTCTAAAAAACTTTGAACTAGGAAAAGTTGGTAAATCAAACTAACTTTAATTTCCAAAAAACCGTTTGAGATTTTGAACCTTTATTCAAAAGTTACACACATAATTCAAAGAGGGGTTGGGAGGAATTTTTTTTTTACTTTGTACAACAAGGAGTGTAATTCAATTCATCATTTCATCCACAAAGTGAACTTATTTGGAATCTTTAATCTTAGAAAGAAGAGAATTTTCACCAAAGTTCTTTGTCAAAAATAATCTAATTTATGAATCAATATGTACATTCTTCTTTTCTACAGTGATTTTGGAAGTCATCCATTGGTCACTTTTGGATTGTTTAGTGTTTCAAGGTTAATGGAAATTGTGATTTGCAATGAGATTGTTTTTAATTTTTTTAATTTTTATTTTAGATGGAAGTGCTAAGAATAGGATTCTATTAGAATAGGAAAGTACAAAGAAGATTAAGGCAAGAGTATTTCATATTTTTAATCTACAAGCAAACGGAGGGACCAAAAAATTAAATTACAGTATTTAGAAGGCAAATTCAACATTCTCTGCTACATAATTATTTTAATCCCAAAAGGACCTTTCCTTTCTTTGGGATAAATAAGAGTTTGCCTAGGGTTATATAATCTCAATTTTTCATTAGGTTTTTTAAGATAGAAAAATACATTAGCTTTGTATGGACGTAATTTTTATTTCAATTACTGCATAGGAGCAAAAATTATGCAACAGTAAACTAAAAATAGAGTTCATCAAGTGGAATATAAAAATTTACAAAATTTCAAAATAATTTAAAAAAAAATCTGATTCTCAAAGAAAATATTTTAGTGCATGTGGGAAGATTATTTCATTCTACTTGGACTAGTGATGAGAAAGTGATGAACAATTTCATGTTTGGGGTGAAATAAATGCATCTTCTTTCGAAAAATACTTGCAAGATTCATTTTTGAATTCAATTTTCAAATAAATTCAAAAATTGTTGCACGTGGTTTAGTTGTTCTCCTAAAACAATTTCATTATTGGCATTAGTATCTTTTAATTCCATATGAGAATAATTAACCAATTAGTTTTTATTGCTATCTGATACCTACTTTTACTTAAACAAATTTTTGAAGGATAAAAATCAAAATTGTTGTTTTTCAAAAAAAATTTAAATCTCAAATTATTTTTTTAATATAAAAATATATTTAGGGGTTCATATGCAATCTATGTAATCTTGATTTATAGATAACCTTTTATTTGGTAGTAGAAATATGGGCCACATAGACTAGTTTATAGCCCCATGAGAGGACGCACACATTAGAGAAATTCTCAACCCTCCAGAAGACCGCTCCACAGCAGCTAAAAGGACCCCATGATTACTTTTAACTTTGCTTGATGATTAATTTTTCCCCTATACTCGCCCACCTGAAGTCGCAACGTCCGATGACTGTCAAGGTTCAGCACCCAAGTATAAGTAATTAAGTAATCAAAGGTTCAACTATCATAATCCAACTTAATATTGATTATTGCATACCTTGTTAAAAATCGAGTTATGAAAAACAAGCAAATGTCAAAAATAGTTCAATGACATCTACCATCAAGCAATTTTTTGATGACATCATGAAAGAGACTAATCATTAACATTTGGTTAGAAGGATGGTGAAGAGTTTGTTTTTATAGAAAATCAATTGTCCATGGTGAATCGTCAAAGGATATGGGATATTTAGAAGATAGATCACTCATTGTCAAATGCAAGAATTATGTTCAAAGTCGAATTTCAAACCCCATTTAAGCATAAAACAATGATTTTTTTCAAAAAACTTTGAACTAAATAAAGTTGTAGAATCAAGATAGTTTTCATCTCCAAAAATCTGTTTGAGTTTTACATTCTTCAATTCAAAGTTATAGACAAAATTCTAAAAGAGGTTGAAAGAAAAAATTTCTTTGAAATTTTCAAACACCTTCTCCAAATTTTGTCCATAACTTTTTATTGAAGACTCTAAACTTCAAACGGATTTTTGGAGATGAATTCTAGTTTTATTTTTTTAATTTTTTTGGAAAAAATGATTCTATTATGCCTAAATGGGGTCTGAAATTCAACTTTGAATACAATTTCAGCTTTTGACTCAACTATGGGTGGTTGTGCTCATCTTAATCCTAATTTACATATCCCACATGCATTGTTTTACCTACTACTATACCACTTGTATAAATAACTTCTCTCCTCATTCACTAATATCCTCATCTATTTGATAATTGGAGCTAATTGGAATATCTGAATGTTCTCTTATTACTTTGACATCAAGCTTCAAAGTTCACTTCTCTTTGCTTATGTTTAGTAAAATTGATTAATTCGTCAATTAATGGGATTAACTAAAATTGAAGTACTTGATTATTATAGAGGTTTCCACTACACTCTCATTACTTGAGTCCTGACATCTTTGGCGAAGTTCACACACTCTGACCATGCACTGTACCTATATGCCCCTACTAATTCCAGGACGGTTAATAGACTGGTTTGGTCACTGTGGAGTGGCCTTCCGGAGGGCTCAGAATTTCTCTAATGTGATCAACTTCACTAGATTTGGGTCTTTAGGGACATGTTTCTCAAGTCTATGTGGCCCATGTTTATACTAGTGATCTTTTTGTTTTAGTTTTTTAAAGACATCCTATTACTAATTATTGGTGTTCTATCGTGATGAACTTTAGAAGTGAATACATCTCTATTAATAGTGGGGTTAGAGTTTTCCACCTCCACTAGAACATGTTTTTTCCCCCAACTGCTAAAACCGATTAGGAAATTACATTATTTAGTCTTTTCATCCAAATTCCAATTAGTTTTAGCTAAATTGCAAATACATGGTAATCACATGTAAACATAACTTAGTAACACTCGATAAGAGATAAATGTAACTCTCATATTTGTATCTTTTTTGCAATTTAAATCTTCAATGATTTCATGCATGAATTTGAAATATTTGCTACATAAGACATTAGACTAGTTGTTCCAAAGCTAACCTTGCCAAAGGATCTCTTAACATTAGTTTCATTTTGTGTTTTGTTAACTCCCAAGCTAAAAGATCTAGTTTATGACTTCTCTAAATGCAATTTTTTACTATACTTTCTTATTTCAACATAAGATGAGGAGCCATGTGAAGGAAAATTGCATTGAGAATGATATCTAGTATTATGTTATCTACAATGTTATTTATCACATTGGTGAATTCATAGTAATTCTCATTTTTTAGTTGGTGATTAGAATTCATATTGACAATTTAATGTAATTTTAAATACTAATTTTGTGCAAGTTGTACTATCTTACTACTAATTTTTTTGGGGGGGTGCAAATGTAGTTGACAATTGATGCTCGTTTTGCTATTCAATGTTTGTAATAAGTGGTAAAAATACTAAAATTCATTATTACAATAGTGTAGTGTGAATAACAGTATTGAAGAGATACAACTTCTCATTAACACATATCATATGTGTAATCTAACTTTCCCTTGAACTAGCTTTATAGATTGATTGAAGTAGTAGGTCCACTTTAGATTGGAGTTTAATTCACTTCTCTATTTTTGGATTGAATTCAATTTTGAAGCTTGAATTTGTTCTATTTGAACTAGTGATGAGAAAATTATGGAGAATCTCCTTTTTCAGGCAATTTAAACATCTTTTTTATAAAATATCTTATAGAATCCATTTTTTAATTGAATTTTTAAATTAAAAAAATAACTTGACAAGGTCAAATTTACTTGGTTGAACAATCATACCATTGGAATTACTCTATTTTAGTTTCCTACTTAGAGGTACTCATAGTTCAATTATCTCTTCAATCTTTAATTTACTGCTATTTAATAATTTTTTAATAAGTGAAAATTAAATATTGTTCTATTGAAATTATTTTTCTAGAATCTCAACTTAGTTTTTCAACAATTCAAAATAGAAAATCCTCAACAAAATCAAAATCAATAGTATAAAAATTTTATACTAACATTATTCAAAGTTAAAAATTCTAGTTGGTGAAGGTGTAAGAAAAACTTATTTTCTTCACTTCAAATGCAAATATATTGCAGTTCATGTAGTCAAAGTTTCTAAAATTCTATCTACATTTTTGTACTAGTGTAGTACAAAAACCTATGGTTAAATATGCAAAAAAATTCAAATTTTTTGCTCTTTGCTATTGAAATGGCAACTTCAAGTAGACTTTGATGGAAAAAGGCCTTGAGACTTTAAAGATTAATCAAATTTATAAAAAACAATCCACATAGCAGTACCATTTAAATGAATGATACTTTTGAAATACAAGAATACCAACAATTCAAGAGACTACAATATTGAAATTTTATAGCATATACTACTATCTTAATAAACCTCTCCTATAATTTGAAACTAGTTTAATTCCTTCCCAACGTATGGGTGTATTATGAATACTATCAAAGGCAATGGGAATCCCACTTTCTTCCACATGTCCAAGAAAGCATGTCCACGAGCACCGTATTCTATTACTTCTAGTAGCAACCTTATACATACCTCGATCCCTATTTTGTAATTCTAGTATGTTTAGAAATACATGTCCTTCATAAGGTTCATTTCCATCCATGCCCTCACTAGGACCAGCATCTTGTAAATGTTGTGGCAAAATCACTTCTCTTATAACAACAATGTCCACTTTCAATGGTTCTTCCTTATTTTGACGACAATACATGATGTCTGAAACTTGTGGCCATGGTGGACAATACCCTGGTTCTCCCATCTTCACCAAATGCTTACGAACAATTACATCAGACAGTTCAAGGGCTACAATTGCATCTGTCCTATGTGGAATAGGTTGATCCATGAACTTATGAAGAAGTACATTAATTGGTCGACAATCGTCTCCTCTATGAAACACAGGCTTTGGTTTTAGGAGCACCATTGATGAATATTCTGACAGCATCGGTGTAGGAATTGATGAAGTACTTGGGATCTACATAATTCAACATACATGTGATAATTAGGCATTCAATTCCATAATGAAAACTCAATCATCTATTGTATTATTTCTTTATATGTAAAATTTTAAAATAATCACAATTTCCAACATCTAATATGAGCAAGGTTTTTGAAATCTTATGAAATAATAGTTTTGTTGGTTACCTGTTTGAAGAATCTAGCATGGAAAAACAATCTGTGATGTCCCATGAACTCATGAATGAAGAACATTGAAATTTTTGCTTTGTAGGTTGAGTACCCTAATTCTGATAGTGAATCTAAGTTATGGCCATCTTCTGTTGCAATGACATGATCACCTACTCTATAATGAATTCCACGAAAAATAACAAATGAAATTTTTTCAATTACATTTGAAAACTCTTCTTCTGTGTCATTATTGAGTATTCCTTCTTCTCTCCAATATTTACGCATATATCTCTCAACACTTGAACTCATTTGTTTCATGTTTCCATGTTTCCACCCTACTGAAATACCTTTCAGTTGAATGAGTTCCCTACATGGACATTGTGGCAATAATATATGCAATCTTTCTAACCTCTTTGCATCCATTATTGAATTGGTAAGGATGATTCCTTTCTCATGAGACTTTGGGCATATATAATGGTCTATACCTGCATTATGTTCACAAGTCAATCAGATAATACATATGGCACTATGCTATTATGAATTGTAATTTCAACATAAAAAAGCATAGCATTTCTATCATGTATGTAATTCATGTCAAACAATTAATGTAATACCTCCTTGTCCACCTGGTCGATGATGTGTTGTTAACAATTGTTTGTGTATATCCAATACTGCCCTTTGTGGAGGATACAAATTATCTTTATCTTTATCTATCCACTCTCGAACATTAGTGAATGCCAAACGACTTTCATATTTTGAATACGTTATTTCACTATGCTTTTGATTTGTTTTAATACTCTTATAAGATGATACACTTCTTTCAAATCTATAACACCAATACAAATCATGTGGGCCATGTCGTAAGATGTCATCCAACATCTCACCATTTCCTGCTCACAAGGAAAAACAAAATTTAAACCCTAAACCATCAAAACATCATTATGCATTTTGTAACATTCTTTATAAGTGACAAGAGGAAAGAACAATATAAACAACATATATTTGTCATATTTTACCTGCCACATGTTGTAAAATAGAACCACTAGGGCCCACAAGTTCTTCCCATTGAATACGCCAAGCTGAAAGTAGTGATCTTGCAATTGTAATGGACTCATCCGTCCAACCATTTGTCCGTGAATGAGAAAAAAACAATCTAGCAATTTCAGTGAGAATTTGTCCAATTGCATACACCTTTTCTGTCTTCTGTATATTCAATTCCTGTATACAATAAGGCAAACACCACTGTACAAAGTGTTGATACTCTTCTGCTCTCCAATATGAAAGTCTATTGGAACAATCAGATGGCCATCTGGCTCCAAGTTCCTTAGGCCTATGTTTAGTAATTTTCAACAAAGCTTTATCCACTTCTCCAGCTCTACCTTGGTTTACCAAAAACTCCACATAAATCTTGAAAATGTTCAATGGAAAAATATGCATTGAATCATAAACTAGATCTAAACTCAAATTAAAACCATATAAATGGTAAAGCCTCCATAGTTTAGAGTACGCTGTGATATTGCTTAGCCTTCTTGAACGGGTAGAACTGGATGATGTTTTGAATGCTTCAGCTTCCAAATGGATGCTTTCTATAGTTCGAGGCAGAGGAGGATCATATTGTGCTTGCCTTCGATTGTCTGGATATACGACATTACGTCCCAAGGATTTTTCTACCATGTGGCAGCGACGACAAGCATGGTACCCTGATAATTTAAATCCAGCCACTTTACATTGAACCGGATGGTCACCTGTCCAATACATGAGCATGACCCTCAACTTTGATTTTTGTACTTCATTGTTAGGGCTTATATGCAAAGAAATGTCTTCTGATGGAAAGTTGTAGTCAACATCAAATCCATGAATGAACGTGGATTCAATCTCTCGTATCAATGGCTCTAAAAACACCGTCATGACCTGCTCTTCCATATCTTTTAGAATTTGTTGAGATGATGCAGGAATGAATAAAACGGGCATAGGACGTGTGAGATTGTTCATTCTTCCATTCAATATTTCAATTTCAACAGCCCATGTATCCTTGTATTTTGTTGTTGCTGCTTGAAATCCATCCCAATGAGCAGCAATTGCAAAGTTTCTTGGATCACCCTTATTATCAAATAAATAAAGAATTGATTAGTTCTTATTATCAAATAAATAAAGAATTGATTAGTTCTTATTATCAAATAAATAAAGAATTGATTAGTTCTTATTATCAAATAAATAAAGAATTGATTAGTTTACATACTTGGGATTTTTCAAATGAATATCAAATGAATATTTCAAAGATATTGTAATTCATCTTAATGTGTTCACATTTATATTCAAAAACACTACCTTGAACCATGTGGATAATGATATATTGCTATCTATCTATGAAAAAATAGAGTTGCAGATACAAAATCAAAGTGAACAAACATCATTTCAACAAACAACATGATGTCAATTTAGAATAATAAAATGTAGTGTGAATTTAAAAATTAAAAGGTCTAATTATGATGGGTCTAAAGACCAAGATATGAAATCTAAAGTCCTCTATTCAAGCAGTACGTACTTGTATGATTGAAGGTGACTGATCAATGTAGAAGCCACAATGTGGACATTGAAATTGATATTTTTAGAGATCAATGTTCCATCCACCTTGTAGTTCAATACATTTTGTTGGAAATGCTCTGAACATTGAATTGCAATTTGAACCTAAACAACGTATTGGTAGCTCCCAATGTTTTTTTGGATTCCAGAAGTTTTGTACTTCTTTCATTTTCTTCCCATGCCAAAATTGAGAGATGGAAGTGGGTTTGTAAGTGTCTTCTCTTCCCAACCAATCATTTCGATTCCTCCAAACTTCCAAAAAATCATAACATGTAGTTTTGCTTTTACACATGAATGCAATGTGAGGTCCAAAAGGCAAATAATCAAATGCCAACATGTATTTACATTGAATTTTACATTCTGGACATTTTTCAGAACAATCTGCACAGTCTCTTGCAAGTCGTGTATTACTACCAATATTGCAAGTGCATTTCACAATGTGGGGACCTTCGTACAAATCTTCATCGCTTGGTTCCATTAAAATAGGCGTATGTGGAATTCCTTCCTTTCCGGTACACAACCTATATCTTATTGGAGTTGTCATTCCATGATCTTTGTAGAATCTCTCTAAGTTATTCCAAGATGAAGGTGCAAAGTACTCCAATGAATTGGATTCTATTCACAAAAAACACAAATTACTTTTAGAACATGACTTTATTTTATGAACAAAAATTACTTACCATAGTTATTTTAGTAGTAAACAATCAAACTTTTTAATCTATTGTTTTATACATAATTAGGTTATATTGAATTAAAAATAGCAATAAGTTAGAGTTTTTTGTAGTTAAGAACCTGCGATATTGATTAATTGTCCAATGCCCATTCCTTCATATTCAAGTGTTTGTTCATATTGATCTTCATTTTTTTTCTTGAAAAATCTTTTTAAAATTTTATCTTGTACAGTAATAGGTATATGAGCAGCATCTAAATCTGCTTGTAGGCCTACAACTTCAATTTCTAGTACTTGACGCACATCACGCTCAATAGAGGGGTGATGGGGGACTCTACCATCTATGAATCCAACTTTTGTTAACATATCTACTTCGTCAGTATCAATTTCAGCGTCTACACTTTCTCTTTGCGGGGAAAGTACTGGAAGCATATCAAATGCTATACCTTCCATAGATGTAGAAGGGCTTCTAGAACTTTCTAGTGCTATCATTGGTGCTATAGAGGAAGGTGAGGAGGAAGACAGAGACATTGGTGTTTCAGGTGGAGGCAATGAAGAGCCATCTGAACTACTTGTACTTGAAAAAATGTCAACTCTATTTCTTTGTTCGTGTCTATAATATGCTGACCTTGAAACTACTTTATCTCTAATTTTATATACACGTCGAGGAGGCATTATGAATATCTACGTTTGTTTTTATATTCAATAGAATAAATTATGAATTATAATAACTTAGTATGCTATGCTTGTAACAATAAGTATCATTCATATATACTAAGAAATTTGGTTCATATGTTCCTCTCAAATATAGAATATTACATCAACTGATAATAAATGATCTTCTCTCCATTCACTTTATATAGTTTAGTGGTTATAGTTTTCTTTTACTTTTTTTGTTATAATTTAAAAGTAATGTTCTATAAAAAAAATGGATTTTTTATTTTCATATGTTCAATAAATTACTACTTAAGTTTGGTTTATATTTACTAATCAGGAAATCATAACAAATGAACTACAGAGTGAAAATAACTAATATACTACATAAAGGGATTCCAATTCCAAGGGCTACGACCTAATAATATAATCTAGACATTGAACTTGGTCTTCCGATAAAATAAAATTGGTGTATAGAAGAAAGTTGAAATCACCTTGTTTGTACCTAAACCAGAAAAACTACAAACTCTATCACATATAACTCAAAATGGTTATACACTTTTGCCAAATATTTGTCTAGATCCATTGTGAAATGTTCGAACATCATATGTAAGCTAAATTTAGCATTTTGAATTGTATTCAAACAATAATCTTATACTTTTATTACTTGAAGCTGTGAATTGTATTTTACTATAAGAAATCTCACTTTGTTTTGTGGAAAATTGCAATTGTTATCATTTTTGTTGCAAAAATTGAATATAAATAAGTAAAAATAGAAAAAATATCCAAATTATTTCAAATTTAATCAAGAGGTACAAATAGCCATGGAGATTAGTGAAAAAAATTCAATTGGTTATGTTATTTTTTATACCCAAAACAACCACAACAAAGATTTTAAAGTCAAATTCAACTATTATACCAAATTTATTTTTTTATTTAGTTAATAAGAAGCCCAACTAGACAGTTACCAAATTGGAAAAATTCATGAACTATCAATTGAATATAACTACCTAATTGACTTGACTTGTTCATCCACTTGGACTCCCATGACTTTCGGCTAGCTACTTCAACTTTAAATCCCAATTAGCTTGCATTGTTGAATAGGAACAGACTTCTCACTAATGGCCTCATGGCAACCAAATAGGGCTTCACCACCTATCAACTCAACTAGGGAAAACTTTGTACATGTTATTTTAAAGTTCTTAATTCATATTGACATTATTTTCTTTTTCTACTTATGAAAAACAATTTTTTTCAGTTTATGAGGGATTTCATCATTGATGTTTAAGAAGTATAGAAAAATATTTTGAAAATGACCATAGTATTGAAGTTTGAATGAAAAAAAGAAAAAACATTTTTATGTATAATGTGGATCAATTGGTCAAGTAGTGGAATTGATCCATATAAAAAAAAACTATTTGTCTTGTGGTTAGTTTGGTAAACTACAAATTGTAATGTAGTAGAAAAAAAAATTTGTCTATATTTGTGGAGATGAATCAAATTTAAAAAAATAACATACCGTATGCAAAGTTTTGATTCAACAACTAAGTGCCGAAATACCTTTTTTTTAGGGTTTTGACAATTAGATTTATTGGTGTTAGGGTTTTGACATTCTAGTATATAAATTTCTTTACATTTGTCAACTTCTTTGTTTTTTTGTTTGGGAAGCCTTTAGGTCATGTTGTAGGTTTTCATAAATATTCCAAAATTAGTCAACATAGATGAATTTTTTTTGCAACATTTCTAGAATTTCACTTTTAATATTCCAAACATTCAAACATTCCAAAGAATATTTCATTTTTGAGATATCATGGTACACAATAACTCCTACAATGTTGGGGGGAATAGTGTGCATTGGTAATATAAGATATTTATTCAAAAGTCTATGGGAAAATAGGCCATGGAACATTAGAATTAGAAAAAAGAATATTATTGAATCAATGATGGTAGATGGTTGGTATGGAAGTTGATGCTCTATAGAGTGTTGCAAACAAATTGATGGTTCATAGAGTGTAGTAGAGAAAGCATTACTAGGAGTAAACTTATAAAGTGTAGGGATAAACACTAGTATATGTTGGACTTGATTAGATAAATGATTGAGCATTAATGTTGTTAATTTGATTGTTGAATTTACAATAGATTTTGTATTTAAATTTATGATATCAAAAAATAACTAAATTTAAGTTCATGTTATTGTTTGATTTGAAAAAAATGTGATTTTGTGCAATATTTTCAAACAACCGAAGATATATAATTAAAGTGTAGATATAGTGTTACAACAATTTAGATATTATATGTTATTATAACTTTTTATTTAAAAGATTCAATAATTTCCATTTGCTTGTACTACCTCCATTTAATACATGTCAATTTCATTGAAGTAGTGGGATTCCATAGCATTGTCAATTTTCATGGTCACAAATTGAATTATATTCTTTAACCCCTAAAGGACTAAATTGGATGTCAAAGTACATAACAATTTTTTTTAAACAAATGGACAATTTCCATTGAAAATAGGAACTAAACTGAGAATCAAGGAAAAAATCCTTGATGAAAATTTTCAACATAGCAAATTTTTGTTGTTGTTGTTGAAACATATGGACAAATTGCATTGATAAGAGGAAGTAGTACAAGGGACTAGACTTTGAGGAACTCATTACAAATGGATTTTTTTGTTTTGTTTCTATAAGATTTTCACACATGTGCTCAAGGAGTAGCTTTATAAGAAAAGTAAAAGTTTGACTTATGTCGTTGCCACAGTGAAAACAAAAGTAAAAGTAATTTTCTCATTTTTTAGTTCATAAAACCTTCAAAACTCAACAACTTTCACACCATACAATAAAACCAAGCCAATGCACCCCTCCTCACTGAGGGCTTTCCGACAGTACCAAGCACATGACTGGGGGACGCAAAGTCCGGGAGATCTCAACATGACAAACAAAACAAACATCCTAAATAATTGAAGGTATATACTAGTGTGCCTTGTACTATTGCCATAGTGAAAACAAAAGTAAAAAGAATTTTCTAATTTTTAGAACCAAAAATAACTCAACTTTTACATCATACATTCAAACAATGCAAAACCAAGCCGGTGCATCTCTCCTAAATTGAGGGCTTTCCCACAATACCAAGATTGTTTTCAAAATATAAGAAAAAGTGCCATGTGCCGTTGCCACAGTGAAAACAAAAGTAAAATTAATTTTTTAATTTTTTCGTTCATAAAAATACTTCAAAATTCAATAACTTTCACACCGTACGTCCAAACGCCATGAAACCAAGCCAATGCACCTCTCCTCGCCAAGAGCTTTCTAACAGTACCAAGATTGTGACCAAAATATAAGAAATAATAATTTTCTAATTTCTTAGAACCCAAAACATTTCAAAAATGCATAATTTTCACACTGTGTGTCTAAATGCCATGAAACTAAGCCGGCGCACTCTTTACCAAGAGCCTTCAAACGGTACCAAGCATGCAATCAAGGGACGCACGATCTGGGAGATCTCAACGTGACAAACAAAACAAAACAAACATGTTGTCTTAATAGAAGAGATATATGCATATGTCACTTAGAAAAAATTATAATTTTATAAAATTTGTATTCTGAAAATTCTACAAATAATTCTCAGTCTACTAACAAGTGAACCTTTGAAAAAAATTACATGTATAAAAAATTCACTAATTATAAGTTTGATTAAATTATTTTTAAAAAATTAAAAATAACTTTTTAAAATATATTTTTTATAATAAAAATATATTTTTTAATATTGGTTCTCTAGATTTTTTAAATTCACTAGCGGTTGGCGCTTGCTATGCAATGCATTCATCATTAGAATTTTATAAGAATTTTTATGTATTAGATAGAATGTAGAATAAAAATTTCAATAAATCTTTAAATAAAAATGACTAAAATCTTTGTATAATTTTTTTTACATGTAAGCATATATTGAAATGAACGATAGAAATTTATTGAATTATGAATGAAACATATGCAATGATAAATACTATAAAAGATACACATACATTACAATGCATTAGAAATATGACTACATTGTTACAAAAAATGGCAATCCAAATTGCCTTAAAGAATGAATCAAAAGAATCACAACCATATTGGACATTTTTTCATAGTCATATTGATTTGACTTTGTGAAGTACAACTGCCCAGTTTTTTCCATACCCCCCAAAAAAAGTGTTTTTATCACTTCAATTACTAATATCTTGCAATCTACATGGTGAAAATTTTTGAGCTTTTTTCCAAATCTTCTCAAATGAACGTATGAGATCTTATGGCCACATGTGTACAAAAATGTTATTTTTCTAAAATTTGGTACTTGCCTTAGAAATGACAATTTTTTAGCATTTTTGGTAAAAACAGAGTAATAAACTTTCAAGGGTTAACTTGAAATGATAAAAAAAGGCTTGTTTTTTTGTCAAAACCTCTTAGAACTACCATTTTTTTCCAACATGAAAAACTTAAACAATTTTTTTTAATTTTCATATGTAATCCCAAAATGTTGCCAATTCAATTGCAAGAAATTTTCATTCCAAGAGAAATATACCTTTGTCTGGCATGTAGAAATTTTCATTCCAAGAGAAATATACCTTTGTCTGGCATAAACCACAAATTAGTGAAATTTTAGAATGTAGACATTGCTCATTTATTTATTAAGATGTCTTTAGGTGTAGTTACTTTTGACACTAAATTAGCATAGAAGAATGAGTTATGAATCACAATTTATAAGACAAGTTATGTTATCCTTGCGTGGAAGTGCTTTTGAGGGATAGCAAAAAAACTAATGTCCTCATTTTAAATAATGGAAACCCACTTGTTCATTGGAGGCATTTCCACTTTGGTGTAGCTTCGACTAAGCTCAACTTTTACTGAAATTTTTTTACAAGATAGAAAAAGTGAAAAAAAAAATTTCATGTAATTTTAATTTTTTCTTGTGTGCAATAGTAAATGTTATACTACAGTTAGCCAAGAAATTATTTGTTTGAGGAAAAAAATATATAAAATCTTTAAATTAAAATTGTAATGTATAGCTTCATTTAGGTTGTTTGTTTGTTTTCTTTGTTCTCTTTGGTACATTGAAATCTAAGAAACCATGAAGCATCCATAAATGTTCTTTGCACCACTCAAAATCTCTTTGCAAGGAGAGATGCACAAACTTTGTTTCACTATGTTTGGACCTATAGTATAAAACTTATGGAATTTCAAAAAATTTATGAATTCAAAAATTGAAATAAATTATCTTTTATTTAGGAAAAATCATAAGTTTTACAATGTAGGTCCAAATATCACAAAATAAAGCCCTTGCACTCCTTTATGCTAAAACTTTTGATTTGTGCTAATTCCAATTGTGGTGTTTGAACCTACGGTGTGCAATTAATGGATTTTATGAAATAAAAAATTGAATTAATCCCTAAAGCCCCGAGGGTGTTTTCAATCGAAGACCACTTAGAACTACCACTTTTGCTATGTTCATCTAAAAAAACCAGAAAGGTAATTTTTTACAAAATCCAACTATAAGATGTTGTACTGAACTTGTTTGAGAACATGTGGTGAAAATTTCATCAAGTTTGACTGCATAGATTGCAAGATATTTGCATTCAAAGAAAAGAAAACAAGTTTTTGTGCAACTTGCTTGACTAGATTTTTTGGCTTTGAAACTTTGAAACTAGATTTTTTTGCATTATGAATTTTGATTTTCTAAGTTTTTATGATGAATAGTTGAGTTGAGAATCTAATGAAAAAATTTCAGCAACACTTAATTTTCACTCAATAAAAAATTGTTAAGTAGAAGTAGGTTAAAGATTGAAGGAAAATCTAAACCATTAATAGCTTTACAATGGAATCGACATGCAATAATCCCAATGGTGAGATTGTTTTGGAAAGCAAATCTAAATCATTAGTAGCTTTACAATGGAATTGATATACAATAATCCCAATGGTGAGATTGTTTTAGAAAGCAAACCTAACCTTCTCTAATAATTTTTTTTTTAAATTGTAAAAATTTCATTCACAAATGAATCTTATAAGTTATTTTTTCAAGAAGATGCTTAGATTGCCCCCAAAAATAAGATTGTCCATAACTTTCTCATAACTAGTCGAAGTAGAATGAGTCAAAGCTTCAAATATAGACAAAAATATAAGATTTTAGAAATTTTTTTTAAAAATTATTTTGACTTTTTCAAATTTTTTGTGCTGCCCACTGACTTTTTGTTTTGGCTTATTGTGCCATAACTTTTCTCCCGGGCACTAATTGAAACAAAAATTATATATTCACAAAGCTCTTGCCAAATTCCACAACCTCTAAAAATCTCAAAAACATTCACTACAAATTGAGACAATAGGAACCTACATGGACCCAAATTGTCCCCTAAGTGGACAAACGGTCCTTTAGGGGTTAAATTATCTTTTGTTTTGGAAAAACCATAACTTTTCTATGGCATGTTCGAAGGCTAGAAAATGAAGCCCTTGCACTCCTTTGTACATAGACCTTTCTATTTGTACCAAGAAGTTTCACATAATGGCGGGAAAGTTTTTGAATTATTTTAATGAATGAAGAAATTAAGAAATGATTCTTGCTTTTATTTTGGTTGTGGCAACGGCACAAGGCACACTAGTCTAATTTAAGGTATAGTGTTTTTCTAGATTTTTTAATAAGTGAAATTTATAATTTTAAGATAAGAGTTTGTGAAATTTTAAGAATATGATTGTATTAATATTATTACTAAAGTAGGACTACAAAATTTCACATGTCTTCAATAACACTTGAAAATTTTCAAAGAAGTCATAAAGGAAATTATAACATTTGTTGCAACTTTTAATTTCTCCATAGTTTTTGTTGCCATAGTAAAAAATAAAAGTAAATTAAAAATAATTTTCATATTTTTTAACTCATGGAAATTTGAAAACCCAATAACTTTTTTGTTGTGAGCTAGAATGCAATGAAACAAAGTTGCCTTGTGCAACCCTGCTCAACAAAGGATATCTAACGTTTCTACTCACACAACTGGGAGACTTATAGTTTAGGAAATCTCACCATATCAAACAACAACCTATCTTATATAAACAAATTTAAATTTTTTTGAAATTCTTATACTATAAATTCTCAAAAGAATTCTCATTTGACTAAGTTGAGAGTCTTGGAAATTAAATATACTCGTATTAAAATATATTTACTAATCATAAGTTTGATTAAATTAGTAAAAAATTAAAGTAATATGTACTATAGTAACACAAAATCCAACCATTAAAAATGACAACAACTTGATAAGGTATGTTTACAAATTAGAATGGTTCTAATCCAAGCACTACTGAGAAACACAAATGATTTATAACGTGTTTGTCATCCTTAAATTGGAAATCAAAGTGCTTGAAGGTTAATTTACCTTGTACACCTCTTCTAATTAATTAGGGTTATTGTTTAGAAACTAACTACTAGCTCATCCTTGAGAAAAAACTCTAAATTTTATTTTGTTTGTCACGCATGATAAAAATTGAAAATTTTGAATTTATATTTGCTATTAGAGGCTCCAAACCAATTTGGGGTGGTATAGAAAATAAATTGATAAAGCACAAATTTAAAATTACTTTGAAATTCAATTACAAGTAAGAAATTGTGATTTTTTAGTAAAATTTATTGCAATGGAATTGAAATGAGGTTCACTTGATACGATCATTATTTCAAATTTTTCTATTCATTAAATCTATGACTTCATTTTTGCACATTTAATTTTGAACAAGTCAATACAAATTTGGCCTGCTCAACTACTTTGCACACTTTTTCTTTGGTAATTTTAGAGAAATATGTACTATAGTAACACAAAATTCATCCACTAGAGATAACAACAACTTGATAAAGTATGCCTATGAATTAAGATGGCTTTCATCCAAATGATAATGAGAAATAAAAATGATTTGCAATTTTTTTGTCATCCTTAAATTGGATGTCAAAGTGCTTTAGGGTTTATTTCTCTTGTATACCTTTCCTACTTAATTAAGACTGTGCACATTCAATTTTGAACTAGAGTCAATGCAATTTTGGCTTAGTCAACCACTTTGCACACTTTTACATTTGTACATATTTTGTACTGTAGTAACCTAAAAACCTTGAAATTCAAAATTAATTCTATGGTATGCCCAAGTACTTTGCAAGGAAGCTTGTGCACTATCTTTTTAGAGAAATTTCTAACAGTCCTTTATTTTTAATGTTCCTCTTTTATTTTTGCCACAAATCCACAATTAAAAGAAAATTTTAATTAATTAAAACTTTGAATTTTAAATAGTATTTCTCAACGTATCATGTGAAAGCTATGATTTTTCCAAAATAAAAGATAATTTAGTTCAATTTTTTAATTTATAGCAATTCATATATTTCTCACCATGTCCAAATGCCATGAAATTGATACAAATAGAAAGTTCTATATACAGAATGCAATCGATTCACTCTAAAACCCTTGCACTTCTTTGTACATAATATTTTGATCTGTACCAAATATACAACCTCTCATAAAATGGTGTAAATGTTATTGAATTGTTTTAATAAAATTAAAATTTTAAGTTTTATTTTTATTTTGGGAATGACAACAGCACAAGGTATACTACACTAATGATGGTATTTAGTGTTATGTTACTAATAATGTTACTTGAGCTTTTATCCTACCCACTCTAAATGTCAATTAATTGGCATTTAGTGTTGTGTTCACTTTTTTGAGTAGTAACTTTTTTGAGCATGTCATAGGTTTCTTGGGTTCTTACGTTTTTCTTTGCATTTTGATGAAATAGTTAGGTAACACTAAATGTAAACTTGTAAAAAATTTATACCCAATAGTTGACAAATAGTGTCTATGTTGACATTTAGTGTTGTAACATTAACCGGATTGTTGACATTTAGTGTTGTGCTTCGTAATTAGAGTTGCCAACACTAAATACCATCATTAGTGTAGTGTAATTTAAGGTATATATTTGTTTTTCAAGATCTTTTAGTAAATAGAATTTATAATTTGAAAGTAAGAATTTATGAAATAATATTAATACAACTTCATATTAATATTATTAACTGAAGTATGATTCTACATTTTCATGTGTTTGAAGATTCTATATTTTCACGTGTTTGAAACAACACTTGAAAAATCTCCAAGAAGTTATAAAAAAGAATATGAAGGCATTGATTAAAAAATGATTGAAACATTTATTTGATGTTTCAATTTTTTCATAGTTATTGGAGATTTTTTTGGTTAATCATAAGAAAATTAAAAATTTGAAGTAATGTTTTAGTCAATGTATATATCACTTGAAGAACAGTAAAAATTTGAGATATTTGTACATTGAAAATTCTACTAAGAATAGTTCTCATTCCACCAACAAGTGAATCTTTGAAAAAAAGTAACATGTATTAAAAAAACTACTAATTAGAAGTTCATTGAGAGGCCAAATATCAAACTCACCTGTTGACGGAGCCCTTGAGAACGGACTTACCTCCGTCCAACCCTGAAACCGAACCTACCTACGCTCGTAGAACGACACACAGGGAAACTTTTCGGTGAGGAAGGGAGGTCTCTGGGGAACTTCGTGAGTTTCCCTGTGAGATCATAGGGAACCCACTATGAGCCCCTTGTGATGAAGAAATTCCGGCGCCGACCTCCGGTGGCTCAGGGCTCGCCACCCTCCTCATGTAGTCTAGTAAACTCTGGTGTTAGTCTATATCACCTTCCTTCCAGTTCTTCTGAGAATTAATATGTCATTGAGGAGGTATTTCGCACATGGTGACCGTGATACCTGCAATTTTGTAGTAGTCGTGGACAGGGGTTTGTAGTTGTGCAGCCGCATGAAGAAATTTCTGGTGCTACTCCAGTGGCTCACGGATTTCCAACCTCATGTAGTCTTATAACTCAGTGGTTGTACAGCCGTTTGTTCTGTAGAGAATTCAGTTTGGCATGTGTGCAGCGCTTGCGAATGGTGATCGTGACACCAGATGGCAATGTACGCAGAATTTGTGAGCTTACTGACAACATTTCCACTAGTGGAATTGATTCATGTTTGCTTGTGGGGCAGATGAGAGTGAGTCAATGTTGCACTGGAGTTTCGTCAGTTGATGAAAATGTTCGTAATTCTGGTCGTGTTACGGTGACGAACGAGAGAATGTTCGGTGATTTCTTTCTCGGTTTCATGCAATGCGTACATCCCAACCTCGTTTATGTCACAGCCTTCCCTCTGTAATGTCGCTCCCTCTTAGGTGCACGTGATTTAGTTAGAGTTCTGTCGATACCTTGAACTCATCTTTGCATCAGTACCAAAAAATTTCTTGTGGCATAACAAAGTGAGATATTGAGTTTTCAAGTACCCTACTCGAAGGTCAAATTCAGTAGAAATTAAGTCAATTTTGAAAAATTGTGACATGTGGCATCTTGTGAGTGGTTTGAGGCGACATGGACCCCTGAGAATTTGACGTGGAAACCCAATTTTAGCACTCGTGTGTCAAATAAGAGCTTCATGGATGGTATAGTAAAGTTCTATAGAAAATGCAAGTCAAAGCTTGATATGAACTCTTTGTAAACCCATCATACGAGTCTCCATGTTATGAGGGTAGGGAGAACTAATCCATGTGTGTGACCATGGAAAAAATATTGAAATTTGTTGGCTTTGCACCACAGGGGAGGAGGCTTTGCATCCGTAGAAGCTACATAAGGGAAGTGTAGTGTAGCTAAGATAGATGTGCTAATTGCCGCACAAACAAACTTTGAAACCATCTTGTGAACAAATTTCGAGTTAGTTTTCCTTGAAATTTGATGATCAATTGTAGACTTTTGAAATAATAAAACCATACTATAAGATCATATAATTTTGACATAATTTTAAATTTTATAAAGAAAGGTGTGATTTTTCTTAAAAGAAATGCAACAACCCTTCCCTACACAAAGTACGTTGGTTGTGTGATGGTTGGAAGAGTATGTTCCCACCATTCTACATAGTGTTCCCAAACTTTATAAATTGTGTGGTTTGTGTATGGTAAGTGTCTAGTTCTAGGGAGCATATGGTTAATGGCACATCTACCATACTTGTTATTTATTGAGGATTGAATTTTTTTAGTTCAAAATATCTCATTGTGTGAGATTATTAACAAAATGAGTTTTGTATGATTTGTGTGGAATTAGAACTTGACATCACTACAATTGAAAGCCCATCCAAAGCCCCTTAAAATAGACACAAGAATGTCAAGATTTAGATTTCAAATGACCAAAATAAGTGAATAGAGAAAAAATTATACAAGTCTCAAGTCTTAGCAAATTATCCATCCATTAAGCTAGATTGTTTGTTTGTTTGTTACAATAAAATCTCTTGGATTGTGTATCCGCCAGTTGTATGCATGATACCATTGTGTGCATGATACCATTGGAAAGCCCTCTATGAAGAGGGGTGCATGGGCTTCGTTTTATAAAGTTTAGACCTATGGTGTGAAAGTTATTGAATTTTAAAGTTTTTTATGAATTAGAAAATTAGAAAATTATTTTTACATACATTTTGGTTGTGGCAAGGACAAAGGGCACACTATTACTCAACCCTAAATTTCCAAGGCTTTTTTTTAGCTTCTAGGAATTGACTCTAAATTGAACAAAATGTCAACATTTTAATAAGTTGTATCAATGTTTTTAAAAATATAACCTACAAATTCAAACTAGACATGTTAAAGATTACAGAGGAAAAGAAAACACAACGTTTGATCATGAGGATGTTAAAACCACAAAAGTGATTTGAAGTCATTCAATCCTCTTTTCAAAGGTCATATCTAAAAAGTTGGCCACCAAAAATATATAATAATAGAGCTAACATGCATAACCCCAATCAATTTATGGCATCTCAAATTCCACTCTATAATTTTTTTTAAATGAATTTCTAATGTGATTTTTTTCTCCAAGATCTAGTGTATTTGAGGCTCACTTCCAAGAGCCTTCAACATTATAGAAAGTCGAGATTGCAATGGACACCCTTGCACAAAATCTTGAATAGAAAAATCATAATCAATCATTTTCAAAATCAGTTTTTTGATGCTAAAACTAGACTTCAAACCAACTTTTTTTTAAATAAAAATTGTTAAAAATAAAAACTTGGTTAGGTTTGATTCAACTTCAAAGTATTGTTGACACCAAAATTTAGTGCCTCCATAACATTTAGTAGTAATGACAAGGATTGCCCTACCCCAAATGATATGGTGTGAAATATTCTACACCCACATCAATAGCAAAGAGGACACATGTCACAATGTATTAGAAAACTTAATACATTTTCTTTGACATTTTCAAACATCTTTTCAAATTTTTGTTCATAACTTTTGATTGGAGGCTTAAAATATCAAACAGATTTTTGGAGATGAAAAAAATTATTCTACTATGACTAAATGAGGTTTGAAATTCTATGTTAAACATAATTTTTATATTTTGACAACAAGTTTTTAAGCTCTCATTTTCAAATTATCCCAAATTCTTTAAGGATTCATAGTAGGAAATTGATTTCAATATAAAAATGACATCTCCAACCACCATTTTTACAAATGTCATTGAAACAAATCCTTCACTTGGCCATCAAAATTTATTTTGATGGTAAAGGATAAAATAACATTGGTACTTTTTATCAAAGGATTCTTAAGATTTGTGGCATGCTTTCTTTGTTGATTTGTTTGGATTGTCCAAGATTTAACAAAAAAAGGATCATTCCATAGATATAATGCTATGATTGGGGTGCTTGATACTAAAGCTTATTTTATTTCCCACATAGCTATACTTTGCGGATGAGACCTTCAGAGAAGAAAATGCAACCTCTCTAAGGACTACTGAATGTTATGTTAGATATTTAGAGGTTAATGATGGAAAATCATGCAAATGGCATGGAAAAATGCATAACACAATTAATGAGAACCTCAATGTGTATCCATCAATCTAATAGAGAGCCATAAATGTTTTTTTGAGTGATTTATCATGTAGTCCAACAAGTTTTGAAGATTCCTCCAATTTCATGAATGCGAGCTTGCTAGTTAAGGTTGTGGTACCAATTGTCAACCATGCCCAAGACCCAACCTATAGGATCCAACCTATAGGGTGCACTATTTCCAACCTTTGGTTGCAACTCATGCTTGAATGCAAGGTTTGGACAAATAAGGTTATGATGCATGTTCCAAAATATTGAGCAAGAAAGTAGGAAGTAGTGAGCGACAAAGTAGTTCTTAAATGATTTGAATTTAAAAACTCTACACATTGGCTATTGGACAAGTGCACTTTTCAATTTTGCAAAGAACATTTTGAAAATTTGGTATCCCCGTAGTTCCTATCTTTATACATGGAAAAAATTTTCACCACCTCGTACTCCGTACCATCTCTTCCAAAATCACTTAAATGATCACCTAAGGTAGAAGGTCTACAAATTGCCCATTTAAGCCTACCTACCTTATCAATGACAATAATATATATTTCAAGGAGCATGTCACTCACTCTTTAATAGAAGACGCGTTTAGAACCTGGTCGATTTAACCTTGTAATGACGGTTGGTCCCCACATAATTCATCATTTTCTAAAATTGTGGGAAGCAATCGTTTAAAAAAAATGGAAAAATACTCATTGAAAGTCAAACTACTATAGAAGATGTTTACTTTTCTCAACAAAACTCCGAAGATGAATAGTTGCACTTCTATCCTTTATAGAAGAATTCTCTGTCATCCATCGGACACTAAGTGTCCGCGGCTGCGTTACAGGGTTAAGGACCCCCTACCTTACTGGTGCTTCTACCTTGCTCTTTCCTCCCCCCAAAAGAAGGAAAAAAAATTGCTAATTATACAGTATAACTTAGCTGCAGTAGCCCATAGTTGTGGGAGGCAAAAGTAACCCCACGTGGTCTATCCTATAACTGAATGTTTCAATACAAAATACTTTGGGATAAATTGTTATGTAGTTGATCCGTTGCGGAAATGACCCATTGTGTTTTTTTTCATTATGTGAGATGTGGGCCACAATGCATGTCTTCCATGACAGCAATGGAGTGAACACTGACCTCATTAGGAACTTATGATTTTTTAGTGTGAAGTTCATTATAAAAATTGACTTTTTAGGCCTTCTATGATAGAAAATATTTTGATTGCATTAGGTAGTAAGATGAGCATTACATATTCAGATTTTGTTGGTTTTAAAGTAGTCTACAGACTCTTTTGGGCTAAACACTTCAGAAATTCCTAACAAATTCATACTTTGTCAAAAAAATGTAATTTCAATTGCACTTGCTGTTTCTCACACTTATACTAATGTGGGAAAAAAATTGAAAATTTTCAACAGCAAGATGATGTCAAACTCCTCATTCTAACCACAATGGGTTGATTTACCTTACATACAATAGCAGTGGATTCCCATAATTCTAGATGAGCCACCAAAGAGGAGCACATAAAAAACAAGGAATCTAATATCTAGCAGCATACATAGAAATCCTGAAGAATAAAACTATACTTTATCAAGTACATGATAGAGAAACAAAGACAAATTTAATGTAGAAGCTGTGTTTACAAACAAAAGTAACTAGCAATTGACCCTGTCCATCCTAAAATCTAGAATTTGCAAGTTCATATAGTCACACTATTTCACATCATCCAATGTTGATAGTGCCAATGTACATATGAAAAATGTGACAAAGCCTGACCACTGGTTAGTTTGATTATCCAATTTTACAAGCCTATGCCTTACCAAGAATACATTCCAAAGCACAATTTTTTTTTAAAGAGGGATGATTGCAAAACAATAAAAAATTGATCAACAAGGTTTTGCTAGAATATTCATCAACTATATATTTCAAAACATTTCAACCTTCCAGTGAACACATTACAAAGCGCCAATCCTCATTAAAGGAGAATGGTGCAAACATACTATAGGTTTACTTAACTGTACTAATTGCACTAATTTGCAAAACCAAGTTGGTCTTTAATATGTTTGTAAAGCGAAAGACATAACCAAAATTTGATGATCTCCTATGTAGGCTAGCAACTACAAAGTTTTCTGATTACCAAAATTTCTACAAACATAGGCAAAAGTATAACTAAATCTCTGGAAACAGATAATCAAAAACTAGATTTATATCCTTAAAATCCAAAATATCTGTTCTCTTTGTCAATTAAGCTCGCAGGCATTAGAATCAAGTCCAAACACACCAACGAAACTCAAAATCCAACTCCTAAGTTGAAATTTTCATGAAGAAAGAGAAATTGCAAAAGTGTCGACAAATTTTCTCTAAATAGGTGCAAACTAACCACCTAATATATGAAGCATTTGTTGCAAGCATCCTAAATGCACAAGCAAAGGAGCAAACTAGAAGCCCTAAACCGTAAGCGATACAATAATATGAAAAATACAACCCAGAATCTGATAAGAATGTATAAACTCTAATACACCAAAGCATGTTTGCATGCCAATGCATTTCCCACCAATCTGAGGGCGCCTAATTCATAACCAAATCACTAATTATAACTGAAACCATCCAAGCCACTAAATGTAAAACTAAACCTACTAATCACTTTAGGAGGATCTAAGATTTGGCATCCTATTTTTTTTCTATTGTTCACAAAAGTTAAGAATTTTCCACCACCCTATTTTATATATAAACACAACCAAGACATATTACCAATGCTATGGTAGATCTATCAACAGTATAAATTATTCCTTCAATGAATTAAATTGACCCTATTTTTTATCTCATGCCATTTTCTACTACATTGATGGTTTCCTCCCCAAAATGATTTCACAAGATTTCTTGAAAAAAAAGGTTCTTTGAATCGAGATATAAATTCAAAACTTTCCAAATTTAATCATCTAGTTGTCACGTAAAGTGACATCGGGGCCATTCTACATCAGATTGTAGTGTTAGATGGACTCCTATGAGAGTTCTTCTTAGTATTGGATGGATTTCATCCAAATGTTAGAATTCATCCACTTTAGGGTTTGAGTGTTTAGGTGGAGAGAGCTTCTTGACTTGACATTGTTGTCAAGTCAAGTTTTGTGAGCATTTTTGGAGAGAGTTGTGTGTTGTGCTTTGCTTGGAGATGATGGATTATCATTTAGTAAAAGCTTCACTTCTTCTCTTCCGTTTACACTCTTTGATTCTTTCTTTGTGAAGTGAGAGCCGCTTAACTTTGTGTATGTAGATTCCATAGTTTCTCTTTGAGGGTGTGTTTGTTATGCATTCTTGTTTAGTTTTTTATTGCATATTTGGTGTTAGTTATGGCACTCAATCTGTTGTGTGCTACAATCTTTATTTACACAACATAGTGTTAAATAATAATTCTTTGCTAAAGAAAAAAGACCTCTTCAAGTCCATATGAACTTTAGCAATTACCTAATATAAAGGAGTCATCTATACACTATCTAGGGATAGAACTCATCTTGTTTAGGGATCTTTTTACCTCGAGGAAAATATAGGAACTTATTATTTATTGCCAAAAAGTCAAATTTGAAAAATTGAATTCATTTTTGGAATCAAACCCCAAATTAACTACATGTAGTCACAAAATATTCAAAATGATGGCCCAAAATATTGAAGACTTTTTCAAAGTAGTAAATTGGATGGAATAATGCATGAAAGTAAATTCAAATAGAGTGATAGTGGGGATTCAAAAGAGTATATATTTAGGATAGAATGGATGCCAATCAAATCTATATTGAAGATCATCAATCTAGTTCATACATGCAATATGAGTATCATATATAGAATTAGAAAGATTGCACAATATATTAAATGGGTACATGGGATGAATGGAAGGAAGACTAATGATTGAATATGAATATGAATATGAATATGAATATGAATATGATGTCAACAAATTCATGTATACAAAAACAATTTGAATGAAAATAGTGAATGAGACACAATCCTTGTCACAAAATTTATTACATGTCCATCTTGGAAAACACGATTCAATTATTTCATTTGACATTCATGATAGAAATCTATAGCACAATGAGCATTCTTGTGACTTGTCATGTACACATTTTCCTTGTCTCTTGCCCTAAACTTATATATAGGTTTGGCATATATATATATATTTATATACACGCATCATATTGTTACATTGTCTATATGAAGTATACTTGCCAAATATACATGATCCAGCATCTAGCCAAGAAAAAAATCTTGCAAAGGGTGTATGTCAAATTTTTTAAATTTACTTTTAAGGAACCTACTCAAATTTTCAAGTATCCCATTGAAGGACAAGTGTCTTTTAAGCAATAATTATAATATGTAAAAGAAATTTATATTTTACAAAGGTAATAAGGTAGTACCATTCATTGGATAAAACACAAAGAATCAAATTACTATTTGTCTTTCTTTCATTGATCTATAAATTCAACATTTCTTATTTAACAATTTGAAAATGTCTACCACTATTCTTGTAACTAAATATATTTTATAATTCTACTAGACTCAATGAATTCATTATTTGGAAGGATATACCCTAATTGTTTTTAACCCCATTGACCCAAATGATTATTTTCTAGTTGTTGTCCCTCTTTTTTGAGCTTCTTGTTTTCAAATTTTAATTTTGTAGAAAAAAAATTATTTCTAAAAACTAGACTATATTATAAATTCAATGATGGTGGTTTCATCAAATTCCAAATTAAACTCTACCTTATGGAATATTTTGTAGTAGAGATTCTTCATGATAGTAGTAATATGGCATTTGAAATTGTTATTAACTAGTAGTAAGAGCTTAGGGAGATCATTCCTTGTTATTTAAGGTACACACTTGAATTAAGAGGGTATTTGATGTAGGCCAATCTACCTAAATTATTGTATTTAAAATGATAGTATTTTACATAAAAAGCTACAAGGGATATATGTCTAATATCTTATAATTATTTGTAAATCCTTTTAGGCATTTTTAAAGTAAGGCTATCTTACATAAAAAATGTAACCCTTCAAGTTCCTTGCCTATATTTTTATTTGTAATTGCCATTTTTAGTAGAAATACCAAATTTTGAAAAGAAAACATTTTTGTATACATGTGGTTGTAGGATCTTGTAGCGTACTGACCTAAGAACATGTCGACAAAATTTCAGAAATTTCCATCACGTGGATTGCAAGCTATGAGCTTTTCAATGCACAAAAATTCTTTATTTGGCCTTTTGAAAAACTGTGTAGTTGCACTTCACAAGCTCACATTTGTATGAAAAAATGTCTAAAATGGTGGTACTTCTTTGGATTCATTTTGGAGGCAAGTTGGCTACATGCTTGAAAATTTTGAAGTCATTTGGAATTGTACAACATATAGGGAAAAATAGTAAATTAAAAAAAATAGAGAATGATTCAAAATACAAAATTGTGAAGAATTTAGTTATGGAATTGAAAAAATGTCAATCCCAATGGTTGTAATGTTGTAATAAATAATCTACATCCTATGATTTTATTTAAAACTAAAAATTGAGTAAAATAAAGGACTTCAAAGTATATTTTAGAGTAGAGGATCTATAATTGCCTGTAAACTAAAACTCTCATATTTAGCTTTTGATTCATTGATCAAAATGGAATGATTCAAAGCTTTCCATGTATATATAAATCTTAAAAATCATTTCAAATTTTTGTTTTTGAAAAAAGTGATTTTTATTACGTGCCCAAACTGCCCATTTATACAAAAAAGTTCCATATTAGGCCATAATTTTTTACTCATATTTCCAAATGTCCTAAATTTTAGTACACATAAAAAATATTCCTTGTCCACACCTTCTACTAAAGTAGAGCCAAAAAATGGAAATCTCTAATCACACGTATCTAAATCCCAAATTGCTAGATTGTCAAATTTAGTAGGCCAACTTTTTAGGGGTTAAATGTCTAATTTTTTCCCAACCCCCTTTTCTTCACAAATTTCCCCTTCAGTCCACTATATACATGTATAGGGTATATACCATGAAACCAACAACAATCAATTCAATTCAAGTGGCATTGACCAAGTGATGTTTTTTAATAACAAGTCTATCATTAAACACTTGAAAATCCCCATTGAAACTATCTTGTGAACATCCCATCCAATAGGAGTGTGTTTAATAGATGTGGCTTCAAATATTGAAGTTAAATGGGTTATAAACTCTATGTTTGTATTGTACAATTTTCAATTCATTGAAACCACTAAGGAAATCCTCCCTATTTGTATAATGTGACAAATTTTGCCGCATAAGGTCAATGTCTTACATTTACACTTAATTTTTTTGATATAAACACTACTAGTAACCTGACATAATTTTAGTCAACTATCTTTCATCTTAGATTTTTTTTGACTACGTCTATTTTATCATCTATATGAGACTATTTGTCGACATCTATATTCACCATACTATGAAAATTTGCATGGCCTTTTTTTGTCAAGGCTAAGTTATTGAAAAAAAATCCTATTACATGATGTTTTTACATAGTCTAACATATGAATATTAGAGTATGCAACATTTCATGGACTCTATAGTAGCCCTACATATTATATAAGATTTTTTTCCTTTGAATTACTTGTACTCTATTTTTTAACTCAAGTAGTTTTCGAGGTAGTTTTCTAAAAACCAATAGTAACTTTTCCAAAAAGGAAGAGGTCCAAAAAACATCCTATAATATAGAGCTCTAAAATCACACTCTAAAAACGTTGTTTAGTATAGAGATGATTTTTTCTTTTTTCAATACTCCATCAATGTACTAATAATATACATTTTAGAAAGTGCATGGATGCTTTTAGTAACTACTGCACTTCATCTTCAAAAACTTGTAACTAATTCTACAAAAGTTCTAAAAATGAAACAACATAAGTAAGACGCTAATTTTATTTATTTTTCTATAAAAATTTATTGAAAAACATTCCAAGGAGTTTAGCTTCCCCCCCAAATTCCATCAATCCTTAAAGGCACACTTTTTGAAGCCTGTTATCTTGTGTCCATTGCAAAATTTGCAATATTATCTTATAGACATAGAAAATGCTAGACTAATTGAGTCTTGTATGATTCTCTAGAATATAAATGGAAACTTGTTCATTGGATAAAAATGTAATCATCCACTGGATGAAATTATGATAGTAGACATGACAATGTCCATTTTCTATTGCAAAGAATGAAGAAATATTGTGCAATATCGTGCACATGTATTATAAGTCCATGGTCAATGCATCCTCATATCTCACCTCATATTTCTCTCACAATTATAGGGTACTTGCTCTAATGATGAATAATTGGATGAATGAATATGTGTAAGCATATATATGCACACATGCATGTATTAACTTTTAAGTGTGTGGATGTAGTAAGATATTAGACAAAGCACACATTCTATGTAGTATAGATAGATAAAATATAGTTGAATGATCATCTAGATAAAATATAGAAAATATTACGATTTTTATTCATATTTTAACAATGGATGGTTATTTCATATTTGGATGAATGTTCTTTCATCCATTACTCATCTTGTAGATAATCTTGTGATATTGTAATTGGGCAACCTAAGATTTATATGACACTTTCATTCTTCATTATATGTTTACATTCATTTCTAGTTTTCCAAGAGAATTATTTTAATTTCTTTGTTTTTCTAAAGAATTAGTCATTTTTTGCATCAAATGTGAATGAATGTTCTCTCTTATATTTTAAATTATATTGTTGATACATTTTGTGATCATTCACCTTAGCCTTTGTTTTGCCTTTGTTAGGCATATTTAGGCAATGCGCCTTTGTAGTATACACTAGAGAAAGACATCTTTGATTTTCCATATATGAATAGTCAAATTTTTCTTGGCAAATTTTTATTTTACAATATTACCTAATTAGGTTCTAGATCCTTTAACACTAAGAAAAATGTTTGAAAAATGGATGAAATCGCCAAAACCTTCTTAAGAAATGACTAGATTTGTTCATATTTGGACAAAAGTTGAGTATCAATAATAGATGATTTTATGGATGAATTTACATGTGGATGAATCTATCCATTTTTTCCTTACTTGCCCCCTTCCAAGGTGCAAGTTGCTCTATCACCAACAAAACCAAATAGAATGGGTTGTGTATGATGTAAAGTAGATACCACCAAACCTGCCACTTTTGGTTATTGTGCCTAGTTCCTATTACTAAACTAGTCAAATTTTCATCTATTTTTTTGTTGGCAACTAGAAAGAGGTTCCAACTCACTAAAGAACACAATACTTGAATACCATATGCACAAGTTATGAAGGATCAAATTGTTTTTGGTAGATGTTTTAAAATTATTTTTCTATATACATACATATTGATTTTAGAAATGTATATAGAATGATGATAGCAATTGCAAGTACAATGCAATTTTGGGGGGTATAAACCTTATCCTCCTTCCAAGGTCAAAAAGGACCCTAAGATTCAATCAAGGCTAGATGAACTCTAGCCTTAGCCTTATTTAGTAGCACCTCTCTAACGTCTTGCTTTAGAAACAAATAAACCTCTATAAAAATTTGTTCTCACTTGGTGTTAAAGCACGTTGTTATTGAGGGTCTTAGTAATGAGTTTAGGTGTGCTTCTAGACCAGATTCACATTGCAAACATCACCCCTGGACTGGTCCCCAACTTTAGGTTTAGAGAGGTTCTAATGTATTCCCTCAAAATCCTTGTCTGGCTCTTTAACGAATTTCATCTAATAAAACATTTCATCTATAAAAATAGAACTTTAGTTCATCGCAACGGATGAGATGCCGTCCCCGCTAGTTCAGCGCCACCCCTGTCTGCGCGTGCCAAGCAATCCACCACGCTCTCTCGTCCCGAGAAATTCCCCCAAAGTCTTCGTTCTCGCCGTTTTCAGTCGCTTGCAATCGATTCTCATTATCTCATATTATACAAAACAACGAAAACTATCGAGAAACACCCCAAAATTCCGCCCCAACTCACCAGAAATTCCGCATACCGGCCGACTCAACAAATCGGAATCACCCCGAGCTGAGCCCCACACCTCCGTCTTTCTCAACTCGCAAGTCCCTTGCAACGCGCATTTTGACCGCCGAGGACAGTCCGTGACGGCCTGATCAGTACTTGCAGTGCAGCACCAGTCGTTGACATAGCTACCCGCCGTCGACTCCAGGCATATCTTGTCGAAATCGTCGCGTTTTGCAAACAGCAGACGTTTTTTTATAACAGGGACAGAGCACCCCGTTTCCAGCGCACTAACGGCTCTCGGATCTCGATTTGCTGATCGAGGTTTGGGGCATCATCGATCGAAGGCGAAGAGGAATTCGGAAAACTGCGCGATCGATCGAGTGTGAGCTCGAGGAGTCAGAGACGAGTGAGATCACAGGGATTCGAGTTTGAAGCGCGATTCGAGTTTTGAAGCTAGAACTTGAGGTTGAAGACTTTGCGTTTGAATCGCCATGGCGTGCTCGTTGCAGCAATTCGTGGCCGACACGCGCGACCAGCAGCAGAAGCAGGGCTCCATCTTCGAAGTGGAGAAGATGTGCTTCCTCCAAGTGAACCTCGGCATGCAGTCCTCCACCGGCGCCCCCCTCAGCCACGTCTGGATCAAGACCGGTTCCATGGTGGCCTACCAAGGCGATTGCAAATTCGAGCGCGAGGGCGTGATGGACCACGGTTTCAGCAACATGTTGAAGAAGCAGCTCACCGGCGAAGGCGCCTCTCTCACGAAAGCCTCCACGAAAGGCCGCGCCCAGCTGTACCTCGCGGACAACAGCAAGCGCGTCACGGTGCTCTATCTCCAAGGCGAGTCCATCGTCGTGAACGGCGACGACCTCCTGGCGTTCGAGCCCAGCATTTCGCACAAGATCACCATGATGAAGAAGCTCTCGTCGATTGTGTCCGGCGGGCTGTTCAATGTGAGGTTGCAAGGACAAGGGTTTGTGGCGATTTTGAGCCACGGGCAGCCGCTCACGCTCATTGTTGCGCCGGGGTACCCACCTGTGTTCACGGATCCGCAAGCGACGGTGGCGTGGTCGGGGGAGCTTGTTCCTGACTTCAAGACGGACGTGGGGTTGAAGACGTTTATTGGCAGAGGTAGCGGGGAGTCTTTTCAGATGAAGTTCGATGGGAGTCGTGGACAAGGGTTTGTGGTGGTGCAACCACATGAAGAAATTCCGGCGCCGACGTCTGGCGGTTCCTCGGGTGGCTCGGGACTCTCCAATCTTCTCATGTAGTCTAGCAAACTCTGTTGTTAGTCTATATCACCTTTCTTCCAGTTCTTCTAAGGATCGTGCTGAGGATTTGTATGCCAGTTGTGGAGCTCTTTTGCAAACGGTGACCGTGATACGTGCAATTTTATTGTAGTCGTGGACAGGGGTTTGTAGTTGTGCAGCCGCATGAAGAAATTCGTGCTGCTACTCCAATGGCTCACGGGTTTCCAACCTCATTTAGTCTTGCGAATGGTGATCGTGACACCGAATGGCAAACCGAGTCGTTGTACGCAGAATTTGTGAGCTTACTGACAACATTTCCATTAGTGGAATTGATTCATGTTTGCTTCTGGGGCAGATGAGAGTGAATCAATGTTGCACTGGAGTTTCGTTAGTTGTTGTAATTCTGGTCGTGCTACGGTGACAAACGAGAGAATGTTCGGTGATTCCTTTCTCGGTTTCATGTAATGCGTACATCCGAACCTCATTTATGTCACAGCCTTCGCTCTGTAATGTCACTCCCTCTTAGGTGTACGTGATTTAATTGGAGTTCTGTACGCTTGTGACGATACCTTGAACTCATCTTTGCATCAGTACCAAAAATTTTCTTGTGGCATAACAAAGTGAGATATTGAGTTTTCAAAGTGAGTTTTGAATAAGAAAAGTCTATTCCTAGGATATGAGAGATCAAAGGATGTGATATTGGAGATGAGGCCTGCGTACGCTGTTATTTTTTTTTAGCTCAGCCGAAAGGGTCTTGCGATTGTCCAGTTCCTTTCCCCTTGTGCCCTAATGTAGGAGGTCCACATAAATGGACCATCTAAAGGCTGGAACTGAATTTTGGGGAGATGAAACATCGTGAAATATTTTTCAGTAAATTTTCCTTGAAAGACAAGTGGAATTGACATCTAACCCAAGTTGTTTCATATTTTTTGGAGCTTTGTGGAATTAGTTATGAAAATTTGAAGTTGAAATTGCATAGGGCTCTAAAATGACTCACCTCCTAAAATGTACACTCTCTGTACATTGTTGAAGGCTATGGAAAAGCAACATGTACAAATAGTGTGCATCTAAGGAGGTGAGCCATTTTAGAGCCTGAGACATTTTAGAACCTACTATCTTAGTTTGTAAATTTTCTTGTTGAAGATCTTTGAATGATCTTGTCAAATATCCTACATGAAGGTCAGATTTGGTTTTTTGAAAAATTGTGACACGTGTCATCTTGTGAGTGGTTTGAGGTGACATGGACCCTTAAGAATCTGATGCGGACACTCCATTTCATTACTTGTGTGCTGAATTAGACATTCACGAATGGTATAGTAAAATTATGTAGAAAATGAAAGTTGAAGCTTTGTATGAATTCTTTGCAAACCCATTTTATAAGTTCCCACATTACAAGGGTAGGGAGAACTAATCCATGTGCATGGCTATGAAAAAAACACTGAAAATTTATTGGCTCTACACCATAGTGGAGGAGGCTTTGCAATGGCAGAAGCTACATGTGGGAAGTGTAGTGTAGATAAGGTAAATGTACTAATCACTGCACAAACTTTAAAACCTTCCTGTGAACAAATTTCAAGTCGGTTTTCCTTGAAATTTGGTGCATTAAATCAATATCAAGTGCAGACTTTGGAAATAATAAAACCAAAGTATGAGATCATATAATTTTAATGCAATTATAAATCTTGTGAAGAAAGGTGTGATTTTTCTAAAAAGAAATGCAACAAACTTGCGCTACACAAAGTACGATGGTTGTGCGATGGTTGAAAGAGTATATTCCCACCATTCTAGATAGTGTTCCCAAATTTTGGAAATTGTGTGGTTTGTGTGTGGTAAGTGTTTGGTTCTAGGGAGTGTGTGGTTAATGGCACATCTATCATACTTGTTATTTATCAAGGATTGAATTTTTTTAGTTCATAATATCTCACTATGTGCGATTATTAATAAAATGAGTTTTGTATGATTTGTGTGGAATTAGAACTTGACATCACTACAATTGGAATTCCATCCAAAGCTCCTTAAAATAGACACAAGAATGTCAAGATTTAGATTTCAAATGACCAAAATAAGTGAAAAGAGAAAAAACTATAAAAGTCTCAAGTCTTAGCAAATTATCCATCCATTAAGCTAGGTTGTTTGTTTGTTATAGTGAGATCTTATGGATTGTGTGTCCCCTAGTTGCGGGCTTGGTACCATTGGAAAGTCCTTTGCTAGACTTTGTTTCATGGAATTTAAACCTGTAGTGTGAAAGTTATTGAAGTTTGAAGTTTTTTATAAATTAAAAAATTAAAAAATTACCTTTACATACATTTTGGTTGTGGCAAGGATACTATTACTCAACCCTAAATGCGCAAGGCCTTTTTTGAGCTTCTAGGAATTGACTCTAAATTGAACAAAAAACCAATGTTTTGATAAGTTGTAACAACAATATCACTTATGGATTGAAAGATTATAATGTTTGATCATGAGGGTGTTAAAACCACAAAAGTAATTTGAAGTCATTCAATCCTCTTTTCACAGGTCAAATCTAAAAAGTTGGTCACCAAAAATATATAATAATAGAACTAACATGCATAACTCCAATCAATTTATGGCATCTCAAACTCCACTCTATAATTTTTTTTTGAATGAATTTCTAATGTGATTTTTTTCTCCAAGATCTAGTGTATTTGAGGCTCACTTCCAAGAGCCTTCAACATTATAGAAAGTCAAGATTGCAATGGACACCCTTGCACAAAATCTTGAATAGAAAAATCATAATCAATCATTTTCAAAATCAGTTTTTTGATGCTAAAACTAGACTTCAAAAAAAAAATTTGAAAGTAGAAACTATTAAAAATAGAAACTTGGTTAGGATTGATTTAACTTCAAAGTATTGTCAACACCAAAATTTGGTGTCTCCATAACATTTAGTAGTAGTGACAAGGATTGCCCTGCCCCAAATGATATGTTGTGGAATATTCTATATCCACATCAATAGCTAAGAGGACACATGTCACAATGTGTTAGAAAACTTAATACATTTTTTTGACATTTTCAAACATCCTTTCAAAATTTTGTTCATAACTTTTGATTGGAGGCTTAAAATATCAAACGGATTTTTGGAGATGAAATTTATATTGATTTACCAATTTTTTAGTTCAAAGTTTTTTGAAAAAAATATTCTAAATGACTAAATGAGGTTTGAAATTCTATGTTAAACATAATTTTTACATTTTAACAATGAGTGATCAAGCTTACATTTTCAAATTATCCCATGCCCTTTAAAGATTCATAGTAAGAAATTGATTTCAATATAAAAATACATCTCCAATTGCCATTCTCACAAATGTCATTGAAGCCAATCCTTCATTGGGCCATCAAAATTTATTTTGATGGTAAAGGGTAAAATTACATTGGTAATTTTATCAAAGGATTCTTGAGATTTTTGACAAATCATCTTAATATTTCTTTATTGATTTGTTTGACTTGTCCAAGATTTAACCAAAAAAAAAGATCACTCTATAGATGTAATACCATGATGGGGGTACTCAATACTAAGCATATTTTATTTTCCATGTAGATATTTTTTTGTAGATGAGGCTTCCAAAGAAGAAAAGATAGATTCTCTGAATGTTATGTTATGATTATGGTATGACTACTGAATGTTATATCAAAGATTTAGAGGTTAATAATGGATAATCATGGAAATGGCATGGAAAAATGCATAACATAGTTAATGAAAAACTCAATGTATATCCATCAATTCCATCAATTCAATTGAAAGCCACAAATGTTTTTTTTGAGTGATTTGTCATGTAGTCCAACAAGTTTTGAAGATCTCTCCAATTTCATGAATGTGAGCTTGTTAGTTAAGGTTGAGGTCCCATTTGTCAACCACACTTAGGACTCAACCTATAGGATGAACTATTTCCAACCTTAGGTTGAAACTCAAACTTGAATTCAAGTTGGGACTAATAAGGTTATGACACATGTCCCAAAGTAGTGAGCAAGAAAGTAGAAAGTAGTGAACAACAAAGTCATTTTTAAATGATTGGAATTGGAAGACTCTACAAATTGACTATTGAACAAGTGCACTTTTCAATTTTGCAAAGAACGTTTTGAAAATTTAGTATCCCTGTATTTCCTATCTTCCTACATGGGAAAAATTTTGCACCACCCATGCTCCTTACCATATGGTCCAAAATCGCTTAAATGATAACTACTGGTGCTTCCACCTTACTCTTCCACCCCACCCCACCCCAACCCAACCCAACCCAACCCGCAACCCCCAACCCCAACCCCAACCCCCAAAAAATCGATAATTAAGGGCCACTACTCTGATACAGTACAGTACAACTTAGCTACAGTAGCCCATAGTTGTGGGAGGCAAAAGGAACACTACCAGGTCTATCCTATAACTGAATGTTCTAGTATAAAATATTTTGGGATAAATTGTTATGTAGTTGATGACCAAGCAGAGAGGCTCCTTGCAGTACCTCCCTGTCTGTGTCGATACGCTTTTTTTGAGCATCGCCATCCGGCACCAAGTCATCAAATCTACGTATCATAAATCCTTCGCACAGTCCGGATTGTTTGTCGACATATTGGGCACCTGCTGGAGTCTTCTCTTCGTATCCTGCAATCATGGCAGACCGCTCAGCACAACCCCCTGCAATGGATTCAAGCTAAGCCTCTATTACGTACAATAGCACTGGACTCCCATAATTCTAGATGAACAGCCAAGGTGGAGCACATAGAAAACAGGGAATCTAACACCCAGCAGCATACATAGAAACCCAGAAGAATAAAACTAAACTTCACCGATAAAAGATGATCACCTCATTCCACAAGCGTAACAAGTGCAACGATGGCCACAAGGGTCAAAGAAACTGTCCTTCGGAGCATCCAAGCATATAGAGCAAATCTGAGTCGGGGGAATCCTTCCTTTCTTATTTTCATCGGTTTCGTCTACGGGGTAAGCCATGCCTGAGTATGCAGGATGGGAATCATCTTCTGGTATCATAGGAGCATATTCCTGCGTTGTGGAATATTGTAGAGTGGCGTGCCTTAGTTGGTAAGCTCGTGTGAAAAGCAAACCCGCAGCAACCAGACCTGTGTGATACACAGGCGATTGCAATTTCGTCACCAGTTTGACACTCTCTCAAGAAGCTTTGTAGCATGAGTACCTATTCCATGGAACTGCAAATCAATAAGGGGTTGCGATAATGCATACATTTCACTTAAATGACTTCAATGAACATCGACTTCAGATAAATTACACGAGCAACAATCCTGTACCGGGAATTACTGCACCAGATAGGATTCTATAGTATCGCAAATTTAATCATTCCAACTGAATATGCTTGGATGAAATGAAAGTCGACCGAAATCACTAACCACGGCGCCTTTCAAGAGAATGTAATCATAACTTACCCCACAGAAAAATATAAGTGATCCAGCGGGGTACATATGATAGTTCGCTGTGCCAAACCGCCACTTTATGCTGCAAGTATTACAGTCAATTATATTGGTAAGAATCAAGGTTCTGTCGTTAAGCTCACCTTTGTTCGATTTGATTCTCCGAAAGCTTCCAGTTCAGTTGTATTGGGTTGCTACGGGCAAATAGGAGAATATTTTCAACTTCTTTACTATAAAGGAATTTAAGCCCGTGCAAAAGATGAACAATTCAAACCCGTTGGCAAGCAGAAGGGAATAAAGGACCATAATTTACGTGTTAAGCGAATGAAAATTGAGACCACGATTGCGTACCAGATTAACCAATGGAGAAGTGAGCAATATATATGTATATTGTCCAAGCGCAACAGGGAACGCGCAAGTGTCAGTAACTTCAGAAGAACACGCAAGATCTGCACTCTCCTTGGAATGAAGCACATAGCGCAATTCCAGCTTGAAGGACAACTGCATCACAAGAAACAGTGAATCGTGAGGAGAAACGTCATCTCGTTCAGTAAAATGAAGCTAAGTGTTATGATACAGTAACGAATTGTGCAAAAAGATTTGTACGAATACAAAACTGTGCGGCAGTATGTATAGGACAGAAATTCCCTCAATCAAGACTCCACGTTCTCTCAGTGCAATACTCACAATATTTCCATTAATTCTAACAAAAGTATGGGATTTATCACTGGGAACTATGAACTTCATAAAAAAGATTTTTAATCACAACCATAGGTAGACATAGAGCGTACACCTGGGTAAGAAGTACTTACATCTGTACTAAATTGACTCATGAACCTGAATAACAAGTGAGCATCCTATATAATCACTAAAGACGAGACTTGGGATGTTATAACTCACATTGATCTTGTGACTGTTCAGATTGCCAAAGACTACAGAATAGTCATTGTCGTCTTCCACCTTCAAACTCAATGATCCTTTGTCTACACATCAACGTAACCACCACCTTGAAAGCATCACTGCTTCTGAAGCTATTGGAGAGCACAAGCAGTTGAACATCTATCTAGTACACTTTCCATTGAAACACACATTGGCATCGTGCAACAATACGAAGTTTGAGAATCAGACAGAAAACACAGATACTAACCATGAACACGTTTCCACCTCAAAGCAAAACTAGGATTATCTGGATTCTCTTTCCAATCCTGAAACCCATTTTCACCTACACACGACATAGGATTGCCACGTTATCATCAGGACATAACCTAAAACAAAATCAGAAACGAATCAGTTGCATCGAACAAATCCAACGACTTGCTACTCAAATAATTGCTGTCTCACAACACATCGTCAAGGTATATTGAACTCAGGGTCATTGAGATTTGAGACTTCATAATATGTCTAACAGGAAAATTCGAAACAACTTCCCTCTACAAGAATCGTGATGCATCTTACCGACGTTGGGAGAGCATCAATAATTGCAATAGTAACTTGATTATAAAACAGTTGGTGGTAGTAGAGCGCACCTTTCACAATAGCAACAATCAAGCTATCTGTTCCAGAGCCAGAATCTTTCAAGCGGCATGATAGCTCAAGATACGAGCCCATGTTTAACCAATACGTGAATCTCTGCAAGAATCAAATTCACGCACATGAATTCTTGGAAAAGCCTTGCCTTCAAGTGACTCGCAACGCAACCGAACAGAGAACAGAAATGAATAGAAGCTTATCTGGAAAAGCGGCTAATATTCGTACCTTTTGCCATCTTGGATCAACGACAAGATCCTCCATTTCCTGTTTGTCAGAAACAGGAGAATCCAGTCCAGGCCTGGTAGAAAACGAATACATAGATGGGCCTCTTTCCCTGAGATTTTGTACCTGATTTGACCCAGCAATTGGCATGAGTATAAATAAATTGTTAATGCAAGGTGCAGAGAAGAAACAATTCTCCCTAAAATTTATCATGAATCTGGTAACCAGCGACATTTGCAACAAAAGATTCTACTTTGACACAAGTATACACAAAGAATCTCACCTGAATTTGCTTCACAAAGAAGCCGTTAGCTTTTATCACCCGCGAATAGCACATACCCATCTCCAGCTGTTGATTTCCATAGAAACCAAATAACAGCCATATCGACACTGGACCCAGCATCATGGGGAACCCGCACCAAATGTCAATGAGCAATTTCCAAGTGGGTGGCACTGGTTTCTTCAAGAGAGACACTAATGATCCATCATTAATGATAAATGATCAGAACCATATTCGATATCACCAACGTTCCACTGGTCTTATGATCAACTTTTCAAGCTGACCATCTCAGAAACAGAACAAAAAGCTCCGCTGGTGGTAAAACTACTTGCAAACGCCGGAGGTGAGACTGAAAAAGGCAAACGACGATAGTTACAGACACTATATGTTAGAGAAATTAAGCTCAACTCAGCTGCCTATCTTTCTTTAAAGTAGGAGGGCATAAACCCCTGCGTCTGATAATTCTCGACCGAAATTTAGTCATTTTCGAACCATCTTAAAATATATGTTCAAATTTATCAAGGTAATAAAGACAGGGTCCAATTTAGTCCTGATGCACACGAACACTTACTAAACATTGCTAAAGATGAAAATACGGCGAAGCAGCCATAGCCAGCTCGCAGACTCCTCCGTTGGTGTTCTTCTTCTTCAGTGCTCCAAGTCCTCTGGTTACTAGAATAAGGACGATTCCAATACGAGTCATAGTAAATTTGCCTCCGACCCTCGTCCATTGACCCCCTCCGACGAGGCAGATCATTTATGTATGTACCAACCGATTCCTCCAAACCACCTGAACTGAAGGGAGATGTTACCCCTGGTCCACCACTGGATGGTCCCATGCGACTACCCCTTTGTCCTGCACGTTCCTCCAGATTTCCTAAATATTGAGCAGAGACACATCACCAATGTCGTATGCGTGAGTGGTCAATAATTTCAGCTTCGTGAATTCGATCAAAATACCGATTAATATGGATATACTTGACCAGAACTTACACGCCTTTCACATCTCTCTTTGTTGCATCTTTTTGACTCAATCCTTGATAACCTGGTCCTACCATTCGGCATGAAATGAACAAAGTGAATCTTGAAGGATAAATTTCTTCCGACTAAAACCACCTCGATTGGCTCTATTCTGGCCTTCCAATGATTTAAAAAAAATTGTCAACCCTATGTGCTTGAGAAAGGACATATCCCCAGCCTTTGCATTCAAATTCATCATCTCTAAGAAGACGTGACAAGAGAATGCTTTGACGTCTCTACCTGGGTTCCGACGCAGGTTTAAGGTCATAATGTTTTTATGTCGAACACCGGCCTGCTTCATGGAATACCAAACAGAGACTACGATGTTATTGTCGCAATACAGACTCGTTATAGTCCAGACACCTTCGCAGAACTTAGATTCTTTGACCTGAAACAACAACACTGCCAAAATTCAGTACAAACGTGATCATGCCTCTAAACTAAAATCAGACAGTCTAGCACGAAACCTGACTAATAAAGAGATTAATTGCGCATCTCTAATTGTGCCAATATTTGATCCAACAACATAGGGCGCCATTCATTGATTGCGAGCCAAAAAAATTGTACTCCGTACATTAAGACAGTTAGCACGATAGCCTCGATCAACATTATAATAACGAATTCAGCATATTCTGCATATTTTTACCCCCAGCACAATCGCAAAAAATTATTCTCCAACACAATTGCTCTGTGAAAGTATATAAAGTTCAGCCTTGTCGAGTTTGAACTCCAATCTAAGTATCAAAATTTATTTACACCAATTGATGAGCTCCAAGATTCCCACACACTACCTAGAATCATCAGCTACCGCTTTAGATCACTCCCGATCGAATCTGTTAACGTTTATTACCGTATTAAATATTAAACTAAAATCAGAGAACAGAGTAAAACTGTCTTGTTCTGTTTTCCTGCAAGGAATGTTAGCAAACTTGAAAGCCTACTCCATTTCATTTCAAAATCACAGCACTCCATTACTAACATGAGATGCTACCAGTACTCACCTAATCAAAATCTCCCACAGCTATCCCATTTGCACCACTAAATCCTCTCAACCTCGTCGTAAAAGTTGGCAAAACGAAAAATCCGAAGATAATTGTCTACTACCAAAGCATTCTTCAAAACCAGAAACTCAAGCTTCTCCAAAACATACTCTCGATCTCTTCGAAATTACGGAACTCCATTACTATCTGACACAACCTATATCTGACCATTACTATCACAACCATATTAACTCACCTGATTAAAAAGTAAGACGTGCAATCCGTTAACACCATTAAAATGCTCTCAACCTCGCCGTAAAAGTTGACAAAACGCAAAAATCCGTAGAAAAATTGTCAAAACTAACAAAGCACGTCACCAACTCCAAACATTCTGCAAAACCTAACCCAGCCATTCCCCATCGAAATCACAAAAAACTCCGTTACTAACCTACTCGATCAAGAAACGCATTAAAGAAACAGTCATAACTCACACCTCATTGAAAACTCCGACGTGCCATCCCGTTTGCGCAGCCGAAATCGACTCCACCACGCTGTCAAAGTTCACCACATCCAAAGTCGGCAGAAAAATACTTCACGAACGAACTCCAGGACAGGATCCGAAAGCGACTATCGTACTGTAAAAGAGGTCAAAGCAATTGCAAAAAAATATATGAATCAGAGTTCTGAGAAATCAATGCTGGAAACACAGTTGTTCAAATTCTCGCCTCCAATTCTGAAAGTGGTCCTCTTCATCACACAGGATCTATGCTAAAAGGGCATTCCAGAAGACGCCACGTGCTACCATCCGAGCGGCAGAGAAGGTGCTTCCCATGGAGGAAACTTCGGGCGGGGTTCAGTCGACGTGATGACACGTGGCACAGTGTTCCCGTTGGCTTCTGCGTTGCTTCGTCTGACCTGCACAGCGAATAAGAGAGGGCCACGAGTACACGGTCGACCAATCTGCTGTGAGTATCTGATTCGCAATCGTGAAGCGAAAATATCCGAAGGGGGCAAGGAAATTTGCCATTAAACGATTAAAATTGCCATGACGTTAACTAACGAGGAAAGTGCAGTTCGGAAAAATTGCGCAGGGTTTGACTAGAAAAACTCGAACGGGAGTGAGCAACATCGAACGCGCGTCATGGGACTGTTGCTCCGGCGTGCCGTCAGCTGCGCTGAAACAGCAAGTCATAAGAACGTCCCCAAACTCGAACCCTAATTAATGAAGTCGCCTTGAATGAACTGAAGCTTTGGCTGTACTCAATGAGATTGCAATTTGGATGTCGCCGGTACTACGGGTTACAGAAACCGCGATCGTTGACGGACAATCCTCGGAACGCTTCCCGATTCGATCAGTCACGCAACCATGGCATTGCAATCTCTAAACCCAAGCTCGAAACCTAATTAAGTCGCCTTGAATGAACTCAAGCTTTGCAGTGACCTCTGCAATTTGGATGACGGACAATCCCCGGAACGCTTCCCGATTCGATCAGTCACGCAACCATTGCATTGCAATCTCCAGCTGATCGGCCCTGGCAAAAGACAATTGTCGGTACAGTGCAAACCCGCCAGATGCTCAAAAACAACAGACAAACCACAAGAAAATACATTACGCCCTGGTTACTAACTTGCCACTGCCCAAACCCAATACATAACTGTAATTGTGAAGCAAAACAAAAACCAGACATTCTATTAGTATTAAATCACTCTCATGGCAGTCCACCTCCAACTGACCCCAACCTAATGTAGTGATTCAATTTATAAAATTCACATATTGTCATAACAGATTTTCACTAGATATCATCATACACAAAGAAACAAAATATGATATGTTATTAATTGACATTAGACACCAAGGATGGAATGTAACACCACTCTTAGCAATTATTGTTTGTGCCAAAGGAATTCACTACTAGAAAATCTAAAAAGTGTTGATTTGATCTATTAGTTCATTGTTGATTTGGACGTGTTAACTTGGACAATATCCAACAAAAACTAGTTAATTTTCTTTTTCATTTGGTCATGTGCAAGTTAAATTAAAAAAAAACTACTTAAAATCCAACCATACAATAAATGCCATGTGGCAACTGCCACATCGGCTCTAAAATGCAAATAAAAAAACGGTAGTCTTCCACAAGGACAAGCCACCTGCCAAGTCAATGAAATGAACTGACCAATCAAACTGCCCACGAGGGCAAGCCAACTAGGCAATCGAACCATGTGAATGTCGGCACTAAGGTAGTCTACTCTAAAACAGACCATGTTCTAAATGCGACCCCTATCTAGGAATAGGTGATATGTTGCTTGAAATATCTATCACTGTCATACATGAGTTAGGTAGTCTTAAATGGTCGCTTTAAGGCACTAAGGTAGTCTGCTCTAAAAAAGACCATGTTCTAAATGCGACCCCTATCTAGGAATAGGTGACACATGAGTGAGGTAGTCTTAAATGGTTGCTTTAAGGCACTAAGGTAGTTTGCTCTAAAAAAGACCATGTTCTAAATGCGACCCCTATCTAGGAATAGGTGACGCATGAGTGAGGTAGTCTTAAATGGTTGCTTTAAGGCACTAAGGTAGTTTGCTCTAAAAAAGACCATGTTCTAAATGCGACCCCTATTTAGGAATAGGTGATATGTTGCTTGAAATATCTATCATTGTCACACATGAGTTAGGTAGTCTTAAATGGTCGCTTTAAGAGCAAACTACCTTAAGGTTTGAACTTGGGATCACGTTGGTGGAAACCAAGTGGCCTCACTAGTGCACCCCACCCAAGCTTACATGTCACTATTGGAAGAAGTAGTTTATGTATTCAATTTCTTCATTGTATTTCAAGTACTTTGTCATTTCAGCAGACTTTGGAGGCGATTTGGGTATAGTAAATCAACTTTTTTGAAGAAACTTTGAACTAAAAAAAAAGTTGTTAAATGAAGTTAAATTTCATGATAAAAAATCCGTTTTTGATTTTGAGCTTCCAAGAAAACGTTATAGACAAAAACCAGAGAGGATGTTTGAAAATGTCAAAAAAATTGTTCCTTGTTATCCCTCTTTGAATTTAGTCCATAACTTTTGGTTGGAGACTCAAAACCACAAACGGGTTTTTGGACATGAATTTTAGCTTCATTTACCACCATTTTCTAGTTTTATGTTTTTTGAAAAATGTTAATTTACTATGCCCAAATCGCCTCCAAAGTCAGCTGAATTGACAAAAAAAACGAGTAATTGTGGAATACTAAAGTTAAATTAAAAACTACATTGTACAATATCCTACATGAAATACATATTTTGATCATTTAAATGGACATCTTTCAAGTTAAAAAAAAAATTTAATTATCAAAATATGTATTTCATGTAGGGTATCGTACAATGTAGTTTTTAATTTAACATTAGTATTCCACAATTACTTGGGTTGTTTTTGTTTTTTTAATTTAGCAGACTTTGGAGGCGATTTGGACATAGTAAATTAACTTTTTTTTAGAAAACTTAAAACTAGAAATTGGTGGTAAATGAAGCTAAAATTCATGTCCAAAAACCCGTTTGTGGTTTTGAGTCTCCAACCAAAAGTTATGGACTAAATTCAAAGAGGGATAACAAGGAACAATTTTTTTGACATTTTCAAACATCCTCTCTGGTTTTTGTCTATAACGTTTTCTTGGAAGCTCAAAATCAAAAACGGATTTTTTATCATGAAATTTAACTTCATTTAACAACTTTTTTTAGTTCAAAGTTTCTTCAAAAAAGTTGATTTACTATGCCCAAATCGCTTCTAAAGTCTGCTGAAATGACAAAAGACCGAATTGTGAATGATTATTTAATTTTTTGTAAATCCATCATACAAAGAATTCCAACCAAGGTGATTTAAGCATAGCCCAAATAACAAAAATTTGACACCCTTGTAAATCAAAATGAACAAAAAAAGTGTTCATTTTTTGTTGACTTGGACATTGTACTATCCAAACCAACAAAAAATTTGTCACCAATTTGTAAACTTGTGCCAAATCAACAAAAACAGTGTAAGAATGGTTGATACAGTGCCCACTTCAACAAAAATTTGACAATATTTTGTTGATGTGGACATCATTTTCTAGTAGTGGTTGTACACTTTAGATACAAAAAATTACTACATGAAGACCAAAACCTAAAAATAAAAATTAGTTCTATAAACGAAACACTTCGATAGATCCACCAAAATGCAATAGAATATCTTATGCATATCATCTTCACCAAAAACAAAATAGAACATTACCAAACCCTACCCCTACTACTTGATCTTCCATAAAAACATATCAAAATATACATACATATATATGGTATTCATCATATATATGTATATGTGCATGTATACAATACAATATAAAATTCTAAAAATTAAAATAAAATTAAAATATTTGATTGTGTAAAATCTAAACAACAAACTCTAACTCAATATTATGAAAGCGCCCACAATTTAATTAGATGCAAGTCAATAGGAATCGAACCTAAACCAACAATCATACAACCATCAAACTTTTACACCATTTCTTGCAATATACTCTAATTCAATAAGATGACTAACTACTTGAAAAATATACATGTTAATTAATAGATATGGGCTACTATTTACTAGTTATAAGTCCATATTACAAAATCTACTTCCAAAAGGAGGTACCAAGGATAGCATCCGCTACTTAAGCCTACATGGCTTGAATAGTAAAACTATCCCCAATAGATTCCTTATTTACACTAGTCATATGACTTGAATTATTTTTTCACTACTATAAAATGTATGTTTTATGATTGCAAAATATAACTACACTGAGTTAAAAAATCTCAAAATATGACTCATGCCAAAATCACTATAGATGATTCATAACATAACTAAGTCTAGTCATTACTGATTAGTCATATTGAACATTAATCATATTAGTAGTCATATACGTTGGGAATATAATTAGTCATAATTAGCCATTTTTTGCGATAATGGCATATATGTTGACTGCCTTTTGGGGCTTGACTTTCTCTTAAGTTGTCTAAGAAGAAGGGAAAAAAATTGCATGGCATATGACTCCATACATTCTAAAATATAATTTAAGCAAGTGATTTTCCCAATGATTGAAAGTCACATGTGTGCGGTTTGTAATTAGGGTAATTATTAATTAAGGTCCAAAATAGCTTCAATTACAAACTACAATCACATTTTCCATACATTTTAAATGAATATGACGCATTGCAATTATGCATCAAGATAATTAAATAGTTGAATAAAGACCTATATTTGGTTAAAACCAAATACATATGATTTGAGAAATATACAAGAGACAATCATGCAAGAAAAAATGTGACTTTCTTCAATGACATTTATTAGTCACTAATACAAAACATATATATCACAATGAATCATTTAAACAAGCCAATAGGATCTATTTTCTTTACAATAGTGTAAAGATGATTCTATTAGGTTGTAAGTAGTCTCTAATGACTTTGTTTCAGCTTTTCATGTCTGCATATACAATTAAAGAAATGAGAGGTTAATTTTTAGTGAATGAACAACAAAGCTCAATCTTCAAAAATTTACAACAAGTTTAAAATATGAAGAATAAGAATGGTAGTGGAATGAAAAAAAATGATAAGTGTTAAGAGATAATAAGTAAGAGTTAAGATACTATAAGGAGCTACAACTAAAAGATAACAAAAAACAACAAGAAATGAGAATTAAAATGAAACAACAAGAAAATTAAAATTAAAAATTAAAAGGCAAGAAGAAAAAAAAAGTTAAAATATAAGAAGAAGAAAGAATTTTAATGCAATAAGAAGAAATAAGAAACATGAACTAAAGAGTAAGAAGAAGCAAGAATTAAACTATGAAGTAAAAAATAACAAAAACCAACAACTAAGAAGCAAAATCAAGAAGTAGTAAGAAGTAAAAGGTAAGAAACAACACAAGACAAGGAAGAAAAGCCTAAAAAAGTAGCGGCTAGGATTTCAAAACCTTAAAAAAGTAATAGTTAGGGTTTTCAAAACTCTAAAGAAGTGGCAGCTAGGGTTTCAAAACCCTAAAAAAATAGAGGTTAGGGTTTCAACATCCTAAAAAAGTAGTGATTAGGTTTCAAAATTCAAAAAATAGGTGTCTAGGATTTCAAAATCTTAAACAATGGTTTGACCATATTTTTTTTTGAATTGACCATATTTTTTAGGGTTGTTCAGAAAAATATGATTGAAAATATAACTAATCCAAAAATATGATTGGACACTTTTTCAACAATTTTCTTGCCCAAATTTACTTTAGGCTGTCCAAAACAAAAAAAATGTAAGCACTATAGAGATATGACAACAAAATATAACTAAAGAAAATATGACTGAAATATGACTCTACGTCTCCAAATATGTTCTCTGTGGTTTCTATGAAGTATTTGGTGTTCCCAATGGGTGTATACTATACACCCATGAAGTATAAGGTCAAAAACTGATTGTGACTAGTCGCTAATCATCTTCAGTCATATTTTCATAGTCGTAAAATATCCATTTCTAGTAGTGTTTTTCTAGGTACAATGAAGTACAATAATCTTACAACTAGCCTATTTGAGCAATGCAATTTCTTTGTATAATGTGGAGTTTATTTGGTATATTTTGGTATGTATAAATATCATTACATCTTTATTCACAATCCTAATCAAGCATACCAAATTTCACTTTCAAAAAAGCAAAACTCTATTTTTGGAAAAAAATTTAAGTCAATTTCCATAGTTTTATATGATATTTTATTAAAAAAAATTGTAATGAATTTTTTAAATCCAATTGCATAGATATATAGGAAACAACCATATGCACATCTTTCATATTGAAAAAAATACCATTAAATAACAATACTATAATCTATGAAGAATTCAATATGAAATGTCATGTGACCAAACTTTGTAAGATAGATATCCATATATCAATTAACTAGATTCTAGCAAAGTAGTTGCTTCATCACGCTCAATTGTACAAATTTGTTTCTATGTGAGGGAAAAATAGAAAAATCTAATTATAATAAAGAAGTATCTATTTTTACAAAACTTGAGCATTGTCACCTCGACATTAAATCTCTATAGAAGAAATTGTAAAAATGCTTAGGAGATTCTTGTTGAAAGGAAGATGTGTGTATGGATGTTCCCTACATATTTCCATAATCAAACTTTAAAAATTCATCACCAATTGTTTCAATAAAAAATCAAATAAAACCATGAAAATTGACTTTAAAAATTCACCAGAAATGGAGGTTTGTTTTTTTGAAGTTGAAATTTGGTATGCTTGATTGAGATTGTGTAAGAATGTAATAATAATCATGCTTATCAAAATATACAAATTAAACTCTAAGTTATACAAAAAAATTTGAATGACTCAAATAGGCCAGTTATAAGATTATTGTACCTTACTATACAAATAATTGTTCTACAAGAAGTCTCTCTTTGTTTAGCCTAGCAAGAGTTGGGACAAGGTACCACAAGGGAGCTTCACAAGTAGCAAAAGTACTCTTGAGAATAGAGGTATGAAAATTCTCAAATAGGCAAAGCTAGCAGAATTGCCAACATCTCAAAAATAATAAATGTCAAGATGGAAGATGAAAGCCTATATAGGTTCTATAGACATGAGATTTGAGTTTTATACTTGGTATAATTCAATCATCCTCATTTCATCCCTTGCAAATTCAAGAACGACACCAATACTTTAAAAGGATTGTAAAATTTAAAATGCTCTATTGATTGATAATTAATTACACTTATATAGTGGGATTAAAAAGAAAAAAACACAATATGAATCTTTGAATTGAACTTTTAAATATATTTCTAATACAATTATATAGACATAAAAACTTTGAACAATTTGTCATTTTGTCCTTTTACTTGTTTTTGAAATAATCAAGTGGGTTCTATTCAAATTTTCAATATCAAGTTGCCAAGTAATTCATGTAACTAGTATAAAAAGACTTATAAATTAGATTTGAACAAGGTTAGTTTGGCAAGATTAGAGGAATAACAAATAGACATGGTGACGTTTCTCCTCACGATTAAAATCATGCACATTGATATTTCCACATGAAAAATCTGTATCTTGCAACAAGCCTTTATCAGTGAGGCTATCCAATTGCCATGCCAAACACAACCACAAAATATTACATCAAGCACAAATTATCACACACCATTACAATCATAAGGTCTTCAAATACCACAACATGCAACAACACTTCTTTGAAGGTACATACTAGGCCAAAGAAACCAACAAGAACCCTTCCTAAACCCTCTAAAACAAATAACTCTTGTATACAACCACATTCTAAATACTTGATTAAGTACCTATAAATATCTCCATTTCCACTACAAAATCTTTATATATGGAGGACAATAACGTACCCCACTTTGAATGTCTCTATCACGTTGCTTGTGAAGAATAGAAAGGCGTTCCCTAAAACCAAACAACGGTGTAGGAAGAAGATTTAAATCAAACCATATTGAATCCCAAAACATGGGAGAAACAAAAAGGGCAACATCCATAAACATATCTTATTCACGAGGTTGTAGTAGATTGAAACCAATCTTGAGCACATCAAAGACAACATTCTCTCCTAAACCATCTCCTAATTTTTGCACCCATTCAGAGGGCATTTCTTCAAGACAACCAAGTTGCCTACCCAAGACCTCCAAGGCCAACGGATGGTAATGGAAACCTCTTGCATCACCCTTGCAAAAATGACACTTTGCAACACACTGCTTGATAAAAATCATGTCACTTGGTGAATATTGTTTTCTACTTGCAACATAATGTAAGAATAACTTAGTAGCCTCCCCTTCATCAAGTTCGGGCATCTCAAGACATGCTCTTCCATTTATACCCAAACGCTCCAAAGTACGTTGAGACCAAGCCGTCACAACAACAAAACTCTCTTTATGGAAACCCAAATTCAAAAACAACAATGCTTGCTTAATAGAATGATCATCATCCCATACATTATCCAAACATAATAGAGTTCTTTTCTTGAAAAGATTTTTCCTTAAAATATTTGTACACTGCAAACACATCAAATGCAAACACACCAAATATTTACTATCAATGCAAAAATGCAAATGTTTCAAAAGATAATAGTGTCACAAACACCACTGCAATATTCAACAAGGTCACAAATCCCTCTAATCATGCCAAGTTATTGAAGAAGACATGAGACTTGACTCACAAATGGGAAGTAATAAGAATCACCACGCCATCAACCACTTGGAAATTCTACAACAAAATGTTGAGAATGAAACCCTAACAACTAGATACCCTTTACTAACACATGTAAGCGAAAATTATTATAGTTACATTCCTATAAATCCAATCACCACAAAGTGGAATTGAACACTTACTTCTCCTTCACCCAATTGTTGAACAAGCTCAACTTGTTTTCTAGCCAAATCAATGGATGCTTTTCGTAATAACCCTTTAGAATTGGAACATGTGATGTCAAATTCAATATGGCACACCCTCCCCTCATACTCGCTTGACAAGTCATTGCACAATTTTTTGCAAATCGTTGTCTTACCAATACCACCCACTCCATAGATGCCAACCACTTTCACTTGGTACCTTGGAGACAAACCAATTTCCTTCCTCCTCTCCAAAATAACCTAGTCATCCAACAATAACCCAAAACTCAACAACTCAAAAGTCCAAATTCCTTATAAAAATACCAAAAATGCTAAAATCACACTAGCATCCTCCAACATGTAAATTCCATAAAATGCACAATTCCATACAAGAAACATTAATAGAAACAATCCTCATTAGAACTCAAACTGTAATCCAAAACATTCAACAAGATGATAAAAAGATATACAAGACACTCAAAAGCCTACCTCATGAGCATTTCCTTGAACATGTGAATCATCCCACTTGATGTCCGGTGCAACTAATCTACAAATGTGAGACACAATTGCATTCTCGTATGACACAATCTCTTTCAATTCCTGATCATATGACAAGCCATTGAATTTTGTCAACTCGTCAAGTGCATACTTCCAATCCTCCACCTTGATTCTTCCTTTGCCATCATCAAGTGCAAAAGTCTCCCATTTCTCAAACCACCTTTGGCGACTCTTCTCATCTTTCAAGTCACTCACTGAAAGCCCATAAAAGAGGGGGAGAATGGCAACATTCATATTGGACTTCAATACCTTACATGCTTGTACAAAGGTATTCAATTCAATCATTGGCCACTTGGACATGAAGTATTCCTCCGACACCACCACAACTAGCAATTGACATTGTTGAGCGGCCTTAACAATCAAATCCGAAAATTCTTGACCTTTGGGCAAACTTTCAGGACGTCTATCAAAAAATGGATAGTGACACCGGTGTTCCAAAGCTTTACACAAATGCTCCACAAATTCCTTTTGAGCTCCACTATGGCTCAGGAAGATCTTGTGCTTCAATTCCAAGATAGGATCATCATTCATGCCTTCACTTGATTTGTAATACAACAATAAACTTCTAAGACTTGATAAAGCATATTCAAATTGGATGTGGTGATGAAATTTGAATCACTAGAATATAGTTGTTGATGTTGGTCTGGAATGCAATGTTCAATGAACTTTCTATGCCCATCTAATTTCAATCATTGTAGTTTGGCCATTCACTTCTGCTTTGCTTCTTTGATTTGAACAACAAATAAGAGAAGGTCATGAGCCCACAATTGACAAATCTACCATGAATACCTGATCCTCAATCAGAATGTAATATATCCAAGGTACTAAACTGCCATTATCAAAGGTCAAGGTTGCTTAGGGAACTTACGCACTTTGCATGTTCAATAGAAACTCAAAGAGTGAGCCAAAGGAGTGACCATTTGACTGAGAACGTACATGCTATATTGATTGACACTTGGTGCTTCATGGTTTTGGTTCACAAAGAAGGGTTGAGAACTCTACAGTCCCATAATGCACCACAAAATCTTGCACAAACTAGATGGCTTAGGATCCTAATCCAAAATTTTGAATTCCCTTAGACAAAAGTCTAGAACAATTTGAACGCTTGTACTTCTACATGTCATTTCATCCACAATCAATCGAAAACCAATGTCAAAATGATAGAGACACATAGTAATACTTGCTAAATTTCATTTCATCTTGAAGAGCCCTTTTCATCACTAGATGGATCATAAATGTTTTCAAGAGCTTTGTGCTGAAGTTACACAAAATGAATGATGTACATTCCAAGGTGTTAAAATAGAATTTTTTTTAAATCTATTCTTCAATGATGTGACTGATTTGGCCACCCGGTGCTTCATGATTTTGGTTCGCAGTTCTAAATAAGTTCATGGAGGGAATGCAACAAGCCAGGTGTGTGCAAGCCTCATTGCGAAGAAACAACAATCCAGAAGTTTGAGTTGGTTGTGTACGCATTCCCAATCAACTTAGGCTTTTGTCATTTGCACCAACTAAATTGTGGGTACTCATCAGGGGCCTCACCACATGGTCATCATCAAGTGCTGTTCTAGAATGCTAGATATTTGCAAGCAAAAGTTGAGCACTTAACCCCTAAACGTACAGAGTATTCTCTCAAATTGATGATTTGAGAAAAATCATCATCAATAGTGCTCTTTGGAAGAATATTTTGGAGTTGGTATACAAATAAAAGTTGTAGACTTTGAATTTCAGATTCCATCTATATGGTTAGATTCACCAATGCTGTCACCAATATTTTTTTATAAATTTGGAAAGAAATTTTTTTAATTACTTCTAAATTTGATTACAAGCAAAATGTTATCATTTTTTGAGTAAAAATTTGTTGGAATGGATCTCAAATGAAGTTCTCTTGACATGGTTAGTTTTTGAATTTTTTATATACTTTAGATCTATGACCACATTGTTGAAAATCTGGTTTTGAACTAGAGTCAATGCTATTTTGGCTTGGTCAACCACTTGATACACTTCTTGTGAGCGTCCAAATTTTTGAGTTTTTAACTAATTGTCTAATGTAGTTAAAAAGGAGGATGAAAACTATTAGACTTAACAATTATATAGTAATGAATGACAATTAGTCGAGTGATTTGGAAAGTTGTATTCCAGTTGGATAGGAACCGTGACGAATTGTCTTGATAGTGATTGGTACCTCCTCAGTGGCATATAGGCAGACAATATGTTGTGGTTCTCTCTCTCTCAATTTCGAAACCAGCTTTAGTCTTTTCTAACGTGTGTGTGCCAGTGTAATCGTACCACTGTGTCAACTTGTGAATTGTGAACTCCTTCAAAGCTCATATGTAATACAATTTGTCTTGCACAGGGAGTGCTGTTGGCATCAGTTGTTCCTGGGTGGGTCTTGATTGCTTTGTGAATTTGAGTTAAGCAAATTGCCAGACTGAGCACCAGTGATTGGGCCAGCTTTGAGCGCAAATTGCCTCTGAACTCAATTACAAAATTCTTAAGTGTGAATTACTTAAGTCTAATTATCGAAAATAATTGTGTGTGTGTATGCGTGTGTGGACGATTGTTGTGTATATTTGCGTTATTGTGTGATTGCAAGTTGTTGTGCTTGTTGACAAATTGTCATTGTGATTGTACATTGATTTAATGATCTAACTTGTAGAATCGATCATTGTAAACGAATTGTCATATTGAGGTTGAATATTACTGTTGTGTGTGTGTGCATATTGTTGATCGGTTTGACAAATTGTTAAATCCTGTTTGTGTGTATAAGTTGAGTGATCAAGTAACTGTTTTTGGATTGCTTGAATTGTATAGATTGTTCTTGACACGTTGTCCTATAATTAGAATTAAATATTAAATTTAAACAAACTGGGAGTATTGGTTGAATCCTGTGAGATTCATTTCGGTAAACAAATTGAGAAATTTATCTGTGACGATGAGAGTCAAAACGAGTTGTCTGTGGCGATGAGTGACTGAATACGCAAAGAGAGCGGAGTTCGAAAGGCTGATTAAGCTTGGAGACAAATTGTCAATGGAGGAGATGAAGTAAATGGAGAAACGAATTATCTGAGGAATGTAAGCGTGGAGCAAGGTTGTGAAGACCCAGTAGAGGAACCGTCAACTCCAGGTAAGTTGATTTTTAAACAAATGGTCTTCAAATGTAATTATTGATGAAGGACAAATTGTGGTATCATGTTATTTGGATCTAATGAATGGATCAGATAGTTGGACAAATTGACAAGTGAAATTGCCAACCAGTAATTGGTATCACGAAATTGTGTGGAATGTGTGCAAATTATTTGAGAATCCAGTGATCAAATCTTGTTGTGAAACTGTGATTAGTTGAATTGCATGTGAATTGAACAATTTGTTAAGATGTTAGCATTGAACCAGAGATTGAATTCATTTGCATTACAAATTGTCTAATTGAATAAGGACGCATCTATAAGTTGTCATTTAAAAATAGAGATCTGGTGATTGAATCTGCTTATTATATGTTGAAGACAATTTGTCATTGTTATGAATATGGAGTAGCGACATCCATATTGAATTGGAATTGATAAAATCTGAGAATAATTAAAAGAGAAAAAAACTTGATTTAAAAATTCAATACTTGCATTATAATAAAATTACTTGTTGTGCATATGATGTGTAAGCTGCGTGATTTGGATACAGATTGAGGCGAACCAATTGGATGCTGACAAATTGTCTTTGTGAATTAAAATTGAATTGTGATTTAATTTGAATGATGGTTGCATGTGATTGTGAGAAGTGAGTCCATTGTTGTATGTAAATTAAATTGCATGACTGTGGAGTAAATCCAAAATCAATTCTTGAGATTTACAATTTGTTAAGTAATTTATTCTCAATTTGGGAAATTTAACAAATTGTCTTTTGATCTCTAATTCATAGTTTGGAAATAATTGTACAAATTGTCAAAGGGTTGATTTTGCAGAGTCAAATGGTATTAGTGATGAGATCATATTGGCGTGTGAAATAAAGTAAGAGTAAGTCCTGGATAGGTGAAAATTGAGTTTGACTAATTGTCTTATGAGTTATCACAGAACTTGCATGATATAGTGATTGAACGACGAGTTGTGAGAACAGGTCCAAAAGAGTGAATTCATTTTGAAATAAGACAATTAGTTTGTGAGTTAATTTCATTGAATGTGTAAGTCTATTGGTGGGATCATGACATCATGTGCATCTAGTTGATTCATGGATTTGAGATAAATTGTGCATATTGACAAATTGTTGAGATTGTGCAGTGGAAACTAACTGTGGAGAATTGCATAAAACACTCATTCCCATCGCATTTAGATAGTGACAAATTGTTGTAGGACTGGGACTGATTTCTTACTCATCTAAATTAGTAATTAGGCTAACTAAGTAGTGACTGGACCAATTGTCTTGGTAATGCAAATCACCAGTAATTAATGAACATGTGTACAATTATATATTATATTATATTATATATGCATTTGTCTAGTAATAGATCATGCATTTGACAAATTGTGGTCAACCCTGACTATTTGTTAAAAGTTTACCCTAGCACACTAGGTAGGACTGGGACAGCATTTCATGCGTCCAAGCATTATTTAATGGATTGGCAACTAAATTATACCTTGGGAATAAGAGTGAATGAAGTAGTTTTTGTAATTTGTGTGTATATTCCCTTTTCTTTTGATTTACAAGTGACTTCTAGCTACAAAACGATAGACTCTTTGACCATTCCCTTTAGATTTAGAACCCCTATACTTAGTCCTGGGTTTTGAGAAACTACAAAAGCTTAGACTACACTTCTCCATTTGTAATTTTAGAAAATATGTATTATACTAACATCAAATCCAACCATTAGATAGGACAATAACTTGATAAAGTATCTCCACAATTTAGGATGACTTTCATCCAAGAAATGATGAAAAAGAAACAAGAATATCAATTTGTACATCGTCCCAAAAGTGGACGTTGACATAGCAAAGGATTAATCTCATATGATAGCTTGTAATTCTAAAGTATACTAGATATGCATGACATCTTACAAAATTAAACCTTAAATGCCTTGATCCTTTTTCAAAATTTGGCATGTTTTTGCTTATATTTTTATACAATGGGGTCCCAATCAAAATGGTGTTTTCAAAATTGTAGTGAAGGAAATTTCAATGCTATTGACTTTGACAACCTTCCAAGAGTTGAAAAATTGGTATTTTACCACAAAATTTTTACCACAAAATCATCTTTTTGTTAGTAACACGTTTACCAAATTTCAAGCAAGATTTCAAGGCCAAAAGATTCACCCAAAAAAATTTATTCAAAATTTACCAACATAGGTAGCTGTGCAAATTTTTTTGTTGGTGCCAACTTTGATAGCATCCTAAGGATTGAAAAAAAAATTCCATGAAATTTTTGGGAAAGAAATTATTCTATATTAATAACATGTGTTTCAACTTCCAAATTTCAAAGCCAAAAGATCAATACAAAAAAGATATTCACAATCTACCAACATGTGTTGTTTTGAAAAACACTTGTGGGAATCATTTCACTACGCCAACTTTGACACCCTCCCAAGGGTTGAGAAATTATCTATTTACCATGAAATTATTTTCACCCAATCCTCTTTATGTTGATAACATATATGCCAAATTTCAAGGACAAAAAAGTCTTATAAAAAAAGATATTCAAAATCTACCAACATAGGTAGCTTTGAGAAACCATTTCTCTACTGCCAACTAATTTTGACACCCTCCCAAGGGCTGAGATTTTTTTTATTTACCATGAAATTTTTGGTATGAGAATTTTTCTATGTTAATAACATGTATTCCAACTTTGAAGGTCAAAAGATCTATACAAGAAAAGATATATACAATCTACCAACATGTGTAGTTGTGGGAAACAATGGGGGAAGCCATTTCACTACTACCAACTTTGACACCCTCCCAAGGACTAAGAAATTGTCTATTTACCATGAAATTTTTGGAACAAGATATAATTCATGTTAATAACAATTGTGCCAAAATTCAAGGTCAAAAAACTTATACAAAAAAGATACTCACAATCTACCAATAAATTTGTGGAGATATTTTATCACGTAAGAGTGCTCCAAGATTAACTACACAAACTTTGTACCTTATTACTATAACTAGTAGAAACACTTTGGAGATACAATCTCATAGGTTTGTAATTTTTGTTTGAACTCTAATGGGTGACTACCAATTTGTTAAGTGATTTTCAATCTATTTGTCCTCTAGAAATTGCGTGGAGTAGCGCTCTAGGGTTAACTACATGGACTTTGTACCTTATTATTATAATTAGTAGAACCACTTTGGAGATACAACCTCATGGATTTGTAAATCTGGTTTGTAATTTTTATTTGAAGTCTAGTGGACGGCTATCTAGTGAAAAGAGGCTGTCTACCTTGGTTTGTATTAGTTACCCCCCCTCTCCCAAAAAATTTAAAGGCCGTTGATTCTTTTTTTTTAAAATGCTTCCCCCTCCAAAATGCAATCAATTTCTCAAAATTTCTCAAGCCATTGATCTTTGAGATTTAATCTGAATCATCCATCCAAATTCAAATACAAATATGGAATCAGAATATGGTTATAGATACGGTACAAAAATATGGATACAGATACTTGATATCAGAGTATGGTACAATATGAATACAGATATGATATATAAATACGGGATATGGGATTTTCATTGGGTTTAGGGTAGGTCATGTTAACCTCGTTTAAAAAATGACAAGTAGGGGGGATGAAGAATTAAGAAATTGATTTTAATTAATAAAAAAAATTTTAAACTTGAGGTGGAGGGGATCTGGGGGGAGTTTAAATTTTTTTTAATTAATTAAAATTCTAAGTGCATTGTGACAGAAGTGTTACTATACACTCAAAAGAGGTAGTAACTGCCTACCTCAATGAACTCTAATGGATGACTATTTGTTTGTTAAAGCAAAGAAGAAGAAAAGGAATAAACAAAATCGAATGTGCAACACGTATCATTTAATGTTGCTCTACATGCCATCAAGTTGCATTGAAATAGGCTTCTGTGTCGTGAAATTATCTCGAACTCGAACCCTAAATAACAAAAGGAAAAATTCAGGCTTCAAAAAGACTACAAGCACTACAATTCCATAGTGCAATTCTAGGAAAAAAATTGGGAATCTGATGTACCACTACTAGTGTCTCATCAATGCTATGTCAAATTGACTATTTTAAATTTCATTTATTTTTTAATATTTTATTTTTTTAAAACATTTTTTTGTATTTGCACTTTTGGGTGCCAAAAATAAAATATTAGCAGCCTTTTCAAGCCTGAAATTTTTCCTAATGTCTTGAACTAAAGCTTTGACTTGTACTGACCTCTGCAATTTAGTACTACAAGTTATAGAAACCACGATCATTGACAAACAACCTTCAAAATACTTCCTCATTCCATCACACAACCATTGTAGTGCAATTTGCAATTGATCAAAGATTGTTGCCTTGAGCAAAAGACAACTATCGGAACAACAAATTCATTCTTGGATTACACGTGAGGGAGCTGAGCTAGGAAAGCAAATGGGAACTTCACAAGTAGCACAAATACTATTGAAAACCAAAGCATGAAAATTATTCAAGCAACCAATGCTAGCTAAATTGCCAACATCTCTAAAAAATGATGTATACTACAAGAGGGATCATGAAACCCAATGTAGGTTCTATAGACTTGAAATTTGAGTTTTATACTTGGTGCTAATCAATCATCTTTCCTTTGTCCTTTACAAATTCAAGAATGACACCAACACTTTGAAAAGGTTGTGAAATTGAAATCATTGTTGATTTGAAATTACAAGATTGCAACTAATGGAATGGGATATAAGGTAGAACTCCCCAATACCACTATCCATCCAATTCTACTACACGTAGGATCCTTCTAATTGCATTAGTGGCTCATCTATTACCATTATCTTTAGAGTCCTTTATCATGATGGCAATGCCCTTGGAGAGTGGACACATTAGCCCACGCTTCAACAAAGGTCTATTCATACTTTAACATTTTCGCTTTCAAAAATCACAAAAAATTCACTTCTTATTAAAATATCTTCATTTTTTTTGCAATTAACTTCTCTCAAACTTTTAAACCTCTAAAAAATATGGGAGCTAACAACTAACTTCTTCAAAGTACCTAGATAGCAAATCTCTATGGTAAATGGCAATTCTATCTTATGTTACTTGGAATCTCAAGCAACTTTCAAAGTTGGATGCATTCATGGTCAATATAAACCTCTACGTCTTTCATTCTATACCTCAAATGTTTGAATTGATCAAGGAATTGATTGAAAAGTCACTCTAGAGGGTTTCAAATAATCTAAAAGTATAGGACGTACTCTATTGATCCATAATTAATTACACTTATGTGGTGGAAATCAAAGGAAAAAAACACAACATGAATCTTTGAATTGAACTTTTAAGAATATTTCCAATGTGCAATTAGTAAAGACTCTGCGAGCATCTTTGAATTGGACTTAAAAGGACATTTTTAATGTGCAATTGGTAAAACAATCCACATGAAATTCATTCATTGAGTAGTTGAGAATTTCATTGGGTAGAATATTTCTCTTATCTTGCTTCCATCTCAAATACTAAAAGCTACCATACTAGAAGTTTGCATCAATCCAAAACTAGTGCAAATTAATGTTATAATTTACAAAAAACAACATATGAATTAAGTTAGAAGTTTTGTAGGTGCAGCACAAAATTAACATTCTTGACTATTGATTCAACAAAAACCTCACATTTTGAATTTGGGTGCTTGACAAAAGGGTTTGCATTGTACTCATGCATAATTAAAAGTTACATCCAAGAACAAACAACCCACAATTGACGAAAGATCTTACTTGCTATAACTTGTATGAAGCTCCAAATGGTAGCTTTTCACATTCTAATACTACCAAAAAGATGGAACAAAAGTAGAAATTCATTAAGACCTATTCAAAATTGTAAAACTACAAGAAAAACCTACATCAAGCCTCTTGGTCCTTGAGGTGTAGACTTATGGAGGAGACTCCTACCACCACATGTTCCCTCTTTACAAGGCATGACCATCTTAAGCCTCTAATCCACAAAATATTGACCATCACTAACTCCTTGATGTGTTCAACTACCACCTAGCATTAAACACATTGTTTATACTTTCCCAAGGAAATAAATCCTCAGTTGCAACTTGCAAATTTGTAACTTGTTCCATTGTTTGATGTCAAGGCTTACATTGATTGCACATCCCCATCTCCAATTACAGCTTTCAAAAGATCAATTGTATTCTAATTTCAACCATTTTGGCATGCCATCAAAAAATGTACGACAATGCCAACTATTAAAAAATGAAGATTGGAGGTTGTCCAAGCTCTTCTTCTTTCCATTCACCTTCCTTCCAAGCCAACCAAGAATTTGAAATTATAGAAGCAAAATCTTGATGTCTTAGAACCTTTCGCCTATGAAAGTCCAAACGAACTACCCCCCTAGTTGTTGAAAAGGACACAGGGTGCAACAAAGGCAATGTGGCCAGCATTTGGATGTCTTCCTCATAAAGTTGTAGTATAGAACAACCATCAAGATTGAGTTCCTTAAGACTAATCAACTTACTCAAATCCGGCAACCGTTGTAGAAAAGAACAGTGTTTTAGGTTAAGGGTTTGCAATGCCAATAAGTCACCCATTCCAAATGATAGAGTCCTCCTCATGCTAAAAGATAAGTCCAAAACTTGTAATTCCTTCAATCCATTCAAATCTGATTCCTCAATAGCTTCTACAATTGAAAAATGACGCTCCTCAAATGGAAGGGGAATGCAAAAACCAAGGAACCTGGTGCACCCAATTAATTTCAAAGATTGCAATTTGGTCAAAGTCACCAAAATGAGCGGCTCAATAAAATGGCAATTTTCTAAGTGCAAATACTCTAGGCTGACAACTTGATCCAACCCTCGAATGGCAAGCAAAACACCTAAAAACTCAGGTGTCGTCAATGCAAGTCCAGTTCCAATATCAATGGACTTTAGTTTAGATGTCTTGCTTGTACAAAGTATTAACAAGGTTGGGTGCTTTGGATTGAAATGAAGATTTATAGCATCCAAAGAAGAACAACTACTCAAATCCAATACTTCTCCCACATCCACACCATTGAACCACAGTTTACACAAGGAGTTGCATTGTGTGAGTACATTTGGCTCTAACACAACACAATGTCCTAATATGCGTAGAAATTTTAAAGATGCTGGAAAATGCCCTACAAAGTATGTCTTCCTTTTCTCATCAAGTTGTAGAAAATCTGTCGTCCATTCGAAAATCATGAGGTTTGTCAATTCCGAAAAGCCCTCAAGATTCTCAAGCGAATCTAAAGAGCATAGTCTCAAGATCCGTAAACACTTCATGCCCTTCAAGTTCAATGTTCCTTGTATACTCAAACCATTGAGATGCAACATTAAAACATTTGAGAAGTATTGCCACTCAATTCCATTCAAACTTGTAATCACATTAGTTCGCTCGAGCAAATTATCTTCTTGATGAATATAAAGTCGTTTCATATTTGGCCAACAATCTCCAGGAATTCTAACTTCAAGCTCAGAGAGATCCCCATCATCCACATACACCCATCTTCGATTCCACATGTCTGTTGCTCCATCCAAATTTCCTTTTCCCTTTAGTTTTGCAAACTCAATATTCAAATCATGTATGTTGATATTTCCACATGAAAAATCTGTATCTTGCAACAAGCCTTTACTAGTGAGGCTATCCAACTGCCATGCCAAACACAACCACAAAATATTACATCAAGCACAAATTATCACACACCATTACAATCATAAGGTCTTCAAATACCACAACATGCAACAACACTTCTTTGAAGGTACATACTAGGCCAAAGAAACCAACAAGAACCCTTCCTAAACCCTCTAAAACAAATAACTCTTGTATACAACCACATTCTAAATACTTGATTAAGTACCTATAAATATCTCCATTTCCACTACAAAATCTTTATATATGGAGGACAATAACGTACCCCACTTTGAATGTCTCTATCACGTTGCTTGTGAAGAATAGAAAGGCGTTCCCTAAAACCAAACAACGGTGTAGGAAGAAGATTTAAATCAAACCATATTGAATCCCAAAACATGGGAGAAACAAAAAGGGCAACATCCATAAACATATCTTATTCACGAGGTTGTAGTAGATTGAAACCAATCTTGAGCACATCAAAGACAACATTCTCTCCTAAACCATCTCCTAATTTTTGCACCCATTCAGAGGGCATTTCTTCAAGACAACCAAGTTGCCTACCCAAGACCTCCAAGGCCAACGGATGGTAATGGAAACCTCTTGCATCACCCTTGCAAAAATGACACTTTGCAACACACTGCTTGATAAAAATCATGTCACTTGGTGAATATTGTTTTCTACTTGCAACATAATGTAAGAATAACTTAGTAGCCTCCCCTTCATCAAGTTCGGGCATCTCAAGACATGCTCTTCCATTTATACCCAAACGCTCCAAAGTACGTTGAGACCAAGCCGTCACAACAACAAAACTCTCTTTATGGAAACCCAAATTCAAAAACAACAATGCTTGCTTAATAGAATGATCATCATCCCATACATTATCCAAACATAATAGAGTTCTTTTCTTGAAAAGATTTTTCCTTAAAATATTTGTACACTGCAAACACATCAAATGCAAACACACCAAATATTTACTATCAATGCAAAAATGCAAATGTTTCAAAAGATAATAGTGTCACAAACACCACTGCAATATTCAACAAGGTCACAAATCCCTCTAATCATGCCAAGTTATTGAAGAAGACATGAGACTTGACTCACAAATGGGAAGTAATAAGAATCACCACGCCATCAACCACTTGGAAATTCTACAACAAAATGTTGAGAATGAAACCCTAACAACTAGATACCCTTTACTAACACATGTAAGCGAAAATTATTATAGTTACATTCCTATAAATCCAATCACCACAAAGTGGAATTGAACACTTACTTCTCCTTCACCCAATTGTTGAACAAGCTCAACTTGTTTTCTAGCCAAATCAATGGATGCTTTTCGTAATAACCCTTTAGAATTGGAACATGTGATGTCAAATTCAATATGGCACACCCTCCCCTCATACTCGCTTGACAAGTCATTGCACAATTTTTTGCAAATCGTTGTCTTACCAATACCACCCACTCCATAGATGCCAACCACTTTCACTTGGTACCTTGGAGACAAACCAATTTCCTTCCTCCTCTCCAAAATAACCTAGTCATCCAACAATAACCCAAAACTCAACAATTCAAAAGTCCAAATTCCTTATAAAAATACCAAAAATGCTAAAATCACACTAGCATCCTCCAACATGTAAATTCCATAAAATGCACAATTCCATACAAGAAACATTAATAGAAACAATCCTCATTAGAACTCAAACTGTAATCCAAAACATTCAACAAGATGATAAAAAGATATACAAGACACTCAAAAGCCTACCTCATGAGCATTTCCTTGAACATGTGAATCATCCCACTTGATGTCCGGTGCAACTAATCTACAAATGTGAGACACAATTGCATTCTCGTATGACACAATCTCTTTCAATTCCTGATCATATGACAAGCCATTGAATTTTGTCAACTCGTCAAGTGCATACTTCCAATCCTCCACCTTGATTCTTCCTTTGCCATCATCAAGTGCAAAAGTCTCCCATTTCTCAAACCACCTTTGGCGACTCTTCTCATCTTTCAAGTCACTCACTGAAAGCCCATAAAAGAGGGGGAGAATGGCAACATTCATATTGGACTTCAATACCTTACATGCTTGTACAAAGGTATTCAATTCAATCATTGGCCACTTGGACATGAAGTATTCCTCCGACACCACCACAACTAGCAATTGACATTGTTGAGCGGCCTTAACAATCAAATCCGAAAATTCTTGACCTTTGGGCAAACTTTCAGGACGTCTATCAAAAAATGGATAGTGACACCGGTGTTCCAAAGCTTTACACAAATGCTCCACAAATTCCTTTTGAGCTCCACTATGGCTCAAGAAGATCTTGTGCTTCAATTCCAAAATAGGATCATCATTCATGCCTTCACTTGATCTGCAATACAACAATAAACTTTAAAGACTTGATAAAGTACATTCATCCAAGATTATATAATACTAAACCAACATACAATAAGCATTTTTACTTGGAATATTATGTAAACATTCTATGCATGCAATTTGAAATGAAAAATTAGAGAAGGACAGAAAATAGTCGTTTTGAGAGTGGAAAGTACTCTACAAGTGTCCTTGTAAATGACATTAGCAAGAAGAGTAGAACTTGACCTGTGCTCATTGATTGTATATGAGCATTCTCCAACATCAATTTTTCTTTTCTTCATTGCATGCCTGCAAGCACAATATTAATCATATGCTTATTTGAGTATACTTTTACACTTCTAAAAACTCTAGTGTGCACATTTGAATTCTATCTAATCAAAACAACTTTAGAATTTAATTCAATATATTACCATGAAGCTTTACCATAGTCAATATTCCTAGAATGGAGTCTAAAATTTCATGTGATCATACATGATGCAAACATATTGACACCAACAAATGATTTGTCATAAACAAGAAAGCCACACACTTTGGCAATAGAAAATATTTCACAAACTTGCAAGACTCTTGTTCTCACAACCATAAAATCTTAATGGAAAACATCACATGCTAGAATAAAGGATATATCATTTCAAGCTATGATTAGATGACTTGCTACACAATGACCACCATTGCATTAGAGGAATTGAAAATGGTTGCTAAGATAGTTTTAGTTATGGTCAAATTTAAAATAAAAATGAATCAATCTAGAACACCTAATGTTGCACTAAATGTGAAGGTGAATGGATCCTACACAACTCAAAAGTAGATCAAGTGGATCAAAATGCAATCAAAGATTGTATAAGCAATGTATGAGGAAACTCTGTGCAAACTTAGCTTTGGTCTAAATTTGATCATTTCTTGACCTTTAAAGTAATTTATTTTTAAATAAAACATAATCTCTCTCTTGACCCACTTTATATTGGGGTTGGGACCAGATGGAAGGTCAATCAAATTTTCATGAATTTTGGCCTTCAATCTAGCACCACTTAATATTAAACAATAAGGCTCAATTTCCAATCTTGTGCTTTGAATTGTTTTGAAACTTAATTTATAAGATACACACATTTTGTTTTTTAACAACAATAGATGTCTTCAACAAGTCAAATTTATATATACTCTTTAGTATTGCAACATGTTCATATGATTATACTATTCACCATTGAAAAAAAATGTATAACCAAATTTGTAATTGCAACATCTTGAAAATCTAATATCTACTAAAAATTCAAAGTATGATAAATATTTTATAAAATATTATAAATTTTACAAATATTTATTTAAGAAAAATATACATTTTATTTAGATGCCTTTAATTATGAAAAATAGAAGTACATATAAGAATCTCAAATGTAGATTACAATATGGGATTCTTTTATGTAATCAACATAGGAAATTAATTCCTTATGAGTGGTGGTCCTCGCTAAAACTCCTAAGAACTCTTTTACCTAGTTACTATCATTAAACTCATTGAATTTTCAAATTTTCACATTTCCTTGGTGGAAAATAAAAAGAGGTTCAAAGGCATTAAACAACGTGCCATTTAGATACTGTATATAAGAATTAAGGGTCAAAGTTTCAAATGATCACTTTTGTTGAATGATGCTAAAAATGTTCATGATCTAAAAGAAGAGCACAATCAATTCCAAAATGGGACTTTAAACCACTCCAAACCTCATCTTCATTTCATCTATGGGGCCAAAAGATTTGTTACAAAAACTATGCCACCTTCCATGCCAAGTAGGATGAGTTGTAGTCCCAAATTCAACCCTAATATAAAGTCATTGAACCAAATTTGGAAGAATCTAACAATCCTACTAATTCAATTGAGGAGAATTCCAACCAACCTTCAATCCAACCCCAAGTACAAACCAAACCTTATTGAATTATTTATATTATTAGGAAAAGTCCCAGACCTAAAAAGGCCACAAAATTCAGATTTTCAGCCCCCTAACAATCCAAGTACAGAAAAAATAGAATTTTTTTTAATAAAACTTAATTTTTTATTAAATAATCAATCTGAGATGACGCTGACATGGCACCAATTGTGCCACATCAGATTCAAGAAAATGAAAAATGAAAAAAATGAAAAAATGAAAAAATGAAAAAATGAAAAAAAGAAAAAATGAAAAAATGAAAAAATGAAAAAATGGAAAAATGAAAAAATGAAAAAATGAAAAAAATGAAAAAATGAAAAAATGAAAAAATGAAAAAAATGAAAAAATAAAAAAATGAAAAAATGAAAAAATGAAAAAATGAAAAAATGAAAAAATGAAAAAATGAAAAAATGAAAAAATGAAAAAATGAAAAATGAAGAAATGAAAAAATGAAAAAAGAAAAAAAGAAAAGAAAAAAAGAAAAAAGGAAAAAAGGAAAAAAAAGGAAAAAAAAGGAAAAAAAAGGAAAAAATAAAAAAATGAAAAAATGAAAAAATGAAAAATGACAATAATAAATTTTTTTACTCTATAATTACACCGCAAGGGGTGCAGATCCAACCTCTTTGAGGCTTGAATTCTTCCTAATGACTGTAATGGAATATAGATTAGTTATACTCTGATCCCAAAAAAGGAAACAGGAAACATGAACCCCAACCAAGAAATGTCCCATTCATTTTGCAAGACAATTACTTCCCATAAACTCTTATGAAATCCACGTACCAGTGATTACGGATTTTTCATTCATCAAACATTTCATCCATTTTCAAACAAGTATTTACATAGAGCAATCTCCTCATTGTTGGGAACTGTGGAAGAAAAAAAGAAAAAAAAGAAAAAAAACATTCATCATCTCCTCATTGTCCGGAATTTAAAAAATTTAAAAAGCATTCCCCATCAGGCTCCGCTTTCCTCGTCAACTTTTTTCTTTCTTCCAAAATTCACTCGAACTCGGTGATTGCTCTATACGTAAGGATGTGCTACGAACCACCTGAAGAAATTGCTATGCAGACAAAGTCACGAAGCAACTCGAAGCTCTTAGTCTTCCTTTCCTCTGTGGAAACATATCATGTGCAGAGAAGAACAGTCCGACGCTTCACAACTGAAGGGCAAAACGACCCATCATCCTCAATCTCCCGAATACTATACTGTGACTGATTCAGAAAACAAAACTCCCTCTCGAAGTAACGTAGATGACCGTAGTGAGAAGCAAGAAGAAACAAATGGCAGGGGCTAGGGAGACGCAGGAACCTAAAGTTGCACTGTGCCGACAGTGATGCAATCCAAAAACTCACCCCTGCGTGAAGATATCGAATTCCGACGTCTTAATAGTGCTCCCACTTCGTCGATCCAAGAACTGTGCGCGATCTACAGATCCAACTGAACGGAAATAAGCAACAGACACTGGCAATTGTACGCTGGCCACGGCTGTCAACTTTCAAAAATTGCCTAGAATTTGCACGCTCCATAGAAACTCAGAAGGACTGGGCAACATCTCATGAGCAACGCGCGTCATTAGATGACGCTCTTTGTGCCATCAACTGCACCAAGACAAGGGACTGCGTCATGAGAAAGGCCGGAAGATCGAACCCTAGCACGCCTGGAACTGATGCTCTGGCTTGTACTTACCTCTGCAATTTCGATGTCGCCTGTGCTACGGGTTACAAAACCGCAGTCGCTGACGGACAATCCTCTTAACGCTTTCTGATGCCCGAAACCACTACATTCACCAGCTAGAAAACGTCGACCCTTGCAAAATCCAACTGTCGGTACAGTCAAATCACTCCACAATAAAGTATCCACGACAGTGAACACCCATTTCAACAGCTTCGCACTCTACACGCGGTAAGAAATCTTCGCCTAAGCCCTCACAGCAAAAGCCGCTTCGGAAGTCCTCCGCACTGAAATGTGTTCCATCGTGTGCCCAAAAAACACACAGGAAAGAACAAAGCCAGGTCTGTTTCAAGAGTTCCAGCACCTCCTACTAGGAAGGATCTACCCGCACCCTCATCAGCGTCGAAAATGGCAGATCCTGAAGACACGCGGGCAAGGGAAGAAAGCAAACCGTAGGCTCCCTTTGCTTAGTCAGGTGGAGCTGGACCAGGAAAGCAGCCTGGAACTTCACACAAGCATCTGTAGCACTAAGTTTTCTTTTTGAACAGTTCAGGGATGCTGGTACCGGTGATGCGTGGAGACGGTAACTGCCCCTCAAAGCTTCAGTGGGTTCAGTGTCTCCTAGAAACAGGGCTAGGTCTTGCGCTTCTCTGCAGCGCTTCTCTGATTTCCGACGCAGAGGACACTGCTGTTGAATGTGGGTGGCCTTTGACGTAGTTTAGGGGCCATGCAATTGTCTCAAAGCCTTTGATTTGTGTATTTTTTTCATTTTAAAATGTAGTTTCTTTATAGACTTTGTTTTCGAAGTTGACCAAGTTTGAAGTTGACCATTGGGTTACCCCTCCAAGTGTTTTGATTGTAGATGGCATTTAGAGCATCCCCACCAATGCAATTCCTTATCCCTATCTTTATGAAAATAATCCGTTTTAGGGAAGAATCCTTCATCGAGGGTCTTATAAATGAGAAAATTGATAAGATTATTCACTAAAACGTCACCGACTTCTACTACAAATCCATAGGTAATGAGCACATCTTGAGGCAACTGGCACTAGTATAAAACCTACCCTATCATTCCACCAGTCCTTAAGCACGCTTCCAGCCTCGTCCATGCGGCCTCCCTACTGTAGCAATGACCCCAAATATCTATTTATTGTTATTGCCGTTTGACTCAAATACATGTGTCTATTGCTGAATCCTTGGAATTTGATCATATAATTAGACACCGGAATGTCATGGAATGTGATTTGTTTGATTTTATTGTGCAACTTTTTGCAATTGAAGATGACTACATTTATTTGAGAGAAGGAGCTCATGCCAAATTTTTTGCTACAACAGCTATAGCCAAAGTAGCTGTGGCCACTGTAGCTGCAAGTCCGATAGGATTAGTTGGCCTCCCTACTGTAGCAGTGACCCCAATGGCTCATGCTTCTCAAATGTAGAGGGGGAAGAATTCAAAACCTTCTAGAGAGGTGACAGAGCTAGAACACAATTACAACATGATAGTTTAAATATTCAGAAACAGAGATCAACATCCCCGCAACATTTTAAGTCAGGAAGTACCTGATAGAATTTATAGTCTAGCATCTCAATGTTGAACTATCATTTTTAAAGTAAATTTGTGCATTTATGCAGTTGATGTTTCATCATTGTTGTTTCCCATTATCATCCATTTTAATTAGCATCTGTAATCCATCTAAAAATTCATCCAAAAAGTTCATCCCAAGATTCATTCAAAATGCATCCATTTCATCCAAATTTGTAATGACATTCATCCCATTGTATAATGAATGTCATCCAATTTTTAAAATGAAATTCATCCAAAATTAATGAAAATTCATTCAAATTGATCAAGAATCCATCCGTATTGCTACTAGTGAGTAGAAATTAGGCTGTCCTAAAGCATACAAAAATGGGGGTAAAGGTGGGGGTAAAGTTTAGGCCCCCATTCAATGCTTCAATGTGATTCAATGCTAAGGGGGGCTAAACGGGGGCCTCAATCTTCCCCAGTTAGCCCGTCCTAAACCCTTGGAATTTCCAGTACGGCCTCGTCCATGTGGGTATATGACGGTTCTGCAGGTGATGGAAATACCAGCTAAGTGGTTCGGAGAAAAGTTGCAGTACATCTCATGGCAAGCCGAAACAAAATTTAGGGATGAAGAGCCAGCGTCATCAATTACCTCAAACATTCGTTCAAGGATGCTTGCAGTCGGTAGAATCCCCTTTCGCGAACGGAATATTGGATCCTGAACCACTCTTTTCGGAAGCGTTTCGCATTGAAGTCAGTATAGAATCTGGGGTTCCAGTAGGAACGGTGCAGCGTCCACAGAGGAATCTCGCATTATTTTGGATTCATCACTGCATTCACAGGAACAGACAAGGTGAGGATAAAACATATGAATCAATAGAGACTGAAAACGTGAAACCACGATAAGCCAGATCCAGTAATTGGTCAATTCATCAGAAAAACACATCAATGCGCTTCAAGTCACTGGAGCACAATTTCAAACCGTAGTCGTTGCCTTCCAGCTGTTAATCAATTCGCCTTTCGGCTCTCGAGGAATGGGATATCCACCATTGATCCTTTATCTTCAGAGAACGGAACACCCTAAACGCACTTTTTCACGAAGCACAATAACTTCTGCACTGTGCAAGGCGACCATCAAAGGATATTATGCGGTACGAACCTGAGTTTTGACTAAACACAACATATCGGTATGTTTAGCTAAATATATGATTGCGAGAAAAGGAAGAGGCTCCTTTGATAATTATCCAATACAAGTTGGAATGGACGACATGTCTTTTGTGTGAAGGACGTACCGAAGTGGACTGCAGTGTGACGTCCCGATGAGAAGATGCACAACTTGGTTGTACTGGAGCAACGTCGTCATGCACCAACAATTCAACAAATTCATCGACCAAAACACGCGCACACTTCGCTTGTGGTTGCCCAACACCAACGATACAATGACCGAACGGACTTCAATTACATGTTGGTTGGAGTTCCTCTCTCTCTCCAATGACCACAGAGTTGGATTCATGTGCAATAAACTCTGACTAGAAAGACTTTTCTAATTGGATTGGGAGTACTCACATGCTCATCACGGTACTCTCCAAGCGTCCGCCAATAACTCCCTCGGGGCCGGTGCTTGTATTTTCCTACTCCTGCAATTGAATTCTTCTTTTGTGCCAAAACAAAACAAAACAAAGTTTTTCGCCAATTAATAACACCCAATCATCCCAACGACCATCATCCTCAACGCCTGGTTTGGAGCACAAGTCACCAAGCTACGGCGAAGGCGATCCTCTTCCTTCACCGTGTGTGCCCGTGTGACCAGTGGTAATTGAAGCATTCTGCATACTCTTGACATGAAATTCTCCCATGAAATGAATCCTCAGTCGCAGCTTGCCAATTCGCAGCTTGTTCAATTGTGTCATGTGGAGGCCGGCATCGCTCACGCACATATCGGCACCGAGAGAGCAACGGTCTTCTGACATGGAACCAGCCGGCATGATCTCAGGATCCGTGTCGCAATTATCAATCAAGGAAAATGCCGACTGCAGGGGAAGAAAATGCCGACCGCTCTTTGGAAGAATATTTTGGATTGGTATACAAATAAAGGTTGTAGATTTTGAATTTCAGATTCCATCCATATGGTTAGATTCACCAATGTTATCACCAATATTTCTTTTATAAATTTGGAAAGTGGAAATATCTTAATTACTTCTAAATTCGATTACAAGCAAAATGTTATCATTTATTGAGTAAAATTTGTTGGAATGGATTTGAAATGAAGTTCTCTTGGCATGGTGAATTTTTGAAATTTTTGTGTGCTTTAAAGCTATGACCTCATTGTTGGAAATTTGGTTTTGAACTAGAGTCAATGTTAATTTGGCTTTGTCAACCACTTGACACACTTCCACATTTGTAATTTTTAAAAAATATGTATTGTTGTAACACCAAATCCAACCATTAGAGAGGACAATAATTTGAGAAAGTATCTCCACAATTTTAGATGACTTTCATCTATGTAGTAATGAAAAACAAACATGAATATCAATTTGTACATTATCAAGAAAGTAGATGTTGACATAGTGAAGGATTAATCTCATATGGTAGGGTATTCTAGAGGATGCTAGGGATGCATGACATCTTGCAAAGTTAACCTTTCAACGCCTTGATCCTTTTTCAAATTTTGGCACGTTTTTACTTATATCTTTATACAAAAGTATCATATACCACAATTTTATAAAAGTGCTCATTAAGGAAGGTTCTTTTCTCAACATTCAAGAAATACATTGGATGAACGAGAAGTTGGTTGGACTAAATAGTGCTCACAAGCCCTCAGTTCATCATTTAGAATATTGCTATTGAAATGCTTAAGGGTTAAAGTCTCCAAACGTTTGGCTTCTAAACAAATATGGTTAAAAAAATTCAACTCTCATTAGAATCTTTATTCTTATATTAGCATTTGGTAGGATCGGTTAGTTACATGCATGGAATTTGTTTCATCTGCTCACTTGGGGCGACTAATTATGTTTTGGTTCTTGGACCTTGTGATACCCACGATGTTTTGCAAGGGTGATTTATCGCTCAAATGTTATACAAATTATTTTTGAGGAAATATTTGGTGATATCTAGATTTTCCTATTTTTTATGGAAAAGATTGCTCAATCAATATAAAGTTTGGAGACAATATTGTTCTATATCAATGAATAAAAATGTTTTTTGGAGATAGAAAAGTCTGATTGCATCCATGTTTGCTTTGTTTCATCCATATCAATGAATGTAAAAAAATTCACTACTTTTTAGTGATTGCATTTTGCACTGACCAAAAATATTGAAAAATAACCCCTTTTTCTATCCCTTTGTCCAATGTGGGTTCTACTTTATTGGATCTATTGTTTGGACATAGATCAAGACCTTCCATCAATCCGCTACTGTAATACAAACTCCATTTTGTATCTACAACCATGTTATCATTCTTTGTTTTGAACATTTCAACTCATTCAAAAAATTTGGGAAGCTTTTCAAAGATTTGAACCAAATTCTAAGATAAATTGACGCAAGTTAAAACAAAAAAACTTTCTACAAATCCTTGCCTTCTTTTGAATATACAAACTCAAGCACTAAGCCTAAAAATCTTAAAACTTTGTGAAAGATTCTTTTGTTTATTGTGTTTCTATATTGCAAAAATCTAGAGATGTAACTCTAACGATAGTTTTTATATTTTTTATGTTGTGTTGTCAATTCTGTTAGTTATAATTAGTTTCTTTTCAATTCACTTTTAATTAGAGTTTAAAAATTTGAAATTATAGTTTATGTAATGCAAGGCTACCATAACCACAAAGAGTGGGGCAATGAATTATGTGCCATTTGTTAAAATTTCATATGTTGAGTTTTAAAACCTTATCTTGTTTTGAAACCATTGAATACATGTGGTTGTAGAAAGGTTATATTGTTGATTTTCTATTAAGCCATATCTTGAAGCCAATTGGCTTAATTCACTTCTTCAAACTTTATTGCTTATTATTTTGAAACAAAGTCTTCAATATATTTTACTACAATAACATAACTTTATATTAGTTTGTACAAGTTTATTGTATCTTTGTCTTTGTAATTTTGTACTATTTGTATTATTCACATTATGGTAAATTAATATTCTTTACTAATCATTATGTGACTAGAGATTGTTTATTAGATTGAGTATCATACTAATTTTAAAATAGGGAACCATTGACTATATTAGGACTGAATGCTCCAAGCCATTGAAACATTATTCGAGAACATATAAAACAAAAATTTGTCCAATTCAACTTTTATTGTTGTAGCTATTGGAGATATTTGATATCATTAACTCATAGTAATAAAGGAGATCATAGTATCAAAATTATAAAAAATTTAGAGGGATGCAAATATAGTAGTTTACATCCAACATTCATCCAACTTTCATTTGAATTTTGTTTAAAGGTTCATATGAATTAGATCCTATTTCATTCAATATAATTCAAATTTTCAAACTTATCTAATTTTCAACTACTTGAATATGCTTGAATACTACCTAACAACCATAGCTACCAATACCCTTCTTTAATTCCTACCACCATATTTGTCCATATTTTACATCTTCAATTTATCAATTAGTTGATTGACACTCGATGGGGTCACTTAGAGTGTCCATTAAAAACCATGTGTGAACAAAAATTTGGACCCCCTATTTACTTTTTGAATTTTAAATAAAATTAAATGAAAAAATATGAATAGATTTTTCTACTTGGAAAGTTTATATTTTGAATTATTAATGTCTTTATTTGTTAATATTAATTAGTTACAAATTTTTGAAGTAAAAAGATACATTGTAGAATTGAAAAATAACTTTTACACCCCTATATTATATAAGGAAAAACTGTCTCAAAAATGAATAAAAAATTCCTAAAAATAATTCTCTATTGAAAGTTCATTTTGAATTGAATATTGATGCAATGGTCATCTAAATGTGTTCTCTAAAAATATTTGACTTAAAAATACATTCCATTTTAGTGCATTTGTACCTTCCTCTAAAAATCATTCCATCTTTTATTTGAGTTTGAAATTTTGGGAGTAGAATCGTATAGTCATTAGTAAACAATGCTCAAAATTTGAAGTTAAAATTATAGTTTATTAAAAACCACTTGTTTGAATGCTCGCACGTGGTTTGTTGTAGTAGAACTGAGTGCACCCCGAAGGCCCAGTTGGAAGTACGTTAATGTGAACAATTTGTAACAGTGATCTGATCTCCAATTGGGAATTAATATAAAAATATGTTCCCAATCGAATTAGTATGTTGTGTTTAATGTGATGGAATTTATATATTGCTGTGAAATTATATTATTAGCCTAATTGGAGGAGTTATGATGTATCCTTGTGTGATTGATTTAGTTAAAGTTGGAAATTAGAGTATGTATGTATGTTAAACTATGAAATCAAATTGAATTTGTGTGTGTTGTTGTATTTATGATAATTGAGTGCTCAAGTTGGAGATTAGATGTGAATTATGTTTGTTGATTAAGTGCGTAGTCGATAATATTTAAATGTGTGTTCATACCGAATTGAGTTATAGAATGTGTAAATCTATATGAGTCCTAATGGGAGTTGATAAAGTCTATATGTTGTCTTGACTAAGTCCCAATTTGGTTGCTAAGTTGTGTATATCAATCATTAAATGATAATGAATTGTTGAGTGGCTCTAAAGGTATTAATTTTAATTTACATTGTGAAGTATGTTGTTGAAGGATGAATATTGTAGATGATAAAAAAGTTAAATTCCAAATTGGCATGTAAGAGTTGTTAATTTTGTTATAAGTCAAATTTTACAAAATTAAATTGTGATTCAATGTTGGAGTTCCAAGTTGATGAAGAAGAATCTTGTGGTTTCCCTAGAAGAAGACAAAGATCTAATTGAGAAGATCCAACCTAGGTAGTAAGCTTAAGAGCATGACAAGTTGTACTTGATTCAAGCCCGATTTGGAAGTTGCAGTGCACCAGTCGACAAAGTTAAATAGCAAAGTTCCAATTTGGACATAAAAGATAAAATTAAACAAAATTGAAAGACAAAAAAGAATAAAATGGGAGAGATTCTTGCCCTTGTGACCTTTGAGAGGGGAGAGAAATAATTTAGTAATTAGATTTATTGTGTGAGGAATCACGTAGCCTAGTGGAAGTAAATGAACTCTTTCTTGAACTTTGGTTGCAATGATCTATTAGGTAATTGTTGGTATCAATCCTATTTAATTTGCCTCCCTTGGAACGAATTTTAAACTATAAAACTTGGATTAAATTCGAATAGGAACCAAGTTTAATCTACACTAATCCTAAACATCCAATCTTCTCTAAAATTGATAATTTGAGAAAAATCATCATAAAATACTTTACAAAGCATATTTTGGAATTGATGAACAAATGAAAGATGTAGACTTTGAGTTTTAGATTCCATCCGTATGGTTAGATTCACTAATGCTATCACCAAGATTTTTCTATAAACTTTGCAAGAAAAATTTCAAAATTCCTTTGAAATTCAATTAGAGGCAAAGTATTGCCATTTTTTGAATAAAAATTTGTTGGAATGGATATGAAATGAGGTTTTCTTGATAAAGTGATATTTAAAAAAAAAATTATTCCTTAAATCTATGACCTCGTTTTTGTAAATCCGGTTTTGAATTAGAGTCAATGCTATTTTCGCTTGGTCAACAATTTGGCACACTTCTACTTTTATAAGTTTAGAAAAAAAAATTCATTTATTAACACCAAATCCAACCATTAGATAGAACAACAACTTGATAAAGTATCTCCACAAATTAGGATGACTTTCATCCAAGTAGTAATGAAGGAAAAAAAATGATTTTCAACTTGTTCGTCATTCAAAAATTGCATGTTGGAGTGCTCTAAGGTTAAATACATGAACTTTGTACCTTATTACTATAACTAGTAGAAGCACTTCGGAGATACAACCTCATGGGTTTGTAATTCTTGTTTGTGATTTTTATTTGAGCTCTAATGGGCAACTATTCATTTGTTAAAATAAAGAAGAAGAAAAGGAATAAATAACGTTGAATGCGCAACAAGCATCATTTAATGTTGCTCTATGTGCCATCAAGCTACATTGAGATAGATTCCTGTGTTATAAGAATACCTTAAACTTGAACCTTAAATAACATTAGGAAAAATTTAGGCCTCAAAGAGATTATGAGTTATACACTTTTGCAGTGAAATCATAGGAAAAAGAAATTAGGAATTTGATGTGCCACTATTGGTGCCACATCAACTCCACATTAGATTGGTTATCTTAAATTTCAAATTTATTTTAATGTTTTATTGTTCAAAAAAAAAATATTATAATAAACATTAAAAATTCTTTTTTGGATTTGCATTGTTGGGGTGTTAAAAATTAAAAACTAGTGGCCTTTTCAAGCTTGAAATCTTTCCTAATGTCTTGAACTAAAGCTTTGGCTTGTACTAACCTCTGCAATTTAGTACTACAAGTTATAGAAATCGTAATTGTTGACGGTCAACCCTCAGAATACTTCCTCATTGTTTCACGCAACCATTGCATTGCAATTTGCAACTAATCAAAGAGTGTTGCCTCGACCGAAAGACAACTATCGGAACGACAAATTCATTCTTTAAGAAGCTTCTCTTGGATTATACGTGAGGGAGCTAAGCTAGAAAAGTAGATGGGAACTTCACAAGTAACACAAACACTCTTGAAAATTGAGGCATGAAGATTTTCAAGTAGGTAATGCTAGCTAGATTGTCAACATTTCTAAAAAATGATGTATGCCAAGAAAGATCATGAAACCCAATGTAGGTTCTTGTAGGGTAGGATAACTTGGGAACAAAATCCAAGTAATCCTCTAATGGTGGTTTTTTTAATTGGGGAAGGTCAATTTGTCTATTGTTTTGTATCTAAGGTCACTTTTACAAAGATAAATTACTCGCTTTCTATAATTAAAAATTAAAGTCCCTTTTGTTAGTTTAATTATGTGAAATGGATATATTTTCTATCCTAACCTATTCTAGTAACTGTCCATTACCCATGGATGCAAATATTGTACATGTTGTCTTTGACTTACACTAAATTCTAATGTCAAATTGTCCAAGGTTTGTCAAATAGTCATGGTTCTTGTTCTATCGACTTAATCATGCCCACAATATAATATATATCACATGCATACAATTACAATCCTTTAATTACTTTTCCTTTTAATTCATTGTCAATTGGTTAAGTAACGATCTAACTAGCTTAATTGTTAAAAAATGTAGGAATGCAAATTTTACAATCTGTCAGGTCAATTTGTCTCCGTATGCAGAGCATGCAAGACTAAAGGTTCATTCCTTTAATTTTTAGTTCCAGTCAAATAGTCACATTAGCTTTCTTTCTCTATGCTCCACAACAAAAAGCATGTCAATTGGACCAAGTCCCACAATTACATTTACAATTCAACAAGCTTCCTAGTTGGCCAATTGGACCAAGTTCCACAATTACATTTACAATTCAACAAGCTTTCTAATTGGTCAATTGGTCTTGCTATACTAATACATAACTAATTTTATCTATCTCCAATAAATGGTCAATTTGGCCACATTTTCACACATAATTAGAACATGAGTTACACAAAGATTTATCTATGACAAGTTGTCACTTGGGCCATTTTTCAACATGAGATTACAACAAGATTTGCACAAAGATTCTATCCTACAACAAAAGATTTTGGTCTTTAGTTCTTACATTTGCACGTGCAACCAGATGTTAGCATGTCTAATTGACTTACAACCACCAAGAATTAGTCATCTCTTTGCTTGGTACTTCGACAAACCATTTGTAATTATATCTTAACTTCAATTAACTGGTTTAATTGACTCTTTCAATTACTTACATAACTTTATATTGCATTCAAGAATCTTTCCTTAAACACAGCCAATTTAACTACAACTACCATACTCAATCAATTAGACAAACATTTTCTTAATTGGTTCTTAGTGTTTCGCTATTTACATATAACCATAACATCCTAGATGAATCAATAAAGATGCATGAATGGTTTTCTTTATTTAGACTATTAGACCAAGTATTTAGTGATTCAACTTATGTCAAATTGACACTCAAAATATTCCTTATTGGAAACTTAAGCGTAAACCATAACACACAACCAAGAACTAAATTCATGTCTATTGGACTTAAACTAAATTTTAGAAAACATCACCAATCACTAGTATATCAATTTGTTTAACACTCATAGTCTATTTGACTTCAAACATCTTAAATCGTGGCAAAAATATCACCACTTGGCTAATTGACCATTAACTTAAGTATAAATTTCGCCAATCACTGACAATTATAAAAGATCATTATCCGCATAGGTAGAACTTAACCATAGACATAGATCAAGAAAATAATTTTATTGTCAATTAGACAATCGGAAAAGCCAAAGAAATACTTACCCAAAAATGTTTACTTGATCAGCACGCCTAATTGTCTTCCAACTTGTACACCCTCAGTCCACTTGACTTTGATCAACCTTCCCAATCATTAACAATTTGACCACAGACGCTTTTACAAAAAATAAAGATAAAATCGCTAATCACTAGCTAGCTTCTTCACTAAGGGATGGTTGACTAACTGACTCGAAAACAAATCTCTCATTCCCAAGCCAAGAATTGCTTCTTTCCTTACAGCATTGTCTATTTGACATCAAAGTTAACAAATCATAACAATTTGACACAACTTCCTCTCAACTCGACAAATAGACTAACATCAACGTAAAACACGTCAATCACTGGCTTAAATTAAAGTTACCATATTCACCAAATCCCTCTCAACAATGCTCTCAGAACAAGACTATTAGATAGTCAACTAAATAAAGAACAATGCCAATCCTTGGCTAATTGTCCCACACACTAAAATCAACCAATCCCTGGAAAACTTAATCATTTCACAAACTCACTTGGAAAACTTAGCTGCATAAAATATCACAAGGTCAATTTGATAGATAAACCACTCTTGACTAATTAACCCCCCAAAAAATAACCGAAAGAATACCAATCACTAGCAAACCTAAACAAGAAATAAAACCAATTGCTGGTTGCTCACTCAAAATAGAAGAACGCCAATCACTAGCTATGCAATAATAAGACGAATAGATGAATTTGCATTGAGGTGAAGGAATACACAAGTACAATAGACATGGCGAGCAATCACTGCAAGCTTAAGAGAGAGAAACTCAAAGTCTAATCGTCCTTATACTTCTTGGCCATAACCAATTGTAGTTTAACCCTAAGTCTATTTGTCTTTAACCATTGCAACTCTTGCAACTGGCTGTCTACTAGTCATTTAATTAACCATACATCTAATTGATCCAATTCACACTTCACTTCTATTTGTAATTAACTTCTACTAGTCCATTTGACTTCTATTTCTAAAAAAATTTAAAATTCCGAAAAAGTCTTTCTACAGTTTTATAGACTTGAGATTTGAATTTTATGCTTGGTGCTAATCAATCATCCTTGCTTTGTCCCCTACAAATTCGAAAATGATACGAACACGGTTGTGAAATTCAAATCAATGTTGATATGAAATTATAAGATTGCAACTAATAGAATGGGATATAAAGTAGAACTCTCTAATATCACCATCCATCCAATTCTATTACACACAAGATCCTTTCAATTGCATTAGTGGATCCATCTATTACCACTATTTTTAGAATCTTTTATCATGATGGCAATGCCCTTGGAGAGCAGACATATTAGCCTACACTTCAACAAGCACTAGTAGAAAAATAGTGACCATGTCAACAAAAAATTAAGAAAAAAGGGTTGAGGACATTTGTATCCGTGGTCGCGTTGTCTTGAACAGTACCTAACAAAAAAATTGTTGTCCATTTTGTTATGGTGGTCAAATCAAAAAAATAATAATATTAATTTATTTTTAAATTTGCTCAATGAATGGCTGCCACAATGGCTGCATTCACAGGAACAGACAAAGTGAGGATAAAACATATGAATCAATAGAGACTGAAAACGTGAAACCACGATAAGTCAGATCTAGTAATTGGTCAATTCATCAGAAAAACACATCAATGCGCTTCAAGTCACTGGAGCACAATTTCAAACCGTGGTCGTTGCCTTGCAGCTGTTAAGTAATTCGATTCTCACCTTTCGGCTCTCGAGGAATGGAATATCCACCATTGATCCTTTATCTTCAGCGAACGGAACACCCTAAACGGACTTTTTCACGAAGCACAATAACTTCTGCACTGTGCAAGGCGACCATCAAAGGATTTTATGCGGTACGAACACGAGTTTCGACTAAACAGCACATATCAGTATCTTCAGCCAAATGTATGATTGCGAGAACAGCAAGAGGTTCCATTTGATAATTGTCTAATACATTTTGGAATATTAGACATGTCTTTTGTGTGAGGGACATACCGAAGTGGACTGCAGTGTGACGTCCCAATGAGAAGATGCACAACTTAGTTGCACAGGAGCAGCGTCGTCATGCAGCAACAATTCAACAAATTCATCGACCAAAACAAGCGCACACTTCGCTTGTGGTTGCCCAACACCAACGATACAATGACCGAACGGACTTTAATTACATGTTGGTTGGAGTTCCTCTCTCTCTCCAATGACCACAGAGTTGGATTCATGTGGAATAAACTCTGACTGGAAAGATTTTCCTAATTTTATTGGGAGTACTCACATGCTCATCACGGTACTCTCCAAGCGCCCGCCAATAACTCCCTCGAGGCCGGTGCTTGTATTTTCCTACTCCTGCAATTGAATTCTTCTTTTGTGCCAAAACAAACCAAACCAAACTTCGCCAATTAATAACACCCAATCATCCCAACGACCATCATCCTCAACGCCTGGTTTGGAGCACAGGTCACCAAGCTACGGCGGAGGCGACCCTCTTCTGCACCGTGTGTGCCCGTGTGACCAGTGGTAATTGAAGCATTCTGCATACTCTTGACATGAAATTCTCCCATGAAATGAATCCTCAGCCGCAGCTTGCCAATTTGCAGCTCGTTCGATTGTGTCACATATCGGTACCTTCAATATCAGATTTCGGGAGAGCAACGGTCTTTTGACATGGAGCCAGCCGGCATGACCTCAAGGTACGTGTCGGAACTGGGGGGGGCGTCCAAGCACACATCCTCCTCTTCTGCACCCTTCTTCCAAGTCAGCCCAGAGTCCGGAGCAAGTGGGTGCCTTTGATGTCTTAGAGCCTTCCGCCTAATAAGGTCCAACCTGATTTGCCCCCCAAAGGTTTGAAAAGTTCACTGGGTGCAACAAAGGCACTGTGGCCAACATTTGAATGTCTTCTTCATGAAGTTTTAGCGCAAAACAACTATCGAGATCAAGATCCTCAAGGCTCCTTGACTTACTGAAGTCGGGCACCCGTTGTAGACATTCAAAATGCAGGCAAACCACCTATTCAAAAGGTTTGACTAAAATGGATTTCTATGACACAATTGCTTGATCCATTCAAATTTGTTGTAATGATGAAATTTGAATCAATAAAATATAGTTGTTGAACTTAGTGTGGAATGCAAAGTTTAGTGGGCTTTCCATGCCCATCTAATTTCAAAGATTGTAGTTTGGCCCATTGACTTATGCGTTGCTTTTTTAATTTGAACAACAAATAGGAGAAGGTCACAAGCCAACAATTGACAAATCTGCCATGAATATTTGATCCTCAATCATAAAGCAACATATCCAAGGTACTAAACTGCCATTAACAAAGGTCAAGGTTGCTTAAGGAACTTACACACTTTGCATATTTAGTAGAAACTCAAGGCACGAGCAAAAGAATTGATCATTTGATCCAGAACATATATGCTAGACTAATCAACACTTGGTGCTTCATGATTTTGGTTCACAAAGAAGGGCCAAGAATCCTACAGTCCCATAATGCACCACAAAATCTTGCACAAACTAGATGGTCAGGATCCTAATCCAAGATTTCGTATTCCCTTAGACAAAAGTCTATAACGATTTGAGCGCTTGTGCTTTCACGTGATATCATTTCACCCACAATCAATCGAAAACCAATGTCAAAACAATAGAGAAACATAGTCATACTTGCTAGATTTCATTTCACCTTGAAGAGACCCTCTCATCATTGGATGGATCCTGAATGTTTTCAAAAGCTTTGTACTGAAGTTACACGAAACGAATGATGTACTGTATATGCCAAAATATTGAAATAGATTTTTTTTTGTCTATTCTTTAATGATGTGACTAACTTGACCTTCATGATTTGGGTTCACGGTTGAGGGAATGTGACAAGCCTGGTGTGTGCAAGCCTCATTGCAAAGAAACAACAATCCATGGATTTGAGCTAGTTGAGCGCGCATTCCCAATAACTTAGGCTTTTGCCAATTGCACCAACTGAATCGTGGGTGCTCATCCGGGGTCTCATCGCATGGTCGTCATCACAAGCTGTTTTAGGATTCTAGATATTCACAAGCAAAAGCTGAGCACTTTACCCGTAAACGTACAGAGAGTTCTCCCAAATTGACGATTTGAAAAAAAAATCATCATCAGTAGTGCTCTTCGAAAGAATATTTTGGAGTTGGTATACAAATAAAAGTTGTAGACTTTGAATTTTAGATTCCGTCCATACGGTTAGATTCACCAATGCTATCACCAATATTTCTTTTATAAATTTGGAAAGGGGAAATTTCCTAATTCCTTCTCAATTCAATTACAAGAAAAATGTTATCATTTTCTGAGTAAAATTTGTTGGAATGGATCTGAAATGAAGTTCTCTTGGCATGGTGAATTTTTGAAATTTTTGTGTGCTTTAAAGCTATGACCTCATTGTTGGAAATCTAGTTTTGAACTAGAGTCAATGCTAATTTGGCTTCGTCATCCACTTGACGCACTTCTACATTTGTAATTTTAGAAAAATATGTACTCTAATATCACCAAATCCAACCATTAGATAGGTGACATTAACTTGATGAAGTATCTCCACAATTTCAGATGACTTTCATCTCAGCAATAATGAAAAAGAAACTAGAATATTAATTTGTACATTGTCAAGAAAGTGAATGTTGACATAGTGAAGGATTAATCTCATATGGTAGGGTATTCTAGAGGATGCTAGGGATGCATGACATGTTGCAAAGTTAAACCTTCAACACCTTGATCCTTTTTCAAATTTTGGCACATTTTCACTTATATCTTTGTACAAAAGTATCATATACCACAATTTCATAAAAGTACTCATTAAGGAAGGTTGACTTCTCAACATTCAAAAAATACATTAGATGAACAAGAAGTTAGTTGGACTAAATAGAACTCATAAGCCCTCAATTCATTGTTTAGAATATTGCTATTGGAGTGCTTAAGGGTTAAAGTCTCCAAACGTTTGGCTTCTAAACAAATATGGTTTAAAAGATTTAACTCTCTTTAGAGTCCTTATTCTTATATTAGCATCTGGTAGGATCAATTAGTTACATGCATGGAGTTTGTTTCATCTACTCACTTGGGGCGACTAATTGTGTTTTGGTTCTTGGACCTTGTGATGCCCATGATGTTTTGCAAGGGTGATTTATCACTCAAATGCTATACAAATTACTTTTGAGGAAATATTTGGTGATATCTAGATTTTCTTATTTCTTATGGAGGAGATTGCTCAATGACTATAACTTTTGGAGACAATATTGTTCTATATCAATGAATAAAAATGTTTTGGGGGATAGAAAAGTCTAATTACATCCATGTTAGCTTTGTTTCATCCATGTCAATGGATGTAAATAAATTCACTACTTTTTAGTGATTGCATTTTGCAAGTGACCAAAAATATTGAAAAATAACCCCTTCTTTTGTTCCTTTGTCCAATGCGGGTTATCTTTTATTGGATCTACTTTTTGGACATAGATCAAGACCTCCGAGCAATCCACTACTAAGTCCATTTTATATCTACAACCATGTTTTCACTCCTTGTTTTGAACAATTCAACTCATTCAAAAAACTTGGAAAGCTTTTCAAAGACTTGAACCAAATTCTAAGATAAATTGACACAAAAAAACTTTCTACAAATCCTTGCCTTCTTTTGAATATACAAACTCAAGCACTAAGCCTAAATATCTTAAAACTTTATGAAAGATTTTTTTTTATTGTGTTTCTATATTGTAAAAATCTAGATATTTAACTCTAATGGTAGTTTTTATATTTTTTATGTTGTGTTGTCAATTTTGTTAGTTATAATTAGTTTCTTTTCAAATCACTTTTAATTAGAGTTTAAAAATTTGAAATTATAGTCCAAGTAATGCAAGGCTATCATAACCTCAAAGAGTGGGGCAATGAATTATGTGCCATTTGTTAAAATTTCATATGTTGAATTTTAAAACCTTATCTTGTTTTGAAACTATTGAATACATGTGGTTGTAGAAAGGTTATATTGTTGGTTTTTTATTAAGCCATATCTTGAAGCCAATTGACTTAATTCACTTCTTCAAACCTTATTGATTATTATTTTGAAACAAAGTCTTCAATATATATACTACAATAACATGGCTTAAGATTAGTTTGTACAAGTTTATTGTATCTTTGTCTTTGTATTTTTGTACTATTTGTATTATTCACATTATGATAAATTAAGATTCTTTACTAATTATTATGTGACTAGAGATTGTTTATTAGATTGAGTATCATATTAATTTCTAAATAGGGAGTCATTGATTATATTAGGATTGAATGCTATAAGCCATTGAAAACATTATTTGAGAACATATAAAACAAAAATTTGTTCAATTCAACTTTTATTGCCGTAGCTATTGGGGGCACTATGGTTGATATTTGATATCATCAACTCATAGTAATAGAGGAAATCATAGTACCATAAAAAATTTAGAATGTGCAAATATAGTAGCCTACATCCAACATTCATCCAACTTTCATTTGAATTTTGTTCAAAGGTTCATATGAATTAGATCCCATTTCATTCAATATAATTCAAATTTTCAAACTAATCTAATTTTCAACTACTTGAATATGCTTGTATACTTCATAGCTACCAATGCCCTTCCTAATTCCTACTACCATATTTGTCCATATTTTACATCCTCAATTTATCAATTATTTGATTGACAAGAACAAAAAGAAAATATCACACATCTATACGCAACTCAAATTGGTTTTCTTGTTTTGCATAGATTATTTTTGGCTTTGATTTTTGGGATATAGTTAGAATATTATTTTAATTGCACTTGCATTAACCCTAAACATCCAATCATCTTCAAAATTGATGATTTGAGAAAAATCATCATATAATACACTTTAGAAGCATATTTTGGAATTGATGAACAAATGAAAGATGTAGACTTTGAATTTTAGATTCCATTTGTATGGTTAGATTTACTAATGCTATCACCAATATATTTCTATGAATTTTACAAGGAGAATTTTAAAATTCCTTTGAAATTCAATTATAAGCAAATTATTGTCATTTTTTTAATAAAGATTTGTTGGAATGGGTATGAAATGAGTTTTTTTTGGTACAGTGATATTTTAAAATTTTTCTATTCTTTAAATCTATGACCTCAATTTTGCAAATTTGGTTTTGAATTAGAATCAGTGCTATTTTGGGCTTGGTCAACGACTTTGCATACCTTCACTTTTGTAAATTTAGAAATAAAATGTACTTTAATAACACCAAAGCCAACCATCAGATAGGACAACAACTTGATAAAATATCTCCATAAATTAGGATGACTTTCATCTAAATAGTAATGAGAAAAAAATGATTTTCATTCTTTTTGTCATCTAGAAATTGCATGTCAAAGCGCTCCATGATTAATTACACAAACTTTATACTTTATTACTATAACTAGTAGAACCACTTTGGAGATACAACCTCATAGGTTTGTAATTCTTGTTTGAACTCTAATGGGCGGCTACCCATTTGTTAAAACAAAGAAGAGGAAAGGGAGTGAAGAGCATCAAATGCACAACATGCATCATTTAACCCCTAAAGCACTAAACTACATTCTTTTGCAACATAACAATTTTGGGCAACTTACTATGAATGGAATTTTGTATTCTTTTTGCTGATATTTCCATACAACATTTTTTTAAGTAATAGCTTCAAGGCCAAACAATTTTCATAACTTTTGACCACATAGTTAAATAGTTATCATGCAATATGTCATTTTCATTGCTTGGCGGGTAAGCTAGGCAACTCAAAGAACTTCTTTAAAATTTATTATTTTTTTAAATAAAAATTTGAAATTGGTCCTCTAGATTTATATATAAGTGGAAAGCTTTGAATTATTCCATTTTAATTAATGAGATGAAGGTTATGAGAAGTTTGTAGGTATGGAGTCTTTGAAAATCATAACTACCTAAGGGGATATTTTACTTTTATTTTTCAAAGATGAAATCACATGACTTGTGTAAGTCCAAAAAATTTCAAATTTATGGAAGAAAATTTGAAATTATCATGAATTTTTTAAAAAGAAGTAAAACAAATTATATCAAATACAAAGTAAGATTTAATATTTGAATGTATCATAAGTGTTTATTATGGTTTGAAACATCATAGTCTAATCCAAATATTTATGTCATAATTGTCATTCTATAATTAAAAATTAGTAGCTTGTTGGTTATTGGTTGGAAGTGGAAATAACAATCCAATATCTTATTTTTTAAGAATTTCAAAATTTTGAATTGGATACATTACATGTTTTGAGGGGGGACATTAGAGGGCCATTCAAGGGGCCATTTCAAGCTTGTTCTCTATGTTGTGAACCAACCAATGTTGGCTAATTTAAAATATATCAATAAAATAATATTTTTTGAAAAAATTAAAAAACTAATTAAACTTTTTTTTAATGTTTTTTGAAAAAAGAATTCACTAATTTTTAATTATTATTTGACGTAGCAATCACTTTACTTTGCCATGTAAGACTATTATTGTGGCCAAGTTCCCATAATCTAGAAACTTGCAGCCCTGTAGACCAATTGAATCTTATCTATTGGATACTAGAATATGTAAGCTTCATTTCTTTAATAGGACTCAAATTCAATATCATTTTAACCCCTTAAAGATGTTTTTTTTGTACATTTTCCCCGATTGTATATAGAAAAGAAAATTGAGTAGCACATGAATCCCATTGAAACCATAAATTTCAAATCAAGTTGCAAACATACTACTAGTCAACTAAGATTTTTGGGGAAATTTTTGAGTGTTTAGAGTGGATCAAATAAATTCAATATACAGACAACATATGCCAACGTTTTTAGAGGGCAACATCCTTAAGGGGTTGATGGCTAAAATTTAGTTTAAGAGCAAAGATGTGAGATCTGCCAAATACATTAGAAAAGTATCATTTGTTATTCATGAAGTTAGCATCTTCAAATGTAGAAAATTCTATAGTATATGGAGGAGAGATTTTTGAGCATTAACCCCTAAAGGACCAACCTTGTGTTTTTGGCACAATAATTTTTTGGGGTAGGTACATGTGAGTGGGGATTTTATTTTTTTCTTTGAAAATTTCACACAATATGTGGACAAGGAATAGCTTTAAGGACCAACAATTTTCATAACTTTTAACTTCATGGTTAATAGTTATTGCTTGATATATAGTTTGTTTCTCAACTTGAGAAGCTTTGGTAGATCAGAAAAAAAACATTTTTTTTCAAAAATAAAATTTTGAAATTGGTTCATTAGATTTAAATATACATCAAAATCTTTTGAATCATTCTATTTTGATTAATGAATCAAAAGTTATAAAGAGTTTTAGTTTTATGGATTCTCTACTCTAAAATAAACTTTGAAGTCCTTTACTTAACTCAATTTTCAATTCTTTTGGAATGAATGAAACCACAAGGTGTAGATTGTTTATTACAAAATTACAACCAGGTTTTTTTTTTGGCGATTTGGAGCAAAATTGCACCAAATTTTTTTGGCTGGCACCATGACTATAGGAAAAAAAACAAGAAAAATCACCATAAATCGCCTATGACTGCGCGCGGTCTTGGGCCCTAGCGTAGTTTTCACGTGAAACCATCGTGGAACTTGATGCGATGTCGCCAGCGGCGTTCGCCTCGTCACGTCTCCTTTTGCATCCACGGCGCCGCCCAAGCACTGCAATGTCTCTCTCAGAGAAATTGACAGCCACTTCCTCTCCCACTTATTGATCTTCAAGGCCACTTTTTCTCTTAGGTTTCTGATCTTCAATGCCACACTGTCGTTGTGAATGCAAGGGCTGTAGCCCACTTTGCGATGCCATAGGGTTTGAGTAAGTCAGTTTTGCAATGCCCCTATTGCATTCAGAGCTCTCATAGTAGGATGAGTAATGCACTTGAATCCACATTCAATTCCACTTTGTGTAGGTTGCGGCCAATGCGGTGTAGGTTTAGAGAATTTGTAATTGAGACTCTCTGTGCAATGATGGCTGGGAGTCAATTGCGTGATCGTGGAGGGCTTAATATTGAGGAGCAGTTTGGCGTTGTAAAATGGTGGAAGTTGCGCAGGAAGAGCTCTGAATTTGTTACTTGCAGAATTGCATTACGCTTCGATTTCATTGAGTTGGGGTTTTCGAATTCTCTTCGGTTGTGTTTTCCTTGGCGAGGTTTAGGGTGTTGGTGGGAGACAGGTGCTGCAAATGGCGGAGTTTCCTTCGACTCCACCAGACATTGGATTTGCAAGTGCGGCCATGGCCTCAGAGAAGAAGAAGATGGCAGAAAGGCAGCAACGACGATTGGCTCGATTGAAACAAGAGGCGAAGGCAGTGGAACGAAAAGCCCAGGCATCCAAGCGAGCTCTAGAGGCTAAGGCGCGAAAGAGAGCACGAAGTGGTGCGACAATGCGCACCTACTTTACGTCAAGCAGAAACTCGTTGAATCGCGGCCCTTTGGAGAGCAACAATATGGGCGGATTTGGCATGACATCCTCCAGCGCACAATTGATAGACATGGAGTTGGGAACTTCTGAATTCATTGACACGGAGGTTCTTCTTTCTTGCCCCGTTGTGGTTCCTGTCTCCGACAAAGAAGCAACTGCGTAATCGGAGGAAGATCTCGACCTAAGTGCAGACGAAATGGTGAACTCCGATGATGACATGTTCATGGATCCACCGCCTCGCGGGCGCATGAAGAGGAAGAGTGGAGATCTGAAGGCGAAGGCGAAGGGCACCATGAGCGATACATCGTCTACATTTCAGTAGTTGAAGAAAAATTACGACTTACAATGGAAATTCCACAACGAGTGGGCGGCGAAGGAACCATGGAGCGAGGCCGTGTTGGCGGAGGACGGCGCAATGCACTTGGTGCGCTGTAGGCCGTGCTCTTTGGTGCGAGGAAAACCCATCCACATGGCTCCTAAGTGGGATACAATCTCCAAGCATGGCCAACGAGAGATTCATAAGAAGTGTATGGTTCTGTATGCTGCTCGTGGTCCTATGTCTGTGGTAGAGCAGATCCAAGGGTGTAGTACAGCAGAGTTACGCAAGAAACGCGTTCAGTTTGCAATATTATTCCAGCTACTTGCGGGGGAGGCCAATGACTGAATTTGAGGCCTGATTTGAGTTGTATGAGTTCCTCGAGGTTCCTGAGTTGCCGCGCAAGCACTGGGCTGACGGATCCGGTTGGATGATGGCGGAACATCTGTATGACTTCGTCAAACAGAAGATCAGGACACTTGTTTCTAGTGCGGCGTATTTTGCCTTGTCCGTAGACGAAACTAGTACCGTCGACAACACCAGCTGGATTGCAATTCACGCTTACGTGATGGTGAACTGGTGTCGTGTTCCTTTGTTGTTGTCGATCCAGAAGCTTGATGCTGATGGTACCACCACTAATAAGCTCACCACCGTCATTATGAATTCTCTAAGTGCGGGAGGTGGTGTAAGTAATGCAGAGATCGCAGAGAAGTTGCTCTGCTTTGACGCAGATGGGGTAAGTAGTTTTCAAGGCTTGAAGTCTGGGGTAACAACGCAAATCAAAGGTAAGTTTGCTCCTTTTGCCACAGGAGTGCATTGCTGCGCCCACCGGTTAAATTTGGCTGCTCAGTCACTATCTTCTATGACGATAATGCACGTTGTTGAAGAAGTGCCACTACAACAATGGCAATGTTTTATGACTGCAAAATATGACTGCAGTGAGTCGTAAAATCGAAAAATATGACTCACGCAGAAATCACTGTAGATGACTCGGGATATGACTGACTCTAGTCGTTTAGAAGCAGTCGCTTCAGACATTAGTCATATTGGCAGTCATATTGGTTGAAGGGTATAAATGCTCATATTTAGCCATAGTATGTCAACTAGGCGTATACTTTGATTCTCCTAGGGGGGTCTTGACTTTTTGTTGAGTTGCCCGGGCAAACAAAAAAATCCTACGTAGAATATGACTATGGCGAGTCATATTTTTTGATGACGTGGAATATGATTGAAGTGAGTTATATTTTTTGATGACATGGAATATGACTGGAATGAGTCGTATTTTTTGATGACATGGAATATGACTGAAGTTAGTCATATTTTCGGATGACATGGAATATGACTGCGGTGAGTCATATTTTGTAGTGACGTGGAATGTGATTGTAATGAGTCATATTTTTTAGTGACATGGAATACGACTACGGTGAGTCTTATTTTTGAGTGACATGGAATATGACTATGGTGAGTCATATTTTGCTATGACATGAAATATGACTGCGGTGAGTCATAATTTGCAATGAGATGGAATATGACTATGGTGAGTCATTTTTCACAGTGACGTGGAATATGACTATAGTGAGTCATATTTTCCAGTGAGGTGGAATATGACTACAGTGAGTTATATTCGGCAGTGACTTGGAATATGACTATGTTGAGTCATATTTTGCAGTCACGTGGAATATGACTGCGGGGAGTCACATTTTGTAGTGACAAAATATGTGACTGCGGTTAGTCATATTTTCAGTGACGTGAAATACGACTATCACGAGTCATATTTCCCAGTGACATGACATATGACTCCTCCTAGTCATATTTCATATACAATACGATTATTGAGTTTTTTTGGTTACTGCTATGAGTGAGGTCCACTTCTATTTTTTCTAAAAAAAATTCATATCCTCTTCCATGCAAAAGAAACCAACATGACATTCTAATATCAAGTCCTAAACATGAATTTGCAACTCCTTCAATCACCAAACCTGGACATAAATTCAAAGATGCACTTCAAAGACATTTATTACTCAAGTTCAAAACACATACGATAAACATTCGCACTGTAAACACCAAAGGTACACACACACCTTACTTTATACTGCAGTGTGCAATCCACTACTTCATATCTTCATTCATTCAGCTGAAGGAGCCAAACCTTCAATGGGCCACTTCGTCACAGACTTCACAGCGTCGCCTACATGCACTATAGGAGGGTCGTCGTTGTTGTTTGCCTCATACAAAAGAACCATTTCCGATCCAGGAACCACAGATGTTATGCTAATAGACATATTACCCTCTTCAATGAGCCGTCCATGAAGTGAACCTCCTGCAACATTAACTATGACTCCGTGTGCAATTACATTTTCTTCGGCCTTCTTATCATCGTCCACGTCGAACAATTTCACCTTTGACCCTACAGCCCAGGAGACAAGGCTTTGATTCTTTGAGCTCCGAGAACCTTCAAGCGATGTCTTTCCACCTTGTGCATCCTGTATTTGCATTGACAATACATGTATACTTTAAGTATACAAACAATGGAGCTTTACTTTCACTGGTTTCATTGGAAGGCAAACAATATATTAAAAAATACATACCTGGGGCAATGGATTTTGTAACTGACTGATCGCCTTGTCCAAGAACATCACACAATATTCAATGTCGGAAGGATTTTGACTAAAAACTTCAAAAGGTTCTTTCTGGTTCTTTAGGAAGTTGTCTTCTGAAGCTAAAGGATCCCATGCAGCAATGGGTAATACATTTGTACTAGGTGACTTAGATGTAGCTGTGGAATCCCAATCCACTTGAAGGACCCTAGCCGAGCCATGGGTTGGATCTGGAATCATGTCAAATAAATCATGCAAGTCTCTCTTTCCACCACCAACTTCCCTTCCCCAAAGAAAACACCACTTCATGGGTGTCCCACGAGCTAGGAATCCAGCCACTTCCTGTAGAAGCGCCTCTCCAATCGGAGCCCATATCTCGACATCAAATCGAGAATGGAGCATTGTCACAAACGTTGCACACTCAGCCCTTTTCTTAATTTTTATTTTAAACTCTCTATCATAATGAATTGTACCATCGGGCCCCTACTCTTTTCCATCGTGTAGTGGTCGGATGTCACACAGAAAACCTAGGACATTTAACACAAGTATCTTTCTACGTGAATCATCCGAAACTCTCACCGGTGGAAACTTCAGCTTCCTTGACATATTCTTCTTCTTTGGAGGTTTGCCAACATTTGCAGCCCTCATTGCCCCCCTCCTTATGGGGGGCTCCTCCTTTGTGAATTCCGAACTAAATTCTGAACGTTCTTACTGAGACCCTCCTGCCCCAGTCTACATGCACATCAATAATTTAGCATTCACCGTCATTTACATTCTACAAAACATGAATTCAACAAATACAAGAACAGAATATCAATTACGAATTATACATACATGTGACATAGGAGCACCTATGGCTACTCACACAATAACTACTCTAATCACCCGTGCTTATACATATTAAAATATTAGTGGCCCTCTTCAGAAATGGTGGAAAATTATTAGCCACCATAGCATGCAACAAAATATACTTCACCACAGTCACATAATGATAAACAAGAATACTCATACTCATACGTAGTGTAATACATAAGGACCTTCTTGAACACAAGAAAATTAGCACCTCGTAAAACAGAGCAATAAAAGTAACTTTGCAAAGTTATATACAAAGAGATATGGCTAATACAACTTACATATAAGTTAATATGACTCCCTATAGTTACACAATATGAAATACAACTTCCATTACTTATATATTAAAACATTCAACTTTCATTAGTTATATATTAAAAAATATTACTGCAGTCTACTATATACTACTAAATATGACTATTACTAGTTATATTCTATAAAATATGACTGGCACCAGTCATATTTTATAAAATATGACTGGTACTAGTCATATTTTACAAATTCTGCTTGAAAACAATCATATATTGAAAATTATGACTGCCACTAGTCATAGTATATGCAAACACTACAATTAATGATTGTCCCTAATCACAAAACAGAAATTATGATCGCCAACACCTGCATTCTAAGACATACTAATGCTTCCTATTCCACATGCACGTCATGCACAACTCATACACATACACAACATATTCATTAACATGACAAAACCAACTCTGTGTAGAATACTGTACCATCTTGCATTTCACTATCATTCAAACATTATTTATTTGTTCACCTAAAACAATTACACTTTCCATAAAACTCTTTTTAATAAACAATAAACTCAACAAATGAAGCAGTGAATACACTCATGCCAGTCCATCTCACCTTTGAATCATGTTGCACCTCCTTCGTCTTGTCATCAGCATTCCCTCCAGTCAATGCTCCACGGTTGGATTGAAGACTTCTGTTTGTGCCCAATTTCTCAACCTTGCCCTTCCTCTTCTTTACACTTACATGATCCTTTTTTCCTTTTGTAACACCGACTGGTTTTGCACTTGCTTGAACCGTTGGCAAAGTGTTCCCATTTTTCTTTATATTTTCCACCTCATCAATAGTGTCTTCCTCCTTTAAAGTCACAATCACATTCATAATTCAGTTGGTAGGATTTCATGTCTAACTTCCTCAAATGACATACAACTCTGAACAAATACAATGGCAACAAAGCCTATTCAAGTACGTTGAATGACATTGAAGGGCTTATGATCTTTGCACAAACCTCTTTGCCGCATCCACAAACTCAACCTCTTTCCACACATTCACTACATGGGGTTCTGTGGTTGCTTCTCCTAGTGTCTTCAGAGGGACAAGGGTGCTGACATTTACTAATCCCTCCATCATCTCTTCACCACCGGCACCTTCAGGCACTGTGGTGCCTATTTCAGAACTTGAAGGGTGTGTATTCCGTCCACTCTGCTTCCGGACCTCGAATAGAAGTTGCTTCACTAGGGCACCCATTTCACTCAGCTCCCCTTTGATAGTCTCTTTAAACGTATACAATTCATTTCGCACTTCTTCTATGCCTTTACCAGCCAACCTTGAATTACTCAATGCCCCTCCTGAACTTGACGAGCGGATGTGCAATGATTTGTCCGGTGAAGCAAGCTCTGCTTCCACTTCCATTTGAGTAGGGGGTCTACCCAAATGTGCAGCTTGCAAGGAAGGCAGTCCTACATGTATTAATTTCATGACCAACACAATCAAACGTACTTAAAACACTAAGAAGCATTGACAATAAATACACTATTTCACCTCCTCATGCATGTGTCCAATTACAAGTGAAAATACTAACATAACTTACTATTTAGAAATGTAAATTGTCATATTGTAACCACGTACGACTTCATGTAATTATAGGACTACCTACATATGACTATACATTGTTACCATTGTATCCTAATATGAGTACATGTAGTCACATGCAATGCTACATACAAGTGTAGGTAGTCACAATATAGTCAAAATATAATTTCATGTACATCAATGTCTATTCATTATGATTGAATGTACTCATAGCACCATCTTATTCATCATTCTATGTTGTACTAAACATTTCTAATTCCTGGCTAAACATTGTCATATCCCCCAAAAACTTTGCCTTGTATAGATGCTCAATTAAAGAATCAATGATTGTGAAAATAATACTACATACACAATAACATGCATCAACTACAATGATAGGAAGACAAATGTCTCTTTTACTTACAAGGCGTGATTTAACTTCTCCCTCAGATCGTCCACTGTAGGACACATTTTGCACGGTCTGCCGTGCTACCTTCATATGTTTAGAATATGCTACTTTGTCTGTCCTCTTGATGAGCTTCTTGAAGTTCTCAACGTGGTGTGCCTTCACAGTTTTTGGAATGGGAGCCTCAGCTTCTATCAATTTCTTCATGTTTGCCCTCTTCGTCTTCATTTGTGACCTCAAAATGCGGAAGAAGACATTTTCAGGTACATCGCCTTTTTCACCACGATACTCGAACTTTGATGCCATTTTCTCCTTGATTGCTAAAAGTAGAGGTCGGGGATGCGAATTGAAGTCATCCACACTCCAATCCAAATCACGAGAATACCCACAAAGCTTTGTCAACCAATCCGCTCTATGCACTCCCGTAGGACAACCCATAAGATCAACTTCAACCCAATCTTTGTCATCAACCTTCTGTAGATTCCTTCTCAACTGCTTGAGATTGGATTGTCGTTGAAGACTTGTGCTTCTGTCCACATTCCGAAATTCCTTGCCTTCAGTTGCACTCAGCTTCCGCATCTTCTCACGTAATTCATTTGGGTTAGCTCCACTCTTTGCCATGCGCTTCAATATACTGACTTCTCGTAACTCCAGCTCATCTACTACATCAGTAGAGAGCTCGTCATTTGGGCCATCTCCATCATCCTCCGCACTAAAGTGCTTGTCCATGTCTTCTTCATATTCCTCCCCCACCATTGTGTCCTCAGTGTCATCAAATAACAAATTATCCTCTTCTGCTTGTGTCGTGACCACCACGTCCTTTGATGATGTCATCGTCTTCTTCTTTGTAACTTTCTTAGGCCACGGCCTAGGGTGATGTTGTTGCTGTTCAAGTACCTGTGAAGGCAAATAAAAATAATTGATTATATCGTAGTAACTATTACTTGTGACTGCAACTAGTCACAGAATATCATTTGTAACTACAAAAAGTCACCAAAAATCATTTCTAACTACCAACAAGTCACGGATAATCATTTTTAACTACAAACAGTCACGAAAACCCATTTTTAACTACAAATAGTCACAAAAAATCATTTCTAACTACCAAGAGTCATAGAAAATCATTTCTAACTACAAACAGGCACAAAACAACATATTCGACTTAACTTGAATTCTCAAAATATTATTTGTGACTACAAGCAGTCACAAAAAATCATTTGTTACTTGGCTTCCAGTCACAAAACATCATTTGCGACTGCAAATAGTCACAGAAGACAATGCAGGACTTGACTTTCAGTCACAAAATATCATTTGCAACTGCCAATAGTCACAATGGACAATACTTCACTACAAACAATCACTATGGATGAATATTGACTGCCACAAAGTCAATAAACAACAATAATGACTAAAAATAGTCATAAAACATGATTTTATAGTCAGAAGTCTACATACTGTTGTCATTCATGACAATAATCACTCACGAATGGTCATTTGAGACTACAATATATCTTACTCGGTCATTACGAAAGTACTAATTAAGAATTGATTTTCTCTAAACTTAATCAATCACATGTGCTCACGTGACACTCAAATGACTTAAAACTTCTTTTTTTAAAAAATAAATCCTATAAATCCACTTATAGAACTTGAAGACCTTAGAAATGACGAAGACCACATTTCTAAAGACAAATCATGAGTCCTATAAATGGTTGCACTCTTCTATAAAAAATGTCCTTTGCAATAATCCACATATGCATGGCAATTGCAATAAAACAACGCTTCAACAATGATGGGAAATTTTCCCAATATTCCATTAATTATATGCATTTCAATATAACTATTACTTGCATTTGGGAAGGAATTCATCTAACCTTCAATGTATGGTACTCTCCCTTTGACGCCTCTTCCTCTACTTCTTTGTCACTATCTCCTGAGTTGATGCCAAAACTCCCCCCCTCCACAGCCTTCTTCGTTGTTGCCCGTGTCTGCCTCTCAAATGCTGGAAACACAGTGTCAGAGCTCTCCCCTCCTTTTCCTAGCTTTATTGCTTGTGGCTTCTCAAGGGGCACGTCACGGCTGCTCTCAAAAATCCCCGCAAGCTGATTAGAAGTCATTTCCAATATTGGAAACGTAATTGCTGGAAAACTAGCAATTGTGCGAAACAATTCCACTTGCACATCATCTGACAGATTAGCTATCTGTCTTGTCAATTTCGCCAAGATATTGTCCATAGTTCTTAATCCTAGAGCCCTGATGTGATTGATTTAGATCAAAGAACACATGGGTCAGACCTCTCCATTATGTTTCAAACTAATGACACTTCCCTATAATTAACTTGAATCTGTACTATCCTTAATCATGATAAGGGACAACAATTTTGGCTTCAATGAACTCTTACAGACAACTCCATTTATGTTTCGAATATTTAGTAGAGCTCAGTATCTTACCTCACTTCTCTAAGGTTTGCCAATTGTGCCGCAATGTCCAACAAGCCTAAATCGCTCAATTTCTGTGAGTTCCTCTGAATTTTTTCTTTTCTCAACTTCTCGTACTCATTGATCTCAGAAGCCATGCTATTGTGGGAGTTTACATGGACGAGTCCTACTTGGAAAGGAAAAAATTGCATCTTAGTACAATAGTGACATCTCAAGCATTAATGCTAAGTGCTAACATCTTCTTCATTCATATATGGTATAGAGTAGGAAACAACAAGATACCATTATATAACACATATTACAATTAGAAACTACAACTATGCAAAAAAATGAATACCGTTGTTCTAAATAGTCATCCATTACATTTTAATTCAATCACAATTGAATACATGCATAATGTTTTAAACTTTTATGACTATCTTCAAGCTACTGTACTCTTATTACGCTACATTATTCTTTGAAGGCCACATGTGATAATGCTAACATAAAAACATATACCTAATTTTATTCATAAAATCCCTTTGTACAGTGAAATGTGTCTACCTTCGTAGACATCATTATATTCTAGAAAATTGGTAGTAGGGGAAAAAAAATATCCCATTCTAGACAATTGTTTTCATTTCCTCAAAATCAAAATCAAGTTTTAGATGAATAAGATTAGAAAAGGGCTCATATTTCTCTATTGCTTGAGATAAGAAGAATGTTCCATTTGAATTAAAGTCATTCAATGAACAATTAAATATATTATTGTCAAAATCTTTTCACCATCACATTCATGATTCATAACATATAAGCTTTTCTCTGTGAATTGCCTTTCTTTAGGAGTTATTGATTTTTTGAGTGAAATGTCAAAGTAGGACAATGTTATGCCTAAATTTCAACCTAATTTTGAAACTTCGCAGAATTTCTCTTCATTGAAGCTATAGAAACTTTATTTTTTTTAGAATTAAAAAATATTACCAATGTCCTCAAAATGTGCACAAAATGAGAGTAAAATACTGCAGTGCATTCAACGTCATTCAAGGAGTTCCACCAATGACGTACCGGAAATTGATACAATTGTCAAATCTCGTGGCTTCACGACTCTATGATGCACTCCTCATGTCGTTCAAGTAAAATTGAGCACCTGCGCATGGAGGACTTCCAATTAGAAACTACATCGTGCCCTCATTTTCCAACAAGAGAACACTCCAACAAACAATGCAAACATAACTTTCGTTTCATGCGTTACACTGTCTGTGCCTTTGTTTGGTGACTACGATTATAGTGAGCTTTTGGGTTCTTTGGAAGGCGACACGTGCGGGCTATGGTAAAGGAGAATATTTCTTGGTTGGACACGATTTCCCAACCTAAATTGAACTGCCAAGACAAACTTCATGAGGCGTACAGAGACCAGAGGTACCGAACTACAGTTTACCTTCTCTAAAATGACTACATAAGTTAAATAGGTACAAGTGTACTTCAACCCCAAGCTAAAAAACAAAATCAGAGTTCTTGAAGTACTTGGTGGGAAAAAAAGCTGCAAATTCTAATGATGTACAGTAGGTCCCAAGTAGAGAAATCCCTCTACAAATGAAACCCATAATCTCATTATTGAACTCCGCACTGAAGTCAACACAACATAGATCGTGATACACAAAGACCTACACAAGCACGGTAACTGGATGAGTCTGCAACGGACCCAACTGATTTGATAATGGACCCAAATGATTTGATGAAGGACCTGCACGAACACCACCAATGTCTCACAGTCAGTCGAAGCACATGCACAAACCCCAAGAAACTTAGAATCCAACAATTTAGAATCCTCGTTCAAGCAAAACAACTTACCTCACGTTGAAGGTGGAACTGAGGAGTCCCTGAGAACTAGTACCCGTGCTAGTGCAGGCCTTTATTTCGTTGCTTTCGGCAGCCAGCTGCAGAGAAGTTGTAATCTTGGGATAGTTTTCTCTGCACAACTTCGGCGGCGATTTGGAGGCGATACTCAGAGGGTAGCAGAATCGAATTTTGATCTTGTACCTCCTGCAACCTGCCAAACATGACCTCAATTAATTTGAGTTCTAGCACTAATATGTCAGACCATGCTGCAGTAGAAAAGAACTGCCCAGGACCCGTGTACACAAACTCATACGCGCTGTGCAGGGCGTGAAGAAGACGGGCGAGATCCACGGTGCACGGTGGAGAAAGCAGCGCGTATTGGAAGATGACGGTCCCGCATTTGCAGCCGGACCAGCCCTGCCATGAGGACCTGTGAGGTTTTTAAGGAAAGCGGAACCCGATGAGGTGCAAATATAGCACCATCACCTAACCCTCACTTACGCTCTAGGTGTGGCACTTCATGAAGACGGGCCTTCAGTCGTGCCTCCGAAAGTGGGCCCGGATTACCTGGCGCGTCGGCTCGACTTTGGGCCCGACCACAACCTCGCAGCCTGGCTGGCAGATCGCGACCCGCAACTTGCCGGCCGCTCCTTTAACGACCCGGACCCCAACCCCAACGGAGAAGCAGCGCGACGGAGACGGATCGCTTGCCGCAGAAGGCGGAGTCCGTGCGTAGATTTTTTTTTTTCAACTTCCTTTGCTTGTACTACGTCGCCGTTTGCGCCCACGCCGTTGTTGCTTTTCCTGACTTTGTTGCGGTTTGGGGAATGCGACAGGTCGCGCGCCTTTTGTACGCCTCGTCCGCGCTTGCTTTAACACGACAAGATTTGAAGACTTGCGGAGATCAGTTAGTTAGCTCCATATGATCACCTGATTGGTTCAGTTCATGTGCAACTGGACTTGTCGAAAATGCCGGTCAAGTTACAGAGGACTGGATTCGTTTTTTAAGTACATCCAGTGTCGCCAAAAAATTGAGATATTTGGGATTAATCTAGTGCGTGGTTCACCAGGAATGTGAGTGCACTTTCAGTTGGTGGTATGTGATGTAGAATTGTATGTGAACGTCTTCCAGGATTGAACAGAAACTCCTTTGATTTCTTTGTGTGTGTTGAATTAATTCGTTGAAGTCCGCGCCTGCTTTAACACGCCAAGATTTCACGACTTGCGGAGATCGCAAATTCGCAATTGATCAAATTAAATGTTGACTTCCAATGCGAGTGTCTATTAACTCCATGCACATTGACTACAACCAAAGGCCATCATGAAGAAGAAATTACGATTGCCAACGAAACTGAGAAAGTAGCAGTCTTTAAAAAAGTCAATACAATTCTTTTCTCCTGATTTTCTTAGGAAATTAAAGACATTATACAGTATGCGGAGATTTCAAATGACTCACCAGACCTCTGCCTAGCATGTGCCTGCTTCGTAAATCCCTCGCTCGCGGCTCAGTCGAAATTCCTTGACTGGAGCTTCCAGCATCGTTGTATCCACTTTCTGAGGCCATCAAAAGCCGTGTTGTCTTCGTGAGCTCCAGAAAAAAATTACAAAACAATTACATGCTATACTTCCAAATTTTCATACAAACATAGAGGCACTGCAATGAAAAGCAAGGGTTAGATTTTGATACACTTCATAATCGCATGAATTTGCAACCGTTGATACATATCGAGCAGACAAAGTAAAGAAACTACACTAAAAGCTGCACGATCTTCTCATTTAAGGGTACCGTAAGTTTTCCCTTGTGCTCCACATTACTGTAGTAATCTTATTCCTCTTCCCATCCTTCTAACATAAGACAAATGTCCGTAGAGTCCAACTCACTCACGACATCGACACACATGCATCACATTCCTCACATGGCTGGAAGCCTCTCACAGATAAGCATGTCAGAGGATGAAAACTCGGGAGATTTAAGCAATCCTCCACCATACTTAAACCGGTCAAAAGCAATCAAACACCTGCTGCTGACGGTATGCAAAATACTAATCGACAAATATAGTTTGACGCTCTGAGTTCCTCCATTCAATAGTTTTCTGTGCTACACAATCACGTTGATAGCAACGAAATTCGAAAATATTACGGTAAGAAATTCAGACCTGAAAAGATGGACTAGTTACGCAGTTTGAAAAGCAATATTTGTCACGCAATCCGCAACCGGTGTCTCCCGTCTCTGTCGCTGCTTCTCCATCGGCGTCAGTTCGCGATGAGAGCGAGCGTCAAGTGCCGGGTCGGGCTCCATGGGCCATCGTGGCCTGGCCCAAGGTCCAGCCATGTTCACTGGGCCCACTTTCGCCCATCTGCATTTATGAATTCTGAACGCTAGAAAGTCATTTATGAATAGAAAATTCTATTCCAAGGTCTGTTGCGCCGCAGTGACATGCATGTCAACCACTTCTTCTGGGCGGATTCTTCAGTTCGATCCCGAAGTCCACATCTTCTCACAGCCATGTACCACTTCTTTTGGGCGGATTCTTCAGTTCGATCCCGAAGTCCCCACCTTCTCACAGCCATGTGTTGTGATATTTGAGTGCAAAGCAGGACAGGGTGGATGACAGATTTCAACAAAGATCTTGACTACCGATCTTCTCGTGCAGACACAACCTCACGATCTTCTACTTTGGAGTGAGTCACGAATTTATTGTTGGGATGCAAGCCAGGTACTCCGAGTTCTCTGTCTTCAAGTTATGCACGTACAAGTTCGTTCTCTGTCTTCAAGTTATGCAACTACGAGTTGATTTTTAGACAGAAGTGCAACTAGTCATGGAATCTAAAATTAAGTTTTCCGTAGGTCGTCCTAGGAAGGATGTACCGACAGCAAACTGAAGGACTGACAGCGAACTCAAGGATTTCAGTTCTGCACTTTTTGAAATTCAAGAACTGTTGGTTTTCGTAACGTATGTTGATGCTGAAACACTGTAGAGCAGTTACGCAATTCATGAAGTTGTGGAGGACGAATTAGGCATTGTGGCAGGGTGAAAGGATAAACCCAAATCCTCAATAACAATTATTTTATGGCAAAATTAGAATTGTCAAATGCTGTCAATGCCTCTGACTTCATGAAGCATGCAATATTTGTTAGTTAGTGGAACATGACAGCAGCATGCTAGTTTGTTTTCTATGATAGCTTTATCAGTTGTGTTGTTTCTGATTTGCCGTGTTGTTCTGCAGGTGTCATTCATGTTTGCGGAATTGATTCCATGTAATCGTTCGACGCATTGACGTCCTTCTCTGTGAGTATTATTGTATATTGGAAAGGGTAGGAGAGGACGCACTAGCACATGAAGAAGAGTAATATTCAAATGCGTTATATGTATATCATCGAATGAAAGTAGTATGATTTGCTAAAGTTGATCCTAGATCCCATAAGAATTATATAAGAAACTCGTGCCAAAGGTGTCAAACTTGTCAAAATCTCAGTGGTAGCATTGCGTGCACTGCTATGGTCATTTGTGAGGCCTCATAATTCTATTGCAATTGTTTTTTGCATTCCAGAGTCATGTAGATTTGAACTATAGGAACCAAGTTGGTATATGGTATAGAGATGAAAATTTGTTGATTATTGTAATTTGTTAATTGGAATGTCATAGAGATTAAACAATTTAAGCCTACCCCAATTCAAAATCCACGTAATTTAAACTACAATTTCCGAATGCTTAAACAACATTCTATGAGTTTTTTAGGTTGAAAGTTATTTGTGAACCTAATATTGTCCATTGAACAAAGTTCAAATATAGACACTTGAACCATGAAATACGTCATTGGGTGCTTGCAAGAAACACTTGTACTATTTGTTGCGTTTTTCAATAGTACTCATGAAATCTGTAGGAGTATTTTAAAATTATAATTTTTTTTTTTTAAATTTTAAAAATATGACTTATGTGTGTCCCTCTAAAATTAAGGTTTTCACCAAAGGAAATGTGTATGAAAATTCTCTAAGTAGGAGAACTTGAAAAGTGCCAAATTTGAAGAAAATAGGACCTTTGATTCAAAAATTAGTTAGAAATAGTAAAAATAAGTAAATACAAAAAATAAAAAGTGTCTATTTTAAAAAACTTTGTGAAGATGGTGACGTACCGAAAAACTGAAAAAAATAATGTTTTATATGTTTCAAAATGCAAGCACAAAGAAGCTCTCTTCATAGACTTCCACACCACACATAATTAATTATTTTTAAAAACCTTTCGATGAGAAGTTCTACTTATATGTGAGGAACAACTCCACATAATTTTCTTGATGTAGGGTTCACGGAAAAGGTACTCAGTAGTACTCAAAACCTCCAAATTGGCAAGTGTGACATTCATTTCAGGCCTATCATTGGATAGTAAGTTATTTTCGAAATTTACCAAAAAAGCAAGGAAGTTTTAGGATAGTCATGAGTACCTTCCTTGTGAATCTGAAGTCATTTGGAGTTAGAACACAAAAGTTATGGCTAGAAAACAACTCAGCCCGCAAGGTGTGACACAAAATAGTAAAAGTGTTTCTTGCAATCACCCCATAGCCAATGGATACTTTAGAATAATTTTGAACTACCATTGGATGCTTAGAAAACCTTTTGATGTACTTTTGTCAAAGTAGATGGCCATTTGAGGCTTCAAGGTTGATGTTTGAAATTTCAAAACAATTAGTTTTGGTACCTCTTATGCTATCTTCTGTTATGCATTCCATATTTCACTATTACATGTAGGCGAATTATTTTTATTAATTTTTTTCAAAAAATTAAATCATATATATTTTATTAGTCATAACAACTTAATGTTTATATAGGAAGTTTGAATTTTTTTTGAATTTCTAAATAATTTTTAAAAAAAATCAAATCAAATGTGATTTTTTGATATGAATTTGGAAATTTAATTCTAGGTATGTATTATAGTGGAGAATGTGATAGTGTAAATTGTTGTAGGTCGAAATTCAAAAATTCTATAGAAAATGTAGGATATTTTATCATTTTTCAATTTCGAGTAGCCTTCATTTCTATCATTGGATTTGAATTTTAGAAGGACAATTTTTTTATGGTTTTCATTCAGAAAAATGAAATGGAGGTTTCATTACTGCACATTTGTGGAAAAAGAACATATTGTGTATTTTGGAAAGTAGGCATCTTATATAGTATCACAAAAAATGCTTGAGTTGTCTACCGAGTCATGTTATGTAACCTGAGTTATATCTTGAGTTATCTGACTATACCGAACCATGTCATGTAACCTGAATTATATTTTGAGTTATGTGACTGTACCGAGTCATGTCATGTAACTTGAGTTATATCTCGATTCACATGACTGTATCAAGTCATGTCATGTAACTTGAGTCATATTTCGAGTTATATGACTATACTGAGTCATATCAAGTAGACTGAGTTATATATGAAGTTATATGACTGTTGTGAGTCATCTATAGGCATTGAAATGATTGAATGTAGTCATTCTAAATCATTTCTATGACTTTGGAGTAGTCATAGCCATTTGCAATGGTCATTTAAAGATTCAATTATGCCAAATCCGAAAATTGATTTGAATTTTTGACAGTGGAATTTTCTTTGTAGTGCATATGGAGGAAGTGCGCACCATGTCTGAAGTGGAGCTTCAAAGCTTGCGAGATCTACGATTATGGCAAGAAGAAGAAATTTAAGCAGATACCATGCGTCTAACGAAATACCCATGCCCATGCATGAAGTGTGCAGGCGGGAAAGTGCTTGATAGACGTACAATTCGAAAACATCTTCGAAGCAAGAAAAGGGATCTAGCGTTTACAGCGTCAATCTTGGTAAGGACTTTGAAGAAAACCAATTGTTCATTAGAGAAATTTTATGCATTTACCAACGTTCTGGCTTTCTTGCTTTGTTAAACTATTAGTGACTTGTGTAGGCCTTGTAGAGACCCTATGTAGAAGCTTCCACTTTGGTATCTTTACAAACCTTTCTAAGAGAGAAACGTACTTCAGCAAATGGCTCGTTCAAAGAAACATCTACAAGAGTAATAGCTTTAGAGAAGTGGAGGTCAAACATGTATGATGGACAATGGTGTGATGGACCCATACCAAAACTAACAGGATTTTCCTATTGGAAAAGAAATTGGGACGTCAAGATATCAATGTTTCCTTTCATGGGTTGGGGTCTTTTTGCACTCCAACCTGCCAAGAAAGGGGAAGAATTACTTCCCTTTGTAGGACCACAGTACACTCTAGCAGAGTATAAAACTTTGAAGAAGAGACGGCCTCGCATGAAGTCGTATGTGATGCAAGTTGAGCCAGACTTGTATGTAGATGGAGATGTAGTGAAGGGAAATGTAGCTGGGTTTATTAATAGTTCTGTAGGTCGAGAGGAGTTAGGAAATGTCATGTGGGAGTTTCGCATGCTGCCCAAACCATGGAATAACTTGGAGTGGGGATATGTAATGACGTTAGCATCAAGGGACATAGTGGCTGGAGAAGAACTCTATGCACATTACTATGTCAATTGAGAAGCTTACTTTGAAATGACTACGAATAATCAATTTTTCCAAGAAACTGTGATTAGTCACAGGTAGTGGTCATTCATATTTTGTAGTTAGAAATATTATTTAGGACAGTTGTCATTTGTAGAATATCATGGTATAGTGTTAGCAAAAGTCAATTATTGGCATGTGTTTTGACAAAAGACAACATGAGGATGTAATTGTGTATTCATGGCATAACAGGTCGAAATGATAATTATTTTCACTGAATTCCAAGCATAGAATCGAGTAAACAAAATTGAAATTCTTATCAATTAATGAAAAGTGAAATTGCAAATCATTTCTTTAAATTAAGAAATTATATTTTGGAGATGTCATTGAAATGTTGATGATGAATATCCATTAGTATGGAACCTTACATGTTTGTATGATCACGTCCCACGAGTTTACATGATTCAATGATGAATTAGACAAAAAACTTATATGTGCATATGATGCACATATACCAATGCAGGATGACTATGCTCCCGTGGACCTCTGATTGCGTAAACGAAGAAGTTTTCGACGAGAGCATTTTCAACGAGACCCCTCTCCAAATGCAGGAGAAGTAGATGTGCTTCGTATGGTGACAGAGTGTTTCAACAAATATGACGATATATATGTCAATGGAGAAGGAACAGAGAATATTATAACTGATCTAGTTGAAGATTCAGCAACCGAAGATGGTATGGGGATGAATGGTTTACTAGATGCATATACTAACAATATTGATGACGGAATGGATGCCAGCAATGACCGGATGGAAACAAAGGGGACTTCAACGAACACGGAGGATGTTGCTGGCGTAGACATGAATGTCCTCTTGCGAGAAGCACAGACTCCACTTTATGTAGGAAGCAATTCCAACCGCTTGATGTCCACACTCATGTTGCTAGTGAGTTGCACTACTCATGGTGTCCCTAATAGTTTTGTTGATGAGTTGTTGAAGTTGTTAATAGAGACAATTTTACCAAAGGACAATTCACTTCCCAAATCTTATTATGAAGCCAAAAGTCTTCTGATGAAGTTGGGATTGTCCTACAATTCCATACATGCGTGTAGAGATGGATGTTGTTTGTTCCGAAACGAACTACATGATGCAACAGAGTGCCCTATTTGCCACAAATCTCGATATGTAGAGAACTCCAACACAGTACCAGTGAAAGTATTGAGACATTTCCCTCTGATTCCTCGATTAAGAAGAATGTATAACAATACGCAATTAGCAGAGCTCATGAAGTGGCATGTAGGTGGGAAAAGCAAAGACAAGGTTATGAGATCTGTAGTGGATTCGAAGGCTTGGGATCACGTGAACAACAGGTGGCAATGGTTTGCCGAAGAAGAGCGCAATGTCAGGCTTGGCCTTACATTGGATGGTGTGAATTCATTTCAGAACCAAAGCCTTAGCCATTCAACTTGGCCTGTGATCATCCTCAACTACAATCTTCCTCCTTGGTTGGTGACCAAAAATTTCTTTATGATGCTCACATTAATCATCCCAGGGAAAGAGAGTGTGACAGAAAAAAACATAGATGTTTACCTTACACCATTGATTGAGGAACTTCAAGAACTATGGAGAAGTGTTTGATTGCTTGGACGGATCTTCCAAGAACTCAGAAGTGAAATCATTCAAGTTACATGGCATTTTGATGTGGACGGTGAATGACTTTCCAGCATATGGATTAATCTTTGGTCAAGTAACAAAAGGATATAGGGCATGCCCTGTATGTGGGCCGAATATAGTGACTAGGCATTCGAAAGCCTTGAGAAAAAACGTGTATATGGGGCACAGGCGATACTTGCCAATGACTCATCAATGGAGACAACAGAGGAGTAGATTTGATGGTGAAGTGGATATAAGACCTCCACCAAGGAGGATGACTGGTCGAGAACAACTTCATTATGCAGAAGAGTGAGAGGAATGGTTGACAAAGTCTCGTGAAAATGGAATAGAACAATTGCCAGATCCAATACACAAGCACGGAGTGAAGAGGACATGTCTATATGACTTGCCATATTGGAAAGTAAGTTTTGGGGGGATTTGATGTCTTATGTAACTTAGAAGATTGGTTGTTCAACTACAAAGAAGTGGAGCACTTTGATTACATTTGTTGCATTGGAAACCAAAGTATCATAAGTACAGGTAGTCATATGAAAAAAATGGTTGAATGTAATTGTAGTAGATGCAATTTGTAACACCCTAAAGTCATTTTGCAGGATCTTTTGATTCGTCACACATTGGACGTCATGCATTGTGAGAAAAACATCACCGACAATATCTTGAAAACCTTATGTGGAGAGAAAGACTCGTTAAAGGTCCGTTTGGACATGAAGGAAGCAGGTGTACGAAAACATCTGTGGCCCATACTTGGAAAGAAACCAGGAAGCGTCATATTACCTCGTTCATCTTACACATTCACGAAACAGGAATGTCAAGTCTTTGTAGATGGAATCCATTCATTGCGAACACCCACCCAATACATGGGCCAACTGAAAAAGCGTGTGCACATGAATGGGACTATAAAGGGCTTGAAATCTCATGACTACCATGTCCTCATGCAGCAACTGCTACCACTCTATGTTCGTTCAGTGCTAACAAAGGAGGTCCGCACGGCTATAATCATGCTGAGCCGTGTATTCAGAAGGATATGTGCTAAGACCATTGATACTAGTGGTCTTGAAGAGTTGAGGTCAGATATGGTGATAGCATTATGCATGATAGAGAAAGAGTTTCCACCATCTTTTTTTGACATCATGAGCCACTTAGTGGTCCACCTTGTAGAAGAGGTAGAAATTTGTGGTCCTGTTCATACACGTTGGATGTATCCCATTGAAAGGTATTTGAAGACATTAAAAGGATATGTCCGAAATCGGGCTCGACTAGAGGGTAGCATGGCTAAAGGCTACGCAGTGGTGGAAGCATTGGGTTTTTGTACTGAATACATGCAAGAGTATATGGTGACCACCCGAAGAATGTGGGATGACAAAGAAGATCCGTCAATGTATGATGAAATCTTAGAAGGTAGCGGATGAACACGATACCTATCAAATGAACTACGGCAATGGATTCATGAGTTCATACTGAACAATGCGGCACCGTTAGAGGAATGGAGGAGGTAAGGTCCTGTGAAAGAAATAATTCCCGTACTACATGAGCACATGAAAAATCGAATGTATGCAATTCAAGTACTTGTATATGCAATTCTGACTGTACATAGTGATGTTGTAACATTTATGATATTCACCATTACTGTAATTGTATTTTTGACAACAATGAGTGATGTGATTGCATTTGTGACTCGACCTAGTGATGTAATTGCATTTATGACTGCAACAAGTATTGTGAGTGCCTCTATAAGTTTACGTAGTATAGGTTTTGTGTATGAAAATGAACTCATATGTTTAATTAATGATTATGTAGGAGGCATGAGGATGACATGTGCTATCGTGAAAGAGAGCGACAACAATACAGGCGTAAAAAACATCAGAAACGAGTAAAGTATCCGACTGAAATGTGCGACGAAACATTCCATATTTGGTTTCCCAAGGCAGTGCTACGAGCTATAGAAGAAGGTACAGAAGAAGTGGACGAAGATGTGAGGACATTAATGTTACCTCCATCAGATCGAGCCAAGTCATATCGTTCAATGTATGCATTTGGAAACCACATTCGTGTTCGAAGCGTTGAGAAGCAATTGACAACAATGGATTCGGGAATAGCGGCAATCTTTCGACAACTCTACCGAACAGGCATAAAAGATAGAGACATGAAGGACTCAGAGTTGGAGTACGTGGGGTGGGTGGAGGAAATTCTATCTGTAGATTATGGGCAATTTGACGTAGTGGTACTTTATTGCAATTGGGTGGTTGCAAACACCAAGGGTGGGGGGGCCACCATGAAGCGTGATGAGTATGGATTCACCAGTGTGAACTTTGATAGATTGATTCCGTACTCAGCGCAGTCATTTGCCTTCCCTCTCCACATTGAACAAGTATTTTTTGCAGCAGACAACGCTAGAGATGGATGGGAAGTTGTACTCCGTAGGGAACCAAGAGGTGTCCGGTCGTTCTCTAAGCATGAAGCGTCAATTGAAGTAGAGTGCATATCCTTAGGGAAGACAACAGAGTTTCCCGGACTTGAAGCCACAGACTTGTATGAAGACCTCATACTGAAGACACCCATCTTAAGTGATGCAGTGGAAGTAGAAGCTGATGTGGTCACAATTGCATTGCAACGTCTACAACAGGATGATGTACATGGTGATGACCTACAGTATTGTGATGGAGATTGTGATTGAGTTGCACGACATGCCCAGAAGTATAATAAATGAAGAATTGTAGTCATATTCCAAAGTAAGTATTTTGAAGAGCATAGCATTCAATACATAATACAGAAATGTAGTACAAAAACATGGTAGTCATTAGAGGAAGATGCCATATAAGGAATAGTGTACACTATACAGTAGATTGGATAGTGACTGTGGCAATGCAAAAGTTGGATAGGAGATCATGTCTTATTGATCAAATTCAATTTTCAAACTATAAACGTCATTTGTGCTTGCAAAAATTCAAGAACCTGTACGTTCAATATCGTCACAGTCTGAGAATGTTTGTGTTGTATGAAGTACATTTGAAGGTAAAGATGAAACTATTGTAAGGAAGTACAGGAAGTGAAGAATGTGTATTGAAACCCTTCCCTTTACCCTTTCAATGTAGTTGATAGAAAATATCTCCTTTACTGTAGTTTCATGTTGCGAACTACTTTATGTGTTTGTACTTCCGTGATAAATGATCTAAAGAAGTGAAATCCATTTATGAAAATATAATTAGGTGAAACCTCAAATTTTTGGAGGTTTCTGTAATAATAGAAACAGGACCCAGTAACACATAACCTTTTTTTAAAAGGCATTTAGCAAAGTCATGCAAACGTCCCAAAGAATGACCGTATAGCCTACATACAGCACAAAAAAATGAGATTGCATAACGGGTTTTTTTAACTACAGTAGAAGAAAAAAGAATAATAATAGAAAAACAAGAGTGCATAGTATGAATATAAAATAAATATGAGTGCAAAATAATGAGAATATGACAAGCAAAATTATGACTAAGCACTAATGTACCACTAGAACTTCCCAAATTTTCATCATGGTACTCATAAAAAAAAAGGTCACTAACTAGTTAAAAGTTAAAACAATTCAAAAAAATATGATTGCAAAGTATGTTTGACAAAAAAATATTACTAACAAAAAATGTGACTACAAAATACGACTACCTAAAAAACATGACTAACAAAAAAATATGACTGCAAAGTATGCCTGGCAAAAAAACATTACTGACAAAAAATATGACTGTGAAATATGACTCATTTAAAAATATGACTGAAAAATATGACTGACAAAAAAATATGACTGAAAAATATGACTAACAGAAAAATATGACTGGAAAATATGACTGATGCAAAATTGCGACTGTGCACTCACCTACCACTAAAACTGCCCACATTTTCGTCATGCTACCCGAAAAAAAAAAAAAAAAATTCAAGGAAATATGACTGCAAAATATGACTAAAGGAAAAATATGACTGGTAATATGACTATGCGTTCCCTGGACATGTTCCTACTTGTTCCCTATGAAATACTTTGGTGTTCCCCACGGGCGTATAGTATACATATATAAAGTACATAGTGAATATATGACTGGCAGTCACATTTTGCAGTCATAATTCTACAGAAGGTTTTGGCCTCGAAGAATATGACTGCAAGCAGTCGCCAGTCGTCCTCAGTCATAATTTTGCAGTTATAAAACACTGCCATTGTTGTAGTGTGCTTTGCACTATCCACAGATACTTCGCACACTCTCCCCAAAAAGCATCTCAATTCAGAACTCTAGCACAACAGCTCGAATCTAAGGGGCTGAAAATGTTAAAGAACGTCAAAACTCGTTGGATGAGTTGCCTTGCTCCCATCCGTAGGCTTTTGGCAGAATACAAAGGTGTAATTGCCATGATGCTTGCAGACAGGAATGACAAGAAGTGGGGGCAGAAGGCACGGGTAAGTTTCTGGTTCTACCTTTGTTGTTTGTGAATGTTTGTTTTTCATTTCAGTTTTTTTTAAGTTCACTTGTTTAAATGTTTGAAGTTCACTTGCTTAAATGTTTGAAGTTCACATGTGTGCATTCCTAAAGGTGCTGCAATTATAAACTGTTCTAATCCAATAACTTGTCGGCTATTGTTCTTTGCAAGCTAATTTGGCTCTCCTGTTGGATCCTTATGTGCTATTAGGCATGTTGGCTCTCTTGCCAATGCTGGAGGCTGTTGACACGCTCATACAGTGGGCTCAAAAACAGGATGTCTTCATATATGACTTTGTGGGAGCATTAGGCACATGTCAGAGTTCCCTTTTCACGTTCTACTTGAACGATGACACAGCCTTTCGCAAAGATGAGTTTCACGCATTTAACCAAGTTGTTCAGTGTTCCCACGAGCAGATCTTGATGAAGTGGGAGGCCAACTTAAACTTATCGTATGAGAGTTTGTGCTTTGTGGTGGGTGGAGACACGTTGTATGCCCTACACGATGGAAATATGGTTCATCGGGAGGGGTTTGCTGGGATTATCTCGAGTGTCCAGAACGACTGCAAAGATGAGTTTACTGATTTCTTTAATGCATTTGACTACAAGACTAAGTTTTGGAATTGTTGTACTAAATTTGGAATTTAGCTGTTTTCAGAAATGAACCTTGCATGTCTGAATCAGGGTCCCCTGATGTTCGCCAGTGCTGCTTTGGAGATTAGGCAGCAACGTATTAACCTACCGGAACTTTTCTCGTGTTGTTCAGAAGCTGCGCGGAAGTTGATAACAGAGATGGCATCTTGATTCCTTGATCACGGCCTAATGGACGCATTAGGTTTGTCTACCCCTAGTACTGGTTGCAGGGGGATTGTAGCAGCAGCTTCAGAAAGCATTTGAATATCATCAAAGATTTCTATGGAGAGCCGAAGTGGGTTGGGGAAGGTGAAAGCAAGCGTCTGGTCCCTGCCGTGTTGGATAAATTCCTATTAGGCTCAGAGCAACCTCTCTTCAAAATCGCAATGCTTGCCAATGCATGCATGGCTATGGAACTACCTCCGTTGAATGCTCCTGTGCACCAATTCGTGAATCCCTTGACGAAGCTGTGGAGAGTTTTAGATGCCAACTCCTCCCTTGGCAAAAACTTCGGGGAATACATCAAACTAGCATAGATTGCCATAGTTCATGTCTTGGGCAGTGTGGAAGACGAACGCACCTTCTTAGCATTGTCCTTCCTCAAGGATAGGCTCCGAAATAGGCTTGATCAATACCTTGGTGTGGTCGTTGGTATGCATTCTCAAAATGTTTATACATTGAGGAACTTCTCGTATGACAATTGCTTTAAGCAGTGGATGTTTGCCACGGAGAGGTAGCGTTATGCTACCACTGCGTGACACTCTAGGTTCAGCACTTTAGCTGGTAGGTTTTAGATTTCTAATTTCAGCTGAAAATGAACTGCAAGTTCAGGGTATGTTGATATTGCAGTGCATCTTCTATTAAACATATCTTTTCTAGTTGTTTGTATGAATTATTCATCTTCTGTGTGCATGTTTGTGGCTGACTGCAAATGGAGAGGGCAGGTCATTCAGTTATCATACTTCTATTGTTGTTTCCTCTTCTATGGTGGCTCTTGTTCACAGCTTTTATTCAGAAACTGAGAATCTAGAATGACACTTTCTTTTTTGATACTCATGTTCTGTTTTAGGTGAATTTCTATCCATCTTTAGAGAACTCATGAGGTGAGTCTCCATGTACTAATTCTATGTGCATCAATGTTTTCTTCCCATTCCCGTGCTAACTTAGGCATCAGAGTGTTCAATTGTGTTGGTTGTAGGGACTGTGACTGAAATGAAGGGATCGGAGATGAGTGTAAAGCATTTTCTCCAGACTTTATCATTGCTATTTTGTTTCTTTATCATTACAATGATGTTCTACTTGCTTTCATTGATTTGTACTAATGGAATTCTTATATTGTGAACTTGTCTATTTTTCTAAATCAAGCATCGGAGTGCTTGTGAATGTTTTGCAGGTCAGGCTGTGCACTTGTGGTAGATGTAGAGCTTGGAGGATTCGGAGCATGTTTCAAGAACTTATTTTTTCACTCTAAATTTTGTTTTCTAGCAATTTTGTTTCATCTTCTATTTCAATAAATTTTTTATCTTGATGTTATATGTTTGCATTGTATTGCTATTTGGGTGTTGTATGTTTTCTCAGAATCGCTTAAATGTCTACAAAATCAAGCGAAACCTTTACAATTGTAGCCTAAAGTAATTTGAAATTAGAAACACTGTAGCCCAATGTAATCCAAATATTAATCCCTTGTCACCACTTCTTGCCACACAAAAAATTTACAAGAAGCTATTGTCTCCAAATCCATTCGCAAAATTTTTTTTTGAAGCCAATAATTTATGGGAGAGAACAACAAATTTCTTACAAAAAAAGCCACATGGCCTGTTCATATTTCTGACCTGGCGAGAAAGTAGCACCCCGGGCTAAATGAAAAAAAAAAACTGATTACAACCATTGGAATTGACATTTTCAATTCCACAAATAAAATGTTAAAAATTTGTATTTTGAATCATTTTCTACATAGAAAACACTTTATTGATGTAATATACATATTTCAACATAAGTAAATGATTTAATCCTATGTTTTGGAAGAATTTTTTTTCTAACATACTATTCAATTAATTTGTAGTGGCTCCATTATTACAGTTTTTTGGTCATCATCTATTATATTAAATACACAAAACACATTGTCACACAATATGTCACCACCTGTTGTCAAAAATACGGTCATGATTTGATCTCCAAGGCAAGAAGCTTAGCAATCGATAAGTTTCCAGTTCATCGAAGACACCATAGTTGCTGCAAAGGGCCTCGGAGAATATCAACAATACAGTCCAGAAAAGAGGCTACCTCTAGAAGCCACAAGATTCAAAACATTCAAGGCACAATACCAACACTTATAACTGCACGGCCCAAGTGCGCAAATGGAGTAAATTGTATACACAAAATATGTACAGAACTGCGATCAAGTGAACCCGACCAGGAATCACTCACCACAATGGCTACACTATTTTCTTTTTTAACATTTTTAACTTTTTACATTTTCAGATGGGTCTTTGTTCATCTTCAAAGTAACGACCTACAGTTTCATAATCAGGAACGTTTGCCTCCCAACCAGCTTATTTCAACATTCAATTACCTCAGATACCTTCCTGTAGTAGGGCTTACTGTTAGATTTCTTACTCCCAGATATCCTCTACACCACGATCGTGAACCGAGGAAGGGGGCTGGCTTGGCGGCTCGACTTATTTTACACCCAGTCAAAATAACAAATACCTTCGAATAATGTCGCCAGTATGCATAGTCAAAAGGCTGAAAACTCACGCTTCGTCTGGATTCCTCGATCTGGAATTCAACGGCAGATCGGAGAGTCCCACCCGTCAGGCTTGCGCTGGGACAATTCTCCACATAGGAGTCGTTGGCAACCTTGAAATAGAGGCGCCTCATGTCGTTAGATAATGCAGTACCACATGGAGTCTACTAGGTACCAACCTGCATTCTTGGCCTCAAAAAAGGCGTACAGCCTGCAAAGTCCAAGTGCAATTCTCATGGAAGGGGCGAGCCTCCACACAGGACAGGGGAGTGGCCAGGTCACTCTTAAATACTCGAGCCTGGTCCCATCAATAAGCAGGCCGCGACGGGAGAACATCCCCCAAGCCTAGCAATCTGCAAAAATCACAAGCAATCGGTACAAGAATCCGAAACCGCAAAACAACTCTCCAAAGGACATAGACAGATCGCATTTCAAACTCAAATACGGAAGATCCAAAGAAAACACAAACTAGAGGAAACAAACACCACCGGATATTCACAACAAACAAACCCTCCCACAGGGAACAGAAATCACGAAAAGTAATCCAAGGGAAACCACTAAACAGGAGAAACCACCGAATGGACAAAGGTCAACTCGCAGCAGCAGCCAAACTCACCTTCTTCACAAAACGGAAACATCGAACCCTCCCAGACGTCATCCCCGCGCTCCGCAGTCTCATTCTCCTCGCTCTTACTGCGACCTCCCTCCGTATCCTCACTCTCCCCATCCTCGGCCGCCGCACCCACGACTCCGTCGCCAGGACTACTGTCCAAAGGACTGTCAATCACAACGCCGCCGCTTCCGCGAAGTCCACAATCGTCCACAAGAAACGCAGCCTCGCATTCCGGGTTCGAAACGGACGGAGTCGTTGGGGTGCCCGAAGAAGGCTTCAGGGACCCAGTCGACACCAACTGACCACTTGGCAGCATGGCCCAACGGCTCTTCCCCTTCGCGGGAAACGGAACCCCCGAACGCTTCGCACTACTGTCATCCAAAGCTAAATCGTGCAAGGCTCCGGACACGGAAACGTCGCTCCCTGGCGTGCCCGGTGGAGGAATGGACGCACCGATCTGGCCATCCGATGACCCTGCACCGACACTGCCACCGTCATGGTCGGCGCTGTCACTCCCGACAGAATAGGGGAACGCAGCACCTGCAGATACGCCGGGCTTCGTGTAGTTGTGGAACATGTCCCTCGCTTCTACCCGGGGGATGTTGATGGGAGAACCCATCAAACCCACAACCGGGTCCACGAGGGGACGGAAACTCTCCTGGTACAACTCAAAACCACCAGACTTCGAACGCATAAGAGGACCGGGATCTCGGACTGTCAACGGCGCCGCGGACCCTGGCTGGGGCTGATGGAAATACGGAGGGGATCCGAAAGACGACGGAGGAGTGTCTGCAGCTACCGAATCTGCAGACACCAAAAATCTCAAATGACACCCAAAAAAACTCTACCCTCGTACCACAAACATGTGTAGGAAAACCAAGCTAGGCCTTGCATTGAAAGCATTCGATACCTCTAGGTTCCGTTACACACGCTTGCTTTACCCACGTAAATGCACATGGAATGGTAGCGAACCTTGGTAGCCACGATGGTAACCGTTCACACCACCTCCGCTACCAGCCAACGGCGCACCCTCGGAACCAAAGCTACTGCAGCTGCTGGTCCGGCGGATGGGCAGGCCTCGCAAACCAGCGGACCATCTTCCAGACCCATCTTGCAAACCCTCGTCTCCGAGAAGCTGCTCATGACCATTAGATACCCCTGGCGAAGGATCCGGCACCAGAACTTCCCTGCACACACGGCCGTTGGAAGATCATTCACCACTCCAGGCACAGCTCGCTCCACAACTCTTCGAGCGGATGGACCAACGAAACACCACCAAGCTTTCCGCCGAAAGATCCACAGCCATACAAACCAGGCCAGAAAATGGACACCAAGAAACAGTCAAGGCGGAAGACGAATCCAAGCCTACACATCTCGCCAATTGAAAGACACGACCGACGGAGAGATGGAATCCTCACCGAGCACCCTGAACTTTCTTAAACTTCTCCAGCCTTTCAATCACAGGAACCAGATCTTTCCTCCGAACTTCCACAATCCGAGTAGGAATTCTCTCGATCTCGATCTCACCAAACCCGTCGTCTCCCGAAACGTCGCCGTCACACTCGGACGTCGTTGCTGGCCCGGTCAACATCAAGTGGAATTGGATCTGGAAACGAGAAACAACCCGAGTGGACTTCCGCATCAGGGATCAAATGCAGGAGCTCCAGAGGATAAATGCCAAACTCATGACAGAAACGAACATAAAATGCAGAAATAAAGAAGAACCGCGTCGACACTCCTCCTCTATCCAATGCAAAGGCCCGGAAAAAAACAAGAAATACCAAATCCATCGAAACAACCGAACTTCTGAAAAGGAAAGGAGCAGCAGCTCCGCCAGAAACAAAAGAATGGCGAACAGGCGAAATAAAGAGTACCTTCGACTTCGCCCAAATGGGAACAGGCCTGGCCTGATGCATCTGAACTTCAGCATTGGACATAAACCACCGTTGCATCTCCTCCGTTGGCATACCTTCCTTAGCGACGGACCCAGAACACACACTCGGCCCGGCCGACACTACCGCACCCTCGGAATCCACTCGCTCTTCCCGTTCCACCCAGTTCGGGCGACGAGCAACGTCCCACCTCTCCACGGGCTCCACCACGACCTTCAGCTCCTGAGCCAGACCGGGGCTGCCCGGGGACACGATGCCGGCCATTTGGGGCAAACCGTTCGGGTAACCACCGTCTCCTCCCGCGGACGGACGCAGCAAATAACGAAGAAGATGACCCGTCGGGCACATCACCCACAGCTGGTCCTTCAACGTACCCACACCCAGGTCAGACTCCACGCCGGCACCACCGCCGTCGTGGAACACGGCAGCCACGGCGCCCGCAAGCACGTTCGGACGACCGGTCGCCGTCACGGCCGCACTCGTCACCGTGCCACGCCAGCCGCCGGTCCCGTTCTTCACTCGACTCACCACATTCAGAGTGATGGCAGAAGGAGGAGGGTTCAGGGCTTGCGGATTCGAACTCAGGGATCCGGGACTCGACCACCACGGGAACACGGGAGACGATGTCAACGTCGGACCGATCAGACCATCGACAGGCACTGTTCCGTGCGTCTGCGGACCCACTGGGCCACCGAAGGGAGATATCGCGAACAAGTGGTTCGTTCCCCTGGAAGAGCTCACAGCAATCCAATGGCTGTCGGCACTGAAACTGATGTCCTGAATCACCTGTCACAATCCAAGGAGAAACACCGACATCAGAGGTCCGCGAGACAACACGCTCATCCCGTCTCCTCCACTACACGAACCACTCGTACACACTGGCGGGGACTGACTCATCACTTGGCTAGCTGCCGAGAACCACTTCTCGTGGTCGACAACCTCCCACTTCGAAGTTGGAGACGGAATGCAGACACACTGATACATAAAACAGTCTCAACTTACACCCGAAATGATCTTCAGCACCATATGCTCACCTCCCCAAACCACACTCTTACACAGCCAAATCCTATAAGGGTAGCAAGCAGGAGGATGCACCCTAACACCCGGATGCACACTGTTCGGAATATCGAAGCGCTTGCAAACGAAACAGAAACCTGTGCACCACTTACCGCATTCGTCACACCACGAGACAGCTTGTAAAGATGCACGTGAGTCGGACTGGAATCGCCAACGCCAGGGACGACGCTGCCGGACGACGGAGGGGTCAGCCGAAACACGTTCAGGTTGTGACCATACACGGAGGCCGTCACCAGGAGAGTGCCGCTCGGATCAAACGACACAGCGGACAAAGGGCTGGTGTGCGCACGGAATTGGGCCACCACGCTCTTGCTCACGATGTCACGAATAATCACCTGAAATCCACAGCACAGCGACACTCTCAGAAACACTCCACATGCACGTCATGGCAGTGCTGCACAAAATACCACATCCCCGAGCGGGATGGAAAAACAGCGAGGGGCTCACCGTTCCAGCAAATTCCGGCTCAGGAACAGAACCGCCTTGCCAAGGACTGTGGCCGTTCGAACCATTCTTCCAAATGGGACTCCCCACGCCCGGAGAACCACTGCCACCGTCCGGCATCAGCTCCGTGTAGTAACTCTTCGTCGTCTTGTACACCATGTCACCCAAGGTCACCACTCCGGCCACCAGATGCTTGCTGGACTCCTTCGCATAATGAGCCACGAAGCTGCCGTTCGCTGGCGAAGACGACGGACTCACCCCGGGAGACGGGGTCAGGTGCTGGGGGGCCACACGCCCGGTCGTCGCCACAAGAGGCTGGTTCGCGGCGTACGCCAACCACCGGGGGCCGACTGCCATGGCGCCGAAACCATAGTGACTGCACCCGGGGGAGGGCGTCGGGGACGGATAAGTAAGCACACTAAATATATTCTGAAGGCTGCCTGCATCGAAGCAATAGATCTGCACACCGACCAGGACAAACATCTCCATCAAAGCGACGTCCCCATCCACTCAAAAGCGTTCTACGAACGACGGAAAGGCTGGTCGCAACAAGGACTCCCACAAAATCGGGCCGGAATCCTGACCCAGGCTTGCAAGTCCCGCGAGAAACTGCGACTCCACGCCGGTCACGAAGCACTCGGGATAAAGCACCACTACCAAACAGACCAGGACATGGAAAACCTGGGGCAAGCCAACAAGGAGAAGTCCAAGTACCTGGGTGGCCAGAGCAACCGCAATCACACGAGAGCTACAGCGCACGGCGTGAATTCCAGTACGGAAGCGCAAGGTATGCACATAAGAATGAGTACGAAGCGAATAAAATTTCACCACCGTCGGCACGAAGTGAGACCCGGACACGCCCACGTTGACACCGCCGCTGACACCGCCGTAGCCACCCGGGAAACCTCCGCCGCCGGGGCTCCCGGAACCCGATGTGTCGGAAGTCACAACCAACAGCAGAGGACGAGATCCCTTAAAACTCGAACCTCCATCCACGGGGTCTGGACTTATCGCTTTCGGGGCCAGACGAAGGAAAGCCACGGGGCCGTCACGGCGAGACACCAACTCATGCACGTTGCTCGCGTCTTGGACATCCCACACTTGGAATCCATTCAAATAAGTCAAAAGAAGAACTCGTCGAATCTCGCCCGAACTCAGCTCCAGCTTGTCGAAGTTGGACCACTGGACCTGAAAATGCACACAATAACAAGGATTCAAAGCAAGGACCGGGAATAGCAACGACGGAGTCGGTCCCCAGGGGACTCCACCGTCTGAAAGACTGCACCTCAACGTGGACCGCAATGCCGGAACAAACCAAGTGAAAAACCCTAAAACAAGGAACAGCAATCATCAATGCATGGATCCTCAAGCCTCAACACACCATCCTATCAGTAACGAAAGGGTCACTTTCCAACCGAACTTGGAAGGCATGCAGCCAATGGAATGGAACTCATCCTCCGAATGCCTGAATTGCAATGGCGCAGTGTCCGACAAAACCAACCAGGTGGAAAACGACTCACACAAAACCTCCAGGGGCTACAAATAGAGAAGTGCGACAAGAAGTCTCCGCTTATAGGTGCAGGAGGGGGACCGAACCCCCAATTGAAGGAAAGAGACACCGCAATGTGAAGAGAGAGTGCCAGCAACTACGAGTGGTTGTCATCCCCCAAGGAAACACAAACTAGAAAGATACACGCCTTCCAAACAAGGGCCAGGCGCTCAAGGGCCACAACAACAGACAGCAAGGTCTCCAGTACCTGTTCCCGCTGGCGATCATCTTCATGATTCAGTGAGCCGCTGGAAGCGGCCGACACAGCAGCCTGACGAACGGTGGACGCAGCGATGCTACTTGCGTTCGCCGACACGCTACGAAGATAGTTGGATATAGTGCGAAACGAGGAAGGCAGCGAGCTGAATTTGCCCCCACGGGGACTACGCACATGATAGTCGGCATCGTTCCTCATCCCACTCAATGCCTTGCCTTGCAAAGATTGTCCACCCTTCTAAGCGCATGCCCACGCTGCGTTTCCTGTGCACACACAAAGCACCAATGCTTCACACTGCCCAACAAATACGAACCAATCCACATGACAAATCTCCTCGACGCCAGGAAACCCACTGCTGCTGGCGTTGGAATCTCAGAGACACAAACCAGGCGGCAGAGTGCACCCCAGAAGACCCTCTGTGCCTGTTCCACGGAGAAAACGGCCAGGAGGAGTCATCGCGGCACCTCAGCAGCGCTCATCGCAAGATGGAAAACCCGAGCCGTGATGCGAATTGCCGACTGACGTCATAAATTGCTTGCAAAACATTGCAACACCACAACACGGAACGCGGAGCACGCATCGGAGCACCGACGAAAGAGCTCAAAACAAACAGTGCTTGCCGGACTCGTGGCGTCTCCAGCTCAGCGCTCTCGAACCCCGGCTACGCCTCGCCACTCCAGCACCCTCAGTACACGATTGTACAGACGAAAATGACAAAGTGCAACGATCCTTCCCAAAATACGGAACAAGATGGGATTCGATCGAATTCGGGTTCAGACCACATACCTGGCAACGACTGACGACTGGTGTCAGCCCATTGCCTCCTTAGAATGCCACAGCCATGATTGCAACTTCGATGCTCGCTCCAGGTCCAACCACTCGGATGCCTCGACAACCGACCTTGAACAACGGAATTCACAACCGATGGATCGAGGAGGGGGGGGGGGGGGGGGGGTCTACTCAACCTGCACGTCCCAAACACACAAAATTCATCTACCAATCTCAAACTCAGACACGAGAAGTTCCACAGGAAGAAAACCCTCTCCAGCCCACAATTCGAACCCAGACACGACGAGTGTTCGATGCGCACTCCCCGATGGAAACAAACCATCGACCCGTTTTCGGCTCTGGATTGGAAAACCTGCAAAATAACCTCTCCGAATTCAACTCGCCGACGATTCAGGGGAAAGTTCACAAACACACACACACAGGTGTCGACGTGCGCGCCACGAAAGAGAAAGCATTCGATAAAACGGACTCGATCGCCGCCCATGCACTTCCGGAAGACCGAAGAAACGAAACTCCTCTTCAGCGCACCAAATTCATAGAGCACGTGATCATCGCCAGACCGCGTGACGGCATGCGCACGCCTCCACGCGGCGTACAGCACACGACATCACTACTCAGAACACGAAATCCATCACCAATCGACCTTCCAACACAAACCCTCGCTGCCCTGACAGCCAATATTTAAACCCTAACTTCGCATCCTTAAAATTCCCCCGAATGGCACACCGGAATTCCAAAACAAATCGACGGAACGCCTCCTCGCATCCTCACCTTGCAAGTCATGCCATGCACACAATTCCCTCCGCACTCCTACCCCGCGAGCGTTTCTTTGGACACCAACCGCTGCGACGCATGAGAGGAGTATGCATCCACACCATCTAATTAACTTACCACCGCGTCATCGCCATGACCATTGAATGGATCGCCAAGGCCAATAGCTCAATCGCGACAACCGCGGCATCCCCGATGAACGGAGGGACAAAAGACATAGAATTCGGGACTTGAGCTTGAAAAAGGGAATCAAGTGGCCAGTGGAAGAAGAAACCAAACAACCGAACCAACAGAAAGAAAAGACAAGAAAACACAAAACCATGGACAAGGATAGGCTGACCGAGAATTGCAGGACGGAAGCTGGTTGGAGTGTGCGAGTGAAACGAGCGAGCGAGCGGCGCAAGACTCCTCGTGATCCCCAGCAAATGGTTCGCGAAGCAACGCCCGACGTCGATCTTGCGCGTAAGTTACTCCGTTCTCCCGCAAGATTGCCACGCTCCTTACAAAACGCAATCCCAGAAGTTGAGGAGTTAATGTAAAGTGATTGAAGTTGAAGAAGAAAAGAAGAGGAAAAAGAAAAGAGAAGATGGGAAAAGATCTTAAAATAGCAAAATTAGCATGAATGTGGACACCCATAGATGTATGCATGTGTGTGCATGCATGTATTCAATATTCAACTATTGATGTAAGGTATTATTAGTGAATAAGATACCTAGTAGCTAAAGAACATCAATTTTTCAAATATTTTTACTATAAGTTAAAATATATTTATTAAGGCTGCACTTCATTGAAGTTATGGAACATCTACTACCAAATATTTTTTTAAATGTAGAATGATTACATATTCAAGGTTAAATCTATGGCACAAAGATGTGCATAGATGATCAAAGTTCACGAGGTTGTTGTGAATATTGATTCGATCAGCATTGAACTTTTCTGTACAGTGGGAGCACAGAGGTGGGAAGTAAAAAGTTCCTAGAATGTCTGTGGTGTTCATGACAGGAGGCATATTATTATTCGTTGGAACTGTATAAGTCTTCGGTACACGTCTTAGTTATCTTTGAATCTTTGAAGGGTCAACACCCTTGATCGTGACCACCATGAATGTATATAAAGAATTTGTAAGCACTGTCATAGCTTCATGGTATGACCTTTCAAATCAATCTCTTGAGAGAGTCAGGCTTTGTCAACTGTCAAAAGAATTTAAGTGATCCATACGTACCGTAAATTTAATAATCATATATTGGCAATAGTTTAGCCTTTGCATCCTTTCAAGATTAAGGCAAAAGGATTGAAGAAGAAAGGAAGAAATTATTTTTTTTTAATTTTAATTTTTTTTAAATAAAAAAATTAACATATAATTTTTAGGATATATTTATGTGTATGTATGTATATATATACATATACATATATTTTCTTTTTCTTTCTTTTTCTTTTTCTTTTTCTTTTACTTTTTTTTCTAGAGTTTAATAATTAAATTTAATATATGTGATTGTATGTTTTATAAAAATAATTTTGTATGAAAATAAAATAGAAATAGAAAGTAAAATTTTAAAAATTTTAAAAATTTTAATATTTTACTTTCATTAAAAAAATTGTAGTAAAGCGTAAGGCTTTATGGTTGTAAAATTATATTCAAGATTTTTCCTAATAGAGTTGAGAGTTTTTTTTTCTTGGCTAAGATTTCTAATATGTTCTACAAAGAGAATTCCACTTGGAGATCGAAAAGTGAGTAAATAATAATTTAAATGTATATATATTTTTTATTTTTTTCGAATTCATTACCAAATGTTAGTCTCTTGATTTTACACTAGATGGAACCTTTGAAGCTAATTCTCAAAGAAGTATTTGGTTTAGATACAATATTTGTACTTGTCATGATCCCATCCACACTCTTAATAAAATTAAAATATGATAATTTAATTTTGATATACTTAGTTTTAACTTGTGGCAAAAATAATGTGTAGGAATATTTAGTAGGGATAATTCCTGATTCACAACTTTAATTAAAAGCTAATTCAAGATTAGCCTCAAATAGTTGCTAAACACATTTGTAATAAGTCCAATTTAATGACTCTATTTGAGCTTTCTAGATTAGCTTAATGAAGATGAGCTCAATGTATGTTAATGAAGAGTTTATCAATAGTATTTGAAGTTACAAAGCTTAACAAAAATAATTCATTTAAAGCCCAATTTATACTAGCTATGAGGCGGGTGGAAGATTGGCTTAATTTGCCCTTTATCTAAACCTACTTAATGTAAAGTGTCGAGGCCCAATTCTAGGGCCCAATTTATGATTCATGTGCTCTTGAATTTTTCCACTGTTTGCTTAAAAAATATAAAAAGATGCATTTTTCCTTTTTCTTTCTTTTCTATTTCAAATAAATAAAAGAGAGCTTTTTTCTTTTTTTTCCTTTTTTCTTTTTTTTCCTTTTTTCTTCCTATTTATTCTATTTTAAAAGTGGAAATAGTTTTAAGACTTTTTTTAACCATTTTTTTCCTATTTTTTGTATTTAAAAAAAAGGAGTTTTTATTTTAATTGAACCTTTTCATTTCTCTTCATATTTCTTGTTAACATTTGAATCACTCTTAAAGTCCCACTGTCTCCTTATAAGACAAATGTATTTTGGGCAAGCTCCTATGGTCTCAATATTTGTCATGATTTCCTAAATTTTCTAATGAAGATAGAAAAACACATTAGCTTTTTGAAAATATAATTTTTTATTTCAATGAAGTCTAGGAGCCAAAGTTATGGCACAAAAAGATCTCTTTTTTAGTTCAGCACGTAGAAAAAAAACTTCAGAAAAAATTAAAGTGAAATTTTTTTTAATTTTGTTTTGTATAGAATACATTTTTATGTACAAGGAAAACTTTGATTTATTCTATTTGGATTTGTTATGTGAAAGTTATGGACAATCTTGTTTCTTGGGTAATCAAAGGATCTTCCTAAAAAAATAACTTGTAGGATTCATTTTTGACCTCAATTTTCACAATTAAAAAAAAGCTTGACAAGGTTAAGATCTCTTGCTAGAACAATCCCACAATTGAGATTAATGTATTTCAATTCCATCTCAAAGCTATTAACAATTTAGATTTTCCTTCAATCTTAAAGCTACTTCTACTTAATAATTTTTAATGAATGAAAACTAAGAATGTTTGGGTTTTTTTTAATTCCTAGAAGGTTTAAAGTCAAAAAATGTAGTTGAGTAAGGTGCAAAAAAAACTTTGTTTTCTTCACTTTAAATGCAAATATCTTGTAGTCAAAGTTTATGAAATTTCTTTCACTAACATATTCTTATACTAATCTAGTACAAGATCCTCTGGTTACATATGCAAAAAAATTAAAATTAAAATTAAAATATTTTTAGAATATTTTTAAAATATTTTTGTTTTTTACTGTAGAAATGGCAATTTTGAGTGTTTTTTGATGGAAAAGAGGCCTTGGGACTTTTGGATTTAATTGTTAGTGACTTATATGGGGAGGCCTATTGAAATTTTATGAGGATCTACTAGTGTTCAGTTCCAAAAAATATAAAATAAACACAAAAAAATCCAAAAGCTACTAAGAAAAAAAATGTTTATTGTAAAATGATAAAGAAAAAAACACCTTATTCATCTTTTTTTAACAACAATAGATTTCTTGGACAAAATTGATTTATATATACTCTTTAGTATTGCAACAAATTCATATGCTAATACCAATCGCCATTAAAATAGTGTAAACATGACATGGCAAGCATATCTCTCTACAAAACAAAAGAAATTCCTTTTACTATTGATGCCATGTCCTCCTCTTCCTTTGATTCCCTTCCTACTAATGCCATGTCCCCCTCCTATAAGGACGCGGGCCTCCATGGCCAACGTAGTTACAAAAACTCTCTGATTATTAGCCCAATAGGTGCATTAACCTCTTCTATAGTCAACACTAATTCACTAAAGTCATCCATCGGACCATTGTGGGCCACATCATCCTTATTGGGTTAAACTTTTGTTTTAACAAGTTGAACTAGATTTGATCCCTTGAAAGCAATCTATTTACCAAACGATTGCTCAAGTAGGTGTAAACTACAACAAGCCTTTTTCCAAAGGCCAAAGCTATGCTAGCATAATTTATTAATTTTTAACCTCATATAGGATAGCTAATGTGCCTAATCACTATTATTAAATTGGTGAAAATTTCATATTTTCTTGTTGGCAAGTAAAAGTAGATTCCAATGCACCAAAAAACGCAACATATGGATATTGTATGCAAAAAATTATGAAGGGTCAAAGTTTAAAAAAATTATGAAGGGTCAAAGTTTTAAAAAATTAATTTTTGTTGATTAATAATTGTAGAGATGTTCATGATTCAACAAAAGAGACCAATTTGGTCCTAGATGGGAGTTCTGGACACCTAAAACCTCATCTAGATTGTTCCCTTGGGGTTGGAAGGTTTGGCACTAAAACTATGCTATCTAAGGCAATACATAGGATGAATTGTAATTTCAATCTGGCCCTAGTATAAAGCCTTGGGCTGGATTTGGAAGAATTGAATTATTCTATTGATTCAAACTTAAAGAATTCAGGCTAATCTTCAATCCAGCCCCAAGTATAAACTGGACTTCACTTTATTTTACAATATTTTGTACTATATAAAATCTTAAATAAAGCAAAACAAATAGTGTACTTATATGATTGTCCATTAACTTATCAATGACAAAAATATTTTCAATATGGCATAATGTTTTCATTTTCAAATAGAGGATATATGTGGATTTAATTTTGTTTAATATAGATTGATATTGTTATGTACCAAATTGTTTCTATAATTATAATATTGTCAATTAAGTTGACAACATCTCAATCACTTTTCATTACTACCTTTGAGTGTCTTTCCAATTCCTAGCTAGAATGTCCACATTTTATATTATAGGTTTATCCATTATCCAAGTTGGTAAATAACAAAAGTTTTTGGGGAAAATAATCATACATTTTTAAATCTTATACATTAAGGTAAACTAAACAAGGATGTGCAAGGCTAACACTATCAAGGATTATACTTATAGTGTCAATGTCTTTTTGGTCCTCCAAGGGTCAAGAGGCTTACCAATTTCCAACTTCTATAAATCAACTCTCCTACTAAGCACATCTACAATATGGAAAAAAAGTGCAAAACTATCCCCTAATTAAGTTGAGTGTATGAAAAATCATAGACAATCTAAACTAAGTGATTACCAAGTTAGCTAGATTATAAAGAATAAGCATAGTTACCTTCACATGGTAGTTCATTATAACCTTGGCTTGCATTTTCATTACCAAAAATAATCTCAATCTTAGAAAGTTTAAGTAATTCCATTGCCTTGAGATCTCAAAGCCATCACACATAAAATAGCAAATTGCAACTCTAGTATTACAACTTTATGTCATTGTGTGCATATGTAATATTGTTGTGCACATTGTAAGTTCCATTGTCCAAACTCTAGTTTTGTTTATTTTAACTTGATTCTCAAATTTTTATGAATTGGAAGTAACCTTATATTGTAGCTTTCTAGCAACTTGGTCAAATTATAAATAATAATAAAAAGTGTGTATATTTTTAGGAATATTAATCAAGTATGCCTAAAATCTATAAATACACAAAAACATATAAATTTATACATACATACATGTATGTATGCATGTGTGTATGTATAGATATAGGTACATTAAAAAATGACCTAATTCAAAGATATTCGACTTGCTCTATACAATCTTGCATTTCTTTGTTGTCAAAATCTGTAAACACGCATTGCAAAGTTTTGCCTTGCCATTTTGACCAATGTAAAGCACAATCTCTCACACTCAACAAACCCTAACACATATTAAAACTTTGATACACAAAGAAGAGAGTTTAGGATTTGGAGGTCAAGACAAGAGTTTAGGTAAATGTAGCCACCTTAGATGAAAGTAATAGCAACCATCTAAAAATTGTACTAACAACTTGGATGAACACCTAACTTGTTTTAATTATATTTTAAAATTACACAATTTTCATATATTTGGGGGGAGGTGCCTAATTGTTTTTTGCACTTTGATTAATTATTAGGGAGAAAGGTGCCCAAGCTATAGGGAGCTACAATAATATGAGTGCATACAAGTAAATCCTAAGGCCTACAATAAAATCAAATTGTTGAATTTAATTAGCAAGTCAGCTACACATTGCAAAAATCTAGGGCAATTGACGAGCTAAGACAACATCCTCAACGAATGGCATATTTGGTATTGTACTTTGGTCCTCCAAGTTTAGAACTATACTAGCCCCTTTTTTTGACATTGTGGGGCTAGATTGCACCGTTTCAATATAAACGTCTATTTTATGTTAGATAAAAGTATTCTTTTTTTGCCATAAATTTTTCATTTCTATTAAAAATGTGAATGAAGTCACAAATTTAGATGAAAAACTGCATGAATATGATTGAAAAGTGTTTTTAAATCCAAAAGATGAAAGAATGTAGAAATACAATGCTTCACCAAATTTTAAATGATTGCCATCTTGGCACTTTCTCAAAAAGTTTAAAAAAATAGAACTACACTAACTAGTTGTTGTATTCATGTGGCTAACCTCAGGATTTGAGGGTGGGCCTTTCTTTGGGAAAAAATACAACTCCTCACCAGATATCAAACGGAGAGACTTTGGCATTTACACAAATTTGAACAGAATAATCAATCTTGCATCAGCTGCTACTCAATCCACTTGCTTTTACGTAATGGAGGTAAGCAAATGACAGATACATCCATGATTGAGTAGCAGCTTGCAAATCTCGAGGACAGGGACAGAATAAAATGATGTGCGCTTGTTATGAAATGGTTTTAAAAACCAACAAAATTGGTTTTGTATTTTTTTGAGCTTGTATGAATATAATGCGAATTTGTGAAAACAGTTGCGTAGATGCACCTACTGTGGACAATAGACTACCACAAAAGTGGACATGGAAACACCCCAAAGTGACATACCCTAAGCTTGTATCACGGTTGTTTTATTGGCCAACACAAAACCCGCCCCCATCAGTGTGATACATTCATGGGAACTCACCTCTAAGCATCGGATCTACTTGTGCTTTTGTTAAGGGCTTATTCTAGGTGTTCATAAACAACTCTTGTTACATTTGGGTGCACATACCTTGAAATCCAACCCATGACCATTTGTACAACTCTGGATTTTGTCCAACATGACATTTGCAAATTGAATCACCATTTCTACCAACCCTAGATCATACAGATTTAATAGAGTGTCCACGAAATTGGTGTTTTTACTCACAAGTGAAATGTCTTTGCACGTACGTGGATATAAGGTGCTTTTGTGTGCTCCTCCATTACTTTGCCTTCTTTAAAACCATGGTTTGCAATTTGAATATCTTGGGATCGGCTCAAAGAAGGGTGCATATTTGTCATAGGTGTGTCCTTGTTTCACGAATCAAACCCAAGTGGAATTATAATTTTTTGATTAAAATTATAATTTCTATGAATTTCTGAAGTGGTTTGCCTTGAAATTACAATACTGCCTATACAATGAAGTCATAAATGTCTTATAAATAACCCATAATTGCCTTTTCATGTATTCTATTTGCACTTAGGTATCCACCAATAAAGGCTTGATACGTTCACCCTTGTTGGCATTAATTCATTGATTTTGTATGAAAGTTGATGGATTTGGGTGAGTTTTTAGTAAATTGGGGTCAAATGTAGGATGGCAGAAACAAGTGGTTGGCAAAAATGGATTAGTCTACCTTAATTGAAAGTACTCCAAGTATAATTGCCAAGGTTGATTTGTAGCACAATAGCCCTCACAAGTGGCATGTAAGGTAAATTGGCCCATCACTATTCATTGCCCAATTCTATTGCCCTAGTTTTGGTCCCCAATCCACTCATTGCAACATCCAAATCCATTCATTTTTTTTGACAATTTTAGTGCATTAATGTCAAAAGGGATAACGTGTCAATTCTTCATTGGTGGAAACTCAAGTGCCAATAGATACATGTTAAGGTAGTAATGGATTGTTTAGGAGATATTTTTGACCCTATTCTATAAGTGGTTTTGTATTTTTAGGATAGACTACTTCAAAAACTTACAAAACTTACAATTTTTATTAAAAAAATTATAATTCCACTTGGGTTTGAATGAAATTGCTAGATTGTGGATGAAAATAGATTTAGAGACATGTGATATATACAAATGTGATATTTTTTATCCAGTATGCGGATGAATGCTCAAATTTGAAGCACCACCATAACATTTTCTATCCCCACTTTGGCACTCCAAAAAAAATAAAAATGAAGCTGAATTTAAGGATTTTATAAATGAACTAGCGGTTAGCGCTTGCTATGCTACGCATTCACCATTAGAACTTCATTAAATTTTTTATGTATTAGATAGAATGCAGAGCAGAAATTTCAATAAATCTTCAAATAAAAATTATTAAAATCTTCATATAATTTTTTTAATAAATAAACATATATTGAAATAAACAATAGAAATTTATTGAATGATGAATGAAATACATGCAATGATGAATACGGTAAAAGATACACATACATTAGAATGCATTAGAAATTTGACTCAATTGTTACAAACAATGGCAACCCAAATAGAAGAATTTAAAGGAAAAAATTGTAAATCTCAAAAGCTTCATGAACAATATAATTGTTGTGAAATCCAAAATCCGTTCAATCTAATAAATTTATCAAATCATTTGGTAGTAACAATAGAAAATTGAAATCAGAAGCTCAAAGCTCACAAAAGCACAAAATCATAGAAATGCTAAAGAAGTACAAAGCCAAGAAAAGCAATGGAATTGCTACTTTTATAATATCACCATATTGATCCTCTTTAATATCATCTCAATTGCAACAATTATATTATTTTTATAATATCACCCTTTGTAAAAAGTGATATTACAGAGGTGATTGTGAATTCCTAGTCTATTTCAATAATATCACATTGTGTGAAAATATGATTTCTATGTATGCATGATTGGAAATATTTTTATAAAATAATTAAAATAATTATTTTAAAGACTTATGGAAATCGTTATCATGCATTTTATTCAAATATTTCAAATTTTTACTAATATGTGATACAATGATAGCAAGCATAAGCCCCTAGTATTAATGGTAGCATTTGTGATATTACAGAGGGACTTATGATTTTTGTAGTATGATTTGAATAGCCTCACTTATTCGCAAACTAAAGTAGAAATTTAAAAACAATTTGGTAAAGAATGAAATGACAACACAAAAATAGGAAATCCCAAGACACATTTGCCCTCGATGCCTATTTCCCCTTCACTTACAAAAATCATTACAAAAATCTAAATTCTATAGAGAGCTATGCGTTTGTATGGTAGCAGTGCAATTACACCAAAAATAATTATTACTTTAAAAAAAAATTGACTTGGCACTACTAGTGTTACGTCAAATCAACAATTTTAAAAAAATAAAATAAAATAAAATAAAATAAAATAAATATATATATAGTTAATCTAAATGTAATGAATAAGTAGTGTTTTAATAAATTTGAAAAATGGTCATAATAATTGCATATTGATCTTGATAAAGAGGATAATTTTAGGGATAAAATGGACACCTAGGATACATGACTTCAAAAAATAATCTAAAAAAATCTTTATGTGCTCCAAATTGGAAAATTTATACTAAAAGATGCTTTGTTATATTACGTTACGCATAATAAATTTAGATATTTTAATGAAAAATATTGAGATAATTTTCAATTTTTAAAGTTAATGTTTACAATTGAAAGAATCATTTTTTTCAAATTCATACTACTTCAAGATTTATTTAAATTGTTATATTCAATTTTGAAGCTTAAATTCTTAAATTAAATCGTAAGGATTTAAAAAAAAGATTATATATATTTTTAAAATTTTAAAATTTTAAATTTATACAAATTATGAGGACAAATATGTCTTCATTTTTTTGTTGAAGCTCATTAATTATCTTTGGAGAAAAGAGGTGGATATATTTGCTAGTGCAATTTTGGGTGCAAATATAAAAAAATTTATACAAACTACTATAGTTGTAGGATTGGTAGAAAAATATTCTAAAAATAGATGCTAAAATTTCAGATTTTTTTTTGCATAGTGAAAAAATAACATTGGTAAAATATTATATTTTTATTATTTGTCAAACCAAATCTATACTTTGTGTCCTTTGAAGTATTTTATTGAGTGTACAATATTTGTTCTTTCACAACATTTTATGAACACATGTCCCAAATTTCTTTGTGAATGAAAATGTTTGCACTATAAGGATACAAGATATTGTTCTTGCTATAACTTTTATGCGCCTACAATGTTCTTTATAAAGGATATTTCCAATAAACAATACAACTTATTTCCAAGATCATTTTAAATTTATATCAAAGTCTCAAAAACATAGATGAATAAAAACTAATGGCCCTCAATTCATTATTTACTTTTAATATTGTCCAACCTCCATTTTTTGCACTTTAGAACTTTTAGGGATTATAGTGTTGTCTAAAAGCGTGAATGGGCATTGAAAAATGATATGTCTTTATTCTTCCTTCAAATTCTATATTGATGTGCATATTCCAATAGTCAACAAACCAAATCATCTATGGGATTGTTGTCACTTGATGGTTCTTTCAAGAGAGTGATTTGAAAGGTCATACCATCTTGCTTCAATAGTACTTACAAATCCTTTACATGTATCTGTTGTGGACCAATGGTTGAATATCAAGTACCAACTACAGTCTCTACATTGATTTTCACTATCATTAAATGGTGGTAAGGATCATGGTGCCAACTCGTTGAAGATTCAAAAAGAACTAAAAAAGGTACAAGCTAAGACCTGTAGAATTGTCCCCCGGATTCCTTAATACCATAGACACGGATATGGACGTTTTAGGAACTCTTTATTTCTCACCTCCTTGCTCTTTATGTACGAAGAAGATCAATGCCCGTTGAATCAATATTGACAATAAGCTCGTGAACTTTGATCATCTATGCATATCTTAGTGCCACAGTTTTACCTCAAACTCAATAATTCCAGTTAAGCTTGGCGTTGATAATTTTCCTAATCCTTGAAAGTTGTGCATGTGATTCACTAATAGTAGCTCAAATCAACGGTTGAATACGTGCATGCATGCACATTTGTCCATGTGTCTAATTTTGCTATTTTATAAAAAACAAACACACATTTTTTCCAATTTTCCAATTTTCCATTTTCTTCCCCTCTCTTTTCTTTTCTTTTCTTTTCTTCTTCCCTTTACTTCACTGAGCTTCTGGGATTGCGTTTACTTAGCAGCAATCTTGCGGGAGAAGGGAGTAACTTGCGCTCAAGATCGACGACGAGCGTTGATTCGCGAACCCTTCCAGCCCATTGCTGGGGATCACGAGGACTCTTTGTGTCGCTCGCTCACTCGCTCGCACACTCCAACCAGCTTCCGTCCGGCAATTCTCGGTCAGCCCCGCCTCCTATCCTTTCCATGGTGTGTGTTTCTTGTCTTTTCTTTTTGTTTATTTGCTTGGAAAAGATAATCAAGTGGACCGTGGAAGAAGAAAAGAAAACGTCCCGTATTCGGTGTCTGTGTCCCTCCATTCATCGAGAATGCCGCGGTTGTCGAGGTTGAGCTTTCGGCCTTGGCGATTTGTTCAATGAAGATGCCAATGACGCGGTGGTAAGTTAATTAGATGGTGTGGATGCATACACCTCTCATGCGTCGCAGCGGTTGGTGTCCAAAGAAACGCTCGCGGGGTAGGAGTGCGGAGGGAATTGTGTGCATGGCATGACTTGCAAGGTGAGGAGGCGAGGAGGCGTTCCGTCGATTTGATTTGGAATTCCGGTGTGCCATTCGGGGGAATTTTAAGGATGCGAAGTTAGGGTTTAAATATTGGCTGTCAGGGCAGCGAGGGTTTGTGTTGGAAGGTCGATTGGTGGTGGATTTCGTGTTCTGAGTAGTGATGTCGTGTGCTGTACGCCGCGTGGAGGCGTGCGCATGCCGTCACGCGGTCTGGCGATGATCACGTGCTCTATGAATTTGGTGCGCTGAAGAGGAGTTTCGTTTCTTCGGTCTTCCGGAAGTGCATGGGCGGCGATCGAGTCCGTTTTATCGAATGCTTTCTCTTCCGTGGCGTGCACGTCGACACCTGTGTGTGTGTGTGTGTGTGTGTGAACTTTCCCCTGAATCGTCGGCGAGTTGAATTCGGAGAGGTTATTTTGCAGGTTTTCCAATCCAGAGCCGAAAACGGGTCGATGGTTTGTTTCCATCGGGGAGTGCGCATCGAACACTCGTCGTGTCTGGGTTCGAATTGTGGGCTGGAGAGGGTTTTCTTCCTGTGGAACTTCTCGTTTCTGGGTTTGAGATTGGTAGATGAATTTTGTGTGTTTGGGACGTGCAGGTTGAATAGACCCCCCCCTCCTCGATCCATCGGTTGAGAATTCCGTTGTTCAAGGTCGGTTGTCGAGGCATCCCAGTGGTTGGACCTGGAGCGAGCATCGAAGTTGCAATCATGGCTGTGGCATTCTAAGGAGGCAATGGGCTGACACCAGTCGTCAGTCGTTGCCAGGTATGTGGTCTGAACCCGAATTCGATCGAATCCCATCTTGTTCCGTATTTTGGGAAGGATCGTTGCACTTTGTTATTTTCGTCTGTACAATCGTGTACTGAGGGTGCTGGAGTGGCGAGGCGTAGCCGGGGTTCGAGAGCGCTGAGCTGGAGACGCCACGAGTCCGGCAAGCACTGTTTGTTTTGAGCTCTTTCGTCGGTGCTCCGATGCGTGCTCCGCGTTCCGTGTTGTGGTGTTGCAATGTTTTGCAAGCAATTTATGACGTCAGTCGGCAATTCGCATCACGGCTCGGGTTTTCCATCTTGCGATGAGCGCTGCTGAGGTGCCGCGATGACTCCTCCTGGCCGTTTTCTCCGTGGAACAGGCACAGAGGGTCTTCTGGGGTGCACTCTGCCGCCTGGTTTGTGTCTCTGAGATTCCAACGCCAGCAGCAGTGGGTTTCCTGGCGTCGAGGAGATTTGTCATGTGGATTGGTTCGTATTTGTTGGGCAGTGTGAAGCATTGGTGCTTTGTGTGTGCACAGGAAACGCAGCGTGGGCATGCGCTTAGAAGGGTGGACAATCTTTGCAAGGCAAGGCATTGAGTGGGATGAGGAACGATGCCGACTATCATGTGCGTAGTCCCCGTGGGGGCAAATTCAGCTCGCTGCCTTCCTCGTTTCGCACTATATCCAACTATCTTCGTAGCGTGTCGGCGAACGCGAGTAGCATCGCTGCGTCCACCGTTCGTCAGGCTGCTGTGTCGGCCGCTTCCAGCGGCTCACTGAATCATGAAGATGATCGCCAGCGGGAACAGGTACTGGAGACCTTGCTGTCTGTTGTTGTGGCCCTTGAGCGCCTGGCCCTTGTTTGGAAGGCGTGTATCTTTCTAGTTTGTGTTTCCTTGGGATGACAACCACTCGTAGTTGCTGGCACTCTCTCTTCACATTGCGGTGTCTCTTTCCTTCAATTGGGGGTTCGGTCCCACTCTTGCACCTATAAGCGGAGACTTCTTGTCGCACTTCTCTATTTGTAGCCCCTGGAGGTTTTGTGTGAATCCTTTTCCACCTGCTTGGTTTCTGTCGGATATTGCGACATTGCAATTCAGGTATTCGGAGGATGAGTTCCATTCCGTTGGCTGCATGCCTTCCAAGTTCGGTTGGAAAGTGACCCTTTCGTTACTGATAGGATGGTGTGTTGAGGCTTGAGGAGCCATGCATTGATGATTGCTGTTCCTTGTTTTAGGGTTTTTCACTTGGTTTGTTCCGGCATTGCGGTCACCGTTGAGGTGCAGTCTTTCAGACGGTGGAGTCCCCTGGGGACCGACTCCGTCGTTGCTATTCCCGGTCCGTGCTTTGAATCCTTGTTATTGTGTGCATTTTCAGGTCCAGTGGTCCAACTTCGACAAGCTGGAGCTGAGTTCGGGCGAGATTCGACGAGTTCTTCTTTTGACTTATTTGAATGGATTCCAAGTGTGGGATGTCCAAGACGCGAGCAACGTGCATGAGTTGGTGTCTCGCCGTGACGGCCCCGTGGCTTTCCTTCGTCTGGCCCCGAAAGCGATAAGTCCAGACCCCGTGGATGGAGGTTCGAGTTTTAAGGGATCTCGTCCTCTGCTGTTGGTTGTGACTTCCGACACATCGGGTTCCGGGAGCCCCGGCGGCGGAGGTTTCCCGGGTGGCTACGGCGGTGGCAGCGGCGGTGTCAACGTGGGCGTGTCCGGGTCTCACTTCGTGCCGACGGTGGTGAAATTTTATTCGCTTCGTACTCATTCTTATGTGCATACCTTGCGCTTCCGTACTGGAATTCACGCCGTGCGCTGTAGCTCTCGTGTGATTGCGGTTGCTCTGGCCACCCAGGTACTTGGACTTCTCCTTGTTGGCTTGCCCCAGGTTTTCCATGTCCTGGTCTGTTTGGTAGTGGTGCTTTATCCCGAGTGCTTCGTGACCGGCGTGGAGTCGCAGTTTCTCGCGGGACTTGCAGGCCTGGGTCAGGATTCCGGCCCGATTTTGTGGGAGTCCTTGTTGCGACCAGCCTTTCCGTCGTTTGTAGAACGCTTTTGAGTGGATGGGGACGTCGCTTTGATGGAGATGTTTGTCCTGGTCGGTGTGCAGATCTATTGCTTCGATGCAGGCAGCCTTCAGAATATATTTAGTGTGCTTACTTATCCGTCCCCGACGCCCTCCCCCGGGTGCAGTCACTATGGTTTCGGCGCCATGGCAGTCGGCCCCCGGTGGTTGGCGTATGCCGCGAACCAGCCTCTTGTGGCGACGACCGGGCGTGTGGCCCCCCAGCACCTGACCCCGTCTCCCGGGGTGAGCCCGTCGTCTTCGCCAGCCAACGGCAGCTTCGTGGCTCATTATGCGAAGGAGTCCAGCAAGCATCTGGTGGCCGGAGTGGTGACCTTGGGCGACATGGTGTACAAGACGACGAAGAGTTACTACACGGAGCTGATGCCGGACGGTGGCAGTGGTTCTCCGGGCGTGGGGAGTCCCATTTGGAAGAATGGTTCGAACGGCCACAGTCCTTGGCAAGGCGGTTCTGTTCCTGAGCCGGAATTTGCTGGAACGGTGAGCCCCTCGCTGTTTTTCCATCCCGCTCGGGGATGTGGTATTCTGTGCAGCACTGCCATGACGTGCATGTGGCGTGTTTCTCAGAGTGTCGCTGTGCTGTGGATTTCAGGTGATTATTCGTGACATCGTGAGCAAGAGCGTGGTGGCCCAATTCCGTGCGCACACCAGCCCTTTGTCCGCTGTGTCGTTTGATCCGAGCGGCACTCTCCTGGTGACGGCCTCCGTGTATGGTCACAACCTGAACGTGTTTCGGCTGACCCCTCCGTCGTCCGGCAGCGTCGTCCCTGGCGTTGGCGATTCCAGCCCGACTCACGTTCATCTTTACAAGCTGTCTCGTGGTGTGACGAATGCGGTAAGTGGTGCACAGGTTTCTTTTTTGTTTGCAAGCGCTTCGATATCCCGAGCAGGTGTGCATCCGGGTGTTAGGGAGCATCCTCCTGCTTGGTACCCTTATAGGATTTGACGCTGTGTAAGAGTGTGGTTTTGGGAAGTGAGCATATGGCGCTGAAGATCATTTCGGGTGCAAGTTGAGACTGTTATCTTTATCAGTGTGTCTGCATTTCGTCTCCAACTTCGAAGTGGGAGGTTGTCGACCACGAGAAGTGGTTTTCGGCAGCTAGCCAAGTGATGAGTCAGTCCCCGCCAGTGTGTGCGAGTGGTTCGTGTAGTGGAGGAGACGGGATGAGCGTGTTGTCTCTCGGACCTCTGATGTCTGTGTTTCTCCTTGGATTGTGACAGGTGATTCAGGACATCAGTTTCAGTGCCGACAGCCATTGGATTGCTGTGAGCTCTTCCAGGGGAACGAACCACTTGTTCGCGATATCTCCCTTCGGTGGCCCAGTGGGTCCGCAGACGCACGGAACAGTGCCTGTCGATGGTCTGATCGGTCCGACGTTGACATCGTCTCCCGTGTTCCCGTGGTGGTCGAGTCCCGGATCCCTGAGTTCGAATCCGCAAGCCCTGAACCCTCCTCCTTCTGCCATCACTCTGAATGTGGTGAGTCGAGTGAAGAACGGGACCGGCGGCTGGCGTGGCACGGTGACGAGTGCGGCCGTGACGGCGACCGGTCGTCCGAACGTGCTTGCGGGCGCCGTGGCTGCCGTGTTCCACGACGGCGGTGGTGCCGGCGTGGAGTCTGACCTGGGTGTGGGTACGTTGAAGGACCAGCTGTGGGTGATGTGCCCGACGGGTCATCTTCTTCGTTATTTGCTGCGTCCGTCTGCGGGAGGAGACGGTGGTTACCCGAACGGTTTGCCCCAAATGGCCGGCATCGTGTCCCCGGGCAGCCCCGGTCTGGCTCAGGAGCTGAAGGTCGTGGTGGAGCCCGTGGAGAGGTGGGACGTTGCTCGTCGCCCGAACTGGGTGGAACGGGAAGAGCGAGTGGATTCCGAGGGTGCGGTAGTGTCGGCCGGGCCGAGTGTGTGTTCTGGGTCCGTCGCTAAGGAAGGTATGCCAACGGAGGAGATGCAACGGTGGTTTATGTCCAATGCTGAAGTTCAGATGCATCAGGCCAGGCCTGTTCCCATTTGGGCGAAGTCGAAGGTACTCTCTATTTCGCCTGTTCGCCATTCTTTTGTTTCTGGCGGAGCTGCTGCTCCTTTCCTTTTCAGTAGTTCGGTTGTTTCGATGGATTTGGTATTTCTTGTTTTTTTCCGGGCCTTTGCATTGGGTAGAGGAGGAGTGTCGACGCGGTTCTTCTTTATTTGCGCATTTTATGTTCGTTTCTGTCGTGAGGTTGGCATTTATCCTCTGGAGCTCCTGCATTTGATCCCTGATGCCGGAGTCCACTCGGGTTGTTTCTCGTTTCCAGATCCAATTCCACTTGATGTTGACCGGGCCAGCAACGACGTCCGAGTGTGACGGCGACGTTTCGGGAGACGACGGGTTTGGTGAGATCGAGATCGAGAGAATTCCTACTCGGATTGTGGAAGTTCGGAGGAAAGATCTGGTTCCTGTGATTGAAAGGCTGGAGAAGTTTAAGAAAGTTCAGGGTGCTCGGTGAGGATTCCATCTCTCCGTCGGTCGTGTCTTTCAATTGGCGAGATGTGTAGGCTTGGATTCGCCTTCCGCCTTGACTGTTTCTTGGTGTCCATTTTCTGGGCTGGTTTGTATGGCTGTGGATCTTTCGGCGGAAAGCTTGGTGGTGTCTCGTTGGTCCATCCGCTCGAAGAGTTGTGGAGTGAGCTGTGCCTGGAGTGGTGAATGATCTTCCAACGGCCGTGTGTGCAGGGAAGTTCTGGTGCCGGATCCTTCGCCAGGGGTATCTAATGGTCATGAACAGCTTCTCGGAGACGAGGGTTTGCAAGATGGGTCTGGAAGATGGTCCGCTGGTTTGCGAGGCCTGCCCATCCGCCGGACCAGTAGCTGCAGTAGCTTTGGTTCCGAGGGTGCGCCGTTGGCTGGTAGCGGAGGTGGTGTGAACGGTTACCATCGTGGCTACCAAGGTTCGCTACCATTCCATGTGCATTTACGTGGGTAAAGCAAGCGTGTGTAACGGAACCTAGAGGTATCGAATGCTTTCAATGCAAGGCCTAGCTTGGTTTTCCTACACATGTTTGTGGTATGAGGGTAGAGTTTTTTTGGGTGTCATTTGAGAGTTTTTGTGGCTGCAGATTCGGTAGCTGCAGACACTCCTCCGTCTTCTTTCGGATCCCCTCCGTATTTCCATCAGCCCCAGCCAGGGTCCGCGGCGCCGTTGACAGTCCGAGATCCCGGTCCTCTTATGCGTTCGAAGTCTGGTGGTTTTGAGTTGTACCAGGAGAGTTTCCATCCCCTCGTGGACCCGGTTGTGGGTTTGATGGGTTCTCCCATCAATATCCCCCGGGTAGAAGCGAGGGACATGTTCCACAACTACACGAAGCCCGGCGTATCTGCAGGTGCTGCGTTCCCCTATTCTGTCGGGAGTGACAGCGCCGACCATGACGGTGGCAGTGTCGGTGCAGGGTCATCGGATGGCCAGATCGGTGCGTCCATTCCTCCACCGGGCACGCCAGGGAGCGACGTTTCCGTGTCCGGAGCCTTGCACGATTTAGCTTTGGATGACAGTAATGCGAAGCGTTCGGGGGTTCCGTTTCCCGCGAAGGGGAAGAGCCGTTGGGCCATGCTGCCAAGTGGTCAGTTGGTGTCGACTGGGTCCCTGAAGCCTTCTTCGGGCACCCCAACGACTCCGTCCGTTTCGAACCCGGAATGCGAGGCTGCGTTTCTTGTGGACGATTGTGGACTTCGCGGAAGCGGCGGCGTTGTGATTGACAGTCCTTTGGACAGTAGTCCTGGCGACGGAGTCGTGGGTGCGGCGGCCGAGGATGGGGAGAGTGAGGATACGGAGGGAGGTCGCAGTAAGAGCGAGGAGAATGAGACTGCGGAGCGCGGGGATGACGTCTGGGAGGGTTCGATGTTTCCGTTTTGTGAAGAAGGTGAGTTTGGCTGCTGCTGCGAGTTGACCTTTGTCCATTCGGTGGTTTCTCCTGTTTAGTGGTTTCCCTTGGATTACTTTTCGTGCTTTCTGTTCCCTGTGGGAGGGTTTGTTTGTTGTGAATATCCGGTGGTGTTTGTTTCCTCTAGTTTGTGTTTTCTTTGGATCTTCCGTATTTGAGTTTGAAATGCGATCTGTCTATGTCCTTTGGAGAGTTGTTTTGCGGTTTCGGATTCTTGTACCGATTGCTTGTGATTTTTGCAGATTGCTAGGCTTGGGGGATGTTCTCCCGTCGCGGCCTGCTTATTGATGGGACCAGGCTCGAGTATTTAAGAGTGACCTGGCCACTCCCCTGTCCTGTGTGGAGGTTCGCCCCTTCCATGAGAATTGCACTTGGACTTTGCAGGCTGTACGCCTTTTTTGAGGCCAAGAATGCAGGTTGGTACCTAGTAGACTCCATGTGGTACTGCATTATCTAACGACATGAGGCGCCTCTATTTCAAGGTTGCCAACGACTCCTATGTGGAGAATTGTCCCAGCGCAAGCCTGACGGGTGGGACTCTCCGATCTGCCGTTGAATTCCAGATCGAGGAATCCAGACGAAGCGTGAGTTTTCAGCCTTTTGACTATGCATACTGGCGACATTATTCGAAGGTATTTGTTATTTTGACTGGGTGTAAAATAAGTCGAGCCGCCAAGCCAGCCCCTTTCCTCGGTTCACGATCGTGGTGTAGAGGGTATCTGGGAGTAAGAAATCCAACAGTAAGCCCTACTACAGGAAGGTATCTGAGGTAATTGAATGTTGAAATAAGCTGGTTGGGAGGCAAACGTTCCTGATTATGAAACTGTAGGTCGTTACTTTGAAGATGAACAAAGACCCATCTGAAAATGTAAAAAGTTAAAAATGTTAAAAACGAAAATAGTGTAGCCATTGTGGTGAGTGATTCCTGGTCGGGTTCACTTGATCGCAGTTCTGTACATATTTTGTGTATACAATTTACTCCATTTGCGCACTTGGGCCGTGCAGTTATAAGTGTTGGTATTGTGCCTTGAATGTTTTGAATCTTGTGGCTTCTAGAGGTGGCCTCTTTTCTGGACTGTATTATTGGTATTCTCCGAGGCCCTTTGCAGCAACTATGGTGTCTTCGATGAACTGGAAACTGATCGATTGCTAAGCTTCTTGCCCCAAGCTACTGCCTTGTTAACATGAGAACTTTATTGTTTATTCATAGTAGCAAGGACCTGTTGCAGTGACATTGAACTTAGGAGAATATGGAGAGAATATGGACTGGATAGTCGGTGGAAGTTTTACATAACGGTATGATAAACGTTCAAGATAATGAGATGGAATATTGGAGATGAAATCATGACCATATTTTTGACAACGGGTCACTGGGACAATGTGTATTTAATATAATAGATGATGACCAAAAAAATGTATTGAAGGAGCCACTACAAGTTAATTGAATATCATGTTTGAAAAAAATTCTTGCAAAACATAGGATTAAATCATTTTCTTATTTTCAAATATGTATATTACATCAATAAGGAGTTTTTTATTGCTAATGTTTGAAAAACTCAATTAGGGAATAATCTCAAAGAAACTACCTAATTAAAAATTATAGTTGTTTGTTTACTAATGTCTAATTTAAAACCATCCAAGTACCACTAGGTGGCACTTGTGGATTGAGGATTAACCCCTAAATGCCCAAGGCACCAAAATTTGGTGTTTGCAAAACTTTGAAGTTAAATAAAACCTAATCAAGTTTCTATTTTTAGTAATTTTTATTTTTAGAAAGTTCTTGAGGTCTAGTTTTAGCAACAAAAATCTGATCTTGAAAATAAATGATAGTGATTTCTATTCAAGATTTTGTGCAAGGGTACCCATTGTAATCTTGACTTCCCGTAGTGTTGAGAGCTCTTGAAAATGAGCCTCAAATACACTAGATCTTGAAGAAAAAGTCACATTCAAAATTCATTTAAAAAAATTATAGAGTAGATTTTAAGAAGCCATAAATTGATTGGGGTTATACATGTTAGGTCCTTTAACCTCATATTATTTTGATCACCAACTTTTTAGATTTGACTTGTGAAAAGAGGATTGAAAGACTTAACATCAGTTTTGCAATTTTAACACCCTCATAGTCAAACATTATAATCTTTCACTCCATAAGTGATATTATTGTGTTTTCTTTTCCTATGATATCTCTAACATGTCTAGTTTGAATTTGTACGGTTACAATTCCAAAAAAATTGATACAACTCATCAAAAAATTGGCATTTTGTTCAATTCAAAGCAAATTCGAAGAAGCTCAAAACAGGGCTTGGGCATTTAGGGGTTAAGGGTGAATTTTATTATGTTTGTATTGAAGTTTTCTTTGGTATATGATATAAGGCATGAATAAAAAATCTCAAAAAGTTGAAAAATTTGGAGGATTGACTTGCTGAATTATTGAAATCCAAAAATTAAATTATTTCAACACTTGGGTGTCAAATTTGATTGCATATCTATACCTACCCGTAAATGCCCTTTGCACTCAAAAATGATTTGAAGTTATTTTTATATCTTTGAAAAAAAATCTTTTGAAGAAATGCTCTTTGCACTCAAAAATGCTTTGAAGTTATTTTTTTAATAGCTTATATTTTTGAAAAAAAATCTTTTGAAGTTCAGTTTTAGCATCAAGAATGTGACTTTGAAAGTGAATGATTATGATTTTGAATTTAAGATTTTGTGTAAGGGTGCACATTGCAAATCTTGATTTTTTCGTGTTGACGGCCCTTGAAAGTGAGCCTCAAATGCACTAGATCTTGAAGAAAAAATTACATTAGAAATTCATTTTAAAATACTGTAGAGTAGATTTTGAAAAGCCATATATTGATTGGAGTTTATGTGTGTTTTGTCCTCTAACCTCACATTTTTTTGGTGATCAATTTTTTAGATTTGACATGTGAATAGAGTTGAAAGACTTCAAATCACTTTGATAGTTTTAACACCCTTATAATCAAACATTATAATCTTTCAATCCATCAATGATATAATTGTGTTTTCTTTTCCCACGGGATCTATATCATGTCTAGTTTGAATTTGCACAATTATAATTTAAAATATTTATAATACTTATCAAAATGTTGACTTTCCATTCAATTTAGAGCAAATTCTAAGAAGTTCAAGAAAGACCTTAGATATTAAGGGGTTGAGAATTGTTGAAATCCCAAAATTAAATTATTTCAACTCCAAGGTGAATATATGGTAAGAATTTCAATCACATATCCATACCTTATATTAGGTTGTTTGGTTTGTTTGTTATGGTAAGATTTCTTAGATTGTGCATCCTTTGGTTGCATTCTTGGTACCTTGGAAAAGTTCTCTGCAGGGAGGGGTCACAAGCTTTGTTTTGTCGCATTTTGGCCAATAGTGTGAAAGTTATAGGTTTTTGAGTTATTTTCAAATTAAAAACTTGAATTGTATTATATTATATTTTGAAAAACAATAAGTTTCACATTGCATGCCCAAACACCATGAAAGAAAGCCCTTGCACTCCTTTGTGTATAAAGCTTTCTATTTGTACCAATTATACAACCTCTCACATAGCAACAAAGCCCTGACATTGCTTTGTACATAAAGGATATTATATTTTACAAATTAAAAGGATAAAAATTTATCTTGATTTTGATTGTGGCAAGAGCATAGCATACACTAGTCTATTAGTAGTCTATTTTGTTTTTATTGAATCCTGTTGGCAATTGATAAAAGATTAATGTAGCTTGAACAAAAAGAGACTCTTACACTAGAAGAAAATGAGGGGTTTTGTGACTACAAAAAGCAATTGGTTTTTAGGTTGCTTTGGACATTTGCAATTGGTGAGAATTTAGAGGTTTCAAGTTGTTGTGAACAAGTTCTCTAGTTGTATCATAGTTGCACGGCAAAACAAGATTGTTTCTCATTCATCTACTTACTTAGAACTTCATCAATGCACTTTTCATTGCAAATCATCTATGACTTGTTTGCAACTCTTTTGTCACTTGTCATTGACTTTATTTCAATCTGTCTATGACTTGTAGATTTCAAAATCTACAAAATGTAAAAATTTACAAATTGTAGAAATCTACAAACTATAAAAATCTTTAAATTCTATTGACATAATTCATTATACAAAGATACAACTACTTACAAGTTTTATATGTGCAACCTTATGGTATTCTTGACAATTGATATGGGACAATTGATATAAGCCAATTGGGAAATGATTTAGAAACAACTAGAAAACAACTACTTAATAACTACAAAACAACTAAAAAATGACTACTATCATTTTACAGTTGTTTCCTAGTCATTTCCTAGTTGTCTTTTGTGACTGCAAATTGATACGGTAGATATCATAGAATGTAGACTAGTCTACATCAACAACTATAATGAATATTGAATGGAGAATAATTCATATTCATTCTAAATTTGTACTATGTTACAACTCTCAAAATCCTATACTTCATTCTATGACTACTTTGCAACTAAAATAATGTATTTACTTCATTCTACAACTACTTTGCAACTATAACATTATACTAATGATGATGTAAGAAATTGGTGCAAATAGCAAGGGCTACAATCATAGGATAGTTGTATAGGACACTTGGTCACATTTCAGCTAGTTGTGGCAAATAAATTTTTCTTCTAGTGTAACCACATCAAAGGTAAATAATTTATGCATTTTAGAAAAAAGAATGCACTTCTTCAAATATTCCTAGAAATCCTTTGCTTTCCTTTGTAGATTTTTATTTTTGAAAATTTATTTCCTAATAATTCAACTCCTATTTGTTCATCTATGGAATTCAAAACTGTCAACCTATGTCAATGGTGGGCACTTAATCCCTAAAGTCCCAAAGCCTTATTTTCATCAAAAGTGCTCAAAAGTTCCATTTCTAAAGCAAAATATTAAAATTAGTTTTTTTTTGCATAACAAATGGTGTATGAGAATTTTGAAAACTTTGATTGCATGGATTGCAAGGTATTTGCATTCAAAGTGAAAAATACATGATTTTTTGGCACCATGGCAAATTAGTTTTTAAGAATTTGAATTGTATAAATTTAAATTTTTTACATTTTAGATGCATGTTCAGATGTTGAGTTTAAAAAATGATTTTCATGGCGAATTGAGTTGAGGGTTTAGAAAAAAGATTTTCTTAAAAAAAAATATAATCTTCATTAAAAAAAAATTTGACTCTTGAAGGTGGTGAGAATTAATAGTATCCAATGGATGACTTCGTTGTTCACTAAACAAAGAATGTACCTATTGGTCCAATAATCGAAGTAATTCTAGTGACTACCTTGGTTAGGGTTAAAATAGAAGTATGTACCAGATAGAGGGAAAAAATAAATTGTTATTAACTCGAAGATGAAATTGAAAACATATTCTCAATGCTAACTAAAGATTGTTCTAATCAACAATCAAAGTTTAATTGAATGGTCTAACAAAGATTTTCTTACTAATCTATGAATGGTTTCAATTCAATTTTCTAGAGACTTTTTTGTATATTTTTAGAACGCTTAATGCTCAAAAGTCTTTCATCCATGTACTATAGAATTTTCTACATTTGAAGATGCTAACTCCATGAATAACAAATGATATTTGTCAAATCTCACATCCTTGCTCTTGAACTAAAATTTAGCCATTGAAATGATATTGAATTTGAACCCAACTAAAGAAATGAAGCTTACTGAAGGCTCCTTTCCATTCCATCATATTTCCGTTGTTGGATTAGTTTGTAGCATTAGGGCTACTTTAGACTACGGTGGAGAAGTGCATTGGTTGGTTAGAGAAGTTTTGGCCAAGATGTGGTTATTTGAGGCAACTGGTGGGATGTTGGAGAAGATGGAAAGACAATAAAATACTTTCTTGAGAAGTCTTGACCGGTTGTAATGTAAACACCAACTAGAGAAGTCTTTTAGACAAATTCAAAAATTGAAGTTCACTAGCCAACAATCTCCATGGATATATTTTGTATGTTTTGGGGCTACAATGAACTTTCACAAGCTATAACATTTGCATCCGATTGTCAAATTCAATAAAACTTGTTGTAAAAAATATGCCTACTTGTCAAGTTTATGTGATAATATTTTCACATGAGTCCATTATTTCCCTAATTTGAGTAAATTATTTAAGTACATGAGATTCAATTTTAGTTCACTAATGCAATTCCAATTCATCAAACATATTTTGGTGGTAAAATGAAAGGAATGCTTCATTTATATATATATGAATGGATAGTAGAGATGTCATTTTTATATTGAAATTAATTATCCATCATAAATCCTCAAAGTGTATGGGATAATTTGAAAGTGAGCTTGATCGTTCATTGTCAAAATGAAGAAAATATGTTTGAAGTAGAATTTTAGAACTCATTTAGGCATAGTAAAATAAATGTTTTTTTAAAAACGTTGAACTCAAAAAAGTTAGAAAAGAAAGTAAAATTTTTACCTAAAATCCGTTTGAGATTTCAATCCTTCAATCAAAAGTTACAGACAAATTTTAGAGAGGAGCTAGAAGGGACATTTTTTGACATTTGCAAGCATCCTTTTTGAAATTTGTCCATAATTTTATATTAGACATTTGAAATCTCAATTTTTTTTATATATGAAAATTAGCTTCATTTTCTAATATTTTTTTAGTTCAAAGTTGTTCAAAAAAAGTTGTTTTATTATACTGAAATGAAGTCTGAAATTCTATTTCAAACACAATCCCTACTTTTGACTTAATAATGAGTGGTTGAATTCTTACTCATTCAAATTTGCATATTCCATATGGATTGTTTTACCTACTACTACCCCATATGTATATAAATAGCTTATTTTCTCATCTTGCAACAAAAAATGTAATTGGATTTTGCATCAATGTGAAGATCTAATCCAATTCATTAATGTGAGACAAGAGTTTTATCTTCATTTACATATACAAAAATTATATATTGTAGGTTCTACAGAGTGGTAGTTATGCAATAATCATGAGTGTTGAGCATTTCAAAGAAAATAGCACATGAAAGAGAGTTCATCCAATTAGATTTGTCATATGAAATAATATTTTATTGAAGTTGGAGTTCTCCAGAGGTCAAGTTTCTTGTCTGGAGCGTTGACGCTAGCCAAGAAACTTGACCTCCAGAGAATTTCTCTTCCAAACACTATTGCTACATAGGCAGCCATGTCATTTTTTCATCCATGCTTGAAGTTCTCCACCAAACAAGTCTTGGCCATAGTCTAAAACTCTAAATCCAATCCGGTGAAGAATGAAATTAGCTCCAATCATATTGCTTCATTTCCCTACAATTCTTGACTAGTGCTCTTTCCTACCATAGTCTAAAGTGGCCTTAAGTCTAATACCCATTAGATGAGGTTCAACTCGTCTATACTTGATTTGTAATGTTTAATGACCGAATTATTAAAAATTCAGCCAATTTCAAGTAGTGTTTTAGAGAATTTTGAAGTTTTTGAAAATCTTTTAGGAATCTATTAGAATCTTTGAAGTTTTCAAAAATCTTTCAAGAAGTTTTTGTAACCTTTTAGAATATTTTCAAGAATCTTTTGAAATATTATGGAAAGATATTAGAATTTATTAGAATCTACTAGAATGTATATAAACCACTTAGGAATTTCTTAAAATATTTTGGAAATTTTTTAGAATCGTTTGAAAAACCTTTTAGAATCTATTAGGAATCATTTAGAATCTTGTAAAATCTTGTAAAATTTATCAAAATCATTTGGAGTTTTCTAAAGAGTATGAATTTAGAGTATGACTTCAAAATTTGAATTTTAATGAATTGAAATTTTTAACAAGAATAATTTGATTTTGATTTGAAACCCAATGAAATTAAATTACTATGATAAAAACTTAGAAGTTGATCAAAATTTTAATAAAAATCAACTCTAATTCAAAGTTAGATTCAAATAGCTTAATGCAAATTCAAACTTTCATTCAACTCTAATAAATTCAAATCCAATTAGAATTCAAATTTTAATGTAATTTTCATTCAATTTTATACTTTGATTAGAATTCAATAGTTCAATTAGACTATAATTGAATTGAATTTCTCACTTACATTCTAAAGTGTAACTCAATAAGTATATACAATGGAATTTGGGAGATTTCTTTGTTATTTTATTTAATAATTTCACTTTTTTGAGAGTAGTTTTGAACTATTTGAATTCTAGTTTTAATTTGAGTTGACTTCTAAATTTTGAATTAAATTAGTTTAATTTTGAACTATTCAAAATTCAATTACAAGCTTTTCTTATATTTGAATTTGAGTAATTTAAGCCCTACATATCAAGGCCATTTTTCTATCAAAAACCATTGAAATTTACTATTTTTATTGCATTTATCTATAAAAACAAAATGAATAATTTTCAAAGTCAAAACATAGGATCTTATATTGTACTTGACTTACATTATGTGGTAAAATTTTCTATAAAGTGGTACAAATTAGAAAGACATTAGAATTCAAAGTTGTACATTCTTTTTTTTGAATGCTAGTGAACAACTTTAAATGACTTTCACTGCCGTTTGTGGAATTTTCTTATACTATGGACTTTGAATTCAAAAAAATTTGTCTTGAAGAATAGAGTTCAAATTCTATAAAAACAATTCCAAAAAACATTCATTTTCAATCTTTAAAAATTGTTAAAGAAATGTATTAGGTTTAAAATTGAGCAAAAAACTAAATTGTTAATAGTTGTCAGATAAAATTGAAACATAATAATCCAAATATTGAGATTATTCTAGCATGCTAATTTAACCTTGCCATAAAAATTTACACATAAAATAAAATTAAATATATATATATATATATATATATATATATATATATATATATATATATATATATATATATATATATATATATATATATATATATATATATATATATATATACACACACACACACATACACATTGTACTAAGAAATAAGCTCTATAAGTTATTTTTTCACCAAAATGCTTAGATTGTTGTAATCTAGGGTTTTGTTTAACTTTTCCAAACCCATGAAAACACAAGTATAGGGGTTTTTACAAAGAAAGGTTTATTTAGTCTATCGTTTATGTGTCTAATGTTACTTTTTAAACAGAACCATACTTTAAATTGGAATATATTTGGTTTTAAATTTGTAATACACTAACACTCTTAATCATAGGGATTAAAATTTTGTTCTTAGTCCTTTATCAATGCATAGGACACAATGTATGAAGTTCCAATCCTATCTAGGATTCTATAAGGAGGTCAAATAGTCTGGGCAATAAGTTAGGATGGTCAAATCGTCTTATGCAATATGCAATATGCACTATCACCTAATCGAAATGACAAGATAATACTTTTAAAATAGTACACACAATATCTTCATTATTCCTTTTAAGTATTTGAGGCAATTGGTCCAGTAAGTGCTTGCCATTAACAAATCTAATGCAAAATGCATAAGTCTGTCAATTCCACGTCAAATAGTCTTAGTTAGTGCAGAGTATAGTTAGTTTAGGTGTTACACCTAAATTTCATCTTTTTCCTTAAGCTTTTCATAGGGTGCTTCTTCTCAATCACCTTTTCTTTTTTCTGTTCCCACAAGTTCCCCCCGCAGAAGTGTTATTGAAGCAACATTGCGGTCACGTTTTTATTGTCACAATGCAAGGAGAATGCAAAGGCTCACAACTCTATCACAATGCAACATCAGTGGGTGAGAATCCACAAGCTCCTAGTTGTGTAATTTCTTCATGAATCTAATACGAAGGTGAAATCTTTATCAAACAAGTGGGAGAAGTTGCGGAGCACATAAAACAAGATGAAGAAGCTCTAAAATCATATAGGTGGTGGCGTTCAAGACAATGGTGCCAAATTCATTTGATACGATACAATTGACGAAATTCTCAGCCTCAATGTGAAGGCCAACAATGTGCCTAGTAGGATGGACCAAGGTATACCAGTGCTAAGGACATCAATTGTACGAGTTGATCTTACAGAGGAGTATGATGGAGAGGATCAACCCTCTCCATTATAGTCCCCCCATGGTCTATACTAGCTTCATCCATCGACAATGGCCACAAAAGCACTAGAAGCAAGCCTCAAACACGTATTGCAAATTTGGTGGGTTATCACAACAAAGGTACTTCTTCAAAACTAATTGCTAAAAGGGCTAAGATTGGTAGAAATTTGATGCAAACTTTAGACAGACTGGTTGATTCCACTACAAAGATCAAGAAGCTCAGAATTGAAGTCACCATAACTTTGCATCCAAAAAACTTAGTAGACCGTTAGGAGAATAGAAAATCGGAACTAGAGTTCTTTCAACTGCAGCAAGCCAGTAGTCTGTTTTGCCTTATTTTGTAGATTCATGTTTTCATACTTGAAGTCATACGGTACTTCAAAATTATTTAACTTCCTGTGATGAGGGTTCAACATTTGTTATTGATTCTCTGCTTTGACCTTTGAATTGTTGATTCTTTGTTAGAGCTTGTTCAAATCTTGAGAACTGCCATTAATTAATTTAGTTTTTTCTTACACTTGTTTGTTCATTTTAGTAGTAACATAGATGTTCTTTCAATCATTACTAAATTGTTTCATATTTTGATGAACTCCACAAAATTAGTAATTTATTTTCAAAGTTGAAATGTACTATTAACTTAAATGTTTCATTCACTTCCATTTTGAAAAGAGAATTTTACAGGTGGTTGTTTTGCTAAGAGCTTCTTGCTGCACCAATAGGATTTAGGGTGTTCGGTGATTGTCAAGTTTTTGTTTAAGATTTACCTTTCCTTCGTCATAATTGTTTCTTATAATTCATTCACAAGTGATCTCTCTATTCTTAGCAGTTGTGTTTTGGTTTCTTGATCAATTGTAGACATAGAAAATTACATAGCATTGGACACTTAATCCATCTTCAATTATCTTTTAGGATGAATTTAGGTCAATTACATTTGATGTTAGTAGATTAATCTAATAGGTATGCTAATTTGCTTTCAAATTCTTTTGTACACATGTGGCCGTCTTTCATGTGAATTTAGAATCATTTTTTAACCATCCAGATCATGTGATGTGTCTATTTTTTTTTAAATTGAATGTGTGAATCTTGTTCTATGTGAATTTTATTCATTTGTCAAGTCAATGAGCATCATCTTATTTATTCTATTTGACATTTGATAGTATACAAAATGAATTTTGGTAATCTTCATTTTTAAGTTACTTACATTTGAAATCATAATGTGAATTTTTTTTTGAATTCATAAAACATTTGTACCTATGTGAATTTCCTATGTATACTTCTGTTATGAATTTAGGATCTGCTTCAATCTTGTGAATGTGTATTGAGCAAGAATAATGTGAATGTATGAACCAAATTAATTTTCACATTTTATGATTTAATTTTCCATATAAAAGTGTAAGTTAAGTTCAAAATCTGGACTTGAAATGCTATGGACTCTTAATCTACATTTAAATGTTGAACATTTCATTTGACTTCGTATTGTGCTTTTCTTTAATTTCATTTAATTATATGTAATATTTAAAAGTTGATTTGAATCTTACGAGAATGTCCTTCACAATTTTTGGTTTTTGTAGGTAATTATGTTTTAAATTTATTTTTAGAATTAGGATTTAAAAAATTTTATTTCCATAATTGTGTTGTAGTTTTGATATTAAATGTTATAGTGGTACTCCAAATTTCAACATTAAACAATATATTGCATATAGAATATGACAAAAGGAAAGATTACGAATCTATTATTATATTTTAATATAAAATCTAGCATTTTCATCTAAAAGGTTTTTTGAATTTGAATTTTTTTGGCAATTTCTTTCTTTTTTTAGTCTATTTAAAAAAAAAAAAAGTTAAGTTCAGTGCTAGGCCTATTATTTTGGTGCAATTTCATGATAAATCTTTAACCCCTGAAGTCTCAAGGCCATTTTTCTCTCTGAAGCCACTCAAAATTGTCACTTTTGCTTCATTCACCTACAACATTAGAAAAATATTTTTTAAAGAATTGAACTGTAGAATCTTGTTCTACACTTGTCTTAGATCATGTGGTAAAAATTTGGTGATTTTTGCCCGTACAGATTGAAAGAAGTTGGCATTCAAAGTGAAAGAAAATGTTTATTTTCAAGAAGTTGCTCTCATTGCCCACAAAGGAAGAAGCTCCATAACTTTCACATCACTAATCCAAATGGAATGAATCAAAGTTTCTTATTTAAACAAAAATATAATCTACAAGGAAAAAAATATTAAAAAATTTATTTCAATTTTTTGTGGATTTTTTTTGTTGCCCGGTCTCCCCCATTTTAAGGTTATTGTCTCATAACTTTTACTTCCGGGCACCAATTGAAATACAAAATTATATTTCCAAAAATCTAATAAGATTTTATATCTTATGAGAAAGTTTCAAAAAAATTTAGTAAAAATTGAGATCACAGGAACGTGTCTGAAATCCATTTTGTCCCTTGTAGGGATAATGGGACTTTAGGGGTCAAAAGAAAATTGTGTGTACAATTGAATACCACATTTTAAAAAAAAGGACTCTATCTTTTCTATTCAAATTTAAAAGCACTTGTGTCCATTGCAATTATGACTTCCCATCCTATTGATATCTTTTTAGAAAGAGCACTAAATGATGTGATGTTCAATAGATATTTAATTTCTAAATTTAGATTTCTAAATTGTAGAACCAATTTAGAGAAGTTGTAAATGGATTAAGATTGTGCATGTTATGTCCTTTAATATCTTGTATTTTGTGGTGAACCCTTTTTTGAATTAGGCTCTTCATGGAAAAAAACCATGTCAAGTGATTGTCATAGGTTCCATGAAGGAAAATTATATTTTTAAATCCTCAAGTATTAGTATTTTGCTTTATTTTACTATGTGTTATCACTTGTCTACTTTGAATTTGTATGGATACTTTTAAAATAAAAGATGAAGCGGTCAACTATAGGAGGTTCTTGTTCATTTTGAAATAGAGGTTTCTTACATCTTCGAAATTTTAAAGTCATATCGAGTACTTGAAGTCTAAAAAAGAAATGCAATGTAATATTTTATTCAACATTTTTTTCTACCAAATCATAAAAAAATCTCATGTATAGAAAGGAGAAATCAACCAAAAGAAGAAAGTGAATTGATATGCATTTCACTTTCAAAAATGAAAATGCTAATTCAACATAGTAAAAATAATTCTATAATGTCCACTACTAACACAATCATAAGTTCTAGTACAAGGAAATTCAGCCCTATACATGCCTAAATTTCATAGTGGATTAAGATCAACCCACGATGCATTCGTTTCTTATAGCCTCTCATTATGACTCATTCCAATTTTGTTGCCAAACCTTTTTGTAGAAGTCTCATTCTTCCAACATGAAATCCAACGTAAGGGTCATATTGAAGTCTGACATCTGCAGGTATTGGCACTCGCTACCTTCTCAATTCACAGTAGTTGTGCAATATACAACAAATTCCAAAAAATGAATAAATTAAAAAATAGGATTCAGAATTTTTTTAAATAGCACCTTCCATGGTTATAAAATATTCATATTATAGATGCCTATATTATAGACACCTATGTTAGTTTTCACTTTTCAGAGCTTGCCATGTAGGCAAAACTGAGTTATCAAGCGAAATTTTTTTTTACCCTTATGCAATGAAGTTGGACGCCTGTTTGACACTTTGTCCTATACGACATGCGACATCAAACGTCCAACATAACACTGAAACCTAAAAACATGTCAGACAAGACAACCCTACCTATGCATAGTACCCCAATTGAAAGTCACCCTAATCATTTGGGTGTTTTTTAGTACTATTTTGTATCCAAATAAACAAATTTCGAGTTAAAAATTAGGGACTTAAGGTCATGTACAAAGGTATCATTAAAAAATGAAATACTTTTTCAGAAATAGTATTTTTCCATATTGCACATGTGTTCAAAGTATGCTACCTTTGTATCAATACAAGGATTGCAAAATTATTTTTCATCAAGATGTGATTACTTGATTAAAATCACTTTAGATTAAAAAATGAGCATTTTTTGTTTCATTTATTTGAAACATTTTATTTTATAAAAATACAATTAAGAAAATATTCGTTATCTTGAATACTTAATTTCTCTTTTTTGCATAACTTTTAGAGAATATTCTTTTTAGGCTTGAATTTTTTGGGAGTACACTGAAATGTTATACAAATTTCCTTATTTCCATAAATTGATTCTAAGAAAAAAATTAAAATTTTTTCCCTAATACAATAGTCAAAATACAACAAGTAGTAGTAATAACTGTTTCTTGCAATCACCCCATTGTGAACAATCAAACATGTATATCAAAAATTTTGGTTTGTGGAATGTAGTCAATTAGGCAAACTTAAAGTTATTGACAAGTCAACTTAGCAAGTTAGCATTAAGAATCATGCAATGAAATTCACTATTGAACATGCTTGCTAAAACATGATGAATAAGGGAGGCTTAGTAGCTAATAATGAACAAATATCAAGCATCTAAGCTTAACTCCTAAAGTCCTAAGTGTCCCTAAGGGGGAACACTTGAGAGTTTGGTCAAGTTCCTATGACCTTAATTTTGGTGATTTTTGAGAACTTTTTCAAAAGATAGAAAAACTCATTAACTTCATTGAAATATGATTTCTATTTCAATTGGTGCTTGGGAGCAAAAATTATGCCATCTTAAACATAATTTTCATTTTGCCGGGCAAAAGAAGAAATCTACAAAAAATTTAAATAAAATAATTTTTTTTTCTAATAGATCTTATTTTTGTTTACATTTGAAGTTTTGATTCATTCTATTTGGATAAGTCACATTCGATTTGGATAAGTAATATGAAAGTTATGACCAATCTTATTTTGAGGGAAATCCTTGGGGAGTGCACTTAGTTCTACTACAATGAACCACATGCAAACAAGTGGTTTCTAATAAACTATAATTAAAACTTGAAATTTTGGCCATTGTTTATTGATGACTATAGGATTCTACTCCCAAAATTTCAAACTCAAATAAAATATGGAATGATTTCTAGAAGAAGTTAAAAATGCACTAAAATGGCATGTTTTTTTAACTCAAATATTTTTAGAGAACACATTTAGATGATCATTGCATCAATATTCAACTCCACATGAGGCATGAGCTTTCAATAGTCAGAGAGTTATTTTTAGGAATTGTTTTCTTATATAATATATTAATATAGGGGTGTGAAAGTTATTTTTTAGTTCTAAAGTGTATCTTTTTACTTCAAAAATTTGTAACTAATTATTATTAACAAATAAAAATAAAAATAATACAAAACATAAACTTTCCAAGTAGGAAAAATCTATTCATGATTTTTTCATTCAATTTTATTTAAAATTCAAAAAGTATATAGGGGTCCAACCTTTTGTTTGCACGTGAATTTTAATGGCTACTCTAAGTGACCCCTCCGAGGGGAAATTTAAGTATTTTCTTAAAAAAATAACTTATGAGATTCATTCTTTAATGCAATTTTTTCAATTTTTCAAAAAAAATTGTTTGATAAGATTAAATTTTCTTGCAAGAACAATCTCACCATTGGAGTCGTGGTGTTTCAATTCCATCTTATAGCTATTAATAATTTAGTGTTTTGTTGAATCTCAGACCTACTTCTACTTAACAGTTTTTCAATGAATGAAAATCAAGTTTTTCTAATTTGAATTTTTTTTCTTCAACTCTCAATTCTCAACATAAAAAAATTTTAACTTCAAACTCAACAGTACGAAAAAATTTAAAATAAAGAGATTCAAAGTCAAAAAATCTAGTTGTGAAATGTGCCAAAAAACTTGTTTTCTTCACTTTCAATGCAAATATTTTACAATCTACATGGTCAATGTTTCTAAAATTTCTACTACTTATTCTTATACTAGTCAAGTGCAAGATCCTACTGTTAAGTATGCCAAAAAAATGGAAATTTCAAGAGTTTTGCACCTTGCAATAGAAATGACAATTTTGAGTGCTTTTTGAAAGAAAAAAGGGCTTAAAACTTTAGGGGTGAGAAGAACCTGATAATTAGCGATGCAGATATTCATGAAGTCCGAGCTTCATAAGCAAACTACAGTCGTTCATGACTTTGCCTGCAACAAGGTGCAACATCTTAGGTAAATGTTTGTAGATGTAATTGCTTATGTCTGAATATATTTAATGCCACTTACAGTTCCACACACTAAGCACACCAATTGCTTGAACTGGTGGTAAGGATTTTTCTTTCATATTTTAAGAATTGAAGCTTTTTTTTTTTTTTTTTAAACAAATGAAACGAAATTTCTTTGCAAAAGGCACAGGACTTGAAAGACATATTTCCTTATTGGCAACATACAATCCTGGTAGAAGGTCATAAGCAGGCAAGAGGGATAAGACCAGGTTTTTTTTTTCCCATTTCGTTAAGCAGTGCCAAAGTGATGATATTAAATATTATAGTGGTGCTCCAAATTTCAACATCTATCCACATATTGGATAGAAAATATCACATTACCATGGCACATATCACATGTCTAGAATTTGGTTATCATCCACCAGCTGGCGGTTTCATTCAAGTTTTTCTTGGCAGTTTTTTAGCCAAATTATTTCTTTATGGTGCAATCCGGCACCAGAAAGCCAAAAAAAAGCCCTGGCTGAGACCTACGACGACTACAAGGGGAGCCTCAGCGAGCAAAGCGCAGAGAGGGCGCAGAGGGGGGCGTGAGGCCCCTGACGGCCAGCAGCAGCCACCAAGACACCGCCGGAAATAAGAAGTTAAGTTGGTTCCCTTCTTGTCATCTTGCGCACTCACTTTACCATTTTACCCACAATTTCCGCACGGTCATGGATCAACTTGCATGCAACAATATTGCATGATCTACTTTAGTGCTCTTTTGGAAATTGCAGCACTCTGATTGTAAATTCAACTCTGTTTGGTGAAGGAGATTGCAGCACTTGATTCTCATGTTCAAATTTCGGATATTTTATCATAAGATGCGTCGATCCATAAATCACGAGATAAGCAAGTTCTCGAACCATTTTCCTTGTGGGAGGTTTGAGTTAATCACCAGTACGTAAATTGTGAGAAAATTCAAATCCCTCAGCACAATTTCATATTTAGGGTGTGCGCGCAGGGGCCATGTACTAAGATTAGCTTCTAGAACACCCTGGGCGCTTTCACAGACAGATCTTACACTGTTCTGATTTGTACGTACGCCACTATTCTGAAGGTGGCATATATGTTGAGTCGTGATGATATGCGCTATTAAATTGCGTTTCACAAAACATGCAATTCGACATGGAGAGCTAGAGAGGTGGGCCAGCTTCGACAGAGTAAGTCCAAACTCATTCACGTCACGGTTTTATTTATTTATGAAGTCCACCTGGGGGCTCCTTAAAAAATCAAGTTCGCAACGAGTACAATCAATCAAGTATTGAAATGTGAACAAGAAATCCAATCCAAGCCACTCGCTTCCCAGTTTCCGCTGCCCCCCATTTAATTTGGTGTCTCTGCGTTCTCTGATTCGTAGTTCGATCGCGAGATCGATAGACCGTCGTCACCATGCATTCTAGTAGTGACAGCCAGAGCTCCCTCCTCCAGGGCCACCAAAGAAGAAGTACGTCCCCCAATTGCCATAATTGCTGAGCTGCACTTGGATATCATAACAAAGCGGATTATTAAACACCCTGTCGGTTTGCAAGGCCGTCGGATCTGGAATGAAGCCCGTCCCACTGGCGTCGAAGTAAGTGATGTTCCTTTGGTAGGCGGCCTCTGGCCAGTCTGCAGCCGGAAATGCCCCTGAACCCATCGCCGTCGTGGAGTGCGTCGTCTGCCCCGTCTGCACCGTAAACGCGACTTCCCCTCCCCACTGCACCTGATTACAAGTCCCTTGCATGTACCCGTTCACGTAGATCGACTCCGGCCAGTACCCGATCGCCTCGTCGTCCAGGTACAACCACCAGTTTCCGTCACTGGGGCTGTAGAGGACTTCGATGGTGACTTCGAACTCAGAGTCGGCGTTCTGGGCGAGGGTGGTGTAATGCGGCATAGCGCCCCCAATCACCCAGGAGTTGCTTTGTTGGACGAAGCCCGGGCATTTGAGGTTGTAGCAGGAGCCACCATTGGTGCCGTTGTAGGCGTCTTTCGTCCAGTAGATGAAGAGGTGCGGAGCGTCGGGGTCGTCGTTGGGGTGGAGGACGGGCTGCGTTTGCCAGCCGACTTCGATGGTGCTCAGGCTGTTGTCGTCGTAGGAGCCGTCCACGACCCAGAACTGAGAAAGGCTCATTTCGCTCTCGGAACCCAGGGTGGGACCGTTCACGCTGAAGATCGATTTCGTTCCAGAGTAGGAGGACGCGACTACCGGGATACCTGCAAAAACATTCGCAACAATTTTCAGTTTGAAATTCCAAACTTTGGGACAATTGTGTGCTACTCTACTAGCTAGTCAGTTCGAGGCCTGGAAATATACAGTCTCCATTCACCAAATATTCACGAATCGAAAGGGTTCCACCAAACAGGTAGAAGTACTTTGAACCTTTCCCTAACAGTCTAGCATTGAAACTTGCGCCAAATAAAATCTTGAAATCTTCATTTTGTGTTACGCTAAAAATGAGTTACAGGATATTGAATGTCAATAGATTAAGCGTTTTTACACTTGAAATTGAAGTCACCTGCATGGTCAATTTCAACCTCTATCTTAATTCTCAATATCTGGCAACCGGGAACTTGAAAGGAAGAGCATGCCGTACGTACCTGTAATTGCATACTCATGCGTAGCCGTGTCCGCTGCCGGGTCTAGATTCTCGACGCCGACCGGACCAGACGGCGATGGGGCCCTCCACAACTTGGGTGGGGCCACCTTTTTCATGAATTTGCCGCTGGGGTCGTCTCTGAGCACCGGAATCGTGCCTTCAGGGCATCCCCCGTGCTCTCGTGCAAAGGCCTGAGGATGACTCTCCGAAGGCCTCCGAGGTACCCGAGACGGCGCCATTTGAATGACGTGGTCTTTGAGAGACGGATGGTGAGCCGAAATTTGGCCTTCGATTGGGACGCAGTCGACCCAAGTCCCATCAGACACCAGGAACGACTTCACTGGAGGCGCATGCCTGGCCTCGTTGCAGCCGGGATCAAAGTACGCTTGCAAGCGTACCCCCTTGGAACTTTGTTGCTCCTGCAAACGCCTGCTTGCTTGGGTTGAACCCACCATCAACACCAAGACCAGTGCAAACAAAAGTTTAGACGCCACAACAGTTTCGCACCCCCGTTCACCCCCTGGTCGAGAAGCCATCGCGCTTAGACTGTCGATCACGGACAACGGACTGCCGAGATTGTGAATTAAGAAGTGAAGTCTGTACTAACTACTAACCCGTACAGGGGAATGCAATCAACAGATAGTTTTGCGACCTAATCAGTTTATGAGATCTGCACTTCGGTGTGTTGTTGCCTTTATAGCTTTCGTTAGACTAAGTGCACATGTTCCTTCTTCCTTCTGACGAAAGAACTCCGTAAACTGACCAGGTCGCCTCCTAGCACGCCGAAATGGATTTTTGACTATTCACTGCTGATCGAGCAAGTTGCTTATCGCTCATTGTACGTGTTAAGAAATATATTATTTATTGATGCGCTCTCCAACTCGTCTAACTCATCATGTGCTCTCCACTCATCCAACTCATCATGATGTGAGAGTCAACTAACTATTAGATAGAAATTCTTTAAACCAAGAATAGAGGAGAATTATTCATCTTCTTTCTTCTTGCCTTACTCTTCTTCTAATGAATACTTGTTCATTCTTGCATAATTACTTGCTTGTGGCTACCTATTTATGTGTTTGCTTAGATTTATATACACAACACGTTATCAAGCATGCTTTTGTACTTTTTGTTTTAAGTTTCTTCATTTCCATAGGATCTTACGTTTTTAGTTTTCGTTGAGAACTTCCGTTTTCAAATTTTTTTTTCCTCTCTATTCGCTCTGCTCTCCAAGTTTCTCTTCCTCTCCACTCCTGCCCGCCCCGCCTCCCTGCTCCTGGCCCCCTTTCCCTCCACCGGCAACCCCCCCTCCGCGCTTCCCTTCTGTCCGGCCTCCCACCCCCTAGGGCGTACCATGCATTGTAACACATTGAAAAGCGCGGGTCACCTGCAAGGAAGGGCGGGTCACCCGCGGTCGAGCCCGGGGTACTACAATCTATTTTCAGAATATCCAATTGCCGACTCTGAGTTGTCATCCATTCATTTTTCGTTGATTTTTCATCCGAATGAAATTGCTTGAGTTTGTCACCGTGACACTCTACATTTTCACTTCGTAGAATTGATGGTGTGCTTTTTTTATGCTTGCTTTATCCTGTTTTCTGGAGTCATAGATTGTTGAAGAGCGAGTAATTGTTTCGCAGGTGTCGAGAAATTCCTTGGTTTTGTAGTCATGGAGGTTGCTGATGCATTGGATGGGAGGCATTCCACCCAATCAAGGTATGTGGTGGCGGACTCGCAGAGGAATGTGGAGCAGGATGAGGTTCGATTGCAACGATTTCGGGCATGGTTGCTTGTAAACTCACTTTTGAATTAATGTGACCAAAGAATTCAAACTATTCTCCAACTTAGAGACGTTAGAGTGTGTGGATAGCTCCCAATTCTTCCCTAACCACTGTTTGTGTCTCTACCCGAAATCATGAACTTTGCACAATTGCTCTTGTGGTTGCTTTTCTAGCCTTTACGAAATTAGACATTTAAGAAGGTAGTGTGCAAGAAGCTGAATATGTACATGTAACTCTACTCAAGTCTCAACTAATTTATCAATAAGCCAACTAAGTAGTCTCTCAAAACTGTTCCTGAAAAGGTCAACATTAATTTCATTTCTGGAAGGTAGGTTCAACACTTGCAGATTGGAAACGTGTAAGAAAAGTGGTCACTTAAAGGACCCCTTCTCAGCGAATTGAATTGTTTACATTAATGAGCTTAGATGCTGAGAGAAATTGAGTGACAATTCAAACATATTAATGCTAGCTAGTGTCTTCAGATCACCTTATGCATGCAGAATGGCAACGTGAAGCAAACAAAGAGCTACAAGCTAGTACGATGACTGATAATCAACTCTTCTTTCAAAATACTTTGTCTGAGAGGTATCGTGGAGTTTGAACATGTCCATATCGCGCACGGCCGAACGAGTGATGACAGTTGTTCCAAAAGCACAGGTCACCTGCGGGAAAGCGCAGGTCACCTGTGGTGAAGGGCGGGTCACCCGCAGGCCGAGGGCACCTGAAATTTTTGGTCAAACTTTCCAACTGCTCGCTCCATCTTGTCATGCATTCAATTATCATCCGAATAACGCTGCTGGAGATTGCTGCTGCGGCACTTTGCGGCACCCTAGCCGAAAAGGATTTCAAAGTGGAAGAATTCTGGACTTAGGTTTCGCTTTCAGATTTGACTATCATCTGGTAATACTTCACGTGTGAAAGAAGCGATTTGAGAGACAAGTTCATTAGCTTGTCGGGGGAGCTTTGGGCGAGACTTGGGAGAATTTTGAGTGAATTTAAGGTTTTGTTTTCCATGGATTTGCTAAATAAATGGGGGCAAACTGGACGGACCCCTCAAACTACGAAATCTCCACAGGTATCATCCGACCCCTCCCCCAAATTGATTTCATCCTCCCAGGCCGCTTGCTCCAAGTGCTCAAACTTCTTCGACCGCAACGGTGATGGCCAAATTTGCAAAGCCGAGCTCGGCGCCGTGTTGCATTCCCTCGGGGAGACTCCCTTACTGATGTCGACCTGGAGACTAGTGCACAACGTGGACGTGAATGGCGACAGTTGCTTAAACTTTTACGAATTCATTCAGTTGAACCCAAGAGCGATGCAGCTGGAATGCGGGCTTGAATGTTCGCAATCTTCCAGTGCTTCCGACGATTGGTTGCCTGAATTTCATGTGTTTGATGTCGATCGCAATGGATTCATCTCTATAGAAGAGCTTCATCATGTGCTGGTGGGATTGGGGGATGCGGAAATCTCTGTGGAGGAGTGTCAAGGTATGATCCAATGCTTGGATAAGGATAGAGATCACATGGTAGATTCCCAAGAGTTTCAGACGGTCCCGAGCTGGAAGAATTTATGTTCACTGAAGGAATTCATCGATTCTTTAGGTTTAATGTTTTCACACTCGTTTCGCTTTTTTGTTTGATTAAAAGTTCGCAGAATTGCACTCTTCTGGAGGTCTGCTCGATCATTTGACTAGCAGGTATCGGAGTTATATGGGCAATTTCGTTAAAATGGCGAAATTCGGCTACTTTGGCAGTTTTTACAGTTCAGAGTGGCCGGTCTGAAGTGTTCAAAAAAAGTTGTTTTATTATGCTGAAATGAAGTCTGAAATTCTATTTCAAACACAATCCCTACTTTTGACTTAATAATGAGTGGTTGAATTCTTACTCATTCAAATTTGCATATTCCATATGGATTGTTTTACCTACTACTACCCCATATGTATATAAATAGCTTATTTTCTCATCTTGCAACAAAAAATGTAATTGGATTTTGCATCAATGTGAAGATCTAATCCAATTCATTAATGTGAGACAAGAGTTTTATCTTCATTTACATATACAAAAATTATATATTGTAGGTTCTACAGAGTGATAGTTATGCAATAATCATGAGTGTTGAGCATTTCAAAGAAAATAGCACATGAAAGAGAGTTCATCCAATTAGATTTGTCATATGAAATAATATTTTATTGAAGTTGGAGTTCTCCAGAGGTCAAGTTTCTTGTCTGGAGCGTTGAAGCCAGGCAAGAAACTTGACCTCCAGAGAATTCCTCTTCCAAACACTATTGCTATATAGGCAGCCATGTCATTTTTTCATCCATGGTTGAAGTTCTCCACCAAACAAGTCTTGGCCATAGTCTAAAACTCTAAATCCAATCCGGTGAAGAATGAAATTAGCTCCAATCATATTGCTTCATTTCCCTACAATTCTTGACTAGTGCTCTTTCCTACCATAGTCTAAAGTGGCCTTAAGTCTAATACCCATTAGATGAGGTTCAACTCGTCTATACTTGATTTGTAATGTTCAATGACCGAATTATTAAAAATTCAGCCAATTTCAAGTAGTGTTTTAGAGAATTTTGAAGTTTTTGAAAATCTTTTAGGAATCTATTAGAATCTTTGAAGTTTTCAAAAATCTTTCAAGAAGTTTTTGTAACCTTTTAGAATATTTTCAAGAATCTTTTGAAATATTATGGAAAGATATTAAAATTTATTAGAATCTACTAGAATGTATATAAACCACTTAGGAATTTCTTAAAATATTTCGGAAATTTTTTAGAATCATTTGAAAAACCTTTTAGAATCTATTAGGAATCATTTAGAATCTTGTAAAATCTTGTAAAATTTATCAAAATCATTTGGAGTTTTCTAAAGAGTATGAATTTAGAGTATGACTTCAAAATTTGAATTTCAATCAATTGATATTGTTAACAAGAATAATTTGATTTTGATTTGAAATCCAATGAAATTAAATTACTATGATAAAAACTTAGAAGTTGATCAAAATTTTAATAAAAATCAACTCTAATTCAAAGTTAGATTCAAATAGCTTAATGCAAATTCAAACTTTCATTCAATTTTAATAAACTCAAATCCAATTAGAATTCAAATTTTAATGTAATTTTCATTCAATTTTATACTTTGATTAGAATTCAATAGTTCAATTAGACTATAATTGAATTGAATTTCTAACTTACACTCTAAAGTGTAACTCAATAAGTATATACAATGGAATTTGGTAGATTTCTTTGTTAATTTATTTAATAATTTCACTTTTTTGAGAACAATTTTGAACTATTTTAATTCTAGTTTTAATTTGAGTTGAATTCTAAATTTTGAGTTAAAATTAGTTTAATTTTGAACTATTCAAAATTCAATTACAAGCTTTTCTTATATTTGAATTTGAGTAATTTAAGCCCTACATATCAAGGCCATTTTTCTATTAAAAACCATTGAAATTTACTATTTTTATCGCATTCATCCATAAAAACAAAATGAATAATTTTCAAAGTCAAAACATAGGATCTTGTATTGCACTTGACTTACATTATGTAAAATTTTCTATAAAGTGGTACAAATTAGAAAGACATTAGAATTCAAAGTTGTACATTCTTTTTTTTGAATGCTAGTGAACAACTTTAAATGACTTTCACTACCATTTGTGGAATTTTCTTATACTATGGACTTCGAATTGAAATTTTTTTGTCTTGAAGAATAGAGTTCAAATTCTATAAAAAGAATTCCAAAAAAACATTCATTTTCAATTTTTTAAAAATTGTTAGAGAGATGTACTAGGTTTAGAATTGAGCAAAAAACTAAATTGTTAATAGTTGTCAGATAAAATTGAAACACAATAATCCAAACCTTGAGATTATTCTATCATGCTAATTTAACCTTGCTATAAAAAATTACACATAAAATAAAATAAAATAATATATAATACTAAAAAATAAGCCCAATAAGTTATTTTTTCACCAAAATGCTTAGATTGTTGTAATCTAGGGTTTTGTTTAACTTTCCCAAACCCATGAAAACACAAGTATAGGGGTTTTTACAAAGAAAGGTTTATTTAGTCTATTGTTTATGTGTCTAATGTCACTTTTCAAATAGAACCATACTATAAAATGGAATATATTTGGTTTTAGATTTGTAATACACTAACACTCTTAATCGTAGGGATTAAAATTTTGTTCTTAGTCCTTTATCAATGTATAAGACACAATGTATGAAGTCTCAATCCTATCTAGGATTCTATAAGGGGGTCAAATAGTGTAGGCAATAAGTTAGGATGGTCAAATCGTCTTATGCAATATGCACTATCACCTAATCAAAATGACAAGATAATACTTTTAAAATAGTACATACAATTTCTTCATTACTCCTTTTAAAAGTTTGAAGCAATTGGTCCAGTAAGTGCTCACTATGAGCAAATCTAATGCAAAATGCCTAAGTCTGTCAATTTCACATCAAATAGTCTCAGTTAATGCAGAATATGGTGAGTTTAGATGTTACACCTAAATTTTATCTTTTTCCTTAAGCTTTTCTCTCAAATTTTTGGGTCGAATATTTAGGTCAAATTGTCCAATCTTACAAGCATTGGTTAATTTCTAATTTTACATATAAAACATTGGAACAAATTACATATTGCCCAAACTTGTGGAACTTAAGGCCAAATGTTTAAATTTTATAAAATAATGGTTAAGGGACCTAAGATTGCATATAGGGTACCTATAATTGTACAATTATCTATGTCCATGGTCCAAGGCCTATGACCACTCAACAAGCCCTATTGTCGTACACCTACAACCACTTGGAACGATAGTCCAATAGCGTCGACAGTCTAGCAACCTTGGTAGGTGCCAGCGTTTCTACCCATGTATTTGGTAGAATTGGCCTTGGTGGAAAAAAGCTCCACCAACGCCAATGTTACCCGTACCTTGCCTCGTTTTGTCTTTGGTGGTGCGTTAGCAGGTAAATGTTTTAAAATTTTTACAACTTTCCTGCAGCTTCTTGGTAGCTATAGCTTCATTTTTCCTACTTCTTCTTCCGATGCAAATTAGTTCCAGCACTCGTGGGAGATTTTTTTGTTTTCTAGACACCGTATGAGTGTTGAAGGTTTCATTTTAGGTACAATTCTTTGGAGTTTAGGGTTTAAGCAAGGGTAGGATTTTAGGGTACAATAGAAGAAGAAGGTTTAGGGAGGTTGATAGTCTTGAATGGTCCCCAAAATTCACAAGGTACTTCTTCTCAATCACATTCTTTTTCTTCTGTTTCCACATGTCCCCCTGCAGACTAAAGCGTTATTCAAGCAACATTGCAGTCAAGTTTTTATTGTTGCAATGCAAGGAGCATGTAAAGGCTCACAACTCTATCACGATGCAACAACATCAATGGGTGAGAATCCACAAGCTTCTAGTTGTGCAATCCCCTCATGAATCTAGTACAAAGGTGAAATTCTTGTCAAACAAGTGAGAGAAGTTGCAGAGCACATAAAACGAGATGAAAAAGCTTCAAAATCATATAGCCTCAATGTGAAGGCCAACAGTGTGCCTGGTAGCATGGACCAAGGTGTACCAGTGGTAAGGGCATCAATCACACCAGTTGATTTCACGAAAGAGTATGATGGAAAGGATCAATCTTCTCCATTGTAATCCCCCCACGGTCTACACTAGCTTCATTCACCGGCAATGGCCACAAAAGCACTAGAAGCAAGCCTCGAACACGTGTTGCAAATTTGGTGGATTATCACAACAAATATACTTATTCAAAATCAGCTACTAAGAGGGCTAAGATTGATAGAAATTTGATGCAAACTTTAGATAGATTGGTTGATTCCACTACAGAGATCAAGAAGCTCGAAATTAAAGTTACCATAACTTTGCATCAAGAGAACTTGGTAGACCATTAGGAGAGTAGAAAATTGGAACTAGAGCTCTTTCAATTGCAGCAGGCCAGTAGTGAGAGTCTGTTTTGCCATATTTTGTAGATTCATGTTTTCATACTCGAAATCATATGGATGGGGAATTTCATTAAAATGGTGATTATTCTGTGACTTTGGCATTCTCACAGTCCAAACCGGACGGTCTGAACTCTACTAGCATCCTAGATTTTTGAAATCTATACCATTATTAGACATCAGACATCTAGGAAATATATAGATTTTTTAAACCGATTGGTCTAAAATCTACATATTTCCTAGATTTAATACATCTAATAGTGGTATAGAGTTCGCAAATCTAGGATATTAATAGATTTCATACCGTCCGGTCTGAACTGTAGGAACGGCACACTGTGAAAATGGCACATGGAATATCGCCATTTTAATGAAATTCCCCATATCGTACTTCAAAATTATTTAACTTCCTATGATGAGGGTTCAATATCTGCTACTGATTCTCCACTTTGACCTTTGAATTGTTCACGGGGGGTGCACTACAAAGGAAGTTCATGGGTGAGGAGCGACCAAACCCTAACTACCCATTTCTACTTTTCCTAATTACTTTCTAATAAACTATAATTTCAACTTACAATTTTGAGCTCTGTTTAACAATGTCTATAGGTTTCTATTGCCAAAAAATTTCAATCCTAAATAACATGTGATACATTATCTAGAAATGATTGAAAAATAAACTAAAATGGCATGTTTTTCAACTAAAATAATTATAGAGATCACATGAAGATGACTATTGTATCAATATTTAGCCAAAATAAACTTTCAGTAGAAAGCTATTTTATAGAATTTTTTTTTCATTTTTCAAATTTTTTTTCTTATATAATATAGGAGTGTGAAAGTTATTTTTAGCTTTACAGTGTATCTTTTTTCTTCTAAAATTTGTAACTAATTATCATTAACATAAAAAAATACCAATAATTCAGAACATAAACTTTCAAAGTAGGAAAATCTATTCGAATATTTTTTTTAGAAAAAAAATAAAATTTTAGGATATAATATAGGGGGTCCAAAATTTGGTTACTCCTCACCCATGAACTTCCTTTGTAGTGCACCCCCCGGGGAATTGTTGGTTCCTTGTTAGAGCTTGTTCAAATCTTGAGAACTGCCATTAGTTAATTTAGATTTTTTTTACACTTGTTTATTCATTTTAGTTGTAACAAAGATGCTCTTTCAATCATTGCTAAATCGTTTCATACTCTGATGAACTTCATAGAATTAGTAATTTATTTTCAAAGTTGAAATGTACTACTAACTTAAATGTTTTATTCACTTCCGTTTTGAAAAGAGAATTTTACAGGTGGTTGATTTGCTAAGAGCTTCTTGTTGTACCAATGGGATTTAGGGTGTTTGGTGATTGTCAAGTTTTTGTTTAAGATTTTCCTTTCCTTCATCATAATTGTTTTTTATAATTCATTCACAAGTGATCTCTCTATTCTTTATAGTTGTGTTTTGGTTTCTTGATCAATTGTAAACATAAGAAATTACATAGCATTGGGCACTTGAAGCCATCTTCAATTATGTTTTAGGATGAATTTGATGTTAGTAGATTAATCTAATAGGTATGCTAATTTGCTTTCAAATTCTTTTGTACACATGTGACCATCTTTCATGTGAATTTAGAATCATTTTCTAACCATCCAGATCATGCAATCTGTCTATTTCTTTTTAAAATTGAATGTGTGAATCTTGTTCTATGTGAATTTTATTCATTTGTCAAGTCAATGAGCATCATCTTATTTATTTTATTTGGCATTCAATAGCATACAAAATGAATTTTGGTAATCTTCATTTCTAAGTTACTTACATTTGAAATTTGAATTTGAATTTTTTTTAAATTCATAAAACGTTTGTACCTATGTGAATTTCCTATAAATACTTCTATTATGAATTTAGGATTTGCTTCAATCTTATGAATGTGTACTGAGCAAGAATAATGTGAATGTATGAACGAAATGAATTTTCACAATTTGTAATCTAATTTTTCATGTAAAAGTGTAAGTTAAGTTCAAAATCTAGACTTGAAATGCTATGGACTCTTAATCTACATTCAAATGTTGAACATAATTTTCATTTGACTTTGTATTGTGCTTTTCTTTAATTTCATTTAATCATATGTGATATTAAAAATTTGATTTGAATCTTTCTAGAATGTTCTTCACAATTTTGTTTTTTTATAGGTACTTACGTTTCAAATTTATTTTTAGAATTAGGATTAAAATTTTTTTTTCCATAATTGTGTTGTAGTTTTGATATTAAATGTTATAGTGGTACTCCAAATTTCAACATTAAACAAAATATTGCATATAGAATATGACAAAAGGAAAGATTACATATCTATGTTATTATATTTTAATGAAGAATCTAGCATTTTCATAAAAAGGTTTTTTGAATTTGAATTCTTTTGACAATTTTTTTCTTTTTTTAGTTTGTTTTAAGAAAAATTGGTTTTGGTACTAGGTCTATTATTTTGGTGCAATTTCACCATAAATCTTTAACCCCTAAAGTCCCAAGGCCATTTTTCTGTCCAAAACCACTCAAAATTGCTACTTTTGCTACATTCACCTACAGCATCAGAAAAATATATTTTTTTAAATTGTACTATAGAATCTTGTTCTACACTTGTCTTAGATCATGTGGTAAAAAATTGGTGATTTTGACTATATAGATTGAAAGAAATTGGCATTCAAAGTGAAAGAAAATGTTTATTTTCATGAAGTTGCTCTCATTTCACGCAAAACAAGAAGCTCCATAACTTTCACATCACTAATCCAAATGGAATGAGTCAAAGCTTCTTATTTAAATAAAAATATAATCTACAAAGAAAAAAATATTTCAATTTTTTGTGGATTTTTTTTGTTGCCCGATCTCCCTCATTTTAAGGCTATTGCCTCATAACTTTTGCACCAATTGAAATAAAAATTATATTTCCAGAAAGCTAATAAGATTTTATATCTTATGAGAAAGTTTAAAAAAGTTTTAGTAAAATTTGAGATCACAGGAGCCTGTCCGAAATCCATTTTGTCACCCATAGGAACAATGGGACTTTAGGGGTTAAAAGAAAACTCTGTGTACAATTGAATACCACATTTTAAAAAAAAGACTTTTTCTTTTCTATTCAAATTTAAAAGCACTTGTGTCCATTGCAATTATGACTTCCCATCTTATTGATGTCTTTTTAGAAAGAGCACTAAATGATGTGATGTTCAATAGATATTTAATTTAAAAATTTAGATTTCTAAATTGTAGAACTAATTTAGAGAAGTTATAAATGGATTAAGATTGTGCATGTTATGTCCTTTAACATCTTGTATTTTGGGGTGACCCCTTTTTTTGAATTAGGCTCTTCATGGAAAAAAATCATTTTAAATGATTGTCATAGGTTCCATGAAGGAAAATTATACTTTTTAAATCCTCAAGTATTAGTGTTTTGCTTTATTTTACTATATGTTATCACTTGTCTACTTTGAATTTGTGTAGATACTTTTAAAATAAAAGATGAAGTGGTCAACTATAGGTTTTTTTTGTTCATTTTGAAATAGTGTATGTCATTGAGGTTTCTTACGTCTTCGAAATTTTAAAGTCATATCAAGTACTTGAAGTCTAAAAAAGAAATGCAATGTAATATTTTATTCAACATTTTTTTCTACCAAATCATAAAAAAATCTCATGTATAGAAAGGAGAAATCAACCAAAAGAAGAAAGTGAATTGAAATGCATTTCACTTTCAAAAATGAAAATGCTAATTCAACATAGTGAAAACAATTCTATAATGTCCACTACTAACACATAGTCATAAGTTCTAGTACAAGGAAATTCAGCCCTACGCATGCCTAAATTTCATAGTGGATTAAGATCAACCCACGATGCAAATAAAGCGATTCTCATAGCCTCTCATTCCAATTTTGTTGCCAAACCTTCTTGTAGAAATCTCATTCTTCCAACATGAAATCCAACGTAAGGGTCATATTGAAGTCTGACATCTGTAGGTACTGGCACTTGCTACTTTTTCAACTCACAGTAGTTGTGCAATACACAACAGGCTAAAGTAACAAGAGCAACTTTGTCAACTAACATGTTGAACCTTTTAAGAATGCGCTAATGATTCTTTAGAGCTCCAAATGCTTCTTCAATAACTACTATTCCACCATTAATAGAGGAATCAAACCTTGACAAACTACAAAATATTTTTATAAAAGACAAGTACAAAATGAAAGTTTTTGAGCATAGTGAAGGATAAAATGAATAGGATTTAGAAATGAAAATACTTGTTGTGATCCACCATAGCTAGATCACCCATTTTGAAATTCCTAAGCAAATACAATCTATATGGATAAGCTGTGTCTTCGATAAAATATGGCCTGATATCCATCCCATTCAAGTGAATGACTAGCATTGACATAATTTGTTTCTTGTTCAATTGGACAATAATTGAAGATATTGCAAATTGTCTAATATCATGGACATCTCTAAGTTGGCCTTCACAAACATACTAAAATAGCCTATTTTAGTCACATACTCTTGTAAAACAATGCTATGGAACTTTTTTCGATTGAAAAAATCCCTGAGACATGAGAGTGTATCGTCTACTAGGTCGGCACGTGAGAGGGATGTGAGTGCCATCAATTGTACTAATAATGTTTAGTAGGCCAATAATATCTCTAAAACTTTCTACAATATTTTGTACGCGATCATCATAAAAGGTATGAATGAACTGAAAAAATAAAGCATCTTTTCCTCTAGTTTCTAATACTCAACATACAATCGTAGTGTATTTACGAATAGTAGATTCACCACAACCATATAAGTTGTGCATTCTGCACAACTAACACCTTAAGCCAATTGATACGAAACAAACTTCACTTGTTTTCTAACTAAAATAGGGGGTCTTATAAATGTAGCCGCAGTGGGACGCAAAAAGGGTGTCAAAAAATCAACCAAAGCCTCAAATGCTAAGATGTCCATGTGATAGGTTTGCCAATACCTCATATCCAACATTTTTGGGGTTGTGTGCCATACATCATCTTCTACAACATCATGGTGTATATATTGTTGTGGCTCAATCCACTACATGTGATGTGGAAAATGTTGCCTCCAAACCATGACTACAATAATTGACAACAAATGTCACATCAATTGTCCTCCCTCAATTTGATTTGGAACAATTGGCTATATACAATGATATCTACGACCAAAAAATGTCATGAGTACAATTACAAATGCAAAAAAACCCAAGAGGAAATGGTTGGCCATCCTTAAATTCTATTGATTGCAACTAGTAGCACTCTCCAAAAATCTACAAAACTTGAAAAGAGGAAGAGCTTGAGACACTTGATAGAAATTCAAGTTTTCTTAACCCTAATCCCTAAAAAATTTTACAATCCTGTTGGAGCTCAACGCCTGAATTTTGGAGAGCAATAAAACAAGGTTCTAAAAAACACCTAAGTGGCTATGGGGTTCTATTAGCCGGTTCAAGTGCGTAAAGAAGCAATTGTGCCATTGTCACCTATCCACCAAATCTAGACTGGCTAGTAGCGTTGCGCCACCTAGCCAAGGGATTGGCGGCTAGTAGGGGCCAAGCATGTGTGGGGGCTACAAGACAACAACTCGCCGTATTCCTTGTTCCGATGAGGATGATGGTACAACTTTAATCCCAAATTTTGCCTCAATGCTCAGAATTCAACTATACTTCAACATTTTAGAATTTGAATTCTTTATGTACATTAATCTTGAGACAATGATCGACTTCCTAGGCTGAAATTGCAATTCCCTACCCCCAAATCACCTCAGGGTTTTGACTTAATTTGACTTTTGTTGAATTCACTCAAGTAAGCGACACCCCTAAGCTTACCTTTGCCAAGATTAGGTTGTTCGTTGTGGCCGTCATACAAATGAAATTCTGACCAAATCAATTTGGATTGATTCTCTAAATTTAGATGGAATACACATTCACTAGCCCTGATTAGATACGAGTACTGTAACACTAGAACTTCTTCTCTACCTATCCAAGAAATCATGTCTGAGTTTCTATAAGAGAACGCAGTACCATCATCACAAAGTTTAGATCCTATGGTTTGTCAACAGTTATCATGTGGTTATTGTTGTTTCATGGGTTTGCACGCTAATTATAATTTATCGCATCATTACGATGCATTACTTCGCATCATTACAAATAATGTAATTGCAAGTAATGCATTGTAATGATGCGAAAACAATGCAAAGTAATACATTGTAAAGATGCGATAAATTGTAATTAATGTGCGAACCCATGAAACAACAATAACCACATGATAATTGTTGACAAACCATAGGGTTTAAACTTTGTAATGATCACTAACACCCCGGACACCGTCTTTTGTGAATTTGCTTGGATTCTAGGCTTTTGCTAATTACTTTCACCACCTGGTTGCCACCTTCCAATTCACTGCAATTCCTTCGCCTAGTGCCCCACTAGAATTGAAATTGATGATTGTTTCCTTGGTCCCTCTTTAGATGCCATGCAAATTGCTCCAACACGATCACCACCTTCGCAAAGGTATAGCAACCCCGAATTTACACTCATAAATCCAATTTTGAATTGGATTTTGTAATTTAAGTCCGAAATCCCAAGTCACCTTTGTACTAGCACTAAATTTATGAGTCATAGCACAAAGTAGGGCTCGGATGGATTGTACCCCTATCAATTCTGAATTTTAATCTACATGAATTTGAAATCCCCAATTTTCTTCATACGTTGACGCTCTAGTTCTCCCAAATCAACCAAGTTCTCTGTTTTAAATAGTTTTGTTGTTTGTTCAATTGCTTTGAAATTATTAATTTTAATTTGAAAAAATTATGGTTGCAAATTGCAGACCCAAAAATTGCACAAGTATACACCACAGTCTCATACCACAAATTCTCTACAAATACACACGTCTAAATCTGCTCCAAGAATACAAAAGAATAGAATATATTAAAATATTATAAGAAAAAAATTTACAATGAGTTGTTGACAATATTCACAATTAAAAAAAAACAAATAAAAATTCATAATTTATAATGGGGAGAGTAGCTCATCACACCTCTTCTGAAAAGGTGTGTTCCAAAATCATACCCCATTCATCCAATTTATTATTATTTTTCTTTTCATTCATCCTAAGCAAAATATCTCTATTTACACTATTATTAGTGTTTTAACTTTAAAGCTAACTTTATTTATATTTTTTTTCCTAATAAGGGATCCCTAATAGGCTCCTTTTTCTTAAAACTATTAATCTTTTCTAAACTTTTTGTCTACAATTGCCCCCAAATTAAGGTTCTTCTATGCTTATGGATAAGCATAGAAATATAATGAGATTCTTTATTTATGAAAAAATTTACATATACTTTTATAGTGTGAGAATTTTTATTCTATTTTTTGAGACATCAATTGAGATGTTCATACATTTTTTGAAATGTTTTGGGGGACATTAGGTCAAACATATCTAGAAGACGTTTTTGCCATGTCAATGTAAATGTCAATTGAGATGTCTAAATATTTTTGTAGATATCAAATGAGACAATGTTGTGGTCATTTTGATGCTCAACTTTGAAATTTTACTTTTAATACAAACTATATGTTCTACACATCCCAAATGATTTGCCATACCTTCTACCACCCCACTTGTATAAAAGCTTGTCTTTTCATTTCAATACACTCATAATAAGTGTTTTTTCAAGCCATGTAACATGATTGTCAAATGTAGTGTATTCTATATGGGGTCTTGTGTATATTATATAATATATAGTATATGGTATATGACATATTGTATATGAAGTGCTATATATAGATGACACATTACAAATGGGATAGATGGAAAAAAAATTCTACATGGCACTATCCACCTCATTGGCATTGATGTGGTGCTTATGTGGCAGCCTGGCAACTTCTCATGACCTTCTTAAAAATAGACCATATTTTTTTGTGCTTTTCCATGTTTTTGGGCCTATCCATCTTGATTCATTTTTTTATATCCAACTACACATAGTTGGCATCCAAAAAAATGTACCTATCATGTTTGGGCTTGTCCCAAAAAGCATGGGGTTCTTTTAGTGTTTGATCTAGTCTCCTCATACCTTGCAATAACTTATTCACAAGCTAATAGAGCTTGGGCTCCAAATAGCCCTGTTTTGCAAGCCACTTGAGGGTTTTGAGTTAGCATTTTTACAAGATCATCTAGTTTGTAAGCTTAGTGGGGCTCTTTTGCAAGCCCATGACAACAAGTCAAGGTGAGTGTCTAAGAGCTTGAACATCCAATGGGTTTTCCATTGGATTGCCATACTTCAACTCACCACTCTAAAGTACCAAGTACTAGCTCCAAATTAGGTCTTCCTCCGTGACACACAAATTTTAAAAATTTATTATTTATTACTTATTATTTTTAAAATAACCCTTTTTAGATCAATGTCCAGGCCTTCTAGCTCTACAAAGCCAATTTAAAGGGTTGGAGGCTAGAGGTCTAGCTAAAATGAAGCCTAGAGCTCATGGAGAGTGCTTGAACCTCCTAGTTTGGGAGGTCAAAAAGCCCAATGGCAACCGGCTCTTAAAATGCAAACACATGTAAGGGAGGCAACCCATTTTTTACTACTAAACCTCTAAAGTTCCAAGGCATTTTTTTGCTCAAAAAACACTCAAAGCTACCATTTCTAATGTTTTGATTAAAAAATTTATAAAATGTATTTTTTGAAAATGTAACCATAAGATCTTGTTTTTAACTTATATGAGATCATGTGGTAAAAATTTTGCGACATTTGACCATACGGATTGAAAGATATTTGCATTCAAAGTCAAACTTTTTTTTTTCCACTGTGCCCGAGAATTTCAGATGCCTTTGACCGAGGTCTATTGAAATTTTTTCTACTACAGACTTTGATATTATAAAAATTCAAATGGAAAATCATGCTAGGTATATGCATGCCAATTTTCAAAGCAATCCAATACACAATGTCCCAAGAATTCGCAATACATTAAGCCATTTTTGAATCAATTTTTCCATCACATATGTTTACACATAAATCCAAACAATGGGTTGAGAGATGCATTCATACTTCAAAAGTAGAATTTTTTTTGAAAAACTCAAAATTTCTAAATTCTACAAGCTCGTGATGCCTAATCCAACCTCCAATTGGGCAAAGAAAGTAGATAGTGCTTGAATAATGGAACCCTGGATGATTTCCCCATTGTTTCTACGTAGTTTTTACCCACAATAAATCATTATTGCCATCAGTTGCTAGTTGTAGAAAAAGAAAAGGCTGAAGTCTTGATGGTTCAATATTGATAGTAGCCACCTAGGATTGTTATAGAAGTAGCAACTGAAGATGTCAAAGTATTCATGATACAGAAAAGGAATAAATAAAAAATTGATTTATAAGGAGAATTTGGAAATTAGGGTTTGAAATGAAAAAGATGAGGATAAAGATAAAGATAAAGGAAAAAATTAAATTAAATTAAATTAAAAATTAAAAAATTAAAAAAAAAAGATAAAGATAAAGATAAAGATAAAGAAAATATGAAGATAAAGATAAAGAAAGTAAAGAAAATTAAAATGTTAAAATATTAACAATATTGGAGGGGATGGGGAAGCTAAAAAGGAAGGAGGAAGAAAGCGTGGGGAAAGACAAGGAGGCTAGGGAGGGAAGGAGGGACCTAGGGTGTACCGTTAAAGATAGGGCTTGCTCATTCTACCAGTGTTAGGGTGCAAAATTTGCAGCCAAGTTATGAGGTCCACTTCTGACTTTAGAATTGGCCAATATATACATATTTTCGTACAGAATGAGCAAGCCCTACTTTTAATGCTTGAGAGTGGGCAGGGTGTGCCCCGCGCGCGCAACAGGTCTCTCGCCCTGCGGGACTCAACCTGCAGCCGCTTGCGGGGCAGAACAAGCAGCACCTGCCCGTTCTCTAGTACAAAATGGCCCTGCCCACTTGTAAATTACGGTGAAGTATGAGTTCAATCAATCATAAGTACAACTCCGAAACCTGCTAGTCAAATGATCGAGCAGACCTCCAAAAGAGTGCAATTCTGCGAACTTTTAATCAAACAAAAAAACGAAACGAGTGTGAAAACATTAAACCTAAAGAATCGATGAATTCGTTCAGTGAACATAAATTCTTCCAGCTCGGTCACGACCGTCTGAAACTCTCGGGAATCCACCATGTGATCTCTATCCTTATCCAAGCATTGGATCATACCTTGACACTCCTCCACAGAGATTTCCGCATCCCCCAATCCCACCAGCACATGATGAGCTCTTCTATGGAGATGAATCCATTGCGATCGACATCAAACACATGAAATTCAGGCAACCAATCGTCGGAAGCACTGGAAGATTGCGAACATTCAAGCCCGCATTCCAGCTGCATCGCCCTTGGGTTCAACTGAATGAATTCGTAAAAGTTTAAGCAACTGTCGCCATTCACGTCCACGTTGTGCACTAGTCTCCAGGTCGACATCAGTAAGGGAGTCTCCCCGAGGGAATGCAACACGGCGCCGAGTTCGGCTTTGCAAATTTGGCCATCACCGTTGCGGTCGAAGAAGTTTGAGCACTTGGAGCAAGCGGCCTGGGAGGATGAAATCAATTTGGGGGAGGGGTCGGATGATACCTGTGGAGATTTCGTAGTTTGAGGGGTCCGTCCAGTTGGCCTCCATTTATTTAGCAAATTCATGGAAGACAAAACCTTAAATTCACTCAAAATTCTCCCAAGTCTCGCCCAAAGCTCCCCCGACAAGCTAATGAACTTGTCTCTCAAATCGCTTCTTTCACAAACGTGAAGTATTACCAGATGATAGTCAAATCTGAAAGCGAAACCTAAGTCCAGAATTCTTCCACTTTGAAATCCTTTTCGGCTTGGGTGCCGCAAAGTGCCGCAGTAGCAATCTCCAGCAGCGTTATTCGGATGATAATTGAATGCATGACAAGATGGAGTGAGCAGTTGGAAAGTTTGACCAAAAATTTCAGGTGCCCTCGGCCTGCGGGTGACCCGCCCTTCACCACAGGTGACCTGTGCTTTTGGAACAACTGTCCTCACTCGTTCGGCAGTGCGCGATATGCACATGGTCAACTTCCTCCGAATTATCGAAGAACTCCACGATACCTGTCAGAAAGTATTTTGAAAGAAGAGTTGATTATCAGTCATCGTACTAGCTTGTAGCTCTTTGTTTGCTTCACGTTGCCATTCTGCATGCATAAGGTGATCTGAAGACACTAGCTAGCATTAATATGTTTGAATTGTCACTCAATTTCTCTCAGCATCTAAGCTCATTAATGTAAACAATTCAATTCGCTGAGAAGGGGTCCTTTAAGTGACCACTTTTCTTACACGTTTCCAATCTGCAAGTGTTGAACCTACCTTCCAGAAATGAAATTAATGTTGACCTTTTCAGGAACAGTTTTGAGAGACTACTTAGTTGGCTTATTGATAAATTAGTTGAGACTTGAGTAGAGTTACATGTACATATTCAGCTTCTTGCACACTACCTTCTTAAATGTCTAATTTCGTAAAGGCTAGAAAAGCAACCACAAGAGCAATTGTGCAAAGTTCATGATTTCGGGTAGAGACACAAACAGTGGTTAGGGAAGAATTGGGAGCTATCCACACACTCTAACGTCTCTAAGTTGGAGAATAGTTTGAATTCTTTGGTCACATTAATTCAAAAGTGAGTTTACAAGCAACCATGCCCGAAATCGTTGCAATCGAACCTCATCCTGCTCCACATTCCTCTGCGAGTCCGCCACCACATACCTTGATTGGGTGGAATGCCTCCCATCCAATGCATCAGCAACCTCCATGACTACAAAACCAAGGAATTTCTCGACACCTGCGAAACAATTACTCGCTCTTCAACAATCTATGACTCCAGAAAACAGGATAAAGCAAGCATAAAAAAAGCACACCATCAATTCTACGAAGTGAAAATGTAGAGTGTCACGGTGACAAACTCAAGCAATTTCATTCGGATGAAAAATCAACGAAAAATGAATGGATGACAACTCAGAGTCGGCAATTGGATATTCTGAAAATAGATTGTAGTACCCCGGGCTCGACCGCGGGTGACCCGCCCTTCCTTGCAGGTGACCCGCGCTTTTCAATGTGTTACAATGCATGGTACGCCCTAGGGGGTGGGAGGCCGGACAGAAGGGAAGCGCGGAGGGGGGGTTGCCGGTGGAGGGAAAGGGGGCCAGGAGCAGGGAGGCGGGGCGGGCAGGAGTGGAGAGGAAGAGAAACTTGGAGAGCAGAGCGAATAGAGAGGAAAAAAAAATTTGAAAACGGAAGTTCTCAACGAAAACTAAAAACGTAAGATCCTATGGAAATGAAGAAACTTAAAACAAAAAGTACAAAAGCATGCTTGATAACGTGTTGTGTATATAAATCTAAGCAAACACATAAATAGGTAGCCACAAGCAAGTAATTATGCAAGAATGAACAAGTATTCATTAGAAGAAGAGTAAGGCAAGAAGAAAGAAGATGAATAATTCTCCTCTATTCTTGGTTTAAAGAATTTCTATCTAATAGTTAGTTGACTCTCACATCATGATGAGTTGGATGAGTGGAGAGCACATGATGAGTTAGACGAGTTGGAGAGCGCATCAATAAATAATATATTTCTTAACACGTACAATGAGCGATAAGCAACTTGCTCGATCAGCAGTGAATAGTCAAAAATCCATTTCGGCGTGCTAGGAGGCGACCTGGTCAGTTTACGGAGTTCTTTCGTCAGAAGGAAGAAGGAACATGTGCACTTAGTCTAACGAAAGCTATAAAGGCAACAACACACCGAAGTGCAGATCTCATAAACTGATTAGGTCGCAAAACTATCTGTTGATTGCATTCCCCTGTACGGGTTAGTAGTTAGTACAGACTTCACTTCTTAATTCACAATCTCGGCAGTCCGTTGTCCGTGATCGACAGTCTAAGCGCGATGGCTTCTCGACCAGGGGGTGAACGGGGGTGCGAAACTGTTGTGGCGTCTAAACTTTTGTTTGCACTGGTCTTGGTGTTGATGGTGGGTTCAACCCAAGCAAGCAGGCGTTTGCAGGAGCAACAAAGTTCCAAGGGGGTACGCTTGCAAGCGTACTTTGATCCCGGCTGCAACGAGGCCAGGCATGCGCCTCCAGTGAAGTCGTTCCTGGTGTCTGATGGGACTTGGGTCGACTGCGTCCCAATCGAAGGCCAAATTTCGGCTCACCATCCGTCTCTCAAAGACCACGTCATTCAAATGGCGCCGTCTCGGGTACCTCGGAGGCCTTCGGAGAGTCATCCTCAGGCCTTTGCACGAGAGCACGGGGGATGCCCTGAAGGCACGATTCCGGTGCTCAGAGACGACCCCAGCGGCAAATTCATGAAAAAGGTGGCCCCACCCAAGTTGTGGAGGGCCCCATCGCCGTCTGGTCCGGTCGGCGTCGAGAATCTAGACCCGGCAGCGGACACGGCTACGCATGAGTATGCAATTACAGGTACGTACGGCATGCTCTTCCTTTCAAGTTCCCGGTTGCCAGATATTGAGAATTAAGATAGAGGTTGAAATTGACCATGCAGGTGACTTCAATTTCAAGTGTAAAAACGCTTAATCTATTGACATTCAATATCCTGTAACTCATTTTTAGTGTAACACAAAATGAAGATTTCAAGATTTTATTTGGCGCAAGTTTCAATGGTAGACTGTTAGGGAAAGGTTCAAAGTACTTCTACCTGTTTGGTGGAACCCTTTCGATTCGTGAATATTTGGTGAATGGAGACTGTATATTTCCAGGCCTCGACCTGACTAGCTAGTAGAGTAGCACACAACTGTCCCAAAGTTTGGAATTTTAAACTGAAAATTGTTGCGAATGTTTTTGCAGGTATCCCGGTAGTCGCGTCCTCCTACTCTGGAACGAAATCGATCTTCAGCGTGAACGGTCCCACCCTGGGTTCCGAGAGCGAAATGAGCCTTTCTCAGTTCTGGGTCGTGGACGGCTCCTACGACGACAACAGCCTGAGCACCATCGAAGTCGGCTGGCAAACGCAGCCCGTCCTCCACCCCAACGACGACCCCGACGCTCCGCACCTCTTCATCTACTGGACGAAAGACGCCTACAACGGCACCAATGGTGGCTCCTGCTACAACCTCAAATGCCCGGGCTTCGTCCAACAAAGCAACTCCTGGGTGATTGGGGGCGCTATGCCGCATTACACCACCCTCGCCCAGAACGCCGACTCTGAGTTCGAAGTCACCATCGAAGTCCTCTACAGCCCCAGTGACGGAAACTGGTGGTTGTACCTGGACGACGAGGCGATCGGGTACTGGCCGGAGTCGATCTACGTGAACGGGTACATGCAAGGGACTTGTAATCAGGTGCAGTGGGGAGGGGAAGTCGCGTTTACGGTGCAGACGGTGCAGACGACGCACTCCACGACGGCGATGGGTTCAGGGGCATTTCCGACTGCAGACTGGCCAGAGGCCGCCTACCAAAGGAACATCACTTACTTCGACGCCAGTGGGACGGGCTTCATTCCAGATCCGACGGCCTTGCAAACCGACAGGGTGTTTAATAATCCGCTTTGTTATGATATCCAAGTGCAGCTCAGCAATTATGGCAATTGGGGGACGTACTTCTTCTTTGGTGGCCCTGGAGGAGGGAGCTCTGGCTGTCACTACTAGAATGCATGGTGACGACGGTCTATCGATCTCGCGATCGAACTACGAATCAGAGAACGCAGAGACACCAAATTAAATGGGGGGCAGCGGAAACTGGGAAGCGAGTGGCTTGGATTGGATTTCTTGTTCAAATTTCAATACTTGATTGATTGTACTCGTTGCGAACTTGATTTTTTAAGGAGCCCCCAGGTGGACTTCATAAATAAATAAAACCGTGACGTGAATGAGTTTGGACTTACTCTGTCGAAGCTGGCCCACCTCTCTAGCTCTCCATGTCGAATTGCATGTTTTGTGAAACGCAATTTAATAGCGCATATCATCACGACTCAACATATATGCCACCTTCAGAATAGTGGCGTACGTACAAATCAGAACAGTGTAAGATCTGTCTGTGAAAGCGCCCAGGGTGTTCTAGAAGCTAATCTTAGTACATGGCCCCTGCGCGCACACCCTAAATATGAAATTGTGCTGAGGGATTTGAATTTTCTCACAATTTACGTACTGGTGATTAACTCAAACCTCCCACAAGGAAAATGGTTCGAGAACTTGCTTATCTCGTGATTTATGGATCGACGCATCTTATGATAAAATATCCGAAATTTGAACATGAGAATCAAGTGCTGCAATCTCCTTCACCAAACAGAGTTGAATTTACAATCAGAGTGCTGCAATTTCCAAAAGAGCACTAAAGTAGATCATGCAATATTGTTGCATGCAAGTTGATCCATGACCGTGCGGAAATTGTGGGTAAAATGGTAAAGTGAGTGCGCAAGATGACAAGAAGGGAACCAACTTAACTTCTTATTTCCGGCGGTGTCTTGGTGGCTGCTGCTGGCCGTCAGGGGCCTCACGCCCCCCTCTGCGCCCTCTCTGCGCTTTGCTCGCTGAGGCTCCCCTTGTAGTCGTCGTAGGTCTCAGCCAGGGCTTTTTTTTGGCTTTCTGGTGCCGGATTGCACCATAAAGAAATAATTTGGCTAAAAAACTGCCAAGAAAAACTTGAATGAAACCGCCAGCTGGTGGATGATAACCAAATTCTAGACATGTGATATGTGCCATGGTAATGTGATATTTTCTATCCAATATGTGGATAGATGTTGAAATTTGGAGCACCACTATAATATTTAATATCATCACTTTGGCACTGCTTAACGAAATGGGAAAAAAAAAACCTGGTCTTATCCCTCTTGCCTGCTTATGACCTTCTACCAGGATTGTATGTTGCCAATAAGGAAATATGTCTTTCAAGTCCTGTGCCTTTTGCAAAGAAATTTCGTTTCATTTGTTTAAAAAAAAAAAAAAAAAGCTTCAATTCTTAAAATATGAAAGAAAAATCCTTACCACCAGTTCAAGCAATTGGTGTGCTTAGTGTGTGGAACTGTAAGTGGCATTAAATATATTCAGACATAAGCAATTACATCTACAAACATTTACCTAAGATGTTGCACCTTGTTGCAGGCAAAGTCATGAACGACTGTAGTTTGCTTATGAAGCTCGGACTTCATGAATATCTGCATCGCTAATTATCAGGTTCTTCTCACCCCTAAAGTTTTAAGCCCTTTTTTCTTTCAAAAAGCACTCAAAATTGTCATTTCTATTGCAAGGTGCAAAACTCTTGAAATTTCCATTTTTTTGGCATACTTAACAGTAGGATCTTGCACTTGACTAGTATAAGAATAAGTAGTAGAAATTTTAGAAACATTGACCATGTAGATTGTAAAATATTTGCATTGAAAGTGAAGAAAACAAGTTTTTTGGCACATTTCACAACTAGATTTTTTGACTTTGAATCTCTTTATTTTAAATTTTTTCGTACTGTTGAGTTTGAAGTTAAAATTTTTTTATGTTGAGAATTGAGAGTTGAAGAAAAAAAATTCAAATTAGAAAAAATTGATTTTCATTCATTGAAAAACTATTAAGTAGAAGTAGGTCTGAGATTCAACCAAAACACTAAATTATTAATAGCTATAAGATGGAATTGAAACACCACAATTCCAACGGTGAGATTGTTCTTGCAAGAAAATTTAATCTTATCAAACAATTTTTTTTGAAAAATTGAAAAAATTGCATTAAAGAATGAATCTCATAAGTTATTTTTTTAAGAAAATACTTAAATTTCCCCTCGGAGGGGTCACTTAGAGTAGCCATTAAAATTCACGTGCAAACAAAAGGTTGGACCCCTATATACTTTTTGAATTTTAAATAAAATTGAATGAAAAAATCATGAATAGATTTTTCCTACTTGGAAAGTTTATGTTTTGTATTATTGTTATTCTTATTTGTTAATAATAATTAGTTACAAATTTTTGAAGTAAAAAGATACACTTTAGAACTAAAAAATAACTTTCACACCCCTATATTAATATATTATATAAGAAAAAAATTCCTAAAAATAACTCTCTGACTATTGAAAGCTCATGCCTCATGTGGAGTTGAATATTGATGCAATGATCATCTAAATGTGTTCTCTAAAAATATTTGAGTTAAAAAAACATGCCATTTTAGTGCATTTTTTACTTCTTCTAGAAATCATTCTATATTTTATTTGAGTTTGAAATTTTGGGAGTAGAATCCTATAGTCATTAGTAAACAATGCTCAAAATTTGAAGTTAAAATTATAGTTTATTAGAAACCACTTATTTGCATGTGGTTCATTGTAATAGAACTAAGGGCACTCCCCAAGGATTTCCCTCAAAATAAGATTAGTCATAACTTTCATATGACTTATCCAAATAGAATGAATCAAAGCTTCAAATATAAACAAAAATAAGATCTATAAGAAAAAATATATATTTTATTTTAATTTTTGTAGATTTCTTCTTTTGCCCGGCAAAATGAAAATTATATTTAAGATGGCATAATTTTTGCTCCCAAGCACCAATTGAAATAGAAATCATATTTCGATGAAGCTAATGAGTTTTTCTATCTTTTGAGAAAGTTTTTTAAAATCACCAAAATTAAGGTCATAGGAACTTGACCAAACTCTCAAGTGTCCTCCTTTGGGGACACTTAGGACTTTAGGAGTTAAGCTTAGACGCTTGATATTTGTTCATTATTAGCTACTAAGCCTCCCTTATTCCTCATGTTTTAGCAAGCATATTCAATAGTGAATTTCATTGCATGATTCTTAATGCTAACTTGCTAAGTTGACTTGTCAATAACTTCAAATTTGCCTAATTGACTACATTCCACAAACCAAAATTTTTGATATACATGTTTGATTGTTCACAATGGGGTGATTGCAAGAAACACTTATTACTACTACTTGTTGTATTTTGACTATTGTATTAGGGAAAAAAATTTAGTTTTTTTCTTAGAATCAATTTATGGAAATAAGGAAATTTGTATAACATTTGAGTGTACTCCAAAAAAATTCAAGCCTAAAAAGAATATTCTCTAAAAGTTATACAAAAAAAGAGAAATTAAGTATTCAAGATAACGAATATTTTCTTAATTGTATTTTTATAAAATAAAATGTTTCAAAAAATGAAACAAAAATTGTTCATTTTTTAATCTAAAGTGTTTTTTAATCAAGTAATCACATCTTGATGAAAAATAATTTTGCAATCCTTGTATTGATACAAAGGTAGCATACTTTGAACACATGTGCAATATGGAAAAATACTATTTCTGAAAAAGTATTTCTTTTTTTAATGATACCTTTGTACATGACCTTGTCTAACATGTTTTGGGGTTTCAGTGTTATGTTGGACATTTGACGCCGAATGTCATATAGGACAAAGTGTCGAACAGGCGTCCAACTTCATTGCATAAGGGTAAAAAATTTTATCCCTTGGTAACTCAGTTTTGCCTATATGGCAAGCTCTGAAAAGTGAAAACTAACATAGGTGTCTATAATATAGGCATCTATAATATGAATATTTTATAACCATGGAAGGTGCTATTTAAAAAAATTGTGAATCCTATTTTTTAATTTATTCATTTTTTGAAACTATTGAATATAGAATTAAAAATCAATTACACTAGATTTTATTAGAAAGAAAGAAAATCTACAATTGATTATTTGTAAAATAAATTCTTCTTAATATTAAAATAAAACCAAATTTCATAATGTGTAGGAATATCCTAATCAAAGATAATGAAACTACTTTTCACCCTTAATCATATTGTCAAATCTTGGGAATTTCATTCCATCTAAAAACTTCTATTTTAAAACATAATGTGCAAAATATAAATAAATAAATTGAAAATTCTATTTTTAATTGGATAACTACAAATATTATTAATTTTGTTGAAAAAATGCTACTTGATCCTAGAAAATAATGATTAATTAGTGATACAATTGAGTATTAAACTCAAAATGAAATGAATTGTCAATACAAAGAAGGTGAAACAACCAAGTTCAAATACTATTATAAGCAATGTCCTAACTAATGAATTTTTTAATCGTTGTTAGGAACCTTAATAGTAGTGTACTTTAAAGTAGGAGTGCAAATTAAAATAAAAGTTATTTATTATGTTGTTTAATGTGTATTTGTTCTTGGTGGTAAGAGTGGACAAAGGTGTACAAAAATGCAATTCTTAGATCCTAACTAATACCAATAGACCACTTATTATCAGGGTTCTCTTGTTTAATATGTTTTTGGATTTCGGTGTCGTATTGGACATCTGACGTCGCATGTTGTATAGGATAAAGTGTTGGACGAGTGTCCAACTTTTTCACATAAGGGTAAAAAAATTTATCCTTTAGTAACTCGATTTCGCCTACGTGGCAGGCTTTGAAAATTGATATGAAAATTGATGGAGGCAACTCCGGATGGGGCATGTGCAGGTCATGGTAAGGCAACATCAGGTCCAAATTTCAGGGTGACATCGGGTCTAGGAAGATAGATGACTTCATCTTCAATGGCGACCTCGGGGACAAGGGGACAAGGCGAGTTCAGGTTCCTAGGCGACTGCGGGTTCAAGGGCAATTGGATGACAACAGGTGAGGAACATTGGGCAACTTCGGGTACTTGGGACCTCGGGTCCATTGTCTTAGGCGACATTGGATTTGAGGGCAATCGCGGCTTTAGGTTTTTTTGGATGATTGCACGTCCAAAAACAATCATGTGTAATTTGAAGTGCGACTATGGATTTAGGGTGCGATCGCAGGTTAAGAGGGCAACTTCGTGTCTACCGTTTGAGGGATTACATGGATATATGTCCCACCTATATGCCCAAAGCCTTCTCTTAGTTCTAAGGATTTGTTCCAAAGCTTGAGGGGTGTACTACAAAGGAAGTTCATGGATGAGGAGCGACCAAATTTTGGACCCCCTATATTATATCCTAAAATTTTATTTTTTTTCTAAAAAAAATACGATTAGATTTTCCTACTTTGAAAGTTTATGTTCTAAATTATTGGTATTTTTTATGTTGATAATAATTAGTTACAAATTTTAGAAAAAAAAAGATACACTATAAAGCTAAAAATAATTTTCACACCTCTATATTATATAAGAAAAAAATTTGAAAAAAAAATTCTATAAAATAGCTTTCTATTGAAAGTTTATTTTGGTTGAATATTGATACAATAGTCATCTTCATGTGATCTCTATAAATATTTTAGTTGAAAAACATGCCATTTTAGTTCATTTTTCAATCCTTTCCAGACAATATATCACATGTTATTTAGGATTGAAATTTTTGGCAATAGAAACCTATAGACATTGTCAAACAAAGTTCAAAATTGTAGGTTGAAATTATAGTTTATTAGAAAGTAATTAGAAAAAGTAGAAATGGGTAGTTAGGGTTTGGTTGCTCCTCACCTATGAACTTTCTTTGTAGTGTCCCCCCGAGTTCCAAAATTAAAAAAACACCCAACAATTTTTTACGTTGTATGAATTTTTTGAGAATTATTACCATAGAAATTCAAAGGTGACTTGTTAGAGATCACATAGGAAAAGTATACACAACAATTTCACTTACGGATTCAAAAATTATAATGTGTAGTTTTGGAGATGTTCAAATTCAAAACCGATTTGAAGTCTTCCAGTCTGCTTTTCACATGTCACATCTTAAAAGTTGGTTACCCCAAGAATTATAAGGGTTCAATGGCCTAACATGCATAACCCAATTAGTTTGAGGCTTCTCATATATAAGTTGTTCAATTACTCAAAATGAAGCTTTTACTTACAAATAAGCTAATAGTCTATGAACTTCAACTGCAAATCTTGACTACAAAACAAATATGCTAAACCCTTAAAATACTATTATCTACTATATTGCTTAGACATTTAGTTCCTTGGCCCATAAGTGGAATCGCTCTATACTTCATCAGCATTAAGATCCGTGTCCTCATGTGACCTTAGTAGTACTCCTGTTGCCCCCCAAGCTCTTGTTCTGGTCATCTTCTCTTGTTATTGGTTCATTTTGTACCTTAAGTTCTATTTCAGAGTTAAGGTTCTGCACTTCAATATCTATACCACCCACACTTTCTGTTTGCAATAGTTGCTTTGTGATCCTCACTGCATGAGTGATTCTATCAATGTTGGGTCCTTCTCTACACAATTGTTCAACAATCTGTGTGGAACATCTTACCCCTATGCTATATTGTTGGACAACTTTGTTCACACATTTAGGATTCTTGTATACTTTCTCACCCCTATTCCTGATACGCTTATGTCCTCTTCTACATCTAAGCATTCCACGTGATGATTCTCTAGGGCTAGATAGAGGTGACAGTTGAGTGGATTGTGGAGCTAAACCACAAACATCTTCATCAATGCTCGGTATTACACCTCGGTGTCCAGGCAACCTCACTTGAGGAGTGGGAATAGACCTCCTAACTGTAGCCAAGTTTGTGCCTCGTCCATGATTCAAGGGTGCATTACATGCGATGTTTAGGAGAGTATCCAATGGAACATTATCTGAATCATATTTCGCAACATTGGATGTTTGAGAAGTTCTTGCATTCACTACTATAGAAATTGGAATTTCCTTGTGTGTCACTTCATCAACATGAGGTGCTTTTTCTTGTTGTTCACTTCCCAAACTCCCACATCGAATGCTTCAAAAATTCATTGTTGGGCTCAAAGGCACTTGTGTCGGTATCAGAGATTTCATCCGCCGTTTTGATGTTGGCATAGGACTACAGAAGCCTTCGATCTCCAACTTAGCGGACAACTTAGGAGTTATTTCCCTCAATGATAGTGAATCCTCTATTGGATCCGTATACCATGCCTCAACACGGATCAGAGATGGTGAGCATAAGACTTCTTCCTCAACTAAAATGTTGCCATTATTGTTAGCCACAAATGTATTTTTATAAAATCATTGTCGTCAATAAGGACTGCCTTGAGGGGGGGGATCATCGCAGTCCACATTGTTGTGTAGGTGCTCTTCTTCGTTCCTACAGTTCTCGTTCGCTTGCATAAAATCGGGAATCACTTCCTCCTCATCTCCTAAACACAAGTACACAACGGCTCATCGTACTCCGAAGGGTCATCGACATCTATAAGGAGTTGCTCGTATAAAATGACAAGGTTGTGTCCACGTTTCTCACGTTCTAGTTTGTTGTTCCTATAAATGTATACCAATGTCTTTGCCTTGGATGTGGCTAGGTGGTTTTGCACTTTATTGTGCACAAACAAATACATAATCCAATTCCTTTCACATAAAGATGTTGAGAACGCCAATTCAAAAATTCTTTTTGTAATCTTCAAAAGAGCATTGCCACCCACCTAATTCCACCACTGATGAGGGAGTAATTTACACTAATTGATATCGGAAGCCTCCACTAAGGGGTCGAATGAACAATTCATGTTCTTGCAGACATTATAGCAGATATGGTTGTTATTGAAACAAAGTCCTACATTTAAGATGATGTTCTCTTGGAGGCAACAGTAAACGTGATGGAAACAGGGGAACTTCCATGTGAACATGTATAACAACACATGTGGGGAATAGTCTTGCCACCGTAGATGTTGAAGAAGATGTTTGGCATCATATTTCTTCAGGATAAAAGAAGATAGACATAAGACATAGCTATGGCAGTATGTATGCTGTGAGTGATGTCAAGGAATGCATCGCTCACCACATGACACAATGCTATATAAGGACATGGATGGGGACTCAGAGGACAAGAGTATGCTACTAGTGACATTGAAGAAGACATTCCCTAAAAGACGTTAAGGTCATCAACCAAAAAAAAAGTCTACAAGTCTACACAATTCAAAATCTACCCAGAACAATGGAAAGAAAAGGCCCAATAAATACGTCACACATAACATTATTGCAGATTGTAAGTGTTTTAATCTCCACCCTTAAGACCAAACATGCACAATTAGGTTCTAAGTAAATTGAAGAAATTCCATGGGTGAATAGTTGTAGTAAATGAGTTGCCTTCCAAACAATGAAGCTTTTTTACTAAATCCTATTTCTAATTTCTAATTGGTAAATTTTTGGTAAATGATAGAACTCAAGTTTATAAATCTTGATTCTATTCTAACTATTGGAATTGAATTTGTAATTTTGGATTATTTTCTATATTTTAGCTTCTACCTCGATTATGACTTGGACTCTATTTGGTCAACTTGGTTGATTTTCATTCAATTTTAATCTAATTTTGCTTAAATCTTCAGTCTACTTTAGATATTTCACTATCCATCCAATTTAGAGGTAAAGCTAGTTTTGGTATATTCTTTAGAAGATTCCAACCCTAACTTATCTTTTGGCTATCTTCTGACCTAGTGACCTAATGGGTAAATTTTAAAACCTTCCTTACTACTTTAAGTAGTTTTGGATTTTACTTCTACTTCCAAAATTAATTAATTTTATCTTTGAGGTCCTACTTTTATCTTTCTAAAAGGTAGAAAACTTCTTACTTTGGACCATTTGGGTAGAAATTGTTTACGGTAGAAGTTTGACCATTGTCCAATTACCAATTTTCTCCATTGATTTTCTTTCACTTTTGAATTTCACCTTCTATCTTTTATCTGACTCCTACTTTAATCTAGATTTTAAATCTTTTTTAAGATTCCTTTGGATGACCTTTTATATTTTATCTATTTTTTCTATGATTTTTCATTCAAGGTGATTTTATTTTAATTCTAATTCTACTTTTATTGTTAAATAATTTTACCTTCAAGATTTTAATTTATCTCTGGATAAAAGTCATTTTTTTAAATTTCAAGATTCCTAGTAAAAAGTTAATTTTTAAAAGTAAATTTTGACCATTAACCAGCTCATCAAAACTTACCACTAATTTTTTTAGTTGTCCACTTGAAGTTACTCTAATTTCCCCTCACTTTTGACTTTTATTTTTAATAAAATAAAATTGTATTGTTTATGTTAATTGATTGTGGAATAAATTTTGACCGCTAACGGTTCTTCAAAATTTATCTATTAATTCCTTTTATCCTTGGTTTAATTATTCTTCTACTTCCTCAAGTTTAAACTATGCTACTTTTATGGTTCCTTCCTTATTCTTTTGGTGATAACTCTAAGTTTTCATCCAAATTTAAATTAAACTTCTTTCCAATATGACTTTGGGAGTTTTAACTAGATTTTGAAGTATAATATAAATTTGGAAAGCTGATGGAATTTCCTATGCAATTTTAAATTCTAATTCTATTCTTTGAATAAGTCTAACGATTTGAATTTAGATTCCACCTATAGCCCTAATTGCTAAGCCAAATCAAAATTCTAATTGAAATCAAAACACAATTAAGGGGCTATGTTTAAATACCAACCTCAATATTGTTGATCTTCTCCTAACTAGTTTGAACTTCAAATTCCATCACTTGAGTATATGCTCCTTCCATTTCCTTTTGTATTTTTGATTTTTTGGTAGTTAAGAAATTCATGAATTATTTGATTTTCTAATCTTCTTCTTTTTGCTCCTATTTTTTTTCTCACTTTTCTTTTATCTTTCTAATTTTCTTCTTCTTTTTCAATAAGCTTTAAAAGTCAAAATATAAGAAATCTAATCTAATCTAATTTCAACTATTAGCTAAATGGCTTTAAAAGTCAATCAAGCTTCAACTAAGTTTCTTTAACTTCTAAAAGTCTAAGGCCTTATTTTTGCCAAAAAACACTCAAAACTGCCATTTCTGTAGCAAAGAGTAAAAAAGATTGAAAATTTTTTTTTTTCACATCCAACCGTAGGATCTTATACCTAACTAGTATGAAAATGTGTGGAAACAATTTCAGAAATTTTGACCACATAGATTAAAAGATATTTGCATTTAAAGTGAAAAAAACAATTTTTTTAGCACCTTGCGGGACTAGATTATTTGACTTTGAACTTTTTTAACTTAAATTTTTTGTACTACAAAGTTTTGAGCTTTAAATCCTTATTGTGTGGAATTGAGTTGAAAGTCTAGGGGGAAAAAATTCAAAGCCCCCCTTAATTTTCATACTTAAAAAAATTATTAAGTAGAAGTAGGTATGAGAAGGAAAATCTAAATTATTAGTATCTTTAAGATGGAATTAAAATACACTAATTCCAATGGAGAGATTGTTCTAGCAAGCAAAAAAAATCATGTAAAATTTTTTCTTCAAAAAAATTGTAACGATTGCATTAAAAAATGAATTCTATAAGTTATTTTTTCATGAAGATACTTTAACTGCCCGAAAAACAAGATTATCCATAACTTTCTCATAATAAGTCCAAATGGAATGAATCAAAGCTTCCTATATAGAAAAAAATTTAATCTATGAGAAAAAAAATTTAGAATTTTCTTTTTTAAATTAAATTTTTTTTTTTGCTACCCCTCTCCCCTGTTTAATTGTTTTGAACTTATTTGGGCATAACTTTTGTTCCCGGGCATCAATTGAAAAAAAATATATATTTCCATGAAGCTCATCAATTTTTCTATCTTCAAAAAAAGTTTCAAAAAATCATGACAAATATCAGCCCGTAGGTACCTGCCCGAAATCCAATTTGTCCCTTGAAGGGACAATCTTCCTTTAGGGGTTAACCCCTAAAGAACCAGCTTGCTGTTTTTGGTAATATAGATTTTTTGGGCAAATACATATGAGTGGAGATTTTTTTTTTAGACCAAATTTTTATGGTAGTTGTGGACAAGGAGTATCTATCCAATGAACAAAATTTTGTGGGATTTGGTTATTTGAGTAAAAAGTTATGGTAGAAAACGTTGTTTGTGTGTCAACTGGGGCAGCACGGGTAGCAATATTTACACTGGACTCAAAATTTCAAAGACTTGCCCTAACTTGTGAGGGCAACAAGTTTGGCTAGATCCTTCCTTGGGTTTGCCCTAACATGAAATAGTTGGAATTAATGTGGTCACTGCCATGAACCACCAATGCGGTTGAGCAACTTGGGTCACCTGAAGTGCAAGGTTCATGGACAATATAACCACCTCTTCCTAGTTCAAAGTGACAAGGCAATATGCTTGGCCTATGTGTACAATGCATAAGCTATGAAAAGACAAAATAAATAAATAAATTCATTCCAAGAATGCACATATCTTCCGTATAAATCAGTTTTTTAATTTTTAATTTTATTTAGTACTTTATACCTAAAAGGCACAATGACAATATAAATGTTGAATGTTACGGCACTATTTACCAATGTTTTGAACAACTCTAAAAATTTGATATAATCAGTCGCTGATATCAAAAACCACCATCCTTTGAAAGAATTGAATTTTTTCATAATCATGGTATGAGCCACCATATCAAACCTTGATTTTCATTGCACTACTTATGAATTTTTGGAGCATTTTTTAGAATCTATTGTACCCGCCACTGACAACAAGAACCGCCATCTTTCCTTTGAGCTAATGGAGACATTTATCATATGAGTAGCCGCTTCAAACTGAAGACTGCAAAAATGAATGAAAAAATTGAAATCATAAATGCAAACAAGGGGCATCTCTGTAGAAACTTTTACCTACAAATGTGCAACCTTCCCAACTCTAAAACGTCTTTGCAACAAGTATCAATTTTAAGAGAGGATAGCACATACACAACTAGAAGCATGGATGGATCCAAGTTTTGTATACACTATAGCCAAAGTGATTCTGAGTTTGATTGAGACTAGTATTGAGTTTGTCCCTATAGTCACAACGTTGGTGCATACAGCTCTAGCACCTTCAAATCTTGCAATCAGCCAACACTCACACAATTAGCACATCCCAGTAGTAGCACCGAAATTTTGGTTGTCATTGTCTTATATCCCTCTCTGCAGGCACAACTACGACAGTTACTTGTTGAGCGTGAAGGGGCCAGTTTGACCTAGATCTCCAGGGTGGTTGCACTCCTTAACATTGATCATCTGAAGTCTTTTCTTCTTCGGAAAGATACAGCTAAGTAGCTGCAACATCCAGGTCCATCAAACTTTAGACATCACTTCTATAAGTAAGCAGCTCATGCATTAGGTTGGAGAGATAGACGTCAGTTTCATCCTCAAATTCATTGCTTCATCAAAGATGACGTGTGGCATGATCAACACTCAAATTTCAACAGTTTGGGGAAGAAACGTGATGCCAAGGCTTCCACGCTTCATCAAGGGAAAATCGGTACATTAATTTCTTCTTTTTCTATTTCAAATACTAGGTATTGTTAGTCGCAAAGTTGGCTTCAACTACATCTAAGCGAGGTGGTCTAGGTTCGGTTATAGCACTGGATGTAACAAAGGCTAGTTTAGGGTGTTCCATAATTTTTTTCCATCAAGGACTATGCAATGAGGTTCACAATGTTCTCTCAAGCATTAGTTGTGACACATCATACCAAAACTAAAATTGGGTTCACAGCATCTATGGTGGAGTATAAAAATGTGACTGTTGTTAGTTTGAGTTTGAGTTTAGTGCTCCTTGAACAGTTGCAATACAACAATACCAAATCGATTCAGGATGTTGTCCAAGTAAAACTAAATATGTCAAGGTCAACGAAGTTTACCTTCGTCACTATGGACTCATTTAAAGTAGAAATCGATTTATTTTCCTTCTCAATCCTTGTGTTGTTCATTCTAACTTTGGCAAGTAGGGACCAACAACAATGCATCAAGTAGTTGCACATGTTATAAACAAGGCAAGGAAGGAAAGTCGGGTTCTACAATTTTGATTCATAAATCCACCTTTGAGAGTTTTGGGACAAAAACGAAAATAAAAAAAACAAAGTCCATAAATGTGTTGGCATCTCACCTTTCACTTTGTCGTTGCTCTGTAGCTCGCAAGGAATGACCTCCCACGACAGAGAAATGCATGGCTCAACACAACAGGCCATGCCTAGGATCGGTAGCAACCACAAGTACAAAGAGATGACAACGACGATCACATCAATGAGATTTTAAATATGTTAGGTAGCCCGGATAGCACAAGCAACGACGACAATCACGATCGTGCTACATCCAACAACCTCCATAGTAGTCACACAAGTTTTGATGAACTCCAGCACTTGCAGACGTCAATCAAGAACCCCATCAACAATCGAGCAATATTGGAGTCCGAGATTGGACAAGACCAATTCATCGTCCCTAACAACACACTCAACTCCATCAATAAATGAGGTGAAATGGAGGTTGGTGATGCTAAAGATGAGTTTGAACAATCGCAAGAAATCTACTTACCTCCTTCTGTCCGAGATTCTAGTTGTGGCAACTTCACTGACTCCAACTCTAAAGATTCCTCCGACCCTGATAGTGACTTCAACAATCTTCAGTGACCTCTCAAGATGCTCCACTCTTTGCACTTGGTGCAATGCCAAGAATGATTTCTCCATCGCCACGAGGTAGAAAAACATCGATTGCTTAAGCAAGGGTCCCCAATCAACATTGCAGGGGCACCAAACTGTTGTTGCATGCAAGCAAGTGGAGAGGCTGAATGGCTTGAAAGTGTGGGAGACAGTGTCAGGAGTGGGGGGTGAGATGGACTGGGTGGATGGGATCCCAAGCTCGGAGCATGGGGTCTCCCGTTTGGAAGTGGCTTGGGCCTTATTTCCACCCAACCTTATGTACCAGATTCTATTTTGTTCCCCCTAGAGTCGAAGGATTCATTTGAAAATGGGGACTCTTTAGAGCAAGAACTCCGTGGTCAAGCAGTACAGGAAAAAGAAGAGAGGGTTCTGGACCATGATGATGATCATTTTGTAGACATGGTTGGAGAAGATAATATTATGAATGAAGGATATTTTTCTAAGTATGACATGGACATGAGAAAAAATGAGGGTTACTATGGATTGAATGAGAATGCACATGATGATGGTGATAGTGGAAATGATGGAGATCCCGGTAATCCAAATTTATAGAGAGTCTGATCAAATTGTACATACTCCCATAAACCCCAAGAATTTGTAGGCATGTCATGCCCTAATACAGATTTACGAAGAATGCCCTCGTTCATGACATTATTTTCTTTGTTTTGGCTGCATACTCTTCTCCGCAAAATAGTGGTTGAAACAAATCATTATGCAAGGACGCCACATGAAGACAGAATTGTACCTGGTGGAGCAACATAGAAGCTTTTGACTATGGTGGGCTTGAAGGCATATATGTTGCTTGGGTTGAAAAGACAACCAAACAAGAAGACATATTGGTCCAAAAAAGGTTCTTTCTTCCATTGTCCTAAAATTTCTCAAATTTTTACTCGTGCTAGATTTCAATCAATCACAAAATGTCTTCATGTTACAAATCTAGCGACTTATATGAGAGAAAGAACACTACCAGGCTATGACAAAATGGGGCAAGTCTGTTGGCTAGTAAATGACATAAGGGAGAATTTCAAAAGGAATTGGATGCTAGGAAAATACCTAACCATAGATGAGATGATGATTAGGTATAAAAGAACCTACTGACCTGTTAGACAATACATGCCTAAAAAACCGCAGAAATGGGGCATCAAAGTTTGGTGCCTTGCAAACTCTATTACAAAGTATGTATATACTTTTGACATTTATTGTGGAGCTAATCCAAATGTAGTATTGGATGAGGTTCGAGTGGTAGTTCATGGAGAGCCTCGATTAGCCCACAATGTTGTTATAGACCTAGTACAAGGCCTTGAGGATAAGGGTCATGTTGTTGTCATGGACAATTTTTTTTCTAGTATAGGATTGTTCACAAAGTCGTCCACTAGGCAAATTTATGCCATGGGGACAATACGGTCCAATCATGTGGGTTTACCTTTAGAGTTGAAGACATTGAAGAATTGGAACACCTCGCCACAAGGGACATTGCAATGGAAAATGCATGCAACTAGGGGAATCTCATGCGTTCTTTGGAAAGATAGGTGTCCTATACTTCTAATTTTCACGAATGTGATGCCAACAGTATTTCCTTGTGTGCCGATTCCTATAGTACCTCGTAGAAATGGAGCCGTGAGAAATTCCATCTCCACTTCTCCAGTGCACTTAGAATATACCACCCACATGAGGGGTGTAGATGTTGCCGATCACTTGCAAGCATCATATTTATGTCAAACATGATCACAAAAGTGGTGGCGCCACATATTTTCTTTTCTCCTCGACACAACGGCAGTCAATATGTACACCTTCTACAAAGGCTTTTTACAAATGAATGATCACGGTAAAAAAACCATGACACATTTACAATTCAAGACAAATTTGTGTGAAGCGCTATTGCAAAATTGGGAGGGACGTGCAATGGTTTTTGAGGACGACAATGCAAGGAGGCATTTGCCAACATGGAGTTGCATACACTGTCCTTGCATATTTGGTGGTGATCCATTATGCACTTTTTATTGTTGTGCACACAATAGGGTGTACCTTTGCCTAAACCGTAGTTGCTTTGAAGAATACCATTATGGTCCACGAGTACAACACTGTGAACGCCGCACACCTATATGAGGGTATGCACTTCTTTCTTCCCTATTTTTTTAATCCCCTTCTTTCTCTATGTTTTATAACAAGGTCTATAGACTCATCATGTGTCAAGATGTTACTTTATAACTAAAATTTTTCTAGATGAGCATTCTAATATGTATATTATTTTTCATTTTTTATGGGATTTTTCTTAGAATTCAAATTATTTTCATTAATATTTTCTACACTATCCAATTATGCCATGTTGTTAATTTCTAAAATTCTACACTATCTAATTATGCCATGTTATCATACTACTAAAATCATAAGTCCCTCTATAATATCACAAATGCTATCATTAATACTAGGGACTCGTGCTTGCTATGCTACGCATTCATTGTATCACATATTAGTAAAAATTTGATATATTTGAATAGAATGCATGATAATGATTTCGATAAGTCTTTGAAATAATTATTTTAATTATTTTATAAAAATATTTCCAATCATGCATACATAGAAATCATATTTTCACACAATGTGATATTACAGAAATAGAGTAGCAGTTTACAATCAAGGGAAATTTAACAAATTCTCGAATTTTTAAATTCCATAAATATGAATTCTGGAATTTAAGGTTTAGATGGTTATCAATTTTCGTTGGTCACTACTGACCAACTACGGCATAACTATGCAAATCTTTACTTTTCTACTCTGTATACTACATAATAGTATCTGTATGTCTGTACTTTTCTATTGTTACCACCAAATGATTTAAGAATTTATTAGATTGAACCAATTTTGGATTTCACAACAATTAAATTATTCACAAAGCTTTTGAGATTTACAAGTTTTTCCTTTATATTCTTTTATTTGGGTTGCCATTGTTTGTAACAATTGAGTCAAATTTCTGATGCATTTTAATGTATGTGTATCTTCTACCATATTCATCATTGCATGTATTTCATTCATCATTCATTAAATTTTTATTATTTATTTTAGTATATGCTTATTTATTAATAAAATTATATGTCTAATGAAATTCTAATGGTGAATGCATAGCATAGCAAGCGCCAACCGCTAGTTATACTACTAAAATCATAAGTCCCTCTGTAATATCACAAATGCTACCATTAATACTAAGGGCTCATGCTTGCTATGCTACACATTCATTGTATCACATATTAGTAAAATTTTAATATATTTGAATAGAATGCATGATAATGATTTCAATAAGTCTTTAAAATAATTATTTTGTAAAAATATTTTCAATCATGCATGCATAGAAATCGTCTTTTCACACAATGTGATATTACAGAAATAGAGTAGCCGTTTGCAATCACTTCTGTAATATCACTTTTTACAAAGGGTGATATTATAGAAATAATGTAGCTGTTGCAATTAAGGTGATATTAAAGAGGATCCATAGGATGATATTATAGAGGTAGCAAATCCATTGCTTCTCTTGGCTTTACACTTCTTTGCAATTCTATGATTTTGTGCTTTTGTGAGCTTTGAGCTTTCATGATTTCAATTTTCTATTGCTACTACCAAATGATTTTGAGAAATTTATTCAATTGAAGCAATTTTGAATTCCACAACAATTAAATTGTTTACAAAGTTTTTGAGATTTATAAGTTTTTCTTTTCAATTCTTCAATTTGGGTTGCCATTTTTTGTAACAATGGAGTCAAATTTCTAATGCATTCTAATGTATGTGTATCTTTTATAGTATTTACCCTTGCATATGTTTTATTCATCATTCATTAAATTTCTATTGTACATTTCAATATATGCTTACTTAATTAAAAAAATTATACAAAGATTTTAGGTATTTTTATTTGAAAATTTATTTAAATTTTTGTTTTGCATTCTATCTAATACATAAAAATTCTTATAAAATTCTAATGATGAATGTGTAGCACAGCAAGTGCCAACCGCTAGTGAACATTAAAATTTCATTATGCTTGATTTATAGGTGACCACTATTTGTCAATTATTGGTATTTTCTTCATATGATCATTGAAGTTTTATACATCAAAACATTGTTTCAGATACAATAATGTTATTTTAGACATGTAGAAATTCTTTGACATTCTGTAGGTATAGAATTTGGCTCATAGTAATTGTGTAGTTCTATGTGAGTGACAACCAATTCATTTTCTAATTACGCCATATATTTTGAATTATTTTTTAACAAATCTGACTTGAACACAAGGTAATATGAAATCAAAGGACATATTACACAAAACCCTATTAATTTACAACTTCTCAAAATGTCTGATGAATTTAAAATTCATTTCTAAATGCCTTCAACTAAGAAATCAAGATTTGCAATGGATATACTTGCATAAAATCTTAAATAGAAAAATCATATTCTTTCATTTTCAAAATGAGATTATTGATGCTAGACTTCAAAAAGACTTCATAATTTTTTTTTAAAACTACTAAAAATAATAACTTAATAATAACTTAATAATAACTTAATAATAACTTGGTTAGGTTTTATTTAATCCCTAAATGCCCCCGAGGCAATATTTTAGTTTGACAATACTCTAGTTTTAGCATCAAAGATCTGATTTTGAAAATGATTGATTATAAATTTCTATTCAAGGTTGATATCCATTGCAATCTTGATTTTTTGTAGAATTGAAGAATCTTGATGAAGAGCCTCAAATACTCTAGATATTAGAATTAAAATCACATTAAAACTTTATTTTAAAAATTTTAGAATAGATTTTAAGGTCATAAATTGACTAGGATATTAGGCAAGTTAGGCCTTTTATCCTCATATTATTTTGGTGACCAACTTTTTAGATTTGAAATGTGAAAAGAGGATTGAAAGACTTCAAATCATTCTCACAACTCTAATACCCTCATGATCAAACTTGATATCTTCAATCCATAAGTAATACTATTGTGTATTTTTTCGTATGTGATATCTGTAGTTTGAATTTATTTTTTCCTATGTGATATCTCTAGTTTGAATTTATACAATTAGGCTTTTTGTTCAATTTAGAGCAAATTCCTAGAAACTCAAAATTGCAAATTAAGTCGACACCTGAATTTAGTGCCTCGGGCACTCATTAAGGGGATAAAACAACCAATGTATCAAAGAGAGGACGGCAGCTTGGTGTGCAAATGCCATCGTATGATGTCGAGTGTCATGACCATCTGATTAGGTTGGAAATACACGATTGCAGATACCGTCACGTAAAATTTACAGTAGTTAGACGAGAGAACTAGCGAATTGTAATGTTCTTACTCTTGTACCATATCTACAACAGCAATGATCCCATGCTTCCTCCAAACTGCCACAAATTATGAAATCTTTGGATCCGAAGCAGCACATTCATGTTAAGGCGCAGGTACATTAGACAGGAGGACAAGCTACAGGATGTGACTCACGAACGAACCTATATGACTCACAGAAGTTCTAACAAAAAAAATCACCACTGATGCTGTGCAACAAAATGCCCAATACAGTACTACTAACTCCGCCCTTAAATCATGCAAAATGACTGTAGGATTATTACTAGGTAGTACCACTCAAAATGGTCTTGACAGTGGATCCAGACAGAATGTTCATTGTCAGAACGCCCATGAACCAAATTAGTCAGCATGAAGGTGATTTACAAGAAGGCGTCCTTCTCCAACAGCTTGAGCACTTCCGACTGGTTGTTAAGCTTTGCAACATCAATAGGCGTCTTCCCATCCAAATTTTGCAAAGTCCTGCAACAATATATCACGCGCAGAGTTAGCCGTTCTGTTGTCATACTGGAACTTCAGAAAGGAAGACGGCCCAGTGATGATACAGATTCTGTGTGGGGGCTAGGGGAGAGGTATTGAGTCAATAAAAGGTTCAACAATGTGCTCGTGACGAAAATTAAAGAGACGTAGTCAACGTAAGAAAACGCTGTAATGATTGGAGACTTACACAGCAGCTCCATTCTTCAAAAGCAGCTCAACACATTCGTCACGGCCATAACCAGCAGCATAATGAAGAGCGGTGTTGTTATTTTTGTCAAGTGCGTCCACTCCTGCTCCAGCTTCAAGCAACACCTCGGCACATTTCACCTGCCACATAGTTTGGAGATCAGTGAAAGATCCAATCCACAAGTTATGCACATGCAATACAGCAACCGCGGAGGAAATGGCCGGAACAAACAATTCTAATGATAGTAGAACCCTAATTACAAAACATCTCAAGCAAAATACGAATATTACTGCAGATGCAGAAACTTCAAAACAGTTAAAAGGGGGTTCAAAATTCACTTCCACGTGCACTATATAAAACATCCATGGAAAGAACCACAACACAATGAAACATGACAAACCTCTCCATAACCAGATGCGAAATGCAAGGCAGTCCTGCCCTCGGCATCCTTTTCATCTTTATCTGCACCCTCTTGTAGAAGAATTTTCAAACCCTGCCAGCATGTGTGAAAAATCAAAAGAAGCCCGTCACTCATACCTTAAACTCAATCAACCTGAATTGGCTAACCCTCAAGAATGTGACGCAAGGTAGCGCGTATCAGGAAGGAAAGTGCTTCAACTCTGTCAAGGTTTTCACTAGTTGTCTGTAAGAATGAATGGATACAGAGAACTTGAGGAATTCACTTCGGTTGAGAGTCCCTCCCATACCTCGACATCACCAGTGCTGGCAGTGTGATGTACGGTCAGCTCCTCGTCTTCCTCATCACCTTCTTCGTCATCCTCATCATTAGCAGATTCACCAGGCACTTGTAGGCCTCCCTCTCCGGGAACACCCACACCCATAGCTTGCCCAAGCTTGCTGAGGACTGCTGGGTCATTCCAGTACCTGCAAGAAGAGATAGGAAAACCTTACTTAACACTGCCTTCAGTGTGTCAAATATGTATCACAGGAAAATGAAGATTAATCAAACAACTCACTTCATCATCGCGGCAGGTCCACCATTCTCGATCTCATCCAAGACAGGCTTCAAGGTAGGATCCTCTCGCACTGCAGCCATGCGTTGCTCCAGTTGCTCCTTGTGGGCCGGGTTCGTGAGGTTTGAAAGCATGCCAGACATGGCAGGATCCTAGAATCCAAAGAAAATAAAACTAATGAGCAGAGAAAGACTACCAATTTTACAAATTCAAAATTGTTATACCAACGACAAGACTTTCAACTGCATACAAATTCCATGCATCCCCACACCTAATTGGGAAGATATTGACATGCTACTTTGCTTTTTCCTACACACACAATGATGGATAAGTACAAGCCACTGACGGGTTCAAAGCACCAGGTAAAATAAAAAATATTGCACCTGCATGAGGGCGTTGCCAAGTCGCTCGGCCATAGTCATAAACTGAGGATTTTGCATCACTTGCTGCATAGCGTTGATGTACTGGTTAGTATCCAATTGTGGAGGTCCCTCGGTTCCAACAGTTTGAACACTGCGCTGCAATTGTTGAGCCATCTGGTTGAAGGCAGGATCCTTCGCAATCTGCTCTGCCATCTCCTTGATGCTGGGATCCTGGAAACGAAAGATAGCGTGAGAGAAAGCTTTCGGATGAAATACTGACCGTTAAGAAGCTTATAGAGACTTCAATGTAGAACAAGATGATTGCATACCTCAACCAAACCTACTTAGGGATGTGATTTAAGAGTTACGTTTTGTTCAAGCCACTGTTAAGTAGAAAAGTTGAATCCGCTTTCACCCAAATATACAAGTGCATCAGGGCAGTACGTTAAGCCGGCAATACAGAGACATATGTCGAAGATAATTTAGCTGCTAAAACTCCATCAATGATGTGATATATTATAAAAAAATTAAGTAGTGGTTACTAAGCATTAATTAGCTCTTAACTTACTTTAAGAAATGTATCCCAGGCACCACTGAACGAATTCCAGCTTTCCTGGGAACCCGCACATGAGGGGCATTACACATGGACCTCAATTTTTGATGAGATAAGTGCGTTTCGTGATTCTTATTATGAAGTTTCATGTACTGCTACTTGAGCAAAATTAGAGACAATGATATTCCAGACCAAAACTGCAGTTTCATCCAGACTTCTCTGAAAAATGCATTCAAAGGGCTGTTGAAACTGAACCCTAACATTCAAACTTTCTGATCCGCCACTCAATCCGTTTAACTTACCTCAGCATGTAAATCATTAGACCAGAAAAAAAATAGCGAAAAGTTTGCACTAATAAGTAGATGCAAAATTTGATTGCAAAAGAGGATGATAATCAAGTTAAGCTAGTGAAGATAGGACAAACAAGAAACCGCGTATAGTGAAGATGACGTACATTCAAGAGACCTGACATTGCTGAGAAATCGAACGGGTTGGCTCCGGCAGCATCGTCGCCGAGTCCGGCACTGGATGCAGTCGCAGGTTTGTCTTCAGCAGCAGGGGGAGCTGGAGCCTTCTTCTCTTCCACATCTCCAACCTTGCCTGAAACAGAGAATTCAGGAGAATCAGTTACGACCCGGAATCATTGACGAATACCGATATTTCCCGCAAATCAAGTTAAGAGAATCCCAAATTGTGTCGCTACTTCAATCCCACGTGTATGCCGTCGGTCAGTATCGAGGAAAAATATCATCAGTTCAGGGACCCCTTGCTACAGTTCTCAGAAATTAGAATAGACTGAGGCATAGTCCCCTAGAAGCCTTCCTCAACTTACATGCAACCCCGGGCCAAATTCCAACCTTAACCCTGGAAGGACGCCGACGTATGACCGAGGTAGTCACTCAAAAATGATCTGATTTTTTAACCAATACGTGCATTCTTCATTCTACAGTGATCTTGAAAGTCATCGGACACGTCATTACAGGGTTCTATACTTCAATAAAAAAACGTTCAATTTTCTGTACTTTTTAATTTCATAAAACAAAATAATTGAAAAAGGTATCCCAAAAGTAATGATGCTGTACAGAAGTGAAAGGAATCAATGTGGTACCATCACAGAAATTAAAAAGGTAGAGAAGAAGCTAGGCAACAAGATCGTATCCTCAAATACAATCTGCCTTCCCACACAAATAGCGTGAACCAAGGGCATATTCTGAATACATCGAAAAAACGAATGTTTCCATCGGCGTAATCGTACTGAAATTATTGTCCAAGAAATTCAAAGCTACATTCATAGTCTCTCAATCATATCCTATAATTGAGACCCAGGAAAATGAGAATCATAAGTTCAACATATCCAGCCACATATTCAAACCAGCGAAACCAAAAACCTAGTCCAGTATCATAACCCTAATCGGCTGCGTGGATTCTGCCGGAGGTTTAACAGAGAAGGCGGAATCTCGAAGAGCACGAAAATAATTAGGTGCATAGAAAATATTTAAAATGAAAATACATAAATAAATGCAATCCAAAATTATTCCAAAGAGTTCCAAGAAATATTACTAATAAAAACGATGACACTATTCCTGCAAAATACTGAGCTCGGTTAATCTCCAAGAAATTGGCAATAAGATAGGAACTCCCGTGAAATAATAATTACGGTGTAGGTCAGGAGTGTCGAAGGACTCTTCACGGCTACTGTAACCTAAAGAATCTGAAAGACGACTACCTTCAGGGTTTTCAAGTGAGTCCTAATCTCCAATACAACTAGGAAAATAATCGGAGTTGAAAAAGTAACCATTAAACCAAAAACTACCAAACCGCAACATCTCACGAACAATTAGGATAACAAATTGTATGAGCATACTGAGTAGGAATTTTTCCACAGAATCAATAGAAGAAACGCCAGAGCGGCCGTGAAAGGTCATCTTTCGATAAACCGATTTTCCACCACAAGCCACCACACTACCATATCATGGATGGAATAAAATGAAACACAAACACTAGACCGCAAAGATTTCGTTCCCGACATATTCCCTTATCGACCTCGCAACCTCATTTGCAAAACATTCAACGAAGCATTGTCGGTGCAAGAACGTACCAGCGGGAGCGGCCATTTTGCCGAAAGACGCACAAGCGAGGCTTGCGCGCGCCGGGCGTCGAGGATCAGGCTGCTCTCAACAAGAAGAACGAAACACACACACAAATGACCGCAGCGTAAGCGAGAGCACTGAAGAAGGAGAGATGCAGAGGGAGAGAAGGGCCACAGTCTCAGCCCCTCACGCCTCTTAAAGGAGTCCACCATCCTTCGGAAACTCAATTTTACTGAAGGTCGCCCGACGATCAAGTCGCGACCGACCCTCAGTCGACGACTTATCACCTTTCATTTGGTCCCGTCCCATAAGCGTCCAGCACTTTCCGACCGCCGACCTCGGGACGCTTCCCTGCCCTACCGCAGAGACCGGCTCGTCGCCGTGATGAGCACTGAACTGGCAAAAGTAAATGAGCGACTGATGGTCGGGGCACCACGTCCGGACGGTATTAGATTTCGAAGATTTCGTAACCAGCGACCAAGGGTCGTAGTCCAACATTATCTGCTGAATATCCATTTTCCCCAAAATCATCATTTCGGGCAGGCACAAACGGGCCGGCCGTGGGAAAAAGAAACTTTTATCCATTGGGGGAGGTTCTCGAGCCTTTACGGGGCGGTTGTTGAGCTGGCATGTGTCAGGGCTCGACTCGTTCCACATGCACCGCCCTTCAGAAAAAAACCTTTACGGTAAGGTTTGCCCTGTTGAAAAAAAAATTAGCAAAAAAAAATTTTCAGATTTTTTTTTCCATTAAAAGCAAATGTGATAAATGAAGAGAGCAATTGAAATTTTATTCTTCTAAAAAATTATGAATATGTGAAGTATGTTGCCCAATTGGCCTATGTTGTCTAATTGGTCTAAAAGAGTCTCTAGGCTACTCCAAAATGAGCAAAAAGGATATTCACAATGGTCATCTGACCACCTAAAGTAATCACAATATTTCCTAGCATGGCTACAACATGAAGGAATTTTGAAAATCACTCCTTGTGATGAAATTACATTGGAAAGGTAGAAGTTCCTAAAGCAGTCACTAATAACTCCATCAGCGTCGCCCAAGGCATTGATTTGGGCCGACTAACCAATCTAATATAATCTTCATTTCATTTATTAGAAATATTTTGTCATGAATTGATATAAGACTCTATTAGGTCATTTTCCAAGTGCTTGTCATGGGTGCTTTGCTTGTCAAAGGTTGGTTTACCTTAATCTCTTAGCACTTAAATCTTTTCTTGAATTTTTGTATCTTTTTCTAATATCTTTATAAATATATATACTATTTACCTAAATTTCATCACATTCATTATATAGAAAAATCTTTGAATTTGCCTTGCTTGAAGACACCTTCATTCAAATCTTCTCAAAAAGACATGTCTTCCAAATTTGGCCACAAGACCCATAAAAAAAATTCACATTACAACATGAACTCATAATCAACATTCTACAAAAATCTTGGTAAAACTAACATATATCACTATTAAAAAAAGTACAATTTATTTGGATTTCAAAAAAAATTGAATGAATTGGTTTTGTCCATTGCAGCAACTAAACCCAAATTCATAGTGCTTGTTTGAATTTGTATTGTACATCATCTATTAAGGTCAAATATTCCATTCTAGACCAAATGGGAACAAGTTCAATGTGGGCTAAAGTATGTTAGTGGTGTACATTCAAATTTTGAAATTACAAAACTAAAATAATTTAGTCCATAATTGGCTTGCTACCATTTGGCCTAGATTATAGGATAATTTACCTTATATAGACGTGGGCTTTCTCAAGGGTTAACTTCTTAATTTGTCAATATTGTGAAAGAGAATTTTCTAGAATAAATTGCCTAGTCGTCTTATTTTCTTGTCCAAACATCCAAACATGTGTTTTTTGTGGAAAGATAAAGAGCACCTAAAAGTGACATTTTTTCTTGTCCACTAACTATTTCAATGATACCAAAAAAATTATAAGATTAATAGCAAATTCAAGAGAAATGTAATCCAAGTGAGGAGAGTCAATACTTACATGATATTCAATTTCAAAATTTCAAAATTGAGAACATAGAATACCCTATAAATAACAAGATTCACTTTCATGAATGTTCATTTAAAGTGTATTAACTCTCATTGGTTGCTCCCGAAGATGCTCCAAAGAACTCCTCACTTCTCATTGTATACTTTAAAAAAGTTGTAATGGTATTCAATCACAAAAATGTTCATTCAAGTCCATTTATTAGATGTTGGAGAACAAAAGGTGTCACAATTGGGTGTGCTTTAGAATAAAACAATTCATCTTAAATCAAAAAATAGGATGCTTGTACAATTGGTTATGAATTTTTGAAGTCAAAAGTCATGATGCTAGAAAAGAATTCCTATTACTTGATTAACCAATATTTTTTCAATCACAATTGAAATCAAAAACTGAAATTTTCATCTAAAATGACCACACATAGAATATTTGTATTTCCAAGAGAATTTATTATCCTATGAAGTTCAAAATGCTCAAACCCTCCTTTTGACAGACATTTCTTACATTTTTCCTTATGAATTTGATCAATTATGTTATTTACATCAATTTAATCAAACTGGTCATTTTTAATAATGCTCTTTTTATAAGGATTTGAACATTCTATTGGATGAACAAGAATTGATTTGCACATTACATTGCTTGGAAGGAAGGCTTTTTTTTATTTTTAAAGAAGTGCCAAAGTAGCAATATAAACGAGGATATAAAATGTTATAGTGGTGCTTCAAATTTCAACATTCATCCACATACTAGATAGAAAATATCACATTAGCACACATTACATGTCTATAATTTGGTCTTCATTCACAATCTAGTTATTTTATCCAAGATTTTTTTAATTTGAAGTATTTTGGCAATTTCATCCAAATTTTTTTACGTTTGGGGGGGCATTTTTTAGCCAAATAATTTTTCCAAGTGCAATTTGTCACAAGAAAACCAAAAAAATGCCTTGCCTAGAAGTACTCTCTTCTTTATTTGAATATAGACTTTGGAGCACTTAGAGTTACCAAACGATGAATGAAAATCAAGCAATTTTATTTGAGAGTACAAAAGATAATTCTTACAAGGGTCTCAAGTCTCAAATCAAAATTCTCAAAATCCAATTGGTCCTAGTGTTGTTTCATTTAAAAATGTATGCAGGGCAACATTTGGAGGAAATTTGGGTCCCAAGGGAATAGGTCTTAGCCCAATTCTATTTTGACCAAACTCAATTGTTGCAATTTCAATTATTGTTTTGCATGTATAATATTAAAAAAAAACAACTAAATTTAAACACATTTGGGGACCAAAGACATTAGAATGTGAATAGGAAGCAATGAGCAACGAGTGTTTACACTTGAAAACTCACTAAGTTTTTTACTAAAATTAGACATATCAAAATCATAAATATTAACATCAAATCTAAGATAATAATATGAAATTATTGAAATAGAAATCACTAAAAATAGAATTTTTATGAAGTCAATTTAGAATCAAAAAGTTTTATTCGAGGGAATTAGCTTAACATTTAGATATTGCACATAGGGTAAAGAATGACGGTGTAGATTCTCTAAGGGTTGCTATTATGTGAGCCTGAAAGCATGAGCCTATGAGGTGTCTATATTATAAAAACCTTTTATGATTATAGTACGACTATGATGTAGGTACCTATATTATAGTTTTTTACATTATAAGGACCTTCAATAGTTATAGTATATCTATCTCTCTCTATATATACTCAAGGCTCACATGCTTGCATGTCCTTGTTTAAATACTAGCATTATTATAGCTTCTCCAACAAGAAAGGTACTACCACAGAGATGATGTGTGATTTTTAATTAAAATAATAGTAAACCAACTAAAAAAAACATATCAACAAAAGCTATTAACAATTTTTTTTTTAAATTAGCAAACAATTCCCAAAACTTTGTGAATCAATGAATAGAAAAAGGGTACTTTTTCTTAGGCTAAATAACAATGACACTAATGTGAACCTAAAAATGCTAGCTTACAAGCCTTGAGCCTAGGTATAAGTAGCAATAGTAAACTACAACTATTGAAAGAGTCTATAACATACATACTTATAACATAAGTAACTTATAACCATGAAAGATGCTTATAATAAAGGTACCTATAACATAAACACCTTATAATATAAACATCCGAATGAATAACCACGGATGGTGCATATAACGTAGATACCTATAATAAAGACACCTATAATATAAACATTCTATAACCATTAAAGGTCCCTATAACATGGGTACCTATAATATAGGAGCCAAGGCTTCTAAGCTCATGGGCTCAAGATCCTATATTCACATGCTATCAATATTGAACTAAATAATATGGGATTTCAATTATTATAAATATTAGCCAAGATTTTGGCAAAAGTTTTAGGGTCTTTCCAAAATGCTATAGAGTCCCTAGAACCTTGGGACACCTTTTCAAGTAATTATAGAAATAATCCATAATATCTTCCCCTAAACTATTGTTGAATTAGGCCCTATTTTTTCCCCAAATTTTGTTTTGGAGATTACAAATATTAGTTTAATAAAAAATCTAATGGAAGATGAATTTCATTTAAATCACCCCCAAAAATGAAAAAAATGAAAAAAAAATTCATAAACATCTTGTTAAAATTGAAGAAATTTAAAATAAAAATAAAAATTAAATAACCCCTCGAGGACCAAGAAGATACAATATGCTGTCTTCAAATTTTCAAGAGCAAATTTTTAGTAAAATTATGAGGATTGTAGCGTGGAACAAATCTCAATATTTTGTAAACTAGGATCTTGTAGAATAAAAACTTTACATATTAGACACATTTTCCAATTTTCTAAATTTGAATGTGGGAAGATTTAAAAATTTATTAAGGACATGTAGTCTAATAGAAAAAGGGAGCACTCTTAATGTTTTTCCAATAAAAGGAGTAGTAGGCCGATAGAAACAAAACCATTTCTTGGACATTTCTAGTCTTAGCTCTACAAAAATGAACTAGGTTTAGAAAAAAATTCAAATTTTTATTTTTAGAAATTAAAAAAATAAAATGTTCAATTCAGTGGATTAAGAACACAAAATAATTAGAATGATTCCAAATTTTTTAAAGATGTTCCAAAGAATATACTAATATTATCAATTATTAAAATTTAAAATTTATGCATTTATTTATTTTTTAATTTTATAGGAACCAATTTCGTCAATTCTGGCTTTCTACTATAGCTGTTTGAAAATGTGTACAAATTTGAGAGAGCTTCTTGTTTCTCAATTTTATAAATTAAAAAATACTACATTTGCCTTAGATTCTAATACAATTTTTTTGGGGGGTAAAACACCATTTTTCATCTTCTTATAATTTTTCTTCCTCAAAAGTTTCATTTTTTGCCTATAAAATTGATTATACAAAATATTTATAATTTAAAAATTCAATAGTCTAAATTTTCTACAATTTATTCTATGCATACTAAACAAGGAAGTCTTTACTTTTGTATGGTTAAAATTAAAAATTTAAAGCACAACAATGTGCAAAAATATATGAAAATGGGACAATTCATTAAAAACCTCTATTGTCAAAAAGTTGTTGGGCCTTGAGGGTTTTAGGATGGTATAGGGTCCTTTGAAACTAAAGATACCTTTCTGATACCTTTTTAGAAATCAAGCATTCAAGCTTAGAACAACAATGCTAGCATTTGAGTGTTGAGGATTGAATGGAAGGCAATGACAATTTTCTTACTTGCTTTAATAATAACAAAAATAATTATTATAAATATATGTGATCAAGTCAAATTTTTAGATATCTTTAATAATAGAATTTTCAATTTGAATTTTACAATGCATATTATTTTTGAAATATGGTAATGTGTTTTGGAAAGATGACTTTTAAAACCTATGAAGATAATATAAATTGAACCCAAATAATCCAATATTCTCTATATATCATACAAATTGGGAGATTTAAATTAAAGGAACAAAACACTTCCATCATCTCTTCATCGATGTGTTTTGGTGAAAGATTATTTTAAGCTAGGGTCCCTAGAAGCCATGGGACCTTTCCCAATACAATTTAATTGTCTCTTCCATTTTTATTTTTTAAGGAAATTTATTTATTGAATGAAAGGAAATTTTGGAACCAACAATGCTAGGGTTGAATTGGGAGTGACAAGTGACAAGGGCTAAGTGTTGAGCATCATTTTTAACTTAATATCCTATGCCAAAAATTAAAAATTTTACTTGATCATTTAAAAATAATAATATTAAATCCATTACATAAATTCATTTAAAGAAATTCAAGAGATTTTTACAAAATCTTATGCAAAAAAGTCAAAAGAAAGCTCCAAGATAACATACTTATGTTATAATCCAGAGGGGGGTGTATACTACTATCTACTTCTAGTAATTTCCTCATAATTATTGTATCAACCCCTACTCCATGCCAATCCTCACTTGTAAAATAGCCAAAATACTTTAATAAGAAATCACCAACTTCCTTCTTTATTCCAAGGGTAGTCTCTATTACATTGGGGTCAAGGTGAAAGCCAAAAATGCAAGCATATGTATAAGTATCCTACAACCATTGAAGGTGCTTATAATATAATCACCTATAATATATGTATTTATTATATGTATCTATATTATAAAAGTCTTCCATGATCCAAAATGACTATTCAAAGACATAGCTTCTTGGACATCCTATGTCAAGTAGAAAATTTGTATTTTATTACTTAGTAGGATAAATTGTCATTGGCCATCTTTATATGTTGTCTACCTCTACTAGTGATACATCATAACTTGTTCCATTGCCATCCACCACCACCTTTTTTACTTCTTTGGTTTCCATTCATCCCCCAAAGTCATTTGTAGACTATCCAAAGGCTCTCTCATAGAGACAAAGATAATTTTGTCTACCAAGATCATTCCTTGAGAGCCAAAGGTTGTCAACCAAAGGCTTTTTATCTACAAAGGAAAAAACCCTCTTTTACTCTAGGAGACAAACACAAGGTTGCCCACCTTGTCGTAATAGATGTCTTTTCAAAGTTATTTTCTTGAAAAGACGTCTAGGTGCTCAACCATATTCTATGTTGAGCAAATTTGAATTTTAGGCCATCCAAAATATTGTTTGTGTAACTTTGTAAGCAACTTTAGTGGAACAAAAACTTGCATCCCATACCAAAGACTCATCAACATTTTGAAATTACAATTTAATTGTAATTTTTTATATTCTTTTTCAAAGTGAAAGCATGATCTTCTACATTAAATCTAAAATAAATGCTTGAAGTAATAAATATCCTTAATGTCAATTGTAGAACCATAGATGGACCAATTCTATACATATGCCAATTAAAACAATATGGTTGAAATTTTTTTCTCTATTTAAAATAAAAACATCAGGTTTTGTTCTAAAGGTAAAACAAGCATTCGAAAATCTAAAATACAAGCTTGAAATGCTACAAAAAACATTCAAAATTTATTCAAACATAAATCTACATTGGCACAAATGAAAGCTAGAGTTATTTTTTTCTCTTTTTTAGATACCTCAAATTTAGAGCATAGTAGTAGGAAAAATGCTTTATTTGTCCTTTGTATCACTAAAAGAGAAAGGAATGTTTTAAGTATGGTCCTATAATTTATGACCTTTAAGGAGATTTTTAATAAATTTTTATTAAAAACACATGTATTCTTAGAATCTTTTTACTAAATATCTCTTAAGAGGTCATAAATTGTAGGATTATACTACTAGGACTATACTTAAAACTCCCTTTTTCTCTTGTAGCGTATATTTAATATATACTATTTTCCATCATAAATTCTAAATTTAAATCAACTAATGTGAAAAATATGGATTTTTTAATATACATTATATAAATAATAGGCAATGCATACAAGAGTAAATGCCAGATGCCACATGAGCTCACACCTTGCATTGTGATCTACAAACAAATTTTGTACTTTAAATTGAGACTTTTACAATAATCAATTCATACTTTTGCTATATATTTTGACAAATTAAGTGATTTCTATAATATTTTCAATTTTTTTAAAGATAGTTTTTAAAAGCTTACATTATAAATACATAACTTATACTTGTGGTAATTATTTTTATTTTTATTTTTTTAATTAAAGCATAATTACACTTCATAGATTGTTTACCTTATTTAGAGAACAAATGAAATAACAAGTTTTGAAACGTGATTTTCTTAGTTGTAACATTAAACAATGAAAAAACTGAAAAGATTTTAAAGAGAAAGAAAACAATAGAGGGCATTAGATTATAAACTTGTAAATTGATGTATTATAATTTAACCTAGAAGATGACAATACATCAATTTACAAGTTTCATATTTAATGCTAACTAGTTGTAGAAAAGGTCCAAAAATCAAGTATCTAAAAAAAATTTACCTAGAAGATGAGGTGGCCTGTGTTTTGTGACTCACACACAGACCAATCTTTCTTTATTCATGACTTCAATACTAACATTTTGGGGGACCTTGCTACTTCATGTACAATGTAATATCTCTCATTGAATCGTTTATTGCAACCATAGCCTATGATATGCAGATTGATTTTAGCTAGCTTTGATAGCCACAATTTTTTTTGCTAAAGTTAGCATTCAAGATAAGGTTATATTATAATAGAGACTTAATATAGAATAGACTCCAATGTTGATAGAAGTTACTTATTGTACCATCCAAAATAATTTAAATAAAACAAATGCAATTTTATTTTTTTGTCAATCATAACTATTTATGCACTCTTACACAATTCCAATCAAGTTTATGAAATTTCAATTTCCCAAAACCACACTTTTATTGTCAATGAATTTTTTTAGTTAAATTGCATGGTTTTATATGATAATCTATTGCAAACTATTAATGATGAATTTTCAAAATTCAATTGCACAGATATTCAAGAAACATTCATATGCATATCCATCTCTTTGGAAATATTCTCCAAAAGAATTCATAATTCACATTACAAAGAATTTGAAATTTAACTAAATTTTTTTTAATAAAAAATAAAAAATAGTTTTTTAAAAATGAATTTTGATATGCTTAATTTAAGATTGTTTAGAAATGCAATGATAATTATACATGACAAATAATGGCAATTGTATTCTACATTACGCAATTTTTTTAATGACACAATAAATATTGAATCCTATTATATTGAACACTTTGTGTGAACAATTGACATGTGCTATGTAAGCAATGCAATTAAGATACACATTATAAACCCTCAACCCAATTGCATCCGTATCTATACTCGTCCAACATTTCAGCCCTTCAAATGTTGGGCTAGAGTAGATAGTGACCCAATTTGGTCGAGGGGTAGCATACCTTTATAGAGGTTGAGCGTAAATGTACTCCAAGAATGCCAGTTTTCACATCAGAAAAATTTAGGGTTTCACCGAGGCAGCAAAAGATGCTGGGCTCGGCAACCAGGAACGGTACCGAAGCGGGAGGCTCGGTTAGGGTTTGGAGCTCTCGAAGGCTGAGGGGGTCAAGGCACACAGCGGCGGTGAAGGTCTTCCTTTTCGTCTCTCGCGAGCCCTGCTGCTTGGCTTGAGAGATTGATTTTTGCAACCCCTAATTCCTCAGCAAGCAGTCGTTGTCATGTCGGAGCGCGGAGGAGAGCGTGGCGGTTTCGGCCGCGGCTTTGGCCGTGGCGATCGAGGTGACCGAGGCGGCCGTGGTGACCGAGGTCGTGGTGACAGACGCGGAGGACGCCGCGGCGCCAAGCGCGACGAGGAGGAGAAATGGGTGCCCGTCACCAAGCTCGGCCGCCTCGTGAAGGACGGCAAGATCAAGTCCCTGGAGCACATCTACCTCTTCTCCCTGCCAATCAAGGAACACCAGATTGTGGAGTTTTTCCTTGGGTCCGCCTTGAAGGATGAGGTCATGAAGATCATGCCCGTGCAGAAGCAGACGCGTGCAGGGCAGCGCACCCGGTTCAAAGCATTTGTGGTCGTGGGCGATACCAACGGCCATGTTGGTTTGGGGGTCAAGTGCAGCAAGGAAGTCGCGACCGCCATCAGGGGGGCTATCATCTTGGCCAAGCTTTCCGTTATCCCGGTTCGTAGGGGGTATTGGGGTAACAAGATTGGGAAGCCGCACACAGTTCCTTGCAAGGTCACTGGAAAGTGTGGCTCCGTCACGGTGAGGTTGGTTCCAGCTCCTCGGGGTTCCGGTATTGTCGCTGCGCGTGTGCCTAAGAAGGTCTTGCAGTTCGCCGGTATTGACGATGTGTTCACTTCTTCTCGCGGTTCCACCAAGACCCTCGGCAACTTCGTTAAGGTGTGTTGATGTTTGTTGTTTTCAATTCATGTGCTTCTTTACTATTTAAACCTAATATTTTGTAGGTTTAATCAGCGGTACTTAGAGGGCATACTCCTACTGAGATGCTTTCCGCTGGCTTCGTTTCATGTCCTTGCATTCTTCCCGCATCCAATTACAGTCGGAATCACATCTCATATCCACTAATATTCAGAAGCAACATTATACGATACTATCAATGAAATGAAGAGAGCGGTACCTATCCATAGGTATAATCGTATAATATCAGCCTTCTGTTTAAACCTAAATTTTTAATGCCATTTTTGGTTTGCGTCTTATTGCCCGTGCCAATGTGCGAGGCAGAGTGTATTTAAAATGTCATGGGTTTTAATTCTGCCAAAGTTCCTTTGTAACTTAGACCTTTGAACACGAATTTGCCTCTTCTACATCTGCGCAGTCTCTTTTGAGAAGAATATTTATATGTGTAGTGAAGGTTCATTCTAGGCATTTCTCTTGGTGGAATTAAAATCCTTGCCACTTTTAGAACTCTCTTCTCTAACCATTCTGGAATTATGATTATCATTTCCGACCCTTTATGGTAATGAATGTTGCACATGGACGAGAAGTCTGGACTGAAATGCTATAAATCTGAGTCACTTCGGGTTGGAAACGAAGTCGCTGTGTCTGTGCAGCTCGATCTGCTAACTGGAATTATGATGTGCAGGCCACATTCGAGTGTCTTCTGAAGACCTACGGTTTCTTGACCCCTGATCTTTGGAGGGAAACCCGCTTCTCGAAGTCTCCATTCCAGGAATTCACTGACTTCCTTGCTAAGCCTCACAAGATTAGCGTTCTGGAAGATGTAGAGAAGACCCCAGTCTATTGAGAGCGCTGCTAGATGATACTATTTGTGCCGGGGTCCTTTCTTTACAGGAATGCCTTTCCCTGTGGACATGGCACATTTTGGAAAGTAAAGCCACAGTTCTTGAAACAGTTTGTCATTTACATAAAAAAATATTCAACAACTGTCTGATTACTTGTATGCATTTGTAAAGAATTCATTACAGCACATGTTCTGTAGTGACCTGTCTTAGCGGTTCCTGATGTGCCGTGTTTCTTAATGAGTTCCCTGCTGATTTATTATAACTTTCATCCTGTAGATGGCCCTCATGTGACGCTTTCGTGTATACATTCCAGCTTTTTTTCGGTGGTGGTTCTAGGTCTCAATTTGAATCTCGTCTTCACTGAAAGCGTGTTTTAGGACAGGTCACATTTCTTGGGGTTTGCTCTCTGTTATATATCTTTTCATAGACGTAAGGCTTTCTGGTGTTTTTCCCAGGGTTTACTGTGTCTTTTGGATTATGTTTTAAATTTGATGGCTTCTTTTACTGATCAGTTTGCTTGTTCATTTGCTTTAGGGTTTCCCTCTCAAATTATAGTAGAAAATCTAGTGACGCTGTGGGTGGAATGTTTGGAACTTGCAGCTTAAAAAGTCCAGAGACTATTTTAGCCAGGGCTCCAGAAATTAGAGTATAAACTTATGTCAAATATATTTGGCCAGAAACGACAGAGCTTTTCGTTGAATTCGAACTTGACTGAATTGAAGAATAGGAATATCGAGAATCTATATCAGCAAAGCTGAAATCATCAGGAATTTCATCTGGCATGCTGGCATTTTATGTGGACAGGCTTTGTCAATGGTCTTTTCTTTTTCCAAACATACAACTATGGTATCATGACCTAAAATTGATTGAATTTGTCCGGCAACCATATTTGTCTGTTTGGAAACGCCTATTCCTTAGTTATTTTGAGTTACGTAACTGAGTCAGGGTGGATGAAATTTAAGAACTGCATTCAAATGTAATGATATGAACAAGTATGCTTTCTGCTGTTGCCACAGTTTAATATATAATAAAATAAAAGTAAAATAAAAGTTAAAGTGATTTTAAAAATTTTAAACTTAATTTAATCTCTTTTTTAATTTAGAGATTTTTTTAATTCAATATCTTTTCTGCTGTGAGTTGGAACACCACAATACAAAGTTGTGCACCCCTCCTCCCTGCAATCCTTGCAACCCTACTAGAGGATACATGGTTTCAGAGATCTTATTGTAACAACCAAAACAAATAACCTCATTTCCTCATTTCATGTATTGATTTCTAAAGAGGTCTAATTTGAATCGGTAGATTTTTTGCAACCATGTCCTTATTTGAACATCTTCATATTGAACATCCGCTATAAGAAAATGGACACATACTGGACACATACTGTATGTGATTTTGAAAGAATGACTTCTTGTTTGGAATGACTTATACTCCCTAATTACACCAGCCTTGCTTTCTCTAGGTTCGCTTCACAGTCACAGTGCCATCACGTGTCTGAGCAGGTGGAGGGTCTATCGATGTCGGATCGGAACAACATTAGAGTCATTTTGCAATCACTAGTGTGACTTCATGATGAGGACTTAATGAGATTGGTCACCAAATTTCACCATACTTAATCCCTAAAATTCTTTCCTGTTGAGAGGCCAAAAACTACTTCAAAATACTTGTCCTTAATCCCTCATTGCTGAAGAGGACCAAGAGTATCCTCACCTAGTTTCAAGTCCAATTCAAAGTGTTGTAATTTTTGCATCCAATGTCCCAATTCAATAAAACTTGTTGGAAAATTTGCACTATCTTTTTAAGTTTATGTAGAAAGTTTTTAGGTCAATCCAAGATACATTGATTTTTTAGAAGCCAATTGAAGTTCATAAGTTCAATTTGAATTCACCAAACTGCATTTGAAGGGTGCAACTTCAGGGGCTTGTATCTCCTTCATCCAATATTGGTTTTCAATGAAATTTGTTTGGTTATGTTCCCCTTGAAGTCTAGTTATTGTGGTAAAATTTTCATGTCAATTCAAGTTGTTTTGATTGTTTGGGAACAATTTGAAGTTTAAAATCCTGACATTTTTGGATTATAGTAAACTTTGGTAGCATGCTTCTTCATACTAGTCTAGTTTATGTGGATAAATTTCATATCAATCCAAGAAGTTATGAGTGATTGAGAAGCATTTTAGTAGGAGGTTCAACCTTAGATGTGTTTTTTTGCAATTTTTTTGCAATTTTTTTGACATTTGAAAGCCATTTTGCAAACATAATGAGTTAATTCAATGATATTTTCTTTTACCAATGTGTTTGTATGCTGGTTTTGAATTACTTTATAGTTTAAAGTTTTTTCATTTGAGTAGGTTTAGAAATCAAATTTCACCTCCAAATGTGTTAGGAAAATTTCAACATCCTTTTTCAACACTAAAACATTATAATCTTGCAATCTATGTGGTCAAATGACTCCAAATTTGATTCACATCATCTACAATACTTACACTACAAGATTGTGTAGTTGAGATCTCTATAACTTAGTGACATTTTGAACTACAACAATTCAAAAGTAATGATGTTTTTGAACTCAAATAGGCCTTAGGCGAAGAGGGGTTAAAGAAAAGCTAAAATCTTCATCTATATTTATTATTAAATAAATCCAATTGCATTGGATTATGGTGATAATTTGCCCCCATTAGTGCAATCAATTGAATTTGTTTCCTATATTTCCTCACCTCATGCAAATCCAAAGTTGTTAGCATGTAACCCGAGATCTTGAGCCCATGAACCTAGGAACCTAGGCTCCTATTTTATAAGTACCTATATTATAGGCACCTTACATAGTTATAGGACATTTATATTATTAGTGCCTATATTATAGGTATTTATGTTGTAGGTACCTTCATTAGTTGTAGAGTACCTACTTAAGCTTAGGCTTAAGGCTCATAGGCTTGCATTTTTAGGCTCATATGCTAGCATTGTTGCATGTGAATCTATTGAAAACGACTCCAATGTTTTCTAAAGTGAAAGTTTCAAAAAGTTCTTATGCTTTCAAATTTCAATGCAATTCTTTTAAACTCATTTCAAAGATGGGAAAACATGATCTCTAAGAATTTGATATTTGTTCCAAGAATTTGATATTTGTTCCAATTGGTGTCCAACAACCGAAACTAAAATCATGCCACCCTAAATCAAAATTTCATAAGAACATGATTCCACCTATTTCTTCATTTTAATTTGCTCACCCTAAATCTAAATTTCATAAGAACATGATTCCACCTATTTCTTCATTTTAATTTGCTCATATTTTTTGGACAATTTTGGTAATTGAAATTTTTTATTTTTTATTTTAACCTTTAAAAAGCAACATTTTCATATTTTCCAAGTCTCAAGTCTCATAGAAAACCTACAATTTCATCTGTGAAAGGTAAGTACATCAATGGGTTAAAATTGTCAATCTCTAAGATAACTACAATTAATTGCAACCTATTTCTAAACCTGATCCTTATAGATTCTCACCTAAAATATACAACTTTTATTCTTGGGAGTCAAAAATTCAGAAAATCGTAGTTTCATCATACACTGTCCAAAAAATGTCCAAAAAATGCATGCAATGAGAATTTGGAATCCCCTTCTAACTCCAAACAAGATCAAATAGAAATTGACACAACTGACATAAAAATTGGAACCATTCTCAAAATGCTTATTCATATGATTTCAGGTGTAGTTACTTTGAGTTGAGTGCAGCATTACATCCAACACTGTAAGACACCAGTGTCCGTTACATTAGAGTCTTTCATTTCGATGGACCACACTAAATTCGGAGACTCTGTAACTGAAATATACAAGCAATATCAAACCGCGGTTTTAGAACTGCTTGATGGTTGTCACTCTTGTTCGTGACCAGCCCACGCACTACAGTACCGGTATACAAGTGAAACTGTACATTACTTCAGGATTCACACTATGATGTCAGTGTACTGATTACAAGACATACTGTCATGTTTTACTGAGTCTACAAGTGGAAAATGCGGGGAAGACAGAAAGGAATCTGCTGCCAAATGCAGGATGCGTACCTCAGTTCACTGACTTCACTCTAGACCAACAAGGACGCGGTGAAAGTAGTGAATACCGGAGTCCTGACTCATTTTATTATTCCTTTTAAGGTTAGAGAAAACAGAACTTTGAGTGCTACGTCTTGCAACTCCCACCGCGTATGAGGTACTTGAGCCTGTCACAAAACTTACAGCGGCAGCGAGGTTAACAACATCAATGCCGGGCTCATTAATTGCACAAAAAGAGAAGATAAGCCAAAATTTTGACAACAGGCAGAGTGCAAGGCAAGCCCCATTAACTTAATGGCAATGGCAATGCCCACAGGTACATGCCAACTCGAACCAGATCACATCTTGCTGCAGCTGCTGCACCAGGCGGGGATTATTCATCAATTATGTACAGCTATTCGCCTCCTTCAGTATTGCAGCGCGTTCAGAAACCAGAGGACCCCGGGGTGGGTCCTCCAATGAACTACCTTCGAGAGAACGGTCGTGCTCATTGCCCAAAGTGCAGAATTAAATTTCTGTTACCTACGTGAGAAATGACTCTTCTGTGGAGAGCGGTTGGGAGGGGACTTGAGTGCTTTGGTACGAGCAGGAGAGGGATTCTCCCTATCACCGTGTCCCTTGGGAATCGACTGCCGTGGTGGTGATGTCTTGGCTTTTGGTGACGACGCTCGTTGATCGTCAGCGTCGTTGCCTGCAGTTCGACCGGCAGGCTCACCACCAGCATTCGGAACACGACCGCCTGGGCCGCTTCGATCGCCAGCGGGCATCAAAGGCGTTGACTGCTGCCCCTGCCCCGAAAGAGAATGCTGATTTGGAGATGGAGGTTGAGAGCCGTTACTCTGGGATCCATCTGCAGCAGCAAGATTGCTGTTCGGCCTACGGATTGCTGTTGCACTTTTTGTAAGATTTGAGTATTCGGACCTGCGTCGTCAAAGAGACAAGTATGAAAGAAGTTTCGCGAATTTGTTGAATATGTTGCACCACTTCTGATCCACTGAGCGGAACCATGGCGCTATGGCCGAACAGAGGTCAGTCGCCGTCGTCTTGTCTGACACTGAAGCAAATGTAATAGCTTCTCGAAGTTCCCGTATTAGACTCACAAAGTAATTAATGGAAAATTAATGATCATCTAGTAGATCATTGGACCAGTACTAAAATGATATTAGATTAATGTCAAGTTAATATTGACTTAAAAGTTGCCGATGTCATGTCAAGCTAATGTCAATGACACTAGCAACACACTAAGTCGACACCATTTTCTTTACTGACATTAAATCAGCATTAACTCATCATGAGGACTACATGAATCTAATGTCTATTATCTCAACATTAAGAGCATTGGCAATCCAATGGGAATCTTTTGTGGATGAGAATCATACAAAGCGAAAATCTTACGATTGGCTTCAGAATGCTGACCTATCTGCGAATGATAGTTGAGGCCGGGGTAGTAGATTATGCTTCGATCCCCAAGAACTAGGATCCTCCCATGAGTTTAGCAGTGGAGCTCCATCCATGGGGGTCTGCCCCCCTGTGTAAGAAGACAGGTTAGCGGAGCCTGCAACTGCCGAAGTAGCTGTCATCCCTTTCGGCTTGTAGTGGATTTTTTGAGCAGCTTGTACGGCAATCTTGGTAACTGGTACATACATGGAGCGCTGGCTCCCTGCCAAGGACGGAGTCGTGTTGAAAACTCCTAAACCACTTTGATGCAACCCTCCCGGCTGAGGCTTGACCTGGAGAGAGGGAATGCCTGTAATGGGTGTAGCTGAGGAAGACAAATATGGAGAAGACATAGGAAACTGGTTCTTGAATGCTGTAGATCCGGAATTTGCACCACCCAAAGAACTGCTGGAGGATAGAGGAGTGGTAGCTTCGCCAGGTCTGTTGGTCGATGTGAGGCAGGAATATGCCAGCCCACTTGTGTTGGGTCGGGTGAATGTGCTAAAACGGGAGGAAACTGGACCACCTGGCAGCTTCCCTAATTGAGCCTCAGTCAATTGCTGATTCAACCATCTGCGTTCATAACAGTATGCATCATCATGTGAGTTGAATCGGGAAGATTCGAATTCTCTAGATATGACCCCTCACGTCAAAGAGACCTAAAGACGAAAAAGCAGAGACGAACTGCATTGAAAGGATGAGCCACTTACTGAATCATTTGTTGGTTTGATTGCTGTAGGTTCTGTGCTTCATCTAGTTTGGTAGTGATCTCCTCTATCTGAACACTCATAACGTAGTCTTGGATATGAGAAATGTTGGAACCCTTGAAAACTGAAATCAACAGCAAACATGAAAAAAATAAACTCGAATCAACAGCGAGTACGTTATTAATTTTTGACTATCGATACAAGGGATTTACCTTCTTCTTTTTATCCTCCATATCAGCTTTGATAGTTGTCAACTCATGTCGCAAAGTTGCATTCTCCGCTTCAGCCTTCTCAATAGCAGCCTGCCGTTCGTTGAGCAGATTGTCCTGCTGATTTGTGACCTGGCCTTTGAGCTTCACTTTTTGTTTTGAAGCACGCAACTCGACCTGCATGAACAAGGAAAAGAGGAAGAATTATGTAATAGCTAATCAGTATAGATGTACCATACTATGTCTAATTGGAAAGTTCCAAAATTTCCATAGAAGAATACCATATTGTCGTATCGAACCTGAAGTTTCTCAATAATTTGATAGCACTTGCTAAGTTCGGTGGCATTAGCACTTGCTCGCTCCTCTGCACGGTCAGCTGCCGCCTGCGCCTCTTTCCGCGACGCTTCTAATTCTGACCTGAGCTTGCATAATGGCACTAAGAGTCAATTTTGAAGTTGTTACCATACAGTGCGTATTGGTGGGTAGCAAGCAACCGATCGGAAAATAAATATGCCGTCCATAATTTAGGAAATTCCATCCAAATTCACAAATTTAAAGCAGAACATGGGCTGCCAAACCATGTACCTCTGGGAAGCCTGTGCTTCGAGCTGCGCCGTCATTTTAGAAATTGACTCATTTTTATCAGAAACCTGGATCCATAAATAAACATGATCTTAATAATAGTCAAAGTCGTCACTCACTACTCTACCATCCAATGCACAACAATAAAATAGTGAGATGGGAAAATTACCTCCTGATCCAAGGCACTCAGGCGTATGAGATGTCGATTGGATTCTCTTTCTGCATCAGTCTTATATGCTTCCAAGTTGCGCATCTCCTTTCTTAAACGGTCACCTTCCTTTATTCAGAACCCCAGAATCACAATACATAGAGGTTTGTATTAATTTAAAAGGACAAAAGGTGACTAACAGGAAAGGAAAAAATCAAGGAAATGATTGAAAAAGTAGGTCACTCTAATCTCTCAAGTCTACTGCCAGTGAAGGAGCCTCGTTAAAATAAAATTCTCCCCTCGAGCAATTGTACGTACCTGGGTTTTGTCCTCCAAATTTCTTTCGAGAGAGGTGCACTTATTTTTCAACTCTGTAATAATATTATCAGTTGCGTACTTCGCATCCATTAATGAGCGCACCTGCACTTTCAAACAAAATAGAGAATTTAGATTCCACAACAATTCTGTACATCTGTCAAGCAAAAATTAGACTCAGTAATTTTCACAAACATGGAAACTCTTTGACATGAATTATCGAGTAATGAACCTGTCTATCTAAATCAGAAGCACGTTGTTGCTGTTGATCAATTTGCAGTCGGAGACGACTCTCCAACTCCATGCGTTCCTTGTCAAGCCTGTCCTTGAGCTCTGTGGTCTCTTGCATGACCTGTTGAAGAGAACCACAAATAATGAGTTCTCGGATTTTTACGTTCACCAGCTTTTTACTTGACTGCAACAGGCTTGACAGCCAAGTTACTTGTGTCTGCCATTATTTTGCCTACTCAGTGCTCCGCGGCTCCGTGTCTGGCCGGTTCTCGTCTTACATGTTCCTTCGTGGAGAAAGTGCCAGGCTTTTGAAGCCTTCGTAGATCTTGAATAGGAGCAGACGTCAAAAGATAATATTAAGACAACTTACACCAACCACATTTCTATAAATATTAGTCTCTCTTAACGTATCAAGCTTCCTTTTATGACAAACCTTTTCCTTTTCATGAGCGAGCTCCAGGGTGAATTCAGCTTTCAGCTCACTGATGTTTCTGCACTGGTTCTCCTTCAGCTCACCAAGTTCGCTGCATTTATGGATAAACAGCATAAAATGCATGACTTAGCATTGCTGTATTCTAGAGACTGCAGGTGTTACTGTTGTGCTTATTTGATCCTCTGCTTAGACCTACTTTAATGACGAAGAGAGCCAGTTGCTGAAGATCAGGAAGGGCTGTCTCCGTCGTAATTGACCGTCAGACATGGATGATGATTCTCTGACGAGTGAGATGTTCACTTCTAAAGGGCAGTTCTTAATGACTACGTATCCTTCAAGGCCTACCCCTGAAACTCAGTGACCTCTGAATGAAAAAAATAGATGCCAGTAGGTAGTGACTTGGACGGACTCGTCTCAAAAATTATGCCAGCTTAAGAAACGTACAAAACAATGCGAGTGATGAGCAAATATTTGGAAAAAGTTAGAACTGCATTCGCGTGTACACTGACAGGTTGTGCGTCAATCCTTGAGCATGACTATCTTCATACCCTCTACACATCCAGAGTAACCTAGACCACGCCAATTGACGCTCCGCAGAAGAATAAGGACAAAGAAACATCTAAGATGAACGGAGTTTCCAGCGAAGACTAACTACTAACGAAGCATGGTTTTATCGTGAAGGAGGTTAGAGGTAATCATACCTGCTTAAGTTATTGGCATCACGAAGAGCTTTTTCTAAAGAGTGCAGCGTTCTCCGCAATTTCTCATGCATGTCACTATTGATAGCCTGCCCCGCCACAACAATTCTGAGCATTTTTACGAGAAACTGTGAAAGAAGTCCACAATGAGGTAGAAACTTATCAATCGAAGGGACTTCTAGTGCATTTTATATTTGTATAGACTGCACAACATTCCTTTCGTTTACCTTGTACTCAGCCAGCCTGCCTGCGAGAAATTGTTTGATGACAGTGTCATTTCCCTGCCGAAAAACAAGTGATAGATGGCTAAGATGCTTAAACTGGTTTGTCTCCACCACAGTTAAAGTAGCATCCCCAGTTCGTAGGTGCAATACCGCCAGAAACCTGCCAGTACCCCTGCTTTTAAAATTACAGGACAACATCATTATCTCAAACGATGCAAAGGTAGAGAAAACCAGAAAGTCATATTAAACATGTGTGAGCGAGATATCGTAAGTAAAGGACATGTTACAAACCTCGGATTATCAGTACACGAGGAAACAATACACTGCTCAAGCAACTCAATGAACTTGTAAGGAAACGTCGCAAAATCCACCAATATGCATTGTTCCACTTTAAGGCTCTGAAAGTCGTCTTCATTGACTTCCAAAGAGTAGAAGAAGAAAGGATCCAATTCGTTGGTAATTTGCACTTGAAGAACCTGATACATGAACTACTTTGTAAGCCTGCAGAATTGCTTATCTGTTTCGTTAGGTAGTAAGTAATCTCGCAGTCTGATTGAAACTAAATGACGCTTAAACTTTGTCAAGCAGACCAAGTTTCCAGTCTCAGGTGTCCAAGTTGCCCCTGTAGAATTAATATGTACTCCCTCCGTCCCGAATGATTGTCCCCTTTGAATGTCATGTTTTAAGGTTGTTTTGAGTAGGTCAAAAAAATACTTCCTTGTGGCTAATTTTATTTAGGTTGCAATGAACACATGCAATGTTCTTCATTGATTCTAGTGGTGCAAAAATTGGCTCAAAAAATATCAACAAAATGGTGGACAATCATTTTGGGACGGAGGGAGTATTTCATTTCATCTCTTGATGATGCTTTGAACATTTAACTGTTTGACATATGACAAACCAAATCATAGACAGCCGGTACCTTAGTGGAGCGATGTACTTTACTCAGCCCCATTATGAACCTAGCAGTGAGATCCATGTGCCGATCTTCCGCATTGGCCTTCGTTACTCGAACAGGAACAACTTTCTCAAATAAAGTGGAGGTGCTCTCCATCCCCCCACCCAGTTTGCCATAGTCTTCGGTCTCAAAACCCATCCAGCTTCTTCCCTGATCAAATGAATAGAGAACTCAATCGCAACTTATGGTGAGCACTGCAATCTCAATACCAACAGAACAAGCACATCAAGTAAATGATGTCTCTGCCAGATAGTAAGAGCATGGTCATGAAAGTAACACGATCCTGGTGTTACATCTAAGTTGGTACTGAGAGGCTAGTGACCTCGAAGGACTTCGGGGAATAGTCACAGGGTAGGTTCAGCTCCTGTTCGGATAATCCTTCATCCTTGAACTTTTTCTTCCTCACCTTCGAATGCTGATGGAACATCCGAGCATGCTCAAACGGTTGTTTTGGGTCCTGCTAAACCTGAACCGAAAATGGTGAGTACAGGAGACAGGGCAAACTTCGCTAAATGAAAGGGGGCACGTTTCTTCAAACGTATCGACATGACAGTGAACTTCAAAAGCAGTTAATTGCCGGATTTTAAATTTCATCATGCCACTTCACACACAGTCAAATCGGCTTCACTACATCATCAAAGGCCACTCATTACCATAAACATCCCAAACTGATTGGGATCAGTACATTAACCATAAGTAGCATGCCTGATCAATACCCGAGTGCATCATATAAAATATGCAATACATGACGCTCTACCTCTTCCACATAGCCAAATGCTGTAAGGGATGACGAAGGATACCTGAAAACGGGAACACAAATCTGTCATCGAACAGACGAAATTTTTTCTCCGTCAATTTACAAATAATGGCAGCAAGTATTTGCCTGGAAAACAGGATCATCAGGCGGCACTTCTTACCAATCTGCAAACTTGCGGATTTAAACCCTCTGTTATACTCCTAATCGTCAGAAAAAAATTCTAAATAAAAACTGCGTCAACGTGTAAATTCTTCAGAAACTGTAATTCTTTAGCATTAGTACTGCAGTATGGTATGCCTTCAATTAGTCGAGCGTTGTATAGGGATGCAGGATCAACGACAGCCACGCAGACAGAAGTTTCGAGAATATAACAGAATCTGAGACAGTTCAAAAAGTGGCGGTGGAAGAGCATTCACGAATAGGAGTAATGCATACCGAACATAGCCAATTCATACCCTCTAGTTGCGTTTGAATAGAGTCCTCAACCTTTCGAGAAACTCTGCCCAGAGCGAGTTACAAAAGACGAATACGATGGAAATACTAATTTTCAAGTCCTATTCGTTGTCCTACGATCTACAAAAACAAAGCACCAAAAAAACATCTCTCGGGGAAAATGGCCGAAACAGCGGTAAGAACAACAGAAAACAACATATCCAGTAAATTAAAACAATTGAACAATTCACGCATCTAAAAATCTCAAGAATTTCAAGGGCATTGTACTTAATTCCAGAATAAACGCAGAGCAGGATCACGACACAAGTACAAAACTTATAACCAGCGCCAGCGCACATGCGTGGCCTCGAACGATTGCAAAAAATACGAGAAAAACGCGATAAATTGGTGGCATACAGTGACAAGAACTGCCGACTTTGACTCGATTCTTAAATTTCGTGAACAGAGCTAGCTATGGAGGAGTGAGCAAATTCAAGTGTAATTTTAGAGGAATCAGGATAAGGAAAGTACCAGGACAATGCAGTAGCGAAGGAGAAAAATCGCAGACTGTCCTAATTGCGGCAAACTCGCAAAGATTGGCAATCGGCGTTACAATTTCAATAGCCTGACAGAGTTGATGTTGCGACGTAGAGCAGCACTGAGCCGAATGAATCGCCAAGGAAGGTCGATCGATCGGCAGGAGGGAGGAGAGAGGGGTTCCAGGGAAAGAGGATAAAGAGACGGCGGGAAACAAGGGAAGAAGCGGCAGTTAAGGCACGCTTAGCATGTTCCACTTCGAAATGTTCTTGCGCTATTGAAAGCGAGTCCGCTACCAAGCCTTGTAACTGTTCTCCATTGCGGTTCCGACTCGCCAGTTTCAAACTCAAACGGACGTGCCCTGATTCAGCTTGGATGTCACTTCTGTGCGCCTCGCCGAACATCTTCTTGCCTCCAAATGCCGACTTCTCTGTCGCAACTTGGAATTGTTTGCTTTTCGATAAAAACAAACCGATCCGCCACAAAACCTGTGTCCAGCTAAGAGAGGCTATGATTTCATGAATGCCATGGTTTTTATGAAATTTACGATGATGGACGAATTCCTCTAAAGAATATACTCTACTTAATTCAAGAATGCTATCGCTGGTACTCTGGTAGTTGGACTGTAAATTGCTGCATTGACAAAGAGATAAATGAACTCAAACTGAAATAAATTGATTTTTCAGTAACCCCAACCATTTGTAATTGTACGATCCCTGTGTGTCGCAAGAATTTCTCTCATTGTGTGCAAATCCGATTGAACTCCTTCCACTTGTCAAGTTGTGAAAAAAATGTTAAACTGCATTTAGAAGTTCATTTCCCCCCAGGCAACGCCAGTAGTAATTAGAAAGGATTGAGTGTCACAATCATACTATATAAGAAGGGATCATTGCAGGGATCGTACAATTACAAATGGTCCTGATTTACATGAATTCAGAACTTTGCCAAACGTAGAAAACTTTATCCTTACTCGATATGATGCTGTGCTTACTACAGTGTACCTTTTTTTAACTTGCAAGACAGACTCAAAGAACAGCACTCGTCAGAAAGGAAGAACACAGTCAGAATTAAACTCATTCACCAAGAAGTATAGGAAGCAATCCTAAAAACAGAGAGAGCTGGAAAAAAACGCTTCGATATGTATTATACGAAGTTCAACTGCAAGCATTATAACAACAGAGCGAGGACTGAATGGAGAACGGAATCCGTGCAGCCAAAGACTCATGCAAAGACTCATGCAGCCTTTCACCAATTATGGGATGGAACTCAACACACACTAACTTAAAAAAAGGTACCAAAGGCAAGTTGCAAAAGTCATGTGTGATTCTCAGTCCCCATCATTAACATAATAAAAAGATACCAAAGGCAAGTTGCAAAAGCCATGTGTGATTCTCAGTCCCCATCATTAACTGACAGAAATTGCAAATTACTAAGATCTCGATAGAAAACGAGGAGAGTTCTTCATTACTGATGTATTGGTACAAACAGCTTCAGCACAAGAATGACTTCTACTGCGAAACACCATGATTAGCTCAGTCAAGCCTTTCTACGACATAAACGCATGCAGGTCCGCAAACGTCGAATCAAACTTAAGCAGTCAGAATAACTGCTCCTCCAGCCTCCTTAATCTTCTTCTCAGCGAGCTTAGAAAAGAATTTAGCCTTAACTACCATAGGTTGAGTTGGGAGGTCACCCTTTCCGAGCACCTGAAAAAAGAAGTGAGGATGCCACATTAGAACTATCAAGAAAACTACAGGAAAACAGAATCGATCTTCTCAAAAAGAAGATATATTTAATAAAATTCAGGAGATGACACATTGAAAACTCAATGATGCATGCAATAACAGACGAAATGAAAAATAAACGGGACTAAAGATATCAGATTCCTCACACTCAATCCTGCAGTGGAATAAATTTAATTGTCTTCAATGTTTGAACAACCATACCAGACCCTCCGGTACTTACAAAACACACAAATGTGCTTGGACAGAATCGAAAACCCTAAAATAGCGTGCCCACATTGAAGAGGTAAAAAGTGCGAAAAGCAGAATTGAGACTTCTGTATGGTCACCAAAAATCGCCAGGGACCCAAAGTGACGCTTGTGAACTGTTCAACTGGTGAATATCCCCATAATCAGCGTAAACCTAGTCTCGGAGAGGCAAATTTAGAAGACCTAACCCCAAAGCTTCGACCTTCATAACTCATGTGATATCAAAATACCGCGGTCTCAAGTGCGTTTTAAATCCTCTTTCATAATCCATAAAGATAACATGAAAATTTCAGCAGTCTCAGCAAAAGTGGCGATATTTAGGTTTCTGAGCCTCATAAACCCTAAAAGACCAGGCACGCTCAATTACAGGCAAGAAAAAAAGGAACGGAAGTGCACAAAGCTAAATCACCTTGAAAAAGCCGTGTTGCGTCACGTCCAACAGCGGGGCCGACTTCCCCCCGTCAGTCTTCTCCTTCACCGCCTCCGGCACGAGAGACCACAACTTGTCCACATTGACGATCGGGCAGTGGAACTTGTTCATGGTCTTGTGGAAGTAGCGCATTCCGACCTTACCGAAGTAGCCCGGATGGTACTTGTCGAACAGAATGCGGTGGTGGTGCATGCCTCCGGCGTTACCCCGACCTCCAGGATGCTTGCGGTGCTTGCCCACACGGCCGTGTCCTGCACTCACATGGCCTCTTTTCTTGCGGTTCTTCTTCAGCCGGGTCGTCATGGCTGCCGCTCGGACGAAGAACTCTGCAAACGAGAAGGAAAGAGGAGCGTCTCGGGTGCCCGCCGCGGGGTTTACACCAAACCCTAAGTCACGGATCAACTTGCTGATCGACGGAACTTTAGGGATGAAGTTCGTGGATGAAATTTTTGGATGAAACTTCGTTCGTTCTGCCTGCTAAAAAATGACAATGAAACCGCGTGGTGTCTGGATGTCGAAGGTTTGTTGTAGAGTTTCGTTGGAGGTGCGATTTCTAATGGAGATTTTGGACTGCTTGTCTTGAGTTTTAAAACCAAGCTAGGGCTTAAGCTCGTTGGTGCGCGACTTTCCCTATTGTGATTGAGTTAAAAAAAAGCGATGGGAGTGTTGTGACGATGCCCTCCGAGCACACCAGATCCGATTATAACTGTGATTCGCGTGCTCAGTTTGGTGAGTTTTGTAGGGCTTGGTTTGATTTTCTGCCGCTGTGTGTGTAAGCTTCTCATTCTGTAGTGAGGTTTAAGGGCAGGTTTCAACGTGGTTTCACTCGTGATTTTTTCATCGTCTGTGTCAAAGGAGTGGCTATAAACCTCTTTGCAATTGGATGTTGTGTTTCATGTTTTTCTTACCTTCCTGTTCATGCAAGATTTTGTAATTTTGCAGCATTGCATGTAGCGTTTGCAGATGAATTGTTAGGGGTTGGAAATTTGTGTCTCAATCAATCCGTGAGGGTGTTGATGGTTTGCCGGACTGTAGTAGAATGGGTGTGAATCTTTAACTTGTGTATTGATTTCCATGCTCGTGAATTTCGAGTAGGAAATTTAGTAATAGAGTGTGTTTGAAACTAGGGTTAAATTTGTGGTGGTCTTTGTTATTGTTGTCGTTGATGCTTTCTGATTCACATGTAAGGTAAAACAGCCCATTGTGGTCAGAATGAGGAGTTTTACATCATCTTGTTGCTGAAATTTTTCAATTTTTTTCCCACATTAGTACAAGTGTGAGAAACAGCAAGTGCAATTGAAATTATATTTTTTTGACAAAGTATGAAGTTGCTAGGAATTCTTGAAGTGTTCAGCCCAAAAGATTCTGTAGACTACTTTAAAACCAACAAAATCTGAATGCATAATGCTCCTCTTACTACCTAATGCAGTCAAAATATTTTCTATCATGAAAGGCCTAAAAAGTCAATTTTTACAATGTATTTCACACTAAAAGGTCAGAAATTCCTATTGAGGTCACTATTTGTTCTATTACTGTCATGTAAGACATGCATTGTGGCTCACATCTTACGTGGCTCACATCTCACATACTAAAAAACAAATCACAATGGATCATTTCCTAGGTGACCACAATGGGTTGCTTTATTTCTATACTTCTAAATGTTTTTCTTTTCATTTGCATTTAATTTCAAGAATCACCATGGAACAAAGGAGACAATGTTTTTGAAGATGAGGTTGTTGAAGAGATTAGAATTTAGGGTTCCTGCATGTCCATCTATAGAAATTAGGAAAGGTATAAGAATTTAGAGTTGTTTAGGAATTCAATTCCACTACACCCCTAATATTAATTCCTAAAGTCCCATTGTCCCTACGGGGGGTAAAATGGATTTCAAGCAGGCTCCTATAATCTCAAATTTTATTGAAACTTTTTGAAACTTATTCATAAGATAGAAAAACTTAAGAGCTTTCTGGGAATATAATTTTTATTTCAATCAATGTCTGGGAGTAAAAGTTATGTGACAATAACCTCAAAATGGGGAAGACTGGGCAACAAAAAAAATCCACAAAAAATTGAAATAAAATTTTTAATATTTTTTTTTTGTAGATTATATTTTTTGTAAATGGGAAGCTTTGATTCATTCCATTTGGATTAGAGATGTGAAAGTTATGGAACTCCTTGTTTTGCGGGCAATCATAGTGACTTCTTGAAAGAAATTTTTTTCTTTCACTTTGAATGCTAATATCTTTCAATCTATACAGTCAAAAATCACAAAAAAATTATCACGTGATCTAAAACAAGTGTAGAACAAGATCCTATGGTTAGATTCTAAAAAAAAAAATTTAAATTTATTTTGTAGGTGATTGTAGTAAAAGTGGTAGTTTTGAGTGGTTTTGGCAGAAAAATGGTCATGGGACTTTAGGGGTTAAGCTTTGCATAAAATAAAAGGCTGTGGCTAAAACGATGTGGCTAAGTTTATAATGACTACAGGATTTTTTGAAACACATGTAAATGAATATTTTGAAGTTTTTAAATAAAAATAAAGAGTACAATTTTGAAAAAATTTACATTCAATACAGAAATGATTTTTGTACCCCTTCCAAAATTTGTATATAAATTTAACAACAAATGGGATAATGTCATATGTATCCTTTTTTAAAATCATGTGTGTTTTTCTTAAAAATTGACACTTTATTACACAATGAGTTCATATTAGACTTGACAATAAAATAAGTCGATAATATAAGAAGAACAATTTTATGTGACTTTCCACTTGTAATTGTCTGCAAATGTCGAGCCTAATTGAATGTTCACTTAGCACCAAATAAGAGTAGTAGTTAGTAGCAATTTAAAGTCCACTATTTTAGCACTTACAATATTTCTAGCAAGTTTTGAATAAAACTAGAATTAAAAGTAAATAAATAATGAATAAAAATAAAAAAGATTTGAAATATTTGCAATTGATTTTAGTAGAAATAGAACAAAATATTGGGACCTCACAATAGCATAATGGAAAAATATAGAACTAACACTTATATCTTCTACAATTAGGAAAATGAATGTGGTAGAAGACATAAGGAACTACTACATATGTTTTCTATATCATTCACAAGTGGTATGAAAATTGACCTAGTATACAACCTCCTTACACTAATGATTTTCTTTCTAATGAGGACAACAACAGGGGCTAGAGACCTTGAAGGGCGAAGGGAGATCATGTGCGCAATAGTGAATTAAAAACAAAGGACTTGATGGAGATTATAGATCAAATAGAGGGAATAGATGACAACAATACCTGGACACCATCACCTTTGCAAGGTGATAAAGATTACTAAAAGGATAATACTTACATTAGTATGAGTAGTCCAATGGCTACGCCAAGCCCACGACTAAAAACAACACTATTAGTTGTTAAGGTCAAATTCCATATTATTAGCTCCAATGACATTTTCAATTATAATGCAAGACATAGGGTGGACAACATTGTTATTTGCAAAAAAAACATATCAAGACACAATTTTATAGTGGAAGCTATGAGAGCAAGTAGAGATGTCATTGTGAAACAAATAAGAAACATGGACAAGGCTAGTAGAAATTCAATGTGATGAAAGATAGAAGTGCAACTGAAATTGTTTTCATAATAAATGTTGTACTAATAAGAATAAAACCATTGTCTTCATGAAAAGAACTATCATACTACTAAAATCATAACTCCCTCTGTAATATCACAAATGCTACCATTAATACTAGGGGCTTGTGCTTGCTATGCTACGCATTCATTGTATCACATATTAGTAAAATTTTGATATATTTGAATAGAATGCATGATAATGATTTCAATAAATCTTTAAAATAATTATTTTTAATATTTTGTAAAAATATTTTCAATCATGCATACATAGAAATTGTATTTTCACACAATGTGATATTACATAAATAAAGTAGTAGTTTGCAATCACCTTTGTAATATCACTTTTACAAAGGGTGATATTATAAAAATAATGTAGTCATTGCAATTGAAGTGATATTAAAGAGGATCCATAGGGTGATATTATAGAGGTAGCAATTTCATTGCTTCTCTTGGCTTTACACTTCTTTGCACTTCTATGATTTTGTGCTTTTGTGAGCTTTGAGCTTTTATGATTTCAAAATTCTATTGCTACTACCAATGATCTTGAGAAATTTATTTAATTGAAGCGATTTTGGATTCCACAACAATTAAGTTGAAATTTATAAGTTTTTCTTTTCAATTCTTCAATTTGGGTTGCCATTTTTTGTAACAATGGAGTCAAATTTCTAATGCATTCTAATGTATGTGTATCTTTTACCGTATTCATCATTGCATGAATTTTAGTAATTTTTATCTGAAGATCTATTGAAATTCTTGCTCTTCATTCTATCTAATACATAAAAATTTCTAATGAAATTCTAATGGTGAATGCATAGCATAGCAAGCGCCAACTGCTAGTATTGCCAATAAAAATACAAAATTAACAATTGAGAAGCAAGGAGAAGATATCAAATGCTTGAAACATTTTGTCCTTAGTATTAAGTGTTAAACTCTTCTCAAATAGAAGGGTATTAGAAGTAAAGCCACATTATTACAATCCTATTAACCCCCTTTTCAACTTAATGGGGGTCACCATGCTTCAATTTCAATATTACTTCCAAACTTCCAAATGAGATAACTTTGTGATTACGGCTCCAAATCCAATATGTGAGCACATTTTGAATATTTATGCAACAAGTAAATGCTGATGGATTACTCAACTATCTCATTTGAATAAGTTCTTACAAAATTATTGCCCTTCAAAGATTCAAGTTCATCAGGAGCAGTGTTACACTTTTACCATAGCTCTTCTTTTAGCCATAACTTTGGACTCATAGATTAAAACCTCATAATACTTGTCATTATAATTTTTTATATTCTTAGCTTTATAATGATATGCTACATGCCAAACTTTCTTGTAAACCATCATATTGATTCATCTTTTAGAAAATTGAAAATATAAACAAATTACTCAGATTTGCAAATCCGGAAGTGCTAGTACTCTGGATTAAACTACAACTAGTTAGGGAGTTTCCTAGTACATAAAAATAGGAACATGGAGAAATTAGAGAAAAATCTAGAAAATGCCACTAGAAGAAAAATGAAGGGAAAATGGAATGAAAAAATAGGGATTTAAAAAAAAAATGATAAGCAAGATTTGGTAGAGTAACCAAATTAGACTAATAGTGAAATGATGACAAAATGAAAACAAAAAATGCAAAGAAACAAAATGAAAACAACACACTATAAGTAGAAAATGAAACTAGAACCAAATTGCAAACAAAAAATTTTCAATATAAAAAATCAAAATCAAAATCAAAAAATAAAAGACTAGGAGTATGAAATGAAATTAGAAGTAGATCCTAAAACTATAAAAATAATATACAATAAAAAAAAAAAAAACAAGTTAGTTAAATTAAAATTATGACGAAGATACTAGTGTAGTAAAGAAAACACTAAAAGAGTGTTAGAAATACCAAAATAGGATTTTTTTTTCAATTTTTTTAGAATAATTTAGGGAGTTTTGCACTAAACTAGTGGATTTACAATAAATTAGCATATTTTTCAGTAAATTAAAGGTGGATGGAAGTAGTTAAAAACATTAGTTTATTGGGAGGGGATGTAGGCAAAATTAAGCTTGGGGAATCCTCTCCCTCCTTCTCTAATCCTATTTCTTCCTCTCTCAATTTTGTATGCATGAAGTGTTTGAGAGAGCTTGGTGAAGAATTGTGAGAGAAAATGAAAGAAATATGCTACGTAGAAGATGGCAATGATTTAGAGTAAAGGTAGACAATTTGTTGAGTAAGTTCACTTGGTTATAAAAGAAATCAAGTGGAAAATGTAGGCTTAAAAGTCAAATAGTAGGTTGACTAGAGAATGTTGAAAGAAATCTAGGATTTGGAAGAGAAATTAAGGTGGGAGGTCAAATGTTGCCTCCAAGGAAGGATGCCAACTTTGGCGAGCAATATCGGGAGAATGGAGAAGCCAAATTCTGAGAAGAAGTGGATCTTCAAGCTAGCTTTCCATAGAGACAAGTCTTGCCCAATTTGAAGCACAAACAAAGATGGACTAGCCGATTGATTGCAAGGAGTTAGCTACCACCTCCAAGGAAGATTGTTGACTTTAACAAGCAATTGTAGAAGATTGATAAATCCAATTGGGTTGAAATTCTACAAAGAAATGGATCTTTAAGTTGGCTTTTCATAGAGACAAAGCTCACCCAATTTGAGCATGGACAAGGACGGAGCAGCCGATGGAGTGCAAGGAAGTCAGCTGCCGCCTCTAAGGAAGACTATCAACTTTAACCAACAACTATAGAAGTTTGGTAAAGCCAATTGAACTGAAATTTCAAGAACGGGATCTTTAAGCTGGCTTTCCATAGAGACAAGTCTAGCCCAATTTGGAGCCAAAACAAGGAAATGGTGGTTGTTTTTGTGCAAGGAGGTCAACTACCTATGAGCAATGACTAGTTCTTGCTCCTTGTTCTCAATTTTGTCATTCTTGTTGATGTCATTTTAAAATGTAATGAGAATTAAACTATGTTTGTGTCTTGCAAAGGTTGAGTGAGGGTCTCAAAGATTATACATTGAATTTTATTTGTGGGATGAAAATGCATGAAGGTTGAGTCTAAATTTGTAAGGTTGGCCACTTTGGGAGATGGATGTTGTGCTGGAATTCTTAATTGGGGCCCAACTAAGGCCACTTTGAGCCCTAATTTGCACATTTGAGTGAGATTTTGGCATAAGAAGTTGCCCTAGTTCAATTGAATACTTAAAATGATGATAATAGATTGTTAGGAGGTTCATTTGGGGGGTGGGGGTGAGATGGGCTTCCCCTTTTCATTTAAAGTCATGTAGGTAAAACTTGATCAAAAATCACATTGTTGAAGTCCATTGCTTAGAAGGCAACTTAGAGTAGAGGTTCATACACTTCACACCGGCTGACTCTAGGGATTATTTTTTTGCCTCCTGGTGAAAATACCTCATATTCTTTCAAGGATTCATTGAGAACCTCTCACTCCTGGGCACCTCAAAGAAATAGGGGTGTAACATACATGCAACCAAACCCTCCCTCAAGCACAGGAGAAGACATGCATGATGACAGCAAAAGGCAAAAGAGCAAAAGGCCCTTGCAACAATTGATGGTGAACTCCAAAATCCCGTTTGTCTTAAATCACAAGACTTAGTAGTAAGTCTACACATGCACTAACTATACTTGTTGAGTCTCTTCTAGCAACAATAGTACTTTTAACTTCTTGATGGCACTTTAGAAATCTTATTTAAGATTCTAATATTCAAATTATCCAACAATTACTAGAACGTGTATTGCATGTTTCATGTTTTCACTAAGCCCAATACTTTAGAATGGTGTATGACTCTAGTTTTGTTGTAATAAGTGCCATCAAGCAAGTGATTTACTTGATTGAGGAGAACAATAAGGATGACAAAGTCATTGAAGATGTTATTCAATCAAAAAGAAAAAGCGTTATGAGATTGGTAAACTCTGAAATTGCACTATAGGTGAACCCTTTTATTACTTCATTCTATGCTCTTTTCTCCTTTTTTTCCTTTGTTAAAGTCATACATTAAGCTAAAGATTGAAATTTGATATTGAAAGCTATGTTGTTAAAAGCCTGTCACTATTGAATGTGTGCGCACTTGTATGAGTTGCCTAATAGGTCATACATATTTATTTGAATAGAACTTAGGCAATTGTAATAAAAAAAACATGGTTATGAAAAAAAGGATTACCAAGTCACTAGTCTTAACTTGCAAATGATTTTTGATAGCTATCGTTGCAATAGCCATTATCCCTATCAAATGCAAACAACCTAGAACCAAATTATATTCAAGGTCATCAATGGTTCCTAATCTTTAGTTCTAAAGGATGTTTAAGATTGAGTTGTACTTGTCCTACCCTAATATTTTCAAATTAAACTAGCGGTTGGCGCTTGCTTTGCTACGCATTAACTATATTACTTTCATCAATTTTTCATGTGATAGAATGTAGATTAATAAAGTATGTATAATCTTTAAATGAAAATATTGACATTCTCATACAATATTTTTTGGAAATACATATATTGTGCAATAGAAAATAATTAAAGAAAATCTTTATATCATAATTTTCAAAAAAGAAATCTTTGCAAACATGAAAACATTGCAAGGACACCACCACTTGATAAATTTTTTTACTTACAAACAATGGTGACCAAAATTGAAGAATTGAAATGCAGATTTGTCAAATTGCAAAGACTTTGTAAATACTTTGTTGTAGAATTCAAAATTGCTTCAATCTAACAAAGCTTCAAATCATTTGGTAGTAAGAAAGGAAAATCATACAATTGTGGAAGTAAAATGAAGTGTGAAGCCAAGAAATATAAAACCTCCATAATATCACTGTACCTCTGTAATATCACATTTAACACTGTGTGATACTACAGTGGTCAAATGACCGTTGGAACTTTATAATATCACATAGTGTAAAATGTGATATTACAGAAGGAATTGTGATTTTAGTAATATGATGGAATAAACAACATATAAGTTTTATTATTTTTTTGTGTTGTTCTTTTTCAAGAATATCTTTCTATTTTATTAAGTTTAGATTATTTTGAATTATAGAAATATTTTAAAATAATTCAATATTTAATAGATTATTTATGAAAAAGATATTTAGATAATTTAATTCATAATAATTCAATAAAATTTCTTTAATCAAAAAAATATTATTTTTTAATTTAAAATTTGATATTAAAAATTATAGACTTTATTCAATTTTTTAAAAAACTATTAATTAAAAATACTTGAATTATCCAAATTAGGATTTTCTACAATACTTGAGGATATCACCTAAAAAATCATTGTCATTCTATAAGAAAATGGAGAAATTTCTTTAAAATTTGTATAATTTCAAAATATTTTAATATGCTAATTTAAAATAGTGAAATTTTATGAATTAGTATAACAATTAGAGCATCCTCAACATAGGCTCATCATGTAGCAAATGTAAAATATACATGCCACCTTTTACAATTTTGGGCCTTTGATTTTTAAGAACCATTTAAAAGATCAAGTCTCCCAACATAACCACAATAAAGGAGTTAAAAATTTCAAGCCAACTTAGGTGTCAAGACTCCATGAGACATTGACAATGATAGAATAGTGCATTTTTTAATCCTTTTGTACCCTAACATGCCTAGTCAATATCATGATTTCATTAAGTAACCTAGTATTGTTCCTATCAAAGAAAAAAATTGAAGCCAAAAGTAAGTAGTAAGACCAAAAAGGTTGCAAATGTTTGACATTATGAGTGCATATTGGATAAAATAACAAAAACAAATATAGCTATTAGCTCCAATACTTGTATTGGCAAGATTGAGGATTTTTTCATTTTGCTTAAACTTTCAATATATATTATTACTATATCCTAAAAAGACTAAGATCTTTTAGAGGACAATAAGTAATCATAGGATTTATTAGAATGTTTTGAGAACCTAAATTCATAGTTTAAAAGAGACATTTGAAGGTTTCAAGTAGCCACACAAAGTATTCTAAAAGTAACTTAGTAATATACTATTCACATATATCTAAGAAGTTTGCCTTTAAAGAAAGTGGTCATATACTTTTTAACAAAAGAATTTGAGTCATTTTAGTGTGGCCATACATTGCTATCAAAAGTACATGTGGTTCATGTTGCTTGGGCCATACTTTTTCGCAAGAAGTATATGGCATCGTATGGTCACATTAGTGTATTGCTTCAATTATTGAAGCCTTCTCCAAAGTGTGTATTCACGATAGGTGGTCTTGCTTGACGGGCCTAAGAAAAAGAAAAAATTGTCTTGTTAGAAAAGAAATCTATTACAACCTCTATAGTGAAACACCCTATAGAAGTCTCATGGTGCTTCTTTCTTTCAACTATATTCAACCCCATCATCCAATAATTGTTACTTAGTTGGTTCATCATTTGCATTGAGGATACTCTAAGAGTTTTTCCTATTGCCCTTGATAACAACCCTCATAATGCCACAGCTACAAACTAGGCTACTTTGTGAAATGCAACAGTTGCAGAACTTTTAAACCCAAATTCTCTTTTTGCAATGTTGAAGAACTTTTAAACCCAAATTCTCTTTTTGTAATCATGTCTCCTTGTCTTTCTCAAGTTCAATGCAAATGAAATGAATTGTTCACATGTTGTAGAGAAAAAATATAATTGCAAGGTGTCTTGAGCTACTCTGTTGCCAAATAGTTTGATGGCTTCTCCAAGCCTTTATCGCAACCCATTTATTTTAGAGGTAGGTAGGGATACCCTTTTACTTTTTTTCATAAACCATTGTAATTTAATTACCCATTGAAAAGACAAGTGGATTAGGGTTAGCACAGTTACAACATTTTGTTGGAAATGACTAATAAAGAGTGGGTATAATTTTTCATTCATTACTTTTACATACCTCTTAATCATCCAAATATTTTTTATCGTTCACAATTATCTTTACCTCTATGTTCATAAAAATACAACATATTCAAATTGCACCTAATCCCTTCTTTGGCATAGATTCCTTCACTCCAAAATTCGTATAAAAATCACGCAGCTCAATCATATCTACGTGACAACGCTACATCAGCAAATACCAACGAACGAACGTGACCGTCGCCCCCAACGAACGATCCAGCGACGAAACGTCCGACCACCCACCAGTGGTGCCCCTCTGAATCCCTGAGGCCGGCCAACGCGACCGCTTCTCTTTGTTGCTTCAGTGGCAAAATTCCCTTTCTGCTCTCTGTCACCCACACGCCCACTCCCTCGTCTCGTCCTTGCCGATCCCAATTGCACTCAAACCCCCGCTGCAATTCCATCCCCTTCGCAATTTCATCGGAGCTTGGCTGCATGGAAATCCGTGGTGCCTAACCTTTCTCCACTTCATCAGGTAAGTTATCGTGACTGCTCTTCTTTCACTTCGAAATGGCATGCTTATTCTTATTGCTTTTCCGGGTCTGGGCAAGTGCTCAAGGTTTGCGTACAGAGATCTGATGAAAGCTTTCTGGAGGCTTGGAATTTCCAGAGGAAGTGATCTGCTTGGAAATTGTGGGATGTCGTTTTAGAGCGGTCCCCGGATTTCTCTGACACATAGTGGATCCAGTTTGAATTATGGAATTCACGATTTGAGGATGTGATTAGTGGTCGCGAATCTTTTCATGGATGGTATCATTGTCTCCAGTGGTTGTATTTAACTGATTGACCTACGTTTGGGATTGGTGTGCTTCCTCTGTTCTCTGATAACTGATATTGAGGCTTGGAAGTAGTGCGACGAAGTGTTGATATACCTTCTATGTGAGAAATTTTGGGTGAGTCTTGTAATGTGAGTGCTTAATTGTATGCTTAGGATCGCAAAGATTGTGGGTTCGGTTTGAGGGTAATGTTAGCACACAATGCTGGTCGTGTGTGCATTCTATCGTGATTTCTTGATTTCAAGGAAATAGTTAATTTCAAGGAAATGGTTAGTACGTTAATTCCATTTACTTTCCGAATTGGGTAATCGGGGAGTGGATGTAATACTCGGTTCCCTGTCATATAAGCTCAAGGAAGTTAGTGCTGAAACATTGGATTTGGTTATCTGGTGCTGCGTCTTCATTTGAGAACACTGTTGATATGATGTTAGTGAGGTTCGTATGCTGAAAACATGCACTAGTGAAAGTTATTCATATGTCTGCAAAGCTGACATCCAAGTGCTTATCAGTCTTCCGTACCGGTAATCTTTGAGGTCACACAATAATTAAATCCGCTCTGGAGATGAAAGATTTTCAGTGTAGCTATGTCTTTATTCAATTCTTTCTTTCCTTTGCGCATCTTTGCGCATCTTTGGTACTTGGTGTTTCCTTTACATTGTTTCGATCGGTCAATTATAGTGATCATATGGAGGCCTCCTCATGATACGATGCTTGGGATTTTAGGGATACGTCCCCTTGAATTTTAGGGGAAATTCTCTTTATTATGTTCCTGAAGCGATTATCAGTTGATTGTGATTCTTCATGATATTGTATGATCGTTTGATTATGTGTTCACATCTTTGAATGTTTTGTGGTGCAGAGAAGGGACGTCCATTCAGCGAGTAACAGGCACTGCAATTGCAATAAGCAGAAATGGGGTCCGAAGCTCCGGAGTTGGTTGAGTTTCACGTTACTGGGTTCAAGAAATTCCATGGAGTAGCGGACAATCCAACTGAGATTTTAGTTGCGAAGATCGAAGAATACATGAGGACGCATGGGATGCCTTCTGGGGCTCAGCTCGGGAGTTGCACAATCCTTGAAACGGCGGGTGAGGGTGCACTGGCCCCTTTACTGCAGTTGCTAAACGCACCTAACGAAGGGATTGAACGACCCTTGATCATGAGTACAACTGGAGATTCACAAGGTGTGCAACTGAGTAGGGGTTTATTGTCAGTTCCTCACAAGCGCATTGTCTGGGTAAGCGATGTACACCTGACCTTTCCAATCTGACCGCAACAAAAATGACTATGACATAGTTTGAAATGTGTGCTACTGTCAATCATAGTGTGACAAGTGCGCAAGTTATTGCAGGATGTCGGTTTAGTGGTCATATTTGAATGAGTTCTGTATTTGCTATGACTTTGATTACATTCCCCAAAAAATGACTACTGCGTAGTGTGCATGTGTGACAAGTGTGCTTCTCAAACTTCTGGAAAGTAGAGGGTGGATTCGTTTTAAAGAATTATCAGGATGGAGTTGCAGTGAAATCTTTTCTGGTAAACTTGCAGATCATACAATTTATATGATTTGTTCCTCTGTTGTTCTCAGGTTCATTTTGGTGTGAATAGTGTTTCCAATAACTTCGCCGTAGAACGGCGTGCCGTGAATGAAGCCACATTTCGTTGTCCCGATGAACTGGGTTGGCAGCCTCAGGTTTGCCTATTACTGAAAAACAGCTAAAGGCTCTAGTGAATTTGTACTTTTGTGGTGATAGAATAATCCTTGAGTTTTTTTTGTAATTTGTAGCTATGATTTGTCGTTTTATGCTTCTCTCTTGACAGGGTGTCGTCATAATAGCAGTTGTATGTGTTGCCTGCAGCGAGAGCCGATTGTTCCTGAAGATGGTCCTACATCCTTTATTCGTGAGGTATCAATCTTTGATTTTCCTCACAATATCTTGCAAATCAGCCTCTGAACATTTCAGTATTTCAGTACACATAACACTAAGTTAAGAACTAATCAAGAACACTACTCTGTTCATACAATATCTATGCAGTCTACCTTTGAAAGGATTCACCTATGGTAGCACTTACTACGGTAGAACTACCCCAATAGACTCTGCATTTACTCTGGTCTCAGGACCAAAGTTCTTCGTCGGCAATATCTCAACATCTAGGAGTACAGTGCTTAAATGGTTAAAGAATGTTGTGCTCTACAGCTCCTTCCGGTTCAAAAATATTTTTTCCATAGGCTGAAGACGTCTGCTTATGTGAATTTGCAGACAACGATCCCAGTAAGAGACATTGTGGGTCGTTTAAAGAAGGAAGGGTTTGACGTGATGGAGTCTTACGATGCGGGACGGTTTGTATGCAACTATGTCTATTACCATTCCTTGTACCAAGCACAGAAGAATGGCGTGAAGAGCATCTTCGTGCATGTGCCCATGTTCATGGTGATCAACGAGGAGCGTCAGCTGCAGTTTCTTGCTGCTCTACTCAAGGTGTTAGCCACTTTCTGCTGAAAGATCTGTGCACCCTGATTCAAGAATTCCAAATTTTACTGTTGAATGTATGTATTGAGCACCTTCAAAAACTTGTAAAATTTTGAGTACAACATTACTCATGGAGGCTAGGGTTAGGATTTGTGCTATTTTAGTTTTTCAAAAAGGACATAACACGTTGGATTTTCTTGGACGTGCAGCTCATTATTGTATCTGTGAGCAGCCTTGTTTAGAACTGTTGCATGTAATGGTACAGTATGGTTCTCTTGTGCCTCAAATTTACGTCATAAGGTAGGGTTATTCAAAATCACTACTTGTGGCACTGAACATAGTGCCTGCTATTAGAGGTGTCAAATTCTTACGTGTTCCTGGTAGCAAATGAAAGGGTTCCAATGCATTAAAGAGTGCCTTATTTAGATACCCGTTTCAAAAGTTGTGATGGTTCACAGTTTTATTGATAAATGACCTATAATTGATAATTGATACTTGAACATATATTTTTGTGAACATCAACATGTACTCGTTGTGGGAGGTTTTAGGGTGGCAAGCTTGGATGTTCCGAGCTTCTCGGTGATTGACTTAGAGCCTGACAACCCCATTCTACTGGGGTCTGCCAAAACTATCGGATGTGCCGTTATTTATATTGCTCTTGCTTGAATTGATGAATTGGTGAGGTGATTGTTCAGAAACTGTGCCTAAGATGTTAACATAACTACTTGGTCATCCCGTAGGAATTTTGAACTTCAGAGGATAATCATGCTCTGCCATACGTGAGGGTCAGAATCAGGTAAACTTATCAAAAATAGCCGGTGAATCTGTGTAGTATTTTTTACCTTCTTATCCTTAAATCCTGATTTGGGCATTCAAAATGATTTGTTTTGATTTTGAACTAACTCATAAAATAAAGCTTCTAATGTCTAGATTCTTCCAAGCTTGAAAACTGTTAGAAATGAGTGTTTACATGGAAGATGACATTTTACAATTAAATTTCTAAATGCAAAATAATACGGAAATTTGTTTTTTGCTTTGATGTTCTGCACAGTAATGGTGAAATTTGTTAATTTTTAATCATATTTTGTGTTTTGATATGAATTTTCTTCACTTCTTCTTTAGAAGAATTGCAAATTTTCACCCCAAAAAAAGAATTTCTTTTTACCAATGAACACATGTGCATGGTTTATATTTTAAGGATAGCCCTGTTGGAAGGACCACTCATATTTCATCCATATTTTAAAGTGTGTCACTTCCTCGAAAATAAAGGAATATAAATGGTCTTCTAAGTAGGGATATCTCTCAAAACAAAAACTTAGGATATATAATTTTATTTTTTAAATTTAAAACAAAAACTAAAAACATTCATATAACATGGTAAAATGGAATATGCAAAGTGTAGGATTATATGCATTGGCTACATTGTCATTAGCTTTGCCATAATAGATGGCTCAAGGTAGTTATAGCTATCAAGACTCTTAATCTCAAGCAATGAAGACATTCAATTTTCAAGGAGTATATTTTGAAAACTTGTGACACTTAACCCATAAACATTTTTTGGTCAATGAATGACAGAGAATCTTTGTGTATAGGACAAAAGTACAACTATTCATCCTTGAAATTTTGTCTGAAAAGGGAAGGTCTTGTGTAGTAGTTTGACTTCCAATGAGTGCTTTAGGATTTTTTTTTAAACCAACCATGTACACAATGCCAAAAGGGATGATTTCTATAGTCTTAGGTCCTTCTTTTAAGGGTTAAAGATTAATAATACTATAAATATAATACCATAAAGTGCAAGGAGTTTACTGAAATATTTCAAAGTATTATAGTAGAATTACTAGAAACTATTCATCTTACCACTTTTGTTATCACTATGACTTGAAATCATCATATAGGTAAACACGATATTAAAAAAAAATGCATGTTTCATCCATTGAAGATTTCCTGCCATAGACACTTTTGCATTCCAATTAGCTCATCATAAAAGTTAAAAACTCTTTCTGTTTCTTTAAACTCTATTTATTTGAAAATTCCTTAAATGAATGAATAATAGAAACAAGTCTAAAGTAAGAATTAAATGTAAATAATTTTTATGAATTTACTCATATAAATAGAAGATAACAATATCAAATTTTATTATTCTAAAAATTGGATGGAAACGAATCACATAATGTATATAATTTAAAAAAATTCTTATTAATATTTAAGCCCCAAAGTTCCAAAGTCCCCTTAAGGGATTGGGCAGGTTTGGGCAGGTACCAATGGTCTTAATTTTTAGCAAGATTTTAATTTGTTTTCCCAAGATAGAAAAACTGATTAGCTTTCCAAGAATCTAATTTTTATTTCAATCAATGTGTGGGAGAAAAAGCTATACAATAAGTCTGAAACAAACTGAGGTGGTAGTAAAAAATTATAAAAATTATATATATATATATATAATTTTAATTTAAAATTATTTTAAAATTACTTTTTATAGATTATATTTTTTCTATGCAAAAAGATTTAATTCCATTTGATAACTAATGTGAGAATTATGAAGCTCCTTGTATTGTGGGAAATCTTGGCAAATTCTTAAGAAAAGAATGTATTAAATTCATTTTTAATTCAATTTTAACAATTTTAAAATGAAAAATTGCTTATGTTTTATTTTACTTTCAAGAAAAATCTTATTGTTGAGATTAGTATGTTTCAATTCCATCTTTAAAATATCAATAATTCAAAATTTCTTACTATCTTATACCTTCTTTAATTTAATAATTTAAAAAAAAATGAAAATTATAGAAGGGGGGTTGAAATTTTTTTCTTGAACTTTGAACTCATTTCAACAAAAGAAAAATTTATTTGACACTATATCGTACAAAAAATTTTAATTAAGAAGATTCAAAGCCTTATAACAATCTTATTGAGATAGGAACCAAAAATCTTGTTTTCTTCACTTTAAATGTTATATCTTGTAATCAATATGGAACCTTAAAATTTTTTAAATTTCTTTTAGACATTCTCATACTAGTGTAGTGGAAGATCTTTTGATTAGATATACAAAAAAATTCTTTCTAAAACACCTATTTTTAACAAAGAACATCAATCTAAATTAATCACCTCAACTACAATATGTTTTTTTAACCCCTAAAGTCCCAAGGCCTCTTTTCCATCAAAAAACACTCAAAAGTGCCATTTCTATAGCAATGAGCAAAAAACTTTTTTGTATATCCAACCATAGGATCTTGTACTAGATTAGTAGAAAAATGTGGTAAAAACTTCACAAACTTTGATTGCATAGATTGCAAGATATTTGTGTTTAAAGGAAAGGAAACAAATTTTTTTGCACCTTGCTCAACTATATTATTTGGCTTTAAACCTTCGTAACTTATATTTTTTGCTCCACTAATTTTGAATTTATAATTTTATATGATAAAGAATTGAGTGGAGATTCTAGAAATTTATTAAAAACAAACAAACTTAATTTTCATTCATTAAAAAGTTGTTAAGTAGAAGTAGGTTCAAGATTGAAGGAAAATCTAAATTGTTAACAGCTCTAAGATGGAATTGAAATACACCAATGTCAGCAATGAGATTGTTTTAGCAAAAGATCATAACCTTGTGAATTTTTTTTCTTAAATTGTGAAAATTGAGGTAAAAAATGAATGCAACAAGTTATTTTTTCAAGAAGATGCTCTAATTGCCCCTAAAACAAGATTGTCCGTAACTTTCTCATAACAAATCCAATTGGAATGAATCAAAGCTTTCCATATACATGAAAATATAATCTATATAAAAATAATTTCAATAGTTTACTTTAAGTTCTTTTGAAGTTTTTGTTTTGTGCTCGTCAAACCAAAGAAAAGGCTTTTTGTTCCATAACTTTTGCTCTTGGGCTCCAATTGAAGTAAAAATTATATTTTTAAAAAGCTAATGTGTTTTCTTATACTCCCTAAAAATTTCAAAAAATCACAATAAATATGGAGCCTACCCAAAATTCATTTGTCCCCATGGGACTTTACGAGTTAAATCATTTTTTTCCAAATGTGGTCATGCATCTTCACAATTTCATCTCAACAGATTTAAAATTGCATAAAAAGTTGATTAACATGTATGGAACAAAAAACTTGATAATATTATAAGAAATATATCATATCAAGTAAAAGTATAGAAGTATATATCAATACATGAATCCTAAAAGAACATGTATGAAGGCTCAAAAGGCACAAAATAGCTCATAAGAAAGCACCTGGAGTTTTTAGAAAAATATCCACAACTTCCTACACAATCTTTTTTCTAAATAGGGCTAGTGAGGGGTGTTGGAAAAATCTTTGTTCCCGTATAAGGTAGGAGGTCTATAAATTGCCCATTTAAGCCAATCTACCTCATCAATGACCATAATAGATATTTTAAGGAGAATGTCGCTTGTTCTTAGATAAGGGATACATATAGAATCCGGGTGATTTAAGAACCTCCCACCTTACTAAGAAGTTTTATGAGGATTATAACTTCACCTACACCGAGCATCAAAACAAATAATTAAAATAGCTGACTCATTTCCAACTACTTAAGCAATTAGGCATATTTGGAACGGAGTTTTTTTGAGTGTGGAATTTTTCCCATGTACTGAAATAGAGTTTGAAAGGACTACATATTTTTTTAGAATTTTATTATATAAAATGTGATTATTGTAAATTTTTTAGTAAAAGATTCACTTTTATCTGTAATGGTGATATGTACCTCTATATTTCTAACCATAGGCTAATTGCAAAATCAACCAAGGACTGGTTGCAATATTGAAAGCCTTATAGGCAATCATAATGTCCCATAACTACTACTCCAACTGCACCACAACTTCACTAGTGAAAAATTACGTCCAAATTAACAAAAAATCAACAAAAACTTGTTGATTTGGGTACTACAACGATTGTTTTATAATTTTTTTGTTGATTTAAGCACAAGCTACTAAAATGGTTAACAAATTTTTGTTGACTTGAGCACAAGTTAACAAAATGGTTTAACAAATTTTTGTTCATTTGAATAGTGCAACGACCAAATCAACATATTTTTGTTGAATGTTTTTGGATTGTTTAAGAATTTTTCAGAAATTATGAATGTAAAGTTCAAATTGTATTTTATTTTCAATTAAATTTAGAATTCGATTGGAGTTCTAATTTAATTCAAAATTTAATTCAACTTTGATTCAAATAATTTGATTATATCAAAGTTTTCAATCTTATAATACTCAAATTTGAGTAGTTCAAAATTCAAATTGAACTACTCAATAGAATTATTCAAATTTGAAGTATTAACCTTCATATTCTTTCATATGTTAAGGCCTATAATTGCTTTTAAATATTAGTCTACAAAGCAAGGCTGAAATCTTTGTTTATGTTTATATTTTCAACAAATTTAATTAGATGATCTAGCTTGTACTTAATTTGACCTATCACTCCCTCTTGAAATTGTAAAATAAAAACCTTTACCAATTGCAAGATCATGATGCTTGGATTTAAAAAAATAGTGTTTCATTCATCTCAAATGATTAGATTTCATTTTCCAACATTTTATCCAAAAATTAATGTATATATCAATTCTACAATTTGCAACTTTCCATCATATGTTGAAAAACTATGTTAGAGAATCTGTATTAAAAATTGCAACAAAAAATATTTCATATTCATGCTTAGAAAAAATAGTAAGTTGATAGAAATTGAGAATGATTTACAATATTTTATGAAAATAATTCTAGTTATGAAATTAAAGGTTTCCAAACCCAAAGGTTGTAATGTACTAATGTACATGTTGTAATAAACAACTTGCATCCTATTTTTAAAATTTATTTTGGAAAATATTTAGAATTGCATTCCATAAAGAATTTTGAAGTTTACTTTAGTATAGAGATTCTAGTTTAAATTGCAAATTGAAATCCTTCATAAATTTCACCTCCCTAATCTATATAGAATGATTTGAAACTTTTCACAAGATTAATATTTTAGAAAATCAATTTCAAATTTCTATTTATTTAAAAAGTATATTAAAATCTACCTGGTTATACGTCTTTTTCATGATGTAATCAAAAGTTATAAAAATTGTGAGTCCTTGAAACTATCCTTTCACCACATGTTGTGTAAAAATTTTAAAGGAAAAAAACAAAAATTCAATTTCTAAATACATAACCAAAAAGGCAAAAACACTAGTTATATTGTCAAAAAAAGGCTACTTTGTTCTTTAGAGGTCTAAATTCTAATTTTAAAATTTTAAATTATTAAATATTTAAATTCTACATTAAAAAATTTCAAATTCTAATTTAGAGCTATTCAAATTGTATGTTCTAAATTACAAAAAACTTATGTATAAATTGTGACCAAATCACCTCCTAGTAAAATGTTTGCCAAATATTTATATTATCTTAAATTAAGTTGAATTTTTATCGCTAAAATTCATGTGGAAAATGTTTAAACTACCAAGTTTGACATTCTATGTGCAATGGGAATATTTTTTATTAACTTAGTAATTCACAATTCAATGTTTATTCAACTCAACAGGCTTTGGAGGCTGTTTTCACATAGTATAGTACCATTTTTTTTAAACTTTGAATTAAGAAAAGTTTGAAAATAAAGTTAATTTTCATCTCCAACAATTCTTTTGTGATTTTAAGTCTCCTATTAAAAGTTATAGACAAAATTCAAAGAGGGGTTGGAATGAAATTTTTTTTGACATTTGTAAACACTTTCTCTGAATTTTGCCCATAACTTTTAATTGGAGACTCAAAAGCACAAATGGATTGTTGGAGATGAAAGTTAACTTGATTTTACAACTTTTTTTAGTTCAAAGTTTTTTGAAAAAGGTACTATACTATGCGGAAACAGCCCCAAAGTCGGTTGAGTTGAAATAACAAATAAAAAAGATTACAAAACGGAAATAAATAATTGTTTGTTTCAATTTAATTCATGTTTACTTACATGTGCACTACTAGAAAATTAGTTTTTATGTTGTTTTGGTCGTGTTGATCCGGTCAAAATCTGATAGAAATCTATTAAAATCAACAAATTTCTATCAAATTTTGACCGGATCAATGTGACCAAAACAATGGAAAAACTAAATTTTCTAGTAGTGGTGGTGCAATGGTTAGAGCCTTGTATCCCTAAGAAAGAGGTGCAAGGCTTAAACCCCATTGCATCCCCCCACGTGGCGGGCTTGTCACGTAGGTGCTTGTCCATGTGACAGCTTTTGATTGGCGGTTTAAAAAAAATTGCAATTGATTAAATTTTTTTGAAAATGATAAAAGAAAATCAACAAATTTTGGTTGAAATTTTGTCCAAATCAACAAAAACTTGGTAGACAATGTCCAAATCAACACATTCTAATCAACAAAAATCAACACATCCAAATCAACACATTTTTGTCAATTTGGATGTTGATTTTTCTACTAGTGGATCTGTTGTAGTCTAGATTGGAGAGCATTTGCAAAGATTTTATAGGTGATGTTGACAAGCCCTGTTTTGGTCTCTAGTTCAAGAACCTATTTCTCTCCCCACTTTTGTAGATGAGAGTGATCAAGCCTTGGTGAAACTAGGAGGTAGCTTCTTTTCTTCCATCACCTTGTTTATCATGACTAGATAGTCATCCTTCATGAAGTCCCAAAACTTCTTGTAGAATTTGGTGGAAATCTCGTCTAGCTTTGGGGCTTTCCCAAAGCATAGGCTCTTGAGGGCATCACTTAATTCATTCACCGTGAATGGCCTCACTACTAGAAAGTTTTGACCAAAACAGTAGAAAGTCAATAGTTTTTTTGTTGTTGGGAGCATTGTGGTCACAACTTGATCAATTTAACAAAATTTTGTAAAATCGACACTAGTAGATTTCTATTGTTCTAATTAATTTTTGACCAAAACAACATAAATGCAATAAATTATATATATAATACTTTTTACTTTGTACGTGCACATGTGAATTTAAACATGGTGTATTGGTTAGAAGATTTGGTTTACGAAAACGAGGTCTCGAGTTCAAACCTTTGTACCAACACTTGGTGAGATGGCAATCATCACAATTTGACCATAGGGACTAACGCGATAGTCAACATAGTTTGACCATGTTGATGACATGGCAATTACAAAATTATTTTTAAAAAATTAAATTTAAAAAAATCATTGTCCGAATCAACAAAATTAGACAACAAATTTGAATGTAATTTTGACTAGTACAACGTGACCAAAACAACAAAATTGAACAACAAATTTGAATGTAATTTTGACTAGTACAACGTGACCAAAACAACAAAATTGAACAACATTTTTAATTACAACGCGACTAAAACAACAAAATTGAACAACACTTTTCAATTCCGATTTTGTTGTTTTGGTCATAGTTTTCTCTAGTAGTGTGCCTTGCTCATCTTGCAGTTGAAAGATTCAAGACACTCTAGAGTGGGGCTTTGAAGATTGGAAAAATTCTTTAGTGTACAAGTCATCAGCTTTGAGCTCCTTCATGCGACTTCTTATTCTTTGCCCTTCAATTGCAAGTTTTTCAAATGTCACTAATTTGTCAATTTTTGTGGCCAAATTCTCTTAGATCATAATGTTGTGTAGGTCAGCTTGGAGGGCCTCATTGAGAAAGACTAGATCTCCTTACAACTAGGACTTGGCATCTCTTTTCCTTGGCTTTTTGTGAACAAAATTGTTTGTAGTATTTTGTAATCCTCCTCAATTTACCAATGAAGCCTAGATTAGGATTTTGGAGCCAAATGTGAGCTACATCAAATGAATCACCAGGAGGTGGTTGGTTGTGGAAACAATCTTTGTGGATGAAGTAATTTATGCCTGACAAGGGTTTGATGCTTGTTAGTTGAAACAAGTAGCAACGGTCAAGTTATACCATTGAGCGTAGTCCATCTCTATGCTTGTTATCCTACAAGTATTTGATCTTGTCATAGACTAGGAAATTATCAACAATGGCAAGTGTGTCCTTCAACAAAGTGAAGGCCCTCTTTTCTCCAATCGAAATGATCCTTTTGTTTAGGTTAGACTTATCAGCTTGGCATTCCACAAAGTTCCAGTCACCACACATGATCCAGCAGGTGTCTCTTAGGAGTGTTAGTGAGAGTCTCATATAGTTCACATCTCTCTCATACACGATTGGATGCATAGATGTTGAGGATGGAGATGCTACCTATTGGCAATCCTTCAAGGGGGATCAATTGTACCCTTTTGCATAGAATGTGTCCTAAATTGGTTATTTGCAAGGTTATTCAGTGAGAGATGTAGGGGCCAATCCATATGCATATGCCCCTTGTTCTTGCCCCAATTTCCCCTAGGGAGTACCCAAATCCAAGTGAATCTTTCCTATCAAGAAATAGTACTTGAGGCCAAATAGAGTAGCCTAATTAATGAGCTTGTCACCTCACAGGTGGTGTTTTTGGAGGTAAAGGACATTCGTTTCATATAAAGCTGGTCTAAAATAGTTCTTCACAACTTGCAATTTTGTTGGGTCATTAATTCCTTGTACATTTTAGAAAAAAATGGAGATCTTCATGTAAGAGTGGATGGGGGGATTACAAATATTGATGTTATATTGCTCAATCCATTGGCTTCCATGGTAGGTTCTATTGAGATGAGTTGTTTTGTTGAAAGAATATCGTGGTACATGGCTTTTTGCCAAAGTCTGTAGCGTCTTCTCTAAATACTCTTTAGTTTGGTGTCAAATTATAAAATTCTAGAATGGCTACAATCCCTCCATTTTGGTTGCGGAACCATTCAAGGAATTTTTTGTGGAATTCCTAGGGGATGCAAACGTCCATCGAGGGGGGGATTGGGAGTCAAGCAATGCTTGGCTGTGGATGATCAAAGTGTCCTTCAAAGACAAGGTGTGTACTTAGGAGGCTAGCTTCCCTCTACTGACTACTGCTATTGTTGCCCTTGAAGCCACTATTGCCTCATTCAAGTTAAGGGAACGTAGAGTGGTGGAGGTAAGAATCTCTATAGAGATTGTCAGACAATCTTCATCCGCCTTGGCTGAGAATGTTATTTGATTTTCTTGTAGATTGAACATGTCTATGGAATCCCCTCCTCTACTCGAAAAGCCTTCACTCCTTTGTAGGATTGTTGGGTTTTAGCCTTGAGGGAGGAGGGGCAGTAGAGGGGACATGGAGTCAACAAAGGTTTCAATTGCATTCACCTACCTATAGAGCTTGTTTTGAATGAACCTTGTGGTTTCCTCCTTCCTTGGCATTCTTTCACTAGATGATCAATTGAGAGGCACAATCTACATCTAATTGACAAATTGCAACAATCTACTGAAATGACAATTTTTTCCTTAGTGTTGTGGTTAGTGCCCCCTAGTTGTGTTCACTATCCTTGTCTAGCTTGGAGGGCAATACAAAATTTATGGTCCACTGTATGAATGTTTCTTTTTTTACTCCCAAGGAGATCACCCAAGCCTGTGGCTATGCATTTGGCCTCTTCCAAGAATTCTCCTAGGATTCCTCGCAACGTGACCTAAGTTGGACTTTCAAGCATGTAAGGTGGCTTGGATTGAATCTTGTAGCCTATATTTGGAAGATGCATGTCCCCCATTTGGAGTAGTGAAGGGTAAACATGAGGAATTTCTATGCCACTTCACCCTTTCTAGTAAGTATTTAGAAAAATCCATGGCCGAGCTCACAACCAAGGCCAATCCAATCCTCCACTAGGATTTGGAGAGATACAATCCATTACACCATTGTCGTGGCCTTTACCTCCCACTTATGAAGTAGGCAATAATTGCGTGGTTCTACAACCTATCCATTTCTTTTTTAATTGCCTCTTCATTCACTTCAACTTCCAAAATTGTATTGCATAAAAGAAAGCTAGTAGAATTGTGAGAATAACCATCTAGAAGACTCTCACCAAGTGTGGCCTTGGTTGGTTGGGTTGGATTGGATTGTTCCTTCCCATGTTTATTATTGCTGCTACTAATTCTGGTTCAATCTTGTTGTTCATCCAAATCGCATTCTTCAACTTGTTCCTCTTGCTTTGTAGAGTTGCCACCAAGTTGCCACCAACGCATACTCCAACTTCTTGCGGAGTGAGTTAGAATACAAAGGTTTTGTCATCTCTAGTTGCCATCTTAACTTAGTTGTGTAAAACTTTAAAATGATCTAAAATAATGATAGTTCCTCCATTCCAGTTCACACCCTTCAATTTGCAAATTCCCGGGCAAGAATGCCTAGTTATAGCTAATCTATAAATTTGGATTGAGCTTTGTAGAAGATTGTTGGATCCAAATTTGGAATTACCCAACTAGTATAGTTCGTTCCGAAGGAGACTATTAAATAGGATTTGATTCTAAAACTACACCTAGTAGGTCATTGCAACCAAGATTTATAAAAGAAATTCATTTACCACATGCAATTTGTTATCCTCACGCGATCATACTAATTACCAAATTTTTCTCTCCACTCTTAAAGGCCACAAGGGTTAAGTGAATCTCCCAAATTGTTTCTTAATCTTTATCTTTTACTTCTTTCTTTTATATTCTTTTATCTTTCATTCTTTGCCTTTACATATATTATTTATTTTTTTAATTTCTTTATTTCTTTCTTCTGCAAAATTCTTTTATCTCCAAATCGGCTTTTGCGCTAGTAGGCACAACAGATGGTAGATACAACACTTCCAATTTTGGTTTGTAATCCAAGTACAGTCAGGTTAGACTTTTAAGCTTCCAACTTGGACTGATCTTAGGCAACTTGGCTCTTGTCTTCACTTTTGGAAACCACAGGATCTTTTTTCACAATCAGACTGGAAATCATACTCATATTACAAATTGGTTTGAAATAATTCTTACAATCACTCAGGCAATTCACTTCAATTAACGCGACAAATACTCAATTAAAACATCAAGGCGTCATAACTACAACGACACTAATACTCAATTAGGATTTATCACGTAAAATAAGTCATTTAAACACATATACACAAGTCATACATTGAATATACAACACAGGTAACACCAATTCAGTTGAAAATGTAATTCATATAATTCCGAATTGGTGATCAAAATCACCATTACAATTTAATTCTCTTTCTCTAGTTCCATTTCGTATACTGCACTAATCTGCCTGATCAAACATCATTACACAATACTTCTAAATAGGATCTCATCCCCTTAGCACAACTACTATTCCAAGTTCAGAATTAATCTAGCTATTTGCACCAACTTGGAACCTCTTGCATTCACTGCATCTCATTTCTTTAACACACAGACTTTCACAAATTTCGCATTACACTCTTCTCTTCCAAATCAACCCCCGACTTGGATAAATTCTTCATTGAATTCCTGCATAACTCTGCACACTTCCACACCGCCATACACTGGCACAAACACATCCCCGACTAGGACACACTCAAACACACAAACACTCCGACTAACTCTGACTCACATAGACACACTCCCAACTGGGAATTACACGCACTCAAACACAGGAATGCAAATACACAGCCAAAACCAACTGGGACACGCATTGGAAGCGTTCAACAATGGGTGAGGAAAAATGAACAGAACACCAACCCAAATAGGAGCCATGGAAGATGAAGCTCAACCACTCCAACTAACTCGGCAGCTTCAACTAAACCACCAGACATTCCTACTTGGCGACTCACACATATCTCGGCCTGCCAACTCGGACATCACAAAACAACATCCTAATTGGACAGCAACCTACCAACCAACTACAAACATTTACCAACCACGACTGAACTTCCGACTTGGACATCAGACCACACCTAATGACCCATCCTATCCAAATCGGACACACTTTAACACTACCAAATCGGCCAAATAAGACTCCAAATCAACCAATTGTTTGTCATTTACTGCATATTTACACTCCGATTTGTACAAAAACAAACTAACTAACTAACCCTACTAGCCTATCTACAAGCTTAAGTTTAGTTTGGTCATTACAGATCAACCAATCACTCCTAGTGAACATCAACCGATGACTCCTAGTAAGCATCCAACAGACTCTAGAGACTTCTAGAGTAGCGTGGCGGCCAATGATCTCTGAGGAATATTAGTAGTTGCAAGCCATATGCCCATATGTAAATAAATGGAGGCTAAAGGCCCTTTCACACTTAGCTTTAGGGAGCATTGGTTTTAGAAAGCTAAAATAGCCAACCAATTGCGACTGCTATGGACATTGGTGTTCAACGAGAATGAATCGACAAGCATCGCAAATGTTGTTACTGTCGATGCAGCTTATGACCTAGTCTTTCATATGTGTCGTATTTTGAAGTTTATCAATCTGAAATATCAATTATAGGTAGTTGTGGTTTTGCACTTGGAAAATGGTGCTAAGTAGTTACTAGGGCTCGTTGGCGCCAATAAGGCATGGTGATGTTGTAAGCAACAATGAATGTGATCCTCTTCTGACAAGTGCCAAGCTATTTTTCACGATGGTTGTAGAAGAAGCACCATATGTGTCAAATTTGAAGACCACAATGACTAGAGTTTTGTTGTTTAGTTTTTAAAAGCACCATAGTTGCAATGCAGAAGGGCTCATGCCTCGGTTGATGATTATCACATTGTAGAGCAAACTATGTGCAAGTAGCACTCCCAGACTATAGGCAATTCTATTTTTTTACTCGATTGCTTGTTCATTGTAGCATCCACTTACACTTCAAGCTGCACAATTTCTATTTTTTCACTTGGTTGTTAAAGACCCTACAATCACTATGAGATTCTTTTTTTGTATGTCTACCTTTGTTAGGGTTTTGTAATTTTGTGCATAGCATTTTATTGGTGTGTCTCGATTGCAATTTTTATTTTCAAAGCGGATTGTTGCACTACTAGAAAATTTTGTATTTCTGTTGTTTTGGTCGCGTTGATCCGGTCAAAATCTGACAAAAATCTGTTGGTTTCAACAAATTTCTGTCAGATTTTGACCGGGTCAACGCGACCAAAACAACAGAAAAATGAAATTTTCTAGTAGTGTTGATGCCCACAAAGCTTCGTGGCATGGCCGTGGGTTGAAAATTCATTATGGCCACAAATTTAAAGCTTAATTGCAGTCTTTAAGTTAATTGTGCTCAATTGGCCCCTTAAGCTAACATCATTTTTTGTTGTCCCACATCTACAAAAATTCTAGATTTGTTGCTAATGAAACTCTATTGCCTAACACTTTCATTAAAAAATAACAATGTCATCAAGGAACTTCAATAGCATTCTTTGTAGCAACCATGTCAGAGTCCACATTAGTTCAACAGATGCCAAACACTACTGGTGTGCAAACCCTATGACCATCTTCATTAACCCTTAAACAATGCCAAGGATATTTTTTGGCCAATGAATGACAAAGAATCTCTCCATGTAGGACAAAAGTGCAACTATCCATCCTCCAAATTTTGTAAGAAAAGAGAACATCTTCTACAATAGCTTGTCTTCCAATGAGTGTTTTTTCATTTTTTTTAATCCAACAATCCACATAGTACCCAAGTAGATGATTTCCATGGCGACCAACTCATCGTTTAAGGATTAATTGTGCCCTCTAACAACACCCTTAGCACCAAGTGCTAAAGGTCCTTAATCAAAATTTTAACAAGGTAGTTAAATAGTACTTATCAATTGGTAAATAAAGGCACATTCATTATTTCACTATTCACATGTTGTGATTAAGGGTATGTTCCCACTTGGCCTTATGGTGGCATTAAATCAGTTATAAATCACCTTATACTTCTACCAGAGTGCTCAAGTATTTACCAGACCTACATGGCAGTTGAAGTGGCATTGACCTAAAAGCACTCCCACGACCATTTATAACTTTTGTATTGTTGGCCCACCACAACAACAGTAGTCTGTAATAAAAACTTCAAAATCATCTGAAAATGAAGATTTCAGCTATTGACGGTTGCTTTTATCAACATGCTTTCTCTAAAGCCCATTACATAAGAACAATGGTTGCCCAAGACCAAAATTAGCAAGACCAACAAGGAAAAATCAAAAGTATTGAAATTTTCTAGCAATCACCTCATATAAATTCGTAAGTCTCTATTGGTGTGAATATAAGAGAGTGTATAGGCAATTTCTTTATACAAGTTGGGTGATAGGAAGTAAAACAATCGATGTCAAATATGTAAACTAGAATTAGTAGAAGCTCAAGTGCTAATACCTTGTTAAGTCAAACACAGGAATTGTGTTCAATGTAGAATTTCAAACCTCGTGTAGGCATAGTTAAATAATTTTTTCCATAAAACTTTGAACTAAAAAAAGTTGGTAAATCAAACTAAATTTAAGTTCCAAAAATTTGTTTGAGATTCCAAGCCTCCAATCAAAAGTTAGGGACAAAATTTGAAGAAGGGTTGGAAGGAACATTTTCTTTTGACTTTGAGTAACAAGGAATGCAATTCAATTCATTATTTCATCCACAAAGTAAACTTATTTGGAATCTTTAATCCTAGAAGGAAGAGACTTATCACTGAGTCTCTTTATCAAAAATGAACTCATTTATAAATCAACAGGTACATTCTTCTTTTCTATAGTGATCTTGGAAATCATCCATTGGTTACTTTTGGATTGCTTAGTATTTTAGAGGTAATGAAAATTGTGATTTGCAATAAGGTTGTTTTTTATTTTTTTATTTTATATTTTAGATGGAAGTAATGAAAAGAGGATTCTATTAGAATAGGAGAGTACAAAGAAGATTAGGCAAGAGTATTTTATAGTTTTAACCTACAAGCAAAGGGAGGGACCAAAAGAATAAATAATAGTACCCAAAAGGCAAATTCAACATTCTCTAATGCATAATTATTTAATCCCAAAAGGACCTTTTGTCTCCTTGGGAGATAAATGAGAGTTTGTGTAGGATTATATAATCTCAATTTTTAATTAGGTTTTTTGAAGATAAAAAAATACATTAATTTTGTGTGGATATAATTTTTATTTCAATTGGTGCAGAGGAGCAAAAGTTATGCAACACTAAGCCAAGTACTAAGCTCAAGATAGAGTTCATCAAGCAAAACATAAAAAAAAATTTTAAAATTTAAAATTTTGGTTCTCAAAGAAAATATTTTAGTGCATGTGGGAAGATTATTTCATTCTACTTGGACTAGTGATGAAAACATGATGAAGGGATTCATGTTTTGGGGGAAATAAGAGCATCTTCTTCTAAAAAATACTTACAAGATTCATTTTTGAACTCAACTTTCAAATAAATTCAAAAAATGTTCTACGTGGTTTATTTTTTCTCCTAGAGCAATCTCATTATTGAGATGAGTATATTTTAATTCCATCTAAGTATAATTAACCAATTAGTTTTTATTGCTATCTAATACCTACTTCTACTTAAACAAACTTTTAAAGGATGAAAATCAAAATTGTTGTTTTTCAATTTTTTTTCTAAATCTCTCAAATCATTTTGTGAACATAAAAATATATTTAGGGATTCATATGCAATCTATGTAATCTTGATTTATAGATAACCTTTTATTCAGTAGTAGAAATATGAGCCACATAGACTAGTTTATAGCCCCATGAGAAGACCCACATAATCAACTTCACTAGATTTGGGTCTTTAGAGACATGTTTCTCAAGTCTATGTGGCCCATGTTTCTATAGTACTCTCTTTGTTTCAATTTTTTAAGAGACCCTATTACTAATTATTGGAGTTCTATTGTAATGAACTTTAGAAGTGAATACCTCTTTATTAGTGGACTTAGATTTTTCTAACTCCACTAGAACATGTTATTTCCCCCCAACTACTAAAACCAATTAGAAAATCACATTATTTAGTCTTTCCATTCAAATTCCAATTAGTTTTGGCTAAATTGCATATACATAGCAATCACATGTAAACATAGCTTAGTGACACTTGATAAGAGATAAGTTTAACTCTCATACTTGTATCTTTTTTGCAATTTTAATTTTAATGAGTTCATGCATGAATTTGAAATACATGCCACATAAGACATTAGACTAGTTGTTCCAAAGTTGTCTTAATATCTTGCCAAAGGATCTCCTAACATTAGCTTCATCTTGTGTTTGTTAACTCTCAAGCCAAACGTTTTGGTTTTATGACTTTCCTAAATGCAATTTCTTACTATACTTTCTTATTTCAACATAAGAAAGGAGACATGTGAAGAAAAATTGCATTGAGAATGATATCTAGTATTATGTTATCTACAATATTATTTATCACGTCGGTGAACTCATAATAATTCTTATTTTTTAGTTGGTGATTAGTATTCATATTATAATTTAATGTAATTTTAAATACTAATTTTGTGCAAATTGTACTATCTTGCTACTAATTACATTTTTTTCGGTGGAAATGCAGTTGACAATTGATGCTCGTATTGACATTCAATGTTTGTAATAAGTGTTAAAAATACTAAATTTCATTATTACAATAGTATAGTGTGAATTACAATATTGAAGAGAAACAACTTCTCATTGACACATGTCATATGTGTGGCTCGACTTCCCCTTAACTAGCTTTGTAGGTTGATTGAAGTAAGTAGATCCACTCCAAATTGGAGTTAAATTCAATGCTCTATTTTTGGATTGAATTCAATTTTGTTGTAATCTAATGTAGTTTTTATTGCATTAAGTGTGCAATTGGGACTCAAAGTTTTAGAGTTGGACTGGAAAGTTACCATTTCATGAATTCAATGAGCACATTACACATGGCAAAAGGCTCATTCATTGTTTCATTCTACAAAGGGTTGCTTTTGGATTTCCATTGGAACTATGTGAGGAAGTAAGAGACACATTAGAATCCCCAAAGACAAAAATAGTTTCTCCCTAGGGACCACAAGGGGAAGCTATATGTTTTTTGCTTTGACCATCCTATAATGTATTTTTTTTCAAAATGAGTTGATTGAAATGCATGTGAAATAAATCCTAATTTTTTGTTCTTATGCATATAGAAAATTGTAAATCCAATAACTATATCTATGTACAATGACCAAACAATCCACAATGGGCTTCTTGCTTCAATTTGAATAAAAAAAATTCAAAAACTTTGTTTTTTCTTTCACTATATTAAAAATTGCATTCAATATCACCTACACTAATTGATTCTAAAATGCTATAAATTTCTCCTTCTAACAAATATGTTAGTCAACTATGTTTATAGGAAACTTTCTCTTTGAATATAATGATATCTACATTCTTGGTAAAAATATTCATCTTCCGTAGAAAATTTTAGCCTTGAATTAGTAGCTAAGTATAGATGACACTAAATACTTTTTTAGTGTAGCATGGTTCCAATGAAAGTAATGGTTCAAATATATTGCAAAATCAATTTGCTGTAAACTTATGGCAAGTTAATGGCATCCAAATCATTTGGGGTGTCATAGAGGTGTGTGTTTCCCATTTTTTATCGTTGTAGAATGCAACTATAAGCTACATATCCTATATGCCCCACTAACCCAAAACCATCATCACTTAGTGTACATCTTTAAAATCAATATGTGCCTATGTAGAAGAAACAATTTTATAACCTCTATCAAAAAAAGCTTTGATCCATCATGACATTTGCATACAATATTCAAATGTTGCATTCTTTGGTGTGCTGAAATCTCTTTTCACTTGCCAAGAAGAAAATGTAAAAATTTGACTTGTCTAGTAATAATAGTAATTAGGTAGAGTAGCAAGAAGTGGCAATTTTGGGGGTATCTACCTTAAAAATCCTTTAAATGCTTGAGGTACTGAATCTTCTTGTCGACAATACTTTGAAGTGAAATAAAACCTACCAAGTTACTATTTTCATGATTTTTGATTTTTGATTTTTTTTTAAGTCTAGTTTTAGCATAAACAATTTGATCATGAAAATGAATGATTATGAATTTTCTATTCAAGATTTTGTGCAAGGGTGTCCATTACAAATCTTGATTTTCTAGTGGTGAGGCCTCTCAAATAAACTAGATCTTAAAGAAAAATTCACATGAAAAATTCATTAAAAAAATAAAAGAATAGATTCTAAGAAGCCTTAAATTGATTGGATTTGGGAAGATACTACCTTTTAACTCTTGTTTTTTTTTGTGAACAATTTTTTTAGATTTGACATGTGGAAAGAGGATTGAAAAACTTCAAATTGGTTTCATAGTTTTAACACCCTCATGATCAAACATTACAATCTTTCAATTCATAAGTGATATTGTTAACTTTTCTTTTCCCACTTGATACTTAATATGTTTGGTTTGGATTTGTATGGTTATAATTTCCAAAATAATTGATAAAAATTATTGAAATGTTGGCTTTTATTTCAATGTAAATCAAGTTTTAAGAAGTTTAGAAAAGGCCTTGGGCATTTAGAAATTAATATGCAATGAAACTTTAGAGGTTTGTCCCAACCTTTCTTTGAATTTTGTCCCAAACTTTTGATTGGAGGTTCAAAATCTCAAATGGATTTTGGGAGATGAAAGTTAGTTTGATTTACTAACTTTTCTTAGTTCAAAGTTTTTTGAAAAAGGTTATTCTACTATGCCTACATGAAGTCTGAAGTTATACATTGAACACAATTCCTGCGTTGAGACAATAAGTGGTGAAACTCTCATCTTCAAATTGTCCCATACCCTTGGAAGATTCTTGTTAGACAATGAATTTTCTTATAAAAATAATCTCTCCACCTAATATTGAATAATGAACTTGTGTTGGCATTAAGTTGTAGGGAAATCTTTTTCCAACATTTGGATCTTCTTTACAATTCATTTTCATTGGATTTGGGAACGTCACTTGTTAGTTTTCAAATTCATTTAGAGTTTGGAATTTGGATTTTTTTACCTCTAGCGACAATAATTGGATGTGTAGGGGTTAAAGTATGAACCAAGTGAGAAAGGCACGTAATTAAAAAATAATCCCTGCAGTTCCGGCCCTGAACTCCTGTAGTAAAAAATTGTTTTCTTCTAATGCAGATGTTTTATCTTTAAGCACATGGTGTTTGCAAACGTCAAGTGGGAACGTACCTTTAGTTGTATTCTTCCTTTGCCTTTTAATTCCACCATTTCTTTGGAAAAAAAATTAAAAATTTAGAAGTGAATAAGCATATTGAAATTAATCTCACCAAATTATTTCTGAAAGGCCATAAATTATGATATATATGTCAATGGTATTATAAGAAATACTACCAATTGTGTCTACGTAGTCATAGTTTTGGTCTTTTCATTCCAAATCAACTCACATATTGTGTAATGTGATGGTATACTAGATAATCTTTTCAAGTTTACCTCTCGGAAAAAAACTTGAATTAAAAATCTAGGAAAATTATTATTATTATTATTATTATTATTATTATTATTATTATTATTATTATTATTATTATTATTATTATTTGTTGTTGTTGTTGTTGTTGTTTGCATTGCAATGATAATTTTGAATAGTTTTTGACCCAAAAAAATGACCTTGGGACTTTAGGGGTAAATATGGCAAAAAACTCAAAGTGAAATCAAACAAAGCCTCTAATTGCAACCTAAGGGATTTTTACAATAATTAATAAGACCATGTGCACCCTTCTACATACGTTTCAAACATGCAAAACTTAGATTTATCATATATTATCCTATGTTTGGATCAAGTTCATTAAAAAATAAATCAAAATATGAATAGATATGGCATATAATGAAATTTTCAAAAATTATAACATGGCATATTTGAATAGTGTAGAAATATTAATGAAAATAATTTGAATCCTCAAAAAAATCCAATGGAAAATAATTTAATTCATTTGTAGTGACATACCACACCATATACATGCCACACATACACAGTATAGCAAGGCACTAGTAAAGCTAGGAGTACTTGTATCACTACATTAAAGCCTTGAGAACTACATTAAAGGTTGATTTGGGCCTAATCAAAGCTTAAATAAAGCCTAGAAGGCCCTGCTTTGGGGGTGACACTAGATTTTGTAGACTCTATATTGTGATGTGGTAAAGCAGGAGGACCATCGATCTCCTAAAGTTTGCAAAATATTCCTAATCACCTAAAACAAAATTTTGAAAATTCTAAATCTAATTAACAAAAAAGAATTCTATACAAAAAGAAATGATTTTGTATGGGGTCTAAGAACATTGCCACCATGGGGTGGCCAATCCCCCACAACAAACCCATGGTGGCTTGCCTATTTCAAATCCCAGCCATTGTTGGATGAAATTTTCCCACCGTTGAGAAGTTTAGTGCGTCAAAAATGCGGGTTTTTTTTCCCATGACACCTTGGCCCACAAATTTCAATTAAAAAAGATCTTAAATTGCTTGAGAGATTTTGCTATAGTAATGGAAAGTCTATCACTAAGAAAAAAATTTGTCACTCTAAGCGCATGACTGTTTCAGAAGACAACTACAAGTTGTTGTTTTCTTTGCAAGCACACTTTTCTTTAATTTGGGTTGCTCACTCTCTTGTTTTGCTTTTATTTAAGCTTTGACCATGCACCACCATCAAATCTCCAACAAGAAAACACCAAAAAAAAGGAAGATCTTCAAACTCTGAGCATGGGTTGAACCATACCTATCCGCAAATTAAAACTCCTTGTAACTTTCATCTCGTTAATTGAAATGGAATGATTCAAAGCTTTTTATGTATATATAAATCTAGAGAGCCAATTTCAAATTTTTATTTCTTACAAAAGTGATTTTAAAGAAGTTTTTGGGGTTGTCTGGACTACCTGCTAAATGTTGAAAATTACATATCATGCAATAACTATTTAAGCATATAGTTAAAAGTTTTGAAAATTGTTGAGCCTTAAAGATATTCCTCAAGCACATGTTGTGTGAAATTTTCAAATAAAAGAAATAAAAGTTCCATTTGTAGTAAGCTGCCAAAAATTACTATGATGCCAAAAAATGGTGTTTGCACTAGTAGGAGCTCGTGTTTAAGTTGATGGATTTTGTTCCATATCCAATGTAACAACCTTGTTTTTTATGTCAACAATGATGACCAATAGAACATGAACATGTTACATTAGAAATGTGTCTAATGTAGAAATAGAGTGTTAGAAATTTTTAAAGAAAATAGACACTTTGACATTTTAATTTTTTTTAAATAAGAAAATCAATTTACAAAAAAATTGAAAATCAACTATTGGGGAGGACTTCATAGTGAAGAGATTATACCAAAAACAAAGTCTTGAAACCATCTTCAATGTTCAAAAGTGTGTGGGCAAAGAAGCCCTCCTTGCATGAATGTGGAGGACATAAAATAATTTATTTTGAAATGCCTTAGTAGAAACATATGCACTTATCATTAGAATAGACCACCAAAATTTCAGCTCTAGTTCATTAATTTAGGGAATTACACAATACTAAAATCATCTAAAATTAAAAACATGAAAAATTAATTAAATTGATTTTTAATATATATTTTTAGTTTAAAAAATATGAGATATGATTACCATTTCGAGAAAAAAAATTCAAGTTCCTACAAATTATTATTAAAAATTATTATAATACAAAGCTCAAGGACTCCCCTATAACAAATAAACAATACTGGTGTTTCTTGCAATGATCCTCAAAACTAGTTTAAAATACTCATTCTTGATATGACCAAGATTTCCATTTTTAATAAATTTTTGATGAATTCAATCCTCAAAACTTTTATTCAACTTAACCAAGTATATCATCCTAAAAATTTTAAGAAAATATCCCCATCAATTGCAAGATCCTAATGTCTCAAGTCAAAACATCTATTTTCTAATTAATTCCAAAGTTGAAATTTGATATTCCAAAGTTGAAATTTGGTATTCCAAAGTTGAAATTTGGTATTTCAATAATACTACTAAAATCTCAAGGCCTTTCGTAATATCACATTTTTACACTGTGTGATATTACAAGGGTTCAATCCCTTTGCAATATCACATTTCTACACAATATGATATTATAAAGTTCCAATGGCCATTTCGCCTCTATAATATCACACAGTGTAAAAATGTGATATTACAAAGGAATAGTGATATTATGGAGGTTTCATATTTCAATGCTTCACATGTCATTTTATTTCCTCTAAGCTTTGAATGTTCTCAATTCTAATGTTCTTTTCTTACTACCAAATGATTTGAAGCTTTGTTAAATTGAAGCAATTTTGGATTTTACAACAAAGTATTTACAAAGTCTTTGCAATTTAACAAAAATTTGCATTTCGATTCTTCAATTTTGGTCATCATTGTTTGTGAGTGAAATTTTTTATTAAGTGGTGGTGTCCTTACAATGTTTTCATGTTTGCAAAGATTTTTTTGTGAAAATTATGATGTAAAGATTTTCTTTAATTACTTTCTATTGCACAATAAATAAATATATTTCCAAAGAATACTGTATGAAGATGTCAATATTTTCATTTAAAAATTATACATACTACATTCTATCACATGAGAAATTGATGAAAGTAATATAGTTAATGCGTAGCAAAGTAAGCACCAACTGCTAGTATTTTTTTTTAAAATAACGTCCAACAACTTTCACATTTTGACAACAGATTGGAAAATGAATTGAGAATACACAAGAAAAAAAATAATCCAAAAAAATCTCATGACTATCTTTTATTTCTCCAAACTAGTGAAAGGAAGAAGGAAAAGGAAGAAAAAACTAAATTGCTAATAAATTTGATTTGAAATTGTGAAATGTCAATTCTAATGGTGAAAATATTTTAGTAAATAGGAGGCATATTTAACTTGGGAACGGAGTCATTTTTAATTTCAAAAATTGATTTTAGAAGATTATTTTTGCCTTCATTCTTTCCAAAACGAAAAACCTTGTGTTTTTCAATTCATCAACCCTTAAAGGTTTGTAGGCAATTGTAACCCTTAGAATATGAATGATGCACTAAAAGATGGAAGGATGTACACCACTAGATTAAAAATTCAACAATAAACATATTTCATTTGGATGTCATTTTAGCATCTATGTCTTATGACACTCAAATACGACAACTTCTTAGATATTGAATATGTGGCCATTTTGCAACTTCTTAGGTCTGGTTTACACTAAGGCCTAATTAAGGACCCAAAATACTTTAAGATATGAATCCCACTTTGTTAAATGTGAGTCATGTGATCATGCAAAGAAGAGTCCAAGACAGAAAATAGTAATGGCACTTTGCATAGTTTGGGTATAAATCCAAGAGAGACAATAGATAGGCCACATCTATTTATTATTAAATCTAACATTGTTGACCACAGAATCAATTAAATAGACAAAATCTATAGTTGTGAGTTTCTAGTTTGCCATGGTCTCCTATAAATCCATTAGGCCTACTTCGAAGAGGTGGTGAAGAAAAAAGCTCCATGAAACTTGAAAAAACATTATCTACTTTGGCCGTGTAGGATTCTAAGCAAACCTTTCATTTATGAAAAATGGCATGGGCTTTGGCCAAAGTGTGAATCCAATTTGAACCATGCCTATCTCTCTACCAATCTTTTCTTTGAAAATTCAAGAAGGCCTTGGGTCCAGCCCTACTATAAACCAATCTTTAGATGTATAAGTCAACCCTTAAAAGTATGGACTAGTAACTATGGAAATCATCTCTTTGGTTACCGTGTCAATCATTTGCATACAAAACTGCTAAAACATTCATTAAAAGTCAAAGTACTATAGAAGACCTCTCCTTTTCACAACAAAATTCCAAAGACGAATAGTTTTACTTTTGTCTTGCTGAAAAGATTCTCTATCATCCATTAGACGAATAGTTTACTTTTGTCCTACTGGAAAGATTCTCTTGTCATCCATTGGACAAATAGTTTCGCTTCTATCCTACTGAAAAAAGGATTCTTTGTCATCCATTGGATGCCAAAAAGTCCTCATTGACATTCAAGGGTTAAGACACAATAATTATCCAAATTGGGAGTGCCATGTGTCATTGGACCCGGATGTGAATACAATTCTCACTGCAGCCCGTTGAACAGAAAGCTCCAATTTAAATAAAGCCGCCGGGGGGAAGAAGCAAACGTTCAAATCACTATCATGAGACTTCACTTTCCCCGTCAGTGTCTTTATCTCGCAAACCAGTAGCAAGATGCTCTCACCGCGATTTCTGCGTTCACCGCACGGAAAGCTGCCGTGATCCGTGCTGTTCATCAAAAGGTGAAGGCATTCATTCAGTTCTCAATCGTGCCATTGTTGCGTACTTTTTCATTCACCTTCATGATGGAGTACCGACTTTCTCCGCAATTTCACGCGATGATGGCCAGCTTCGAGTCCCGATTCTATGGAGGCAGTATGTTTGCTTTTACAGTAGTGTTGCTTTTCTTTGTCCGACTCAAATGAAAAAAAATACAATGCGCCATCATGATGCTGTTCTTTTTGAATTTTTAAAACTGAGGATTCTATTCTACTGCGGAAATAGCGTGTTTGGAAGCACTACAGCTTCGAAGAAGCTAGTGGACGAAAACGACGACTAAATTTGTGAATCTGTGATGGACGCGAGTTTTGAGGCAATCACTACTTCTACATGAAATTTTGTGCAAAAGTAAGTTAAGATGCGGGCGCTTTTTGTAGGATACCGATGTAGGAAATCCTGTATTTGTATTCACGCCCTGTGGGACCGAAGAGCAAGTTTCGGCACCCGATGAGGTGATCTGTGATTGCACGGGATGGGAGCAATCGCTGCAAGTCTGGGAGTATCTTGGCATCGAGTATGGGACGAAGGCCTATCATGTGCTACCATGTCGTTCTGCAATGGCTACATGTGACGACCTACTTGAGGTGCCGTTGTCGTTTTGGATCGTCCTGGAGTGAGCGTTTCTTGAGTTTTTTTCCGATCTGATGAGTCTTTGTTTTATTTTTTTTTGGATTTGGACCGAGGACAAAAGCTCGCGCAGGTTTTGTCTTCCTCCGAGGTCATCGACGGCTTTCGTTTCTACAGGTGCGTGTATCGTTATCCAAGGAGAAACGTACTGCTTGACGGAATGACCTTTGTTAGGTGGAGATTCTTTATTTCTGAAGAGAGATGCTGGACAAGATTCGTGTTTAAGGTGCTTTGGCGTCTTGGTCTCGGTCAGCACTGCCTGACGCAGTCAAGGTGTCTACCTTTTCGGTTTTGAATAAGTTTCAGTTAATCTTGTGTAGTGTCCTCCTTTTCGAGCTGTGCATGCTGATGTTTCTTGTTTGATGTCCTGAAGCAGATGCAAGATGGTTTTACCTTGCCGTGAAGGACGTTAAGTCTGGAGAAGCTGCATTATTCGAGTGCAGTGGACATGGTGGGAGTCTTCGCGAAGTCCCCGCGCGGGCGCGCTAATGCGCTCCGCTCGAAGTACTTCTCGGTTAGTGACGCCACACGTTCGTGATTGACATCCTTCCCGTGTTTCAATATTATCGATTCTTTCCAAGTGACGAGTGAGGCCACGTCAAGTGGGGGCGTTGAAACCTGATCATGTTTGTGTTGGTTCTCACTTCATCTGCTTTCTTGATAAATGAGTCACGCTGTGTTTTTTCTTTGTTTATTTCCTTCGTGCTCGCTACACACGTTCCAACGTGTAGATCACCTCAACCTGGATAGTGAAAATCGATGTCTCCCTAGTAGAGAGAGGGGATCTTTATAACGACACGATTTGACTTGGCTCGAAAAACAAGGAAATACAAGTTTTGATGTAGGTTTGACTCGTCCAATTAGCTACTGATATCCGACTCTATGAGATTTGCCTCGAATGATAAATCAAGATCATGACGAGGTTCTTTTAGTACATAGGACATATACTGGCGAGTAGGCCTGAAGAGATGTTTTAGAAGCTTCTCGGAGCTCTGCAACGTAGAATGAGTGAGAGATAGTTTCTTAGAATTGAATCGTTCGTCTCTGTCGAGATCTGCTCTCAATTTGACTATCGAATTCTCCAGGCTTTCGCTTCGGTGCTTCTTACCTGATACTTCTCCCCACCCTGTCTATTGTGGCTTTGATGACCGTTGCAGAGCTCGTAATTCATCTAGTGTTATGCTAATCTACCGAGGGGAAATGGATTTCCTTCGCAATAGATTATGGGAAGTTGAGTTCGTTGTTGGTTGCAAGTACCTTAAACGTCGCAGTTTTCAAAATACACTGAAAAGTCAGTCTGAGGGGGCTTGGTGTGATATTAAGAGTTAAGATAGACGGGGCTGGTTTTGAATGGGAAGTAATCTAAGAGCTTTAGTTGCAGCCTGAAGAATGACTAAACTCAATATGTTCATCCGCCTCTCCTTACATGCACCTCTCTTATTGTCTCGATTGCTGTCTGAAATACTTGACAATTTTTCAATCGTCTTATTAATTGACATGACATGGCGTGATCAATGTGCAGGATGACAGAGTCGGTATGACGAGGATTAGTCCTGCAGCATCACTGCAGAGTGAGGCAGTTTTTGACTCCTTTCAACCTGCTGAAGTGCTCCGAGAGCCCTTCGAGCTTGACCAGCCTATTCAGTGTCCGTTGCCCGAGTCAAGTATCATGGAGGTAACTCCTGAAGCTACTTGCAGACTCGTCAACATGCCATTCAAACTGAATCATTGAATCTGTTTACTCTGTTACCACACCTCACTGTTAACGGCTGTTCTGAATGCTTTATTTCTAGACTATCATTATTATTTGTTTTCTTTGTGATGGTACCTCGGATCTCTGCGACTGCTAGCTAAGGGGCGTGCTTGGTAGTTGGTGCCATTGGGAAGCCCTCGGGGAGGAGGTCTGAGCATTAGTTTTTTGCCTTTCCGACCCACTGCGTGGAAGATATTTAAGATTTTCAAGAAATTTTGTGACTCAAAATTGCAGAATGTAGAAAAGAAAAAATCAAGGTTTCTTGGAAACTTTTCAACCTTATCTTGTAAAGAACACGGGTCGCTGTGACTTACAGGCGAAGCTCACAGTCATAGTCAAACCTCGATAAGTGGATTACTCGATCATACTTTCACTCAATTTTGACTTATGAAGTGGATAATATTGAAATGTAAAATATGTTTGTCCTAATCAAGTATAGGAATTAGGAGAACAAGCAATTAGTGGATTTCGCACAGACCATACATTGAAATAGATAGAAGGATTTGTAATATAATTAGAAAGCCCTCACAAAAGGGGTTGTCATGTTTGTAGTTTTATGGACCTCTGACTCAGCAGACAGGAAAGTTCCTAACTAGCTTAAAAATAAATAAAAAATTGACATGAGATATGTTAGCACGTGTTAAGCTGGAATAATTGTGGGGAGGCCACAGGGCATGTGAACTCTAATTACCACAATTTCATTGCAGGAAAACATACTATGGAGGCCAAGGATACTTGAAAACCTTCGGCGCAGGAATGACATTTGGTCTGCATCAATCCAGCAGGAGTCTATTTTGCGTGGAGGTATCATGCCAAACAGGCGTTCCTTGGAGCATTTTCTATTCGCAGGACACGGCGCACCTGAATACGAATTTAGAAAAATTGCTTGAGTGAATTCCAAACTTGTGAGAACCTTTGATCTCTCGAGGTGCAGGTCGCATAGATGCATTTGTAAAATACTCTTTTCTTGTCCTTCCAGTTCCAGTTCCACTAGTTACTGTAGTGCAATGCCATGACGTAATAAAGGTAGAAGCAGAAGTTTTCGCTGGCATTTGGAAGTCCCAATCCAGTGTACCTGCTTGGAAGCAGATTGTAACTAGAAGTAGCTGTATTCCGCTTAATCTAACCATTCTGTTTTACTTCCTTCGGAATAAATTTACTTCTTGAAATCTTTACTTCTACGTTATCCCTTAGCATTGCTTCATAAAGATCGTGATTGGTCTCTACAGAATTGAAATCGACACTCAACAAGGGAAGGACGATCGCCAGAGGTAAGCGCAGTAATTTACAAATGCTTACACAATGTTGGGATTTGAGGCAAACCCGCTTAAGCTCTACGGTACTCATCCCCACAATCCCCGATCATATCTTGCAAATCCCTCCCTCTGCTAGTAACGCTCTTGATTCTATTGTAGTCGTCCTCATCCAGCTGGAGCTTGAAAATGGCTTGAGAATCTTTGATATGCTCTTTGAGTCCTAATCTGACGCCAATCATAGAGCCCGCCACCGCAGGTTGGTCGAGAATGTACCTTACAGCCACAGTGGCCATGGACACCCCATGCTTCTTGGACACCGTCTTCACCTCCCTCAGAAGCTCCTGAAACAGGTTCCATCCACCCCAAGCGTCCACCATTCGCTTGTACTTGTTGAGGGACGGAGTGTCTAGAGGTGGACCAGCTAAAGGAACGGAGATGTTGGCATCCAGAAATTTCTCCGATAACAAGCCGCCCATCACGGTCCCATATGTGATCAATTTCACTCCCATCGTGTTGCAAAGATCCGCCATGTGAGCCTGCGGACGCATGTCTACCAGGGAATGCTGCACTTGGTTGCTCACGATCGGGATTTGATTCTCCAGAATTAGCTGCAAGCGCTTGGTGTCGAAATTGGTCAACGCCAACGTCTTGATCTTGCCCTCCTCTTTTAAATCTGCCAAGTGCTTTAAAGCGTCGAGATAACCCTTGTCCGCGTAGTCCCACCAATGGAACTGCAGCATGTCCAAGGCCTTCACGTCCATGCGTTTCCGGGAGCGGTCTATGTTGGATTCTACGTACGCTCGAGTCATCTTCACTGGCGGGGGCACCCATTTGGTTAGCCCGCGCACTTGCGATGCAGGCTCGTCTCCCCGCTCCCGCCTCACCCTATTAATGAAGAGCCCGTATAAGTCCTCGGCTGGCCCGTCTGCGACATCATCAAGCCACAAGAACCAAGGCAATGAGCACATGTCAGGTTCGCAAATTCGTCCAGGATTCTGCAATTTCAACAGTTCAGAATTAAACCGAAATAACCTAGAAACGTGACTTCAAAGTTCAATATTGAACCGAACTGTCAGATTTATGATTGCCCGTGTAATAAATTGCAGCGCAGTCTTTTGAAAAATTGTGAAGTGTCCCTAAAGTCAAGTATCAAGATCTCCATAGCCAGATTCCAGTACAGCCATGTATCATAGAGCTCCAAAGCCAGATTCACGCCAAGTAGAGATATTACTCCCCGTCATTGTTTAAGAATGCAGAGATACAGGGACATGAAAAATTGGAGGGGGAAACTGGTGGAGGAAGAAATGAATTACAATGATCGGCCATGTCGAAAGTATCAAAGCCGGCATTCACATGGCGCAGCATGGCGTCGACAGCATCGTCTCGCTCAATTCTGCCCCACCCACCGCTGGTCTGCCACATTCCATTAATCACCCGGCAAATCTCCAGTCGATCATCGCCACTGGAAACCACGGCGTGATCTGCTCGCGGCTGCTCTGCAGTGTTGACGTCCGCAACCACGGTGGTGGCCAATCTTCTCCCCACCCTACACCTGAAACTCACAGCGCTCCGGTGAACCAACTTCGCTCCTGAGAGCATTGCCACGGACGACGCCATGGGGTGCCGGGAAAGAGTGGAGGCCGACGCCATGGCTCTCACCTCTCCCAATTTCAATTATAACAAAAATTTCAGCTCTGGCTGATTCGAAATGGCCAGGGCGTGCACCACTCTCCAAACATAAGCCAACTCTTGGATATTAAGCTAAATCTAATGCTATCAAGCGCGAATTTGGTCTTACAGGTCTGGATTACTAACTTTGTTCTTGCTAATTCTAGGTTTCGTGGAAGCTCGCATCCCTTGCACACATTCAAAACGGGGAGAGGTGTGTAACAAAAGCTCCGAGGGACGGTTGAGGGATGGAATGCTTGCTGCAAGGAAAGCTGTGGTCTCGGAGGACGAGGATAGAATCCAGTGGAATGTAAGCATCCCCACCGGTCATGAATTTGGAGGGCTATTTAGGGCCTTGTGAGGGCTCGAATTGCGAGCTGGCATTTAGAACCATCATGTAGAATTGTCATAAATAGTGTAGAGAGTTTCAAAAATGGATCAGAGTTTGTTCAATGCATTTTTTGTTTTTTAATTGTGTTCTTAAATCACTTTGAGTAAAATATACATTCATGTAAGGCTAAAATAAATCAAAGCATGATGCGGATCATTCTCTGAGACCCAAAATTATAAGCTTGAAGTGCTCCATTCAGAGGCTGATTTTGATTGAAGATTGGTCCAATTTATGAGCACCAATAGCTACCTGCGCACCTTTTGCTTTCAAAATTCATAGTTAATTCATTCTAAGTCAGAAAATTATGGTTTAAATTGCCACCAAACTCTTTCTTTTTTCTCTTTATACCAAAAATATGTGAAAAATGTTACGCTCTATTGATTTTCCTATAAAGGGTCATTATTCCTTAGATGGTCGATTTATGAACCTCCTATCTTAAGTTAGAAACTTAGATACTAGAAGCTTAGGAATCAATGTAATTCGTCTTCCCAATTCTGTTGTATGAGTCTTTTGAAACCTTGCAATGTCAAATAGACTAGTGTACTCTATGTCATTGCCACTTTATAATAAAATGAAAGCTAAAGTAATTTTTTAATTTAAGAAAACTCGGAAATTCAATATCTTTGACAATGTAGATCCAAATGCCACGGAATGCATATACTATACTTGGTGGTTAAGGTTAACAAAAAAGTACCTTTGGAAGCTGATTTTAGAATATTATTTTTTGTGTGAAAAATACAAGTCTTTCTATTTTCAAACATTTGCCAAATGACATTGCTAACTTTTTAATCAATTATTCAGTAGGTAGTGACTACCTTGACCAATAAGTACAATATATTACATTTTTAGGTTTCTATAAATCTTTATTAGGATAATTGTATTCATGATTCTATCTATGCACATCAACTTAAATGAATGGTTGTAGAAATTTTTAACTAATATCTAGTGTTGTTACTTTTATAATTGCACATAGCCTAAAGTTCACTGAAATTTTTAATTTTTATTGCAATTGAGTAGCAAATTGAAGAGTAATCTAATCAACTCAATACCAAAAAAATAATAGTGTATTATAGGTAGTCGAAGGAAAACTCATAGCTTTCCATTGTGGACAATAAGGATAGTGACTTGACTTACACATTCTATTCCTATTTGGCTCATTCAATTGAGTTCACTTATCAATATGATAAGTTCTAATACTTACAACATTACTTTGAACTTTGATCAATGAATATTGACTATTTTAAAATCATTACTTTCTACCCCAATTATAGGCACTTTATGTCCAATATGTCATTTTGTTGTATATGATTGCATCCATTGACACTTTTGACTACATTCCATTACAAAAACAACCAATAGATCTTGCAATTGGGAAGAAAAGGGCAATATATATGGGTATATTCATAGTAAAAAATCATTTATGATAAGGTGATATATAGAAACTTTGAATGATATGAGAGCTCTAAAACTAACCCTGCTTTACACAAAATTGATCAATATCTTGAAGCTATATTTTTTTCAAATATTGTTGGTAATTATCTTTCATTCTTCATATTTAATCCCTAAAGGGCTTGATCCATTGTATGGTTTAACATCAAATCTAAGCTAGATTTAGCCTTATAAATTGTGTTCAAATAACAATCTTATATTTTTATTACTTGAAACTTTGAATTGTATATTACTTTGAGAAATTTCAATTTATTCCATGAAAAATTGCAATTATTATCATTTTTGTTGCAAAAATTGAATATAAATAAGTAAAAATAGGATAAAATCTAATTTTCTCAAGAAGTACAAATAGCATTGGAGATTAGTGAAAAAAATTTCAATTGTTTTTTTAATTTTTTACACCTAAAACAACTACAACAAAGACCTTGAAGTCAAATTCTCTTTTGTAGGATGTTCCAAATAAAGGTATTAAAGCTTAAGCCTCGCTCAATGTTGGGTAGGTAAACTTTTTATGTAGAATGTTCCAAACAAAGGCATGACAACTTAAGCCTCACTTAGTGATTTGATTGAGGTCCCATTTGCAAGATATCCTTTACAAAGGCATGACAACTTCAGTGGTTCAGCTAAAGTCAATGTTTGGTGGTGGTGGTGGTGGGTTTTTTTCCATAGGAGGCCTTAGACAAAGGCTTGATATTTTAAGACTCGCTCAATAATTTGGTAGGGAGCCCCTTTTGCAAAATGCCCTTAACAAAGGTAAAAATGGAAAATGAACAAGCAGAATATCTAAAGTGGTAGATGGTAGAATTGACATCAAAAAGGCAAAAATAATTTGGAGTTGGTAATGTTGACGTTCATTTATTGTATTGCAAGAATAGCAACTTTTTAAAGTTTAGCCTATTTCTTGGAAATTGTTTTGAGACTCTTTGCAAATATCTTCTCTTGGTGGATATATATAATAGATGCTGGATTAATCTAAATTACATTTAGAGACTCTCAAAACCTTCACTTTTGAAAATTTAAAACTAAGTGATCATGCATCCTAAAATTGTGCAACCACTTGTATCTTGCTTCATTTGGATGTACCAATGTAATTTTTTTTTTTTTTGTAGTATATAACTATTATGCCATATTCAAGTGATTTAGGGTGTGGTTACCTAAATGGATATGTTCAATTTTTTGAAAAGAAATAACTTGTTAGAATTTCATTATTTAACTTTTGTAAAACATTAATTAAGAATTGAAGCTTTGAGCCCTTTCTAGAGGGTGAAAAACAAACTAGGTAAAGTATCATTGTTTACATGTCACTTGTCCAAATCATAATGAATTTGTTCCATTGAATGTATAATTTTGATGCACAAACTTGATCCTCATGATTACTAGCTCATTGAGTGTTTAGTAGCCATGAATATTTTTTTGTAGTATGCCTTAAGAAAAGGCATGACAATAGTTGAAGCCTTACTTGGATGATTTGATGGTGGTGGAGTTTTTTTTGTAGAATGTCCATAACAAAGGCATGACAATAGTTGAAGCCTTACTTGAATGATTTGATGGTGGTGGAGTCTTTTTTGTAGAATGTCCATAACAAAGGCATGACAACTTAAGCCTCCCTTAGTGATTTGGTGGAAGGTTATTTTTTGTAAAAGGCCTTAAACAAAAGCATGACAACTTAAATCTCATTTACCTTTTGGTAGGAGAGTCCGTTTTTACAAGACTCCCTTGACGAAGGTATGGCAACTTAAGTTTCACTCAATGTTAGATAGTGGTAGAATCTTTTTCTTACAATGACCGAGACAAAGGCATGACAATTTAAGCCTCACTTAGTGATTTGGTGGGGGGCCTTTTGTAAGACACTCTTGATAAAAGCATAGCAACTTAAGCCTCACTCACTAATTGGTGAAGGGTTGCTTTCATAGAATGCCCTTGACGTAGGCAATATAATTTAAACTTCACTTAATACTTAGTATTTGGTGGTGGAGGTCTTTCTAACGAGGTGTCTAGACAAAGACATTACAATTTAATCCTTAAGCATTCCAACTCCTACATTTTGTATGATGAATGGAGGTCTTCAAGGCACTACTTCATCCAACCAACTTCTCATTCATCCAATGCAATAGTTGAATTTTAAAAAGACAATCTTTCTTCATGCCCAATGTTGTAAAATTGTAGTAAATTATATATCTGTGCAAAAATATAAGTAAAAATTTGCAATAATTCAAAAAATGATTTAGGTATCAAGGGATTAAATCCCATTCAATGTTTGGTGGTAGTATGTTCCTTCAATATGATGCTTCTATCATATGCATTTTAACTTAACCCATTTTAGATTTTCACATCCAAAAAGTGGATGCACCTTGGTCAACCTTAATTAAAACTTTCAAAATAACTATTTCTGGAATTTTATTTAAACTAATAAAATGAATTTTAACAAGTCTTATTTTTGCTCAATTTGAAAAAATGTCAAAAATTGAAAGAGCTATTGAAATTGAAAGCTCCATGTGTTAGATTCCAAATAATATAGTATAGTGTGTTTTTCATTTGTATATATATTTTTTCATTTTAAATTTAAGTTATAAAATTATATTTCTCGTTCTGTCCTTCATTTATGATAAAATTTTCAGATTATTCTAATATACTTTTTATTTCCTCTTCTAGATTTAAAAAATCACAATAAACATAGCACAAGAGAGAAATGCATGCATGTATCTACCTCCTATAAATATAACTAAATATGAAACTTAGCATTGAGAAAGTAGGCATGTGCCTATCCTCTTGTGACAAAATTTAAGATCCAAAACATTTCGCAAAAAAGGTAGGCACTTTTTAAACATTATAGAATTTGTCTTTATTATATGAAGAAATGGTATAGAACAAAATCATAAAAGCACATTTGAGACATGTACAATATAGGAACTTTGATTTTCCAATGGCAAAAAATATAGTGTATACTATTATTTAGAGTTGATACATTGCTAATTTGTAATAAGTATTGAAATAGAGAGATGTTTATTTGTGATTTGTCATGAAAGTGACTTTGAAGTATTATAATAATAAATCTTTTTTATGATTTCATATCTTGTTTCAATATTTGTGTCAATTTGAAATTTTCATAGTTTCGTACATATATAACTTAGTTTTATCAAATAACAATGTTGATAATTGTTGTTCTTATGTTAAAAAAAATGCATTGATTTAATGTCTTCGACACATTTATTTATTTCTAAATTTTTAATAGTATTTGTGAAAATTTCATTGCAATTATATACTTGACTTCCCTAATACTCTTAATTTCTTATATTTGTACTTTTTATATGCGAAGTGCACTTTTAATGATGTTATTTTGATTTTTCCATCAAAATTATTGAAAGAGATAAAAATATAGAAAATATAGTTTTCCACTAGTAAAAAATATCAAAATTTTATACACCAATTAAACAAAAGAATAAATTTGGTTTAATAGTCAAATTTGACTTCAAGGTTTTTACTATGGTTGTTTTGGATGTAAAAAATAAAACAATCTATTGAAAATTTTTCTCACTAATCTCCATTGATACTTGTACCTCTTGAGAAAATTTCAAAAAAATTGGATTTTTTTCTATTTTTATTTATGTATATTCAATTTTTGCAATAAAAATGATAACAATTATAAATTTTCACGAAACAAATTGAGATTTTTACAAATGCTACCCAATTCATAATTTCAAGTAATAAATTAAAAAAAAAAATTTGAACACAAATTACAAGGCTAAATTTAGCTTAGATATGATGTTTGACCTCTTCACAATGAATCAAGTCCTTTAGAAGTTAAACAAAACAATGTTTTAGAAGGGGTCTTTTCACATGATGCCTTGGATAAAGGTATAACAACTTAAGCTTCACTCACTCATTTAATCCCTATCACCTTACAAGCCAAAATGTAGCCTCTTTGACTTAGAAGGTTGTCCTTGTTTGACTGTTATTATCTTTCAAATGGTACGGTCAAATCATTGATCCATTTTCATGCACCTTTGGACCTCTCTCCACTACCAATCAGTATGATCAATATTTTGTGAATCTCATTTTGGATGGTAGCTTAAGAGGTATGAGTTCCAATGGGTTTGGATTTCAATGAATTTGAGTTGGATGCTCAGAGGTTAATTTAGTAGAGGTCTCTTTTATAAAATGTCCATAATAAAGGCATCATGACAACTTAAGCCTCATTCAATGTTTAGGGATGGGTTCTTTTTCACATGACATTGTAGACAAAGACAAAATTGATAACTAAAGCCTCATTCAGTGATTTGGTGTGTGGGGTCTTTTTTGTAAGACGTCCAAGATAAAAGCATGACAATTCAAGCCTCAATCAATATTTACGGGGGGTCTTTTTCACATGACACATTGAATAAAGGCATGACAATTTAAAACCTCACTTAGTAATTTGAAGGGAGGGGTTTCTTTCACAAGACATCCCAAACAAAGGCATAATAAATTAAACATCATGTGGTGTTTATACTTACTCACAAGTGAATTATTCAAGAGTATGATCAATTTGATATAGAAAGACAAAACTTTAGGCAACATGTGTTGAAGACAATTTTCAATACCTATCAATTTTGGAAGTCCAATGATGAATATAATTACCTTACACTACAAGAGAAAGGGGTGTTTTAAGTATAGTCCTAATTTTAAGTAATGACCTTTAAGGTGTCTTTTTAATAAAATTTTAACTTTCTTTTGTAGTGTTAATAAGTCTACTAAAGTAATTTAGGGGTTTTCCAAAATGGTTTTTTGAGAAACAAGGCCAACCAACATAGCCATGTTATGTAAAGTAGAGCTTACATCTAAAAAAGTAGAGAAGCTTCACTCATGAATACTACCTCCGTCCCAAAATAAATTTGGGGTTTCCAAATATACTTGTCCCAAATTAAATTCGAGATTTGCTCTTCACAACTTAATGGACAACGACTAAAGTTACTTTGAACATCCAAAAGCAAAAAAATCTGCAAATACCACATTCCATAGGCTTTATAGCAATTCAATCCTTGCAAAGGGGATTGAAGTGCAACCTTTAACCAACCAAAGGCGAAGAATTCAACCCACAACCATACAAAAGCTACTACTAATAAATCTTTTGTTGAGAATTTCTCGGACTTGAATCACAAGACATTGTCGGAATTGAATACAGAGGACATCAATGGACATCACTACACCAACATTACTTAGAAAATGATCAAAATTAATACCATTGGAGCAATTCCAAAAAGGGAAAAAAAATTGTTGATTTTGTTGCCTATTTTCAACATGTGCTGCTTCACTATTGACCTTCACTCTTTCACACCTAGTGGGGATTAATAGAAGCTACAATAACTACAAAATCCTTTGAAAATAGGAGCCATTTTCATACTAATCTAGCCATTTCTAGAAAACCCTGGATTTATTTCTGGACAGAGGTAGTACATATATATGCAAAATAGTGAAAATATTTGTTGGCCAAGTCACTTAACTTACTTGTGAGTATGAAAAAAATGCTCTAAAAATTATCACCACTTGAGGTATTCCTCAAAGCATTATACCATCCTCTTCTAGGGACAATTTTACGCATTCCCCCTACAAAACTATGAATACCCGAGAAACCCCTCATAGATTCAAATTTTTTTCAGCCCCCTACACATTTGTGACCTAGTAAATTTGAACCCACAGTAATTTACACTTTATGTTGAAGCCAAAAAATGGTTTTTGGTGAATTTTTTTAAATGCAATGGTTCTTCCATTTGTTTTTTAAAAAGAAAAGAAAAGAAAGGTTCTAGTGAATTTTTTTAATGCAATGGTTCTTCCATTTGTTTTTTAAAAAGAAAAGAAAAGAAAGGTTCCGGTGAATTTTTTTAATGCAATGGTTCTTCCATTTGTTTTTTAAAAAGAAAAGAAAAGAAAGGTTCCGGTGAATTTTTTTAATGCAATTGTTCTTCCATTTGTTTTTAAACAAAACAAAACAGATTCTGTGAATATCCAACTACCTTTTCTCCCACTTGGAAACATTTCTAGAGCCTAAAAAGCAGCTTGAAATCCGGAAATAATTTTAATTTTGTGCTCCAAAAGACAAAAAGGAAAAAGGTAAAAAAAAAGTAAAGAAAAAGGTAAAAGAAAAAGGCAAAAGAAAAAGGTAAAAAAAGTAAAAGAAAAAGGTAAAAAAAGTAAAAGTAAAAGGTAAAAAAAAAAAAAGGTTAAAAGAGAAAGAAAAGGGGGGGGGGGGGGTAGCCCACTGGGGCCGGTTGAGCTGTAAATGTACGGTATAGGTATAAATTCGAATTTTTCGTTTAAATAGTGTGGGCATTGACCCTCTTTCTTGTTAGTCTTATTATTATTGTATTGTATTTGAATGAATGCATTGGCCGGGTATTTCTACTACTGGTCTGTTACTAATTACAGCCCTGCATGGTTGGTGGTTCAAACTTCAAACCACGGCACCCACGGCGTTAATGGTGTGCCTCCCTAAAATCTACCAATCATCACATCTACGAATTCTCTTTAGTTCATCACCCCATATATCAACATCACGAAACTGTTCATCACAGCCTCTTTTAATAAACCCTAGATAACTGGAATGTCGTGAAACTTCAATTATTTTTCAAATAATCTAACTATCGCGAGAATTATTCGAGAAGAGAAGATTTGAGCTTCTGAATTTTTTATCTATGTTCGTGGTACATTTTATGCATGCGTGAATCTAATAGAAGCGCGATTTGTGTGAGAGAGTACGGCTTGAAAGGGGTTGGCGAATCATGTAGCTTGGGGTTACATTTTATCTTGATACGTGGATCTAGGAATATCTTGATTTGAGTAAGGGTGAAGGGCGTGAGGGGGGCTGGCTATGGCAGAGGGCTTGGAGTTTTGTGCCGGTTTGATGCATTGTTGCGGATGGCGCTCTTGTAGTGTTTCCCGATTTTGTTGCTCGCACGAGTAGAAGAGGCTTGGATAGTGTTTTTCAGGGAATGTTTTCATTGTCAGAACTGTAATGTTCTTCGCGTTTTGAACTAGGTCGACGGATTTTTTTTTTCGGCGGAAGGATCGTGAGGGAGAGGCGGAGGTGAGCGGTTCGGGAGTGCGGAAGGAGTAATAAAACGGAAGGAGGAGGCTCTTTTTGAGCCGTAGAGACGGCGAAGGGAATAGCAGATGGCGTTGGATGCGGAATGAGGGAGGGCTTGGGGAGATGGAGAGGCGAGGTTTCGGATGTTGAGGGTGTCGAAGTGGTTGGAGAGTGTATTTTGCGGTCTGCAAAGTGTAAGCTAGGAAAAGATGTAGTGGAAGATATGGAACAATGAGGAGTTACCATTTTGCATTTTGAGGTGGTGGTAACTTCATGTGGAATCGAGGAAGTATGCTGATTGACGAAGATCACCACCGCGTCCGCAATGCATCGGGCTGTACATCCCGTTCCTCAGGTAAGACAGCCAGAAGTTGTAGTGTTGTAGTCCTTCAATACATCTTTGCTTATCAATACATTTCGTTTGTGGACATGGTTTGAAGTTATAAATGTTTCTTTATTGACAAGAAGAGTCCCGTGAGTGTTAGCAACAGCATGATGAGGTCTGAGACGTTAAAGAGGTTCTGTATGCTTGAATAGTTTCTTTTGCCGTTTAGAGCGGTGCTGTCTTGGTTCCTTTTCTGGAAGGAGATGGTACCAGAGTTGCTCTCCTATTTTCTGAACAACCATTGGTTTGGTAAGCGAGTCTTTTAGGATTAATGCTAATATCTATCGCTTTAATTAATGTATTACGGTGGTCATGAAGTCCTTGTTGTTTTTCGGTTCTCGACTTTGGCTGACCGATAAATGATGTCGTGTAACTGTAAACCGTGAATGTGAGTGCTCTCCAGCTGTAGAAGCAATAGATCCAATAAGTTCAGAACTCACTGTTTGCAATTGGATTTTCACGAGAGTATTAATTAGTTCGAAAATCCAAGCTGTCACTGATCGGGTTTTGAAGGTTGTCTTACAAATGAAGATTAATTGAGACATAGTGGATGTCAAGTAGCTCGCATAAGACGGGGAGTGTTGTTTTGGATCGGTTTTTTAATTCTTATGACAGTGCTTTAGATTCAATTGTATTCAATTGCCAAAAGAGAGTTGGATTCGTTTAAATTTAGTGCGCTCTCTTTTGAACCATTGGTACTTAATTTTTTATATACATGTGTAGAGGTGCATGATAGCGATTTTATCGTAGAGATGCATGATGGTGAGCAGTATATGTCTTGGAGAATGTACAATATCAACGCCGTGTAACCCATTAGCTTGATACTCGTTGGCCTGAATATTCTATGCGTTCCAATGTGAGAGGTGATAGTAGTGTATTCGCCCTTCTTTAATTTCTTGCTTTCCTGACTCGAGCGATTCGTGCACAATCATGGATGAATTTGGACTTCCAGGTTGAGACCGCAGCATGTTACTGTGGGGGAGTAGACGCAGGCCTGTCTGTGGGTGGGAGAAGATTTGTACCAGGTAGAACAGTAGGTCACTGCGTTAGACCAGACATCAAACCTACTATTACCCTGCCAAAGAAGCCAACGCGAGGTGAAAGACGTATTCCTTCTGAATTGCTACCGGGGCTTCCAGACGACCTTGCAATTGCTTGCCTCATCCGAGTACCAAGATTTTACCACCGAAAACTACGTGTCGTCTGTAAAAGATGGGATCGGCTTCTTGCTGGCAACTTCTTCTACTCCCTTCGACGACGGCTGGGTATGGCTGAAGAATGGGTCTATGTTATAAAGCGAGATCGTGAAGGCCGTATCTCTTGGCATGCTTTCGACCCTAGGTACTAATCTTCCATTGTCTTGGACATTGTATTGCGCCTGAATGTATCGAGTCTTTAGTTCCTACACACTAACCTTGTATGCACCTAATAGTTAAAACGTTTTGAAATATTTATGAAGTGTTTCGGAGCCTCTGTGAGGTATGTTCGAGTCTTTAATACTCATGTGCTTTGGAAGATGTCTCGGCTTTAATTATTACGTCTGTGTGTCCGTAATCCTAGGTATGATTTACTGGAAACTTGTAGCTCGCAGTATCTGCTGCATCATGTATTCTTGTTTTTCTTATCCGTACTCTCTCTGAAGATTAGGATTGGATGCCGCAGGTATCAGCTGTGGCAGCCTCTGCCTCCTGTCCCAGCTGAGTATTCAGAAGCACTTGGCTTTGGTTGCGCTGTTTTGAGTGGATGCCATTTATACCTTTTCGGTGGGAAGGATCCTTTGAAAGGTTCCATGCGCCGCGTTGTCTATTATAGTGCACGAACAAACAAATGGCACCGTGCACCGAATATGCAGAGGAAGCGACACTTCTTTGGCTTCTGTGTTATAAACAACTGTCTTTATGTGGCTGGAGGGGAGTGTGAGGGAATTCAAAGATCTCTAAGGTCGGCGGAAATGTATGATCCAAATAGAAACAAGTGGTGTTCCATCTCTGATATGAGCACTGCCATGGTTCCCTTCATCGGGGTGGTATATGGTGGAAGGTTAGTTCCGTTTCCCTACTAGAAGCACACATCTTCTTTATCATTCCCACTTGTATTTAGTTTCTATATTCATTTGATTTCAGTAGGTCACGATACTGTACACAAAAGTATCACTGATTCTCAAGACAGTAGGGTGTAATTGGTTTAAAAGGCTTTAGTACGTTGGTGGTTTTGTGATTGTGCACCACCTGCTGTGAATTTTAGACACGGCAGTGAAATATTGCGTGGTGCTTCTACCTTCTACTTGAGAACTAGAATTTGATTTTCAATATTTTAGTATACTCTTGGTTAGTTTCCTTAGGGTGATTGGTTAAGATACGATGGTGCATCATCATTTATATGTTGAGAATCTGAGCTGAAGGTTTCTATTAGAGCTGCAAAATTCTAGGTTTGAGATTTAGCTAGACCTCAGACCTACATCAAGAATTCTGAGGTTTAATTTCGCTCCCTGTGTTCGAACAAGATCTGCTGAGCTTCAATGTGTTGAGAGCTGACAGAGTTGTACATGAATTTCCAGGTGGTTTCTCAAGGGTCTAGGATCTCAGAGGCAGGTGATGAGTGAGGTCTATGTGCCAGCAGCAAATCACTGGTCTCCTATCATGAATGGAATGGTGGCAGGTTGGCGAAACCCATGTGTCGAGCTTCATGGTAATTTATATGCTTTGGATTGTCGGGACGGATGCAAGTTACGGATGTATGATCGAGACAGTGATGCATGGAGTCGATCTGTTGACAGCCGACTCCATCTCGGAGGCTCACGAGCCATGGAGGCTGTTGCTTTGGTGCCCTTAGGAGGGAAACTTTGCATTATTCGAAACAACATGAGTATTACTCTGGTCGATGTAGCCAGTGCGGATATACCTGAAAAGCAGGGACAACTATGGGAAACCATCTCTGGAAAAGGTCAATTCAAGTCATTTGTGACCAACCTCTGGTCCAATCTTGCAGGCCGAAACCGGCTGAAATCGCACATTGTGCACTGCCAAGTGCTGCAAGCCTGAGCTCCAGCTGAGTAAGGGCACCGCTTGGGTGTATCATTCTTGTTATTCATTTTACTGGTCTCTCGTTTCCTTCCATTAAGTTACAAACCTCAGAACCAGAGTATTCCTTAGAAGACTCTTGGGATAGATGTAGCAGCTACCATTCTGGTAATAGAAAGTGTCTGTTGCTTTGGTCCCTCACTTGGTTTCTTGAATTTGGGAAGAAATAAGCATAGCAATCTACAGTTAGATTTACTCCATTTCAAACTGAAGTCTGGCAGAAATGATGCCAGACTGTTCACCAATGTTTCTGGTATTCCACCTAGAATTCTTTTGAATCAGCTGGTTTGATGTTTACTGACACTTCACTTTATTGGTTGTTACAGTTGATGTCGTGTGTTATTAGTTGTTTGTGTCACGCACACCTTATGGAACAGGATATGGAAACCATCTTGACTTTGCAGCAGGAACCTGCCCTGCCGTCGTGAACCTTAAATTCCAACTAGAAGTTGGTCCTCTTCCTTGTAAGCAACGTCGTGGCTACGACATTATTGTGGATCTGGAGTTTCTAGTTGGTCTGCATCGGTGGGTGGTACGCTATCCTATTCCAAATTTGAAATAGGTGGAATTGAATTGGTGGCACAAATTGATTACCTTACATACTTAAGTTACTGCTTTTGGTCTGTGGCCACTTTCTACTTTTGATATGTGGCCACGTTTTATTACTCTGATTGCGCTAAAGGTGTATGCTATTGACTCTCTAGTCCCGTAATCTATCCACCTATGTTCAGTGTCTTTTTGACAAACGTTTGTTTTAAATATTCTACGATGTTCATATGTTTTGGGCCCATATTTTGTTGATAAAAAATGACATGTTGGGTAAAATGTTAATGCATTGTGTGACTCGGCAGCTGTAAGCGGAAAGACCTAGCTTACCGGTAAGGACTAGGGTAAGAACTAGGAGTGAGTTCGCCTTGCTTTTAGCCTAGTTTAATGTACTTGAATCAATTACTAGAGCTACAGTAAGAATGAAGTACAGAGATGCCACAGATGTGGCAGCAGTAAAGGTACTTTGAATCCCCGGACGATGGACCGTATGACCGTGCTGTCAAATTTCGATGTTCCATTCTGCTGTAAGAGATATGTATAGTGTTACTCAGATACTTTTTGCAGAATTTTTGCCAATCAGTGCTATTATAATAGCTAACTCCTTTCTAATCACTTAAGCAATTCAGCATATCTGTTCTATGGGTGTTCTATGGGTGTACTGAGGGGAAAAATTTCCGTCTTTATAGAAATAGTTTTAAGGATTTCATATTTTCTTAAATGTATTCCTAAAAAAACAAAATTACCATGAAATTTTTTGTGAAGATTACGTTCAGTTTGTTCTTGTATAGGCATCAGAAGAAGTTTGAGCCTTGAAGAGGGCTGTCAGTTCCCCAATAGTGGGAATGCTGGCTTAAATAGTTTTTAAAAATTATATATATATACATTTTTTTAAATTTGAAATTACAAAACTCTGACAGTTTGATGTGGTACGACTTTGGCCACATTAGATTGTGATTATTTTATTATTTATTATTCAAAAAAATATTATTTTAAAAATTTTTAAAAGTTTTTTTTAATTTTTAATTTTTATATTATTTGTATTATTAAATAATCTGACCAGCACTGCACTTGTTCAGAGCTTGAGAAACCTTTTCTTTGGGGTCCTTTCAAGGCTTGAAATTTTTCTTCATGTCATCGTAATTCCTATGATGGGCTGATTACAAAATCAACCATGCTTCAATGTAGATGATAATTGTGGCTTCCAATGTACAGTCAGGTCCAATTCAATGGAAGAGATTTGGAATTTTTCATCTTGAATTGTTTACACTCAATTCTCACACAATCCCATTCAAGCCTACAATTTTCAACTAAAAAAAGTATAATTCCACTTTGGGTGAATTTTTGAAGTCAATTTTTATGGATTTATATTTTATTTTATTGAAAATAATTGATGATGAATTTTATTTAAGTCATTTGCATCAATATATAGGAAACATCCATATGCACATCTTTTATAATAAAAAAATATCCCATTAAGTAACAAAAATGTGAACTCCTAGTAAGGGTTCAATTAAAGCATCATATGACCAAACTTTGTGAAATAGATATCTCTATATTTTGAATTAGATCTTGGCAAAGTAATTGTACCATCATGCTCAAATGTACCAAATTAGTTATTACATGAGTGGCAAATAGAAAAATCTAATTATAACAAAGAAATATCTATTCTTACAACATTTGGACATTGTCATCATAATGCTTAAAACTCTATAGAAGGAATTGTAAAACTTTTTTGGAGAAACTTGCTTAGGGTGAGATGTGCGTATGGATGCTCCCTACATATATCCACAATCAAACTTTAAAAATTCACCACCAATTGCTTGCAATAAAATATCTTGTAAAACCATGAAAATTAATTTTAAAAATTCACCAAAAATGGAGATTTGATTTTTGAAGTTGAAATTTTGTAGGCTTGAGTGCAATTGCATAAGGATGCAATGATAATTATCTCTTCCAAAAGCTATCAATTATACTCTACATTATAAAAGAAAATTTGAATGGCTCAAATAGGAAGTTTTAAATGAATTGGATCCAATTGTACATTGTTAGTTTTCAATGTATATCTTCTCAACATTTGTGTTACGTGAACTATCACCTAACAACATGAGTTGTCACCTAAATCACGATTGCTTGAAAACATGGTAGCCTAACTAGCGAAAATGAGTGGTTGATCGGAAAGAGGTTAGTTGCCTTTGCCTGAAATGCTTTAGAGGGCATTTTATAGCCTACTTGATGAAAAATATATCTTTTCATTCAATTTGGGAGGAGGTGCTAAAATGTAGTTTTAAATGGATGGAATTGCATATTTCCTCATCATGGTATATTTTGACTTCTTAAAATGAAAAAATCAATCCATGGATCATTGTATAAGGGTACACCCAAAACTGCCACAAATTGGGTTGTAGATAATTTGAAGGCTAAGTAGTTAATAGTAGAAAAAAAGAGCAAAGAGATGTGTAAATGAGGAAGAAATGCACAATCAATTTTGTGATTTTGGCAAATATGAAACCACAATAGGGATATAAAGTTTCAAAAGTAGAGTGCTTGAAATAACTCATAAACAACCTTCAATGTGAGTAGTCACATTCAAAAGCTCACACTTCATAAGTGTCAAAATGATAAAAGAAATGGAATTTAAATTGTACTATTTATATTTCAAAAAATATGCAAGCTCCTAAACCAACAAGCAATGTAAAAGTTTGTTGAAGACTTAAATCCTTAGGTTATATGAGCTTCAAAGTTTAAAACATGTGTTGTAATAACATTGATATAAGCAAAAGTTGCCATATTTCACTCATTGACAATTTTCAATGTGTGTTTAAACCATTTTGAGACTTATTTTGGGTGTGGTCTAAAGCACTATTCGATTTTTGGGATAAATATTGTAGTGTATTTTTGACAACTCCAAGCTCCTTGTTTTTTATATGAATTTGAACCATAAAAATGATGTTTTTAAAATTTTTGGCTCAACTAATAAAATGAAATTAATGAAATGAAGTTAATGAATTGAAGTTCCTACTCTAACTTGGAAAACTTCTAAATTAAATATTTTACTTGCAATTTGAACTTTGGATTTGTAACCATGAGCTTTGATTATGTATTTATAAGAAGAAACAATGGTTGTTTTCTCTAAGATATTTGTTACTACAATATACATCCATGGAGAGATTTTCAGATTTTTTGAACATATTTTGAATTTGATACAAATTTTCTTCACTTATCCTTAAAGTATTCACAAAAGCATCAAGTTATCTCAAAAAATCAGAAATTTTAATGACTTGTAGAAGACATTTGTTTTCATCTCTCAAAAATAAATATAAGAAATTCAAGCATAAATAGCCACAAATGGGAACAAATAGAGTGGGAGAATTTTGAGGTTTGATTTTTTGTTTATAGGCCTATCCTTTCAAGATTAATCTTCAATAGATATGGCCCTATTATCAAGTTAATAAGTCAACAATTATCAAAACCCAAGATGAATAAGTGCATTCATTCTTTCCACAATTTCCATTAAATTATTTAATTGCTTTAACTCCTAAAGGACCAAATGATTTTTGGCAACATAGCAATTTTTGGCAGCTTGCTACAAACTTTATTTTTATTTTTATTTTCTAAATTTTCACGCAACATGTGACCAAGGAGTAGCTTTAAGGCACAACAATTTTCATAACTATTGACTACATGCTTAAAAACTTATTGCATGAAGTGTAATTTTCATTCCTTAAGTCAATAAACCTTTGTAAAGCAATAGGTCCAAGTAGTCCTGGCTTCTAAAATCAAATAAGTGGTTGCATTTAATGAGAGCGGGCCAAGCAATAAGCGGTGGACTTCACCTTGTTAAAAAAAAAGGGAAAATATTCTTGTGAACAAGCTTCATAACTTGAAAATGTGGCACGTGTACCACAAGTTGGTAAGGTTTCCTACCCTCAAAATTTTAGAAGGTGTACTTTAACAAGTTAACTAAAGGAACCTATGATTAGATTTGTTAGTAAATAAATATAAATGAAGAATTTAGCTTTGCATTAGATTTGAGTACTCTAAAAGTAGTTTTGGATCTAAAAACATTGAACCCCCTGCATTTGTATTACAATGCATTTAGATCACTCTCAAGATTACTTAAATTGGTGAAGTCGCTCAAAGAACTCATGGAACACATTGTCAAGAATTGTGTCTTGACAATTTGGGGCAAAGTGTAAAGCCCTTAAATACTTAAAAACTATGAGAACAAAATTTGACATCTTTAGATTTTGGATTGCAAATTTTGGGAAATTGGAAAAAAATTCTCATTAATTTTTTCAACTTAGTTATTATATTGAAAGAGACATTTTTAAACTTGTAGCAATCTTTGAATTTCAAATTTGCATATAGTTTAACCCCTAAATGCCCAATCAACCAATTTATAATCACTACACAATTTCCAAGGTTGCATAGATCCTATAATTTTTTTAATTTCACATTTTCTTCATATAGATCATTAAGCTATCTTTTTTGTTAGCTAGAAAAAATTATTCAGAAAAAATCCAATTTGGGTGATTCAAACACTTCAAGAAATGTTCACTATAGATTATCTTGGGAAGAAAAACCTAGTCAATCAAAGGTCATTCTAAGAACAAATTCCTTGGGTGCACAACAAGGCAAGGTGCAAATTGGTTGGCGCATGTAGTAAATGGAAACCATTAAATAATATTATTGTTTTTCAATCAAATTTTCTTGATTTTAAGGATGTGAAAATAATCCATCTTTCATTACTTGAATCCTTGTGAAAATTGGCATGCATATATGTTCTTAACTATTCATAATTACATTTGATCAAAAATGACAAATTCTTCTTTAGTTTAAATTTGAAATGTAACCCTCCAAAATCATTTGGCGCTTGAATTTTTTTTTTTTCAAAAACTAAACTTTGATTGAAGATATTTCAAAATCTATACAATAAAAGCTTTTGAAAATATAGAGGATAAACTAATTTGATAGTGGTGAATAAGATCCTATAGTTAGATTTTCCAAAAAGTAATTCTAAAAAAGATTTATACTTTCATTTCAAAAATGTATGTTTGGAGGTGATTTCAGAAGGAGGTTCCTTGGACATTTAAGGGTTAATGTTGCAAAATTAAATTAGAAAAAAAATCTTGTGCAAAGGAGTAAACAAGAGTTTAGAACAAGTCCATGCAACTTGTAAATACAAGTAGAATGTGTGACTATTGTGTAGCTTCTGAGACATCTCAACAGTATAATATGCATTCAAATTTAGAGTGCCATATATGGGCCATTGGATTTGACTCACCAAAAAGACAAACTTTTGCCAATATTGTATACCACAATCCATGGACCTTATATGTCAAATACACTAAAAATACCACATGTTGACTACAACTGTATTCTTTAGACTTTTAAACCTCAAAGGTCTAAGAAGCCCAATTTTGAATACAATATGGTTTTATTTTTGTATTTGTCATAGAAGATGCATGAACTAAGGATTACAATATTGACAAAAGGTTGTATTTACACTAATTTAGATCCAATGATGCATGGCACTCCCAATTTGAATCATTATTGCACTTCTTTGACTTCATATCTCATAAGCTATAAGATGGTTATGTATTTTAAGTGTATAGTGCCATATTATATGCTTTCAATGTTAAAATGATATGTAAATGAAAGGTGCTATTTGTTGAATTATCAATCGATCAAAGTATATCTTGCCATGTTTAGTATACGATTTGTATCCTAAAGTTAATTATTTTATTGCATGTACAATACTTGGCAAGTTTCACTCCTCTTCCCTATTTTGCCATTCAAAATAATTTTGTATAATATATAATATGATTGATATTTTTTTGTCTTGCATTATGAATATTCAATTCTTATAAAATTCCAATTAAGCATATCAAATTTGGGTTTAAAAAAATAAGACTCCATTTTTGATAAATTATTTCATGTAGAATTCATAGTTTTGCATGATAATTGATTGAAAAATAATAATAGTATTTGAACTCAATAAGTGATGAATTTTATGTAAAAGTTTTGATTGGTGATGAATTGGTGATGAATTTGATTGTTGGGATATGTAGGAAACATCCATACCCACATCTTTCTTTCAACAAGCATCTTCAAAAAACTTTAGAATTTCCTCATAGACAATTCAAGAGTTGGAGTGACAATGTCTATATTTTGAAAAATAATGTTTTCTTTATTGTAATTAGATTTTTCTATTTGACCTTTACGCTGTTATTAGTTTTGTACATTTGACCATGAAGGCATAGTTGTTTTGCCAAAATCTAATAACAACGAAGAAATATTTATTTTTCAAAATTTGAACATTGTCACCCCACCTTTTGAAACCTTTTGTGAGGAAATTCTAAAACTTTTTCGAGACACTTATTGAAGGAAAGATGTGCGTATAAAAGTTTCCTACATATTGCCACAATCAGATTCAAAAATTCAACATCAATGTTTTCCAATAAATTATCATGTAAAATCACTAAAATTTAATGAAACAATTTGCAAAAAATAGAGATTTGATTTTTCAAAAACCCAAAAATTTGGTATACTTGATTGGAATTGCATAAGAATATAATATTAATTATGCAAAACAAAAAGAAATGTTAATCATATGTACATTTTGCAATTTTCTTTTGAATGGTTAAATAGGGTGGACAATTGAGAGTTGCTAGATACTGTACAATTTCCCACAAACCAACAAGCCATTCAAGGATTAAACGTAAGCTTCCAAAATCAGGTTTAGACTTTCAATTAGAATAAACCCACCATTCACCATGCACATCCAAGAAACGGACAACAACCATTGGGAACAAAATTTTGTATCACCATCCAATGACTGCGCAACTATGCAGTGAAGGGTTGAAAGAAATTTTTGACTAGATTTCGAATGCATCTCCTTCAGAATTGCAATAAAATTTGTAGGAAAAAATCTTTTTAGGTTCTATTTTTGGAAGGTGAATCTGAATATGACATTTCACAATCACGCCTAATTTTCAAAACATGCAAGTCTCTATATTTACGTGGAGAAGGATTTGAATTTTGCATGCGCGGTGATAGGCAAGTTTACTATACCTCTCTTTGAAGAAAGGGCTTCGGGTTTCCCTTCTGATGAATGCTTCGCCCCCCCCCCCCCCCCCGACTCTGCTCACTCAGCGCACTGCTCGTCTCTCTCTCTCCAATTGCGGAGCCCGCAATCCCTTCACTGTAGCGCAGATCACCAGTTCTTGGGCCTTGATGTTCGGGACTCCCTCATCGTGTTTCCCTTGCGTTGCATTCAGTCAACACCACCAACGATCACGCACTTCTTTCCCCGCTCCAATGCACGCCAGACGGATCGTGACTTCCGCCGTGTGAGCAAACAAATAATGAATCCGTATTCCATCTCATCTCGCTGCCATCACCTTACCTTAGCCCGAGTGTTTTGCAGCTCAGCTATATAAGTTAGCTAGCCGGAGATTGCTTCGTGATCTTGTTTGAGCCTCGGTCGAAGAAACGCCAGGATGAACGAATCATTCCCGGTCTCGCGATCTGTTCTAGCATTCCATTCAATTGTTCTGTAGCAAATTAAATGTCGTCATGTAGGATGTACGTAGGAACAATGTCTCCGGGTTATGTGGACATTTGAGTTTGCTGTTAGGTTTGTTGTTAGAGTCTTGGTGCTGTTTCCTCCTCGTCGTTACACCAGCAAATTTATAGATTCTGCATTTGGTATGAAGCCTTGGTGAATTAATTGGTAGCGTTGGAGCATGAAGGCTGAGTGAGGTTTAGATCTGAGGTTTGGAGTAGTTGGAAATCGACTTTTAAGTGATTTGTGATGATGCGTGTGGAGTTCTAGGGAAGAATTTTGACCGAGATTTAATAGAGCAGTAATCAATGATGACGGTCTTGGATCAAGTGACGAGGCGACGAGCAGTACAATCTTTCTTCTTAATTTTGCTCCTCATATTTTTTTCCTACGTATTAGCCTCCAACTCTCCAATTTCCGGCAACGGCAAGTCACGCAGGTGTTCTCCGGATGTCAAGGCGCACGATCGCACGGAGAGGAAGCTAGCTGCGGTACCAGCACCTGAGCCGGCTGTCTCTGGAAATGCTTCAGCGCCAAGGCCTTCGAATCCTCGGCCTCCCACGCCGCCTCCTGATTCGCGACCGGCACTAATTTCTCCTAGTGATGATGCGCCTGGGACAGACTTGCCACCGAGGATACTTCCGCCATCTCCTGCACCCGAGGCGCCAATAACCTCTCCAATTCACGCCTCGAAGAAATCAAACGTGGCGGTGATTGTTGGAGTCGCGTTAGGAGTGCTCGTGTTTTTGTTAGTTTCTTTATCAGCAGCGGCGTATTTGAAACCGGAATGGCTGCCGTGCTGCACACCACGTAGAAGTGAGTCGATTCAGTACGAGCGTCATGTGTCTACTTAAGTTAAATCACATACCGGAATGACCGGTTGCATTCGCATGAAGGTTTTTTGCCAGTGAGCAAATCTCCATGACAAGGAGCAGATGGAGACGGTTTCCTACTTTGGAGCTGGAATCTCATCAAGATTTTCGCGAACTGGAGGTACAATCTTGATTTGAATTTTGAACTGAAGATCAAACCTGATTGGGCTGGTGATTTTTCCACGGATTCTGGTCCTTGACATCAGACTGCGTCGGATTTCGTGCAACACTGAGGTCACGTAAATGTCTGGTAAAGCTTCAATGCAAGTATGTAGTATCTTGAATTGATGACAGAACGTGAAGAAGCTTAGGTGGTTTTCTTTACAATCGTCTGGAAGGATCGGAAGCAGGTAACTTACAAGTTGAAAGTACAGAGTGTTGTTTAGGCATTGCCGGAATTGATAGCCATAAGAGTGAAGACTGAAATGCTTCGGACTAAAATTTCCAACAGTAAAGCACTGTTATTGGATTTCTTTGAGCGCAGCGGAGCTGCCCTGAAGTTCCTTGCATACACTCATTCCCAATGGAGGATATGTCTGTAAGACATTTCTTCAACAACGCACCAGGTCACTGGTTTAGTTCATATCTTCAGTTATTGCAGTATTATTGCAGTATAGGCTTTTTCTTTTGTTGAACTATCAATGATGAAATTCTTCAGCAAGCTCATAAGGTCATTCTTTTCAATATGCACTGATTACGAGATTTGGTTATTGGACATAGTCCTCTCCTCCAAAGCTACGTCGAGATTGTAAAACCTTGGCGATCTACAACTCTCTTAAAGAGCGGGGAAGATGGTATATTTCAGGAGAAAATTTCTTTTATTCATGAAGTTTTCATCCCATGCATTCATTAGATTAGAGTTGTGAACTTGAATCGCTAAAATCCCTTTAACCTCTAAATGATAGAGTGACCTTTTTTTAGTGCAAGATTAATGAAAAATCTATTTGTAATTTTTTTCTAACATGATAAATCAAAGTTTTTTTTCTATTTCTAATTTCTAGATTGAAGTTTGTTATGGTTATTTCTATTTGTAATGTTATTGTCTTTTAATGAGCAAATGAATGTAAATTATAAAATATGAAGCAAATATTAGATAATTATTATTTGAGGAAATAAATGAAGTTATAGATATATTCATACTACTAAAATCATAAAGTCCCTTTATAAAATCACAAATGCTACTGTTAATACTAGGGGCTCGTGCTTGCTATGCTACGCATTCATTGTATCATATTAGTAAAATTTGATATATTTGAATAGAATGTATAATAATGATTTCGATAAGTCTTTAAAATAATTATTTTAATTATTTTATAAAAATATATTTTTTATTCATGCATATATAGAAATCATATTTTCACACAATGTGATATTACAAAAATAGAGTAGTAGTTTGCAATCACCTCTGTAATATCACTTTTACAAAGAGTGATATTATAAAAATATCTTTGTAAAAGTGATATTATAGAGGTGATTGTAATTGAGGTGATATTAAAGAGGATCCATAGGGTGATATTATAAAGGTAGCAATTCCATTGTTTTTCTTGACTTTATACTTCTTTTGCATTTCTATGATTTTGTGCTTTTGTGAGCTTTGAGCTTCTGATTTTAATTTTCTATTGCTACTACCAAATGATTTGAGAAACTTATTAGATTGAATTGATTTTGGATTTCACAACAATTAAATTGTTCACAAAGCTTTTGAGATTTACAAGTTTTTCCTTTAAATTCTTCTATTTGAGTTGCCATTTTTTGTAACAATTGAGTCAAATTTCTAATGCATTTTAATGTATGTGTATCTTTTACCGTATTCATCATTGTATGTATTTCTTTCATCATTCATTAAATTTCTATTGTTTATTTCAGTATATGCTTATTTACTAAAAAAATTATATGAAGATTTTAGTAATTTTTATCTAAAGATTTTTTGAAATTCTTGCTTTGCATTCTATCTAATACATAAAATTTCTAATGAAATTCTAATGGTGAATGCGTAGCATAGCAAACGCCAACCGCTAGTTAGTTACTAAAAATTATTTTCTTGAATTTCATGCCTTAATTAACTATCTTCTTTTGACACAAATTTCAAATGAAGTCGAAGGAGACATATTTTATAACACATTCAAGTTATTTAGCGATTGATGTCTAAATTTTTTTTTGAATTTATGCATGTTTTTCTTTATTATATAAGTAGATATGAAAATATATTAACTACTATAAAGTCTTAAATTAGTCCTAAAAGGATTTAATTAAATTCAAATATAATTTTAATAAGGCATTATCTTGAAATACTTTGTTTTTCATTCAAAATATGGAATTCAAGGCATTTGCAAGTTAAATTGTGAGTGAGAAGACCTTATGCACCCAAAAAAAATTGATAACAAATGACAAGAATTGAATTATTGACAACTTCATAATCATTATGTCATTTCTACAATTAATGTTGTATTATAATGTACATGTAATTTTGAATTTTATTCCAATAAAAAAAGAGTGCATTTTCTCCACTATTAGTACATATTGTGTTAATGGAAAGGTTCAAAATTTACTCATGTAATCCAAATCAATAATTAAAATAATTTAGATTGCTTAAAACCTTAATAGAATTCATCTTCAAAGTCTCAACAATTAGCTTGTGATTGTTCTATTAGAAGTATTGAGATCACATGTTTTAATGTTCCAAACTTGTTTCATCCAAATTAGTAAAAATTTCCATCCATATAGGTATAATTTCAACTTAGGATACTACTATGTATTAAATCAATTTTGAAGAAATCTAATTAAAAAGAATTTAAAATCCATTTATAAAAAATGACTCTAGATTTCTTTTGTAGTTTTTCAAATTAGATTCTTGCTTAATATTTTTACAATATTCTAAGTAAGCCTACTTTCTAAACCAATTTGAAAATTTGAAATTTTTTAAAATTATCAATTTTTGTTGCAATTTGAATTCCTTACATAAGGCCATGAGCAATGAACATAGTATAGACTACATTATTGATCTATTCAAAGATTTATACGTAATATAGAATAAAATAGGCTTTTGTTGTTTTGCATAATTTTCACTCAATTCTTATGCAATCCCAATGAAGTCTACCAAATTTTAGTTTCAAAAATGAAAAATTCCATTTTTGGTGAATTTTTTAAGTCAATTTTCATGGTTTTACATAATATTTTATTAAGAACAATTAATGGTGAAGTAACAAAAATATGATAAATGAAGAGTTCAATGAAAAGTGTCTTATGACCAAACTTTGAAGAAATGGATATTTCTATATTTTAACTAGATTTTAGCATTTGACCTTCACACTTTAACCAATTTTGTACATTTCAACACGATGGTACAATTACTTTGCTAAAATCTAGTTAAATTATAAAGTCAAGCAATGCAAAAGCCTACATGTTCATTGAAAATTAGGGAATTTCTACTATAGTTCCCCAATTCATTTACAAAGAACAAATTTGTACTATGACTCCCCCTCTAAATACCAACAGTACCTAGCATGTAAATGCAAGGACATGAGTCTACAAGCTTTGAACCGAGTTGTAGGTATGGACCTACAACCATTTGAAGGTGAACATATGTACTTATAACATAGGTATACTATAACATGGAAAGAGTCTATAACATATGTGACCTATAACTAGAAAAATGTTTATAATAGACACTTATAGTATAGTTGTTTAGACTTCAAGGCTCATGGGCTCATGATCCTTGGCTTTGTTATGTAAATAAAGATAGTAACATACAATAGATTGAATGACATAAACCTACATCAAATTAGAAAGCAATATTCAAATGTGACATTGAGGTTGGAAAATATGAGACCATGTTGGCACTAATCATACAATAATATGGTAGGGGGATTGGATATGTCCTTGTTTTCAAAGGTCTTTAGATCATGCTCCATTTTTAGAAAAATATTGAAGAAGTTCTAGAGGACAAACTACTCATGTTCGTGATGACATCATTGCCATTTGAATTAACTATGCACTAGATGCATGGTACACAAGGCTAGAGTTTGAAGTGATATTGATGCTGAGATTCAAACTTCAACAAAAGATTTGTTAAAGGTGATTAACCTTTAAAGTTCTAAGGCCTCTTTTCCATTAAAACCCCTCAAAACTACCATTTCAATAGCAAAGAGCAAAAAAATAATTTTAATGATTTTTTGGTATATCTAACCATAGGATATTGTACTAAACTATTATAAAAATGTATAGAAGAAATTTCACAAACTTTAACCGTGTAGATTGCAAGATATTTGCATTTAAAATGAAAGAAACAATTTTTTTTACCTTGCTCAACTACAATTTTTGGTTTTGAACCTTCATAACTTATATTTTTTGCTCTATTGATTTTGAAATTCTAATTTTATATGACAAAAAGTGAATTGAGAGTCTATGAGTTTAAAGAAAAACAACAGTCAATTTTAACTCATTAAAAAACTATTAAATAGAAGTAGATTCAAAATTGAGGGAAAATCTAAATTGTTAGTAGTTTTAAGATGGAATTGAAATACACTAATCTCAACAATGAGATTGTTCTAGCAAGAGATCTGAACCTTGTAAATCCTTTTTTTTTAAATTGTGAAGATTGAAGTAAGAAATGAATCCTACAAGTTATTTTTTCAAGAAGATTCTCTAATTGCCCGAAAAACAAGATTGTCTATAACTTTCACATAACTAATCTAAATGGAATGAATCAAAGCTTTCCATATGGCTGCATAAAAATACAATCTACTAAAAAAAATTTACTTTAATTTTTTTTGAAGTTTTTTTTCTACCCGCTAAACTAAGAAAAGGGCATTTTCTGCTATAACTTTTGTTTCTAAGCTCTGATTCCAATATAAATTATGTATTTAGAAAGCTAGTTTACTTCTCTATCTTCACAAAAAAATTCAAAAAATCACGACAAATATTGAGACCATAAGAGCCTACTTTAGATCCATTTTGTCCCCTAATGAGACAATGGGACTTTAGGGGTTAAGATGGAGCACATATTTGCATACAACCTATAATCTCTTGTCATGCCACAATGAACTCACTTTTGCACATGTTTGTCAACCCATGACTTTGATTTGGATGTGCACTATAAAAACCTACATATTTGCATGTGTTTGACTACTAACATATGATGTCTAACAAAACATAAAGACTTCAAAGGATAGTTGGTCCAAAAGGTAGATTTTTGTAGACATTGTGGAGAACATTGGCACATTACTATTAACCCCTAAATGACCATTGTCCCTTCAGGGGACAAATGTGTTTTTGGGCAAGTACCTACAGTCTGAAATTCTGTCATAATTTTTTGAAACTTTTTTTGAAGATAGGAAAATTGATAAGCTTTGTAAGAATATAATTTTTTTCACATTTGGTGCCTGGAAACAAAAGTTATGATCAAATAAGCTCAAAATAGGGGACGGGTAGTTTGGGCAACAAAAAAAATTTATAAAATTTTGAAATTTTTTTTTGAATTTTTTTTCTTGTAGATTATATTTTTGTCTATCTGGAAGGCTTTGATTCATTTTATTTGGATTTGTTATGAGAAAGTTATGGACATTCTTGTTTTGGGGGCAGTTAGAGCATCTTCTTGAAAAAAATAACTTGTAGGATGCATTTCTAAATGCAATTTTTGCAATTTTTCCAAAAAAAAATTTCCATGGTTTATTTTACTTGCTAAAACAATCTCACCATTGGAATTAGTGCATTTTAGTTCTATCTAAAATATATTAATATTTTAGATTTTCCTTCTATATCGTACCTATTTCTACTTAACAATTTTTTAAAGAATGATAATTAAGTTTTTTTGGATTTTTTTTCCTAGACTCTCAATCCTACGGTTAGATGTAGAGAAAAAAACAATTTTCAATTTTTTTTTACTTTTACTGTAAAAATGGCAATTTTGAGTGTTTTTTGGCAGAAAAAAGGTCTTGGTCCTTTAGGGGTTAAAAGAAATTGATGTTATCATTGACGTTGACATTTTATTTGACATAATTGAAGACATCATGATATTTTTTGGATTGTCTAAAATAATACAGATTGCTTTGTTAGCAAGTAGATCTTTCTTTAATGTAGATAATTTAGTGAAAACTATTGCGATCTAAGGCAAAAGACTAACCAAACGTGAAAATTTAGGAAAAGGGCAACTACATTGCATGCTTTACAAAAAAAGGAAATGGATGGATGGACATTATGGATAGAGAAAAAAGATCTTTATACAAGTTGAATGGTAGGAAGTGAAACAACCCATATGGGATATGTAAAGCAAGAATTCTATTCAAAAAAATATTCAAAACAATGTCTCCATGTTAAAAACAACGAGTAGATGTTTGAAACAACTAGATGTTTGAAATGACATCCACATGTTCTGCAATCAAGCTCCCATGTTAAAATTATTCCATATTCTTTGTTTAGACATAGGATGGATTTCAATATTTATACATTGTCTCCACCTTTCATTCTTATTAATTTGCAAAGAAGGAATTCCTTCATTTAATCATCAAAATTCTTGGTAGTAGATGGTAAGTTTTATTTAATTCTTGTTGAATTCAATAATTTTTTTTGTTCTTATTTTATTTTAAATAATTTTTTTTGATGACCTTGCCCAACGGATATGATATGCACCAATTAATGTCTCAAAAATGTCTAGCTATCTAAATTGATGTCTCAAATAACAATATTAAAATTTTAAAATGACATGAAAGTGTGTTGATTAGGCATGCCATGTCACCCTCATTGATTACCACCTCACTTTTCCTGTCACCACGTTAAGTGCCACATTGTGGACATGCCGGATGAAAAAAATTCCCACGTGGCTCTCCTTGCCCATATAGCACTTATGTGGCGTCCACATGTCGTACTATGGGGAGCTTGAAAGACCACATTTTTAGTTTATCAATTATAACAAATTTTAGGTGACATCTACATGGATCTTTTCCAAGTCAAACTGAACGCCAGGACTTGTTTTCTTAGACATCAAAAAAACTTTACTTACAATGGTGGAGAAATGTCACATAGTTCTTTCATCATGACATTTGAATCCCACTACATTTGTATAGTCCTAGCTACTCGTTGAGGTGATATTGTGAGCTAAAGGGGCATTTAAGAGTGTTGTTTTGATGTGTTTTTGTTTGGATTTTGTTTTCTAATTTAGGTGATTCTTTGCCAAGTGATGGGATACAAAATTTGAACACGTATAAGGTGAGCTATCTGTCACTCTAAAAAAAGAAGAATCCATTAAGAGTGCAAAAGAATCCAAACAAAAGTGAAGTTTTACTAAAAGATAAATACCATAGCTAGACAACAATATGTCTCTCAAAATACCTACAAGACTAGACTTGGCAAAGGATGCCTTAGTTATTGGCCAAGTCAAGGGAGCTCTTTAATACTTAAATACCCCAAACCCTAGTTGACAAGATTAAAGAGTTACCTTCTATAATTTTACATGACGTAAAAATTACCTTTTATAATTTTATATGAAATAAAAATTACCTTCAATATTTCTACATGAAATAAAAATTAACTATTATGATTCTATATGAAGTAAAAATTAACTTCTACTTGAAATGCCACCTAAGGTGAAGTCTCAAAATAGACTAAGGTTTCCAAACAAGAATAAACTACAGCCATTTAACATGTGTCACACATGATGCCATGTCACATAATACCTCACCTAATAGCAACCTCTACCTATAACATAGACACCTATAACCATAGAAGGTGTCTATAATATAGACCCTTACTCTTATGGGCTCATAGATTGTATGCTCACATGCTAGCACCCCTCCTATTGATACCACCACTCTTCCTCCACTTCTATACACATCACTAAAGGTTTCCTTTAATGATTGGAAAAAAACTATTGGCTAGTTCAAAGTTAGCCATTAACCCCTACATGCCCAAGGCACCAAAATCTGGTGTTTGCAAAACTTTGAAGTTAAATAAAACCTAACCAAGTTTCTATTTTTAATAGTTTCTATTTTTTTTAAATTCTTCTTGAAGTCTAAATTTAGCATCAAAAATCTGATCTTGAAAATAAATGATAGTGATTTTTCTATTCAAGATTGTGTGCAAGGGTACCCATTGCAATCTTGACTTCCCATAGTGTTGAAAGCTCTTGGAAATGAGCCTCAAATACACTAGATCTCGGAGAAAAAATCACACTCAAAATTCATTTAAAAAAATTATAGAGTAGATTTTTAGAAGCCATAAATTGATTGGGGTTACTTATACATGTTAAGCCCTTTAACCTCATATTTTTTGATCACCAGCTTTTTAAATTTGACATGCAAAAAGAGAGTTGAATGATTTTCATAGTTTTGACACCCTCATGGTCAAACATTATAATCTTTCACTCCATAAGTGATATTGTCGTGTTTTCTTTTCCTAAGATCTCTAACATGTCTAGTTTGAATTTGTATGGTTACAAATCCAAAAAGAATTGATACAGCTATTCAAAATGTTAGCATTTTGTTCAATTTAGAGCAAATTCCAAGAAGCTCAAAATAGGCCTTGGGCATTTAGGGGTTACAATTGGGAAAAAATCCATTCACATTTTGAAAACATAAAAACAAAAAAAATTTAAATTTTAAAAAATACAAATAAAAAATGGAGGAAAATCTTTAAAAAATTTAAATTAAAAAAGATACAAATAAAAAATGGTGGAAAATCTTTAAAAAAAATTAATTTAAAAAAGAATACAAATAAAAAATGGTAGAATTTTTTTTTTAAATTCTAAAAAATAGAGAAATAAACGGTAATAGATTCAATATGGGAAGTAAAGGAAAATAGCTGGCAAAGCTGAAAAAAATATCCCGACCTTTATTCGAGGACCCGGTCCTTCCTCGTGCGCAAGCATTTGACACATGGCATCCATCGACGACGCCAGACGCTTCACCCTGACGAATCCTCGCCGTCCGATGTTCACTGGAGATCCGTCACACGAAGATGGATTCCATCCACATGGATGAATTTCATCCCAATCCGGCTTGCCTGGATTCCCCCTCGTTTCCGCTTTCCGGAGGTTCTGCCCTGTTCTTAGGAAATATGCCTTTGACGCTTACTTCCATACGATCCGGCCTCGCAGAATTTCGATCCCCTGCTGCAGTCGCACTTCGCCTTGAGTGCGCTCCGTCTCCATCTCTCACAGGTACCGTAAATTGTTTGCAAGGCTTCGCTTGGAGGTCTGGTTTTCTGCAGAGTCTTTGTTTTTGTTTGATGTTATTTTGGGTTTCTTCTTCTTCTTCGGTGCGTGTGAATTACGGAAGTTCGATTCATGGAGAATCCTCGTGGAGAATCGGTTTTGTATTTGCTTAAGTATGTGCATTCCTTGTGGAGGTTTTAGTGTGCTTATTACTATGAGATCGCGCTTCTTTTCTGACACTCGTAAGTGGAGTGATGCTTCGGTGCCAGCTGCAGAAATGGTGTTGTGGATGTTATGTTTGTGGATTTCTGTGCTTTGAAAGTTTTAGTGTGCGTATTGTTCAGATTTCGACGAGAGAAGTTTTTGGTTGGTTCACTTGATGAAAGATTCTTTTTTGGGCTCGTGAGTTGGATGATGCCTGCTTGAAAAGGCTGTGAAATTGAGTGTTGGATATCTGTAGTGTGGAGTTTGTAGAGCGTGCGTTATGGTGGTTTCCGAGAGAAGAATGTTTTATTGGTTCATTTCGTCGCGAGCGCTTCTTTACAGTGTTCAGTTGAATTATTTTTTGTTGCCAGCGGGAAATGGTCTTGAAATTGTTGTTACTGTTTAAGTTTGCGGATTTCTATACTGTGGATTTCTATACTGTGGAAGTTGTAGTGTTTTTCTTGCTGGATCCGTTGAGAGAATCTTTTTTGGGGTTCATTTCGATGAGAGAATATTTTATGCTCGTATACTGATTGATAAGGATAATTGGTCACTGCTGGAATGATAATATAAGATGGGGCCTGAACCTTCTCATTTTGTTATGATCGTTCCGAGGAGTATTGTTGCTTGTGTGGAGGGGGAAATGAGTCTGGAATTTGCAACGCGTTTTCGTGCTGTGAAGGTTGAGCTTGCATCAGGAAGGATTCAAGGCTTGTGAAGATGAACGGGGAGAGGTATATCGGGGTGGCACTCGATTACTCGCCAAGCAGCAAGTATGCTTTGAAGTGGACCCTAGAGAATATTCTGCGCCCGAACGACCACCTTATCGTTGTGGTGGTGAACAAGGAGATGCTTCTTGAGGGAGGGACTGCAGTTCTATGGGAAAAGACTGGCACCCGTAAGTTTTTCGCCGTTGGCCTGCTTGAAACTCATAGATTGTGGCTGGTAATACCGCTTTTGGATCAGCCGCCACTAGCGTCGTACCGATGAATTTCTCCGGTTCACGGGATTTGTCTCTGATTTGTGAGACATAATAGTGTTGGACTCAGTGGACCCGTAGCTGTTCCCAAGGTATAAATAGAGGTTACTCCTGCTATTTCTGTTTGATTTCTCAGATTTTGCTATCGTCGCATTTGTAATTCCCCTATCCAGCTCTAATAGGGACGGGCGATTGTGTACAAATGAGGCCTATTCTATGCATCATACTCACACGTTTAATCGTTCACACATGTAATCTTTCCAGCACATTCCATTTGAATGTGTGTAAGGCTTTGCCTCATCGGTCGATTTCCGTCCGTCCGTCTCAATACTGTATTGGCAAGTTATTCGAAAATGATGTAGTATCTTTGTTGGTTTGCAGCTTTCATTCCATTGACCGTCGCAGAGGATGCACACAATCAGCACACGTACCAACTGAAGATAGACGAGGAAGTCTCGAAGATTCTACATGAAGCTGCAGCCAAGAAGGTACACCTTCGCTTCTCATTGAAGTTGTACTATGCAGGAGCTTCAAACTTATTCTTGCTTTTGTTTTAGGAGTACCGTGTTTCCCTCCGAATTCTCTGTTCTGGTCTATCATATCTGATTTGTGTGCCCCATCATATTGTAAGGAGGAGATGACTTCGAGGAACAATTATCAGCAGCTAACAGAATGTTGTGTGTGCATGCAGATTACAGTGGTCTATAAGGTTTACTGGGGAGATCCGAAGGAGAAGATCTGCAATGCTGTTGTGGATGCGCCACTTGACTACCTCATCATGGGATGCCGAGGCCTTAGCGCGCTCAAAAGGTATATTTGCTGAGAGCTTCGGATGGTCGTTTTCCAGTCGTCATGCTGTAAATTTGAGTTTGACAGTCAATTGTTTCTGTTTTGGGGTTGCCATGGCACCTTTAGATGCTTCATTGTCTGCCTGTTCTTCCAATTATGATGTCATGTGAAGAAGGGATTATTTTCCTCATATTTTTTGTATTTGAAGCGCATCTTGATTTGTAAATACAGTTCAGATGAAATTTGTACTGGTGAGATTTCTACGTTTTATACTTGGAAGCAAGCAAACATACATTAATCTTTATAACATCGTTATGGCAGGACCTTCATGGGGAGTGTAAGCAACTACGTAACGAACAACGTCCCCTGCCCTGTCACCATTGTGAAGTTGCCTCCCAGCTTATAAGTGGAAGACAGCCGATGCTATCGGGAAGGCAGAGATCATACTTCTGCTCGATATTGACCATGTGTTGTGTTTTGTTGCTTTTCCGAGTTGGTAGAGTTGAAGTGCATAAGTGCAGGTTGTTACTGCCGTTCATTCACCTGTTCATATTCTCTACTGATAGTGATGTTCACACCTCTATGTATTCGATAAAATTATCCTGGCCATGAAGTCCTTGATGTCAGAACCAGTGGTAATTCTCCAGATTACTCACCATTTTGAAATCGTATTTGATTCGCGTTACTGTCAAATGTTGCTCCTAAGGCTGTCTGCATGTTGAAGAGATGCTGCGAGTGTTTTTACAATATCGGTTAATGTATGTTTGCACATCTGATTGCACATCACTTGTGTATTTTCCATACAAGTGCAGTTTTCTTTGAAAAAGCAATTTCCAAATTTTTTGGCATGTATTTTCATCCCTGTAACGCTGCAGCTGCCATTTTTTGGCTGATGGATGACTTTGTGGAGACTTGCAGGATGAAGAAATGAAAATTTTCATCCAATTAATTTTGTGGGGGTGCTTGAACACATATTTTCGGAATGGTTTTGAATATTGCCTCCTTGAATGTGTATTTTGACATCTTCTAGGTCCATGCTCTTGATGTGAATTTGAGTCAGGGAACAACCTTTTTTGAATTTGAGTCCAACAAATTTAATGAAGCTTTTGAAATCTAGATCCTATTCCAATGCAAAAATTTGAAAAGTTCCTAAAATTCAATATTTTATTGGAATTAAAACTTTAAGCCTATGGAGTATTGATTTTTAAATTTTAGAATGATATGGTAAATCTATACCTTAAATTTGGCTATTTGTTTTGTTTGTTTGTTTGTCATGTTGACATCTCCTGAATTGTGTGTCCTTCAGTCACGTGCTTGGTATTGTCGGGTGCTTGGTACTGTCAGAAAGCCCTCGGCTAGGAAAGGTGCACCGGCTTGGTTTCATGGTGTTTGGACATACGGTGTGAAAGTTATTGAAATTTGAAGTTTTATGAATTAAAAAAATTAGAAAATTACTTAAACTTTTGTTTTGACTATGGCAATGGCACAAGGCACACTAGTGATGTCTATGTTTTCTAGATTTACATTTCTTTGGATGTATCTACATATTGTATTCATATTGCATATGTTTTAGTTCATTAAGTTCATTGTGGACAATTCAAGTTCTAGAAATATTGATTTTAAATCTTTATGATTGTCTAAGTATGATTCACAAAAAGTTTGAGTTCATTGTGGACTAACATATTGTAATGCAAATTTAGCATCTAATCACTCAATATTTATTAATTACCTTAATCATGCATGAATGACTTATAAATAACTAAAATACAATTGCATAGAGTTATAGGATAGTCATTTCTATGCATCTCATTACAAAGAGGAGCTTTGCTAGTATATTTTTTGTGTATGAGTTATAAATATTGTCTGCCAATTATAGTAGTTTTAGTATAGTCACTTTTTAGTCATGCTAGCTAGTCAAGAAGTCATATGCCACTAAGCTAGTGGTGTCTAACAAGTAGCATGATATAAGTGCATCTCACAAGTCATTGATTAGTTATATACTAGTTATACATTAGTTATATAGAAGTCATTGTATAGTCATGAAACACATTGTGACAATGGTAATGTGACAAACTCTAAAACCACCTAAAACATGGTTTGTTATATTGGATGTTACCTAAAATTCATCACCTAAAACACAAGGTTCTTATATTGTTGTTTCATGTCATGTTGCAACATCAGTGTGTCATCTTTAGTAACATCAACTCTCAACTGTGATGTTTGTTAAGATAGAATATTCATTATCAAGGGAAAAATTTAATTCAATGATGGATAATCTCAATGAAAACAATTGCAATTTGGATGGACAATATTTTTAATTAACTAGCTCAATAGTTTCTTAAGAAAAATTAATTTGATAGGTTGAATGTTTAACTTAAAAAAGAGGTTGTTCAGCTTGATAGACTAGTTGTCCAAACAATGGACATGGAAGATAGATCCAAAAAACTTCATCAATGCTTTTTTATCCCAAGGTAAATCTTGGATTAAAAAAAATTAAAACTAAATTTTGTTTAGCCATCTATACTTATGCACATTCTTGACGTGTTAAGACTTGTCAAGACTAATGTGTCATGCCAAACCAAATCAAGCAGCCTATGTCACAATTTTGAACACTTAGTTAGAAATCTTTAGGCTAAAACAAGAAGAAGAATGAGAAGATGATTTGCAAGAAGCAAGTAGAACTTGAAGTGTTACATTTAGGAGGCCATTGCTAATGTTCATCTTCATCATTCATCTTCAATCAAAAGTTGCCGATGCAAACTAGAGTTGTTACATCACAATTGTAATAAGTATATAACTAATGTGTAACTAGTATATAACTAATCAATGACTTGTGAGATGCACTTATATCATGCTACTTGTTAGATACCACTAGCTTAGTGGCATATGACTTCTTGACTAGCTAGCATGACTAAAAAGTGACTATACTAAAACTACTATAATTGACGGACAATATTTATAACTCGCACACAAAAAATATACTAGCAAAGCTCCTCTTTGTAATGAGATGCATAGAAATGACTGTCCTATAATTCTATGCAATTGTATTTTAGTCATTTATAAGTCATTCATGCATGATTAAGGTAATTAATAAATATTAAGTGATTAGATGCTAAATTTGCATTACAATATTTTTAGAACTTGAATTGTCCACAATGAGCTTAATGAATTAAAACATATGCAATATGAATACTATATGTAACTACATCCAAAGAAATGTAAAGCTTGAGAGTAAAATGTGAAGAGAAGAAGTTGGATAATGTTTCTTACAATGACCCATGTATGCTTTCAATGACTAGTAGTCATTGTTTAGTTGTTTTTCAGTAACCAATTATTTTTTCACTAATTACATTTGTTTCATACAAAATACAAAATATATATATAAATATATAGAATACATATATATCCACACAAATTCTTATGGATATATTTCATATCTATTGTAGTCCAAACATGTTTCAAAAAAATACATATATAGAGTTAGGTTGCACATTCACAAGCATAATTCATGAATTCCTTTTATAAGTGTTTATCATAGTGTATTCAAGTTTATGAATGTAAAAATATTGCAATTGCTAGAAAAAATATATGTGTATTCCTATTAGGATTTTTGTAAAAGCTTAATAATGATGGGAGAATGACACATGCATCCCTTTCGTTTTTTCATGTGTGAATTAAAGGAAAAGCAACACGTTTATTACTATGCACCCGGAAGATGCAATTTACACATCTTCTTGATATGCAATTATTTAATTAGAAAAAGTATTATTTACACTTATGAATATTCAAATTGTCATTGTGGAAGTTGGACATATGCAATGGGACTAAGTAACAATTTTCTTTGTTGTCTTTTTAGTAGACCAAATCACACCTCCAAATTCATATATGTAGAGAAAGAGTGAATAGAATCATCTATACTCGTCTATAAATAAATATTTATCTATAAAATTTTCTATTATTCTAGCTTCTACCTTTAGATCAAAGAAAGTATCCTATGAGAAGCATGGATGGTATTTTGCCACCAATCCTGACATTTGCGGAGCTAGGCGGGATGGGAGGAAGGTGGCGTAGAGCGCAATTCACCATGGATGCGAGTCTGGGCCAGGTTTTGACCTTGGCGAGGTTTGGGCACCGTGATTGGAGACCTTGATGCCCCATGTGGTCCACATGGGTTGTGTGGAGATTCATCTTTTTCAAGTTGAGTCTCCCATGTGATGGAGTGAGAGGCTTTGCCTTGTGGACTCTGTGTCAACATGCAATTTATTCTTTAAGAATGACATTGACTTGACTATTATGAACTTTTGTGAGGTTTTTCTAATTTCTTTTGAAGCTTTTCCTCATTTTTATTACTTGAAAAAGATCCTATTGTATACATGGGGGTATGTATAATTGTTTTTGACACCTAAAAACTTGTAGAAATGCATGTAGAGTGTGTTTTGAGTGTTTTTTGTGTGTTGGAATTGCGAGCTTGTTTCAAGTTTTAACACATTAGCTACAAGTTAGAGGTATTTTGACCATGGATTTGGGCTCATGTGGCCTCATATATTAAAGGGTGCATTATTGGGGCCCAAAATTAAGGGTAAAGAGTTATGATGGGATAATGTAGCCAATGGTACGGGACGTAACCACTTTGGAAATTTGAGGTTAACATCAAATGAGGTTGGAAGAGCAATGCGGATCCTGTGGCTATTCTAAGGAAGGTTAGTGGGAATGTTGCTATGCAAGTAACAAAGGAGAGCTTGGGAGGTGTGAGACAAAGTGGAAGAATGCTGAATTTATATTGGTAGTAATTGCCATATGTTATCTTAGTACTTTGTTGAGGGCGTATGCTAGGCGAGGTTCTTTACTGTAGTACAAGTAGTGTGTAGGAGAATGCATAAGACATAGTTCATGGTGGAAATTCATGGAGTAGACTAACCTTGGTAGCTATAGTAAGAGAGATATTAATGGTGAATGGAGTAATTCAAGTGGTTGATCTTTTGGTCTTGGCATAGAAAGACCATTTGTACAACATTCAATTAATTATTGCAGCATGTAATCTTTCTCTGGCTAATTGCTCTCAATTGTTGTGGTTGAATTGTGTAGAGACTGTTGCCAAGTTGTACTTGTAGAGGTAAGATTGTTGCCATTGGAGCGACAATGATGGATCAAGGAAGATCTTTATTGGTGACTTAAGCGAGATTTTCGACACATCAAATTTCTTGACAAAATTTAGCACCTCAATACTACTTCTTTAGTCAACCAAGCTTTGCTGAAATCAACCTTGATGGAGGAATCAAGTGCCACCAATCCACCAACAAATCCTTCTAGAGATCAAATTTAGCCACGCTTAGTTTCGTTGGTCTATATATAGGGAGAGGGTATTTTTTGACTTGAAATTTATAATGACGTAATCATGAATAAGGAACTCCTTTGATATTCTCACAAACAATTTTGAATTCTTGTGTTTTCAAAAGCTGCACGAATATGCTTGGATTGACATTAAAGGTAGTAAAGTGTGGTAGTCACATCAATAGAGACGCGGTCAAGTAGGCAAAGCGATGTCAAGATAGCTACCAAATAAGATGTATTGAAGGACCTTGACAAGCCGTACAATTAGACACCAACGAGATGTCAAAGAAGCTAGTGCACGGCCGAGAGCTGCCGCAAAATGTCGTGAGCCATTGGAAGTTGTTGAACACAATACTAAAGGAAAGTGAATTGGCGCATGGGTTGATGTGGCAAAGGTCAAGTTGAGGTAGTGCTCGAGAGAAAGTACTCAGTTGGTGACTAGGAAAGCACCAGTGAGGTTCAATTCCATTTGAAACCCTAGCTAAGATTGGGCTAGGCTAATTCATTAGCAAGCTGTGAATGATTAGGACTAGTTCATAGATTCATACAAATACGATTGCCTATACATAAGGATTTCATATGATGATATTGTATGGTGGGGCCCGTGGATTTAATTATTGTAGGATGGCCATGCCAAGGCATGTCTATGGCGAGTAAGTATAATGGTTTGAAAATCAATCGTTCTTCTCAATTTCATAATATGGTGTGGGTGATACATTCTATCCAAACTTCTCAACCTTGTCCACTGGATTATATTATTGAAAATGTGCATGTGGTAAGAACTTAGCGTATATGCATACTTGAGAGTATCCATTGCATCCACAAGATTCTTGGAATCCTCGTGTAATTGGATGCGGCAATAGTGGATTCAGAAGCTTATAGATTGTGGCTTTGGTGGACCAATATGGCACCACCAAAGTTATTAAATGCAGTGGTTGGGTGTATTCAACAACCTGATGTTTATATGAAAGATCTTTTAAATCCTCATCGTTTCCCAAGGCATATGTATCACGATGATTAAATACTCAACCACAAGTGTGAGTCACAAAGGGCTTTGCTCACCTTGGTGAGTTTTTCAAGGTCTTATGCATTTAAAGACAATAGATCAAGCTTAGTGTGGGGAAAGCCCACCTTGGTGAGTTTTTCAAGGTCTTATACATTTAAAGACAATAGATCAAGCTTAGTGTGGGGAAAGCCACATCGAGAAGATGGTTGAGCCCAACGCCGATGAGCAAAAATGGACTTTGGGATTTCCAACGGGAGTCACTAAGGTTCTCAGCATCACAAAGTTTCAAAGACAACATTTAATTGGCCAAGCTATAGATTTAAATTGTCTTTCTTGAAAGAGGAGCAAGAGTTCCTCAAAGTGTACATGGATTGTTTTGCCTTTAGTCTCAAGGATTTGGAAATATTAAAAGGGCAAGAGGTACGGATAAAATTGATGGATGATGTGTCAATTTATTACAAATTGTACAAGTATAATAAAGTAGAATTCAAGATGATTTAAGCTCGAACCAAGGAGTTATTGGAGGCAAGATTGGTGGAGTTAGCTTCATTAGATTGTTAGTATGCATTGGCGATAATTATGCCATCCAAAAAGGACGTTTACGGAAATTGAACCAAAAAAACAATGTGTAGGGACTATTGTAGAATTAATAAATTCACGAAGTTGGATCGTTATGCAATGCCAACATCGGAGGAGAATTTTGACATTATTGGCCATATTAAAGTATTTAGTACTTTGAATCTCAGTCCAGTTGGGTCATCACCAACTTGGTATTCAAAGAAGTGGTAAGGAGAAGAAGGCATTCTAAGGAATTGATGAAGATAGAAAGAATCACCTATATCAAAGAAGGTTCCTTCCATTTGGCTTGAAAAATGCACCAATGGAATTTCAAAGAATTTTGGATTGCATATTTTTTAGCTTGGATTTTGTGAAATGCTACATTGATGACATTATTGTCTAAAGCATTAATAAAAAATAACATAGAGCTCACTTGATGGAGGTGTTTGCTAGACTAAGACTTTACAGTTTAAAACTACATCCGAGAAAATGTAAGTTTTATTATGACCATGTGAAGTATTTGGGCCACATGATATATTCCAGTGGATTGGAAGTGGTAGCTAGCAAAGTCGAGGTGATGATTTCTATTCTAAGGCCAAAGGATGTGAATAGATTATGGACATTTTTGGGTTTGTGTAATTACTATTAAAAATTTGTGAAGATGTTTAGTACCATTGCAAAGCCATTGACCATGCTGACAAGAAATGATCAACCTTGAATGTGGGGAGATGAGCAAGAGGTTGTCTTCAAACAATTGAAGGAATGTTTGTTATTGGCACCAATATTGAGGAGGCCAATTTCTAAGTCATATCAATTACACACAAATTGGAACTCATTGGAGATTGACATAGTATTGACTCAAATGGACGACGATGGCAAGGAGTTTGTGGTAACTTATGCTAGTTGCTCCAACAACAATATGAAGGTATAATATAGCTCATGTGAAGGTGAATGTTTAGTAGCAATGTGGGCAATTGCTCATATTTTTTGTTGTTATTTATATGGTAACAAATTTCTATTGGTTACAAACCACCAACTATTGAAGTGCTAATGGAGTCTAACAAGTTCACATAGAAGCTTGCATGATAGGCTTTAATGTTAATGAAATATGATTTTAAAGTTGTACACCATGTTGGTTTGGTGAATATGGATGCTAATGGTTTGAGCTGCAATCTAAGTTTTAGTCAAGTGGACTCTACAGGGGCTCGATGGCACGTAGAGGAGGAAGAAAATTCATTACCACGCTAGCATTCTGCTACCTATTTGTGTTAAATGTTGATGACTGGAAATAATATCAAAGAAGCTATTGTGGCCATAATAGATGCAGATGAAGGTGAAGAGTCTAGAGGCATTAAAGATATTTTTAGTCATATGAAGGTGATGAAATACTTGAAGTATGGCAATTTGAAGGCTATAGTGTCAGCCAAAGAGAAAGATTGGATTCTATAATGAGTCAAGAGGTTCGTATGGGAGAAGACTCATTTGCTTTGAGTGTAGCCATATAACAACAAGAAGGTGATACCAATGCCTCATGAAGAGTGAAGTTAATTATGCATGCACATGAGGACTTGAAGCACTTTGGAATTTGAAGAACTCATAGCTTGCTACAGATTTACTATTGGTGGTAAGGTATAGAAATGCAAATCTACCAATTGGTGGCTAGATGCACGGTGTGTGATAGAGTGAGTTTTTTTAGTTTCTTTTGAAGCTTTTCCTCAAGTTCCATTAGTAAAGTGGTGGTTGTAAAACCATTTACCACATTTGGTATATTTGTATGATGGATGTTTATTTCTTTATTTGCTATGGATGTTGCTAATGTTTAATGCTTGTAATGATAGGGTGTTTTTTTGCATTTCTTTCATTATCTATAGGACTTGCCATGATGGTGATATATATCACAATTACATAGTGTTTTTCCTATAACCATGGTATCCACCGTTGGTTAGAAACTATTGAATCTTGGTGTGGTTAGCTTGCTAGCTAATCACAAGGTTTATTGTTGATTTATGGTACACTATCTCTCATGTTGGCACGATTTGATTTTGGCATGATGTGTTTGCACATGACAAAAGTTTAGAGCTTCTATATGCATTTTTGGTACACATTGACATTTATAAAGTCCATTTGTAGAGTTGAGGGTGTACAATTAAGACTTGGATCTAATTCCACACTACTAAATTGTATAATTTAGAGCCACAATTGCTTTGACATTGTTTTTGTCTATCCTTTGTAGTAATTTGGTATCTTTGGATGTTTAAAAAGTTTCAATTTGATATGGCATGTTTCAAAAGTGCTGATTTTTGTGACCCTTAATTTTTTAGTTCAAATCCATTGTTTAACCCTTTAATGACTAAGAAGCCCAAATTGGGCTTCATGGTTTTTAAACAATTTTGAGGAGTTTATATGGGATTTTTAAATATATTTTAATAATTATTTATTTAAACCAACAATGCATGCAGTGTTCTTAATTCAAGCTAATGATATAATAAAAATTCCATTTCCATTATACTTTCTACAATATAATCAATAAAATTATGCAACTTAAAATCATGAATTCTTAGTACGTAAAGGGTTAAGGTCATTTATTAAAGTAAAACCTGTTTAATGGAATATGGCCTCATGTTGCTGAAATTTTTCAATTTTTTCCCTACATAAGGACATTACTATCAATTTTTGAATTGTTTAGCACATAATGGCTCAAAGAATCTCTAAAATACCCTAGAACCAATACATTCTGAATCCATAATACTCATCTTATTCACCTAAAATAATCACAATATTTTTTAATATAAAAGGCCTAAAAAGTCAATTTTTCAATGAATTGACACTAAAAAGGTAGAAGTTCCTAATGAGGTCACTAATCACTCCATTACTATCATATAAATCATTGGAAAATCTCCCATATTGGGAAAACTATAATGAGGTCATTCCTAGGGTCCACTATGGGGTCATTTGACCTTCTTGGATTGTTCTTTTTTATTAGGTACACCATTTTGATTTGTCTTGTGATTTGTTAAGAGTTTCTTTTTGGATTAATCACACTTCCAATTTACACATTTGGAAGAAAAACGTTGAAGTATTTTGTAGTACATTCTTCATATATAAAGAATAAGAAAATAAAAAACTATCAAATGAACTTCAATATAAGGTGATATTGCTAGGTTTGGATAATAAATGATACTTATATATGAATAAATGACATTCTACATACATGTGTTTGCATCAACAATGGAAAGTAAGGCATGTTCTCCTATATTATAGCATGTTGAAATTTCTATTTCCAAAGCCTCTAAAGTCCAAAACCCTCAATTAATCATAATTGGCAAAGAAGAGAGAAATAGAGCCCTATATGGCTACACCGAATATATTCATTAGGTTGTCTTGCACTATTTCTTGTCATTTCACATTAATTTAATCCCTTAAGATTTAGGAAATAGCTTGGATTTCCAAAATTATGAAGGTGAATTATAAAATGCAACTTAGAAGAAGAATTTAATGATAATTCATAACAATAGTTGTAAAATATGATCCATAGATCATATTCATATGGACAGGTCAGATCATTGTCTACCATACTAACCAATATTTTTCAATCAATCTCTATATTAGATTGTGCAAACTAATTAGAAAGACAATCTAATGAACCTATTTAGAATAGTTAGTAACTTTCATCCAAACTTAATACTTCTTGTATCCAAAAAGAAAGTATCCTTCTTAAACTTTATATTTTAAAAGATGTTTTGAGTAATTCATATAGAACCTTTCTTGTGTCTAATTTTATTTAAGTTGCAATGAATACATACAATGTCTTTTATTGATTTACATGAAATAAAATTAGGGTCCTTCTCAATTAATGCTTTTATATTACATTTAATGAAATTGTCATCAATCATTTTCAACAACACTTACTTGTAGACACTTACTTTTGGATGGATGAAGTATTTTTATTGATAGGAATTCGACAATTTCATGCACTATCTTACCAATTCTTTTAAGGGTAACCAATGTTAAAATGACTCAAACTTGTTAGCTTAAAAATAGCTAGTCCGAGTGAGATGATCAATAAGGTATGTATAACCAAAACCAACAATGCATCCAAAACCAACATTATGTATTGGTCTTATTCTACATTTAATTTGCCTAAATATAAGCTTTAGGTATATAGTGTCAATTTTCTTAGTTTGTTGTAGCATTGAGAAAATTTTCAAAGTTGCCCTAGTAATTATCTCCTATTTGTAGAAGGAGTTGGGTTTTTTTATCCATGGGCATCCATTGCATCTTTTCCTTATCAAAATCTCCTAGCTAGTTCATTTCTACTAGTATTACATTCTCACCTACTACTTTCCTTCAAGTTCAAATTTGCAAAGCCTACAATCTTTCTATTTTCAAAAACATGCTAGTTTTGAAACTAATTTCTAAATTTCATTACATTAGGAAAAAATGGATGACAGAGCACACATTGGCTACTACAACCAATCCTAAAGCAATACCTACCCCCAAATGTTTAAGCACTCTAAGTACCTTAGTGACCAACCTTAATTCTAAAGGACTAACACATTTAAAGGCCCAAAATTGCTTCAAAATACTTGTCTCCAAAGCAAGGTCAAAATCTTCATCAATATTTATTTAAAAAAAAATCCAATTATAGGATCAATTGGTTAATTTATTCAAGTACATTTCTAAAATTTTAGAATGAACATCCTCACTAATTGCAAGTTCAATGTGCCTAAACTTCAAAATATAGGCTTTTCTAGTCTTTCCCAAAAGTGAAGTTTTTTCTTTCAACATTTTTAGGAAAAAACTTGTATTTCCTATAACTTGTGCATTTAGTCAATATGTTGGAAAATGGATTGAAAACATGTGTAAAAATTTTAACCAAAAAATCCAATCATGTTTATTTTTAAGAAAATTGTATAGTAGAAGGTGGTATTGAATGAAAGAAAAATTTAATTTGTGAACTTTTACAAGAAAATGAAAATTGTTTATTCCAATGGTGAGAATGTTCTAGTAAACAATTGGTGTAATTTATTTTTGTTTTATTTATTTTTAAATTGAATGCAAAAGATGAATTTATATGTTTTTCTACCTTTATTGCCCACAAAATAAAACTCCTCATAACTTGTACCTCATTATTTGGAATTGAATGGTTTGAATGTTTTAAATTAGTTATCAATATCTACAACTCCTAAAAAAATTAAATTCTTTTTAGAATATATATTTCTTGCTCTCCAATTTGGCATTGAAATTTAAAAAAATCCTTTTAATTTTTTGTAGTATTTATTGGAATGACATGAACAAAGCTTCACATCACATGTAGATTACGACAAATAGCATCCATCTTAAAATTCATAAGAAAATTGGTGTTCTTAAAATTACGACAAATAGCATCCATCTTAAAATTCATAAAAAAAATAATATGTATTTTACTAACACCAATGTCAAATTATGAAATAAGAGAGGATACTTGAGTTCCCCAAAAGTCCAAAGTAGGATATTTGGTCCCTTAGGGGTTAAAGTGATACCTACCTTGTCCAAGTACATACTTGCCTTCAACAACCTTGGTATTAGCCTTCAAGAGCTCCGATGTCCAATTTTTGAATGATGAATAAATTCAATATTCTTGATTCTTTCTCATTATTGATTGGATGGAAGTCATCTTAATTTGTGGAAATACTTTATCAAGTTCTTTTCCTATCCAATGGTTGAAATTGGTGTTAGTAAAATACATTTTATTTTATTTTATTTTTCTAAAATTATAAAAGCGGAAATATGTCAAGTGGTTGACCAAGCCAAAATTGCAAAATTGAATTTTAAAAAATTGGATTTACAAAAATGAGGTCATAGATTTAAAAAACACATAAATTCTAAAAAAATCACCATATCAAGAGAACCTTGTTTCAAATCCATTCCAACAAGTTTTACTTAAAAAATGATAATATTTGGTATGTAATCAAATTTAGAAAGACTTTTAAAATTTCCCTTTTAATTTAAAAAAAATAAATTATTGGTAATAGCATTGATGAATCTAATTACATAGACGGAATCTAAAACTCAAAATCTACAACTTTCATTCATAAATCAATTCCAAAATATTCTTTCAAAATAGAAGTTTGTAATGATTTTTCCCAAATCATCAATTATAGAGAGGGCTCTAGATGTTTAGGGGTTAACCTTGAATTCAAAATCGCATGTGGATAAAATCTGACAATTTCATAAAAATGGTAACTACATATCCACCTTTTTATCAATTGGATGCCGCCAATTTTATGTCCAATTTTGGATTTTCCATTAGTTTTCATACTCCAACCGGAACAACCGGTTATTTTGCCTAAGGCACCGGCTAACAATGAACTAACCGGTGATTCTTCTCGATTCTTCCCGAACATTGCTTTGTTGGTACTTCCCCTCATGTTGCACCGATCGCCGGCTGCTTAGAAATCCAACACTTGGGAGAGTCTTGAGTCTTGACGTTCTTCCGCTTTCTGTGTCGGATCTGGTTCTTTCGGTAAGGAGCTCAGGGATTGCCGATTGTGTGCTTCATGAGATCCTGGATTTCTGGATCCCCTGTTGTTTTGATTGATCAGGGTTAAGAGTTTCGTTGTAGGATGTTTGAATTTCTTAAAGGAATTGAGGTGTTTGGAGGATTTCGAGCAAGAGGGTTTCATAATTTCGCAGTAACGCCATTAGGTCGGAATCGATTTGGAGCTTTGGACAGAATAGTGAAGTTAGGGTTAGGTGAAGGAAACAGGGGTCAGTCTTTTGACATTTTCTGCGGTTTGAAATTCGGGGGCGAGTCTCTTTTCTTTTGTATATGTCTTACCATTCCTTATTAGCTGACGATCACTTGCTGGTTTTGCCATCAATCAGGATATTCTGTGCTTGAAGGTTGTGGTCAGAAAACATGGTGGTCATCGAGCTTGCTGAAGAAGATGCTCCTGAATACGAGCAGCAGAAGCAGAAGCAGAAGAAGTCGGCTTCTCCCATTAGCGAAGCAGCAGCTCCTCTTAGAACAGATAGTCCACCAGGAGAAAGCGCAGGCCCCTCTGTTCAACCTAACGCCAGAAACCCTAAATCCAAACAAAAGGGAGACTCACATGCTGCTGGTGAAGGAGATGGATGGGAGACTGCAAGTGAAGGAAGTGATGATGTTGCAAATAATGACGACTCTGAGACAGCGGCCACCACGAAAGGAAACATTGAGGAGCATTTCGAGGACGCGTTGACAGAGGAGGAGCTCCGGGCGGTGAGTAGTAGGCCACAACTATATTCTCTTAGTGTGTGATCGATTATTTAATTACAAATCCTTTTCAGCATGTTTTTTAATTTGTAGGAACTGATGAAGAGTGTGTGCTGTACAGAAAGCTTTATCATTAGCAAGTGCATCGAAGTCACAGGGCAATACGTTATACGCTGCTGGAAAGTACTCGGAGGCTTTGGAGTGCTATGCTAGCGCATTGGAAAGTGTCGCCAACGATCCAAATGCAAACGAGCTCCGTGCACAGTGCTACTCAAATCGAGCTATCTGCGAGCTTAACCTGGTAAATTACTAATTGAATACGAGTATGTGTTGGTTACACTCAATGATGTACTCAGGTTTTCTCTTGTCAAAGCTGGCTGTTACGATTGTTTGCAGTGTTCTTACACTCGGATTTGAGTAATTCGAAACAATATTATTGTCTAGAAATAACATATGTCGAATGTCATTCAGTCATTGGGCAGTCAATATTCTTAAAATGCCATTGACGTGATTTTTGGCCAAGAATAATGTAATATTATATGAAATTAAACTTGAGCAAGGATTGACAACTTGATCGGTGGTTCAGATTTAACGATATAGTCTAGATTTAATGAAATAGCATAGAATTAGTAAAATTTTTGTTCTCGGTGGCGGTTGTTTGAACTATGCTATTATTTTTCTCTTATTTGCGATTAGAATATGAAGCTTCGAGAAGGATAAAGCTTTGTGCATTGAATAGGACGGGAATTGTACTGATATTTACTCACCATTCCTTGAAATAAGTTTCTCCGGCGAGTTCTTCCTTACACGAATTTTTCATTTTACAGAAAAATTACTCAGCTTCAGTGACAGAGAGCACAAAAGCTTTAGAGCTTGACCCCAATTATGTGAAAGCTCTTATGAGGCGTTCCCAGGCTTATGAGAACCTTGACAAGTTTGAGGAAGCTCTTACTGGTACGGATTGGGTGCCAATGTCGCGTGTTGTTTTATTATCAGTGATGCAAGATCTGTGCTCAAGCAGATTGATGCAGAGTGCAGCTGAAAGTAATTTGAGTTGTTCTGTTGCAGACATGAAGAAAGCCCTTGAGCTAGACCCCTCCAACAAAGCAGCCCGAGCGTCCATTATCAGACTGGAACCAATTGTTGCGAAGAAGAGAGAGGAACTTAAGGATGAAATGATTGGTAAGATGGATTCCCAATTTACGAGTGATCTGCTTTGTTGTAGTCTTGCCGATTCTTTTTTGGTTTATGATGCTACTCTGGATAAAGTTATTACCCAATTTTAGTTGGTAGACATGCGAATTTTGTTTGAGCGTAGAATTTACTCCTGCACTTTTTTTTGGAGCAGGTAAGTTGAAGGAACTTGGTAACAGTGTACTTGGGAAATTTGGCATGAGCGTGGACGATTTTAAAGCAGTGAAGGATCCCAACACCGGCAGCTATTCCCTATCTTTTGGCAAAAGCTAAAGCTAAGACGACACCTCGCCTCCGTTCTCCACAATTTGGCACTTGCAGATTCTCATCCAAGCTGCCCTGGTTCATACACCTACAAGTAAATCAGTAGAATGTCGTTTTGAAGTTCTGCTCCTGTATAGCTCTTAACAAATTTGTACCTTGAAGTTGGATTGCTCCTGAAAAATATGCAGTGACAGCAATTGCTTTTATCTGTTCTGGGGAACAGATTTCTGTCACCTCAGGGGGATGGACTCTTATTCATGCACTTTACCTTGAACTACTTGGAGTCGGTTGATAAATGATTCATTTCCTCGTTTACTGGTGCTGATCATATGAGGGCGTTGGGGATGTCGGTCATTAGAGTTATCCTAAAAGTCTTGGAAGTCATCCTTGAACTCCTTGGTCTTCAGTTTGCTTCTAATCCAAGATTGCATTTGCAATTTGCATTTTTATGGAATGACATCAAGGCATGATTGCATGCAATTCAATCACATTGGGTTCTCTTCTTCTTAAATAGAGGTTCAGTTCCCAATGGTGGAGTCTTGCTCATAAACAAAGCTCAAAGAGTTGCACTACACCCCAAAGATTGTGACATGACCATTTTCTATTTCCTCCCTAAAATCACTTGGTGCATTGTATACTTTTTTCTATTATTCTTCTAAAGTATGGATTGTCTTTCTTCAAAAGAATTGTACTATGGTAGGAACATCCAAAACCAATAATGCACCCAATGATGTCACTTTTTAGATATAAGGCAATATTTTTTGAACCTAAATGTAGGTACACATGAGGTGGTAAGCTTATCATTTCAGTCAACAAACAATAAGCTCTCTATGGTTTACCTACATTTAAGTTCTAAAATGACTACCGTATATAGAAAGTGACACCATTGAATACACTATTGGTTTAGGATGCTCCTATTTCACTAGTCTTTGACAAGTTCTCCATTCTTTGCATTGCCATTGCCTTTCTTTTTGTGTACCATCATTCATACTTACCACCTTGTATGTTTCATTTTCCATTCATCTATACAAAATAGTGAAATTAGGTTGCCCCACACTAATTTCTCAACATTTGACTTTATGTAAACATTATCAGTTATTGTACAAGAATCCACTACTTTTGAATTGGGTATTGTTGCAATTGGGACTCATGAACCTCCAAGTGTACAAATGAAAATATTTTTAGAAATATTTCTTGACTTTCATGGCTTATAAAGTAACTTTCTTGATGTAAGGCAACTTAATTATTAAGACAACCTAATTTAGGTATATATTGTGTAGGTGTGTATAAGGTATTAGGAACCAGAAAAAAGTGTCGCACCTCCTTTTGGGGGACCTCCTTAAAAGAAATATTTTTGATTGATTTTTGAATACTTTTTGAATACTTTTAGACGCTGATTTTTCCAAAAAGATTGAAGCTCTGCCACTCGTGAATGAATGACGTTTTATCCATCTTCCGTCCACTGCGATCCACTGAGTGGTGCTCTGCACCTTACCAGAGCCAAACAGCATCCTGCTCCCCAGTAAACCTCGAACACGCCGCCTTCTTCTCACGCGTAGATTCCATCGCCCGCTTGCGCTCCTCTCATTGAGATCCAGCGCTCTCTTCTATGCAAAGCCAATGAAATGGATTCCAATCTTGGCCACAGCCTGCTGGCGACTTCAGAACAGAGAGAACCATCTCCTTGATCCATCCCCACACAGAACATTCAACAGTATATATTCATCTTCTACATACCAGGGACCCTAGACTAGCCAAAAGATTACAGCCATTTCCATTTAGAGCTCTCTCCTTCTTTTTTTTCTCGGAATTTAGTCGAATTGTAGGTTGCCATGGAGGCCGTATTGTCCAAGAGCGCCTTCACTCCTGGCTTCGCTGCTATTCTCAATTTGGATTCAGTTCGAGTTTCCGCTGCAACTACTTCGAGGACGGGGTGCTTGAAAGTGACGAGTCGGCAGCGAAGTTTCGGAGGATTGATACGGCGGAAACCCAACAAGGGCGATGCTGCGCGATCTGTGAGTGTTCGAGCTGGGGAGTTGTTGCGGGGCTTGGGGGGGTCCCTGAAGGAGGGGTACGTGCTGCGCAACCATGGCATTGTGGATGAGCACACGGCAGTGGAGAGTACCGGGGATGTGATTGAGAAGCTGAAGAAGGGGTTTAAGAATTTCAAGGCGACGCAGTACAAGTAAGCTGGTTTGAACTCCTTTTGTACTGTGATCAAGAATTTTTGAGCGATGTGCGTGGTTCTGTCATTAGATTAGATGAGTGTAGGCACTGTTACTAGTGCGCTTCTTTGAAACCCCTATTCCCTATTTTGATCAAGTAGTTTGAGCGATGAGTGTAGGTTTTGTTATTAGATTAGATGAATTATTCATGCGTTCTTGTTAGCAAAATGAAAGAGGATTCCGAACTGCCGAAGAATATGCTAAAGCAATGAAGGTTCAAAGTTTGATGCGTAGATGATCTGAAGACAGTGTCATCAAAGGATTTAAGGATTTTAGAGAAACCTATGAAAGTGCGTTTTTTTCAAGAATTATGTCCCATTACAACTAGTCCATTGTGACTGAAACGGCCCAAATTGGCTTCATTCGTTTTTAAAATGAGTGATTTTGGGCCATTGAAGTTACAAGAGACCAATTCTGAAAGACCATAACTCAACCAGCGTCTGAAAGAATTCAGGCTTGTGTAGTGTTCGTTTATAAGTACCAATTGAGTATTAATTCTATGCTTCATTTGCACAGCCAGAAGCCTGAACTGTACGCCAAGCTTGCAGAAGGTCAGGAACCAAAGGTATTTCCATCCGGCCTTGAAATGATATGTTCCTCTATGATTCCAGGGTTCCAGGTTTTAGGGTTTATCTCTCTGTCCATTAATATTATGCATGTATGATCATTTTCAGTTCTGATGTGTGTAGTTTGCCTTCGGTTTTGGTGTTCAGGTCATGATGATCACATGTGCAGACTCGCGAGTGTGCCCAACCATGCTGCATGGTCTGGAGGCTGGGGAGGCTTTCATAGTCCGGAATGTTGCCAATTTGGTTCCCCCTTGCGAAGGATCGGTATGTGAACATGTGTTGCAAGCCTGCCTTATTCTCTTTGGCACATTTTTAATCTTGGACCTTAGCTGTCATGGTCTGAAAATGTCCAATTCCATGGATCATATTTTGAAACTTATAATTGAGATGGAGCCAAATTTATTGTCACAAGAATCACATTAGAAGAGAACTGTGCAAATCTGGTCCAAAGCAGTTCAGCGTCCATTCGTCAAAAGGTCATTTCCTTATCAAGATTCGAAGTCTGCTAGTATAATATTTTTTTTTAAATATTTTTTAATCGCGGGGTGCATTTGTGCTAGCCCCACTGTGAAGTGCTAAAACGCAATGACGCCCAATTTGGGTTTCTTTGTCCTTTAGGCATTAATTGATGATGATGATGAACGATAATGAACGATGATGATGAATGATGATGACTATTTGATGATGAACGATATTGGGTGTTCAGGGTGAGCATCATGGTACCAGCGCTGCTATAGAGTTTGCTGTGACAGTTCTTCAGGTATGTAAAAAACAAATGCAGTGCTACTAGCCCCTCGTTACGAAGTATTTATCTTGTTCCTCGGAGGTTTTCATGTTTTCTCTTGTAAGTGTGTTGTTTCAACTACTTTCGTACTTTCATTCTTTAGCCGTTGTGAGAAGTCACCCTTCTCCACTCTAGATGGCAATTGGAAAAAAAATCAAAGTTCTGACATTCATTGTAGAGAGCATACATGGTGCATGCACCGTGTATGCTTCTGTAATTTTTGGTGTCAAGGTTGTGCGCAAATGAATTTGGATTCCTTTCTTAGGGTGTGGAGGGAAGTCAAGAATGCTTCTTTTTTTTCTTTATTGTCCTCTGGCAGCGGTGCAGATTTCCAGTTTCATTAGTTTACTGTCGCTGAGATTTCATCCACGCTTTGCAGGTGGAACGTATTGTAGTTATGGGTCATAGCAACTGTGGAGGCATCAAAGCGCTTATGACTCGAGATACCTATTCAGGGTACACTCTAAACCTCGTTTATTTGACTACTTGGGTGACCTCTTTAGTAACTACGAGATAGTTGAATGTGATAAGTGTGCTATAGTCAATAAGTCGATGATAGTTTGGAAAGTGTGCAATATAATTAAGAATGTTAATTTTGAACGGTCAGATTAAGAGGTTTGAGTGTATATTTTGTGAATTGTCCCTGTGACTTGTCCTAAACCTTGTCACGATATTTTGTTTCCGAATTTCCCAAGTTCAGTCTTCTCATATTCCTTTTATCTTGCAGTGATTTCGTCGGAAGCTGGATTAGAATTGGACATCCTGCCAAAAAGAAGACACTGTCATTGATGTCAGGGAAGCCGTTCCAAGACCAGTGTACTTTTTGTGAGCAGGTATGAATTCTTCCCTTTTATTCTATGATATGCGTTTATGCAATTTCTGTGAGGTAGGAATTAATGGGGGTTCTATCATATTATGGGTTGACATATCTTGAATGATATGAAGATGTTGAACTCATGCGGACCACAATTTTTAGAATTATCGTTGTGCACAGTAATTGCACGTATATGGTAGTAATAATTGTGCTCTTATATTTATTTTGACGCTTTTATCTTATCTCCAAATCAACTAAAATTAAAGTGAAGATTTTTATGTCTAGTGACACTTTAGATCTGCTAATTAAGGTGACATGCTTCTATTATCCTACGCATGTAATTGTTCTTATTTAGGATGCCGAGGTACAATTGTTCTATTTAGTGTCATCCATGATGTAATGCAACCCTGAAATAGCATGCCAGAGTAAATGAATTCCATTTGTTAAATTCTGTACCTTGGGACCACCATCAAGAGATTCTTTTTAGTGAATAGTCACTCTTAAGAGTTGACCAATTAGCGTGGTGTGCAACTTGAGATCCAAGCTCAATAAATGGTGTTTATCAGTAGGTATAACAGTTCATGGTGTTAATAGCATATTACATTCGCACAGAATAGTGGATCATACCCCCCCAAATATAGCAATTGGTATAGCTCACAGAAATGGCGAGCAGGAGGCATTGCAGTTTTGAGGTGCATAGAGCATATAATGCGCCATGCATTGGAGTTGTGTAGTCTTGTCAATTCCCATGGTCAATCACAACTCTTGTAGACCCTAATGCATGTGCGCAGAGCACACTTGGTGCCTGTTTTTCTAACCAGAATGATATGCTGGTTTGGTTTGCAGGAAGCAGTGAATGTGTCATTGGCTAATTTGCTGACCTTTCCGTTTATTGAGGAGCGTGTCAAGGCTGGCCAATTGCATATTTACGGAATGCACTATGATTTTATTGAAGGGCAGTTGACAAGCTGGAAAATTGAGCGTGAGGAGGCTCCTGTTCATGCTTAGAATATTTGACCAGGGCTTTTTTTTTTGGCTTTATGGTGCCAGATTGCACCTGAAAAAAAAATCTGGCTAAAAAAGGTTATAAAAAATGCCAAAAAAATTGGATGAAATCGCCAGACAACTTTAAAATTAAAAAATATATGAGATGAAATCGCCTAATTGTGGATGAAAACCATTCTATACATCCAATAAGTGGATGAATGTTGCAATTTGGAGCACCACTATAATATTTTATATTGCCACTCTCGCACTTCTTCAAAAATGAAAAAAAAAGCCCTGCATTTGACTAGGCTTAGCTTGTGGAAATTTTTGCACTTCTTCTTTACCATGCATTTCTTAGAAGTTTTCAGCTTTCTGGTCAAGGCTTGAAGTTGAGTGAGTTGCACTCACCTTAGTTAGCAAGAGCCACATGTGATTGGTCTGCATTGACCAGTTAAGGATGGATTCTGCTGGAGGGTTTCGAGTCTTGACGTAAGGGAGGGACTCTCCCAAATGCCCCACATTTTTTATTAATAATAGTCGTTATTATTAATTCATAGTTATTATTATGAATCATAGTTAGTTATAATTATTAGACTTGTCAAAGTTCTACACTTCGGCTCTATTGCTAAATAATGTTATGAGAACATTAGTTCCATTTGGGAGTAAGTGATCATAGTTACTATCGTTAGACTCTTCAAACTTTTATATGTTGAAAACAATAATGGAAGTATGGTTTGACCTATTGACCCACTGTGATTCTTCACTTTCCTTGTAACAATATTGTGTTATCCCGAGTGTTGATTTTTTCTTCATTGTTGCATTTCCAGATCCTAACAATGACATATTTTCACATCCTACCACTTGGATTGTATTTGGGATATTTCCCACTCCATCTGCTGCAGGTGCACTTCTTATGTGATTCAATTGAGCACACTTGAGATTTGGGGGATTAACCCTGGAGCGCTCTGACGCCCATTTTTTGGACGATGAACAAATTGAAGTTCTTGTTTCTGTCTTGTTCCTGCTTGGATGAAAGTCATCCTAATTTTTGGTGATGATTTACTATCTAATGGTTGGATTTGGTGTTATTAGAATATAATAATTTTTTTTTAAATTACAAATGTGGAAGTGTGTCAAGTGGTCAAATTGCATTGACTCTAGTTCAAAACTAAATTTGTAGAAATGAGGTCATAGATGTAAAGAACACAAAAATTTCAAAAAATCACCATTTTGAATCAATTCCAATAAGTTTTGTTCAAAAAATGATAATATTTTGCTTATAATCAAAATTTGAAGGAATTTTGAAATTTCCCTTTCCAAATTTATAGAAAATATTGGTGATAGCATTGGTGAATTTGATCGTATAGATGGAATCTAAAATTCAAAATCTAGAACTTTTTTTTGTATATCACTTCTAAAATATTCTTCCAAATAGCACTTTATATTGATTTTCTCCAAATCGTCAATTTTGGAGAAGAATCCAGACATTTAGGGGTTAAGGTAGAACCCATTGTGGTCAAATGATCCATAGTGGACACCTAGGAAATGACTCCATCATGGGGTTTTTTTAATATATGAAATTTTGACCACAATGCATGTCTTAACGTGATAGTAATGGAGTGATTAGTGGCCTCATTAGGAACTTCTAACTTCTCAATGTGAATCAAGGCTTTTTTTTGGACTAGTATCCCCCTTGTTGGTGAAATTTTGCCCCCAAAAAAGCCCTGGTGTAAATTCATTGTAAGAATGAACTTTTTAGGCTTTCTATTTTAAAAAATACAATGACTTGCTTTTAGGTGAACAAAATGAGCATGATGGATTCAGATTTTATTGGTACAAAGGTAGTTTATAGACTCTTTTGGACCATGATGCATTGAACACTTCAAAATTCACAGCAAATTCATACTTCGTCAAAAAAACATAATTTCAACTGCTCTCACTATATCTCACACTTGTAACAATGTGAAAAAAAAATTGAAAAGTTTCAGCAACATGAGGTAAAACTCCTAATTCTGACCCACAATGGGTTGTTTTACCTTAATCATTCATTTGGGATGCACCTTCAAGTTCGGTATTACAGTGCATCCAATGCTTGTTCTGGTCGTCAAAAAAGGTTACCAATACTGAAAGTTTTTTCTTTTTCCAAGGAAATCTGGATGCACGCAGGAGCTTTTGGGCCCCCAAAAAATTACTCCAAGAGGTTAAAAAGCCTATCTTTACCTCCAAGCTATTGATGTTCTCATAATCGAACCTACACAAGATTACCATGGAAGCAAACGATTGCAAGGTTCATAGCATTTGAGATTGGCCCCTTTCAAATATGGTCATTTTCCTGTGTGTGTAATATGGAAAATAATAGATTCTCAAACACTAATTCAGTAATTGAAGACGTGGAAAAGGTTTGAGTTCCTCGATTAAAAAAACAAAAGAACTACAATCATTAGCAGTTTAGAAATTTAGAATGTAGGGTGTAGGGTTTAGGATTTATCAAAGAGTAGCGATTTGGGAACCCAGGCGCAAGTGGTCGGGAGATTTACTTACTTGGGCATCTCATTTTTTCTCTTCATTCTTTCCTCACCTTGATGGAATTGATTTGCACGTCTCATTTCCATTTGGCCATCTAACCTTTTGATGTCCAAGTCAGTATTCCTAGAAAATTTACTTGCATGATGTGCACCTATATGTTTCATTTTCTTCTTCACCACTTTTGAACTTTTGAAGCATTGCGCACAATTGCTAAGTTTACTCCTACGGATAAAGAGGGGAATAACAAGCAGCTTTACCCCCACACCAAGGCTATCCTTGCAGCACAAGCACACTTCTCACTTCTTGTTTTGTCAATGCACAGCCTCCTCCCCTTCAGTCCATAGCCAATGAATAATTTAAAGTAAATCTTCTTATTTATGGTACTAGGAGTATTTATAATTAATATATCTACAACATGCAAAGATTTTCTAGCTATTTCTCTTGCAAGCGAGAGGACCTATTCGTCCTACCACTAAAATACTTCAAGCGATACACTCAAGAACAGTATACGGCCCCCCTCCATTTGAGTAAGTTTCGTCTACTGAGAGTAATCAATTAGATTAAAAAGGGCTTACATTGCGGGCAAGTTGCAGGAGAAATTCTGGAACCAGTCGCCGACGGGAGTAAGCATACTTCACATCGTCTGCTCTCGCTTCCTCGTCATTAGCATGAATTACAGCTAGAATGTCCGCCAACAACTCATCTTTCCCACCTCGCATGGGGTCCTACATCCAGCATACATGAATCACTCAACAGAAAATAGACGAGTGAAAATCCAATCTTCAAGATTCATGATTGAAAAGGTATCAAATACGACAAACAAAACTGCAAGCGAACATTAAGATTCGAACCATCACTGTCAGATACAAATTACTATCTAGTGAAAGAGTGGATGAACATCAAGATTCTAATCCAGATACTCAACAAATTTACACAAACGTAACATAAAACCTCGAAAATAAAGTCGAAAACCAGAGTGAGTCGGTTTAGAGAAATCTAGTAATTGCAGAATCCAGACTCGACATATATACAATCTGAACGCTAAACACCTGTCCAGATGTATTTCAACAGAAATTTACTACGTACAGGAAAGTGCGAACCTGAAGAAACAAGTCTGTGTGTGTCTTGTCAGGGTAAAAGACCGTGTTAACCCGTGCACCCACCGATTGCAACGCAATCGCAAACGCTACACTGTACACGTAAAACCCCAACACTTAACCGCAATGCGCCAACTCTAATAGAAGTAGAACGATTCAAGAAAATAAATAACCTACTCTTAAATAATTCCAAAACTGGTTCCGTATTGAAAAATTAGTATGTTTGACGTTCACTCGAGAATTGTCCTCAGAGTCGACGAATGTAAAAAATGTTCTGACTAGATTGATATCACAAATCCTCAAACTTAAAAAAGCAGAAATACCTGGCTTCATGAGGAATCGAATAATCTCCTGTTCCATGGAACAAAGTGATTGGAGGTAGCGAAGGGACAGCTTTTTTAAAGGTTGGTGTTTGAACCATGAACTCTGGAGAATAGGTTGGTAGTGACTTCTCTCCCTCCATTACCCTAAACTCGTACAAACACAAAAATTAGCAACAAGTTGCAAAACCTCAACATCACTACTGCCTAGGAAAGTTTGAATCTATCGATTTCAACATTAATGTCAATACGCATTATTACACTTCATCCATCGACTATTTCCATTTGACACCCTTCCCAACAGATATAGATAGATGCTTCAGCGGGAAAAAAGGTAGGAGAGTACCTCAACATAATCGACTTATAAAGACCCCTAGTATGGAACCACTCGACAAGCTTTGCCAAGTTGTATCTGCATCATTTGAAAAACCAACCTCTCAGATATCCGGTTTCGATGGGTTCCGAAATGAGCACTACTTTTATATCACCTAACCAGAGAACTTATGCTCCACAAATAGGAACATTTCAAGATCAGTTAAATGATAGGCACATCAAATCGGTGAACCTGAACTGTGAAGATGCATTAATGCAACTTAGAAGAACAATTTAATGATGACTTTTAAACATAAGTTGTAAAATGTAATCCATTAGATCATATTCATACGACCAGATCTATTACTACACTAAACTGGAAATATAACATTTTGTCACAAAACATATTTGTACCTCTTGAACAATGGAATGTTTGCAAAGAAAAGTTTTGAAAGTCTATATCATACAAATGGAAGAGAACTAACACAAGAATCTAAAAACATTAGGTGGACGAAATAACAAGATTCTATGTGCTTGGGACATGAATGCGTTCATTTGTTGTTTGAAATTTAAAAGTTTGGTCCTTAAGGGGTTAAGAGATGAAAAGAAGTGTTAGACGCCAAACCACAGTAAAAGAGTACACAGTAAACAACCAAATACTGACAATCGAACTTCATAAGATCTATTTTCCAGAGAGATTAGAAGGCACAGAAATATGAACTTCTAACGTTTATTAACCCTTTAACGCCTGAATCCTTTTTTAAATTTCTGCACATTTTTGCTTATATCTTGGAACGAATACATCATTTACCTCAATTCCATCAAATTGGTCTGAAGATTCAAATACTACATTGGATGAATGAGAAACTATTGGGACAAAACATTCCGCAGTAGCGCTCTGTTCATCATCCAGAATATGGACTTTAGAGCGCATTGGAGCGCTTAGGGGTTAAATGCACAGTTGATTTTGTTAGTCATGATTTCATGAGAGTATTGGCAGCTGCATAAAAACACTTGACAAATGAGTGGACTAAAGAAACAAAAGGAACTGGAGATAACAGCTCCTTACTTTAGAGCAGAAGTAAATAACTCACCCGCCTGAGATGGCCAGATATGCTTTGATTTGAGATGACCTCCAAGAAAGCTTTGATGGGTCAACATTTGCCTCTTTCTCTGCTTGCATCACCAAGGCACAAGCAGCGAGATGCGCTCCAGCAGATTGACCTGCTAAGTACACCCTACTCCATATTGCAGGAGTCAAAATATCATGTAAAGAACAAAAATAACTTGGGTAAACCCATTCAGGAGAGCTCCATATAAGACACCAAGAGAAATCTAGCAATCAAGTTCCATATCTGAAGAGCGTAGACTCAAAAAATAGGCCCCTTAGGCATAGTCTGACTCACATGTCTGGATCACCACCAAAGCTCTCCACATTCTGACATACATAACCAATCCCCGTCGACACATCGGAAATCATATCACTGATGCAGCCTTGAGGGAAATTTCTGCAATGACCACAACAACGTCAAACAATGAGCAAATTACATCAATACTGCAAAGAAAGTGACAACTAGAAGTCTTTCCAAAATCCAAATCAAACCGTCTAACCTTTTCTACGAAACGATCTCATCAAAAAATGGACAAAAATCCATCATACACAACAAGATGACCAAAAAGCATCGAAAAAAAACTGTGCTTATTCTCTTCGTCCATCCTTCTTCCAAATTTTCTTACTTCGCAGATATCCATGTTAAAAAGCGGAATGTAGACGCATGTGGTCATAAGCAATGAAAGTACATCATCATTGACGGTCACTAAAAAACAAGCTTTGAAGTCGCACCTGTAATCGATGCAGGCCACGATAATGTCCCGCTCTACAAGCTGCTGTGCTAATAAAGATCCCCACGCCTTGTAACTGAGGTAGGAAAAGAATTAGTCAAAACACAAAGCAAGCGACCGAACTATAAAAAATCAGGAAGTACGAAATCAGGAAGTACACCTAAATAATAAAATGTGCTTACCCGATGATCCAAGCTCCACCCGTTACAAATATAACTACTGGCTTTGGTTTGTCACTGTCGGGTGGTAAATACAAGTCGAACCTGACCATCATTGTCAATGGCAAAATTATTGAGCAGAAAGCACCAGCAACGGATGAGAATGAATATTACCAAACGACTAAATGGAAGGGGAACGAAGTATTAGACTCCTGACAAGTCACATACTGAATCATCAACAAAAATAAGCTCTCTAACCTGTTTCGAGGTTGATCTCCATATACAACACTTCGATGTACACGCGGGTCAAAATAATAGAAGTATCCCACTGCAATTAGGAGGAGGTCCGTTTGAGATTAATCAAAGCTCAGGAACATAGTGTAGTGAAGTGCCTCCTTACAATGCGACAGGAAAGAGCAACCCCATAGAAAGAGCACGTGCTTTGAAGTGCTTCGTTGACAAACAACACAATGCCCCCAGCAGACTTAGGATACATATACTTCCTACCACCAACCCTTCCTAACCGTGGTCAGAACAAGTGGCAGTACTACACTGTTTATTCCACTTAGTGTAAGCCACACTAATTCCAACTCAGAGAGCTGCGGATCAATCATCTAGTGAACACATATTTAGAAGCGAATCACTTCATCAAACACTTCTCTATGCTTGAGCGACACAATGCTCCTCCACATTATTTTGGAGATGACACTGAATATAGTTAACAGGGTAGTTTGATAGCAAGGTCCTCATAGGATTCATGCAACCACCGACATTGGTGAATTCGGAGGCCCAATAGGTTGAGAATGGACCAATAAGTAAGAGCCAAGTTGGTAAATTCACCCTGAATAAAGCCTGGCATGAGAAAGCTTGCGTAAAGACTGAGTCGGATGAACTTGGTAAACCATCGCGTTCCGATTCTGTTACATGAGACCAAGCCACATCATTATCGCATACTAAATGAAAGAGACACAAAGGAGACAATAACAATACAAAGTTAATCGTCAAAACCTTCCAAATCAACTGACAATAGAGTTATCGTTTAGACCATCCCTCGTTATTCCACCTTGTATTTTTCCTTTCATGTGTGAAGTGTATAAGTGTAAACCGTTCGCGGATCAAAACTCCCAACATCAAACTCAAAGGACAACAAAATTACTAAAATTTATTTACAATTTTGTACAGAGATAAAGTAGTCAACCGATTGAGAAAAAGTCGCTAAAATTCTAGGAACATAAAAAAAGAGAGGGGAAGATTCTGAAGAGACGCCTACTTACCCGAGCAACTTCAATAGCGTAATAGCTAATCGGGTAATCAAGAAGGTCTCAGACGCTGCCTTATGCGTAAACTCCCTCAGAGAACCTTGACGATGAGGACCATTTTCATAAAATTTATTAAAGTCCGAAATGGTCCTGCGCCGCCGATTCTGCTCAAGCATTTACGTGATCGCCATGACTTCAATGACAGCGAGAAAGAAGACAAGTTTAACAGAATGAAAGAAATCAAATGAATGAATGAAAAAAGACATCAAGTGTGCGAGGATTCATCCCCCACCCATTCCAATACAGTGGATGTCGACGTTTACTGCACTATCCCAGGTACACTCGCTATCAACCTTGGTCTTCCAGATACTTCACAATGCATAGCGTCCCGTTCGGATGACGTCGAACTAAAATTCGGAGAGCTAATCGCGATTGTGATGTAATAACTAATATCCAACCTGTTAAAATAAGAACGTTACGCAGTTACACGGACATAGGCGCTTCCCCTTCAATTAAAACATATAAACTTCATGAGCAGATTCATGTACTTCACGGCGGTGTATAAAATGGAAATCGTCACATTAACTATCCCTATCGGGCTAAATAGAGAAGAAATTGGTTGTTAATCTGAGTACGCTCTACTGTAGATCCTGCGATCTTCGCGGTAACCTTTGAAATTTCCTTCTAAACCCAAAGTCCCAAATTATCAAGAACTGCCGGCGCCGTCTGTCTATTCATGCCAATACCGCCCTCACTAACACGCTCATCATGCAAAATTACCTGACTAGTGACTATAACGCCTCAGGATTATTCTCTTCTCTTCACTTCCGAGAATATGCTTCTCCAGCTAATCGCTTCAACAATTCTTCCAAGGCATTATTCCTAACCGTCACTAACGAAGGTCAAGACAGACTAATACCACAAGCTCCATAGCTATCGAATGCTGCATCTTGCGAGTGCTTCCAGTTGCAGATCTTTTCAAGACAGCATGTCCAGGAACGATGCTAAACTACACGACCACGACAGCTTGCTCTGTCCAGAGAATTCATTTTCCCTACTTTTTTAAAAATGCGTCAACATTCCCTCCAAAGACATCATTCCTCGCCGTTACTAACCAAGGCTAATGCAACTCACTATTGAATGCTACACTTTGCGATTGCTTCCATCGGCAGGTATTCGCAAAAGACCGTGTCCACGAGCTAAGCACTACTGTTAAGCTTACGATCCTAATCGACATGACCAAACAGTTTGCTCTGTCCTCACGAATTTTTTCCCCCCCTTTCCCTTCAAGAAAATGCGTCATCATTCCCTCCAAAGAAATTGCATGTCCAGGAGCAAAGCCACAACAATTCAAACTGCACTGCATTAATTAGCATACCCGTTGCGACACCAGTTTCGGCGTGGCTGCAGTAGCAACAACATCCGACTTAAACCGCGATGCTGCTGCCAACTTGTGGCTGTTCACGAACACCTTCCCGTTTTGCTGCTGCAACAACTTGCGGCTGCTCCCCGCCGCGACCTCCCGCTGATCCATGTCCAACGCCACAATCCCTCCTCCTCCATGCAGCATCGTCAAAATCTCCTCGCTGAGAGGCATCCCCACAGCATCAGCCAACTCCCCCTCCCCCTCCCCTTCCTCCTCCTCATACAACAACACCAACTCCTTTTCCTTCACCAACACTCTCACGCCATTCCCAACAATTCGAAACCCAGACTCCGCGACCGCTTCCACGCCGACGCCCACGCCGACGCGTCGCCCGCGTCCCACGCCCACACCACGCGCTTTGCGACACCACTGCGGCACCGAAGCACGGCTGCCGGCAGCAGAGCCCTCGGATGATCCGCCATGCTCCTGCTTCGGGGACGTCGCTGCACCGCGAAACTGTCCGGGGGAGGTGACGACACGGCAGTTAGGGTTTCCAGCCAGCAAGGACGACGGGTTCCAGAAAGAAACGGTCCTACGGACGAACTCAGGCCACGGACCAACAAACGGGGGACCAACAAACGGGGGACCAAACGGGGGACCGAACTGGGGACCGAACCGGGGACCGAACTGGGCACGTCTAATGGCTAGGGATTTCCACATGACTTAAGGCTTTGCTAATCTCGTTCCAGGCTCTGGATTAGGAGGACTGGAGAGTGGAGAGTGTCTGTTCTGGGGTTTTTGGAGAACTGGACTGGACTGTGTTTGCAGAGTGAAAGCATGTGACTGAGTGTGCAGGATGTTGATGGAGTTCTGTAAAGGACATGCCAGGGGATGACACATGGCTCTGGGGTAAAGTGACCAATGGAACAGTAAGTTATAGCCACACAAAGTTGGAAAGGTGGGTCGTCGTGGGCAAAAAGATCATTGCCATCACATTTTGCAGCACTAACTTATGGCAGGGCAGGGCGTTGTCAAATGGAAATGGAAAGTGGGCATTTTGAAGTTTGTGTTTTTACCCACTGGGGAAAACACTGGAAATTTTTTATTTGCCATGCGTGATAAAATTTGGGAAATTTTTGAGTTCAGGTTGGGATTGGGAGGCCTCAAGTTAGGGAGGAGGGGTGGAGAATGGAGGACGTTGAGCAACCACAAAATGGAGGTATTTTCTTTACATTTACCTCCAAAGCCCAACCTGAACTTGAGGCCTGCATCTTGAGCTCCATTTGGAGGTATTTTCTTTACAAATAGAAGCAAGATGCAGGATGCAGACTTCAGATGCCGACTTTAATGACTTTGAATGTCCACTTTAACAGACTTCAAATGCCCACTTTAACGTCTTGTAGCTACCCCAATTTGGATTTGGATTTTAGAATTCTTTCTTAAATGGGCATCATGTAGCTTGTTTAAATGATGAATCAATGATGAGCTTCTGCCTTCCACCCTCCTCAAGGCCATGGGCAACCTCAAAGTCCCTATTCAAAAAAAATTATTCAACTTTCTAATGCAAAAATTACAAGTTCAAATTGTGATTCAAAATCCAAGACTTGAATGATTCTTTGACCATTCTTTGTCATCATACAATTCCTTCATATTGGCAATCTTTGCCTTCCATTTTTGTAACTGTGAATCCAGGCCATATTGTACATGATGCAAGCATGCTATTTTTTGTTTGCAAAAGCCCTCATTTTAGCATCCCCATTCTTTAACCCTTAAAGGACCAAGGCCTTATTTTTGCCAAAAGAACATTCAAAACTGTCATTTCTGTAGCAAAGAGTAAAAAAATTTGAAAATTATTTTTTTGCACATCCAACTGTAGGATCTTATACCTTACTAGTATAAAAATGTGTGGAAAAAATTTCAGAAATTTTGACCACATAGATTAAAAGATATTTGTGTTTAAAGTGAAAAAAAACAATTTTTTCAGCACCTTGCGGGATTGGATTATTTGACTTTGAACTTTTTTAACTTAAATTTTTTGCACTACAGAGTTTTGAGCTTTTAATCCTTATTGTGTGAAATTGAGTTGAGAGTCTAGGGAAAAAAATATTCAAGAAAAAACTTAATTTTCATGCTTAAAAAAAATTGTTAAGTAGAAGTAGGTATGAGAAAGAAGGAAAATCTAAATTATTAATATATTTAAGATGGAATTAAAATGCACTAATCCCAATGGTGAGATTGTTCTAGCAAGCAAAAAAAATCATATATAATTTTTTCTTCAGAAAAATTGTAAAAATTGCATTCAGAAATGAATTCTATAAGTTATTTCTTCAGGAAGATGCTTTAACTGCCCAATAAACAAGATTGTCCATAACTTTCTCATAATAAGTCCAAATGGAATGAATCAAAGTTTCCCATGTAGACAAAAATATAATCTAAAAGAAAAACAATTCAAAAAAAAAACAATTCAAAATTTTGCAAATTTTTTTTGCTGCCCGGACTGCCCCCCGTCCCCTATTTTGAGCTTATTTGGTCATAACTTTTGTTTCTGGGCACCAAATGTGAAAAAAAACTATATTCTCACAAAGATCATCAATTTTTCTATCTTCAAAAAAAATTTCAAAAAATTATGACAAAATTTCAGCCCATAGGTACCTACCCAAAATCCAATTTGTCCCTTGAAGGGACAATGGTCCTTTAGGGGTTAAGAACAACGGAGAGCATCATTGCTACAACCAATAAGGAAGGGAATTGGATTGAAGACCTTTAGTAAAGATGTTTTGTCCCTCTCTATGTTACAATTGGCCTTACTAATATGCCCACGTTATATGCCTGGGTCACAATAGAGTGTCCCATTCTTCTTGTTTGCCAAGCATGCCTTAGTGAACTTCAACATCTACAATGCCATTGTTTCAGGCCGCTCTTATGATCCTCGTTCCCTCATGCACCTACAATCCTCCTTCCTCAACCTTTGATCCTTTTTCCCCCCATGTTGAGTTCGTATTCTCTCCATGGTGATGTTGGAGGTGTTTAGCATGTGCAAATTTTTGCATTGGGGGTTTATTACTACCAATTCTTCTTGGAGCTTCTTCTACCTACTAGTGCACTTCTACTGCACTTGTTGATCTTGTTGCATTCAAAATTGCAAGGAATAGGGTGAGGGCTTACAAGAATAAAGGATACACTTCAAAAATCACTCCACATATGGTGTCCTTTGTATCACTTTACAAACAATATGTGAACAATAGCAACTCATATCCACTTAGAAGTGGTGAAGCAAATCTCTTTCCTTTATTTCTTCACTTCTCAAGCAAGTCACTTTGAACTTCAGTGCATGTATTTTTTGTCTACATGGATGGTGCCACAAAGGCTATTATAGGGCTTTTTTATTATCTTTGTCTTTCATTGCTACTTGCATTGTGAATGTTGCATTATTGCAACATGGTGGTTATCCTAGTATATACCTTTGTGATTGTTGTGTTCTTAGTGTACTTGCCATTGATTATGTTGTTGTTGACAATGGCTAACATGTAGCAAGACTTCCACAATGTTGTCTACATCAAAGAGCTTGGTGCCATTGTCAATATGGAAGAAGTTGGTACTAATGTGAAGCTCAAAGACATTAGTGCCATTATAGTCCAAGGTGAACTTTTGACAGCTCCTATTATAGAACTAAGCACTAAACTCGGGGGGTGCACTATATAGGAACTCCGTTGATCATGTGTGAACAAGCCCCTATTATTTGGAGGCTATGTAGGTAATTTTTTTTTTAATTTATAGGAGGCTTCTTTTATCTAAATTTCTAAAATTTGCTTATTTCATATACCCTATATTTTAGTTGAAATTTTTTTGGGTGTTTATTTTTTATACCCTATGTTCATTATAAATACAACATAGTAGACAATGTTTTACTAAAACTTAGAAGGATAAGATGCACACTTTTTCATGAGAAGATTTGCCTGAACATTACACTTGTACTTTGTAGTTAACCTTGAATGTTGAAATTACAAACTATATTCACAGAAGAAACGCGGAATTACACCACTTGCAATGAAACAAATTGAATGTGGTATTGATATTGGGTACTTGAATCAAAGTTCAAAGTTCAAAATTACTTTTTGGTATAATTTTAGATCGTGGTGACACATTTAGACCATCATGGTTTACACCACTTGCAATGAAAAGAATTGAATTGAGCACGCATTGTATTTGTTTGTCACTTACACCTTACACACCAGCGACAAAGATGCAACTTTGTATGGCAATGAATACGAAGGATTGCATTCAACAATGATGACACGGAGTTCTGTCCACTTCAAAAGCAATCCCTTATACAATTTCAATATAAACTCATGATGCATTGATGCTTCAATTTGTTTCTTGGAATGATTCAAAACTTTTAGAATTCTTGTTTGCATAATCTATATATTTGTGCATATTTGATTCAAGAAGTAATAAAAAACACAATTCCATCATTTGTGTGATCATATTTGACAAGACTAATTTCCCACAAATGGTTGGTCACATCCACACCACATATATGCATGGTGTACTCTAGATGTAGTGGTGAAGTCTTCACAATTATACACTCAATATCATTTCAATGGTGCACTTTGCAATTTCACAAAGAAAAGCCTGAGTTTTTTTTATCCATCCATATCACTACACACCTTCATAAAAACGCCATTCTAAAATTCTTTGTGGATGTTTCCCAAATTATTTTGCAACCTTCATTATAACTAGTAACCCAATCCCATTTGCTTTCATTGTCCCTATTACATAAATGGATTTCACCCTCAATCTCATATTCATCCATTGCACACCTATTTGTCTCTCAACAAATCCTTTTCAATGTCTTTTTAGATCAAAACATTATAAATAATTGAAACATGATAGGAACCTTTTTTCATTTTATCCTCAATCTCAATGATTTTCCAGAGAAATCACAAGGAATGGAATAGAAAATCATGTACCACTAATAGATGAGTTTGTGAAGACAAAGAGAATAATACCAAGGAAGTTTACATTTAGTTGAATACTGGAGGAATTTCCTTGAAGATTCTATGAAAACCTAATTCCTTTGGAGGCTAGGTATGTCGCTACTATTCAAGAAGGAAAAATTATCATTCAATATTTTTTCAAAAAATATTGTATTGCTTTTGAATAGTAATTTTGCCAATGACGCTAGCATGTGAGCCTACAAGTCTTGAGCCTATGTGCAAGTAGATATTCTATAACTATTGAAGGTAACTATTGAAGGTGTTTATAAACACCTTCAATAGTTACCTTCAATATCTTCAATATTTACTATTGAAGGCGCCTATAACGTTTGTACTTATAACTATGAAAGGTGCTTATAACATAGGTACCTATAATATAAATATCCTATAACCATCACTAGACTAAGGCTTTCTTCTAGACACCTATAATATAAATATCCTTTAGCCATGGAAGGTGCTTATTACATAAGTACTTGTAACATAGACACTTATAATTAATATAAGCACCTATAATATAAATATTCTATGACCATGAAAGGTGCTAATAGCATAGGCACCTATAACATTGACACCTATAATTAATATAGGCACTTATAATATAAATATCTTGTAATTGTTAAAAGTATCTATACATATCTATAATATAGGAGCCTAGACTCTTAGGCTCATGGACTCAAAATCCTAGGCTCACATGCTAATACCCTTGGTAATGTTGCTAAACAAACCTGCTTGACCGCTTGAATGATGCCAAAATCACATTCATTCATAAGCTTGAGGCAAATTATAAGCAAAATTAAAGCTATTCCAATGAGAGAATTATATATCCAATTATATATTCCATCTTCCTACAAATTAATAGTCCAACAATCAATTTCTAAGCTTATGTGTTCAATTGGGCCTTCATTTCTTAGAGTGCATTTCAATGAATTGAGAGAATTGTACTACTACAATAAGGCTGCACACATGCATTAATGACCTTCTTGGAAGATTTTCACTAAAAATATGTTTGTTTTTAAAATTTTATTGAAAATTTTCCTACAAGGTCACAAAAAAGTCATTATAAAATATCTTCCAACTTAAACAAAGATTAAATTACCCCCATGTTGTTGTATACTCAAATGGTTATTCACTATGGGTCATTAATTGGTTAGTGTAAAAAGTAACATGACCAATCTAACAATGCTATGACCCCTTAAATACCATAAATGCTACAATACCACCACTACAACCAATGTTAAATAGTATGTTCTTGTGAAAAATAGTCTAAACCATATTTACTAAATAACCATTTTGGTGTTGTAGTGCCAATAGTTGATATAAGATGAGTCATCAATTCATTTTTTTTCTTCAAATGCCAATTCAAATCAAAGGTTTAGACAAATTGAAAACCAATATTCCAAAGAAAACTAAAGATATTCACAAATTTAACTCAAATTCTTCGCAGCCCTAATCTTTGCATAATAAGGTGAGGGATAAGGTACCTTCCAAAATGCACCATTGACCTAAAATTGCCATCTTCACTCTTGTGTACACCTCCAAAATCAATATGCACCCATGTGGAAGAAACAATTTCAGAACCTCTATCCAAAAAAACTTCAACTCTTCATAACTTTTGCATATGGTATCCAAATGCCATATTCTTTGGTCCATTGGAACCTCCTTTCACTTGCCAACAAAAATATATGAAAATTTGAGTAGTGTTATAACACTAACTAGGCACAAGGCATAATATCAATAAGTGACATTGGTAGGGGGTGCCTACATTTTTGGTACACAAAGTCAAGGAAAGATGTTGCTCCTGCTTTCTATATGAGTTTGGTGTGGTGGATGTATCCATGAACAAATTGAATTGTTTCAATTGAAAGCAAGATTTGCAGACTCGAGAATTGCAAAGAGTCACATGAAGATCAGCTACTCTTGTGTGAGTGTTTTGGTACAATGGATGCATGGTTGGTTTGAAAGTCAAATTTTGAAAATTTATGATAGCCATGTGATTAGAAAGCAATTTTTTTGCTATTTTACAAAGTCAAGACCCTTGCAAAAAATTGCTCTAATGCATAAAAATCAATGGTCAGTTCAGAGCAAGGAGTTGGCACCCTCTTTGTACTTGTATACAAGAAATTACTTTGGGATGTTAAATTCTTTAATATAATGATAGATTTCCTAAAAAAGCAACTCACTAAAATACAGTTGTTAAGAAAAAATGAACGTAGGTAATAATAAAACCATCCTTATTACTTGTTTTATTGAATACTCTTCATAGTAAAAGCACTTGTTTTATTCTGTGTTTGATTTCTAACTCATGTCCTTTTCTCTTAAGGTGAAACTACTTTAGCATTATGAAGCCCTACTTTTATACCCTAAACAGTTGCACAAATGACCAAGATCCAACTATTCAACCACTAAGGTTATATCTAGCCTTGTGAGAAATAACATTCCTGAGGCTTAGTATGCTATTTCTCATAACAAGACTACTTTCACATTACCTAGTCTATTAACATACCAAAAATGCTAAGTTATCCAATCATGAACGTACTCAAATCCACGAATCTATTCTTCAAGTATGCTGTGAAGTTACTGAACTTGGGAATTCAAAGTGGAGCAGAGTTTGTTCATACCTCACCACTAGCACTGATAATTCACTTGATGGAAAATAACATGGACATAACCTCTGTTGTGCAATTAAAGACAAATAGATGAATCTTAGGAATAGAATCTCTCTACAAAAGACTTGGATGGAAGTAAAAACCAATGTTGTACTATGGTCATCAACTAGGTCTTGAAAATGCAGCCAAGCTCAAGACAGATCAATTGATTTAGTTAATACTAGTACAGTACAACACTGGTGGAAGACACTGCCTTGTTAAATCCATTCAGTGAAAATTGATCCATTCTATGGCTGGCAGGAATTGTTTCTATCACATCAATAATTACATAATAGCACGAACTGTTATGTGAAGGGTATCATCAGCAAACCAATCGTACATGTTAGGTAGTTCATTGTCCACACGCTCCCTGAATCTCGCAAGAGCTCTAGGAATGTTGGTCAAGAAGTGCACAAGTGTCACCCCTGACTTGAATCCTCTGTAGTGTCCTGACCGATTACCTGTCGATGAGAACACACAAGATTATAAGGCAACAATACAAATGCTCATTTGTTGATACCAACACTCAGATTTGTCATTGCGGACCTCCAAGCACAGATACTGAATAGACAAAACTCATGGCACATCAAGCAAGGTGAAAAATCTTAGACTTGTCTACAAAGCTCTGTGACAAGACTATCTTTGAATATCTAAACACAAAGCACTTGAGAATTTGAGAGGGAAGATGTACCATCCTTAGATGCATTGAAGTAATAATTGTCAAGATTTTCTCGCTGGAACTCATCAAGAACAGCTCGTACACTAGCGCAATGGTCAATGTTAAGTTTCCGAGTAGTGACTGGACGGGTGAGCCTAATCTCCGTTGACAAGAGTGTTTGTTCAAGGCAACAGTTGGCAAAAACAACAAGTGAGAGTTCCTTCACTTCAACTGGTGGGGTTGTGGACATCAAGTTCGAATTTTCTTCACTGCAAGAAAGGTGAAACAATAGGCTTAGACATTTCTTCAAAACCAAAAATCACCTCAAATAACAATCTAGTATTGTATACAATATGGCAAGGACCAAAGTTTGTAGATCCTCTTAACCGTAAGTGCCAAAAGAAACCACTTCTACTTCCATACCTATAGGAGTTGAAATAGATTATTTAGGAAGCTTCAAGAAAGGGAACACAATGTTCCAATAGAGAGAAGAAACCACACCCTATATTTTGCATTAATAGAAATATGCTTTGAAAGTTACTATAATTGACTTTCATCTTCCAAAGTGGACTTCCAATTTTCAACCTGGACACTTAACATTAGAGATTAATCTAATAAGTCGACTAATGTACACCTAATTGCCAAATATATGAGATAGTGAATTACGCTTTGTAAGACTTGATGCAAGTTGAGAAACCCTGAGGCTTGTCATTGTTCTTTGATAATCAATGGTTGAGATCAAGCAAGTAGTACCTGCAGATATTACGGAGCTTTTCAAGATCTTCTCTACTGAGTCGTTTGTTGTCACGAAGGCAACCAATGCTGGTTTTGGGCCACTTTGATCCAGGATACTCCTTCACTAAACCAGGGTACAAATCTGCAATGTGACTTTTGAGCTAATCAACAATTTCAAGCCAAAAAAATAAATTAAAACAGTGTCAAAAACCCTCCAAAAGTCATGGCCCTAATTATGAACACGTTTTTCTTAGAGGTATACGTACAAACTTCACCATGATTTTTCACAACCTTATCCCTCATAACAATGTTTCCAATAAAATTAGATGATTATAAGAACATTTAGACAACATCATCCATAAGGAGGCCATCAAATGATCATTTTGACCATAGAGAGGCCTTCCCATGAATTATCGACAACATCATCCAAAGGACACAAAATGTCCAATATCGATTCAAGGAGGAGTGACAATATTTTCTTTGTGATGTTGCCTAAAAGTTCCTGGAACACTCTAATTATTAATGACTGTTTTTTCCACCTAATGCAATCAAACATGCACATTGAAAGCTTTAAACCCTTATATAATTTGTATCCGTCTTTCACAAGACCTTGTAGAAAGGGACAAATGTAAATAAAAGCAGGCCTCAAATTCCAAACACATAGTTACCAAATGAGCTCCATGAGATCAAAATCAGTGTTATGCTATCAGTCATGCTCAAACCCACTATTTCCTATTGCTAAACAATTGAACGCAAAGGAGCTAATAAATTACCTTTGAAAATTAGCAAAGGTTTAGATTTATGTCATTGTGCCCCAGCTCAAAATTTTCCCCAAATCACAGAAAGAACATTGTGCTCAGCTCTTTACCTCCAGAAGAGCATCTGGAAATCCCGTGTATGCAATCGTCAGAACCCCTTGCCAGCTTACAAAGAACTCGGCGACCTCAAGCATGCACGCAGGAGTATTAGCCACCAAGGATGCCAAGCCACCGGAAGTAAACGTGGTAGCGGCCATTGTTTGCATCGTTTGCATTGTGGATTAGGGTTTCAAAGAAAGCTCATCTTCCAGGGATAGCAATCAATCAAAAACTTCTCCTGAGCAAACAGACGAACGTCAGCAGGCACTTTGTGCAGCAAATCTCAACAAAGGAAGAACCAGATACAAACACACTTCGACAGATTCAGGGAGCTTTGCGGAGACACAATTCAAATTGACCTATTCGCTAAGTAAGGATTATAAAGTGACAATCCAATGCGAGAGTGTGTACCCTATTCCTAGACGCAAAAATCTTGGTCAATAGAGGAAAATGTTGATTGAGAGAGATGTGCAGCAACTGAAACACTGGTCTTGTGTTGGTTCTCGATCCTCCACTAATAAACTTCGAACCCTCAGAACTTTTGCATACGGTATCCAAAATGATCCAGACTTCTGTCTTTGGATGCCTCTGTCCAAACTCAACAAGCCCCAATTCAAATTTGATCATTCCTGCACAGGTAACTAAGCTCGCAACCAAATCGTGACGGGTTTGCGATCTCGTGCCTCACCTTGCGATACTGGTCAATCCGTCAAGAGCTTCCACAACGCTTTGAAATCCGCAACCGAATCAAACCGGTGACACAAGCGGACCACTGAATGCACGCAGTAAACCTAATGTTAGAGCTCGAGATGGCTAAGGAATGTTTGACCTAATTTCAAGGCCATACAACATCCGGAGAACAATTTTTCTTTTTATTGGAAGGTCTTTAGTTAATTTTGAAACCCAAAAGAGTAGAATTAGAAATTTTCCAAATAATTTAAAAATTAAAAACAACATTTCTTGCAATTTGATTTTGAAATTAAACCATTTTCACACATTAGTGTTGAAATTGAGTTAGGACTCATCATTTTTGTCTATAAACGTATCTATAATTATCCTAACAAGGTTTTCAATATGGTAAATTTTTTTTATTTAGTCTAGTTGATGGTTAGAAGGGCAATCCCAATTATGTAACCCCTAACTTGAATACGAAGGCCCTTTCCTCATCAAAAATCACTCAAAATTGCCATTTCTATTGCAAAGTCAGAGCACAAAACTTTATAAATTGCTTTTCTGTGTGTCTAATTGTATGATCTTGCACTAGAGTTGGTATAAGAATGTGGGGAAGAAATTTCAAAAACTTTCACTTTATAGATTGTAACTAAAGATATTTGTGTTTAAAACGAAGAAAGTTGGTTTTTAAGCATGTTCCTTAACTTGAAGGGTGAAAAGAGCAATTTGTTTAGATTATTTTGAAATGCATTTTTAGGCATAGCATGAATAAATTATAAATGTTCAAAGATTGCAAAAAAATTTATACAATGAATAGTTGTATCCAAATTGTTTATCATGAAGAGAGTCTTTACATTTTACGAAAATTTACATTGGAGCTAGTTGCAAAAATAGGTTACAATTAGGTGCAATTGATTCAAATTTTGCCTTGTGTTTTAGGTGGTGAACCATCAACACAAGACAAACATTTTTTAGAATTCTTGAATTTAGACTAAAATTTCATGTTGTATTGGTGAAATTTTTTTCCAAAACTTACACCATTATAAAAAAAAATTGAGTGTAGATAATATAAAAAATCATTATTAGTGTAAGGTAGGATCACCCTAAATGAGCAAATTTCTTTGACAAGCATTATTGAATGTCAAAAGGCTCTCATTTTTCAATCACATAAAGACAATGTTACAATTAAGTTGGAGGAAATTCAAGATCAATATTTGATTATAATATGCAAAAAGTTGTTAGTGGTCAAAATTGACTTGGTAGATTTTTTAAAAACCATGCCCTATTTTCAATGTTCACATGTTGAAGAGAGTGCTACAAGCATCTACTTTTTCTCTGGGTTCTTTTGGACTTTTTTGAAAAATTGATAGTTAAGATTGCCCCCTGTGTTTTACCCCAACAAAAAACACTAAAATTTTTTATTTGCTAAATATGATAAACTTTGCAAATTCTGAATTTATATTTGCAATCAGAGGCCCTGAATTAGCTATGGATCATGATAAAATACAAAATTTAAGTGGCACAAAATAGGGGGCAATTTTTACATTTACCCTTACATGGGGCAATCCTCCCTGGCCTTGGAAAACATGCTTAGTTGGACAGAACAGAACTAGGCTCTGAGTCACGAAGTTGGAGAAATCGAACGAGAATCGAACGAGAATCGAACGAGAATCAAACGAAATTTCAACGAGAGCCGAACGACTGTCCAACGACCGTCCAACGAGAAATCCGTCTGCAACTGAAGTCCCCCAAGTCGCCAGTTCCCAGAGACCGCCGCCACGATGCTCCCGATCACTGGCTGCCTCCGTATTAGCACCAGTCTCCCAAATGAATCCCCAGCTTATTACTCCCAATTCCCGTGTCCATCCCCTGCATCTCCAGGTCTCCAGGACTCCCCCACGAATCAACAGCTCGCTTCCTGGATAACCATGGCCAACGACAACAGGCAACGACGACGGGGGCTCCATGCCGACGGACGGGCCCATACTTAATTACAGTCAGGCCTCATGCTTATCCGATCCAGTCCACATGGCCTTGGGCAATCAATATCTCGTCGTCGTTCTTCCTAAGTTAGTGCAGTGAGTCCTGGGGTTTCAAAACTCCAAATCAGGGGAGAATTCTTGCCCGAATTGGAGCTCGGATTGAAGCTCGGATTGAAGCTCGGATTGGAGTCAGTGACGGTGCATGGTGGGGCGAACTCTGATTGAAGTGGGGAGCGCAATCGGTTCTTGCTGAGGTGCGTTTGGGAGATGGAGTTGATGGTCAAGTGCAGCATTCATTGGAGTTAATTGGGTTGCATTGTTGGATCCGCCTTCAGTTTCGTGGTTATACAGTCCATGGAATTTTTGAAGAGTTTCATAATCAATGTCCAGTGATGGTAGAATAGGATACACGCATGTTGCACAGGGAAAATCCAAAAGGTTCGTGCATGGAATATTTGAAGAGTTTCATGGGCAATGTCCAATGATGGTAGAATAGGATACACTAGGATATATACACGAGAACTGGAATTTGGACAATGAAAGAGGACATGGCTTCAATTTCCATATTGGTGTGCTTCTCTTGTGCGATCCATGTCTGTCTCCGCCATGTAGCTGTTCTCTGCTTCGTTCCTTTTGCATTCCTGTTTTTGCAAAGCTCAGAAGTTAGGGTAGGGTTGTAGTGACTGGTTATTGGGGTAACTCTGGAGTGGGGATCTGGATCGTTTCTTGCTAAGGTGCGTTGGGGGAGTGGAATTGATGATCAAGTGCAGCCCTGAAGATTTAGGGTTTCATTTTTGGGTTTCGCCCTTCTGTTTCATCTTTTAACTGTTGTGCAATGTCAATTTGGAGTTTGGAGAGGTGCAGTTAGTCTAGTGTGACACGAGATCAACTGCATTGTATCGTTGGGAGAGGTTGAAATGATTTTCCTCTTCAACCTCTGTATCTCTTGTTGTGAACCTCCTACACTTTGTTTGATTGAAAAATCGAAATTGTAGGGATGCGATTAGTGTCGTGGAGTAGGGTGTACTCCATTGAGTTTTCAATTATGGAGAGTTCAAAGAGAAACACTATGCGTAAAGCGGGAGGCTTAACAATATTATCATTATTTATTAGTTAGGATTTAGGGTTGTGGTCTACTGTGTTTCGTAGGTGGGGTAATCGGTCGATCTTGTTGTAGAACTATTTGATGATCGCCTCGAAATTTAGGAAAACTTCATGAAAACTTCGAGTTTATCAGATGGTTGGCTTGTATGGTCTCGGAGCTGTACGAGCACTTTGTTACTGCGTCTTGCTGATCAATCGAGCATGTCACTTCTACTGTCTCGGTTAGAATCTTGAGTTTTATTGATGAAGTGCTTGATTTTCTGATATTCTTGTTGAGCAATTGAAGGCGCTTGGGGTTAATATTTTTGAGCTTGCAGCAGTTCTATTTTCAAATTGGTGTGTGAAGACGCGCAACATCATGAATGCGTTGAAGGGACGGGCAGTCATGAACGCGCTGGAGGCCACGAATCTGTACTTCAAGCGCGCTGTGAAGCTGCTGAAGTTGGATTCCAGAGTGGAGCGGAGCTTGCTCATCCCGTACCGTGAAATCAAGGTATGACAATTCCTTTCTACCAAACCCTTTGAGATTGCAATCATGCAATTAAGTCGTCCTTCCTTAGCCAAGTACTCCGTAGCAAGTTTAGCCAACTGGAATTAGTTACCGAATGCCTGCACTGCCCAAGTTGTGCCAGTTTGCAAATTGGTGCAAATTTCTTGACTACTAACTTGCAATTTGACTTTTACATTGTCTTGAGACCAATCAACTCAACTGTGCAATGCTATACTAGTGCACTAATTGTGCCCATACTGGTTGCATTCATTTCCACTGGTTAACGTAACTTCATGATTTTGGACAAGTGAAGGGGTTGCACACCTCAAAACATCGAGTGCCAATTTCCCCTTCAAAGATGAATAGAAGTTTGATACGTAGTTTTTTGAACTTCGACAATTTAGGTCAGAATTATTGAAGGTGGAATGGGGATGCTTTAATCGAGTCCCTACCCTAAAATTTCTCTACGGATACTTTGAAAACTCCAAAATGTACCTGTGTAAGAGATTGCTTTTAGAGCTGGGTAGTTTTGGCAGCCCCTACCTAAGGTTAACACCTCAGTTATCCAATTGCCACTACATCGCATTGGATGGACCATTTTGTAGGTTGAGTGCACAATACCGAGAGACGATGGAACGCTGTCATCGTATGTTGGTTTCCGAGTCCAGCACGACAACTCCCGGGGCCCAATGAAGGGCGGCATTCGGTACCATCCAGAGGTAACTCCACGGTTTAAGCTCTGAGGAATTTCGGTTGGAAGTACTTGAATGGGAAAATTGAGAAATCAATTGTTAGCGAATCGGAGCGAGCCTTGGGAATTGAGATCAGCTCTTTTTGATTCAAATTGAGTGAGTCCTTTGTTGTCAAAGTTTGTGGGTCGTAGACTATCACAAAGGATTGCTGTGTGAGTAGAGCAATTGATCCTTAACTCTAAATCACTCTGGATTTTTTTCATTAATTACCTATTAATCTTGCACGAACATAGTCATTAAAGAATGCCATGTTGTGTGATGTAATATAGCATAATATAGCATTTCACTTAAGACCAAGTGGCCAAACTGAAAATAGAAAATTCGCTTTGGTATCTGATAGTCAATTAAGAATAGAAAGTTCACTTTGGAAGGAATGGAAGCTGATAGAGTGATAGTCAATTCCAGTAACTTTCTAAACATTGATTTATATCATTCAAAATGTAGGGCATGATTTCTTCTTCTATTGGTACTAACGTCTAATTTGTTACTTTCCTTGAAACTTCGGAAATGATTTTTTTCAGCTATTGTAGGCATGGAAGTGGCATGTTTGGCCATTTAACCACTTAGTCCTCCTTGCACCCAATACTGTCATTTTTGAAATCCAAATTTTCATTTTCACTGTGAATGGTGATTTCAAATCCGTTCTCTGCCAATTCATACCTCAAGCACAGTTGTAGCAGTGAGGGTGGTGTCGTAATGAGAGGCTGTTAATGAGAGTATCCTCAACGTGTTTGGGGTATTGCACATTCCGCAAGTTGTTTCCACCAGATCTTGTAACAAGGGACTGGTTCTCTTTTGCAGGTGGAGCTGGATGAGGTGAATGCCTTGGCACAGCTCATGACGTGGAAATCGGCCGTTGCGAATATCCCATACGGAGGAGCCAAGGGAGGCATTGGGTGTGACCCTCGGGACTTGAGTGCCACGGAGCTCGAGCGATTGACGCGTGTATTCACGCAGAAGATTCATGATGTCATCGGTCCGAATCTTGACGTTCCGGCTCCGGATATGGGTACCTCAGCTCAGGTATGGTTCTCCTTCATATAGACTATCCCTCTTCTGTTTTTCCAGCATGATAATTCTTTTGATTATGTCCGTTTTAAGGAAGCAGTTGATGCTCATGTTTGAAAGTAATGTAGAACTTACTAGCACCGCTAGAGACCTGGTTCTGTCTACTTTAACGACCCCTGTTTGCATCTGCTCATCTCTTCCAATTCACTTGGTTGACCTTCAATTAGCAACCAATGGTTGTAAGCATGACTTGATGCTCATGTTTGAAAGCAAGGTAGGAGATGGTAATTCAGCCAGGAACCTGGTTTTGTCTACTGTATCCCATGTTATTCTCTGGTTCTGTCTGGCCATTGATCTTGGAATGGAAATGGGTCTGGTGACTGTCCCCTTCAGCAGTGGTTTTCTACTACTTGAGTGAGTGCATAAGAAATCATCAAATACATTGAGTGATAAAAAACAATTTGATCTCAAGAGAGTTTGGTTCCTATTCCCAATGTGATCTCTCCAGTGAGGATCTATGTCGATCCTCTTCCTTAGGGGCTGGGCTGGAAACGTTGAGCCTTTGTTTACATACACAATCTACTCCATGTATAATTGGCATGTTTTTTGTGCAGACTATGGCTTGGATATTGGACGAGTACGCAAAGTTTCATGGATACACTCCAGGTGTTGTAACTGGCAAGCCTGTGGTAAGAATACTGCATCCTTCTTGGATTTGTATCAATAAGCTGATGAGATATCTGATTTTTCTGACAGTCCAAAGCACTACGTCTCAAAATATCTCCTATTAGATAGACAAAGCTATTGATGGAAATCAACATTAATCTAATAGAACATTTAGTCAATATTAAGATAATGTTAAATTCATGTCAATTTAACGTTGGCTTAATGTTAACTTTATAGTCGCTAATATGGTATCAAGTTGATGCCGACGACACTAACATTAAGCTAACAGCATTTGCATCATACTAACTTTAACAAAACATGAGGGCTATTTCAGTCGAATGCCTATTAAATTGATATTTAAAATCTGTGAATCTAACGGGGGGTGTACTTATGAAGTAGAATTCCGTAGTGGAGTTGGACAGTAGCATTCCGTTAGCTCAAGGTGTCCTCTTAAGTTCCATGAAGAATTTTCTGTATTCATTGCTTCGTCTGTTGAAGTTGCTGTCAGAGTGATGCGTGTCTTATATGATTGTGAAGGATTTGGGAGGCTCTCTTGGTAGGGAAGCGGCCACTGGACGAGGTGTGTTGTTTGCAACCGAAGCTCTTCTTAAGGATCATAACCTCAGCGTCCGAGACCAGACATTTGTTGTCCAGGTAATTGAGGTCGTTTTTTATTTATTTGGAGAGATTATATGATTTGGCAAAGTGTTGGCCTTAATCTTTGACAGTCACAGCACGCAGAAGAAGGCAATCTCAGAGTTGTGTTCCAAATATCTTCAAACTGATTTTGTAGTTTTAGGGATTTATAATTGCTCTTTGCTCAATTTTGGTGACAAGAACTATAAAGTGGGGAGGTCTGACACCCCTAATTGAGAAATTCATGACATAATTATATTTCCACCTACATGATATGGCAGTTTGTTTCATGGTTTTGCCTTGATTGGCAGGGTTTTGGCAATGTGGGCTCTTGGGCATCGACTCTTATACACGAACAGGGAGGAAAAGTGAAGGCCGTCAGTGATGTTACTGGTGCCATCAAGAACAACTCCGGTTTAGACATCCCTGCGTTGAATGCACATGTGCGGAGAACAGGGGGAGTGAAGGGTTTTGAAGGAGCTGAAGCTCTGGAATCAGCGGCCCTGCTGGCGGAAGACTGTGATGTTCTCATTCCTGCAGCTCTCGGTGGTGTACTCAATGCGTAAGCAAAGCCTTGAATGGGTCAACCTTTCAACTTATTCATTTCTGGGTTTCAGAGTAGTTTAGGAGGCAAAGTGTTCAATTCTAGTGCTTCCAACGTTGGAATGAGAGGACCAAGAGGATGGTGGTTAAAGTGAAGAAACCTCATCTTCTCAAATTTCCAATAAGTCTCCCTTGTTGGAAGCATGAAGATGAGTCTTCAATCCCAAGAACAAAAACGAATTTGCAACATTGAAAATTGGTACTCGCCTCGTTGAGGTTCGTGGCAATTTCCAAGTGTTTCTTTCATTTGGCTAATATGAGCAATTCGCTCTTGTTTATTAAGAAGTTGGCATTTTCTTATTAAATAAGTGCCACTTGCTTTTGGTAGCCAAGAAAGAACACTATGTTAACTTTGGAAACGATTTTGAAGAATGTGATTGTGCTACATGACTCTTTCTACCCAAGGATGAGAACCTTCAACTATGGAATTGGCTACCCTGTATTTGCTCACTCTACTCTCAATCGTTACCTGTGATTTCATATGATGGGTTTGCCATGTAAGCTGTGTAGATACGGTGCTCCTTGACCTAGTCTTGGACCACCGTAAGCATCTACATGTTCAGTTGGATTTCGAGCCTGGGTTACTTATAAGTTGTCCTGTGTTGCAGTGAAACGGCTAAGGATGTTAAAGCCAAATTCATTGTGGAAGCAGCAAACCATCCGACTGATCCTGTGGCAGATGAGGTAACCTGCGTTCTTGTAATTTTCAAGCTAAAAATAGAAAGTTCCACTTTGAAAGCTTTAGTAACTTTCTAAACATATTTCTTCTGTCCAAAAGTGTCGGGAATGATATCTTCTTTCTACTGTTACATGTCATTTTCTCTGAAAATTCCTAAATGATTTGTTTTAACTCGCATTGATATGGAAATGGTCAGTTTTGGCCATTAATATAGGAATTTATGGGTTAAGCACCTGAGTCGCAGAAGTTTCTTGGTAGGTTGATTGAAACTTGAGAGATTTGATTTTTCAGATTCTGGAGAAGAGAGGAGTGATTATCTTGCCTGATATCTATGCGAATTGCGGTGGAGTGACAGTCAGCTACTTCGAATGGGTTCAGGTGAGACACTAGGTACTGTATATATCTTTCAGCAAAAGTGGGGACTGAGGCATTCCATCATTTCGAATGCCAAAATGTAATTTTCACACGGGATTCAAGTGGGTCTCAGTCAATGTAGGAATGACACATGCTAGAGTTTAAGAGAGAAATAATTAATTTGTGCTGAAAATACAGTACATCAGTTATATCATAGCTTTGAGAAAATGTGTGAGTTTTGCACCTAGATACGTTCAAACACCATATACTGACAACTGATTATTGTTCCTTTACGTTGGGTTCTGCGTTTTCAGAATATACAGGGATTCCCTTGGGAGGAGAAGACGGTGAACGCTAATTTGAAGAAATATATGGAGAATGCATACGCCGGCATCAAGGACCTCTGCAACACTCACAACTGCAGTCCGCGGATGGGTGCATTCACTCTTGGAGTCCAACGCGTCGCTAGGGCTACTCTCCTGCGTGGCTGGGAAGCTTGATTTTTGTACTCGATAACCGGACGAGGGACGTTAAGGTCCAATTCTGTTATCGGACGTAACCCTCCCCTCGTAAGTAGAACTAGACAATCAAACCTTGCAGATCTACCGACCCCTCAAAGAGAGTAAGGAAGATGGAGTTATGGCTCTAAACAACTCTAAGCCCTAAACCCTAAACCCTAAATTAACCCTAAATCGAACTGCATTGGGTCATATAGCAAAGAAGGTGATAGAAGGTGATAGAAGAGGGTTCTGTACTGTACATATGGATGACTTGCTGATGGGGTTTGTACAGGACCAGCGACATAGCAAAAGTCAACTGTAAAGGTTAGCATGAACAAGTTTGGTTTTGAAGTCCTTGGGTTTACCAGAGGCAGTTGTGGTTACAAAATGTTTGCAAAGCCTCTGTCACAGACCTTCAGCAAGAATGGCATTCGAGGATATCTGAAAAGCAAGGTATCTAATTTTTGAAAAGAACGGTGGTTGAGAAGAGGTATAGTGCCATTGCTCATGAAACAGTGTTCATGAAATTAGTTGAGAAGGGCAGTTCAATTACACTTCTCCACTAATAGTAAAAATGTAGAAAAACTGTTGCAATTCTTGTCATGTAATAATAATGGTATTCTTTAAGTGGAAGGCATCACTGCGGAGGAGAATAATGACTGTTGAGAAGGAAGTGAAAATCTTGAGAAGAAAAGTGGTTGAGAGAAATCAGTGCCACTATTCAACACTATTCAAGAAAGAATAAGGCAAGTTGTCTACATGCTTGAAAAATTTGAGATCATTTGTAATTGTACAACATATAGAAAAAAATAGTAAGTAGAAAGAAGTACAAAATGATTCAAAATATAAAATTGTTAACAATAAATTTATGGAATTGAACAAGACATGTAGGCTCCAAAGAATCACCTAAAAAACAATTCTACATGTTTGAGTTATAATGTAAGTCAAAATCGAGGAGACATAAAATTAGGGTTAGACCAATGTTGGCACATGCACTCAAAATGTAGTAGTGTAGCTTGTGAAAGAAGAGGCACTAAAATGAGACATATCAATGAAATAGAAATTATTTTAGTAATAATGTCTTAACCCCTTAAAGACCAACTATGTAGATTGTAAGATATTTGTGTTTAAACTAAAAGAAGTTAATTTTTAAGCACGTTCTTAGACTAGAAGGATTAGAAGGGCAATCTAGATAATCTTGAAATGCATTTAAAATTGCATTTTTAGATACTTCATGAATAAATTATGAATCGTGTTCAAAGACAAATATGTATTAAAGTTGGTTGCAAAAATAGATCACAATTAGGTGCAAATGATGTAAATTTTGCCTTGTTTTTAGATGGTGAACCATGAACAAAAGATAAAATTTATTTTTTGGAACTTTTGAATTTGATCTAAAATTTTGTTTTGTATAGGTTGAAAAATTCCTCTAAAATTACACCATTTGTTATTTTTTTTAAAAGTGTAGGTACCACTAGAAATAATTATTAGTATAAGATAGGATTAGTGTGAATTTTTAATCACATAAAGACAATTAAACAATACTTGATTATAATATGCAAAAAGTCTATTGCAAATAGTTTGATTGACAATGAAGAGTTTAGAGTTTATTGCAAATAGTTCTACTCTATTGGAGATAGTTGGTGAGGATAGCAAGCACTATCCCTCCTTTTGGAGATAAAATCTATTTAAAACATCCACAATCTATTTAAAACATCCACATTACACGTTCATAAGCTCAAGGCATATTATTACTTATTTCCTTTTGTCCCAAAATGATTGTCCATAATATTGTTGGTACTTTTTTGAGCCAATTTCATTGATCAAATTACAAAAAACTAAATTAAAAGAGGCTTCACATTTTATATCACTAGAATCAATGAAGAACATTGCATCTATTCATTGTAGCCTAAATAAACTTAGGCACCAAGAAGTCTCCATATGACCACTCAAAACAACCTAAAAAAACAAGATATTCAAAGCAAACAATCATTTTTAGACAAAGGTAATACATGACATTGTCCACAATTTTGATGTAAATTTTGCCTTATTTTTAGATAGTGAACCATGAACAAAAGATAAAATTTATTTTTTGGAATTTTTGAATTTGGTCTAAAATTTTGTTTTGTATAGGTTGAAAAATTCCTCCAAAACTTACACCATTTATTATTATTTTTTAAGTGTAGGTACCTCTAGAAATAATTATTAGTGTAACTAAGGTAAGATTAGTGTAATGCTTCTCTATGAAGAAGAGTGAAAAGTGAAAAGTGAGTGTTGGAAAGCCCTCATTTTTTAATCACATAAAAATAATTAGAGGAAATTCAAGAACAATATTTGATTATAATATGCAAAATTGTCTGTTGGAGATAGTTCTATTCTATTGGAGATAGTTGATCAAGATAGCAAGTACTATCCCTCCTTTTCCTTTTGGAGAAAGAATCTATTTAAAACATCCACATTACATGTTCACAAAGGCATATTATGACTTACTCCCTTTGTCCCAAAATGATTATCCACAATTTTGTTGGTACTTTTTTGAGCCAATTTCAGTGATTGAATTGCAAAAAAATAAATTAAGAAAGGCTTCAAATTTTATATTATTAGAATAATGAAGAACATTGCATCTGGTCATTGCAACCTAAATAAACTTAGGCACCAAGAAGTCTCCATATGACTGCTCAAAACAACCTTAAAAAAACATGATATTCAAAGTGCACACTCATTTCAGGACAGAGGTAGTACATCTCATTTTTTTTCCAGAGCTTTGAAAATTAAGGGAAAGAAAGATTGTGAGCATAATTCACTGCAGAGAGCAATTCTTACATTTAAAAAATATCCTGAGGCGATACTAAAGCCTTCTCAAATCATGTCTGAACGAAAAAAATACCATCAAACTTCCATACACCAATCTGTCCTCAAAATTCGAACTGCCCAGTTGCCTGCCAGATAACAAACCCAAAGCACACATCAGGAATACATGGATAGGAGATAATCACTGACAACCTCATATTGGTTAAATCGGCATATCTGGACGAAGTCAAAAACACTTGAATGTATCCCGAAAGACTTATTACCCTTGCAAATCCAAATGTACATTCAATTTTGGACCTTGCCAAAGATACTAGAAGGTTTTCCAATCTGATTTTGTAACCCAAAAGAAGAAGGTTGGATTCAAAATTTGGACCATTCGATTATAATTTAGCAGCATTCCGAGGCTGGAGGGGCAAACAGAGAAGAGCTCTGACCTCAAAATTAGAAGCATCTCTCATCGAAGTACACAATTCATCATCTGTAGCACCATCTGTAGCACCATCTCGTTGTGGGATATAGTATCCAGAAGAGATTTCGTCACGTTTTCTCTTGCCCGTGGATATGGTTGGGAAATCCTGCTCCAAGACAATGACCATAATGAGAACGGGACGCATAGTACTTGTCTTGGAAGAAAATGTAGAAGAACCGACACATATACTAGATTTTTCCCTGATCTTGCTGAACTAAGAGTCAAAGATTAACTCTTCTTAAAGACGAGAGAACTCAAAGATACAAACAGCTACAGATAAAAAATAAACATATTACCATTGACATTGAGAGGTCACGAATATGAACCGAATCAGAGATGAGAGAAAAGACGAAGATCATTATAGCGTCCAACCAGAAGGCAACCAGGAACCAGAGCATGACATGAAGTACAGCACCAAGAGATGTATCGTGTTCTTACTGTAGTAATTGGAGGTACACCTCGTATTGGAACAGTTAGCTGTGCTAAACCATTACCTCCTCCGTCCCTTTCCACATAGGCTGCAATACAAGATTATCAGGGCAACATAGAAAGGTTTTTAACAACAAGTTGAAACATTCGTAAGAGAATCCAGCACAAAATCAGAAACAAGTAATGAAGTGAAAACGAGTTCATGTACTCTAGAGACCTAATGATGAAGCTCAGTTTACTTAACAAGCAGGCTTGTTAGCACCTTCAAATCGTACCTATAAATACACTCTGAATGTCTTCACCAGGACTTGGAGCTTCGAACAGTAAAACATGCAAGGTGTGCAGGTGGCTTCCAACTCTAAGCAAACATGGAAGTGGCGTTTGGAAATCTTTTACTGACACCACAGCAGCAACTCACTTTCATTCATGTTGAGTTCAACTCCACGACGTCTCTGATTCACCCAGGGCTGCTGCTGAAATCATCAACACGCTTGCTCTGTCAGAATGCTTCTAGATTAAGCTTGCCGTAGTATCAAACTTGCATTAGATGAAATCCATAGCCAATTGGCGCCCAAGTCCCTTAATTCCATATATATTCACTATTGCACAACTTTAGTTTTGCATGATGATGACAGATGTACCCCGTGATCTTGATCAAATTAATTCCTTTCACACACCTTACTGGCAAAAACTCGGGTTAACTACTTGAGAACTGAATGGAATCAGGGATCAAATCTGCATTCTGCATACTTTTATTCTAATGAAAGCTGAAGAAAATCAGAAATGTCAAGTTCTCAAAGACTTGGAACCTCAAAAAAGCCCAACACTACAAAGCGAAAAAGGGTATGAGTTCTGCTTGGAGCTCAATTTTGTGGGAGGTCAAGTTAGTTCAGATCGTAGACTAGATGAGACTTTCGACGAGCAGGAAGAACGGCAAAGATTTCAAACGCAGCTCTGCTTAACTCCTAAGTGTCCAAATGGTCAAAAATAGTTGCTGCCTTATCGATAGGAGTTGAAGCGGAGTTGGAGCTAATCATGTACGAAACCTCAAAAGGGTAAACTAATATACCAACAAAAAGATGAAAATCATACTTCACATACTGATGAGAGAATTATGTTGTGAAAGTCATTATAATCAACTATTGAATTCCAAAGTGCAATGTCTAATTCTAGCTAGGTCACAAAGGGTATAAGTACCATGTAAGAACTCGGCGTTCCATTTCCCATCGGGAAGGGAAGGTGATGACCAGAGCTTTGCTGGACGTATTCCTCACTGGGACCTGCAGGAATGTATTGGTGATGAGAGCTTTGCTGGACGAATTCCTCACTGGGACCTGCAGGAATGTATTGGTGATGAGAGCTTTGCTGGACGAATTCCTCACTGGGACCTGCAGGAATGTATTGGTGATGACCAGAGCTTTGCTGGACGTATTCCTCACTGGGACCTGCAGGAATGTATTGGTGATGAGAGTTTTGCTGGACGAATTCCTCACTGGGACCTGCAGGAATGTATTGGTGATGAGAGCTTTGCTGGACGAATTCCTCACTGGGACCTGCAGGAATGTATTGGTGATGACCAGAGCTTTGCTGGACGTATTCCTCACTGGGACCTGCAGGAATGTATTGGTGATGAGAGCTTTGCTGGACGAATTCCTCACTGGGACCTGCAGAAATGTACTGGTGATGACCAGAGCTTTGCCGGGAGAATTCCTCCTTGACACCTGCAGGAATGTATTGGTGATGACCAGAGCTTTGCCGGACGTATTCCTCACTGGGACCTGCAGGAATGTATTGGTGATGAGAGCTTTGCTGGACGAATTCCTCACTGGGACCTGCAGGAATGTATTGGTGATGACCAGAGCTTTCCTGCATGAACTCCTCCTTGACACCTGCAGGAATGTATTGGTGATGACCGGAGCTTTGCCGCATGAATTCCTCACTAGGACCTGCAGGAATGTATTGGTGATGACCAGAGCTTTGCCGCATGAATTCCTCCTTGACACCTGCAGGAATGTATTGGTGATGACCAGAGCTTTGCCATGAGAATTCCTCACTGGGACCTGCAGGAATGTACTGGTGATGACCAGAGCTTTGCCGCACGAATTCCTCCTTGACACCTGCAGGAATGTATTGGACCATCACTGGCTCCCGAGAACCGGTGGATGGGTTCACCTGAGAATTAAAGTGAACCCGAATTAGCCAAAACTGAAATGTGTACTCATAGAAGTTCTCTCCAACAGAACAGTGAATCTCCACAAGCAAAAACTAAATTATGAGAGATTTTGGACCCCAAGCAGTTCCCCTCATTAGAGCAAGTTCATATGAATAGTAGTGCCAAGTTGCACATAAAACAAACTTTCACAATTCGAATCATGTAACATTAGTAGCATTCCTTGAGAAAATGACGACTAGATAGGGACATTTTGAAGAATGGTGGTTGAGAAGAAGAGGAAAGAGGAATAGTGCCATTGTTCATGAACAAAAGAATGAATGACAAAAGCATCAAAGCTGTACCTGGCCAAACATCGAGTCAATGGGTCGAACCACGTAAGTTTCCTCGGTTGCCAAATAGGGTACAGGCTCCGAAAATGGATTGGCTTCTGGAGCTTCATAGGAAGCTTGCTGAACTACGCCTGACTGCAGCATCTTAAGCTCCCATCGCTGCACCAGAAACATACGAATCAAAACGTGGCGAAAGTAAAACAAATCCAATGGCAAATTCCCAGCATAAGAAGTCCTGGCGATCACCCCAGCAGAGCCTGCCCTTCATGCGAACAACGTATTCCTATTTGCAAGCATTTACGCTCCATGCTAAAGCTCTAGAAAAACCCACGGTATTTCACAAACACAGCAACAAAATTAACAGTCACATTGTCTACGGACTAAAGATTTGATGAAATAATACAAAGCCATGTGCATTTATTTCTGCCTTATCATGCCATTCCACCTGTAGTACAACCTTCAGCATAATGTCCATTCTTCTTCTTAATAATATACCCAATGTCTTTGATGATCATTCTTGTGAAAAAATTGCTTCATAGCAAAATTACGCTTACATTACACTTGTCAAAAGTCATGTGCAGTTTCAGTGAATTTTAATGACATTATGAGCATTGTCTAGACATAGCACCTGCTAGAGTCACCAAGGTACATACACCCAAAGACAAGACTCTTAAAATTCATAACTTATTCATACATTGTCCAAATAATGCATGCAATAGTGTTTCTAGGATCCCTTTCAAATGCCAATAAGATCTAGTAAAACTAAATTTTGTTTAATGACAGAATCTATGCTCAGTTGTAATTAGTGGCTATAATACTGTAGGAGCGCATACCTTGGAACAGCCACAGTAGATGATAACGGAACAATTCAACAGCCAAAACATCTAGTTACAGAATTCAATAGTTGCAAAATTCAAGGGCCAAGACTTCTTCCGTGAGATACTCTCCATCTAAAAAGAAACAAATCACTTCTCCAAGAAACTCAAGAGCCATAAGAAAAGAACATCCTAGAGTCCATTCTTCCCAATTCTCACAAAGCTCCAACGAATCCAACAAGCTCAACAGCAAAGTCCAACCCAGAGAAGAAGAGCCTCCTACCGATTGAAGATCATTCAGAACGTTATCATCCACCCCCTCGCTGTGGAATTCCGACTGTACCTTGTTGATCACATCCTCCACAACGTCCAAGTACACATTCGACACATTAATCGCCCTCTTCTTCTCCCTCAATTCTCTCTTACGTTTCTTCATCTTTACGCAACCTCACTTCTACTTTGCAATTTCAAATCTCCCTTTCCCCTCTCCCCTTACCAACAACGTCCCACTCACCCTCCTCCTTCCAACCTCCACATCCACCTGCAAAACCCAAAAACAAAACTCAAAAATCAGAACACTACGTACGACCCGTCCATCCCTTCCCATCATCGATCTCACCCCAAATTCACCAACGGCACACCATAAAGCTTCAAAACTCTCGGATACCAACATCCGAGACGACAAATCGATACACACAGAATCCAAAGTGCAAGACAAACTGTTATTAATCCCTGATTCTCTCCAGTTTTCTAATAATGTGCAGTACAATCAAAAGCTTAGTTCTCACTTTCGCTTCCAAACCTACCACCGAATCGCCAATGTAACAATCAATCTGTCAATCAATCAATCCCAATCTAGTCCACCATCGTCATATACAATGTATATACAGACAATCGACACCCTTCCTCCATTCTGCTCTCAGCACAGTCCAATTCTCTACTCCAAATCGTCAACAAATCGTCAACAAATCGTCGACACCCTCGTCCTATGAATTCGAAAAGAGATGCATCCATTGCGTGTGATAGAAATGTGTGAAGGGAGTGAATGATGGTGTCCTCGGCCCAAGGCCATCCCATCCAAGACCCCGTACCAAATGGTTCCCAAGTTGCAATGTAGCAGCAAATTACTTCCAATATCACGAACCAGCCTTATTAGTGTGGAATTTGTGGGATTTGTGGAAACGAAGCGTTTCGGTCTGCTGAAGTTCAAATGCGAGCGGGAATTGGAGGAGACGGTGGTGATTGTAGCAAGTGGGGGAATGAGCGCGAGCAGTTGGCTCACTGGTTTTGCTTGCGCTCGCGCTTTTATACACTTGGGGGGCTTTCTTGGCCCATGTGGGCCGCGCTTCACGCTCCTCGCGTTTGGGTTCCATGCTTGCTGCTACAGTGCAGTATTATTATCTTTCAGCGGGGAAAGAAAAGGAAAAAAGAAAAGGAAAAAGAAAAGGAAAAGGAAAGAAAAGTGATTGTATTATACAAAATTATGGTATGTTCTCACATTGGAAGGGAATTGGGGTGAAAAGGTTGTCTTCATAGTTACCTAGATGTACTTCATTATTTTAACATGTAAGGCGGTGGCTAAAAAATGTCTTATGGACAACTTTTAAGGTTAACCATAGAAATGAAGAATGCACTTATTGGTCCATAAATCATATCATTTTTAGTAATGTACCTTATGATAAGTCTCAATTTTTTAGGACAACTTTTAAGATTACTATAGAAATTTTAAAAATGCACTTATTGGGCCATAAATCATATCATTTTTAATAATGTATCTTGATAATAGGTATCATTTTTTCAAAGCTTATCACGGATGTTAAAAAGTGGTCAATGGATGACATATCAAATCATTGTAGAAATGAAGAATGTACCTATTGGTCTAATAATTAGAGTATTTTGATGACTACTATAATCATGGAGGCCCAAGCCTTTCTAGAGTTTACCTTGGAAGATCATCAACCTATAACCAAGGTAGCCACTCAAAAATGATTTGATTTTTGGACCAATAGATGCATTCTTCATTTCTATAGTGATTTAAAAAGTCATTCACAAACCACTTTTTGGCTACAATGTCCTTAGAGGGTTAATCCTGAAGAAAAAGAAACACATTATCAAGGTACATTACCAAAACAATCCAATTTATCGACTAAATAAGTGTGTTTTTTATTTCTATAGTAACCTTGAAAGTCATCCATGAAACTTATTGGCATCAGCATTTTTATATGATTATGTTGATATGTACAATTCAACTTTCAAATTTTTTTAGCAAAATACTAGCGGTTGGTGCTTGCTATGCTACGCATTCATCATTAGAATTTCATAAGAATTTTTATGTATTAGATAGAATGTAGAACAAAAATTTCAATAAGTCTTCAAATAAAAATGACTAAAATCTTTGTATAATTTTTTTATAAGTAAGCATATATTGAAATGTACAATAGAAATTTATTGAATGATGAATGAAACACATGCAATGGTAAATACTATAAAAGATACACATATATTAGAATGCATTAGAAATTTGACTCCATTGTTACAAAAAATGGCAACCCAAATTGAAGAATTGAAAAGAAAAACTTATAAATCTCAAAAACTTTATGAACAACTTAATTGTTGTGGAATCCAAAATCGCTTCAATTAAATAAATTTCTCAAAATCATTTGGTAGTAGCAATAGAAAATTGAAATCATGAAAGCTCAAAGCTCACAAAAGCACAAGATCATAGAAGCAATGGATTTACTACCTCTATAATATCACCATATTGATCCTCTTTAATATCACCTTCATTGCAACGACTATATTATTTCTACAATATCACCTTTTGTAAAAAGTGATATTACAGAGGTAATTGTGAGCTGCTACTCTATTTCAGTAATATCACATTGTGTGAAAATATGATTTCTACGTATGCATGATTGGAAATATTTTAATAAAATAATAAAAATAATTATTTTTAAGACTTATCAAAATCATTATCATGCATTCTATTCAAATATATCAAATTTTTACTAATATGTGATACAATGAATGCGTAGCATAGCAAGCATGAGCCCCTAGTATTAATGATAGCATTTGTGATATTACAGAGGGACTTATGATTTTAGTAGTATGATAAGTGTCTCACAACTTGTACAGGTTGATGACTAGCCTTGAAATTGATCGGGTTTTTTTTAATTCATGAATAAAAATCAAATATATAAAGTTTTCTTGGATGTCCAACTTGGTTGTATTGAGAACAAAAGACTACATTGAATCTAACTTTGCAACCACTAATTCAAATTCTACAAAATTTGACTTACTTTCGAAACAATCATTAGGAAAAAATTGAACCCCCCAAGAGCAAAAGCTTGGGTGGGAAGAGCCTTCTCAACTCACTAATTGGGCCAAAAATTGCATGATGAATTCAAAAATTCATCATCATTATCCAATTCATCTCCATGATCTCATAAATTTAAGTGGGAAGAGCCTTCTCAACTCACTAATTGGGCTATGAATTCAAAAATTTGTCATCATTACCCAATTCATCTCCATGATCTTATAAATCTCATGATGATTCCATCATGAAGGATAGAGCACACGCCAAGTGGTGGTATTAATGAGGATGTGGTCACCTTCATATTAATTCAATTAGTATAAAAATTAGTGAGAAAACACAAGGCCTCTTTGTGGATTCAAATTTTTCCTAATGCTTTTTGTACTCTACATACAAAGTTTCAATTGCAAAATCAAAAATTTGGAATCACAATTTTTTATCCTTAGTTAATTGAAGCCCCCAAAACATTCCTCCATCATTGAGGGATCAACGATGTGAACATCACTACTTTATCTAATTAGCAAATTTGTCAAGACTGAGAAATTATTAAATATTTTGCACTCTTTTCCTTTAAAAAAATTTGCTTATAGCAATCTTAGTTTAAAAATTTTTAAATAGAAAGACAACTTGATAAGTTTACAAATATCAAATAAATTTTTGGAATAAAAGTGAATATTTGCATTAAAATGTTGTTGAACATTGAACAACTACCATAAAATGTTTAATTGGGTTTGACAAGCTAAAAGAAAAATGAAAGAATTGCAATGAAAAGAAAATTGATTTACATTGAAAATTATATGTATTCTAAATTACATTTTAAAGAATTCAATTACTCAAGTTTCAATTATTGAAAGAACCTCCATAGACCAAAACAACAAAAATTTAATCAAAATTTGTTATTATTTTCATTCATTTCATTTACATTGTCTTGGTCAAAAGTACATTGAAGTTTGTTGTTTTAGAATTATTGATTTGAACAATAGATTTGGACCACATCAACAAGGTTAATAACTACCACATCAACACGCCAAAAATTGCCATGTCAATAGGGTCAACTGTCACATCTAAGACCTTGCTCTTGCAAACTACATTCTTCATCCAATACACCATGGTTAAATTCACATTATCACATGCAAATAACAAATTATTTTTTATAAATTATATTGGATTTCTATTGATTTGTCCAAGAAGAATTCAAGGTGCTTAGAACAACAATAATTTGTCACCATCTTTACAAAATTCTATTAAATTGTTTAAGTCATAAACACCAATGCCTAGAAGAACAAAAAAAACTATTGATTTTTTGTTGTTTGGGGCACAATTTCCTAGCAGTGAGTTCTAATTCACTCAAAAATACTTAAATGGAAGTGATTTTTGGATGTTTGATTGCAAGGAGTCGGGATTCCATCTTAGGCTAAAACTAATCTTTAAGTCACATACATTTGTATATTTGTATATAAATAAGAAGGATTTCACTAAATCAAGACATCTTTGCAAATTGATTTTGTATACAATCCATCCACCTTATATTCAAAATAGAAAATTCCCAAAAATTTGAACTATTACTTATTGTCCTTGTTTTAACCTATTTTTGGAACTTGATAATCACATGTGTGATACTTGGGACTTGGAATTGGGAACAAATCTTTACATTATAAAGTTTCAAATCCCACAAATTATATTATATTATTTATTATTGTCCCTTCAACAATCCAACAAACTTGGAAATCAAGGAACTTATAGAATTGAAGTGTGAGTCAAAGTGTAAGCAACCTTTAATATTTGTCTGAGGGTTGCTATTATGTGAGTATAGGAATGTGAGCCCATGAGCCTAAAATACTCTACACCTATAACATAGATGTATATACAATAGAAATTGTTTGTGATTATAACATCACAAAGTTTAGACCAGTGTTTTTTTTTCTGGCGAAATTTTGCCAGATTGTCAGAAATCTGACCTCTCTGGTTTCGTCCCTCCAAAAATTGGCCTCTGTAATGAGGACAACAGGGGGGACACAGGTCCCAAAGAAAAACACTGGTTTAGACCCTATAGTTTGTCAACAATTATCATGTACTTATCATTGTTTCATGGGTTCGCACGTTAATTACAATTTAACGCATCATTACAATGCATTATTTGCAACTGCATCATAATGATGTGAAGTAATGCATCGTAATGATGCGATAAATTGTAATTAATGTATAAACCTATAAAACAACAATAACCACATGATAAAAGTTGACAAACCATAGAGTCTAAACTTTGTGATGAAGGTATAATTATATGTTACAAATATCCATATTATAGGTGTTTATAATACATACATTTTCTATAGTGTGGGATATCTATATTATAAGTACCTATATTGTAGGCTCAATGCTCACAAGCTCGCATTTTTGGGCTCACATACTAGCACTGTTGATATTTGTCCCACCATTGGAAGTACTCAATTTTTGTATCCAAAATCAAGTTGATATGTATATGAAATGATTGTCATTTAAAATGCTACAGTAGTGTACCTCACAATATTGAACTTATATAAGGTGAAAACACCCAAAAACACTTGTCTACCCATTCCTAGCAAGTAGACTTTCATTGAAAGTGTTTAAGAAAGTGTAATTAAATTGTTGCCATACTTAACTACAATTAATTGATTGCTCATTCTTTAGATTTTGGACTTATAACCAAGCTATGTGACAATTTTATTAGCCTACTAGAAAGTTCCACATTGAAAATACATAGTAATTATATGTCTTAATATCCAATTTTTTTTTTCAAATTCATGATTTTTGGTTAATAATACTTCCAAAAAAATAATCCAAAAATTCTATTCTTTTTAAAATTCAATATTTTCAAATACTAATACTTCAAAAATGCTTTTTATTTCTCAAAAAGGTGCCTCCAACAATGTTGAATTGCTTATGTTGACAAATTCTGGTGTTTCACCTCAGGATATTCATGTTTAACCCCTAAATGCCCAAGGCAACAAATTTTGGTGTCAACAATACTTTGAAGTCAAGTAAAACCTAACCAAATTTCTACTATTAGTATTTTATATATTTTTTTTAAATTCTTTTTGAAGTCTAGTTTTAGCATCAAGAATTTAATTTTGAAAATGAATTGATTCTAATTTTTCTATTCAAGATTTTGTGCAAGGATGTCCATTGCAATTTTGACTTCGCATAGTATTCAGAACTTTTGGAAATGAACTTCAAATACACTAGGTCTTGGAGAAAAAATCACATTAGAAATTCATTTAAAAAAATTATAGAATAAATAATGAGAAGCCATAAATTGATTGGAGTTTTACATGTTAGGCCCTTTAGCCTCATTTTTTTGAGTGACCAACTTCTTAGATTTGACATTTGAAAAAAGGATTGAAAGATTTCAAATCACATTATAGTTTCAACACCTTCATAATCAAACATTGTAATCCTTCAATCCATAAGTGATATTAATGTGTATTCTTTTCCAATATAATATGTAACATGCCTAGTTTGAATTTATATAATTACAATTCAAAAAATATTGATACAACTTATCAAAATGTTGGCTTTTAATTTGTTCAATTTACAACAAATTCTAAAAAGTTCAAAAAAGGCCTTGGACATTTAGAGGTTAATTGATATGAACTCTTAAATCTAAACTAAATCAAAGACGAAGACCAATTCACAAAGCTAATATTTATGCATGGGTCACAACCAATCTATGAGGTAGTATGCTCTAAAAGCACTTGAATTCTAAAAGCAATTAAGACACATAGATACATTTTACTTTCTTCAACATACCAATAGTGTATATTTCAAAAAGTGGTTGCTTTTAGTGACCATTGCATTTCAACTTCAAAAAAATGTAACAAATTCCACAAAAAGTCCAAGAAATATGAAACGATTGAGTTAGATGCCAATATCATTTTCCTTCCTCCAAAAATTTACTTGAAAATTGTTTCAAGGAGTTTAACTTCCCCCAAAAGGCAATCAGCTCTTAACCCTAGAAGGGCCTGAAAGCCCTTTGCAACCATATAGAATATTATGAATACGGTGGTATTTCACCAGAAAAACATTGACCAAATATTATTCAATACAAAGTAAATTACTGATCATGGTAGTGTGTAAATAACAATGTATCAGAATTCATATAGTAAACCACAATTGAAGAGTTATAAGGCTAAATACAGGTCGTATAGAGGGACCCCAAGTTTCAAGGGTTAAATTGGTCATTTCAAGAGCAGACTACCTTAGCTATATATGTACCAGGAAAAAAATACGCCCCAAATACAAGCCAGTAAACTCTAGTTCAATTACACAAAAGCTTCCACAACAGACAAAACCCACGGAGTATTAGTAGCACGTGCAGCGCTATCATTCAGGCTTCTTGGCTCCGCCCAACAAGCCGCACCTGCAGTCACCAACGTATGACAGTTGACAAAGCAGAGCAAGCAAAAACCAAACTTGAATATTACAAGGAATCATTGTGAGTCCGGCATAGGGCATGCTGTGACAAACACAGGCTGTCGATACCTCCATGTTCGTAATCTCTTGTTGAACTGTGAAAAAAGAAAACCCACTATACTATTACGGAGCGTTTCCAAAAATTTCTGAATGCGTAATATACAGAGCATCGATCCAATTTGGATTTCTGCATGAGAAGCCCCACCCCCCCAAGTTCGAAATTCACAAGGCTCAGTTCAGGGGGCACCAAGCTGATTGATTCTATGTTCATGCTGCCGCATTATTGATGCTGTCGTGAACATGCACAGGATGTGCTACGCAGATCACTACACCCGTGGTAATCTCGGCATGCCTGGCGAACCACCCGAAGGCGAACCAGTTGGACCAGTGCTCAAACCTGATAGTCCAGATTTCACAGGAGTAGAGGCATTTGTGGCTGGTGCTGCAGAGAGGGCTTTCGACTCCGCTGCTGCCTGTCCAGCTGCTGCCGATTTCCTAACAACAGAAAGGCGCTGCTTGTGTGTTTCACTGACACTCGGACGCTTGTAAGACCGGTACTCATCTCCACCAAAACCCGGGACCGTTATGTTCCACTGTTTGTCGAGGTGGAGCAACACGTCTTTGGCTTCCAGAACATCAGACTTGCGGTGTTTCGCTAGTTTCACAGCAAACGAAGTCACACTTTCGATGAAATCATCTGCAATTTCAAGCAACACCTCTTCCACATCAGGATCAAGCCGCTCTCCAGGGTCGATCTGTGCTAGTAAGTCTTGTATACTGCGTTTGCCCAGAATGCTTCCTGTTGCATCAAGTGGCTCGGTATTGGCAGCGGATGAAGGAACCGACGAAGGGAGTGCGTTGTTGGCCTGAGCAGCTGCCCCGGGTGTCCCCGGTCTTGCTTGGTTGGTGACCAAGGAAGTACTGACCATCTGCGGTCGTGCCTGCTGCTGTTGAGGTTGCTGCTGTGGCTGCTGTTGCTGTTGTTGCTGATACTGAGCAGGTTTCCCCATAGCATACATCGCTTGTTGTGGAACTCCTGCTGAGATACCCTGCATCTGTGCACCGGTAGAAGAACCCCTGACAAGCATGGTGTTTCCTTGATTCTGCATCATCTGCTGGCTCTGTGTCTGTCGCGCCATTGCTTGCTGCTGTTGCGGTCCAAGGCGTTGTTGAGCGCTTAGTTGCTGCTGTTGCTGTAGTGCCTGTTGTTGTTGCTGCTGTGCAGTAAGGGATACACCCTGTCTACCAGGACCAAGGTTCTGTTGCTGCATTGCTCCTATGAAGTGGGAGGAAACTGTTGGCCCCTGATTCGGCTTCTGTCTAGCCTGCAGACGGAGCTAAAATTAGAATACCGGTAACGATGACAAAAAATTTGAAAATAACATGAAGGATGGAAAAGGAGCTTCAAATGATGATTTAACATCTCTGAGAGCTACTTCTTTCACAAAACAAAGGAAAGTGACAGCACTACTTTCAAAAGGGAACACCCTGCTTCTTCCCTGAATGAGTTTTCAAGAGAACCTATATGAGTTTTTCCCTGAATGTTATTAAAGTGAGACACTGATGATCACCACCCTAAAACCTTTGACAATGGGTACATATTTTTAAGACGATGTAGACCAGCAAACCATCTGTTCGAAAGTTCATTCTAGGTCATCTATTCAATCTTCATAAACATTGGATACAGTAACCAAATAGCACATCTGTAGCGCATTTAAACCCTCTTTCATTTGCTAACAAGAACATCAAAAAAATTGACCAGATCAATGATACGAACTATGATCGACGAGTTCCTACCTTAGCTTCACTGGAAATGAAATGAAAAACCAAACCAGACCATTGATGACTTCAATTTAATTAATACGCCTGAGAACCCTAAGCCCTAAACCCGTCTGAACACCTACCGATTACGAGTGTCAACCCCTAAAACGCCTCAGAACCTTCATAACTTTTGTATACAGTATCCAAATGACACATTCTTTGGTGCATTGAAGCCCTTCCGTTCGCTACCCCGAATACACAAAAAATTGAACAATCTCAACATAGTACCTACCGATTTCGAGTGTCCCAACCTCCTTTCCACTGAAAACGAAAATCAAAACAAACTAGTGACTACAACCACTCCAACGCATCAGAACCCTAAACCCTAACCCGATTCAAAACCTTCATAACTTTTGCATACAGTATCCCAACGACACATTCTCCGGAGCATTGAAACCCTGACGTACCTGCATGTTATGCTGTTGCGCTACGCCCATATTCTGCATATTCCCATAATGCTGGGTTCCAGTCGCCGGTGCAATGCTCCCTTGCACCCCCGGCCTCGCCTGATTCACATTATTCATCGGCACCGACCCAATATGATGCACATACTGATTCTGCGGAAATTGCTGCGTCTGCTGCAAGTACGTTCCACCTCGGATTTGGCTACCCTGCTGTGCAACACCCGTCGGCCGCTGCTGCTGCTGCTGCATCTGCCCCACCGGTCTCTGCTGCTGCTGAGCCATCATCATCTGAGACGCGGCGGGACTTGCCGCTGCAGCGAACTGCTGGGGGTTGTAATGTGGATTGGCGGACGGCGGGCGTCCCGCCATCTGCACCTGCTGCTTCTGCTGCTGCTGCTGCTGCGGGTATTGCTGCGAAAGGCGGTTCACCTGCGACAGAGCGCGATTCGCAACTAACCCTAACCCTTCCTCTGGTGGGTGCGACCCTTGCATCACCAGAGTCTATCCTTGCGCTGGGAAATCTTAAGGCGCCATTTTCGACAGAGGGGGAGGCATTTGTGAAAGTCGAAGGAGACGGGAGTTGCTCTGGGAAACGAGAGTGGGAAGGAGAGAACGGACCTGGTGCAGGAGAGACAGAGCCTTGGAAAGAGAGAGGTATACCGAGCACGGTATTGGGAATTGATTGGCTTACCGGTGGAAATGCATGCCGGGCCCGGCAGTCGTGAATGCTCTGGCTTTTCGAGCGGGCTGCGAGAAGTGGTTTGTTGTTGCCATTAGCAAAAAAAAAACGAAATTCAAATTTTTCGTATGCAAAGACAAATGTGAGAAATGAAGAAATGAAGGAAGTAATTGAAATTTATGTTTTTGAAATTGACAAAGTATGAATTTGTTAGGAATTTTTGAAGTGTGCTTCTGGTTTGGTCTAAAAGAGTCTGCAAACTACCCCAAATCAACAAAAAGTGTTTTCATAATGGTCATCTTATCACTTAAAGAAGTTACAACATTTTTCTTACATGGCTACAAGATTTCCTAACATGGACATGGCATGAAGGAATAAAAAAATAACTTTTTATGATGAATTTACACTAAAAAGGTGTAATGTCCCCTAATGGAGTCACTAATAACTCCATGACCAGATTAAATCCAAGGCATGGATTATGGCCACAAATCAACCTAATGTAGTCCTAACCCCATTTATTAAAAAAAGTCTGTCATGGGTTGATGTAAGACTCTAGTGGGCAATGGATTTTTTTTGGTTTTTGGACCAATGGTTATGTGGCCTTTCTTTCAACAAGGTTGTGAGTTTACTAGCTCCTTCATTTAGGGGGCTTAAAATTGAATGAGGCCAATTTGGAATTTGGAATTTTTAGTATGCAATTTTTTATGTGTTGGCTTTGCACAACAAATGAAATGAGGTTTTAGAAACATTGTGGCACCAATGTGCAAGGCCATGATTATAGTCTAGCATTTTTTTAACACATTTACCCTCTTTTTTCCTACAAGCTTAAAGTTGCCTTCTTTTTTTGGAGGCAATTGGGCATTAATTGCCCCCCAAAAAAACTGTTGAGGGGGGTGGATGTTGGAACAGTAGTATTGTTTTCTTGGTAGGGATCCATGTTGGATTAGGCAATGGGGGATTAACTTATATCAAGCTATGTAGATGGAAATGTTTTGTCTTCTTGAAGGGGGGAGACATTAAAACGAATAATCTTGCTTTTTTAGCTAGGATCCATGTTATATTAGGCAATGGGGAATAAATTTATGTTGGTTGGATAAACATTAATATTTTGTCTTTTTTGAGGGAAGTGGATGTTGGGATGGATAGTGTTCTTTTTCTAACCAAGGTCCATGTTGGGTTGGGTAGTGGAGAATAAACTTATGTTGAATTAGGAAAATGGGAATGTTTAACATTCTAAGGAAGGTGGAATGGACAGCGTTGTTTTTTGGGTCCGAGATTCATATTGGGTCAAATAGCCAAAAATTATTTTCGTAGAGGTGGCCTAATGGTAGCTTCAACCCTTGTCTAATTGCACACTTAAGAAATTACTCCTTAATGAACTAGATAAAGATTAGAAAATAAATAACAATAGAAGATAAAGACCTGTACTAATACATAGAGTTAAATATATAAGAGACTTTTAGAAGAATTCAAGGTAACTAAAATTAAAAGCAAGGTAGGACACTTTAAAAGCATTTTGTATTGTATACTATGTATTTGAATCATTCATTCCCTTTGAAATCAATTCTCATTCAAGTAGAAGCTTCTAGGAAGGTGGTGATGTATATTGTTGATTGCACAAGAAAACTATAACAAAGGTGGGCTTTAGATTGGATTTTATTTATTCTTTATCTTTTATTTTTTGCTAAATTAAAATTTTATATTCTATATTTATATTTATATACCATACAAGATTTAAATACAAAAATGTTACTCAAAATAATATTTGTTGTTTTTTTAAAAATATAAAAGAAACATTGTTATTACTTTGAGACAAAAGAAGTAATTATAGATATTAGACTTTCACTTTTTTACATTTTTTTTACACTTTTTTTATGTCTTATGCATGGGACACATCTTGAATGACTTCCAACTTGCTAACTAGCACGAGCCAAGCTTATCATAAAATCTTGTTAATTTCTTATAGATATGTGTTTTATTCTTTAAAAAAAAATTAAAAAACAAACCAAGGGACAAATTTTTGTTTTATTTAAAAATTAATTCAATATATAGAAATAATTTTAAATGCTATGAATACAAACAAATAATTAAAAATATTGTATTCATATTGATACCAATGTTGATTTGGGGTGAAATTTAGTCCTTTGGTATAAACACTTTAGACAAGTTTGAGTTTTAAACTTTGTGAATTTCTATTTTTCATTATGAAGGTCCATATTTTTAGTTTATAATTTTTTTTAAATCTTGGGTATATTAATCCAATTTTTTTTTAGTTTTGAAGAAGATGGCAATCACTATTATATCAATTATAGATGGCTCTACAAAATCAAATGATATAGATTTGGAGGGAGATTTAAGTATTAAGGTAAGACAGCCCATTGCGGTCAAATGACCCATTGTGGTCGCCTAAGAAATGACCCATTGTGGTTTTTTTCTGGGATGTGGGCAACAATGCATGTCTTACATGACAGCAATGGAGTGAACACTGACCTCATTAGGAACTTCTGAGTTTTCAGTGTGAAGTCCATTGTAAAAATTGACTTTTTTTGCCTTCTGTAATAGAAAATATTTTGACTGCATTAGGCAGTGAGATGAGCATTACAGATTCAGATTTTAGTGGTCTTAAGGTAGTCTACAGACTCCTTTGGGCTCAATGCTTCAGAAATTTCTAGCAAATTCATACTTTGTCAAAAAAAATTAATTTTAATTGCACTTGCTATTTCTCACACTTGTACTAATGTAAGAAGAAAATTGAAAAATTTCAGCAACAAGATGATGCCAAACTCCTCATTTTGACCACAATGGGTTGGTTTACCTTATATCTAAAATTTTCAGAATATTTTACTATCTTTAATATTTAAAGATATAGGAAGCTTAGTTTTGGTTGCAACATTTTTTTTTGAATTTGACATAAAAATGGCATGAATTGAGGCTTACATTATTGACAAACATTCCAACATGTTTGTCTTCATCCTAACTTAGATCCAATGACACATGACATTCAAAATTTGAACACTACAAGAGAAAGGGGTATTTTAAGTAGTGTCCTAGACATCATGTCTTTTAAGTAACGTCTTTTAAGTAAAGTAAACTTTTACTAAAAAGACTTACTTAAAAACTTACTTAAAAGACGTTATGTCTAGGACACTACTTAAAACACCCCTTTCTCTTGTAGTGGAATTGTTTATATACCTTCTAGAAATTTAAAAAGCTTAAAAATAGACATGTATTCAACTTAAATAGTGCTTGCCTTTGAAAATCATAAGATTTAGATGTTACAATGACATCTAAATGAAAGATGTTAATCCTTGAATTATCAATCCATGTCTTGCTAAATTTTCATATGTAATCATATTTCAAGAGTCAAATATTATACCATATGTATACTTCATCCTTAACCTTTTTAATCCTTAAATGTCTATTGTGAAATTGTATATATGATATCATATATGACTTTTAGAATACAAATTATGTGCTAAAATCACTAGTAGAATCTTGTGTTTATCTAGATATGAGTTGCCTAACTTGACGTTGCTGCTTATCTAGATGTTCAATGTAACATAGGGTTGTTACATTGAACATCTAGGTAAACAGCGTCAAGTTAAACAACTCGTGTCTATACAAACACAAGATTCTATTAGTGAATGTAGTAGGACATACAATGTTGAATTGAAATTGTAACAACTATAATTGTTAAATAAACAAGGATATAAATGACTTGTCCACAATGATCACAAGTACAACAATGATTACAAAATGATTATTTTATAGTCATAGTGAACAAAAAATGAGTACTATAATCATTGCGGATAAGTCATTTATACCCTTGTTTTTTTGTAGTGTTAATATATCATATCTACCTATTAAGATCTAGCTATTAAGATTATCATTTACTATTGAATTAATTTGTTGAAAATTTAGATTATTTTGCTAGTATTCTATAATTGTATTTTTATTTTATCCAAAAATTAAGTTAGAAAATAAATTTCCAAAAAATTTGGCATTCATTTTTAAAATTATTTTTTGTCAACTGTAATAGAGTGGTGGAGCCAAGGTTTCATTTGGATGTCATTTTAGCATATGTGTTTTATCATGCTCAAATACAATAGTATAATTATATAAAATACATAACCATTTTGTAGCTTCTCAAACATTTAGGCATTGCAATAATGATTCAAATTGGAAGTCATATATTTCATTGTATCTGGCTCAATATAAATACAAACTTTTGTTACTATTGTATACCTCAATTCATAAACCTTTTAAGATAAAAACATTCAAAAACGTCCATATATCCATTTTTGACAAGTAGACTTCTATTGAAAGTGTCCCCTCAAAGTTTCATTAAACCATTCCCTTGCTTAATTTTGATTGTTTGTTGTTGACTCTCTAGATTTCGGTTTTCTATCCAAGTTATGTGACAGTTTCAAAGGCCTAGGGAATTTCTACTTTGAAATTACATGTCTAGTATCCATAATTTTTTTTTTTGAAAATAGATGATTTTAAATTACTAATACTACAAAAAATTCTTGGAAAAAGATGCTTCCAACTATACTAAATTGCTTATTTTGACGGTTTTGGGTGTTTTTTCACCTTATGCTACATAAGGTAAACCAGCCCATTGTGGTTAGATGACCCATTGTGGTCAACTAGGGAGTTTTTTGTTTTTTCATTATGTGAAATTTTGGCCTTAATGCATGTTAGAAACGACAGTCGTGGATTGATTAGTGACCTTATTAGAAGGCTTCAACTTTCCAGAGGGAATCCAATGTCAAAATGACTTTTTAGTCCTTCTTTTTTAGAAAATATTCATAATTGTTTTGGGTGAATGACATGAGCATCATGGAGTTAGACTTTTGTTGATGATGGGACGATCTACAAACTCTTTTAGGCTGAACACTTCAAAAATTCATAACATATTCATACTTTGTTGAAAAAATATAATTTCAATTGCTCTCACTAATTCTCACACTTTCCTATATGTGGAAAAAAAATTGAAAAATTTCAGCAACAGCATGTGGCTGAACTCCTAATTCTCACAAGAGGCTAGATCGAAGATCTACGAAACGCTTAGAATCCGAAGTGACAGTTCACCTCCGTAGATGCTACCTTCAGAAATCTACGACTTTCAAGTTTGGCGCCCAAAAAGTTCTTTCCTTCCCCGCCCTTCTCCCTCTCTATAACCCTGGCTTGGGGTTTCATCTCACCCTCACACTCTTTGTTTTTCCTCTCACCGTCTCCATCTCTCGTTTATTCACAAGCTTTTCTGCAGCCATGTCGGGTCGGGGCAAGGGAGGCAAGGGCTTAGGCAAGGGCGGTGCGAAGCGGCACCGGAAGGTGTTGCGCGACAACATTCAGGGTATCACGAAGCCCGCGATTCGGAGACTGGCTCGACGAGGCGGCGTGAAGCGCATCAGCGGGCTCATTTACGAGGAGACGCGCGGCGTGTTGAAGATCTTTCTGGAGAATGTGATTCGGGATGCTGTGACGTATACGGAGCATGCCCGGCGTAAGACTGTTACCGCTATGGATGTCGTTTATGCGCTGAAGCGACAGGGGCGGACGTTGTATGGGTTCGGAGGCTAGGGGTGCCTGTCTGGCTGGGGTTTGGTTCTCGCTTCAAATGGTGTTATTTAACACCACCTCTGCATGCATCTTTATCGATTTCGGGGTTTAGTTTCCTTGGTCTCTGTTTGGTGTGTTGTGAAGTATCTGCGGGTTACTGGCTTTAGGATCTTAATTGTTAATGGGTTGGATTTATGATGACTTTTCTGTTGTTGGAAGTCTCTCTGGACAATGCGATAAGGGTTTAGGTGACACACATGGAGTATGTTCGACGCGTGACTGTTACTGCTATGAATGTGGTTAATGCTCGAAAGCGACATATCTTACCCTTCATTGGATTCGGCTTGCAGTTATTGTTTTTTGTCCTTCTGTTCGTCTTTCTGCTTTGTGTGTCGTGAGCATGCGAGGGCCATTATTAGAGGGCTTCTTTTACGGTTCGTCTGTTCTGTGTGTTGTGAAATATGGCAGTGTGTGGGATAAGGAGCGTTGTGACATGCAACTCACGCGTCACTGTTATCGGATGTGAAACGCCTCTTAATAGTTTCAGAGGCCAGGATTGCGTCACTGATTGTTAGAGCTACTGCTGATTAAACCTTCGCATGAAGCATTTTCGGTTATTTGGTCCATCTCTATTTTTGTGGTTGTGAAATATGCAAGAGCAATAGCCTTTAGTATAGATTGACAATAGGGTTGTCTGTGAGGAGACTCGGGGTGATTCATGTTTTTACCTTGCTTCAAATGTGGTTTCAGGCATCTCCCTGGATAATACGCTACGACTCACACTGACCACGTTGTCACCGCTATGAACTGACGCAACCTCTGAAGCCGCGGAGATGATCTATCTCTGTTTGATTTCGGGCGCTAGGGTTTCCTACCTGATTTGCTTCAGAATTTCTATGGTCTGATATGTGATGGCTCTCTACTTTCTGAAACTTGTGAGGTGAAAATGCCCGTTGGGTTCATGTGCGGGATTCAAAGTACTCTGTTTAGGTTACTCCTAACCAGGCCATTTCGTGGATTTGTTCCTCCCTAATGTTGCCTCCCAGGTCGATGTCGAAGATTCAAGCCCCGTACCTTGATGCGCGCTTCTATTGGTACCTCGATGCGCTAATATACAGTTGTCACCACCTTTGCATGCGACTGTCAATTTCGGCTATCAGGACAGTCTCTCTGCTTTGGTTGTGAATTGTTTCAAATCTGTTTTGTGTAGGCTTAGTTTTTTCCTTGCTTGATGTTGAACATCACCTTTTATTGCAGTATCATCATTTCAATCGTCGCTTACGTGGTCTGCCTCTGTTTGGGAGTTTCGAAATTGTTTTTCGAATTGGTGTTTTCAGCGGATATCCCCGGTTCCTCCCTCTTCTACCGAATACCGGTATTCATGGAGTGATTCTCCTTTCCGAAGTGCCTCTGCTTGGCACTCTCTACTCAGAATTGCAAACATTGGAATTGTAATGTCGTTGTAATGAACAAAATCTCATGTAGTCTATCCCCAGTGAATTGAAGCAAGTTTTTTTTTTTTTTCAAAATTGAATTGGAGGTGCACTTTTCAAAGCAACCATAATTTAAAAAAAAAATCTAATTGTATTGAGACATTTTTATATTTAATATTAGTATTAGTATGTAATTAGTGTGTAATTTCACAGTCAATTGAGGTTGCTTATTTGAGTGCTGCTTATTTTGAGTGCATATTATGGTATTGAATGTGAAATTGTATAGAAGTGTAACATTATAAAAAGAGAAGTGTATGTAATCTCTTAGTATAAAGAATTTTGTGGAATTGGAGGTGATATTACATTATACATCATATTGAGTTGGAATCTATGGCACATTCAAAGCCTTGATTATATATGGTTGGTGGGTTTGGCACATGTGACAGCTTATCCTTCCTACTTTATAATTCTATTAGATATGAGAAATTAATTTTAAAGAGTAACTAGTCTAATACATACTACTATTGATTTAACCTCTAAATACAATATTCAATCATCCATTGTGGAGATTATGGATGTTTTGAAAAGTGTTCCTCATCTAATTAATATTCTTTAAAGAAGATATTAAAAAAAATTGTGTAATATTGAGGTATTTTGGAGGAGTCATGATTTATGAAAAGTGATCTCTAATTTGAGCATTTAGGATTGAACTCATTGAAAATGCCTCATTTTCATTTGACATGAATTTTTTTATTTCATGTCACTATTCCTATAACCATATAGTTACAATTTTGCTAGATACTAGTATAATATTCTTTTGAATGTAAATTTTGCTTTGAGCACATAAATGTCTCTTTGTCTTTTGGTTGCATAAGTTTTAAACATTTTGAAAAATTGCTCACCATTCTCTAATTTCTCCCTCAATAGATACATGCAATACACTTATTTTCTTTTAAATGAATTGGAATGATGTTCTACTACCATCACTTAATCATATCATGATGACATAATTCAAGACTAACAAAAGAATGACAACTAATTTTGTCATATGCTTTAAACTATCTTGAATATAAAAAAAATGGATCAAAATTGCACTATTAATGCTTGAATTCACTTCTAGATTTTCTTTATCTAGAAGTGAATTCAAGCATTAATAGTGCAATTTCATACCTTCCTTAGTGACCAATTTCATGAAATTGCAATAAATGATATTTCTATGCAAAAATATAAGAAAAATGTGCTAAAATTTAAAAAAAGATTGAAGGGTTAAAAGATTGTGAACATGTCAAGTTTTCCTAGTAACAGATTCTCTACACTTGGCTTTTGTCATTCTAAATTAGATGTAAACAAAACACTCTTGTCATCACTTCTACTTTCACTTGGCTTTTGTCATTCTAAACTAGATGTAAACAAAACACTCTTGTCATCACTTCTACTTTCAGAATGCATTGAAAATGGGAAGGAACATCATCTACACTTGGCTTTTGTCATTCTAAATTAGATGTAAACAAAACACTCTTGTCATCACTTCTACTTTCACTTGGTTTTTGTCATTCTAAACTAGATGTAAACAAAACACTCTTGTCATCACTTCTACTTTCAGAATGCATTGAAAATGGGAAGGAACATCAGCACAACAATGTACGGGGAGTACCAGCATTTAGTTACAAGTTAGCCGGTTGAAATTAGGAATTGCCAAATTGATTTGAAAATCTTCGAAAAAAATCCGACCATTCAAGAGGAAATTTAGAGAATATTCTCTATTTATTATAGGCCTAGCCGAGAGGATGCTTCAAACAGCCGGTTAGTATGACAATATGTAGGATTCTAGCTGGTTGAGCTGTAAAACTCCCCAGACTGTGCGACACAGTCACATGAGGTGGGTAAGCTGTGAAATAATTTCTCAATCCATTAATCGATCGATTGATTTCAAAGTTGGTCAATGTGACTTAAAGCAAGGCTTGCTCATTCTGCCACTTTCATGACTTTGTTAGGATGCAGAATTTGCAGCCAGGTTACCAGGTCCGATTCCGGCTTTAGAATTAGCCAGTATATACATATTTTCGTACAGAATGAGCAAGCCCTGCTTTTAACGCTTGAGAGTGGGCAGGGTCGCTGCTTGTTCTGCCCCGCGCACAACTACACGTCTCGCTCTACTAAGCTCAACCTGCCGCCGCTTGCGGAGTAGAATAAACAGCACCCTGCCCGTTCTCTAGTACGAAAAGATCTCACCTGACTTTTTCATTGCAAGAAGTGAAGAAATCCTTGCAGGATCTAGAAAACTAATGCAAATTGGCACTCATGTTTAGGTCGCATATTCTTCAACTGGGTACGTGAGAAAGAACTTCAGTCACACCGGAAGGAGTGAGTGAGAAGTCACACCGGAAGGAACAGCCCGTGCCTTGGGTTACAAGGTAGAGTATGCTTTGGAAGTCAAGCCGCATTCGTCTTATGAGAAAGACCGGATGAAGGAGAAGTTCGTTGAACTTTTAGTCATCAAGATTCATAATGGAAATATGCAAAAAGGGACTAAGGTAGAAGTATCTATTTTCGGATAACTTAAGCATTTCAGTGTGTATGATTTGGGAAAGTCATGGAGCGTATTATTTCAAGGTGTGGCAAAAATAAGGTTGCTGATGAATGCTGGTAAAAATGGAATTTTTTCTCCTAGAATATGAATATTTTTATTGAATATAAAAGTGGATTTTCCATCTAAACCCATTCTGGTTTCGTAGACTCACCTATTGTGGTTACCTTTGGCACTTTTCCCTAAGCCAAGAAAGAAGAAAGATGATTGGGCAAAAAGGTACCAATAGAGAATCTTTTCGAATAACCAGTGCATTCAATTGTTGTCTAAAATAGGTGAGTCTATGAAACCAAAATGGAGAGCCTGTCCAAAATAGGTTCCTCTACTTTAACAACAGGAAAAAAAAATCAGTCTTCAAAGGAACTTATAGTCCTTTTGAGGGATTGTGGCCACTCCTCATCATGAATAACAAACAATGGCCACAAATTTTTCTTTGTTTCTTTATAAATTAAAAGTTAAAAATTGAAAATTATAATAAAAAAATTAGAAAAAGAGCAGTTTGATGTGGTTGCACTCATGTCAAATTAGATTCTAAAATTCTGTAATTTTATATTTATCTTGATATTAATATTTTTAAGTTATTGAATTGAATTGTCTCATGTTCATCAAGCCCTATAGTTTAGTGTTTGATGATTAAATCTTTTTATTTAAATTAATCCTTTTCAATTGCCTAGCACTTTATGTTGTTCAAAAATTCATGGACACTTTGAGAGTTCATTTTTTTTTCCTAATGCATGGTTTTGATACATGACATTGAGACCAAGAGATGTGTATTCCGCTCATTTTGAGTTCAATTAGTTTATAGAATGGGCAACTTTGAAGAACTTACCTATTCGCCAAGAGAATATGTTTGCTTTGCCAAATACGCACTTTCTAGCCTTAACTCTAGAGAACAAACAAGTGGATGTAGATTTTGTATACCAACTCATCCTTTGGGCTTGTTGTTTTCCTTTCTTGTTTTCTAGTACATTAGCCTGTCAAGGATGGACTAGTTTCTATGCAAAAGAGAGATTTTGTCACCATGTATATCATGAGTAAAAAAACTAGTGACTAGTTAAAAAAGTCACAAATGACAAAAAAGTAGGGCCAACTTGGCTACTATCATTAGATCATTTTCACCCTTCGATGAGTGAGAAGTGAAAATGCTTTGGAAAAAACCCTAATAGAATTTGCCATGGTGGAATTTTTTTTCTACTCTTCCAAATAGAGAGATGCTTTGTCATTCATCAAATACTAAATGTCCTCAATGTCCTTTGTGGGTTAGTATCCCACAACCTACGTTGATGGAAGTACAACTAAGATAGGTGTTAGGTTACACAACACCTAAAATTGTATGAGAAATAAGGTTTTGAGCATAGTTTCTATCATTGAAGTATGTTAAAGGTAGGAGGCGCTAGTTATGTGCATGTTCCAAGGATTGCCCTTGTAATTAGATTATGAAGTCTTATGATAGAAATGAAAAATTGTCCAATGATGAATTGGTGCCAATTTGGAATTATTGTTGTATAGTTCTATGAGTGTTTGGACAATGAGTTTGATTTGGAAGAAGATAAAATTTATGTATTAATAATGTGGAGCTATGGGTGGTGGGACATAATGTGAAGTTTTGTAATTGTGAGGCAATTCCATGCACCACGTTGTTCTAGTTTAAGGTTTGCATGTCTTCATGAATTTGGCACACCATTTGCACCATTGATGGACAACGTTTTGACATTTAATGGTACTCCATAGTATTTAATATAGCCTTCAATCGCATCCTACTGCTCTAAACTTTAGAAAATCATATCTCATTCAATATACTCAGGTCTAAAATTTACAAATCAAATTGTGATGAATGTGTCTTTTTCTCTTCTCTCACTGAAAATTTGTTAAAAAATGATTTAATCAATAAAGAAGAGATCCTAAGCCAATATCTTGTTAAATGTGTGTTTTTTCCTCCTCCTACCTTAGTTTTTGTTTGGTCTTTTTAATAGTGTAGTTCAAAAACAGACGATACATTTTTTTAACTCTTAAGTACTCCGACGTCCATATTTTGGATGACTAATAGAGTGTTTCAATTCAAGTCAATGCTTTGTTCAAATACAATTCTATTCATCCAAAGCAATTCTTAAAAATAAATTTAAATGATAGTATTTTTTCATGACCAATTTCTTGTTAGTGTAGTAAATAATGTATTTGTACAAAGATATAAGCAAACACATGCAAACTTTTGAACAATAATTGTACAACAAAGCTTGCAACATGTGCCGCTTGCTTTTGACCGCTAACATTAGACCTTTGCAATCTAAACTAGACTTTGACGATATAAATAGCTTATGCACTCTCTAATGGTAATTACATAAATTTTCCAAGACAATAAAACAAAGACAAAATTTTTGTTGGTTGATAGCTAGTACCAAACATTTTTCTTGTTATAGTGAGGATTGTTTGCATATTTGGAGCTCCATCGGAGGAAGTCAATCAATAGAGGTCAAACTAGGAAAATTGGAGTCTAGAGATCTATACTTTTATAGATTAGTTTGACTTATGAGTATGTAGAAATGAAAAGCAAGTGGTTTGTTGTAGTAGGATTAAGTGCACCCCCCTGGTTGTTTTATTGTCTTGTAAACTTGTAATTTGTACTACTATGCTCTTTTGCAATTTTGTTGTCTTATTGTTTTGCAATTTTATTGTTGTATTGTTGGTTCATTGTCTTACAAACTTGCAGTTTGTGCTATTGTGCTCTTTTGCAGTTTTGTTGTTGTGTTGGTTTGTTTCTTTGTAGATTTTATTATTGACTATTTTAGTTAGTAGTTACCTATAGTTTGCAATGAACTAAGAGACAAAAGGAAATTATAGAGCGGAAAAAATAAGGAGTTTGAAGTATAATGCATTCATAGTGAAATAAGAGTGTAATCATAGTGAAATCATAATGCAATTATAGTATAGTCATAGCATAGTCATAGTGCAGTCATAATGTAGTCATATATCACAAAGTTTAGGTCTTATGGTTTGGCAACAATTATTGTGCAGTTATTGTTGTTTCATGGGTTTGCACATTAATCGCATCATTATGGTGCATTGCTTCGCATCGTTACCGCATCATTACAATGCATTACTTGTAACCACATCGTAACGATATGAAGCAATGCACCATAATGATGCAATAACAATGTGATTAACGTGCAAATCCATGAAACAACGATAACTGCACGATAACTGTTGCCAAACTATAGGGTCTAAACTTTGTGATGTAGTATAGTTATAGCCTTATAGGGGTCCATCAATTTTGCATTCCAACATGGTATTTATATAAAAGTAGACCAAATAAAGATTGAAGATGCAAAGGGGACTTTCACTATATGGGACCAGAAGTACATGAAGTTGTATACATGAGATGGTTTATTGTAGTTTACTTCTTTGCATGAATTAGGGACTTTTAGAGTTCATAGGACATTGTCATTTAAACTCTACCAATGTAAATTTTGCTTGCAATTGGTGGGATTGAAGGGTATTAATTGAATATACCAATGTTGTCCTATTGTGCCTTACAGTCGTGTAGAAGCATAGTCATGTCATGATATTGTCTTTATTATTATGTCATGAGTTGATGATTTTGCATTCATAAATGTCTACTAAATGTACATTTTCCATCTATCCTTTAACCTATGCACAAACTACAACTCTCTTTATGGGGCTCACTTGGCCACTGAAATTGCATGAAGTCGAATTATGTGACTAGTCTAGAACTTACAATCGTTTGGACCATGATTTCATAATGACTGCAATCAACGATAAGGACCTTCATGTTGCATACTAGTTCAAGCAGTGTAACTAGTTGGTAACTTGGAAACAATGCATTCATCACTCGTAAATGACTTAGAAATGACTCCTTGAAACTAAATTCCAAAACCGCACAATGGCTTGCCACGTGTTAGTCATCAACAACTGCAATACAATTCCCCCACAACTTGAAAATGACTAGCAAGTTTGCTAACATGGACATCTAAGTTAGTTGCAAGGAGATAGCGTCATGACTAAAAAATGACTCTACAATGACTTCTAATGTGGACACCTATGTTAGCAAATTTTGGTGTGGAAAAGGTAAATTGTCTGGATTTTTCCAAAAATTTCTTTGTCCAACTCATTAGCAATGTAGATTCAATCATTCATTCTCCATCCAAAACAACATTGGATGGTGAAATTACAATCGCAGTCAATTAAAGAATGACTTGTCCACTATCACTACTAGAAAATTTCGTATTTCTGTTGTTTTGGTCGCGTTGATCCGGTCAAAATCTGATAGAAATCTGTTGGTTTCAACAGATTTCTATCAAATTTTGACCGGATCAACGCGACCAAAACAACAGAAATATGAAATTTTCTAGTAGTGTATGATTCTAGGGCCTTAAGTCATTTTTCAGTCATTCTTGTTTAGAATGACTGTAGGGCAGTCATTTTTGGCAGTCAATTTATATCCTCCATTTCTTGTAGTGCTACTACTGAATGTTATGGGCCTGGATGGATTGCATATCTAATGTCTTGAAAAGAATGTAGTTTGGCAGTTCATGTCCTCATAAGTTTGCATGCCATCTGTTGTATATGTACATGATACATAGAGGAAATTAATCTAGTTTTGATAAGAGTTAGCTAAAGGAAAAATCAAAGAAACAATACCATTTTGATGGAGAGAATGTATTATGTTGTATTCAAGAGCTAATTGACTTTTAGAAAAAGATAAACTCCTTGAATCAATTTTTAGTAAATTTTCATAGAAAGAGAAATGGAGTTGGCATCTAATTCAAGTCATTTCATATTTTTTGGACCTATGTAGAATTAGTTACGAATTTTTGAAGTTGATAGAGAAGTAGGTGGATAGAAACAATTGATGGATGGAGTGCATTGAAGGTAGATGATGTGATAAGGTGGAGGCCCTATACAATGGAACACAATAAGGAACATACCAGAAACATAGGGGAACATATTGAGTTATTTTTTTTCCATTGCCCACAAGACTTTGGTTCACTGCGGTCTTCTAAACTCAATAGAAATTAGAGATTTAAAAAAAATAAAAAATAAAAATTGGGGGAGTTTTTCAAAGATAAATAAATGTTCCAATACACTATTGAATTTTGGAGTTTTCAAATTATGAGGTAGAAAACTTATTAGCAAAAAAAGATAGTGTATTGTCATCTCTCTAGACATTGTCTTACTGCAAAAAGATTTTAGATGTGTTTTATAAATTTCTTTTAAGTGAAATTTGGTGTAGCATTACCTTCACTATGTTAGGTTGTTAATTTCAAAGTTTGTAGTGCAAAATTTTTCCACAAATGGCGGTCAAAGGTAGCTGAAATTGTAGGGGGGTGATTGCAAGAAACACTTGTACTATTTGTTGCATTTTTCAATAGTACTCATGAAATCTTTAGGAGTACTTTAAAATTAGAAAACTAATTTTTAAAAAATCTTAAAAATATGACTTATGTATATACCTCTAAAATGAAGGTTTTCACCAAAGGAAATGTGTAGGAAAATTCTCTAAGTAGGAGAACTTGAAAAGTGCCAAATCTCAAGAAAATAGGACCTTTGATTCAAAAATTAATTAAAAATAGTAAAAATAAGTAAATACAACAAATAAAAAGTGTAAATTTTTAATAACTCTATGAAGATGGTCATTCACCAAAAAACTTACAAAAATAATATTTTATATGTTTCAAAATGCAAGCAGAAGGAAGCTCTCTTCATAGACTTCCACACCACACAAAATTAATTATTTTTAAAAACCCTTCGGTGAAAAGTTGTATTTATATGTAAGGAAGAACTCCATATAATTTTCTTGATGTAGGGTATATGAAAAAGGTACTCAAAAGTACTAAAAACCTCCAAATTGGCAAGTGTGACATTTATTTTGGGCCTATTTTTGGATAGTAAATTATTTTTGAAAATTACCAAAAAATCAAGGAAGTTGTATGATAGTCATGAGTACCTTCCTTGTAAATCTTAAGTCATTCGGAGTTAAAACACAAAAGTTATGGCCAAAAAACAACTCAACCCGCAACGTGTGACAGAAAATAGTACAAGTGTTTCTTGCAATCACCCAGGGCAAAGTTCAAAAAGAACTTTTCTTCCAACTTTAAATGCTCATGTCTTCCAATCTGTATGGTCAAATTTGATGCTATTTTTACTACATGTTCTCAAACAAGTTAAGTACAAGATCCTATAGTTAATTTTTTTATTTTTTATAATTATTTTTTTGGTTGTTTTAGGTGAATGCAGTAAAAGTGCCAGTTTCGAGTGGTTTTTGACGAAAAAAACATTTGTGGGGCTTCAAGGGTTGAGGATTAACATCAAAAGGTCTTGCTTGATATATATTTTGATTGCAATAAGCAAAGAAACCCCTGCAAGACCTTGAAATTATTCATGGGGAATTTTGTTAAAATGGTAGTATTCTATGTGCCATTTTCAAAAAACCGAGTTTGAATCATAAAATTGACATTTAGGACCAATATAGAATTCAAAAGTCTTAAACTCAAATAGATTTCATAGATCTAGGACAAATGTAGATTTTAGATTGTGTGATATGAATTGTAAGAGTGCCATCTATGAAAATGTAGATTTCAAACATCTAAGAGTGATGTAGATTTAAGAAATCTACAACAATTGTACATTTCAGACCGCCTAGTCTGACTTGCAAAAATTGCCTTATATGCGGAATTTCGCCATTTTAACGAAATTGCCCATATTCCAAATTGGCGTTGATATTTAGGTCACACATTCTTCAACTTACACCAAATGGTGCAATTAGGTTACCTTACCATGCCGAGTTATCCCATGACTCATGAGTGACTCACTGCATCTACGTGGAGGCAACTGCGTCTCTCAATACATCTTTGATGAAAATCACCACAGTATTAAATACTGATGAAAATCACCACAGTAAAAGTAAATATTTATATAGTGTGAAATGTGGAGCAATTAGTGTGGGGCAACCTAATTGCACCATTTGGTGTAGTACGTGAGGAAGAACTTACGGCGGAAGGAGCAGTACCTTGGTTTACAAGTCTGTAGAGCACCTCAAGAAATGCTGTCCTACAGTAACGACGGTGGTCGGGTGGTGGGATCGTGTCGAGTCGAATTCTTAAGTTATGAGAAAGAGCAGACGAAGGAGAGGTACTCAATTTACGTTGAATGTTTTTTTGTAGTGGAATTCGGATTGAGGGACACATGGTTTCGATACATGACATTAGTAAGCTTTTCGATCCCTCGTTGACGGAGTGCAACTGATCGAGGCAGGTGTCAGGTCACACAACACCTAAAAGTCGCTTGCTTTTGACTGCTACCTCTGGACTTCTTGCAATCGAAACTAGACTTCCGACAGTCGATAAATAGCTAGCTGATGCAGCACTCTTTGATGGTAACTCCAACCGATTCTCCAAATGAATTACAGAGGGAGGGAAACACTGAAACGGAGATCGAGGGACAGAAATTTTGCTAATCGAGAGCTGGCGCCAGACATTCTTCTTCTAATTAACAGTGAGGATTGTTTGCACATTCGGAGCTCGGAGGAAGCCAATCTGCCGGGGTGTGTGCTTGGGTGGACTCGATCGATCAGGAGCTTTGTGTGGAGTTGAAGAATCTCAATTACAGGTGAGATCGCCGACTCTCAACAGGGATTTGAGGTTTGTATCGATCTTGTTTTCTGTGAGCAATTCTTGATGAATCAGTGCAGCGGAGGGGGAAGCCGTGTGTGGAGAAGGAAAGAGCTCTGGAGAACGATACCCGAGCATGTTTTGTGTCGCTTGAAAATGGTGAACCCAACTGACTTTGTGCTTATTGAAGTATGAATAATTTTCATCCCATTTTGGGTGTGCAACTGAACCTTATTGATGCTATAGTCACATTAGTGAGTTATGCTTTAAACATTTGATTTTGATTTTGATTTTATATGGGGTAGTTGATCAAAACAATGGTACACTATCCAATGTGTTTCAATACTGTGAGTTTTTCTACCCTTCAAACCTCATTTTGACATCCGAAAGGATCTCTTTTGCTTTCAAGAGAAACTAATAAAATAAAGTTTCTTGAAGTGTCATTTCTACTCTACTTGAAAATTTTGAAAAATTCCTTACAATATGCATTTTAGTGAAGTTCAAAGTTGAGGATCTATAACCACGCTTCTAAAAACATGGAGTGACACAAAAAATTTCTTTATACTGATATTTCTTTATAGCAATGTTCTTCACTATAATTTACTTCTATTTTGAATATTTTAGATTTTTTTTAACATGATTTGTATTGGATATGAATTTTCTTTATTTTTTCTTCAAAAACTCATGGTAATTTGAAACCCTCACAAAGGAATTTGAAAATTTTATGAAAAATATTAGACATGTGATTTCATCCACGAAAAAATAAAACCGAAAAATTTTACTCATAAAGAGCAAAGAAATGGAGGATACAAAGTGAGGGACTTCCAAGTTTGGCTACAGGCGCCATGGGCTCCGTTCTTTAGGGTTTAGAGTCGTTGAGCTGCTTCTGTTTTTCTAATGGACATTGGACCCTGCTTGCACTCTCAAATCTAAATTGCTCAAGATTCAGGGTTGCTTTCGTCGCCGGAACCTTGTCCAGAGGGGCGTTCGTTCCCTTCTGAATTGGGTGACATCTCTTTATGGTTGGACAATCAGGATTATCCAGATCCTACAATTGGATTTGACAGACGAGTTTCGAAACATGGATTGTGGAAGATTCGCGTTTCGCGTTGTAGTTAACAATGTCATTCGCACTATGTTCGGGAACGGCAACGGAGGCCATAGTCATCCAAAAAAAACTTGCAACTCCTAGTTGGCAATTTGTAAACTCTGACCTGCAAATCATTCTCGATAGCCATAGTCCTGGATTGCCATCACCTAGCCCAGCTAAAGAACGTTGTGCACACCGTATGGACTCACTGCATGTCACGGCAGTGTCATTCGAATTTCGTATGTGTTCCCTACGGAGCTCAAGTCGCTGAAAAACGCAATGCAAGCTTGATTGTGGATCCCAGTTTACAAACATACTTCGCCATTTCGAAATGCTTTCAAACCTCCCAATCCCTCCCAATTTCACGCAAATTTTTCACAAGTCCTCTCAAATCCTCCCAAGTCTTCCCGGGTTTTTCACGATTCCACCTAAGTCCTCCCAATTTCTCACCATTTCCTCCCAATTCCTCCCAATTCCTCCCCATTTCTGACAATTTCTGTTCCGTGATGAATTGCAGGTTCGTTACCAACTCAAAACACAACTCCCCCAACCCTCCCAAACCCACTTGCATTGAATTGCATCTCCCAAGCCGCCATGGCTTCCAATCACGGCCTTCCCCCAACGCACCGCGCCCTGGTCCTCACCTCCACCAGCACGCCTCCCTCCGTCCAAACCCTCCCCACGCCCCAGCCCACCCCAGGAAGCGCCGTCATCCGCGTCCTGGCCGCGGGCGTGATCCCGCACATGCGCGGAATCTACGATAGCACCGCCATTGTCAGCAGCAGTGCGTTCGCCTTCCCGACGCCGCTGGTGATTGGCCACAACGCCATTGGGCGAGTGGCAGCAGTTGGCCCAGACAGCACGAAGCTGACGCCAGGGCAGCTGGTGCTGGTCGATCCCAGCATTCGGAGTCGAGATGATCCCACGGGCGATGTCATCCTGGCCGGCGTGCATGAAGGATTCACGGACGGAAGTCGCAAGCTCATGCGCGGCGAGTGGCGCAACTCCACGTTCGCGGAGTATGCCAAGGTTGAGGGCTTGTGATTTTTTCATGCCAAATGTTGAATTGGGGTTTTGAATTTGAAGCTCATGCACGTCCTCGGAGTATGTTTGTTCTTTTCACATTCATGAATGCTACAGCATTGTTGTGAGGATTGTAAGGTAGGGACTCCATTCACCATACAGTACTGTACAGTAGAAGATCCATTGACCAGGTGAGCTCGGATTTGTCCGCAGTGTGAAAATTCTCCTTTTAGTTTCTGGCAATTGATTTTGAGCTGGACCCAAAACGTTGGTGCGAAATGGAGTCGGAGTTTCTAGCTAGATTGTTGTAGGGAAAGGTTCAAGGTTCACCTGTCTGTGTGGTGAATGGAACCTTCCCCTTCCTGTATGTGGTGAATGGAGACTTTTGAATTAGTTGGTTGCTAACCTTGAACCTTGGAATAACGTATTTCAGGTTCCGCTGGAGAATTGCAATGTCCTGAACGAGAAGCGGTTGTTGGGGAGCATCAAGGAGGGTGGTTTGGGGTACCAGCTGGAGAGCTTGTTGCATCTTTTGACGCTTCTCATTCCTTATGGGGGCCTGCGAGACATTAATTTGCAAGCAGGGGAGACTGTCATTGTCTCCCCTGCGACGGGGTCGATCAGTAGTGCTGCGGTGCGAGTGGCACTGGCCATGGGAGCTCGCGTGATTGCTATGGGACGCAATGTGGAGGCTTTGCAAAGAGTTGGTGCGTTCAGTGAGAGAGTGGAGGTGGTGCCCATCACGAGCGATGCGCAGGTAGACAACTACGGGCCACAATAATTTGTCCTCAACAACTATTTAATTTTAAGTGTTTTTTCCTTGTTATAAATGCACAACAAAATTAAAGCACGGTCACTTACAGTAGATTTTCAAAACTATTCTTACATAGACTACCGTACCCAGCCATCAGTGTAAGCACGCTCAGTTGTTGCTACTAGTGTCCATTCTCGGTGCACTTACCTTACTTGTTCATTTTGGGGATATCATCATGCATTCTTCTCGTGCAGGCCGACTTGGAATCTCTCCAACGCCTCGGCCCCATCGACGCCTTCTTCGAACTCAACCCCCCGGCGGCTTCCCACTCCAACAACATCAAGACCGCCATCCAAGCTCTCCGCCCGGGAGGCCGTGTGAGTCTGATGGGCGGCATCCCCGAGGACGTGCCCCTCCCCCTTTTCACCATCTTGCTACACAACTTGACCCTCAAGGGGAAGTACATGTACGATCGGGAGGACGTCGGAGCTCTCCTCAAGATGGTCGAGACCGGGGTGCTGAAGCTGGATGAGTGCGCGGGAGCGAAAGTGGTGGGGAAGTTCGCGTTGGAAGACTGGGATGAGGCGTTCACCACGGCGGCAAGGAAGCGTAGTGACGGCATGACGGTGATTGCGCCGTGATCGAACTGAATTCAAGGGGAGTATAGCTAATATAAGTATGGCCTTGGGATCGGGATCGGATTGCCGCACGTACGTGGAGGTTGGAATCACTAGCAGATCGACATCACCCTTGTTTTTTCAATAGTAGAGACAATCTCGATCGAAAGGTTTGTTCTGACTGATTGCAGTGTACATAAGCTACGTAATTGAATTTTTCAAATCCGGCGTGATTGTGTAACTAGCTAGCCAGGAAGGTTTTATCGATCTGCCACTGACAGATTCCTCATATGATGGCTCGATCATCCCGTCTCCGACTGTTCTGTCTGTCCGTGATTCTCAAGCTTGCCTACTGTTGCACGAAGTTGGGCAGGCAGTTTCGAATCTGTGCACAATTTCTCGCATGCACTTCGCGTACTCTGAAACGACTTGGAAATTCGAGAGAGGTTTCCGGTTTGTGGAGTACAAGAGCATATGATGTTCTCAATCAAACTCAATACAGAATTTACATTACGTATTAACCCTTGAAAGAATCCTTTGGGGTTCTTCCTGTATTTAGCCTTACAGCTCTTCAATTGTGATTTTATTAACCCCTGAATGTCACAGGGGACGAAAAACGTCCTCACATCCTCAAAGTCAAATTCAAAGGGCTGTAACTTTTGCATCCAATGTCCAAATTCAATAAAAACTCGTTGGAGAAGTTGCGCATATTAGTCTAGTTTGTGTGATTAAATTTTCAGATCAATACAAGATGTACAATAGTTTTGTGAGCTAATCAAAGTTCACAGGTTCAATTTGAGCTCACCAAATTGCATTTGATGGTTTCAACTTTGGGGGCTTGTATCTTTGTAATCTAATGTTTGTTTTCAATAAAATTTGTTAGATTTTGTTTTCACTGAAGTCTAATTATTGTGGTAAAGTTTTCATGCCAATCCAAGTTGTTTCGAATGATTGGGAGCAATTCAAAGTTCAAAATCCAGACATTGGTGGATTCCAGTGAACTTTGGCGGCCTATAACTTCTTCATACAATGTCCAAATCCAATAATACTTGTTGTTAAATTTGCACATACTAGTTTAGTTTGTGTGGTTAAAATTTCATAGCAATCCAAGAAGTTATGAGTGACTGAGAAGCATTTTAGTAGGAGGTTCAGTCATAGATGTGATTCTTTGTTACTTTTTTCACTTTTTTTTGACATTTCAAATCCATTTTGCGGACATAATAATTCATTTGAATGATATTTTTTTTCAACAAAGTGTATAAATTTTGGTTTTGAATCACTTTTTAGGTTAAAGTTTTTTCATTTGAATAGGTTTAGAAATCGAATTTCACCTCCAAATGTGTTTTTAAGAAAATTTCAGCACCTTTTTTCAACACTAAAACATTATAATCTTTCAATCTATATGGTCAAATGAACCCAAATTTGTTCCACACCATCTACAACATTCACACTACAATATTGTATGGTTGAGATCTACATAACTTACTCTAATTTTGACTTTTCAAACTTGCAAAGGCAAGGCAGTTTTTAAGCCTATTTGGACCTCCGGCGATGAGGGGTTAATAGATGAATTGTGATACATTGTTATTTATGTACTATCATGATCATTGATTTACTTTATACTGAAGAGTATTTGGTCAATGTTTTTTTGATCACATACCATCAAATCCATAATATATTATACGGCTGCAAAGGGCTTTTAGGCCTTTCAAGGGTTAAGAGTAGTTAGTAGCAAGGTGTAGGTTGAAATGGTGTACTAGTCATCCAAAATCATCACGCTAATTGATTTCTTGTATTTCTCAAGTTAGGTATTTAAACAATTCAATGGCATCAGTCATTCAATTTCAACCTCTACTAGACGTTCTCATTTGCATTAGTCACCCACCTACTATTATTAACCCCTAATTGCCTGATCAACCATATATGGTCGGTCTGAAATTTCAAGCTCAGTTTGAGATGGGCAATTAAATTCATATGACCGTTATAAAAATTTTGGGGGGCAGTTTTTAGGGTTAACTATTGAAAACTTTCATTTTTCACTGAAAAAGTTGAACATTTGATTTTTGAGAGGTCCTTAAAGCCATGTTTGTCCATTAGTGGTAGAGTAAAGCTTGCTAATTTTACTTCATTATCCCAGCTTTGTCAATTTCACTTGACTTGAGATCTAAAAAATTGTACTTATCCATTTGATTTGAAAATGGTCCAATGGAAAGAGCTTAGTGTTTTCATGATTTTCACCATTGAAAATTTAAACATGCAAGTGTTGATTTAGAGTTATTTGCAATTCATACTTATAAAAAAAGTTACATATCAACAATTGCAAAGTGGATTGTGTAGTGAATTTGATAGGTTTTCATGTGATATTAAGTTTTTTGAAAGTGCATTTTAGTGTGCTAACACAATTTGTAGTTGTTCATGTCACCTCCAATTCCAAAATAAATTTATGTGCAAATTTCTGAAACATTGTGGGGAGGGACAGCATACTACAATTAAAAAATGAACATTTCTCTTGTTATAATCTCACAACTCCTATGCAATTTTTCACTCAAAATTGGTGAACATACTAATAAGCAAACTCTTTAAACATCTATATAGTTAGATTTTGAAAAAAACACAATTTGCTTCATTGGGGTTAACTATAAGCCCATAGTCAAAACACACTTGAAAAGGTTTAGGCATTTAGGGGTTAATAGTCTTACTAGAAACCCTTTAGCATCATGAAAGTGCAATTGGGTAGAGGACATGTCAAAATGTGGTTGAGCATGGATCCACCCACCAATTTAGTCCCAGCAAACTTTGAAAAATCATATGAAATTTGTTACTTGTCAGATTGAATGTCTTCATTCTACTTGCAAATGGCTTCTCTCAAACTTTTCAATTTTTGAAAAATGAAAAATCAATGTGAATTTGTAAATAGCTTCTCTACGGTATTGAGTTAGCAAATCTTGGTGGTAATAGATTGATCTACCTTATAAGGAGGTAATCTTGAATCCATTTGTTTCAAAAATGGATTCACTTGTGGTATGAATCAAACACATGATTTTTTCCCACCCATAACAAAAAAAAATCATTATGACAGTTGACAACATCAACCTAACGAAACAAAATCCCACCTAAAGGCTTTGAAAGATAGCCTAATAAGAACACTAACTAAGGACTAAAATTGTCTTTTGAATGACTTTCAAGAAAACTATGGAAACAAATAATGCACTTATTTTTCTTGGAATTTGAGTTTTTTGGTCTATACCTTAGTGACAGAGTTGGATCCTTCTAAGGTTAAGAATACATGAAGAGTTCTATCAACATCAATGCTTTGGTATAAATCCAACATTCCAAAAATATCATGAAGTAATATAACAAAAATGGCCATTTGTTATGCAAAGCATTCTTGATGCAATTGTGTTCAATTGACATTTAACTCTAAATTCATAAGAGGATGTTTTGTATCATTTCAATGATTTTAAAGAGGCCTCTAGGAAGGAAAAGCATTTTTAATCCAAAAAATTTAGGGGCTAGGGTTGTTTGGACTCAATTTCAATGAATGGTGTCAAACATTCTTTCTTAGTGATATTTTGACATTCCTAACATTTGATATAAATGTTTTTTTTTATAATATTCTACACAATAATATATACATGTTGCAAAATTTTCAGAAATTTTTTGAAGCATGTTTTGTATTTGATATGAAATTTTTATGGCTTATAGAAGGTATGTGATTTCTTCTTTTTGAAAAATAAATACTTAAAATTTCATTCATACATGGTCACAAAATAGGAACATACAAAGAGAGGAACTTTGAAGTTTGAAAAGAAATCATAAGCCTGTCTTTTTATAGTTAAATTTAATCAATGGTGAAGATTCTCTACTACAATGTTTGCAAAAAATAATGGATGATTGTAATAAAAACTTACTCAATTTTTAGTGACAATCTTCTAAGAGTAATGTTTTTTTACCATAACTTTTGTAGTATACTTCAAAAGATTTAAAAATTATGATCAAGGTTCTCATAATTATTTTTTGATCTTCTTTGATATTTCTTTTAATTCAAAAACAATAATTATTTTTTCTAATCATTCCATGATTGAATGCCTTATTTGTCATTTTTGGAGGGTTTAGTACAATTTTGAATCCAAAATATAAGAAACTTGGATCTAATCCTTGGGGTTTGAGTTTTTGCCATCATAGATTAATCAGAATAGCAAAAAGATTTTTTTTAAATATTGTAATTTTTGACTTGCATATTTGCTCAAAAATGAGATAAATTCTATTCTTGAGATGTAATTGGTTGACCCAAATACCCTTAAAGTTCTTTTTAAAAGCCAATTCTAGTTTTATTTTTTGAATTTTTTTTACTATTTTCTCAAAATTCTAATATATCAAAACAACTATTTTTGTGGAAAAATTCATTGATCTATTTTTGTGCATAATTTTTGGAGAAATTTTTTCATGAACCTAAATTTATAGAAACATATTGACCAGTTTTTATTAGTATTCTAGCACTAAGCTTCCATACTTTTGAATAATTATTTCAACAACTTTATTCTTCAAAATGCAACAAAAACCAAAAGTGTTTTTCATAACTACCAATTTCACTATTGATTTTCCTTTAATTAGAATATTAATTAAAGAATGCTTTGAACCCAAAAGTGAGTCCAAATATATCTTGGAGAGTCAATTTGTCTTTTTAGTATCCTTTTGAAAATTCATAGTTTACTCGCATAATGTTCTAAAATAGATTATCTAGAATATATGTAACTATTCTATGTATATGAGTAAAATATGAATTTAGATTACTTATCTAGAATACTTTTGTAAAATATTTTTTTGAATTTCAACAAAATACAAAAAAAAAGATCAGTTTAACAGTAGAAACAATGCTCAATTGCTTATTTAGATGCATGTAGGTGTTAGTAGTTACCTTAATCAATACCTAATGTTATATTAAATAGGGACACCGAAATGCACCTTGTGCCTATGAGCACCACTTAAACATATCTTTTCTTTATATACATTTTCTACATTAATGTGTATATATTTTCTTAAAATGATTTTAGAACATCTATCCAAAACTTAGAACTATTAATGATTTAGTTTTCCTTCAATCTCATACTTACTTTTTTAGAACAATTTTTGAAAAATGAAAATATAATGTGTTTTTTTTGAATTTTTTATCCCCCACTCTCAACTCAATTCTTTATCATAAAAAATTCAAAATTCAAAATTTACAATGGAAAATTTTAAAGTTGAGAAGATTCAAAGCCAAAAAATCTAGTTTATAGAGGTTCAAAAGCACTTCTTTTCTTTACTTTAAATGCAAATATTTTGCAATCTACACATTCAAAGTTTTTGAAATGTACACATTCTCATACTATTCTAATGCAAGATCCTATAGTTAGATATGAAAAAATAAACTTTTATGCTCTTTGCAATAGAAATGGCAATTTTGAGTGTTATTTGATGAAATAAGGACCCGAGAAGTCTAGAACTTGAAGGACTAAGGTAACTACACCTAATTTCGATCACTTTCTAAGACCAATTAGTCTAGATTCTTACCTAAAATATACTCTAACTATTCATGAGAGTCTATGGTTGGTTTTAAAAATACCTATTTTTAATACTTTGAAAATTCTTAGTTTATTCATATAACGTCCAAAAAATGCATTCTAAGAAAATCTAGAATCACCTTATGACTATCAACAAGACACCCAAAAAAAATTCAATGTAAAAATGGAACCACACACAATTGTTTATTTGTGAGATTTTAGGTGTAGTCACTTTAGTTTTAGAATTTGGTGAAGAATTGATTGTAGGGGAGGATCTCAAAGAGGAATGGATCTTTTTGTCCCCAATTCAATGAAACTTTTACACTTGTCAAGGTAGCAATAGAAGGGGGGAGGAAAGTGAAATTTTTTTGTTGAAAAGCAATGATTTTTTAATTTTTAATTGTAGGGAGTATTTGGTGAAACATTGCTACTTTTTAGTGGATGAAGTCACTAATTTGCTACCCAATCTTGAAACAATATCACTCTATTTTGGATAAATGTATATGGTTTTGGGGATGACTAAATGAAATTTCATTCTTAAATTGCAATTTTCATCTATTTCCATGGATATAAAAAGCTTCATTCTTTCAGTGATTATCGCTTTCTGCACTACCTAAAAAAATGAAAAAAAAAATCTTAAGGAGTACCAAGTATAAAGGATCAACTACTATTTTTGAATTTCTAGTCCAACATTTTTAATTTGAGCAATTCTTCACTAAAAAGAAATAATTTTTTTCTAGTAGGGAATCTTGGGCAAAATATTCTTGTTTTTCAATGGATGAAATCACCAATTTGCTACCAAATCTCGGGCAATATCGTTCCATTTTGGATGAATGTACATAGTTTTGGATGAATAAATGAAATTCTTCCATATATTTCAAGTTTCATCTACTTTCATGGATGTAAATAGCTTCATCCTTCTAGTGATTATTGCTTTCTGCATTGCCTAAAATAAATGAAATAAAAAACCCTGTTCTAATCCATTCAAAGCTTTTCCTAGCAACATGAAATAAGCACTTAAGGTAAAACTATCCATTACCACACAGATTTTTTTATCTAGGTACTTTTAGAGAAGCTATTTGCCAGCTCTCATATTTTTCAGAGATTGAATTGTTTGAGAGAAGATAATTGCAAAAAGAATGAAGACATTCCGAGAAGAATTGAATTTTTTGTGATTTTTCAAAGTTGAAATGTAAAACTATGAGTAGACCCTTGTTGAAGCATGACCAGACCATTGTTGAAACGTAGGCTGATGTGTTCGCTCCCGAAGTGCATTGCCATCGTGATGAAGGATTAATAAGGTTGTGGTAATAGATGGGTTAGTGACAAAAATGGGAGGAACCTGTAGGTGGTAGAATTGGGTAAATGGTGGTATTCAAGTAGTTCTACCTTAACTCGCATTATTTTCCGACCATTGCTTGGAATGAAGAGGAATACCGACACCAAAATGTAGTGAAGAGACATGTGAGTTGGGTACACACTCCTAGAATTGAGTAAGTTAACTGCTTTAACATCAAAAGCTCTCACCGAATTCTTTTTACACAACACCCCCTGCAAAGTCCAACCATATGGGATATTTTTTTGAATTTTACCAACTATTTTCTTTCAATTCCCATGTTGCAGTAGTTTTTCAAGTATTTTACTCCAAGTAGACATTACAGGTGATCGTAAAGTTTGTAAACATGTGTTAGAAGAAGGTTTAACCTTTAAACGACGGATTGGTGACCGTAAAAAATCATCGATTTTAATATCGTGGGAATCATTGGTCTAAAAAAATCCAAAAGAGCTCATTGGAATTCAAAGAACCGTAGAAGATCTCCACTTTTCACAACACAATTCCGAAGATGAATAGTTGCACTCCTATCCTACACTAAAAGATTCTCAGTCATCCATTGGACACCAAATGTTTGCCTCAACGTTTAAGGATTAGACTAAGAATAGTACAAAAGAAACATGACCCCAAACTCCATTGAACCTCAATTCTGGTGCTCCAAGGAGTTCTTGTCCCGTGTTTTTCCCAAACTCCAACTACACTAATGATGATAAATAGTGTTACCCATACTTTAGAAATGCTATAAGTTTTTACTCTTCATAAATATTTTTACGAAAATCATAAATCCTAGTGTCATTCTAAGTGGGAAAATTCTACATCCATAGTTGGTAAAAATATTCATCAAGAGTCAAAACTTATGACTTTTTAAAATAAATTAATGTAGGTAACACTATTTATCATCATTAGTGTAGTGGTCCTGCATTGTACACGCTTTATAATTAGCTCTATTTTACAGATTTCTTCACCATTTTTTTTCCCTGATGCTTTCAAAATTGCAACTGGGTTTTTTCCCAATTCCACCAGCTATCCTTGATCCCAAAACTGCTCCCTTTTAACACACCAGGATATTTAAATTGAAACTGAGGTTCAGGTCTTTTTCTTTTCTCCAATTTCATAGAAATTTCACATGTTCTATTAACATGGAATTACCAACACACGTGATGCTGACTCTGATTCTGATATCAAATGCGCGCTTTTGTGAGTACATGATATTATTCATAGCATGGGCCAATTTTTAACCCAAGAATGACGACGAGGCCATTTTGTGGCTTTTGGATGAATGTTTCTTGAATTGTAGAGAGCTGGGAAGCAATTTTTCATCCACTTCTTTCTTGTTGACCTTTCATGTTGGGTTATGAAGATAATCTAGTTGAGTTTGGAGTTATCCTATTGTTTGTCTTGACATAAATGAGAAGTTACTAAAAAAAGGGATCACAAAATATGTTGTTTTAGTGTATTTTTGAAAATTGTTGCTCCTTGCTTTAAATCTGAAATTTCTCTACAAAAATGATATTTTTTGAATTTAAGCCCAATTAACAAAATAAAAGTTCATTCACTTTAGTTTTCTACTCCAATTTGAATTTTGAAGAAATTCCTAATAATCAATTTTTTTATTGCAGTTTGAACTTTGGATGTATTTTCAATGTCTACTACGTTCTAATTATGGAATGGCACGGAAAATGAGTTTACACCATGTTGTTCATCACTATAATATGCACACATGCTGAAATTTTCAGACTTTTTGAAATCATTTTCTATTTGATATGATTTTTCTTCATTATATCTACAAAAATTCACAAAAAAATCTAAAATTTTGATGAAACAAAGAAGACATTTTGTTTCATCTCTGAAAAATAAATTAAATTTTTTTCATACATATCTTGTTGCAAAATAGCAACAAACTGAGTGATGACAGTGAGGCTTGAAATCAGCAGTCATAGGTCCATCATTTAGGGGTTAAACCCTAAAACTCTTTTGGTCCATCCTTTAAAGGTTCCAATGGAATTTTCATGTGAGAAAGAAGAAGGGAAGGAGCAGTGCCTTGGAGTCGAAGGCTTCGGAGTACCTCAGGAAATGCTTTCCTCCGTTGAAATTTTGAATCGAGTTTTTTCTGAGAAAGACGAGAGGAAGGAGAGGCACATGGTGCTTTTAGAGACTACGGAATTCGGAAGAGACACTTGGCTTGAATGAACAGTAGTGGAGCGGAAATGAGTGTAAATTTCTTCACTTGCTAACTTAGCAAGCTGATCTAGGCTTTTGAATGTATAAATTAAACAAACGCCTGATGGACGATCACATGGTACGTTTATTATTCTCCAAAAGAGCGAAAGGAAGAGCGAAGCTCTGCTGAAACCTGGCGCCAGACAGTTTGCTTGTGATTGTGTGGATTGCATGCACATTCGAAGCTTGGAGGAAGCAAATCGGCGTGTGTTTTGGTGTACTGAGGTGTTTTGTGTGGAGTTGAAGAAACGCAACAGGTGAGATCGCCGACTCTCAACAGTGAGTACTTGGGTTCTGTATCTTGTTTACTGTGAGCATTTCTTCATGAGTTTCAGTGAAGGGAGGGGGGGGGGAAAATGTGTGTGGAGAGGAATTAGAGTCACTGAGCTGCTTCGTTTGTTTGTATGGGTATGGAGTACCTCAATGGCATGCTGCCTGTATGCACAATTTCTAAGGTTTTAGAATTGCTCTTGTGACGGGCCATGAAGACTAACAGGATTTTCCGGATCCTGCAGTTGGTTTGGGCACATTAGGTACCAAATTTGAATGGTGGAAGGATCACATTTTGTTAGAGTCAATAATGTCATTAGCATTATGTTCAGTGATGGCAATGGAGGCCATAGTCATCAAAGTACAGTCCTACTTGGCAATTTGAACATAATCGATTTCACAATATTTCTGACAGCCATAGTCCTGGATTGCCATTACTACCTAGACCAGTTCAAAGAACGTTGTGAAAACCATATGGACTTCCTGTCACTACAGTTTCAATCGAATTTTCCCATGGAATTGAACTCACTGAAAAACGCAATGCAAGCTTAACTGTAGATCCCTGTTTACAAATACAGTTTACCATTTCCGAAAGGGTCTCAAACCTCCCAATTCCTCCCAAATTTCTTCCAATTCCTCCTAATTACTCAGAAATTCCTCCCAATTCGGGTTCCCATTTCCCAAGTCCTCCCAATTCTCTCATACGATTCCTCCCAATCCCACCCCCAAATTTCTTCCCATTCCTCCCCAATTCCTCCCATTTCTCACAAGTTCTGTTCCGTGATGAATTGCAGGTTCGTTACCAAATCCAACACAACCTGCAAATCATCCAAACTCGATTGCCTTGCATCCCCCCGCCATGGCTTCCGATCACGGCCTTCCCCCCACCCACCGCGCCCTGGTGCTTTCCTCCACGAGCTCGCCTCCTTCAGTGCAGACGCTCCCCACGCCCCTCCCCACCCCAGGAAGCGCCGTCGTCCGCATCTTAGCCGCGGCCGTGATCCCTTACATGCGCGAGATTTACGACGGCACTCGCAAGTTCGCCTTCCCGACGCCGCTGGTGATCGGCAGCAGCGCCATTGGGCGAGTGGTCGCGGTGGGAGCCGATGCGACGAAGCTGACGCCAGGGCAGCTGGTGCTGGTGGACTCGACGATCCGGAGCAGAGATGATCCCACGGGGGCGATTTTCTTGGCGGGAGTGCACGAGGGGTTCACGACGGGGAGCAGGAAGCTCATGCACGGGGAGTGGAGGGACGCCACGTTCGCGGAGTATGCTAAGGTGGGTGGGTTGTTGGGTTTTGAAGTTTTTGAAGTTTTGGGGTTTTGGGGGTTGTTGGGTTTTGAAGTTTTTGAAGTTTGGTTTTGGGGTTTTGGAGTTTGGGGAGGGTGACTTTATAAGAGGCCCCAACCCCAATCCCAAGTTGATCCAATTTACAAACATAGGGTCAACTCAAATCAGGTCCAAGTAGAAAAATTGGATCAAGGATAGATGACCATCCAAATTTTAGCACTTGGGCTTAATTTTTGGGTGTCAAGTCATGTAAGTAATCATGTGATGTAGAAAAGAACTGAATCAACCTTTAGTATAAAGTCGTAAGGTATGTTCACATTTGGTGTTAGAAGTGTTGTTTGGAATGTGAATCTGGTCCAAGATAGATCTAAATTCATTCCTAAGACCCTCAGTAACAATACTTTTAACACCAGGTGCAAATATACCTTTAGGGCCTAATTGAAGGTTCAATTTAAGGACTCTTAATGGTTGACTTTTAGGGGTTTTGAAATTGGATCAACAATTGGCCTAGTTTAGATTGTCTTTGCGGTTTGGAGGTTTACTATCCTACTTAGTGGTTATGATCTATATGATTAGTGTCACTTCAAAAATAATATTTTGTGAAGAATAGTACAATCTTGATTTATTTCAACTTGCACTAATAGGATTGATAAATTTGATGCATAGAAAAAACATGGATTTAAATCTTGAATCATGCTTTGTGCTCTAAATATCAAACTTTTGAGTCTTTGTTTTTGATTTCCTTGTACAAAAATGAGTAACATTCTTACACTTGAAAAAGAACATTATGTAAGCTAGGATGACATGACTTTTTCTTCTAATCTCCAAACATACTTCAAGGGAAAGACATGTTTTGTTCACATTCATAGACACAAATAATTTCATCGGTGATATGATTAAGATTGTACTTGATTTCTATCTTTGAAAATTGGAAAATGAAACCAGGTTCCCCTTGAGAATTGTTCTGTGTTGGATGAGAAGCGGTTGCTAGGCCCTGTCAAAGAGGGTGGGCTAGGGTACCAACTTGAGAGCTTGTTGTACATCACCATACTCTTGGTGCCTTATGGGGGACTAAGAGACATCAATCTTCTACCTAGGGAGACCATCATTGTCGCCCCCGCAACCGGGTCGTTTGGCGGTGCTGCGGTGCATGTGGCACTTGCCATGGGAGCTCGCGTAATTGCCATGGGGCGCAATGTGGATGCGTTGCGGAAACTCAAAGCCGCAAGCGAGCGAGTGGAGGTGGTCCCTATTACGGGTGATGTAGAGGTAGGCAACTAAACTAGATGAAAAAGTACCCGTGGTCTAAAAATGGTTTTGTGTTGAATTTGTATTTGTTGATATCCCTCAAAATGCCATGTTGATATTATCATTGTCGCCTTGAAACTAACACCAATTCTTTTAACACACAACCCTTTTATTTAAAACCATCAATGCTTTAATGAAATCTTTAAAATAGACAAATGAAAAATTGATGTTTCAACTTCTGTAGTCAACTAGAGTAAACCGGCCATTTACCGCACACATCCAAGAACCACAAAACATTTGATGTTAAATACCACATAGTAACCACACAATTCAACTACCAACTCAATTATGATGGAAACAAAAATTTGTATCACCCCCCAATGACCGCACACTGTGCAGCGAAGAGTTGCAAGGAATTTCTAACTAGACTTCAAGTGCATCGCCTTTGAATTGCGATAAAATTTGTAGGAAGAATTCTTTTTGTGTTTTGTTTTTCAAACGTGAATCTTAACATGACATTTAACAATCCCGACTGAAATTTCCAAACATGCAAGTCTCTATATTTATGTGGAAGAAGGATTTGAATGTTGTCTCTGCGGTGGTTGCCGAGTTCACTATAATCGCATGCTTGTTCGTTCGCCGTTGTGCAGGTTGACCTGAAAGCCCTCCAACGCTTCGGCTCGATCGATGCGTTTTTTGAAATCAGTCCTCCCATGGCGGCCAAATCGAATTACATCGAAGCCGCGATCCTTGCTCTCCGCCCCGAGGGGCGCGTGAGCTTCATGGGTGGGATCCAGGAGAAGGTGCCCCTCCCCATCTCCGCCATCATGCACCGCAACTTGTTGCTCAAGGGGACGTGGATGTACAAACGGGAGGTGATCGCAGGCCTCACCAAGATGGTGGAGACTGGGGTGCTGAAGCTTGGGGAAGGCGCTGGTGCTCGAGTGGTGGGGAAGTTTGGCTTGGAAGAGTGGGATGATGCGTTCACGACGGCCGCCGAGAATAGTGGCATGGGGTTGTCGACGGTGATCGCGCCGTGAGGGAGAGATCGGATAGTGAACTTACTGTGTGAGGGGATCTCATTACTCTTTCGACAATCAGCACTGTAATGGTTTCAGTTTTGAATGTTTTGTTGATCACTGTCACTGCGTGCGTAGAAGGTCTCTTTTCTGTGTGTATAAAGAAGTTTGCTTTTTTCCTCTTCGAAATTCTCCATTTGTTTGCTCCATCGTCCTCTCTAGAAATTTGTCCTTCATTCTTGTGATTCTTCAGTCTTGTATTTCCCACAAATTTGAACAGTTTAGAGTCTGCAGACATTCAATCCTCTCCAACAATCTGTGAAAGTTGGAACTCTCAAGACCATGTGCAAATTCAAGTGACTGTCAATGTGCGCAAATGTAGATCAGGAGAATTTTTTTTTTAAACAAATAGATCAATTCCATTGAAAGGGGAAGAAGTAAGGGAACCAGTCCCTGGAGGAGAGATTTTTTTTTTAAATTTCCACAACGTAAGATCAGGAGCATTTGATATTGTCAACCAAAGGCAGAAGACCTAACTAGAAATATGAAAATAGGTACTGGAAATGAATGGCAGTCAAATAGAACGAACAACAACACAAGGCATGCATACCTTTAGTTGCAATAAGGTAGGAGGTTCATAAATCGCACACCTAAGAGCTGAAACTGAATTTCGGGAATGTGAAACTTCTTGAAATGTTTTTCAGTAAATTTTCCTTGAAAGACGAGAGGAATTGGCATCTAACCCAAGTCGTTTCATATTTTTTGGAGCTTTGTAGAATTAATTATGAAATTTTGAAGTTGAAATGGCATAGGGCTCTAAAATCGACCACCTCCTAAAATGTGCATTGTTTGAACATTGCTTGAGGCTATGAAAAAGCAACATGTACAAATAGTGTACATTCGAGGAGGTTGTTGGTTTTAGAATACGTACGCTTTTAAAACCTCCTACCTTATTATGCAAGGTAAAATATTTTGAAATACCATGACTATACATCAATGGACCCCTAGTTTTCTAGATTTGGTGGTTAATCAAAAATTGAGCTGGAAACTAACAAAATCAAGGTGCATGGGCACACCCAATATCGCACCCTACTTAAAACTGCCATCATTACTCTGTATACATCTCCAAATCAATATGTACATATATTGAAGAAATGATTCTAGAACATCTACCAAAAAACTTTGACTCTTTATAATTTTTTGCATAATTACAATGAGCAAGTGACACGTTCTTTGATGCATTGGGACCTCCTTTTACTTGCCAACAAGGAAATATGAAAATTTGACCAGTTTAATAATAATAATAATAGCAACTAGGCACAATAGCAAAAAACGGTGGTTTGGAGGTACCTACATTGGAAGATGGACCCCTAGTCCTTCAAAGCAAGACATGTAGATTTTTCTAATTGTGGAATAAAATTATTGCAAAAGGACAACTTAACCCTTAAACATCAAGGAGGTCATTTTTTGTCTGATGGATAACAGAGAATCCTTCTAGTAGGATTGTAGGAGAGAAGTACAACTATTCATCTTTGAAATTTTGCTGTGAAAAGGGAAGGTCTTCTATAATAGTTTGACTTTCAAAGAGTGCTTTTGCAATTTTTTAAGTGAATGATTCATGTGGTAACCGAAGGGATGATTTCCACGGCCACCAATCCGTCTTTCAAGGATTAATGCTGAATTTGAGGAGAATGCTGATCTGCAAAGTAACATGGTTTAGTTGCCAAATAATTTTGGTCATAAAATTCTTCCCTTTTTTATGGATTGCAGGGTTTAGGGTTTAGGTCTTGCAACCAATCCTTCGAACGTTAACGCCTTGTTTGTTGGTCAAACATTCCAATGAAATCTGAGCGGTGAAATTAGTGGTCTGTAAAGCAGTCAACCCATTTACAACCGTCAACCCATTCTCACATCTTAGAGTAGCCGACTCATCATCCCATTTCTAATCTATAGGCTTCTTTCTTTCCATGAAGTTGTGCTTTCTTTATGTAAAGTTGTGGTGGAGTTTGAAGAGTAGTTGTAGTGGAGTTTGAAGCATGATTGGCTGTAAGGCTATCAATATTGCAATCAGCCCTTGGTCGATTTTGCAATCAGCCCTTGGTCAGAAATTGAAAGATCTATATTACTGTTGAAAGAAAATCTTTTATTGAAAAATTAATAATAGTTGTATTTTATATAATAAAAGTTTGGAAAAATATACAATCCTTCCAATCTCTATTTCAGTATATGGAAAAAAATTTGCACTCAAAAAAACTGAACTCCAAATATGCCTAGTTGCTTAAGTGGTTAGAAATGAATTAGCTACTTTACATTAAAAGCATAAAATGATCATAACATGTACATTGAAAGCCACAATGATTACCTATATCGGTTTTGTAAAGAACCTATAGTTGGAAATTGGTTTGCCTACACATCAAGAATAGGATAAACAAAATCTTCACGAAAAAAATTCATGATAAGGGGAAAAAATGTCAAAAATCCTTCTTAAATCTATCTTTCTACATGGGAAAATTTTATCCTCAACCTTCCTTGTACCATAGATAGGCTAAATTGCTTAAGTAGTTGGAAATAGGTCGTCATCATGATATGTGCTAGGTTGTTAGCTCAATGAAGTAAAAAACATGGAATCAAGGGAAAACTTTGAATTTGAAACTACAAAAATTGGAAGTATGGGCACTATCCACAACATGTTCTATTTGGTTTCCTCCTTCCTAGGGACACTTTGGATTTTTTCCACCCTTCCTAAAGGACACCTTTGAAAAACAAAGAATTAAAAAATGGACATGAATAAAGATTTAATAAAAGATGATCAAATACCTTTATAGCAATCACAAATGACATACTAACAATTGTGGCAATGGCACATGGCATACTAGTCTATACTATTAACCCCCTAAAGGACCAAATGATTGTTCAACGTATACAAAAGATCTTGGGTATTTACACACAAAGTCAAATGTTTACAACATTTTGACACAAGGTGTGAACATATACCTCTTTAGAGGGAATATGATTTTTTCCTAATTGGGTGCCTAGATCAAAAGTTATTCTACCCTAAATTTTCAAGTAGCCCAAGCAACATGTGCAAAACTACTTCTAAAAGTTGGTAGGTACATAACTAATATGATACTAGCAAAATAATCATGTATAGTGTAAAAATTTCATTCTAAAAGGAGCTAAAGTATGTTGTCCCTATCGAGTAGGATTGAATTTCTTTTCTAAATTCAAACGTTATAATCTTTCAATCTATGCAACCAAAGTTTCTAAATTTTTTTCCACACATTTCCATAATAGTTTGGTACCTTTAAATTGAGAAAAAATCATTTAAAAAAAAATTCTTCTTTACTACCCTAAAGGCTAAAAGGTAACAATTTTTCAGAATTTCTATCCAAAATGTGCCTCAGCTCTTTAGGAGTTAACTTTTAAAGTTCTTTGACTATGTCTTCACCAAAAATGCTCCAAAAGTGCCATTTCTAGTATAAGTACAAAGTTTAGGAAAAAAAAATGTTTGGGGGCATTTGTAACCATAGGACCTTGTAGTATGCTAGTTTAAAAAGATGTGGGAAACAAATTCAGAAATTTCTACCATATGGATTGCAAGATATTTACATTTGAATTGACAAAACTCATTTTTTTGGTATTGTGAAAAATAGGACAATAACACTTCACAAAGTCATATTTGCATAAAAAAAATTCCAAAATAGTGGTACTTCTTTAGATTCATTCTTCAAGGCAAGTTGATTACATACTTGAAAAATTTCAGATCATTTGGAATTGTACAATATATAGGAAAAAATAGTAGGTAGAAAAAAGTAGAGAACGATTCAAAGTACAAAATTTAATTATGAAATTGAAAAATGCCAATTTTAGTGATTGTAATGTTGTAATAAACAATCTGTATCCTATTAATTTATTTTTCCAAAAAATATTGAAGATTGAGTTAATTCAAGAACTTTAAGTTCAAAATTTTAGAGTGGAGAATCTAAAATTGCTACAAACTAAAATTCCTCATAACTTTCATCTCATTCGTCAAAATAGAATTATTCAAAGCTTTCCACATATAAATGTAAATCTTGAAAAAATGATTAAAAATCTTTATTTTTGTAAAAGTGATTTTTCTAATTTGTAGATTTGCCCAATTGCCTGACTAAAGAAAAAAACTACATATCATACAATAACTTTTTAATCATGTAGTCAAAAGTTATGAAAATTATTGGACCTTAAGGAAAAACCTCATCCCCACGTTGTGTGAAAATTTCAAAGAAAGAAAATAAAAATTCTATTTGTAGTGAGCTGTCAAAATTGCTATGATGTCAAAAAAACGCAACTTGGTTGTTTAGGGGTTAAATGGGACAATATAGATCATGTGCCACTTTAAGTAGAATTTTTGTTTTGGGATTTAGGATATAAGGTTTAGTCTCAATAGAAGATGTTTTGGGGCAAAAGAAGACTATGAGTTCTTAAAAGTTTCCGAACTATGGGAAACTCTAGGAACTCTGCCAAATCAACAATCTAACATGGTTGCAACCGTGCCATGACAAATAATATTAATTAATTAATCATTTTAAATATTTTTTGAAAATAATATTATTTTTATTATTAATAATGTTTTTTAAAAATTAATTTTTATTGCTATTTAAATATTTTGATGCATTCCCAACTTGAAAAATAGGTTTGAAACAATCCTTCCAAGCTCTCAAACTCCTTCTAATTCATAATCTCTTTACTTTATGCTAGATGTCAATACCAATTCTCACATCACTTTTAAGGAATCCTAAATCTATTCTAAATTTTTTTATTTTAGCCAATATTTTGAAGTATTTCTCCATTTTCATTCAATATTAGAAGATTTTATCCAATTACCTATCTGTCATTTAGTTTCAACTAAAAAATAGTATTATTTGATTGCTAATATACTTCAATTGTATGCATTAGTACTTTAGTACTTTCATTAGTTTTAGTTAATTTCAAACTTTAAGTCTTCATTCAAGAATAGGAAAATAACCATGGTAGAAAAAATTGCTTAGGATAACAATGATAGCAAGGATGTTTTGGAATTCTTGCAGAAAAAGGTAATAGGTTCACTAATATAGAGAGAATAATTGGTTACAATTGATGTCGAGCATTCCATTATAGTTATGTTTAGGATATGATCCTTTGTTGCATGATGATAATATGTCTTTTCCATTTCACAAGTTTGTTGAGTTTTCATTATCTTTTTAAAAATATAATTTTTAAAATTTCAATTGGAGTTTAGGAGCAAAAGTTATAGAAGAAAAAACCCTTTTTTCGTTTGGCAAGCAAAAAAAACTTCAAAAAAACTTAAAATAATTTTTTTTTAAATTTTTTATAGATTATATTTTATGTACATGGAAAGCTTTGATTTATTCCATTTGGATTTGTTATGAGAAATTTATGAACAATCTTGTTTTTTAGGCAATTAGAGCATCTTCTTGAAAAAATAACTTTTAGGCTAACCTCAATTTTCATGTTTTTTCAAAAAAAAAAATTCTACAAGGTTAAAATCTCTTGTTAGAACAATCTCACCGCTGAGATTAGTGTATTTCAATCCATTTAAAGCTATTAACAATTTAGATTTTCCTTCAATCTTGAACCTAGTTCTACTTTTTTAATAAATAAAAATTATTTTTTTTGTTTCTTTTATTTTCTAGACTCTTAATTCAATTTTTTATCATATAAAAATTAAAAACTAAAAATTAGTGGAGCAAAGATTATAAGTTATGAAGGTTTAAAGCCAAATATTGTAGTTGTGCAAGGTGTAAAAAAATTTGTTTCTTTCGCTTTAAACACAAATATCTTGCAAACTACATGGTCAAAGTTTTTGAAATTTCTACCACACATTCTTATACTTGTCTAGTACAAGATCCTACAATTATATATGCAAAAAAAACACTTTCTTTTAAGACGTTTTGCTCATTGCTATAGAAATGGCAGTTTTGAGTGGCTTTTGATGGAAAAGAGGCCTTATGGTATATTATTTTTTTAGTATAGGTGATTAATAGGATGTACAACTAGTGAAGATGGGTCTTTTTGGTTAGTGGTGCATCTGAATATCACCACTTTATTCTATATTGGTAAACAATGTTATTAACTTCCTAAATTGCCTAAAAGTTGCCTAAAATTTCAGAATTAGAATAAATTAGTCTACAACAAGCAAAATGACCATTTTGTCTTGTCGGCCATGTTGAATTTTATTTTTTAAATTCCGCTTGAAGAAAAATGTAAGAAATGGGGATAATAATTGCAATTTTATTTTTTTGACAAAATATGAATTTATCATAGTTTTTTGAAGTGCACTACCCAATTGTCCCCCAAAGAGTCTCTAGACTGTTCCAAAACCAACAAAAATTGTATTAATGATGGTAATCTTATATACCAAAGCTAGTCATAATATTTTCTAACCGGCATGGCTACAACATGAAAGCCTAAAAAAATGACACTTCTTGTGATGAATTTATACTTAAAAGTTGGACGTCCCTATTGTAGTCACATTCTATTGCCATCATCCAAGACATTGATTGTCATGACTAATTCAACCTAATGTAGTTCAAATTATTTATATATTGAAAAAAGTTTGTCATGATTTGATGAAAGACTTTGATAGGTGTTTGTGATGGTCTTTTGCTTGTCATAAGCTACTTTACTTTAAGGTGGGTATCCTCCACATTGTTACTTTTTGCTACTATGCATATTTTCTATTGTTAGATTGGTCAAATTTTTAAACTTTGTTCTTGGCAAGTAAAAAGAGGTTCTAGTGCACCAAAGAATGTAGTGTTTGGATACCATATGCAAAAGCTATTAAGGGTTAAAGTTTTTCTTGGTAGATTTTCCAGAATTGTTTCTTCCTTATAGGTACATATTGATTTTGGAGATGAATATAGAGTGATGATGGCACTTTTCAATAGGATGCAATTTTGGGTGTAAGCTTAAGGTAGGCCAACCCGGCAATTCCATCCCTTCTAGAACTCTAGAAGCTAGTTTTGTCCCCAATTCCATCCATTGCTTCATCCAAATTTTTCCAAAAAATATGCAAATCCCTTCAAGATTCTAACAAAATCAGTAAATTAATGTTAAAATGGTTTTTGTGTTAATCCTTGATCAGTGGGAACTTAAATGCTAATATTCCCTCCATCCCAAAATGATTGTCCACAATTTTGTTGGTAATTTTTTGAGCCAATTTCATTATCCATATTATGAATAATACAATTAAAAAAGGTTCCAAACTTTATATCACTAGAATCAACGAAGAACATTGCATGTGTTCATTGCAACCTAAATAAAATTAGCCATAGGAAAACATTTTTTGACCTACTCAAGACAATCCAAAAAATACATGACATTCAAAGTGGACAATCATTTTGGGATGGAAGGAGTACATGAAAGGGTGGTTATAGGGTGTTTATAACTCCACACTACATGTAATTTTGTAATTTGAAGGCTACCACTTTAAAAATTCATAGAAATTACAATTTTAATCAAAAATTGTAATTCCACATAAATTGATCCGTAAAACAAACACACACCTTTGAAAAAATATGTGCCCCTCTTGGAATTGACCTTAAGATATCTAGATTCCAAATTAGGGTGGTAAGGTAGACTAGCCCATCACCGTTCACTATCCAATTCAGTTTTCCTAGTTTTGGCCCCCATTCCACTCATTGCAACATCCAAATCCGTTCGTTTTTCTGATAATTTCAATGCATTAATGTCAAAAGGGATAACATGTCAATCCTTCATTGGTGGGAACTCAAGTGCCAATAGATACATGTTAAGGCGGTAATGGGTTGTTTAGGGGACATTTTTTACCCCACTTTATAAATGGATTTGTAATTTCAGGGCAAACCACTTCAAAAATTCACAGAAATTACAATTTTAGTAAAAAAAAAAATATAATTCCACTTGAGTCTGATTCGTGAAACATGTGCACACCTCTGAAAAATATGTGCCCCTCTTGAAATTGACCCCAAGATACTCAGATTCCAAAACAGAGTGTGGTAATAGGCTTGTCTACCTTAGTAGACACGTTTTTAGTACATCTGTTGTCAATATTGAACGGTGGGAACAAGGTACCCCCACCGTATGCAGCTCTGCGGTGGGTCAAAGATGAGGTTGACCTGCAACTTGACCCTTAAGCATTTCAGACCCATGTGCTCCTCTGTGCCGTTGGCACAGTCAAAACCAAAGTAAAAGTAATTTTGTAATTTTTTAGTTCATAAAAACTTCAAAATTCAATAACTTTCTCACTGTAGGTTCAGAGTTCAGACACCATGAAACAAAGCCCGTGCACCCCTCCTCACTGAGGGCTTTCCGACGGTACCAAGCACGTGACCAGGGGACGCACGGTTTGGGAAATTTCAATGTAACAAACAAGCAAACAAAACAAAACAAACAATAGACTAGTATAGACTAGTGTGCCTTGTGTCGTCGTCATAGTCAAAACAAAAGTAAAAGTAATTTTCTAATTTTTAAATCCAAAAATACTTCAAAATTCAATAATTTTCATTCCATATGTCCAAAGGCCACCAAGCCTAACCCATGCACCCTTCTTCTTCAAGGGCTTTCCAACCATACCAAGAATGCAAGAAATTTTCCAAATTTTCCAAATTTCCAAATTTTTAGATCCAAAAAATACTTCAAAATTCAATAACTTTCACAATGTACATCCGAACGCCACGAAACCTAACCCATGCATCCCTCCTCTTCAAGGGCTTTCCAACCATACCAAGTACGCAAGAAAATTTAAAATTTTTAAAATTTTTAGATCCAAAAAATACTTCAAAATTCAATAACTTTCACACCGTACGTCCAAATGCCACGAAACCAAGCCAGTGCACCCCTCTTCGCTGAGGGCTTTTTGACAGTACTAATCACGCAATCGAGGGACGCATGGTTTGGGAGATTTCAATGTCACAAATAAAAAAAACACTAATTTAAAGTATAGACTAATGTGCCCTGTGTTGTTGCCAAAGTCAAAACAAAAATAAAAGTAATTTTTTTTAGTTTTTTAGTTCATAAAAAATTCAAAATTCAATAACTCTCTTACTGTGAGTTGGAACCCCATAAAACCAAGCCGGTGCACCCCTCTTCACCGAGGGCTTTCCGACGGTACCAAGATTGTGTCCAAAACATAAGAAAAAGTGCCCTCTACGGTTGCCACAATCAAAACAAAAGTAAAACTAATTTTCTAATTTTTTAGTTCATAAAAATACTTCAAAATTCAATAGCTTCCACATCGTGAGTCGGAATGCCATGAAACAAAGCCGGTGCACCCCTCCTTGTTGAGGGCTTTTTGATGGTACCAAGATTGTGACCAAAACAAAAGTAAAAGTAAGTTTTTAATTTTTGAGAACCAAAAATAACTTTAAAATACATAACTTTCACACTATACATCCCAATGCCACGAAACCAAGCCGATGTACCCCTCCTCGCCGAGGGCTTTTTGACGGTACCAAGTACACGACTGGGGGATGCACGGTCTGGGAGATCTCAATGTGACAAACAAACAAAACAAAACAAACAACCTGTCTTTAGGTATCACTAGTATGCTTTGTGCTATTGCCACAATCAAAATTAAAGTAAAAGTAATTTTCTAATTTTTTAGAACCAAAAACAACTCAAAAATGCATAACTTTCTCACCATGAGTCAGAACACCATGAAATAAAGCCAGTGCACCTCCTCGCTGAGGGCTTTCCGATGGTACCAAGTACACGACCAGGGGACACATGGTCCGGGAGATCTCAATGTAACAAACAAACAAATAAAATAAATAAACATGACAAGCATCTTGTCTTAATATATAGATTAATACAAACTAGTGTACTTTGTGCTATTGCCACATCGAAACAAAAGTAAAACTAATTTTCTATTTTTTTAGAACTAAGAACAATTTTAAAATGCATAACTTTCTCACTGTAAATTGGAATGCCACAAAACAAAGCCGGCGCACCCCTCCTCGCCAAGGGCTTTCCAATGGTACCAAGATTGTGACCAAAATATTAAAAAAAGTAATTTTTTAATTTTTTAGAAACAAAAATAACTCAAAAATGCATAACTTTCCCATTGTACGTCCCAACGCTATGAAACCAAGCTAGTGCACCCCTTCTTGCCGAGGGCTTTCCAATGGTACCAAGCATGCGACCGGGAGACACACGGTCCGGGAGATCTCAATGTGACAAACAAACCAAACCAAACAAACCAAACAAGCATTTTAATTTAAGGTATAGATTATAATAGTGGTACCTATTTATGATAACTTAACCCCTAGATGTCCAAGCCTTTTGAAGTATGTTTTTCCTATGAAAAAGAACATGGGCTTATATAGTTATTCCAATGAAGTTATTTTATTTTATTTTTAAATTTTTTAAATTTTTTAAAATTTAACCATATAGATGTTAAAAGAACTTGTTTATTAGTGAATATTCAAATTTTGAGTGTAAAATTGTATAGGAGTGGTGAGATTGTAACAAGAGAAGTGTAAATATTCTATTTTTAGTATGTTGTCCTTCCCCTACATTGTTTGAGAAATTTGCATATAAAAGTTTTTGGGAATTGGAGGTGACAACTAAAAATTGAACAACTAAAAATTATGTTAGCACACTAAAATGCACCTCCAAAAATCTTAAGCTCAAATGAAGAGCTATCAAAATCATTACACAATCCACCTTGCAATTGTTGAAATGCAATTTTTTTATAAGTAGACATAAAAAATAACTCCAAATCAACACTTGCATGTTTACATTTTTAAAGGTGAAAATCATAAAAACACTTTACTTTTTCCATTGGGACCATTTTCAAAGCAAATGGATACATACAATTTTTTAGATCTCAAATCAAGTGAAACTAGCAAACTTCGCTCAAAGCTAGGAAATGAAGTAAAATTGGCAAGCTTTATTCTGCACTAGTGTTTGAGGACCTCTCAAAAATCAAATATTTACCTTTTTTTGGTAAAAATGAAATCTTCCAATATTTAACCTTTAAAATTGTCCATAAATATTTTTTAAATGGTCAAAAGAATTTAACTATCTACACCAAAATGAACCTGAAATTTTAGATTGACTATATATGGTTGGGCATTTAGTCAATAAGTATTTCAAATCATAGAATATAGGAAACTCATTGAGAAATTGAGTTCAATGTATGTAAACATAAAGATGAAGAAGAATGCAAAAAATGATAATTTTTTATTTTGAAAAATAAATATTTTATTCAATACAAATGTAGATTTTTCATCTAAATCCATTCCACGCTTATAGACTCACCTATTACTATTAGCTTTGGTACTTCTCACTAATCAAGAAAAAAAAGAGATAAGTGGACAAGAAGGTACAAACAAAGAATCTTTTTTAATGAATAATAAATCCAAGTGTTGTTAACAAGTGACCCTATAAAGCCATCATAGGAGGTTGTCGTAAATAGTCTACTTTAGTATTGTAGCCTTATGCCATTGGCCCAACTTTTGTCATGAATCAATTATGCTCCCTCCCAAAAGATCCAAAAATTTAAGATAATCTAGGATAATTTATATAATTTATATACAGATTCAAATGTAACACAAAAATCTATAACTTTCACATTGTATGTATGTTTAAACACCATGAAACAAAGCCCGTACCCCTCCTTGCATAGAACTTTCTATTAGTACCAAGAACGCGACTAGGGGACACACGGTCCAAAGATTCATCATTTAGAATAATTTATGATTCAAAAATAATTCAAAAATTCTTGACTTTCACACTTTTTGTCCAAACACTATAAAAAAAAGTTGTGCACCCCTCACAGAGAGCTTTTTAATAGTATCATGAATGCAATTGGAGGACACATAGTTCCGGAGATCTCATTATAACAAACAAACAAAACCTCTTTTTTTTGCTGCCATTGTGCAACTAGACTTGAATGAAATTTTATAGATTTATATTTAAAATTTAAAATCTCTTGTCCTCTACAAGTGCTAAAATTTTCATATTTTTTCATAAAAATATGAAATAACCAAGAATTTTTTAAGAAAATGGTGAAGAAAACTGATATCAAGTACAAAGTATGATAGAAAAATATGAAATTCTCAATAGTAAAGTATTTTGTAGTATAGAACATCATTATATGGACATGAATATCAAAAATTGACACATGTATCAACAAATCTACACATGAGTTTCATTATTATGCATGCTGTAATGTAGTGCTCTCTATGCACCTCAACAAACCATCTAATGCCACTCACTCCACCAATGGATTCTTTGCACCAGCTATATTGAGCGATCCTAATGACTCCAACAAACAATTTACAAATGTGCCTTCTCAAAATAAATTTTTGTAGTATGGACAAATTTGATGCAATAAAGAAATCCAGCTTAGCGTAGATGTCAAGAAGTTGAATAGCTAGTTGCCTAATTAAAAATAAAAGCCACTAACAACACTATTACTCCTCTATGCTTTCACTACATAAGCATGCAAAGTGGCAAAAAAACTTTACTAGGTCAAGTTGGACCAACTTTTACTGGCACGGCAATGAAACTTTATAAAGGCAATTTGACAAGTAGATACTTTGGGTTTTTTTGTTTTTATTGTAGTAGTGACACTTGATAAAAATTAATTTCATTATTAGATACTATAACACCAATAATAAAAGGTTGATTCAAACGTACATTCTCTTCTCTTGTAGTTGCGAGCTTGTTATCTTCTTTCAAGATATGGATGTTTCTTTCACATAGAAGAGTGAGTTAGGGTTTGAAGTTTAGTATGGCATTAATATGGAGCTTCTAAGGGAGGTTGGATTATTAGCATTAATGCTTGATGATAAGGGATTCATGATTCTCAAGTGACTTTGAAAGAGAGAAGTAGGGGTGGTACTTCCAATGTAATGAGGGAATAAAAAGAGGGGACCTTAAGATTTTATGTGGATATGTATGAGGAAAAATACCGGGAATTCAACCGCAAGCTCTTTAAGCAAGCAAATTGGGAGTTCTTTGTAAGGTAACTCAACATATAGTTTTCAAATGACACTTGCAAAATTTAGTAGCAAATCTGTGACAAGTGGAAGAAGATGAAGTCAATGTACTAGGAGGAGAAGACTAGATAAGGATAAACTAAAGCAATACCTTCTACTTAGACACTATGATATGAGAGATTTTGACAATATTTTTGGTAGTACGGTTAGAATCCATAGTATGCTTCATAGTGTTGATTAGAGAATTCATTTGGAACATGCTAAAGTTAGTATCGTGATTGATGATGAGGATACCTATTATAGTATTCTTCCTCCTCTTTCAACTACAAGTGCTACTTTTTCATAGTTAGCACTCATAAAAAGGCTAATCAACGCAAATGTGAAGGACAAGTAAACAAGAGTGGAGGAAAGAGGAAGAAAACGTTTCTTGCAAGAGATGAATCTATTGCCTCAACAATTACTAGTTTTTCCAATAGATTTTTGGAGGTAGAGAAGTTGATGTTGCAAATCACAAAAAAATTGATAGACAATGAAAAAGAGGGTAGGGACATAGTATTAAAGTGACAATTCTAGATGGCAGATTTATTTTTAGAAATTTTGAAGATTAAGGACTCTTTAGGTTATTCCAAGTAGATGTTGTAAGTTGTGTGATGTCTACATTTCAAGGTTCATTTTTTAAAATTTGTTTCTAATCTTGCATGGAATTTTATTTGTTTTCATTCAAGTTTGTCTTTATTTGTATAAAATTCTTGAACATGGAATAAAAGATCATTTTTAATAGAATTACATATACATTCACAGTTGCATTGGAATTCAAAGGTTAGATAAAATGCAACACAAATGTCAATGCAATCATTCATCAATAGAATTTTCTATAATCCATTAGCTCAACAAGTTTTGACAAAGTCTTTTTTTTATTATGTTTTACTTGTTCTTCCTTCCTAACCACATATAGAGTCAATCCTGCCATCTATAGGACCCTTCCATTTCTACCAGTCTTCCACCCATTTTTGTAGAGTGTATAAATTATACACTTTGGATTTGCTATTGGGTGTTATTGTCATAGAAGGATAGAAAATTCACATCTATTTATAGAATATTTAAGATTGATAAAGATGTGTTTCAATAAATTTTGATTTAGGTGGGCAATTTATGAATAAACACTTGTGAGAATAAATTGTAGCTTTAGCCAATTAAAAAGGTGCTTTTAGGATGTAGAACTTGTACTTTTATAACACTCATCAAATGAGATTAGGGTTGTGATGCATCTTATTAGTTGAGATCTAGACTATCATTTCTATAGAATTTCAATGTGTTGATTGCCTATGCTGTACCCAAAAGATGTGGAAAGCCATTAGATGGGATTTAGAGGCTGCAAGTTCCTCTACATTCCTAGATTGTGGGAATATAGGGAAACTTAGCCACAACAACAGTTTGATGTGGTACAACAACTTTCACATCAAATAATAAAAAAAAATATTTTTTTGAAAAAAAATATTTTTAAAATTTGACCAATAGTATTTGGTTCCCAGCATGGGAAATAGGCTAAACAACCCTACTGTGTAGTTGAAATTTGTCTAATGATTCAGTTTCTTCCATGAGCCAAGTAACCACAACCATGAAACAAAATGAAACCTCATTGATCAAAATTCAATACCTTGTAAGCCCTTAATCTATAATTCATGGAATTGCTCATTCATATAGATAGCATCTTCCACAAGAGCACAACTTGAGCAAAAAAAAAGAGCTCTATATTGATTTACAAAACTCTTCCACATCAATATTTAAAAATATACTTTTAAAGATTCAAAATAGAAGAACCTTGATAAACTTACAATAAATACAAAATGAAAGTCCTAGAAATCATAGAAACATTTCTTATAGCATATACTATCATTTACAAAAATAATAATGAAAACTTAAAATACTTATAACCTTGCTTGTAACATGAAAATTAGTGATGAAGTGAACCTCTCCCAACCTCTTCCAAGCTCTACACCAAGTCTTCTCCTAGTGAATGTAGACACAACTACTACTAAGATGTGATAGAAAAACACAAGTATTTTTTTGGCCCCCAACAAAAACTTTGTTCACAACCTATAGTCGAGCTTTAGATTAAACCTTTGCAACAACTAGTTAGGAAAAAAGGAAGGACAACAACTCCCATCTCTAATGTCTAATTCAAAGGTGGGAACTAGCTTCTACTTGTGTAATGTCACACAAGGCCCTCATAGAAGCCCATGTGTAGGGTTTCAATGATTAGAAACAAACAATAGTCAGTGTATTGTCAACAAATGAAAAAAAGGTTGAATTTTGAAACAATGAGATAAAAAACTAATCAAATTATTATAATTCTATATTAGTTTCAACACTTATGTGCCAAAATGTACAAGACCAATTGACTATAGGAAATGTAGAACAATTGCTAGTGAAGTTCAAAAGACTCCTCCAAACACTAGTACCACAACACCTCAGGTCCAACATTTTTTTTAATATTGATTTAGCTTTTTCTAAGTAGTGGTGACAATTTTTTATGAACTTAATTTCCAATGAGGTAGCTACTTAATTATATCCATCTTTAGGAGACAATGATTTTGTTAAGCAAATGAAAATTAGTGAAATATGACTTATATATTTTGATGAGGAAAGCAACAACTGAAGGCAACATGATTATCCATCTTTAAAGTAGATGTATGCTGGCAAGAACTAAAAATTTCTAAGCTAATTTTTGGCTTACAAATATTTTCAATTATTGAAGTTTTGTAACAATCTTAAAGAAAATAGTAATAATAGAGGCAACCAAACAAGGAATGTTAGAGTATCAAAGTAGTGATTGTGTCAACATAGTAGCTACCAATAACCATTTCTTGTCATCTCAATAGCAAACCTAAGGCCATCATTTACACATAAGATTCTGAGAATGTAAGTTGTATGAATGTTCAATTACCATTACCATTTAAAATAAGAGCTCTCTAATTACTAAATGACTATGTTGTTCAGAAAGTACATTGTTTAAAAACTACAATATATGAGTACTAATTATTGATGAATCCATGACCTCATTAAACTCCACAATGCTTCTTGCTAATCTATACAACATTTGAATGAAGTATGAGAAGTTCTCAATAGTCCAAAACTTCTGAGCATGCATTGTCACAACAAATCACTAGAAGAAACATGTGTTTTAGATGATAAGCTTAGATTTTTGGAATGGATTTAGATGACATCTATGTTGACATTTAGCTATTTTATGTTTTTGTGATGTTACATTGGATGTTATTATTGACATAAAAACAACAAGATGTCAATATAGATGTCATCTAAAATCCGTTCCAAAAAATCCAGGTTTGTCACCTAAAACATGGGCTGCTTCTAGTAAATTCAAGATGGGTTGTAAGTTGGCTCCTCAATTGATTTTTGATAAATGAGATTGTACTAAATGTATGCTCATCTTCAACACTACCTAGCATTTGTCAATACATCATGCATATATAGAAGATAACCAAGTGTGAGCTATTGAGCAATTTATTGAGTTCACCCAAACTAAGCTTGCAAAACTTGAGAAGGTAGCCTCCAAAAGCTTTTTGGGACCCATGCATGGCATCAAATTATAGCATGACATTGACACCATCTAGATAGTCCCACATTTTTCCCCATAGCTTGAAGTAGTTTCATTATAATAGATCAGATTCATTATGTTTGTGAAATGTTTTTAGATAGTGTCTTGTCAATGAAGTCAAGTCAAACGGGTCTTGTTGATATCTTACATGCTACAATTTTACAACTTGAATTATACAACAACCACAAGAGGTTGGTTTCTACCTAGATTCTATACCTCTCCATATTGAACATCAATGCCATACAATCTTACAAGCCCCATTGATCAAAACCCTAAATTGTGCAAATCAATTGAAATAGAGACATGATTGAAGTTGGATCCTATAGTATCCGACTTTGTCTTGAATTGATTTGTCTTTTGTACAAGCAATACAATAAACATGGATTTCAAAGTTTGATATCCAAACTAAAAAATCCTTCATTCAAGATCAATTGTGATATAAAATAATGAAACTTCTGAAATCATGGCTATAGGAGCCAAACCTTGATAGAGGTCTTGGCTCCTAATTTGTTTGTATGAGAAACTAACATAAAGACACGCAAGTGCATTGGAGAGAGTGCCTTGAGGTATTGGACGTTGAAGTACATATTAGTTGAAGGACAAGTGATGAGTTGTGATCCAATGGCTATGATTTGGCACCCTTGTTTAGAATGTATGGCCACAAAAAGAGTAGTACAAACAATTACTAATGTGGTGCTTATTCAACTCAATGGCGATGTGAGCTTTTGAAATGAGGCCAAATGGCTAACCACAATTAGTAGATAGTGCAATTAGGCCAAAAAAAAATTCTACTCTTTTTATTACTTTAGTAAAATTGGAGTACATGGATTGTGGGTGAATTTTGGCTATATTTCACCACTAAAAAAATGTTGCTTGGGGTCCAAATGTGAATTTATGATTAGCTCAAAATTGCTTAAAGCATTGCTAGAAATTCCAATATTTTTAACCCCTAAAGGACCAACATGCGTTTTTTGGCTATATAGAAATTTTGGGCAAATACATGTGGCTAGAGATTTGCATATTTTAGGTTGAAATTTTAATAGAGGATGAGAGCAAGGAATATCTTTCGAAGGCACCAAATTTCATGACATTTGGAAATATGAGTAAACAGTTATGGCCAAATATGTTACCTTTTTCATTAGTCCGGCACTACGGGCAGATCTTTAAAAAATCACTTTTTTTGAAAACAAAAATTTGAAATTGGTTTTCTAGAGTTATATATACATGGAAAGATTTGAATCATTCCATTTTGATCAATAAGATGATTGAAAGTTATGAGGAGTTTTTGTTTGCGAGCAGTTATGGATTCTCTACTTTATAATAAACTTTGAAGTCCTTTATCTTACTCAATTTTTAAAATTTAAGAAATTAAAATAAAATCATAGGATGTAGATTGTTTATGATAACATTTCAACCATTGGGATTGATATATTCCAATTCCGTAATTAAATCCTTAACAATTTAATATTTTGAATCATTCTCTACTACTGTCTACTTACTATTTTTTTCTATATGTTGTACAATTCTAATCGATCTGAATTTTTTCAAGCATGTGGTCAACTTGTCTAGGAAAAATAATCCAAAGAATAACTACCATCTTGGGCATTTTTTCATAGGAAAGTGAGCTTGTGAAGTGCAACTTCTTTGTTTTTCGCAGGGCTAAAAAATAGTTTCAGTGAATTTGAATGCTTATATCTTGCAATCCATGCTGTGAAATTTTCTGAAATTTTTACCGTGTGTTCTTAAGTCATCATACTATAAGACCCTATGGTTGCATGTGTCAAAAAAAGTTGTTTTTCAAAAATTTGGTACTTGTACTAGAAATGACAGTTTTGGAATGTTTTCCGTGAAAACATAGTGAGGGAACTTTAGGGGTTAACACAGATTAAATTCTGCAGCCTTGAGAAAAAAATTGGTACAGTTTTTTACTAAAATTATCAGCATCTCAGAATGCTGCTACCAGTATACAAGTAAGTTACCTTATCTAACATTCAGATTGTAATAGAAACTTTCAATTTCCATATCTTCCAAAACCAAATTTCCAATTCCCATCCATTTTCTTATTTGTCTTAGTTTCCTTTTGAAAACCTGTCCAGTGCCAACCAATGTCATTATTGATCAATTGAGACCCTGAATGATAATAATAAGTGATCTGGACACGGGTGATCCCAAAACTAGTTTATGGAATTTAGTGCAGTATGCTACCTTCAAGACAAACACTCAGGCATCAACTTTGTCTACCTCTTGAGAGTGAGTAGAATTAAAGAAGAAAAAAAATAGAAAAGTTTGAAAAGATTTCGCAAGTTGTAAAGGATCATTGGGGGTACTATAACACAAAACTGACTAAATAAATGCTAATTCCAGTGTGGAGGAAGTTACAAATTGGCTATCAAATTCTATTCCTTGTTGCAGTCTTGTCTAGAATCTAATTTTTTCAAGGATTTTTCTCCAATGTACATTTAGCTCCCCAAAAATTTTAAGCAGCAAATCAATGGAGCAAATTTTAGCCAGTGACTGTGAACGCTGCTGGACACACCAAGCAATCATATGAATTTTCGGCATCTCCTTTTGATGATTAAGTACAGTGGTCTCTCCCTCCTTGTAAATCAGTGTACCGAGTCCCATAAATAGTGTGGGTCAATCTAAAGAGTTGTACTGAGTACTGACTCTCTTGTGTGAGCCCTCCATCCCCCTCAATCAATCAACCCTTGCCCCCTTGTGGAACGCCTCCAAAACCAGTCATCACAAAGAGGCAATGATACTCTCAAAACTAATATATCTATAATAACCGACCGATTTCCAACCATCACCCCATTTCCAATGTATTATGTGCTTTCTTTCCATGAAGTTGTGTGCTTTCTTTCTACGAAGCTGTAGTGGAGTTCGAAGAGCAGTTGTGGCGCAGTATGGTTGGCTGCAAGGCTATGAGTATTGCAACCAGCCCTTGGTCGATTTTGCAATCAACCTATGGTCAGAAATTGAAAGGTCTATATATCACCATTTACAGGTCAAAGAAAATCTTTTACTAAAAAAAATTCATAATAATAATTATATTTTGTACAATAAAATTTTGGAAAAATATCCTTCCAAACAGTTTTTTTTTGGGGGGGGACAATAGAGGCTTGCATGCCCTCACACTAGTGGCTCATTTATGGAGGGATTAGTTCACATAGGCTAAAATCGTCTGACCGTAGCAACAAACAGCCAGAAAAAAAACCCTGCTTCCAAACTCTATTTCAGTACACGAGAAAAACTCCGCACTCAAGAAAAACTCCGCACTCAAAAAAAACCCTGCACTCCAAACCAAAAAAAACTGCACTCCAAACATGCCTAATTGCTTAAGTGGTTGGAAATGGGTCAGCTGCCTTCCTGCACCTTTCACTCAATTGCTGGCCAGGTCTGGAGCATTCATTTGATTTCAGTTCCGCCCACCTTCTCTCGCTGGCTGGCCTGCCGCCTGCCTTTCGAAAGCTCCGTCAGTCTAACTTATATATATGTATATATAAAAAAAAATTTAATGTTTTTTTTGGGGGGTTGCTCTTTTTGTTTTTGTTGGCAACCACCCCGTTGCTAAGACCCGACTTGTGATCGGCTGCTCGAGCTCCATTTTTGACAATTGGCGAACCGCCACACTCTTTCCTTTGTGCTCATCTTAGTACTCCTCCCATCACTCATATCTGGTGGTTGTGTGGGAATCCAGTGATGCCAGGAATTCTTTGTAACGTACACAACATTCTGTCGTGCTTGCTCCATTCGAAAGGGTGCCTCATAGGCATCAAAGAAAAAAAATTTAAATTTTTTCAAAAAGTTTAGAACTCGGGCCCATGTTTCCAAAGTGGAGCAACTTGTGACATTCTTCAATGTTGAGAATATAGGCCGAGGATATCCTTTGAGAACAACATCACCAAACGGAAAAACGGGACTTGTACTTGGATGATCATAACATTCTTGAACTTGGGGTATAATTATACGTGGTCTCTTGATTCGAGGATGACCGTGATCCATGGTTGGGCATAGAATCATTTCCTTTCTCCCTTTTGTTTTTGTATGGAAGGGGGAGAGGTGAGGTTTAGATCCTCCTTTTAAAAGGGCTGGTGTTAGTAGCTTTTCGAAGGCTTGTGTACCTACAACAACGGATTTCTCCATTAAGAATATATGTGGGTGGGTGGGGGGAAGACAAATGAAAGTTGTGTCTAACTGGCTTCTATTCGTACTTGCTAAACCTATATGTGTATACGTAAAATAGAGACAAGGCATTGGACAAGGGAAACTAGCGTGCATGAGGAATCATGAGAATGATTGTCGTGCTCTAGGTTTTCATTAGGAATGTGGGATGAAATGATTAGATGATATTTTCCTCTGGGATGATTTCTCCCTTTTGTTTTTGTAGAAGGGGGAGAGGTGATGTTCAGATCCTCCTTTTAAAAGGGCTGGTGTTAGTAGCTTTTCGAAGGCTTGTGTACCTACAACAACGAATTTCTCCATTAAGAATATATGTGGGGGGGGGGGGGGGGAAGACAAATGAAAGTTGTGTCTAACTTGCTTCTATTCGTACTTGCTAAACCTATATGTGTATACGTAAAATAGAGACAAGGCATTGGACAAGGGAAACTAGCGTGCATGAGGAGTCATGAGAATGATTGTCGTGCTCTAGGTTTTCATCAAGAATGTGGGATGAAATGATTGGATGATATTTTCCTTTGGGATGAAAACGTGGGAGGTTTTGTGACAAGAGGTTGCGTGTTTAATATAATGGATTTCTTTTATGATTCTTTTGGAGTTGGTTATGAAATTTTTGAAGTTGAAGTAGTGATTGAATGCTCTAGAAGCAACTCTTGCCTAGGAGTGTTCAACATTGGTTCATTTAAGAAACCAATATGTACCTCTATGTTAGAAGATATTTTTAGAAGTCAAATTGATTTAGCACCTCCTCCCATATCAATACCATTGTTGACCGTTGAATGCAACAAGTTTTCATACTCTTCTCATACATATTAGAACATTGCAATTGGAAATTTGGGAAAAGGTCTTTGTGACATTCTTCAAGAATATCAAGATTGGAGTGATGATATTATGTACATGCATGAATTTGTAGACCACAAATTAAATATGTTTCATTCATCCCCCAAAGAACTTTTTATAAATTAAAGATGGATCTTTTGTCTTGACATTTAATTGATAGGTATTAATTAATAATTCATTGTATTAGTTCCAAGATGATATTAAAATGACCTTATTTCTTACACTTTTTTAGTAAACATTACATTTTTCAAATTTTAACATATACCAAGACAATTTAACTACAATATTGATTTAGTTAGTAGTCTTTTTAACATAAATCTTGTTGCTGAGACATGAATGGTTGAATTACCTCTAGTAGACTTCTATCTACTATGGTCTTATGCCATTATTATCATTATTTATTTTGACATTATTACTCAATGACTTCTTATTGGCATATCCGCCAAAAGAATGGAAAAAAACATTGAAAATATCAAATCAACATTGAAATGAACTATTAGTAATTACAAAATTGAGATTGTTAAGATGTTCTTATAAACTAAAACTAAAACATATATTCCAATTACTTGAATCAATATAATTTATGTGAGAATTTGTACAGTGCATCATTACTTCTTAAAAATTTAATGAATTTTGGATGCATGTGATCTAATTAGTGTGAACATATGAATAAAAGTGAATGAAAGTAGATATGCTTGGGATGAAAATTAGATGAAAATTATGGTGATTGAGATTGTAATTGAGATTGTAAAAAAATACTATACTATTGTTTTCTTTAAGATGGCAATTGGGACACTTGAAACGATAAGTGTGCTTGGTACCCATCATATGAGAGTGATTGACATGTGGATGGGGTGCAAAGAGAAAGTTTGGTGGTATAGAGGGTTGGATGTCAAAGATTTATCACCTAAATTTATAACATGCAAAAGTACAAGAAATTTTACTTTAAACTTTTCAATCCCATCTTTTTTTAGTTCAATTGTTTAACATATCTACATCATGAACTAAAAAAATGTTGATATACTACATTATGAGTGCAAGTTAACATATTGTGACCAAAAATTATACAAATAAAAAACTACATAAAGGAACGAAGGTTTGTTTAAAAGAAAAGAAGGCTATGTACACTACTTCTACCCATTGATTCTTATACTCATTGCATTCCTTTAACAACCCTAACAAATCATTTACCCAATTCTCAATCTACTTCTTTTCCTTCTCAAATTAAATAAATTATTTAGTATGGAGTCTCCATTCTTACAGGGATACATAGTCTAGGTGCCACTCGGATTGGCTTTTTGAAACCCAATGTGGGACATTAAATAAATAGATTGTTCAAGTACATTGACTATTAGATAGAGTGGTTGGAATTATTTATCTCTTTTAGAACAATCATTCCAATTGTCTCTCACTTTATAAGTGTGACATTTTATGTAATAAGTTGATGAAACTTTGGTATATGGCAATTTGAGTTTGAAAGGTTTAACTACTAGTATACTACATCATCAAGAATTTTGCATGGTAAAAAACAAAGAGGATTTTGTTCGGACTCACTAAAATATTTGTACATGCTACATCAAAAGGTTTGAATGTAGATTATACTAATAGAGCTGTTGCAACCACAAATGGAAAACTAATTTATTCTACTAGGTTTAGTATTTTGTTTATGATGGTTGTTGTGAACTCTGTGACGTTTGAGCCATTGTATGTGTGTTTGATAATGTTGGAAAACCTATGATATGTGATGTATACCAAAAACAAATTCAAGCAAAATAGAAGATATTAGGCCTAAATGGACTTTAACCCAAAATTAGAGAATTTGAAGAAAACAAAATTGAACTACATTATTTAAAAACAAGTGTGTTAAAGAGTATTACAAAAAGTCAAAATATAGAGGATTATGAAAAGATTATGTTGCTAGCATTGACATAGGGCAAATTAATTATATTGGTTCTATCTAAAATACTATGAAATTGCGATAATAGTGTACCCTCACAAATTTATACAAGTTTGGAATTAGTGGAAGTCAATATTATTGCTACTGGTTAATTCTCACTAACTTGAGTAATCAATTTATACTCATTATTGTAATGTTTAAACTATCCCAAACATCTTTTAAAGTAACCACACCTAAAACTGATTGAATAAACAATTCAACATGGTTCTCATTATCATATTGAATTTTTTTGGTAGGGTCTTGTTGGTACGATAGTCAAAAGGGCATCCTAAATCTCTTAGAATGCATTTTTAGAACACTGAATGCATAAGCTATGAATTTCAAAGAGCTAGACATAGGTGTGTCTATAACTGACCCTCAACCCTCAACCCTGGAGTACAATTTAGGCAAGAACCTATAGGAGTCAGTTTTAGATATTGGTCGGTTTTAGATAAGAGTTAATTTTAGATAGGAGTCGATTTTAAGTGTAGTTACGGTAGACTTTGATGTGGAGTCTTCAACAATCCAACTCTTGATTCAAGACACCCCAAAAGGCCAAAACGTGGTCCGTAGTTCAGTTCGCCAGGTTGGCGAAACGATGCCCCCAGTATAACACCGCCAGTTCGGTCCGGCTGCCCACCTTACGTCACCTGTGACCGTGGGACCCCGCCACTGACCACTCTATCTCTCCCACGGTCAAGCACATGTGTGTCCCGGCTGCGGTGATAGGGCCCGCCCTCTCGTGCAGACCAAAGAGTCATTTCTCTGCCCTCAGGAAAGCCTCTGGATACTGCAGCCCTGGGTAACTGGTACGCTTGTTTTCAAGCCTAAAAGGGCAACTTCAGCATCAACACGCAACAGCGTCACCGTCGTCGCCACCCGCGACGCCCACGGCCATCGCTCTTCTTCACTCCTTTCCCTCGCCAATATGTGTCCGTGGAATGCAACTTAGTCTTTGGAACGCTTTGGTTGACAGAGTCCCGCATGAAAGAGAGACTGAAAGGGAGGTGGAGAGAGAGAGAGAGAGGGGAGGAGGAGGAGAGAGTACGAGGAGATTGGAGAGAGGTGGCGGAGACGAGGAAGCCGTGCGCTTCGATGGTGATAGTAATGCGCTGGAATTTCTTCTATTGATTATTCTACCATGGACCTTCTACGATTTTGCTTTCTCCTCGACATCGCCGCTTGCCACTCTGCTTGCGCGTGTTTGCCTTCCATGCAGGTTGGTTGGATTATGATGATGCTCTCACTGGTTGGGGCTATTGTTTGGTTGTGGAGCGAGCGGAGAGTTTCCTGTGTGTTTCTTGAAATTGTGAGTTGCCGCGTTGCTGCGTTTTTTGTGTTTTTTGTTTAATTTTTTTTGTTTTAACAGGCTCTTGGATTGGATTGAGTTGATTGGAGGAATTGACGGAGGGAGAGACTTTGTTGGATGGAACTCGTGTGTTGCGTTGATTGATGTTTCATAAATTTTAAAACTGAAAATTAAAATCTAATTCGGTGTGGTGCTGTGCGACTCGGGGGTTGAGGTTTCGGTTTCCAGTTTCGGTTTCGTTTTGTTCGAGTTTACTAGCTTATTTGGTTGGAAAAACGTTGTGTTGAGTTGCGGCAAAACTGCTAGCTCTGTTCATGAGCTTAATGTCAAGGCATCTTCAGCAAGTTTGAAGAATCATTGACTGCCTGCTAGAAACTTTAAAGGTAGTGTGAGTTGTGATCAGGTCTATATATTTTTGTTCGTAGTGAATATCTTGGAGAGAGGAAGAGTGTATATCCAGGAATGATTGACATAATCTCTTGTCGAATGTGAAGAGTAGAAGGTTTACAAGTCTGCTCTGTTTACTTTCATTCGGTTGAAGAGTCATTGATTGCTTGCCGGATACTTTATAGCTATTGCGTCCAATAGAATTCGAGATCAGCCGCTGTATTCATTTTTCTTCTTTTTCTTTTCATTTTGTTGCGAAAGGTGGCAGAGTGTTCATTCAGGGGCGGTTGACTTAATCTGATTGAATGTGAAAAGCGGACGCTTTTACATTCCTGGCAGTTCAATGTTATTTTAGAGCGAGTGCGGAGGTTATCTGTCGTCTCGGTGGCAACTTGTCACTGGTACATCAGTATTAAATATATAGCAGTATTAGACAAGTGCTTTTACTTAGCAGGATAATTTCAAAGCGGAGACTGACGGTTTCTGCGAAGATTAGGCCAATTGTGTAAAAAGCAAGATCATTATGCTTTTGCAATACCCGAGCTAACTTTGAAGCAAACAATGTAACCAAAATTTTGTGATGTCATTTTTCTATGTCTACAGGATAGAGGTGCGGATGTTGGAACGAATGTCTTCTTATGAAGAGGTAGTTTGTGATGAGTTCTTATCAGGATCGAGGTTTATGATTTTTGCACTGATAACAAGTCCAATTTCGTTTTTCCAGTTTATGAAGTGGCAAGGAGCTTCAGCATGGCCACGGCGCTCTACTTCAAGATGATAAGACCTCACAAATGGAGTCGCTCTTTTCCACATACCTCGTGATTTTGGTCATGGGATAGCTGCAGTCGCAAATTATCGGAGAATAACTGAGGAAACGGTATTACGTCCTCAAATTTGTACGACGGCAGATATATATCGAGAATATAATTTGCTCCGGTATTTAGGAAGTCTGCAGCAATATGGTTCAAACTTCAATTTCTGAAAGTTAAATGGTGGTGAAAATGGCATTTGGAGGTTGAGGCGACTTTCAAAAAGTTGCGCAGAAATGGCAGCTAGGGCAGCCATGGACGCAGCTCGACTTGTTGCAGTCATGGTTCGTGTGCACGGTCCTGTAAGTGCCCTGCACACTCAGCTGGTTTTGATCATATGAGTACTTGACCTTGTCAGATTGGAAATGTGATTCCTTGGATCTGCATGCCACCTGACTGCTTTAGTATCGGAGCATTTTATATGTACGGAATACTTGTTGGTTTTGAAAAGTAAGTGTGCTCGCTGAGGTTTGGAATTTGCAGACAGGTGGGATTTCTTCTGCGGTGGTAATCAAGGATATCTGTGAACAATTTTCAATTTTTGAAGTAATTTTGTTGTATTGTCCCTTCAGGATCCTAAGGGACGGAAAATGCGTCGGCATGCCTTCTTCCATTCCGAGTATGTTGTTTCTCTTTTTTCCCTTTTAGAGGAAATAAATCTAAAAGTCCTTAATGCATTTTGTATTCTGTGATCAACTAAAGTGTTGCAAGTAGTGTATTGCTGTAGACGTTTAGATTCTTCACAGTTCGCAGTATGTCAGCATCGATTATACTTGAATTACGGTGGGCTGATGTTCGGAGGCTCTTGGCAGGGCTGGGGACACTACCTTGTCTGCATCGGGCTTCTTGGTTCCTTGTGTCATGAACATGGAACAATCAGGAAGTCCTGCTCCGGGTCAGGCGGACCTGTATGAGACAACAACTTCACCTGAGCCCTCGGTGGTTGTCATCACATGTGCATCCATTGTGGAGCCATTTCTTGCTCCTAAATCACATGGAATATCATCGCAAGAGGTATTAACCTTTCTAATGCAGCTGATTTGCACTTTTTTTTGCTATGGAGCATATTTTCACTGTGTCAGAGTGCGATTTGAACCCTTGATGGATTTCTTACACGTGTACGCCTGATGCTGTGGTTGCGTGTTTCCCTTTGATGATGCAGGATTTTCCAAAATTGATTCGTGGGGCAGAGGTGGACATCCTGGTGGAGGTCTGTTTTTGTTAATGTGATTGTCTACTCAACGTCTTTCATTGCTGTGTTTTTTATAATAGTTCTTTGATATGTTCCTGTGTTTATTTACTTATCATTGTTTTTGGCATTCTCATGGGTACATATTTTATTTTACAGCGATGCCTTTTTAGGGGTAATCGAGTGGCCTGTCGTTTTGGGTAGAGAATTTATTAAGCATTTTGATTACAGGTACCCGACATTTCTGAGACTGGTTTGGGCTCTTCGGGAGAGCACTCCGTTTGCTGGCTTCCGGGTCAGCTTCTCACTGTGGTATGTTTTTCTGTCCAACAGAAGGAATCTGCTTCCATTTGATAATTTCCCGTTCGTAGTTTGAGACATTTTCAGAGGAATTGCGAAACATCTATGAAGTTAAATGTTTGTAGGAAAAAGTTTTAGATCTTGCATCATGACGTCATTATTTGTTCTTGTAGGCTGTTCAAACTAGGCTGTATATTTTCCCTAGTTTAGCTTAAAGTACGATTTTTGGACAAAACTGTATGAGCAGTTCAAAGTTGATCTATCTTCTTATACAGTAAATTAATATCAGGTGCCTCATTTGAGTAATATTCCGTAATGTTTCTTTTAACGAATGTATATTGGGTGAAACAGGTTGATGTGCCAGCCGCTGGAGCGGCTCTCCAGGATTTGCTGGATGTGCATGGCGGTAGTGTGAAAGGTGTGTGGGAGGTGGGCTGGGCCCTAGCCCCTGTGGAGGATAATGCTCAGCAACTTCATAGTCTTCTTACTTCGGAGATTTTGAAAGATCCGCATCTTCAGGTCAGAAAACTACCAGTTGTGCAATTCAGAATAGGATGCGAGATCTCTATTTGAACTTGGACACTCTGAAAATGAGAAGTTATCGTTTGCGACTGCATCTCTTGCATCACCAGAGTGTTTTGTGGAATATCAATCAACTCGTAATAACAACTGTTGTTGTTTGTCATGCTTGATTTTATACTCGGAAGCGTTCTTCAATGCCTAGAAGTATTTTGGTTGACCGTGCGGCTTTGGTCTACCCATGCAGGAGGATTTGGCTTTGCAACGTGGTCAAAGTGTGGACAATAAGTCTGTAGCTCATGCCGTCGCTGGTGTGAGTAGGCTGGGAATGGCTGCTGCTGCGGCAACAAAAATCGCAATTCTTAGCGTGGGCTCACACTTCGACAACACTGCACTAAATACCTGTCTCAAAAAGCTTCAGCAAATTAGTGGTCTTTCTAAAGTGAGCAGTTTTTAGTATTATTTCAGATTAAGTCGAAATTGAGTTCTATTGTGCTGTGATATTCCCTTCCCGTTGGAGATAATGCTAATTTGAGTATCAATGAGTTCAAGCTAATCGTGCCGAAAAGTAGTGTTTGTTTTCCTGTAAATCAAAAGTTAAAGAGTGTTGATGAACGTTGTAAATGCAGATGCCCAATGGTCATGTATTAGCTGAACCAAAGAAGCGAGGCGATTCTATAATCGCTGTTGGCTCTCCTTTTGGAGCATTATCTCCTGTGCACTTTCAAAACAGGTGAGAGTCGATGTAATCATACCTCACACTTGCAGTCTGTTTTTATGTTATTTGATAGGTAAAGCTGATCCATAAGCTTTCTTAACGCTCTGAGCTACTACTGGACATACGTGGTTTTGCAGCATGTAGGTGCGAGTCGTGCGTCATATGAATGGGGTCAGGGGATTGGAGGTGGCTCTTTGTTCAAGGTTTTTATATTGCTTATGAATGTTTGGTGGTTTGGGCGAACAGCATATCTGTTGGCATTGTGTCCAATTTGTGGCCTCCAACAAGAGGCCCTCCTTCTCTGTTGATGGCAGATGTGCGATGCCTTCCTGGTGAGTGTAGTTTTGCATGCTACATCTGTATGCTTCCTTTGTGCTTTGCAATAAAATAAATAAATATCTATGTGCAGATTATTGATTATGAAATACCTCTTAATTTGTATTTCAGGGATGGAAGGGGGTCCAGTGTTTGATGAGCAAGGGAATCTTGTGGGCATGCTAACTCGACCGTTGCGACAGCGGGGTGGTGCTGCTGAAGTGCAGGTACTGTCACCTGAAATAATTGAAGTAAAATAATCTAGTTTTCTGTTCCAAGTTTTCGATTTTTTTATTGCAAATTTATATAATGTAGGCTGGAGAGGTAATCAACCTTTGGAATGTTTTTTTTCCTGTTTATTATGTCCGTTTTCAATTCTTTTAGCCCTTTCGGGACTGAAATTGAAACATTCCCAAAGAAATATGACTATGGTATTGACACCAAATCATACCAGTAAATGATCATGTGATCTTAATTTTATCAAGTGAAGCGAATAGGTTCTTGATTCACTTGTAGAACCGATGAAATGAAAAATCATTTTACTGAATTTGAAACTCATTACATACCTGTCTTTGTGATCAAATATAACATCGCATGCAGCTGGTGATGACAACGGATGTTCTATTACCTGTTCTTCAACGTGTTGGAATCACGGTTGGTGTTCCTTGCGCAAGGAATTTACTGGATGCTGTACCACAATCAGCTGCTTCAGTCATGCTCACTGAAAAGGCTACACTTCAAAAGCAACCTTGTCGACCTGGGGGCATTATAAGTCAACCCACTTATCAGACTGTGCAGTATGTCCCATCCGCTGTGGAGCATGCAGTGACATCAGTGGTTCTCATTACTATTGGAGACGGGGCTTGGGCTTCAGGCATTATTTTGAGCAAGAAGGGGCTTATACTCACCAATGCCCATCTGCTTGAACCGTGGCGATTTGGTAGAACCAGGATTGCTCCATTGCCTGTGAAGGGAAGCATACCACCTGACACTGGTTCTGGTGAGGCTCCGGAGGAGAGACAGGTGAAATATTCGCAGGGGCCAGAAACGTCGAAGAGAGTGATGACTTCTGGGGTGAGCTCGTCTCCATTTGATGTAGCTCAAAAAAATTATCAGCGCATCAGAGTTCGTTTGGACCATCACCAGCCACGGTCATGGCATGCAGCCCGACCTGTCTATGTATCCCAAGGACCTCTTGACATAGCACTCTTACAGCTTGAATCTCCACCTCCTGGTCTGTGTCCAATTACTCCCGAGGAAGAATGTCCTTCTCCAGGCTCTGTAGCTGTGGTATTGGGTCATGGATTGTTCGGACCACGCTCAGGTATCAGACTCGACCCTTAGTGACATTTACTGTAGCAAAGCAGAGTTTTTTTGAAACTTAAACCAATTCTATTCCATGGATTTTTTTTCTGTGATTTGCCTGTAGGCATCTTCCCTCCGAGCGGCAAATTATTTACGTTTTTTTTGATACCAATCTTTGAACATTCAATGAAAAATGTTGTAGAGATTTGGTTGTCTAAGAAACTCGGAATTCTAGTAGCTTTTTTTTTTTTTTTTTTTCTGTGGCCTATTATGTCATGTTTGTGGAACCTTACAGCTCTAGTGTTAATTATTGGATTAGATATTCCTACTATGTACGGATCTTTTACTAGTTTCCTCAAGGGTGCAACCTCTGGTTTGGTGCAGAGTTGTGCCCATCCGTGAGTGCAGGGGTTGTTGCTAGAGTTGTGAAGGAAGGCAGTAGTCCATTCTTCACCGGATTAGGAGGTAGGATGGAAGGAAAGGCTTCCAAAGCTGCTATGATTCAGACCACAGCTGCCGTACATCCAGGCGGCAGTGGAGGAGCTGTTGTGAATGGTGAAGGTCGCATGATAGGATTGGTGACAAGGTAAACATTCTTTGGGAGTTTGAGGTAGAGGAGCCATTTGAATTGATAGAGTTGAAACCAGGGCCGCGGCTACCGCATCTCCACTGTCTTGAGCTAGCAGTTTTCACATTTAGTGTTATGTTTCAGTAAGTGGTTTTTGAGTTTTATCCATATTGCTTCTTCGACTTGTTTTGGGACATGGAATATTGATGATTGTGGGCTTGACAGTAATGCAAGGCACAGTGGAGGCACCGTCATTCCTTTCCTCAATTTCAGTGTTCCTTATGCAGCATTGCTACCAGTGTTTGAGTTCGCGTCTGGGGGTAAGTTACGAAGTTTGAAATATGAAATCATTCTTTTATTTCCCTGTCGTTCTCCCTTGTTTTCCCTTCATGATTGTGCTGTCTGCCAGCTTGAGCGTTCTAAGGGCTCTTAGTTGTTTGTTGGAAGTCCGCTACTGCATGTTTTTGTTTTGGTACTTTATTCGTATACGATTCTGTTGTTGTACTCGATCCATACTTCAATAACCTCAAATACCAATACAGTGTTCTTGAGCTTATCATGTGTTGGTCTGATCACGTTCTCCATAATTCAAAGTAGTGCTGATCCCAACGTCTTTTTTTTCCGCCTGCAGCTGAATCCGATTGGAGCCGATTGGAGGAGCTTGACAAACCTAATGAGCAACTAGCTGTTGTGTGGGCACTGGTTCCTCCTACTCCCCCACGCCCGTCTCCTCTGCGACTCCCATCCATTCCTGGTTCCCAGGAGATGGATTCTGAGCAAGGTCGTCCGAAAGGGTCGCGTTTTGCGGAGTTCATGAAAGAGAAAGGAGGACGTGCCTGGAATCTGCCAGAGTCATTGCCACCCATCACGTCTTCTCACCTGACCTCTCTACATCACTACCCTGAACCCAGTTATTCTGCTCGGACTTATCCAGTCCACAGTCGGCTTTGAACTGGTGCTGCAGTGTATTGTCGGAAGTAATGGGTAGTCTATGTCGGAGCCGGAAGCTCTGTGAGACGTTAGTTTGTCTGTTTCTGCATGTTGTGAACAAGCAAGTTCTAGAGTGCATTGACTTCAAGAGTGCTACATGCTTTTATGTCAATGTCTGGATTAATACAGTGCAGTTGCTGTATCACAGATGTGGCCATGTCGCGTGTCATTGATACCACTGCAACTGGTCCTCTGCCTGTATTGTGGGTCCCGAATAATACTCAGGAGCAGGGCATGTTCACTCCGGCTTTAGTTTTTGTTGCGTGGCTTCTAAGATGGTAATTTCAAAGAGCTGGTATCAGTTATCTTTTCTCAAGTGACAAGTAATCACATTTATTGACTGTACAAAGCTGTGGTTTGAAGCCACTCCACGCTTTATGTGGTAGAGGATCTGCAGCTAATTCCTATCCTTACCCAATCCGTCAACCTGTCAGCACGTCAAGGATTAAATGTTTCTGATGAATGACGTTCAGTGAAATGATCGAAATACAGAATGCGCCTATGCATCCAGGGTTTTGACAATTTCAGATGACCTTGTTGATACGACTTTCCATGGTTACCCCCGAAGGACCCGGGGGTAAGCATAGCTCTTGTTTTCTTGATTAGCTCTTATAAAAAAAGCACAAGTGTGAAATAGTTTTTGATGAATGCTACTGGTGAAATGGAAGAAGACTTATGTATCTTTCCTATGAAGAAAAGATTGATGATATCATACAATTTTTTAGAAAATGCCATTGTTGACAAGATTGATGGAAGATGTTCAATTACACAATACTTTTTGCATATGCTGAAATTAATTGGATTATTCAAAAGTGCTCTAAAGTTTTTTTCCATGGATAAATATCATCATGATTTTGATGTGTAATTTTTTTAAGATCATTTTCAAAAGTGGAAAAAAAGATACAAAAGGTTTGAAGTGCTTGTTGGTAGAGAGTGCCTTCTCTATTCCCCGAAAATTTATTAAAAATTGTACAATAAGTTGATGATGTCTTGATTGGATTGCCCAAAAATTCATCAAAAAATGTAGAAATAAGTTGATCTTTTGTAACTTGATTAGATTGCATTGATGGATTTGATTGAAGAAAAATTGTCTAAATTCTCTTTGTTCATGGAGTGCTAGTGGGGTTTATATTTTGAAATTTTCTACATAGTTACAAAAGCCACCTTGTAGCCATCTAAAAGTTAATTGTGGTGATATGTACTCAGTCTAATATGATTTGATTTCTATACCAATAGTGCATTGGTTCTACAATAATAGAAAAAGTCATCCATTGAATACAATTTGGCTTTAGCATTATTTGTATAATGAGTCTTGTCAAATCTAAATGTGTTATAATATTATAATATTTGGCTTCTATTATTTAAAAAAAAATTCTTCTTAATAAAAGAGATATTGAACTTAAATTTTAGAAATTATGTGTATGGTCAAATTTCAAATATCATTTTTAAATCATTTACAAATAAATTTAGAAATATTTAATCATAATTATATTTTCTAGTTTTGTGCACTCGGATTTTAGTATGATACAATACATCTATGAGTTGTGAATATGTCATGGGAACACCAATTATTTAGTTATTTGTGTTCAAAGCGTTACAATATTTTGTGTATTGCAAATTTATCAAAAATAAATTGAGCCATTGGTTGATTTATATTTGAATATTATGTACTATATATATTTATGAAAAACTTTAATACTTTCTGTAATACATAAATTTCTTGGTGCATTCAACAATGTCCATCACCATTTCCAAAAAACTTCTAATTAAATGAATGATTTTGAAGAGAATGAATGCTACAAAATTATTCCATAAAGTTCTAAAAAAAATAAATTTAATTTCCATTTCTATTATAAAGTAAAAAAATTCAAAAAAAATTCTATTCATCCATAATTCCATCATACTACTAAAATCACAAGTCCCTCTATAATATCACAAATGCTACCATTAATACTAGAGGCTTGTGCTTGCTATGCTACGCATTTATTGTGTCACATATTAGTAAAATTTTGATATATTTGAATAAAATGCATGATAATGATTTCAATAAGTCTTTAAAATAATTATTTTAACTATTTTATAAAAACATTTTCAATCATGCATACATAAAAATTGTATTTTCACACAATGTGATATTACAAAAATAGAGTAGCAGTTTGCAATCACATTTGTAATATCACTTTTTATAAAGGGTGATATTATATAAATAATATAGTTGTTGCAATTAAGGTGATATTAAAGAGGATCTATAGGATGATATTATAGAGGTAGCAAATTCATTACTTCTCTTGGCTTTACACTTCTTTGCACTTGTATGATTTTGTACTTTTGTGAGCTTTGAACTTTTATGATTTTAATTTTCTATTGCTACTACCAAATGATTTTGAGAAATTTATTTAATTGAAGCGATTTTGAATTCTACAACAACTAAGTTGTTCACAAAGTTTTTGAGATTTATAAGTTTTTCTTTTTCAATTCTTCAATTTGGGTTGCCATTTTTTGTAACAATGGAGTGAAATTTCTAATGCATTCTAATGTATGTGTATCTTTTATAGTATTTACCATTACATATGTTTCATTCATCATTCATTAAATTTCTATTGTACATTTCAATATATGCTTACTTATGAAAAAAATTATAGAAAGATTTTAGTCATTTTTATTTGAAGATTTATTGAAATTTTTGTTTTTCATTTTATCTAATATATAAAAATTCTTATAAAATTCTAATGATGAATGTGTAGCATAGCAAGCACCAACTGCTAGTATTCTACTAAAAGATCTTGCCATTAAATAAGTATGGAAATGTCTTAAAAAATTACAAAAATAACATGAATCATGAAAGGAACTTTTACACTATTTTAATGCTTTTGTATGAAGCTTGAAACACAACATTGAATAAGAAGCTTGCACCTTCTTTGTTCCCAAATTTCAAGAGAGAGTTGGTATATCCTTCCTTAAAAATACTTAGTTGATTCAATTTAACCTTTATTTAGCTTACTTCCTTGGACTAGATTATGGGAATCATGACTTAAGTTTGTTAGTAATTTGATTGATTTTCTCACCTAATATTGCAAATCTTCAATTGAACCATTTTAGTTTGATATAAACAAATGTGCAACAAATTGATTGCTTCAACATTACATAGGGATGGAGGTTAAAAAAAGACTTATAAATATAAAGAGAGAAGTTAAAGTTGGGGGGCATCCCTTGCATTTGAAGGGAACAAAATAGACTCCCCCAACATTGGTTAAGAATTATTTGAATGAAAAACAAAATGAATGGGATTATGTTTTCAAATTTAATTTCACTTACATTGTCATAAAGTTAAATAAAACAATAAGGCACAAAAATGACTTAGAGAGAGATATATAGATATATAGATTAATATTAAAGATATGTTACACTTCTAGTTAGATTAGAATGGTTTGTAAGTTTAAAGATCTTTCTAAAAGATGCCAAGGATTTCTTCACATATCTACCACAGTTTTGTTTTTTCATTTTTGAAGAAGTGCCATAGTAACAATATAAAATGTTATAGTGGTGCTCCAAATTGCAACATTCATCCACTTATTGGATTTATAGTATGGTTTTCATCCACAATTAGGTGATTTCATCTAATATATTTTTTAATTTCAAAGTTATTTGGCAATTTCATCCAATTTTTTTGGCATTTTTTATAACCTTTTTTAGCCAGATTTTTTATCTAGTGCAATTTGGCACCAGAAAGCCCAAAAAAAAAGCCCTGACATCTACTTGGATCTCAAAAGTTTATTTCAAATATTTTAAGGGGTATTTAAGGATTTTCAAAGACATATATGCTCTCCCTATTCAATCAAACATAAAGTCTCAACTTTTTTGAAAACAAATATTCCCACACCAAAAGGGAAAAAATTTAACCTCAAGCCAAGTTTTTTTATTAATAAAATTCAGGACAAAAAGAATCCATTGTGCATAAGCCATTGTGTATAACATATTTAATCAAGAGACAAACCAACTACATTGCATCACATTGTCCTTCTAAGGGAGTTTGAAGAGTAGAAACCTTGTTGACCCCCTCTTCCTTGTTTGTTGTACAAGATTGTCTCTATTGTTTGCATTTCTCCTCAACCTTGCTTCTTGTAAGCTCAATCTCCTCCCAATTGCTTCTTTTCTAAAAACTAAATAACATTTCAAATATGTAAGAGATAGTTTTTTAGAGAAAAAAAATGCATTTAAAAATCTTGTTTTCAATTAGGCACTGGAATTTGTATTTTACACCTTTCAAGGATTGAAAAGAATTGAAGGTAGAAATAGTCAACAAATCCAGTGAATGGTGTCAAAGGATTTCCTCACATCTATTCGATTCTTCAAGTATCCGTGTGAATATTGATTTCTTATATGGCAAAAGAAACAAATTCAAATCAACATTAGGTATATCCTACTATTCAAGAAAGCCAAGACAAAAAGCACTCATCGTGCATAGCCCATTGGCATGTATAAAAAATAAAACATGAAATGAAACCTTTTTCTTTCACCTTTCTATTATAAGTTATCAAACTCTGAATCTTCCAAAGACAAAATTTTGACACTTCCTATTTTGATTTAAAATTCTTAATGTTGGAAGTGAAGAAAAAGTCAAGAAAAAAGGGTTTTGGAAATTGAAACTTGATTTGATTCTCTAACCCAAAAGGTTCATGACTATGTTTCATCAAAATACTCATTTCTAATACAAAGGAGCAACAATGAAAACAAATGATGTTATAATTTGCATATTTAGCCATAGGATCTTGCATTAGACTTGTATGAAAATGTGTAGAAAAATCATTCAAACTGTTTTACCATAAAATTTGTAAGATATCAATGTTCATAGTGAAAGTAAAAGATTTTTTTTTCAAGTCACTAATTATTATTGAAGATTAAAATCTAAGATAGTATTGCAATGCAAATCTTACACAAAATTAAGGAAACCGGGGGAGGAAATGTTAGATTGTCATTATTGTTGCATAGTCCCTTTGTCATGAATCAAAAAGATGTTTTTCTATAGGTCAACTATACTAGCATAATCCATTCTCCAAAATTGATTTTTGTCATAGGATCGTAAATAGAATTTGCAAAAGAATTCCTAAGTTCTATTCAAGTTTTGAAGTTTTAAGGAAAACTATGTTAAAAATTTATGTTATTAGAATTTTGATGATGAACTTCTTCTTTATGATCCCACGCATCATCCTTTTCTTTATTTTTCTTTGTCACCACATTTTGTATTTGTTGATTCTGAAGATTCTAAAGAACATTTGTTGCCTATTTTTATAATTTGCATCATTACAAAAAGATTAAAATTTTTGCCTAAAAATTCAACTATTCACATGATGTGTAGAGAATAATAAAATTTTATAAAAAGAAGGTCCTTCCTAGTGGTAATCTTGTCTTGATATTTTTTAGTCATTGATCATTTGACATTTTGACCAAGATGTCCTAGTCTTGAAAAAATGTCATGTTTATAGGTTCATAAGAAAGCAATTTCAAGTAGGTGAGTGATTAAATGAAAGATTGGTCCTATTTTGCATTACACTTAGAGTGACAGAGTTGTTTTATGTTATAACTTTTGACAGTAGAATACAATGAACTTGAAATTCTTATTAGAAATGGTTAATATGATTGTAATTATATCCTTTTTTATTTATTTATAAATGAACAAAATCATTTAAAATTTTAAAAACCAATTTTGCTAATTTGTCACACTTTGAGGTTTAGAGGTTTTTAATATTGGGAGTATCCAAAATTAATGATCTAGAGCTGAAATTTTTATGGTTTATTCCCACACTAGGGAGACATATGCCTACAAAAAGAAATCTAAAAATACATTAAAAGTATAGCATCTATATTTGTACAAACAGGTCTCCCATGAGCGCTCACTTTTGAACATTAAGATGGTTTTAACCTTTGTTTTTTGATGAAATATGATCACTATCAAGTCTTTCTAAATGAATAATTTTTAATTTTATTTTGTTCATGATTTTCTAATTATTATTAATTTATACCTAGTTGTATCTATTTTTTGCGACAAGCTGTCTTTTTCTTCAAGTAGTACTTTTTTAGTACTTGTAAGTAGTCAACAATACAAGTAGCTATTGATTTTTTAAATCAACAACTAAGATTGTTCTATTTCATAGTACTTGTAGTGTTTAATATACTAAGCGCAAAAATTGCATTTTGACAAAATGCTACCAAAATCGTTCAGTCTTTCTTGCAACCATCCAAATCATTTTAATGATTATATGCAAGATGATCAATAAAATCAATACTAGTAGCATTATAAGGATATTAAAGAAACAACAACAATTTAAAATTGAAGAAACGTCAATTTAATATAATTAATGATTTCCACAAGTAGTTGTTGAATATTTCTTAAGCATTTTCGTACAATAAAATGATAAAAATAGAGATAATATAGACAATATATTAAGGTTTCATTTAAATTTTTCAACATTAAAAGTGTAATTCATTGAAAGCAACAACCACAATGAAGTGTCAAAATCATTTAAAAAAAAAAGAATAGAACATTTTTTACACCTTCAACAAAATTGTAAAACCTTCATAGATTTTTAGGTGATAACCATTGCAAACAATTAATGTCACATATTAATTTCTCTAAGATTTGCTATTTTGGCAAGGTCCTAATATATAGGGATCCAGTGATTCAAATCGTGGACTCTTCACAAAGAGACAGATAGTAAGATGTTGAAATGTGATTAGTAAGACTGCCAATAGGGAAAAACATTGGGAGAGACTTGAGAAAAATTAGTTTTTTCAGAGAAAATCAGCCCAAGTGAACTCCAAAAAGAATTCAGAAGTGTACTATACTATTCCAAAAAAACTCCAAAAGATTGCCTCGACTTTCTGAACGACTAGTGATCAAGAGATTCTAAGTTTGATCTATGGGGGCCCCTCCACAGACCATGCTACCATTTTAGCAAATAGAATATAACCATCTTGCTTTATTTTTTTAGCACTAGCTCAAATGAAACATGTAGCAATCTTGAATCTACCAAGTGCATACTTTTGAGGTAATAGAGTTAATTGTAAAGCTCATCCTATATTTGTAAACATGTATCAGATGAAGATTTAACTAAGAATAGTACAAAAGAAACACAATAGCAAACTCTATTGAACCTCAAGTTTAGTGTTCTAAAGAGTTTTGTCCCAAGTTTTTCCCAAACTCTGGCTAGTGGTCCCGCATTGCATACACTTTACAATTAACTCCAATTAACTCTAATAGCATCAATATTGATAATGCAAGGTGCCATTGAACCCTTCATTTGCGTAAAGCACTCATTCAGCGTCAGTCATATCTCAACTTCAATGGTAGTTTCAGAAACTGGAAGTCTGAACTAAAGGCCTCAATTAGATCGATTGTCTTCCAATATGGAGTCTAGAGCTCGGCCCAACATTGCACCACATCGACTAAGACATCGACTCAGCTGGTTGGTGAGAGAAATTAGAAGTAGCTGCTTCAGATTGAGACTGTTCAATGCTTGGAATCGTTCCAAGTGCTGGGAGATGCCGAAATGGACATGAGCATCGCCACTAATCATTTTCATTGCTCGATCAACAACTAGCAACTATTTTCCAAAGAATGCGCGTTGTGTGCACGTGTGTCGATGCACTGTCTCGCAGTTGAATCACTTGCGGGAAGTATGACGGCTAGTACAATTCCCACTGAGGAAAACTAGGTGAAAAACAGGAGAATACTTGTATCCAAAATCCCCTGTTTTCTCCCTTTTCCTGTCAAGGAAATATAAGAAGCACATCTCGTCACTGGGAGATCGTCGAAGGAAATGCATGCTCAGATATTCTCACACACACACGGGATTGCAAATCTCCAACCTCCTTGTGCTTGCGTCAACATTGCGTTCCTGAGATTGAAGATAACAAGCAGCACACAAGCAACGGGACCAAACAATCTTTGTGGAAGACGAAAAATACAGCTTGCACAGAAAGTTCAATTGTACAGTCTCCAATAGATCGATTTTATTAAATCAATGCGCGCACAGGATGTCAATGTGCAAACTCACAAAGACCGAACGAACTCGCTATGAGCCTCAGAAACCTCAATTACACAAATGCTTGGAACCAGGAATCCGGCCCTACATGGACTTCAATCAGCACGCGTGATCGAAGGCGAAGACTGCATGCAGCTAGACACTCACAGAACCACGCAATCTACCATCTCCACGCTTACATAATCTAATTCACCGCAGACGCTCTAGCAAGCTCGCCTAGCTTCCAAGCAAAGTATGTTGAAGTATGCACTCTCGAATGTGTATATTCATTCGTCCATCTGGACGTCAAATACTCATTGTGTATATCCTGTACTCTACAATACAGGGGGAGATTAACTGACAACAGGAAAGTGCTGAGAGTGGGTATTTAACACCGGCACTGTACAATTGCCGTTATGCCACCAGTAGTGGAACTGTTAATATGTAGATTAGTGGAGGTCTGTTACTTAATGAGGTCCGTTACTTTCTTACTATGTGTATTATAAATCCGGGGAACTTCTCCTGATTAAATATTGAGATGAAGCCGCACATTGCGAGCAGTGAAAGCAAGAGCTTGTTGTATGCTGATAGTTTCAACAAAGTAGGTGCCCAACTAGGGAGCAGCAGCCGGCGGCCATCCCGAGCAGTCAAAGCCAATGCGCTGGTGGTGGAAGTCGCAAGGCGGAAGCGGGTGATTGGGCGGGTCGTAACAATCCCACCCAGGGATGCCGCCCCGCACTTGACTGCACGGCGGCAACTCGGCCTCCACATGTCCACCCTTCTCCTGCGTCGCCTCGCTCTTCGCTGTCGCAGGAGACGCCTCGCCCACATCGCCTCCAGCTGCAGGCAACCTCTTCCGTGCGTCGTAACATTGCCACGAATTACTGCCGGCAGAGCCTAGACTACACGGCGGAAGGTCGATGGCGACATGTCCTTCCAGTAGCGGCCTCGTCTTGCTCTTGAAAGCTGTCGAAGCTGCTGCGCCCGCACGGCTCACAGGCGGCCATCCCGAGCAGTCGAAGCCAATGCGCTGGTGGTGGAAGTCGCAAGGCGGAAGCGGGTGATTGGGCGGGTCGTAACAATCCCACCCAGGGATGCCGCCCCGCACTTGGCTGCACGGCGGGAGGGGGTCAGGGTAGGATAGCCGTCGCCCGGTTGCTTGGGTCCCGGGCAATTGAAGGAACAACGACAAGCTGAGCCCCAGCAGGGGCCACAGGAGCGTCGCCACCCGCTCCATGGTGACGGATCTGCAATGTCGATCACACTTCCCGCCGCCACCACCACACTTTCCAGTCAGTGCACTTTTACGATGCAGAGTGAATGCAAGAAACGACTCATGCTAGCTCAGCTACATTGCAAGGAACGAAAATGCAATCGCTACGCACTCAAGCAACGCAACCTTTCCAAACCTATGGCAATGCTATGGCAAGATGGCAATGGTATTGCAAGATGAGGCCAAAGAATGCAAAAATCATGCCTAAGAGGTGTATGTAGGTGAAAAAGAGGCAATGGAGAGGAGATGGAGCTCACCCAAAGTGGGGATTGAGGAGAAACGCAAACAAGAGAGGCGGTTGTTGTGCCAATACTACACCGCAATGGAAAAGGGGACCTTGTAAGAGAAAGTGTGCCGGTCCCTCTTCGAATACTACGTTTTATACACGGTGGGCCATGCGCGATGGGTGCACATGGAAACATCTAAGAGGCCAACTTGACTTGATGAGGGGAGAATATTCCTTCAAAGATCCTTTGATGCCACCGCATGGTCCACGCGGATAGTTGAAGGGTCGATCCGATGTGAGATGAAATCCTTTGACATCGTTGAACTTTGGACTTACTTGTTGACCATTTCTTCCATTGGATTCTTTTCAAACCCTTGATAGGTGTAAAATATAAATTCTAGCACCTTATTGGAAAAAAAGATTTCCAAATGCATTTGTTATTTCCTAAAAGTTAACCTATCTTTTATGTATTTTTCATGTTAATTAGTTTTTGAAGAAGAAGCAATTGAGAGGAGATTGAGCTTACAAGAAGCGGGGTTGAGGAGAAATGCAAACAAGAGAGACGAAGGAAGGGGACCCAGGGACTTGCCATTCTTCAAACTTCATTGAGAAGGGCAATGTGTTGCACTGTACTAGTTGATTGTCTCTTGACTAAATATCTCATACGCAATGGCTTATGCCAATAGATTCTTTTTATCTTGACTTTTTTAAATAATAAAACTTGGCTTGAGGTTAAATTTTTTCCCTTTTGGCATAGGAATATTTGTTTTCTAATAGGTTGAGACTTTGAGTCTAAAGTATAATTGAATAAAGAGAGCCAAATGTCTTTGAAAATCTCAAAAGAAGTTTGTGGATATAGATTACTTGCTTTATATCTTTTCAAGTAAAGAAAAACTAAAAGTAAAATCCTTTAAATCTTCTAAAGATATTTGAAATAAATTGTTGAGCCCCAAACAAATATGGAAAGAAATCCTTGATATCTTTTAGAGAGATCCTTGGATTTGTTGACTATTCTTTCCTTTAATTGTTTGACTCTATTCAAGCCTTCTTACCCTAACTTTAAGAGATGTAATATATAGATATTAGCTATTCATTGATAATAAGAGTTCCAAATGCCTAAGTAATTTTTCAAAAGATTATTTTTATATATCTTTAGTATTAATCTATATATCTATATATTTTTCTAAATTTTATGCCTTATTTTTTGACTTAATTCTTTTACAATGTAAGTGAAAATTAAATTTGAAAACATGATCCCATTCATTATGTTTTGCATTCATAACATTGTTAATCAAGGATGGGGGAGTCCATTTTGTTCCCTTCAAATGCTATGGACGCCCTTCAACTTTAAATTTCCCTTTGTACAAGCTATAGAGGGGTTTTTGTACCCGCATCCCCATACAATAGAAACTCACATATGTGGTTAGTGGAGATTGCAGTAGGTCTCAAATCCAATAGGGTGGACCCTATTTTCAATGGTTTTCAAGCAACAAGGCTTACTCGTCTTAGCTTCTATTATTTTGCCTCGCACAAGTTGTATCCTCAATAGAAATGAACTAGCTTTATGCATGAATGATAATTCAACAAGACAGAAGGAGGGAGATGAGGTAGAAAGTTTTAGGTATCTTTACCTTGCATGCGGATCCTAAGGTTGTGGCCTCACCATTCATAGAGGTTGCTTGGTTTGGTACAAATCATCTACATACAACCAAATGCAAGAAAGCCTCCTTTGGACAAACATTGAAGACATAAAACAATATATTTTTAGATGACCCTTCATAGGAACATGCCCACCTAGTGTAGAAATAGAAATAGACCACAAAATTTCAATTCTTGATCATTCATTTTAAGTGGTCAACTAGTACTAAAAAACCCTAGACCTCATGGTGTGACATATCAAAAAATTTGAATTTTAAATATAAAAAATAGGATTACAATTAATATCAAGTGAGCATCTTTAGAAATAATTCAAAGTTCATTAGATTTATTCTTCAAAGATTATAGTGGAAAACATCTTTATCACTCTTTGTATGATTTCAAAATCAACCACCAATGTATGCAATCACCCAAAAGTACTTCAATAAAATACAGTGCATCCACAATAATTATTTACGATAATTAGTATATAAGTTTAAAGAAGTGGTTTCCAAAACTTTTTTAAAGAACTCATTTTGATATGCCACATTTTTCCAAACCATGAAGTTCTTTCAAATGGCCTAGATGGGAACACTTTTTATGGACACTTTGACCCTGTAAGGACATGTTAGTCTCTGTAGAATTCATCATTTTCTAAAACCGTGGGATTCAATTGCTGAAAAAATGGAAAAATACTTATTGGAAGTCAAATTACTGTAGAATTTATTTCCTTTTCCCAACAAAACTTTGAGGAAGAATAGTTGCATTTCTATCCTTTAATATACAAAACAATTCTCCACATCCATCGAACACTAAGTGTCCACAACAGCGTTACAAGGTTAACTTGCTTAAATCCTTATGGCTTTAGTCCTATAGCTTCATAATTCCATGTCTAGGTTGTTAGCTTCACTTCATTGTTTTAATCATTCGGCCTCATGACTATGTAGCCAAGTCATGTCTAAAGGACTCTTTCTACCTAGTTCACCCTATATTTGTAAATACAATAATATATGTCACCAAACATTGGCTAAACCATGTTATGACCTAAAATTCATGACTAGAATAAATAAATTTGGTTATAAAATAACTTTACAACTCTCCAAGATCAAAGTTATATTTTATATTTTTATAAAAAATATTGCACTTATAGGTGAAGCAATACACCAATTATATGAAGCAATAGTTGTGGCTACACTCATTTGGCTTCATTTCATGACTTTAGTAGTAGGGCATCTTATTTTATGGCTATGTGGCATGACTCCATTTTATTGTTTTAGTTATTTGGCATGTCACTCCATCTATGGCCAAGTGACTCTTCATACTTAAGTGCACTCTACATTCGTTGATACAAAAATTTCATATCATCAAGTATTAGACAAAGTAGGTGAGATGTAAAGGTTGTCATTAGATTTAGTAGAAGTGCTAATTAATTTGTAAGCTTAAGATCATGAGCACATGAATCTAGAAGTTTAGATATCTATATTATAGGTACCTATATTATTGGTGTTCATATTATAATTACGTTTAGTGGTTGTAAGCCTATAAGGTATCTATTTATAACTAGGCTGAAGTCTTTTATACTCACATGCTAACATCATTAGTGGAATTAGTACGTAGTTTAGATTTTGTTTTCATACAATAGTACTTTTGAAGTCTTCATAAGTTTTTTTAAAGATGAAATATGAAAAGTGGTTTGGTTAAATTTGTTACTACATATTCAAATCCATTTTCAAATGTATTTTCTAAACAATAAAAGTTTTGGACATCCTTGTTTTTCCTTAAAATGTTGAAAGATGAAACTTCACCTTCAATAACGACTATAAAAATTTATCTTTTGAAGTTTAGGCACATTGAACTTGCAATTAGTGAAGAACTTTGTTCTACTATTTTGGGAGGATGTATTCCCTAAAATAATTAAGAAAAATTTGTATGCTGGAATATGTTTGAGAATAAATATGGATGAAGATTTTAGCCTTGCTTTGGAAATAAGTATTTTGAGGAACTTTTTTACCTCAAAATAGCATAGTACTTTAAGGGTTAATTAAAGAAGGTTTCTAACAACTATAGGTGCTATTTTTGTCAATGTTTGAGGGAATTGACAACCTTCATAAAGTAATTTAAAAAAATCTTCCATCCAATCTTTTGTAAGAGGAACATTTGAAAAACAAAATGTAAGGAATATTTTCTTTAAAGTCCTTCAATATGAGATTATAATTTTGATAATCAAATTGTCATATAAAAATTAAAAAAAGTCTTAAAATAGTTTGAACATACAAATATCCAATCATCAAAATCGTAATTTGTAAAAATTTATGTTAGAAAATATCAAATTTTAAATGTACATGAAAATATTGTTTATTAAATTGCTAATTGTAGTGTGTATTATGCATAGAGAGTCAAAGACAATCTATTCATAAAGAAATTTTAGTAGATTTTATGCATGTTGTTGTATACTTTGAGAAGATCAATATTTTTTTTTATTGCATAACTCATTTTGGCATTGGATTTGCATTTGTAGTAGGAATTATTAGAGTTTGAGAGTATTCAAAGTAGTGCATTGTGACAAATAAATTAGTACATCATAGTTTGGAAACACCCAAAAGCATAATTAAAGGTGTCTTAACTGTAAGAAACCAAGACTATTTTTTCATCAAACAACATTCAAAACTACCATTTCTATTGCAAAGAACAAAAATCTTTGAAATCGTTTTTTGGCATATCTAACTTTGGAACCTTGCATTAGACTAGTGTGAAAATGTGTGGAAGAAATTTGAAAAACTTTGGCCACATGGATAGCAAGACAATTATATTTAAAATGAAGAAAAGAAGATTATTTTCGCCTTGGAATGTGTATTTAATTATAAGACTTGGAATCTTTTTACTTTAAATTTTGCACTAAGGGGTTTGGATTAAAAAATTTATCATAAAGAATAGAACTTACCCAAATTTTATGGGAACTTATCCAAATTTACATTTATTTTATTATAAGTGTTTTCCACCAAGATGGCAGAAAATCCCCCTAGAAGATTTTGGAGGAAAGTGTGTACTACCTAGCTTTCCAAGCATTGGAATATTTCTATAATTATAAATTGAAGGATAATCCTTTACTGAAGAATTCCTTCAATGACTAATTCACTTATACATGTTTTCATAGCCATGAAAAATTCAAAGACAATACACCTAATTCTAAAAAAATGTGTTCATTAAATGCCCAAAGATCACAAAACTTGAAATTCATTACTTGAATCTAGGGGCAACAAACTTCTTCATACTAAAATGGTTGCTAAATTTTTATTTTTGCTCCAAATGGAACAAGTCTTGGCTTCTTGAAAAGTTGACTTTACGATTTACCATCTCCCCAAAATTGAGCTTCTTTAGTAATACTGTCCTATTGATCTCATTTGTCACAATTGATCATCTTGCTTAAAGTTGATAGTAGACTCTCTCGCACTAAACACTAGTAGAATCTTTTGTTTATCTAGACACGAGTTGTCTAACTTGACGTTGCTTATCTAAATGTTCAATGTAACAACCCCATGTTTTTATGCCATTGAAGATGTTACAATGAATGTTAGTGCATGTCAATGTTGACATAATATTGACATAAAAACATGGGGTTCTTACATTGAATGTTTAGATAAACAACGTCAAGTTAAACAACTCATGTCTAGATAAATAAGAGATTCTACTAGTGAAAACAACCCGTCAAATCTCCATCTTTGTTTTGATTTGGACAAAACTAGGTTTGTTGAAAAGTCAATTCAAATGTGCACCAAAGCATCAAGTTTTGTCTTTAAATTCATTGTATTCTTTCCAATCTTGCTCTCCAAAGTTGTTGTTCTAATTTAGAATCCATTTCCTAACTTTAACTTCAACCTAACATTCTCCAAACTTATGGCAATGATAGAGTTAAATCTACTCAACAAATTTTTTAGATTGATCTTTTTTTTAACTTCCCCCCTCATTATCTTATTTCATTGTCCTCCCCTAGTATGTGTTCAAACTTCCCAAATCCAAGTACAAAAAAAGAAAGAAGGAAAAGAAAAACATCAAAGTCAAAAGAATAACAGAGGGTTTATAAACCCTAGTATTCTTCTCCATCTACCACATGACTTCACTTTCCTTGTTCTTTTTCATTATCTTTATTTTTTCTAATCTTGGTTTTTATTTCTTCTAGCCTTGGTGTTTTGTTTTGTAATTGTCCTTCCCATTTTTGATTCACTCCCCATACTAATTTCTAGTCATAGTATTTTATTTTCTAATTCTACCTAATTTTAATTAATTTTTTATTTATTTTAAAGTCCTGATTTTTCCTTAGGATTTCTTCTTCATTTTTGCATAATTGCATCTTTAAAAATTTACACCATTGTTTTAACATTTCCATTCCTACTTATTGAAAAATCCACAAATTTATTATTATAGCTTAACTTCATTCAACTAATAATTTTTCACTTGAAATTTCACTTAAATTGTCTACATTTCCTTAATCCCAATTTTTGAACCAATACGGTGGCTCATACCCATGAAGAGACAAAAAGTTATTTAGGAGTTACAACTTACAAACATTCCAATACAATATTGAATATGACAACTTTTGGGGCAAAGAAACTTTGTCTATTCACATAAATTGTAATCACGATTACATTCACTTATTGAAACTCATTAATAATAGTTACAGTTAGTTTCTAGCTTTTAAATTAAAAAAAGAACAGTTGACAACTTTTTATTGTATAAAATATAAATCATGGAATCAAATGCTAAATTTCATTACAAGAGTATTGTAGTACCTAGGGGACCTTGATTTTTATTATACTTGTATGTTCTCTGAAGTTGTTATAGTGTAATAAAAATAAATAAAAGTAATTGTTTAATTTTTTGAATTCATAAAAATTTTGAAATTCAATATCTTCTTAGTTGTGAGTTGGAATGCAATGAAACAAAGTCTATGCACCATTCTTGGTTCACTTGAGAGCTTTTCAATAGTGTAAAGAATGTCACTAGGAGAAGCACAATTTCAGAGATTTTACCATAATAAAATAAACAAACATGATATACAACCTAATTATTTTATGATATGGATGCATATATTATTTTTAAAGAACTATTGTGTATATTTTGCTATATAATTTAGTCAAAAGAATTAATATTTTGAAGGTAAAATTTTGAAATTGAGTTGAATATTCTGGTTGTTGGAATTGGATTCTAAAAATGAATTAACTATTTAATTATCTTTTGTTAAAATTTATATGGAACAAAACTACTTCTAGGTTTTATTTTTATCTAATCATTTCCATATTAAAATTCTAATAGTGAAATCAATACTTTTGAGAGGTTTTAGTCCAATAAATTGATTTTAAAATCATTCATAAAGAGTTGTAGGATTTTAATACCTACTCATTTATATACAATTTCGTGGCCTCATCTTCTACATTGTTTATGATAAAAACTTTAAGAAAATATCAAACCACATATTAAAGTACATCAAGCTTATGGAGAAATGTTGGATCTTTTAGGATCTTAAAATGTATATCATCTTGAATAAAATAAACCTAAGGTTGATTATGGACATACTATTATAAATACTTCAAAAATTTATAATAGAGTTTGAAAGTAGTATTAAGCCATATAAGAATTCTTTTTCAAATGTCTACAAGATTTTCTTAAATTAAAAAATGATTTAGTGGAAATTATAGTAGTTGTTCATACTAAAATGCAAAAGATTGAATAGTGTTGTAGTTTCTTGTTGAATATTTTTTTATAAAAAAGTCAAGGTGAAATTGGCATGGACAAATTAATTCCCAAAAATCTTGAGGTACTTGGCAAGGTTTGTTATGAAATAGTACTGAAAAAGACAAATTTAATAATAGTGTTTGCTATTAAAACTTTTAGATAAAAGTGACTTATAACATCCAATATGTATGCAAGAAACAAAAATCCGTAACTCTATTACATGTAGCGTAATAGAGTTGTTCTTTACTATAACTTTTGAAGCATGAATTTGATGAACTTGAATTTTTTTATTGGAGATGGATGTCTCAATTGTAATTGTATCCCTTATTTTTCAAAGATTTTCAATAATTATTTTTGAATTTAAGAATCAATTTTACTAATTCATCACACTTTCAAATTTAGGAAATATGAAAACTATCAAATACCTAAAATAAATGATCTAGAGCTAGAATTATTGTACTCTTTCCATAATAGGTGATCATAATTCATATAAGTGTCATCTAAAAATACATTAATTTATAGCCTCCATGTTCATGCAAATAAGGCTCCTTAGCTTATATACTTTTGAACATTAGAGATGGTTTCAACCTCATGCTTTTGGTGAAATTTGATCACCACCAAGTCCTTTGAAATGAAAAAAACTTAGGATTTCTTCTATTGTGGTTGATTTTATTATAAAAGTAAAATCTCAATATATCATTTCTGTGAAAAACAAGGACATAGTCTCAAACATATTACAATGAGTACAACTATTGTAAATATTGTGTAGTACTCATAAAGGACATTTATTAATAGTACAACAAATCTATAGTATGATTGATGGCCTAAAATCAACTACCAAGTTTTTTCTTCAAGTACTTATAGTACTCAATGTGAAGACTTCAATTTTTACAAAAGTGGTACAAAATCAATCACTCATTATTGCAATTATCCTCTACATAATTAGAATTGCCAATATGATTACAAATAGTATTATCATATAACACAAATAAACCTTAAGATAATGATTATTTAAAATTTTATGATCCATGGAATCATAGAAGGAACATCTATCCTTTTATAATGCTTTTATATGAAGTTTGAAACACAACATTGAATAAGAAGTCTCCACCCTCATTGTCCCCAAATTTAAAGAGAGTTACTATATTCCTCCCCTATAACACTTAGAGGATGACTCAATTAAACTTTATTTAGCTTACTTCCTTAAACAAAATCATGTGAATTAGGACTTAATTTTGTTGGTAAGTTGTCTAATTTGTTCACTCAATATTCCAAGCCTACAACTGAACCATTACACTTACACATAACTAAGCAAATGTGCATCAAATTAACTTCATCAATGCTTCAATTCTACATGTAGATGGCAGAACGAAAAAAAATGATAGTTTTTATATTTTTTATGTTGTGTTGTCAATTTTGTTAGTTATAATTAGTTTCTTTTCAATTCACTTTTTATTAATCATACTACTAAAATCAGAACTCCCTCTGTAATATCACAAATGCTACCATTATTACTAGGGGCTCATGCTTGCTATGCTACGCATTCATTGTATCACATATTAATAAAATTTTGATATATTTGAATAGAATGCATGATAATGATTTCAATAAGTCTTTAAAATAATTATTTTAAATATTTTGTAAAAATATTTTCAATCATGCATACATAGAAATCGTATTTTCACACAATGTGATATTACAAAAATAGAGTAGCAGTTTGCAATCACTTCCGTAATATCACTTTTTATAAAAGGTGATATTATAGAAATAATATAGTTGTTGCAATTGAGGTGATATTAAAGAGGATTGATATGGTGACATTATAAAGGTAGCAATTCCATTGCTTTTCTTGGCTTTATACCTCTTTTGCATTTCTATGATTTTGTGCTTTTGTGAGCTTTGAATTAAATTATTCACGAAGCTTTTTAGATTTACAAGTTTTTCCTTTAAATTCTTCTATTTGGGTTGCCATTGTTTGTAAAATTGAGTTAAAATTTCTAATGCATTCTAATGTAAGTGTATTTTTTACCATATTCATCATTGCATGTATTTCATTTATCATTCATTAAATTTCTATTGTTTATTTTAGTATATGCTTATTTATTAAGAAAAATTATATGAAGATTTTAGTAATTCTTATTTGAAATTCTTACTTTGCATTCTATCTAATATATAAAAATTCTAATGAAATTTTAATGGTGAATGCGTAGCATAGCAAGCGCCAACCGCTAGTCATACTATTAAAATCATAACTTCCTCTGTAATATCACAAATGCTACCATTAATACTAGAGGCTCGTGCTTGCTTTGCTACGCATTCATTGTATTACATATTAGTAAAATTTTGATATATTTGAATAGAATGCATGATAATGATTTCAATAAGTCTTTAAAATAGTTATTTTAAATATTTTGTAAAAATATTTTCAATCATGCATACATAGAAATCGTATTTTCACACAATGTGATATTACAAAAATAGAGTAGCAGTTTGCAATCACTTCCGTAATATTACTTTTTACAAAGGGTGATATTATAGAAATAATACAGTGGTTGCAATTAAGGTGATATTAAAGAAGATCCATAGGATGATATTATAGAGGTAGCAAATGCATTGCTTCTCTTGGCTTTACACTTCTTTGCACTTCTATGATTTTGTGCTTTTGTAAGCTTTGAATTAAAATGTTCATGAAGCTTTTGAGATTTACAATTTTTTCCTTTAAATTATTCTATATGGTTTGCCATTGTTTGTAACAATTGAGTCAAATTTCTAATGCATTCTAATGTATGTGTATCTTTTATTATATTCATCATTACATGAATTTCATTCATCATTCATTAAATTTCTATTGTTTATTTCAATATATGCTTATTTATTAAAAAACTTATGTAAACATTTTAGTAATTTTTATTTGAAGATTTATTGAAATTCTTGCTTTGCATTCTATCTAATACATAAAAATTCTAATTAAATTCTAATGATGAATGTATAGCATAGCAAGCGCCAACCGCTAGAAATAGACAATGTGATATTACAAAAATAGAGTAGCAGTTTACAATCACTTCTGTAATATCACTTTTTACAAAGGGTGATATTATAGAAATAATATAGTGGTTGCAATTAAGGTGATGTTAAAGAGGATCTATAATATGATATTATAGAGGTAGCAAATCCATTGGTTCTCTTGGCTTTACACTTCTGTGCACTTCTATGATTTTGTGCTTTTGTGAGCTTTAAGCTTTCATGATTCCAATTTTCTATTGCTACTACCAAATGATTTTGAGAAATTTATTCAATTGAAGTGATTTGGGATTTCACAACAATAAAGTTGTTCACAAAGTTTTTGAGATTTATAAGTTTTTCTTTTCAATTCTTCAATTTGGGTTTCCATTTGTTGTAACAATGGAGTCAAAATTCTAATGCATTCTAATGTATGTGTATCTTTTATAGTATTTACCATTGCATATATTTCATGCATCATTCAATAAATTTCTATTGTACATTTCAATATATGCTTATAAAAAAAATTATAAAAAGATTTTAGGCATTTTTATTTGAGGATTTATTGAAATTTTTGTTCCGCATTCTATCTAATACATAAAAATTCTTATAAAATTCTAATGATGAATACGTAGCATAGCAACACCAACCACAAGTAGCTTATATAAAAAAAAATTTAAAGTTGAAAGACATCCTTAGCATTTGAAGGGAACAAAATGGACTCCCCCATCCTTGGTTAACAATGTTATGAATGCAAAACATAATGAATGGGGTCATGTTTTCAAATTTAATTTTCACTTACATTGTAAAAGAATTAAGTCAAAAAATAAGGCATAAAATTTAGAAAAATATATAGATATATAGATTAATACTAAAGATATATAAAAATAATCTTTTGAAAAATTACTTAGGCATTTGGAACTCTTATTATCAATGAATAGCTAATATCTATATATTACATCTCTTAAAGTTAGGGTAAGAAGGCTTGAATAGAGTCAAACAATTAAAGGAAAGAATAGTCAACAAATCCAAGGATCTCTCTAAAAGATATCAAGGATTTCTTTCCATATTTGTTTGGGGCTCAACAATTTATTTCAAATATCTTTAGAAGATTTAAAGGATTTTACTTTTAGTTTTTCTTTACTTGAAAAGATATAAAGCAAGTAATCTATATCCACAAACTTCTTTTGAGATTTTCAAAGACATTTGGCTCTCTTTATTCAATTATACTTTAGACTCAAAGTCTCAACCTATTAGAAAACAAATATTCCTAAGCCAAAAGGGAAAAAATTTAACCTCAAGCCAAGTTTTATTATTTAAAAAAGTCAAGATAAAAAGAATCTATTGGCATAAGCCATTGTGTATGAGATATTTAGTCAAAAGACAAACCAACTACTATCTTGCAACACATTGCCCTTCTCAAGGAAGTTTGAGGAGTAGCAAGTCCCTAGGCCCCCTTCCTTTGTCTCTCTTGTTTGCATTTCTCCTCAACCCCGCTTCTTGTAAGCTCAATCTCCTCTCAATTGCTTCTTCTTCAAAAACTAATTAACATGAAAAATATATAAAAGATAGGTTAACTTTTAGGAAATAATAAATGCATTTGGAAATCTTTTTTTTCAATAAGGTGCTAGAATTTATATTTTACACCTACCAAGGGTTTGAAAAGAATCCAATGGAAGAAATGGTCAACAAGTAAATCCAAAGTTCAACGATGTCAAAGGATTTCATCTCACATCGGATCGACCCTTGAAGTATCCGCGTGGACCATGCGGTGGCATCAAAGGATCTTTGAAGGAATATTCTCCCCTCATCAAGTCAAGTTGGCCTCTTAGATGTTCCCATGCGCACCCATCACGCATGGCCCACCGTGTATAAAACGCAGTATTAGAAAAGGGACCGGCACACTTTCTCTTACAAGGTCCCCTTTTCCATTGCGGTGTAGTATTGGCACAACAACCGCCTCTCTTGTTTGCGTTTCTCCTCAATCCCCACTTTGGGTGAGCTCCATCTCCTCTCCATTGCCTCTTTTTCACCTACATACACCTCTTAGGCATGATTTTTGCATTCTTTGGCCTCATCTTGCAATACCATTGCCATCTTGCCATAGCATTGCCATAGGTTTGGAAAGGTTGCGTTGCTTGAGTGCGTAGCGATTGCATTTTCGTTCCTTGCAATGTAGCTGAGCTAGCATGAGTCGTTTCTTGCATTCACTCTGCATCGTAAAAGTGCACTGACTGGAAAGTGTGGTGGTGGCGGCGGGATGTGTGATCGACATTGCAGATCAGTCACCATGGAGCGGGTGGCGACGCTCCTGTGGCCCTTGCTGGGGCTCAGCTTGTCGTTGTTCCTTCAATTGCCCGGGACCCAAGCAACCGGGCGACGGCTATCCTACCCTGACCCCCTCCCGCCGTGCAGCCAAGTGCGGGGCGGCATCCCTGGGTGGGATTGTTACGACCCGCCCAATCACCCGCTTCCGCCTTGCGACTTCCACCACCAGCGCATTGGCTTCGACTGCTCGGGATGGCCGCCGGCTGCTGCTCCCTAGTTGGGCACCTACTTTGCTTGGAAGCTAGGCGAGCTTGCTAGAGCGTCTGCGGTGAATTAAATTATGTACGCGCACGTGGAGATGGTAGATTGCGTGGTTCTGTAAGTGTCTAGCTGCATGCAGTCTTCGCCTTCGATCTCGCGTGCTGATCGAGGTCCATGAGGGCCGGATTCCTGGTTCCAAGCATTTGTGTAATTGAGGTTTCTGAGGCTCATAGCGAGCTCGTTCGGTCTTTGTGAGTTTGCGCATTGACGGCCTGTGCGCGCATTGTTGTAATAAAATCGATCCGTTCGATACAATCGAACTTTCTGTGTTATTCTGCATTATTTTCTGGTCAGTCTTCCATGCCACAGTACTGTTTGGTCGCGTTGCTTGGATGCTGCTTGTTATCTTCCATCTGAATACTGCACCGTTGACTCAGAAGGGGGTTGGAAGTTTGCAATCCCGTGCGTGAGAATATCTGAGCATGCATTTCCCTCGATGATCTCCCAGTGACGAGATGTACGTGCTTCTTATATTTTCTGGACAAGAAAAGGGACAAAATCAGGGATTTGGGATGCAAGTATTTTCCTGTTTTTTACCTAGTTTTCGTCCTGGGAGTTGTACTAGCCGTGATACTGTACATCCCACAAGTGATTCAACACCGAGTTCCTCCATACACCTGCACGATTAGGCGCACATTCGTAGGATAATAGTTGGTAGTTGTTGAGCAGGTAACTGGCGATCCTCATGTCCATTCCGGCATCTTCCAGCACTTGGAATTCCAAGCATTGAACAGTCTCAATCTTAAGCAGCTACGAGAGCAACTACTATCAATTAGCTGAGTCGATCTGAAATGTGGTGCTGCGTTGCAGAATCAGTATAATTCAAAGAATCAATGGAGTGAATGGTATGCCTTGTCAAGTTCTTCCGACTTCTGAAACGACCATTGCAGTTGAAATATGACTCACGCTGAATTATGGCGTGCTTTATCGAGATGAAGTTCGGGTTCAATGGCACCTTGCATTGTTAAGATTCATTATAAATTACCTCAGAATTAATCATGCAATTGGTAGTCAGATTGGCGCATTTCAAGAGTGCTCAACGTTTTGTTTGAGCTGGTGCTGAAAATCTAATTTAAGCATGTCAGATGGTACATTGTATAATTTTGCTGAAATAAAGTATGTTGTTGATCATGCGAGCTGAGGTCTAGGGCCCGGTTCCGGATTCCGAGTTTTGTATAAGACATCGACTCAGCTAGTTGGTGAGAGAAATTACCCGCTTAAGATTGAGGCTGTTCAATGCTTGGAATTCCAAGTGCTGGGAGATGCCGCAATGGACATGAGGATCGCCAGTAATCTCATCTTACTGTACAAGACCTGCCCTTGTACAGTAAGTGCGTTCAGTGACGTCCTGGATGCTGGACTGTTTTGCAATTGATGATAATATGGATTCAGATTTCATTGGAAACATGCGTGCAGATGAACTGTGGTAAGTATCTTAGCGTGCCTCTCGGTCGATCTTGAATCATTCTCATGAACACGAGTTTGAATCCACAAAGAGTTCGGACCATTGCAACTACGAAGTTAAAAATATGTCAGCATGGATTTGCCTCCGATCCATGACCTAACAGTGAAGAGATTTGCTACAGTTGTATTTCCTTGATAGAGAAGGCTGGGCCGCTGGGGAGAAAACAGGGGATTGGGTTACGCGTATTCCCTCGTCTCTCTAGATACCTTGATTTTCGTCCTGTGAATTGAACTGGCCTTCATAAATTACTCATCTGCATTGATACACATGCACGACAAGACATTGCTTTAGTAAGGTAGTATGCTCTAAATGCGACTATCGATAGGCTGGTCCGCTTTTTCATAGGTTTCCGTGGACTAAAACATTTTTAGATTATTCTTCAGAGAAAGAAAAACAGGCAGTGTGGGACAGTGGAACCTAGCACAAGTGGTTTTGTATTTTTGGAATTGTAAATTTTCAGAGATTTGGGGCATAGGCACTTCTTTGTGACCATAGGTCTCGCCAAATTCATCCACTTGCAATTTGTAAAGAGATGTGTGGGAATTAGAGGCAATGATTGGCTCTTGCAATAAAAAACAACAACCCATCCAATAGCTAAAATGGTCCATTCAATGATCAATAGAAAAAAGAATTCATTCAATAGCTAAAATGGTTCATTCAATGATCATGTCATCTCCATTCTCTAGTAATGATAGGAGTGATTTGAAGGAGAGGGGCGGTTTTACAGTAGACTACATGTCTTAGTTGCTTGTAGATGAAGATGCATCTGTTCACATAATTATTGGTGAGCCTCAAGTGCATAATTATATTTCTACAACGCTTGGAATTCCAAATATTGAATTGTCTTCTTAATCTCCTCCATAACATCATGAGAGAAAATCTAAACTCTCCAAAAGGTTGTTAAGAAGTGTTGAAATTTGAAGGACCCTTTTTCCCCATTGCTGCTCATTGGTACATCCAATTTTTAAAGCCTTGATTAATCAATATTAGTAGTTTCATGGAGTGCAACAATTATACTTTCATACTTAAACTCAGGCATTACAAATACCTCCTTTTAACATCTATGGTATAAGAAATGAAGATAAACTCCTTGTCAGTCCCAATATTCATACAAGGTGAATTTCTTTTTTGTTAGAGATTTTGTCCTTTTAATAGGACTCCTGAATTAGATTGTCTCGTCAAACATTGGTAGCCCAAGAGTCCAAATTTTCTTTAAAGTAGGTACACCCAAATGTGCCACTGACCTTAAACCACCATCTATACTGTACATCTCCAAAATCAGTTCTGTACATATGCGAAAGAAACACTTTTAAAACCAAACTTTGTTCCTTAACCCATTAAGGACCAGGTCGATGACAAGAAATGAAAAATTGGCTGAAATTGAGATGTTTTCATTAGTAGCCAAAGTGGATACTAATGAAAACATGTCAGTTTCAGCCAGTTTTTCACTCCATTCATCGACTTGGTCCTTAATGGGTTAATAACTTTTGCTTACTGTATCCAAATGCTATGTTCTATAGCGCGTTGGAACCTCTTTTCACTTGCCAACAAGAACATATGAAAATTTAACCAGTAATAGAAAATAGGCTCAGTAGCAAGAAGTGGCGGTTTTGGGTGTACCTACCTTAATGAATTTTCCACACAGCCACATTAGTCTGTTAGTAGTGGGATCATGGGTTGTGTTGGGTTCAGTAGTTGATCGAAGAATTAATCAATTAAATAATGACAGTGAGAGGCTTCATCCGATTTCTGAAACCACTACATAACAAAGATCCAAAAATTTATTACTTTTGAATATATGAAATTTTGGAAAGGCAATCCAATGCCTTTGAACTGCGTGTAAGATGAAGTCTGCAGGTTTTTTTGAGATTTTCCCAACAAGAACTATATGTATTTATTGATATTTACCTTCATTTGTATTTGTAAAATTAAAACTTAAAAATTCATCACCAACATTTTTGATCAACAGTCAATTAAAATCATGGTTGTCATACTAGACAAGTTACTATGCATTTCTTAACTTGTAGGATGAGTTACTATTCATCAAATGTACCTCTCAAGTACATTTGATGAATAGTAACTCGTCCTACAGGACGATAAATGAATAGTAACTTATCCAGTATGACAACCTTGATTAAAATGACAAAATATTGAATGAAACATTTTCTCAAGTATGAGGAAATAAATATATGTGTTTGTTTGAATAAACAAGTTTGATTGAAATTAGACTTTTTTAAATGCTATGTCAATTGCACATCACAAAAATGGCACGTATGGAGTTGTAGAGGGGCAAACAAACATGTTTTGGAGAAACAAATAGGACACTGCATGTACCCAAAGTACGTGTCTACTTTGAAAGACTTATATTTTTTTAGGGATGTTTTGAGTAGGTTGCATGCGGAGACTTTCACTTGTGTCCAACTTTATTTAGGTTGCAATGAACACATGACCTACTCAAAAAACATGTTTGTTTGCCCTTCCACAAGTGCCATTTTTTTAATCAAATTTCAATCAAACTTGTCAATTTTAAAAACAAATGTTTATTTCATTGGACATGAGAAAAATTTTCATTAATTATTTTTTCCATTTTAATTGACAGTTGATAAAAAATGGTACTAATGAATTTTTAAGTTTCAATTTTACAAATACAAAGTAAATAACAATACATACACATACAGTTCTATTTTGGGGGAAAATCTCAGAAAAATTGCAGAATTCTCCTTACACACAATTCAAAGGCATTGGATTGCCTTTCCAAAAATTCATATATTCAAAAGTAAGAAATTTTTGAGTCTTTGCACTTGTATAGTACACTTGTTTTTCTTAAATTCACCACCTGAAGATACTTCTAAGTTTGCAGAATCGCTCTCACCTAGATACAAGTGTCTTCGATTGTCGAAAGAACTTTTATCTCATGATTGTTCTTTGAGCTGGATTAGCCCATCATTTAAAGTTATAAGGTAGAAGGCTCATAAACCAACCATGTAAGAGATAATGGTCCTCTGTAGGAAAATCTACAAAGTGTAACATTTTTCACATATTTTTGGTAGAAAGAGAAAAAAATAAACAATTCTTTGACAATTTAAACCATAATTTTTTTACTCATAATGAATTAACTATGAATTTTCAAAGTGAAAGGGTGCATAGATAGCTATTGGTGCTCATAGATTGAACCAATCAAAATCAAAATCAGCCTCTGAATGGAGCACTTCAAACTTATAATTTTGGCTCTTAGTGAATGATCCACATCATGCTTTGATTTATTTTAGCCTTACATGAATGTATATTTTACTCAAAGTGATTTAAGAACACAAAAAATGCATTGAACAAACTGTGATTCATTTTTGAAACTCTCCTGCACTATTTATGACAGTTCTACACAACGATTCTAAATGCCCGCTTGCAATTTGAGCCTTCTACCTTATTTCAGCTTCCAGGTAAGTTCTTTAATTAGTTTCAGAAATCGGATGCCTGAAAACTCTGTCACTGTTTAATTTCATGCTGGTTTTCACACACGCAATTGCAATTGTGCGAACTTGTCTTGTGGATTCAAACTCATGTTCCTGAGCTGCTTCAAGATCGATCGAGAGGCATGCGAAGGTACTTACCCCAATTCATATGCACGCATGTTTCTGAAATCTGAAGCATTTTATCATCAAGACGGTCCAGCATCCAGGACATCACGAAGCGTATTTACAAGCACCTTGCAAACCTTAACCCACCAAAGTCCCAAGGCCTCTTTTCCATCAAAAACCACTCAAAACAACCATTTCTATAGCAATGAGCACAAAGTTTTAAGAGAAAAGTCTTTTTTGCATATCTGACCATAAGATTTGGTACTAGACTAGTATAAGAATGTGTGGCAGAAATTTCACAAACTTTGATGGTGTAGATTGCAAGGTATTTGTGTTTAAAGTGAAGGAAACAAATTTCTTTGTACTTGGCTCAACTATAGTATTTGGCTCTAAATCTTCATTATTTATAATTTTTGTTGTATTGATTTTGAAATTTGAATTTTTTATGATAAAGAATTGAGTTGAGATTCTAGAAAAAAAAAGACATAAAAAAACTAATTTCCTTCATTAACTAATTATTAAATAGAAATAGGTTCAAGATTGAAGTAAAATCTAAATTGTTCATAGCTCTAAGAAGGAATTGAAAAACACTAATCTCAATGGTGAGATTGTTCATTGTTCTAGCAAGAGATCTTAACCTTGTCAATTTTTATTTTTTTCTAAATTGTGAGAATTGAGGTCAGAAATGAATTGTACATTTTTGCAAGTTATTTTTAGAAGAAGACGATCTAATTGCTTGAAAGAAAAGATTGTCCATAACTTTCTCCTAACAAATCCAAATGGAATAAATTAAATCTTTCCATGTACAGAATAGTATAATCTATACAAAACACATTTTCAAAACTTTTTACTTTAAGATTTTTTGAAGGGTTTTTTTTTGCCCTTAAAACAAAAAAAGAGGGTTTTTTGTTTCATAACTTTTAATGCTAAGCTCTGATTGAAAGAAAAAATTATATTTTCAAAAAGGTAATGTATTTTTCTATCTGCAATAAAAGATTTGAAAAATCACAACAAATATTGGGACCATAGGAGCCTACCTGAAATCCATTTTGTCCCCTGATAGGACAATGGAACTATAGGGATTAAGTACACAAACTAAGAATCCGAAACTAGAAATCAAGCCCTACAGTAGGGTTGTCCGTGTCACGTCACGTCTGGACGGACGTGACGTGACGTTTTACTCAAATGACGTCATGATGGAATAATAAAAAAAATTTAAGGAATTTTGCAAAACTCTTTACATAGAAGGTTGTACATTAGACTAATATGTTTCAATAGTAATAGTACAATTGATATTCTATTTATATTTGTAGAAAAAAAATGAAACCAAAGCTCAAAATTTTCTGAAATTTTAGGGTTAGGGTTAGGAATGTCACTTTAGGGTTAGGGATGTCAAGATTCGTGACGTGTCACGACGGATGTGACGTGACATCACGACGTAAAAAGTCCACGTCACGTCCGGATAGACAACCCTGCCCTACAGTAAAATTATCAATCACCGCACAGACAAAATCCAAATCCTTCTCCACATAAATATAAACACTTCCATATTTTGAAATTTCATGTGAATATTACACGTCATGGATTCTTAAGATTCACCTTAAAAAACAAAATGCAAAAAAATTTCTTCCTACAAATATAAATTGCAATTTGAAGGTGATGCACTTGAAAGGTGCTACACAAAAATTCCTCTCGACCTCAGCTCGCATGATCATACTTCATTTCAGCAAAATTATACAACGTACCATCTGACTTGCTTAAATTAGATTTTCAGCACCAGCTCAAACAAAACGTTGAGCACTCTTGAAATGCGCCAATCTGACTACCAATTGCATGATTAATTCTGAGGTAATTTATCATGAATCTTAACAATGCAAGGTGCCTTTGAACCCGAACTTCATCTCGATAAAGCACGCCATAATTCAGCGCGAGCCATATTTCAACTGCAATGGTCGTTTCAGAAGTCGGAAGAACTTGACAAGGCATACCATTCACTCCATTGATTCTTTGAATTATACTGATTCTGCAACGCGGCACCACGTTTCAGATCGACTCAGCTAATTGATAGTAGCTGCTTAAGATTGAGACTGTTCAATGCTTGGAATTCCAAGTGCTGGAAGATGCCGGAATGGACATGAGGATCGCCAGTTACCTGCTCAACAACTACCAACTATTATCCTACGAATGTGCGCCTAATCGTGCAGGTGTATGGAGGAACTCGGTGTTGAATCACTTGTGGGATGTACAGTATCACGGCTAGTACAATTCCCAGGACGAAAACAAGGTGAAAACCAGGAGAATACATGCATCGGAAATCCCTGATTTTCTCCCTTTTCTTGTCCAGAAAATATAAGAAGCACGTACATCTCGTCACTGGGAGATCATCGAGGGAAATGCATGCTCAGATATTCTCACGCACGGGATTGCAAACTTCCAACCCCCTTCTGAGTCAACGGTGCAGTATTCAGATGGAAGATAACAAGCAGCATCCAAGCAACGCGACCAAACAATACTGTGGCATGCAAGACTGACCGGAAATGCAGAATAACAGAGAAAGTTCGAATGTATCGAACGGATCGATTTTATTACAACAATGCGCGCACAGGCCGTCAATGCGCAAACTCACAAAGACCGAACGAGCTCGCTATCAGCCTCAGAAACCTCAATTACACAAATGCTTTGGAACCAGGAATCCGGCCCAAGATGGACCTCGATCAGCATTCCTGCCATTCCAGATCGAAGGCGAAGACTGCATGCAGCTAGACACTTACAGAACCACGCAATCTACCATCTCCACGCTTACATAATTTAATTCACCGCAGACGCTCTAGCAAGCTCGCCTAGCTTCCAAGCAATGTAGGTGCCCAACTAGGGAGCAGCAGCCGGCGGCCATCCCGAGCAGTCGAAGCCGATGCGCTGGTGATGGAAGTCGCAAGGCGGAAGCGGGTGATTGGGCGGGTCGTAACAATCCCACCCAGGGATGCCGCCCCGCACTTGACTGCACGGCGGCAACTCGGCCTCCACATGTCCACCCTTCTCCTGCGTCGCCTCGCTCTTCGCTGTCGCAGGAGACGCCTCGCCCACATCGCCTCCAGCTGCAGGCAACCTCTTCCGTGCGTCGTAACATTGCCACGAATTACTGCCGGCAGAGCCTAAACTACACGGCGGAAGGTCGATGGCGACATGTCCTTCCAGTAGCGGCCTCGTCTTGCTCTTGAAAGCTGTCGAAGATGCTGCGCCCGCACGGCTCACAGGCGGCCATCCCGAGCAGTCGAAGCCAATGCGCTGGTGGTGGAAGTCGCAAGGCGGAAGCGGGTGATTGGGCGGGTCGTAACAATCCCACCCAGGGATGCCGCCCCGCACTTGGCTGCACGGCGGGAGGGGGTCAGGGTAGGATAGCCGTCGCCCGGTTGCCTGGGTCCCGGGCAATTGAAGGAACAACGACAAGCTGAGCCCCAGCAAGGGCCACAGGAGCGTCGCCACCCGCTCCATGGTGACTGATCTGCAATGTCGATCACACATCCCGCCGCCGCCACCACACTTTCCAGTCAGTGCACTCTTACGATGCAGAGTGAATGCAAGAAACGACTCATGCTAGCTCAGCTACAATGCTACATTGCTTGGACGAGTTCAGGGACGAAAATGCAATCGCTACGCGCATGATGTGGACGACTCAAGCAACGCAACCTTTCCAAACCTATGGCAATGTTATGGCAAGATGACAATGGTATTGCAAGATGAGGCCAAAGAATGCAAAAATCGTGCCTAAGAGGTGTATGTAGGTGAAAAAGAGGCAATGGAGAGGAGATGGAGCTCATCCAAAGTGGGGATTGAGGAGAAACGCAAACAAGAAAGGCGGTTGTTGTGCCAATACTACACCGCAATGGAAAAGGGGACCTTGCAAGAGAAAGTGTGCCGGTCCCTCTTCTAATACTGCGTTTTATACACGGTGGGCCATGCGCGATGGGTGCGCATGGAAACATCTAAGAGGCCAACTTGACTTGATGAGGGGAGAATATTCCTTCAAAGATCCTTTGATGCCACCGCATGGTCCATGCGGATACTTGAAGGGTCGATCCGATGTGATAGGAAATCCTTTGACATCGTTGAACTTTGGACTTACTTGTTGACCATTTCTTCCATTGGATTCTTTTCAAACCCTTGATAGGTGTAAAATACAAATTCTAGCACCTTATTGAAAAAAAAGATTTCCAAATGCATTTGTTATTTCCTAAAAGTTAACCAATCTTTTATATATTTTTCATGTTAATTAGTTTTTGAAGAAGAAGCAATTGAGAGGAGATTGAGCTTACAAGAAGCGGGGTTGAGGAGAAATGCAAACAAGAGAGACGAAGGAAGGGGGCCCAGGCAACGAAGCTAGTATACGAGCGTAGAGCAAGAGCGTAGAGCGTAGAGCGTGGAATTGGAGCATGGAGCATGGATTTAGGGCCTTTTTTGTAATTTGGTGCGGTTTTAGGGTATTTATTTATTTATTTTGTTAAATTTGGGTGTTTACTTTCAAAAGTCGACTATAAGTTTTGGGCCTTTTTTCCATAAATCAACATACTTTGGGGGTAATAAAAACTCCAGTCTAAAAATTTGGGGATTTAAAAAGTCTAACCTCAAAAGTTTAGGGTGGACTAATATTTGAATATGTGTGAAAATATTTTATGACCATTGACCACATGGAGGGAAGGGTTATATTGATTGAACTTAGAAGAATTATTTGTTATTGTTAGTGAGTAACTTCAACAATGACATTGGACACCTCTACGGTGGGATTATGACAAACCAATTTGTGTAGGGGATCGGTCTTTTAATGCTATATCAATTTATTGGTTCATGTGCCAAAGCTTAGTGGCCTATCTTTCGAGTGGATAGTGAGAATGTCTCACTATCCACTCCCAAAAAAAAAATGAAATTGAATTTTTCTACCTCCCACCAATAAGGCAATAAGCTCAAATTTTTGGTATATTAAATTTCTCGTTTCCCCCTCTCCCCCCCTTCTCTAATTTTCAGGTGGGGCTAGGGGTAACATTTGATATGGGATATATCCGTATCCGTACCTCATATTTTGTATCTACATTGTATTGTATTTATATTGCATTTGAACTATATTCCGTATCTCATATCTGTACCGTACTATATTTGTATTGTATTTGAACTATATCTTGATTCTCGTATCCGGATCGGGTCTATATTATATCGTATTTGTCTATGTATAGTATCCCTACCCATATCCAGATCAACGGCATGGGAGGGAGAAAGGAGTTTGTTTTCTTCAAGGATTGGCCTTCCAAAGTTTTACAAAGTAGAACATGATGACTTTATATTCATGCCCCCATGACCGTGAAAATGGACCTATCACCGTGGATCCAAGACAGGAGACCCGAAATCTACACCAAAAAGATTATTTGGGTGTGAACCTATAACCGTGGTATCAAGCCACATAATATAACCTTTCACCATGGTTTTAGGGTTTAGGTGTGCCCCTATAGCTGTGGTTTTAAGATCTCAATGTAATTGTAGACCTCAGACTGTGAACTAGTAGAACTGCTCCTTTAAAGGTGAAAGAAAGGCATACTTTTAGGGTGAGGGTTCAAGGTTTAGGGTATTTATGATTGCCTTCATGGCCTGTTTATAGAATATCTGTTAAATTTTTTAGGAGGATTATATTTAGGGTTTAGGGTAACTTTCTTTTGTTGGATGGACATCTGCTTATTGTATTGTTAAATGTATGGTCAGGTGAACAATTTAACTTAAACTATTGAACAACCGTAGTTAGAAGGCTTGGAATTAGGCTATCATTTCCATGTGATAGGGTAAAAATGATTAATTAAGTTCATCCATGCGCGACCACTTTACCAATTTATCATATAAAAGGCATTAGCATGTTGCCAAACTTCCTATTGATAATAATGCATTTCAATTATGTTTGCAATCATGTCATCAATAATTAGTACTCATATGTATTGCAAGGGAAGCTAACTTCTACCAATGCTAGCATGAGATAGTGCTAATAAAAAATGGGTTTACAACCATAGCAAGTAGTGCTAATAAAAAATGGGTTTACAACCATAGCAAGTTCAGATAAATGTTGCAGAATTTTGAATGCATAAGGTGACCACCTCTAGGTTACCTCTCAGTACCGAGAGGAACCTTAGAGGTGGTCACCTTATGCATTTAGAAGTTTGGCGTTGTCCTACTCCATTCATTGTGAAAAGGGAATTCAGGCAAGGTCATTTTTAGTGGATTGGGACGAGGGAAGGCCATTTTATTTTGTTGCAATTATCAATAACAATCTAAACAACCCTCTATGAATATTTTATATCTAGATATATATACAAATCATACTAGAGAGTGTGGATGGACAATCATGCACAAATGCATGATAGTGCAAGGTGCAATGGACAAATGACAATTGAAATGAAGTAGTGGCCCTTTTAGTCTCACTACAATTCTTACATGAAACAAGTTTGGAGCACATCATCCAAAGCTACACTACAATATGCTAGCACCAACCGGCAAGAAGTAGAAATGTATACTAATTGGATTTAAGCTTCAAGATACCACTCTGAAGTATGCATTTCACTTCGTTAAAGCTAAAGCTTAGAGCATGGATAAAAAGATCTACTTCTGCATCCAATTGGCAAACTCCAGTGAACAAAAAGTACAAGTGCTTGCAATTAGCCCATTGCCCTCTTTTTCCTAGAGCCTTTGTTGCCATCTCCTTGAAATAAGGGCAAGTGCATTCAGGGAATGCACTTACAGTGATCATGTAACGTTCAATGGCAGGTGGTGTACTTGAGTCCAGGGCAATGATGCATCCGAAGCCTGGATGCGGTACCATAGTAACTTCACGAACCACTGCTTTCATTGTAAGTGCGGAGGCGCAATTGTTTGCTTGCTTTGTTGTAGGTGCTTTTGGATTCCTCCGAATCTTCTTTCCTGACCGTGTGCTAGGGTGCTCTATAGGTGACTCTGGAACTTGAAGTCCCAAAACATCAGGTGGCAGATCATGATTTCCAAATAGCCTACGAGGGAAAATTTCAAGACGCTGCGGAAGACAGAACCCTACATTTTGAAGATCTAGGATCTCTTTGGGCGTAAGATTGGTTCCAACTTGCACTGGCCATATGTCTGGTACTTCCGGTTTTGATAAAACCCATTTCCGTCGAGAACCTTTGACGCACCGCGATATATCATCATTGCAGAAAAAGAATTGCATTCTCTCAATCCTATTTTTCTTATAGTTGTCCATGCTGCCGGTATATGTAGGTGCAGCTGTTCCCCTATTGCCTTGCACTATCTTTGCAACACACTTTTTTCGCGTAATGGCCTGCAATGCAAAACATGCCTTTGAAGACGTCTTAGGCAAGCGGGCAATATGCCATTCAGACTCATCACAAACTGTTTCTTGAACAGTCCTCACATGGGAGGCCACCTCAGTTGAAGGAATTGACCTTGTCTTAGGTGATTCCAACAAATCCGGATAATCTTCATGCGTTACAGGCCATGATTCTTCAGAAATCCGATCCAAGGAAATGACCGATGTGGGTGCAGGGGTGGCCCTTGTTCCAACACGGGGTCGAGAGAAATTCACTTTGTCGGGACGATGTGAATCATATTCAGAACCAGGTGGAAGATTGGGCATTCGCTTCTCAGATCCAAAAACTTCCTCGCCTTCCAAATGGGGCTTCCTAGTGCAATACTCTTGAACACCTGGTACAGATGCCATGGCATCATTCAATCCTTTCGGATTACCGGTACGTTGGGCATATCTCTGTGCTACACGAAGCAAGAGCTCTTCTTTTCCTGGACCAGTTCCCGGCTTCTCACCTTTTAGAAACTGGTAATATCTAACCATTTGCATGAACGCCCGAACATAGTCATCCACAGTGGCGACATACAAATCAGAGCCACGTTTTCCAGATTGTTGCAACCATTTGTTATGTACGGTCTCCGCGAGGTTGCAAGTAGGAACAAGCCCGAGTTCATCTTCAGTGAGTCCCTGTTTTGTGGAGCATGGATTAAAGCTATTACAAATAAAGAGTACCACTCTTTCCTTGATTTAACGTCTATAGAGCAGGGTTGTTACATAAAGTACTTCAATAATTGAAGACAGGAAGCATTCATGGAAGAAACGAATAGCAATGATGTAAGATAACCCAAAAATCTGAATCCTAGCTTGGCAAAACAAACAAATGAAGGATAGGATGATTAAGAATCTTATAGTGTCCATGAATGCTCCCCATTGTCTATACCGGAAGTGCCAAAACGCTAACCACAACTCCAAACGGCGAAGCCCCTCTTCGGTTGTGGCTCCAGATGAATGCCACCACGTTCGAATTGCATGAAACCTAATCTCTGCCTGTGCTAAGGAATTTGCATCCTTATATTGTTTGCACAACTTTCGATGTTGGTCTTGAAGGTCACTGCGAATGTCTGCTTTCGTGTGTTTCTCCATTGACTGAGTCCAATGAAATAAACATGTACGTTCTCGATTGGGCATGGGCTCTGTTGGGTCACCACTTCTGTAAACAATGCGCACCGCATTCCAGTTTGCTTGTGCTGAATCAGCCATGAAGTCTTTAAAATAGGGCAAGGTGTTTTCATGTCTACCCATCATGACGTTTAAGTTTTTCCAGAAGTCGCATTGGGCAACTACATCTTCTGATTGCATATCGCAAACCGCAATAGTCATAACTCGGCAATAGGTCGTGTCATAAACATGACACGCAATTGTAGTCCAGAGCTTCACTCGCCTAATATGATCAAACATGATCCATGCGTCCTCAAGGTCACCACCAAGTTGCATACGTGATACCAAGTCCACGCCACTTCCAGGGCCAACCTCCGACATTTTGAACACGAAGACTTTGTCAGAGTCAGATCCTTGTCCAGGGAATTTGTTCTCTTGTACAAAAGCCCAATTGCTGCAGCCACGAAGCTTTGTGATGCTGTCCATGACTCCAAAGCGGCGGAAGTACTTGAATGTACTAACTTCATTGCGAATACTTGGGGAACTCATGAATTTGCATTTCTCCAAAACAGGTATTAATTCTTGTAATCCGAATGGGGTAGGCGTAGCTCCTTTGGCTCGAAGTAGCATCTCTCCAAGGAACTCCTTGCTAGCCTCCAGGACAATAGCGGAATTTGTTCCAGAGGGATTCCGCTCAACTTGGTCTGATATCAAGGACCGAGTTCTCTCCTTGGAGTCCCGGCAGTCTCCATCTTTCACAGGGTGGTTGTGAATACCGAAATGAACACAAGCCCGAGTCATGTCCTGTGACCCAACTACATAATATATTTTCGCAAGACAACTACCAATACACGATGGAGCAGTCGCACAAATCTTGCATGTGATAGTGGAACCAATAGGAGGAATGGCACAAACCTCAAATGGAGTAAGAGAACAACCATCCCATTCAGTCTCGTTGATAAGAGCTACACGGTGCTTCCGAGTTAGGTAGTCACAACTCGGGTTGTCGCATCGTAGGTGGCCCACGCAAGATGCCAACCGAAATGTCAGACCGTCTGCATTCTTTATATTTGTCGTATGAAGATTTGTCCAAACGTGACCATCGTAGCGTTTCTCCATTCCGGTGAGAAGCTTAGCCTGACTGTTAATTCCCGAAACATCTCCAGTAGGTGGTAATTCAAATATCACATCACCATTGAACAAAGGTGGAACAAATTGGACTACACAGACTCTAATTGAGTTCCAATCGACCTTCTTAAACGGATTCCTAGAACCTTTGGTGTAGCACAACTTCTGTAGACATGAAATAATAGAGGATCCACGAGAAGTTGAGGATGGTGTCCCTAAGACTGGAGTAGGCGAGATAGATGAGGATGCCCCATGAACTCCTAAAGGCAGAGTTGGTCGTAGAACTTTATAGGGTGGCGACGAACCATCAGAATCATCACTATCAATGGCAATGACCTCAACACTTGGCTCGATCTTTACAGTGTTAAGCAACGCTGTCTCAAAAGTACTAGTGCTAGATATTTTAGTAGTACCTTCTAGAGTTGGTGCTCCAACCATGGATTTGGATAAACCATATGCTAAATACCTACCCGGATGCAGATGCCACTGCCTCAGTGGGGAAGAGACAATCGGCTCTTGACCTATAGTATGCGTGAGTTCACCACTTGAACTATCAAAAACTTCCTCATCAATATCCAACGAGTTTTCAGTAAGAAGAAAGCGAGCACTTAGTCGAGAGGAACTCACAACAGCGTATCCCAAATCACCAATCAGAAAATAAATTGGAGCCCCTTGTCCATTTGCCCTAACAGTTGCCATTTGATTGTATTCCATTTAGACGCTTCATGCACTCTACTTCTGAAGCACAAAACTGCATCAATCGCATACCGCACGAGCTACAATAATTATATGACAATGAACTCAATGAATCTGAGTGTCACTGCTTCAGTTGCTTTGGTATTAACCAAAACACCCTCTAAAACACGTAAATCCGTTAGAATGTAGGGAGGACCGCTAGAATGTAGGGAGGACCGCTAGAGTTGTAATAAATGAAATCCGTGCAAATATACAAAAATAGAATGCAAGATTAAGAGATGTTCACTTGGCGCTCTCAGCAATAACTAACATTAAAAGTACAATATTTCATTTCAATGAGAATCAACCATTTAATATTTTAGACTAAATTTGTGTATCAACGGCAACAATCATGACGGTCATTGGCTTTAATGACTGACGAAAAGAAGGACAAGAACCACCAATGATTATGAGAACAAGTACGATGAAGAAGCCGCTGCAATATGAGTCAGGGAGCTGAGTTCAGGAGTTTGGTAATGTGGTGCTCATACATTCAACGAGATCAGGGTTTCAATCATCACGGTAGATTGTGTCTGGAAGTATACAGTGTCAGTTAGATTGTAGTGTCCAGTAGATCGCAATGTCCAGTGATGGATGCTAGATGTTTGAATTGATAATGTCCTATACGAAAATATTACCTAGCACAATTTTTTGTTATTGATAACTTGCTCACCATGTGGCAATGGGAATTTATATTGAGCACAAGTGTTAACAAACTTGGAGAAGAAATTTATTAAATGCCCACAAACACCGCCACTTTAAAGCTAATAGGGCAATGGCATTAAAATCATAAATCCACTTCAGAAAGAATATGGAGAGTAAGACGACCAAAAATCACAAAGCACTTATTAATAGGAAACATATAACATGTCTTCCAGTTGCAACAGGAAAATTCCAAAATACATGAAGACTAGGAACTATACCAACATTGTAGGGGATCATACTCTCACAATGAAGCAGTAGTTCCTGCCTAATGATTATAGTTAGATGTATTCTATTCCAACAATAATTCCAAATACCGAATTCAATTTTACAATTCACATAAGCCTTGAAGTACAACTGAGATTCACCAATTTAATTCAAGAACACGATAATTTTGAAAATGTAAAATAATATATAATAAACCTCCACATGCCCAACCTAGAACAACACACAAGTTCGTTCCGAACTAGAAATCCAATCCTCCCAACTACAAGACCTAATCGTGCGACCCCAAACTAAGAGACCCAAACAAAGAGATCCAATCGTACACCTTCAATCCAAAACTCCCAGGTAATGTCCAAACATGAATTTTTATATCATTCTTGTGAACCCTATGTTGGTATTCGTCGTGGTCCTGCTCGTGTCGCATACTGGGGGTGCCCCGAGGAACCTCTCAGTGCCGAGAGGCATCTGGGAGGGGGGCATACGCCCTATCCCCAATAATTAACTTGGTTTCATTAGGTGTTTACAAATTGAATGCAATGGAGAAAACCTTTCAAACCAATCTAATTGTAGGTCATTAAGTTTGAATAATACATCATTGAAATATCATTAGACACAAGAAGCCCCATGACAAATTGAGAATTCTGAGTAATATAATTATTTCATATGAACACAGAATACTAATAGGCCTTATATATGATATAGAGTTGAACAAAATGTATAAAAATTCTCTATACTAGTGCAATTATATGTATAAATAATGCCTCCATTTCAAAAATGTAGAATCCGAGTTCGACATTGAAAGTAATCAAAGCATCAATGACCAAAAAAATGAAGACAACATCATGAGGTCAATGCTAAGCACACAATAATAGTGATGTAGTATATACAATACATCAAATAGAGCTATTCAACGTTGAACTATCCTCTGTAGCCGATGAATCCAAATCTGTCTCTATTGCATAATCATCTATAAATTCTAAAACTCGAGGTTGCACTGAACGTGCTCGTGAAGTTGGATTTGGATCCATTGCCACAAAGTCTCGTGACAACGCCTCAGCATACACGGGTAGGTGAAAAGATTTGGGAGGACTTGGAAAAAATCCTGGTCTTCCAAAAAAAGACACATGCTGGAAGTTCCTCACTTCTTGGTCTTGCCTTTACATCCAAAGAAATAGAAAATTAGACAGAAATTCCCAAATTGATTATATAACAAAAAATGCATCAATAGCAAGATAGACTTACTTACTGAATCGGGTTGTCTTCACGATACGATCAGGAACAACCACTTCTTCATCCACGTCAAATGTTGAAGGATTTGATTGGGCTGGTTCGGGAGGTACCATAGTTTTGCGCATGACAGGTGCAATGAGGGCATCAAATATCAATTTATCCTCCTCAAAGGCTAGTATATGTCGTCGAGTTGCACGACATGCTTGAATAGTTGAACCTGAAATGAACCAAACACAGATAAGAAAAATATAGTATGAACACATTTCAAATTACATAAGAGTCCCACAATTACTAAATTCAAAGAAGGAATTACCTGTAGCTGCTGCGCAATCCACAACAACGTCGCCTGGTTGTGATAGCCCTTCTATAAGCATTTGCATGAAGTGTCGAGATTTTTCCCGAGGACCTCGCCACGGAATGTCTCCATTCATGGTTACATCATCGCGGTTGCAAAAGTTTTGCAAGATGTCATCACGAGCAATATTGACACCTACCTCTTCATGGGAAGGAACATGTTGGAATGGAAAATCAATATCAGTCTTTGGCCCAGATTCCCTCACAAGAAGAGAGATAGAAAATCGCATCGTCTGCAAAAATTCAGAAGTTAGAAAGTAGCACAAATGCAAATCAATTGTAAATCAAAGGAAATAAAATATGAGGTTAGGATTAATCATACCGTCTTCTTTGGATCGGCTGGCGATGTCAAATGCAGATGATTCATCCCTAACCATGTCATGATTATTCTAAATCCGTAGGTTTCACAACAACCAAGAAGAAAACTTTTGTGACGAACAGAAGCTGTTGGATACATGATAAGAAGGCCCCCCTTGTCATGGAGATATTCCTAAGTAAAGTCGAAAATAGGAACCAATGAATCTTTTTTGAACTCATTCCATTTTGGAATAGGGCTCGGCGGAGCTGAAACGGTTGGAACATGAAGGCCTTTGGGGACATCCACGATGATGAGGTCCACCGCCTACTTTGTGTTTAACATACCATCAAAATATCTATCCTTATCGCTAGAATGCTGTAGAAGACATTAATGTTTAAATATCGTTAGTTCCAAATGAATAAGAAACTAAAATAATATGTAATAAAGCACATTTGAATTCTAATTGAATTTGGAAACTACTTGACAACAAATTAGAACACAATATTAAAAGTATACGAAATAGAAACATACCATGTCTAAGAATGTCAAGACAGCATCAAAGGCCTTATTATCACTCGGGAGACTCTCCACCGATAAGTTGAGAATGCACTCGTCAATATCAGGTATAGGGCCAAAATTTTGAATGGTTGTTGTCAGACCATGTACTAAAAGATCCTGTGTGAGGGAAAATCCGGATGAAGTATCTTTCATTCCAATGCCACTTGTTGCTGGTTCATGCACCGACTCTTCTGCCTTTCGTTTTGTGCCTTTTTTCTTGGACTTCTCCTCTTCTCTATCAACCTTCTTGGCCAAGCGCTTCTTCTTGTTCTCTTCCATCCGCTTCTTTGTCTCCTCCAATTGATCCACTTTTTTTTTGTCAGCTACTTCTCGTCTGATTATAGCTTTGGCTTTGGCCTCCGGGTCCAATCTAGCAAATTCATCGAACTCCGGCTCTGTAATAGCATTCTCTATCAATGTCTTGAAGAGAGCTTCTTCTTCAGCAGGAGTACATCCTATATTGCATTCCAAGTACCATGGGCAAGCTTGGAGATGTGGAGTCGTCCAATTCCGTAGCTGATAAGCCGAGAACATACAATCCGATGATGATCTATCTAACCATGTTGTAAGAAAAGGTGGCAAATCCTTCTTCTCGATAGCTTTCTTGGCGTACAACTCAAACTTGAAATACCTATTCATATTAAATTCAAAATCAATTACCTAAATAAAATAGTATATAAAGTCCATAGAGATTCCAACATAATTATTCCAAGAATATGAAAGACAAGAACTACATTAAACAATGAAAGCTACATTGGTTAAAAAATCAGAATCTATATTCCAGACAATATTTCTTACAATTTGACGTCCTACTAGCTAGTTCATCTAGATGTGCCTATAATTCATAACATCAGCCTCAAAACATAAGTAAGTAAAATGGCAAGTTTTCAAACCTATATATCAAGCGCTTGACAGCGAGCATAGCCCCTTTGAAGTCTTTGAAATTATCAGATTTTTTAAAAGTATCTCCTCCCTTGAAAACACCTGTGTAAGCTGTCTCCCAAAGTTTCATTCTCCAACCTTCAATATACTCCATCAATGATTCTGGCTCGGCAGGAACGGACATGTTGATTGGAATATTGTCAGATTGAACAATATTGTCGAACATCTCGCATGATGCCTCTTCCATCTAAATACAAAGTTAGACATCAATTTTAGGTCATTCCTGTACGTTATACACAATCATACTAATATAATTGAAGGATATTGAAATAAAATATAATTAATAATTTATCAAAAGAAAACTTACCCCAGCATACCAACAAGCCTTTGCCAAAAATATCATTAATTTTTCTTCATTGACAGGACGAGAAGGAAAGCGTCGGGCCTCTCTAGTAGGACTAGATGCATTCATCCACTTGAGCCACTTAATCTTGTTTTCCGCACTTGTAGAGGCTGTGGCTATCATTTGTAATTTTTCTAAGGTTAATTCCGAAGTTGCAAAAAGGTTCCAATGCCTTTGGATCTGCAAGAATGCAATGCATGAGAAATAGAATTTAATATACATCATGTATGAAGATATGAGCAGATTTGATCAATGATGGTTTAGGCATACCTCAAGAAGCTAGTCTTTTCCCAGAGCCAGATTAGCAACAGCCACCATCTTTGACATTTTTTTATAAAACTTCTCGGTGGAATCTTTGATAGAGCTCCTCATTGCGGCTGCAACACCATCTGACATCACCTCTTCACAAGGAGTGTCCTCTTTGTATTTACGAACAGCAATATTGGCTGCTGCAGATATGTCTTGCTACAAAATTGCAAATAGACACAAAAAGAGCATAAACATAAACATTTTTATATCAACATATAAAAATTCATATAAAAATACTTGAAATCATTACAAAAACATGGTGGAAGTAATACCTTGAAAATGAATGATGTGAAGACTTCGAGGGACATAGAGTACCACTTAGACCAGGTAACCATCAAACAGGTGTTCACATCTTCCGGTGATAGAAGTTCTTTAAACTTCTCAATGTCCATGACACCATACTTCTGAACTCGATATAACGTGTGTACGAGATTGGTCTTCACATGATAACTCTCTGTTTGCCTGTCACACCATGGGAAAAAATCATATTATATCATATTACAATTCATAGAATTTGAGTACATCATAAAAATGCAAGCATAGTGGAGAATGGAATACTCACATGTTAATATCATGCATAGCCTGCATCGTCAAACCAATTCGATTCCGTGTGTCTAAAACGATTGAATCCACAGAGATGTGCCATATTTTCTCTGTTGCATGCAATCGCATAATGTGATTCATCCATGCAATTCTTCTATGATTTCCATCGCATACGTAAAACTTGTGATCCACCAAATGTCGCAATGCTACCTGTGACATGAGGTAAGTGTTGAAATCATGGTTGATTTCATTCCAAATTGGTCCCCACTTGTCCTTCTCGGCAGGTGTGAAAACACCACTCTGGCCATCTTCGTTTGATATAGAAACATAGAAGACTCTAGCTCCTTCCTCTTAACCTCCACTGAATTGATTTTCCAGCAAAGTCAAGTCACAAGCAAGAGTAGGTCGCACCATTGGCATCGGAACCAATCTACATAAAGGAATTTTCATCCGAGAAGTATCATTAGACATCAATCTCAATCCATGAAGGATGGACACAATGTCAAGCTTTTGGGACCGCCTGATGTCATCTTCCATTGCATCCTTGGGCACTCCTTGAATCTCATAGTCCTCTAACTCATCATCGGAAATAATCTCCGGTTGGAGACTACCCTCTTGCAATATAGATCCAGACACTTGGTGAGAAATTGGCATTACTTCTGAGTCTTCGGGGTGTCCATCATGCACCATTGCTTCAGGTACCACATCAATAAGTACTACTGGATGTTCCTTGGCCACTAGAGCTTCAACCTACAACACAATCCAAAACAAATCATTGGCCTATTTGTGATTATCTTGGACAAATGCAAATATCAAGTGTTTCAAATAGTCTTCTCCGAAAGAGGCCTCTCGGGCCCGAGAGGCATTTCAAAGGACACTACCCTTTGCACATATCAAGGCTTCAAACTAACAATAATCACTTTTCAAGCTCTACATAATGATCCAAATAAATACATAAACATCTAGTGAAGCTCCAATGACGTTCACAACACAAGCTTTCAGCACCTTCAAAGCTCCACCTTAGCTAGAATCTTCAACATTAATCAAACAAGACACATTCTCCGAAACTAGGCCTCCCGAGAAAGGCCTCTCGGTCCCGAGACGGTATTGGATGGTCATTAGTGTTTACGCATGGACTGAAATCAGATTGAGAATTAATTTTTTTGATGTTGTATATGAAGCTCCGATCATCAATATTGTGCTGCATTTGACGCTATGACAAGGCTCTCATCTAAGACCTCACATCTCATAGACAGATGCAGAAGAGAGTGTGCGTTGAAGCAGACCCCTAGAGAGAGCCCTCTCTGGACCGAGAGGATACTTTACTGTCTCCTACCTTCGAGCATTTCGCAACTAGAAGCTTAAAAAGAATTTGTTACTATATCCCAATGCACCAAAACCAATCATGTAGCTCTATCGAAGGTTCTTTATATTTTGAGAAGGACATTTCACGAGATAGGGTTGTCCGTGCCTGACTCCCCGAGAGAGCCCTCTGGGTCCCGAGACGGTAACCTCAAGGCAGCAGACTTTGCGCAATATTGAACCCAAATACTTTTCACGAGACAAGGTTGTCCATGACCGACTCCCCGAGAGAGCCCTCTCGGTCCCGAGATGGTATCCTCAGGGCAGCGGACTTTGCGCAATATTGAACCCACATACTTTTTAGAAGACATGGTTGTCCGTGCCCAACTCTCCGAGAGAGCCCTCTCGGTCCCGAGACGGTAACCTCAGGGCAGTAGACTTTGCGCATCATCGATCCCACTTACCTCTGATAGTACGCTGGGAGCAGTCTTCTCCGCTTCACCGCCGGAAGTTTCCCCTCGTTGCGCGCTCCTCGACCTCAGGACCCTCTCCGCCATCTTCAGGATAATATCCACAACTAGCCCTATTTGAGAAATTTGGAGCATGTACACGGCAGTCCGCAGTTGAATTTCGATGGCCGAAGTAGAGTCGGTGCAAGAGAAGAAGAAAGAGGTGGGGAAGGGCGGCAAAGCAAGTGTAAGTCAAGCCGTAATCGTCGCATGAGGTTAGGGTTACCTGAAAATGGATGAAGTCTGTCCCACGTCTTATTGCGGTAACTTACGATTCCTACAGCTTGAGTTCCACTTCAATAACAATTCAAAATAAAAATTATATTCAAATTTTTTTGAAATTCGCTTGAGGTGTGCTTGAAATTTGCTTGAGGTATACCTCAAGCACACCTCAAGCACGCTTTTACTTTTGTCTTTGCATGCAAACTAAAAAAAATAGGGTGACACTTTCAAATAGAATTTATAAAATTGCTTGACCTCAACCACACCTCAAGCAAACTTTTAATTTTGTCTTTGCATGCAAACTAAAAAAAAATTAGTGTGACACCTTCAAATCAATTTTTATTAATTTGCTTGAGGTATGCTTGAGGCATACCTCAAGCACACCTCAAGCACGCTTTTACTTTCGTCTTTGCATGCAAACTAAAAAAAGTTAGGATGACACCTTCAAATCAATTTTTTAAAATTTGCTTGGGGTGTGCTTGAGGTGTGCTTGAGGTATACCTCAAGCACACCTGAAGCACGCTTTTACTTTTCTCTTTGCATGCAAATTAAAAAAATTAGGGTGACACCTTCAAATCAAATTTTTTTAATTTGCTTGAGGTGTGCTTGAGGTGTGCTTGAGGTATACCTCAAGCACACCTCAAGCACGCTTTTACTTTTCTCTTTGCAAGCAAATAAAAAAAAAATAGGGTGACACATTCAAATCGATTTTTTTAAATTTGCTTGAGGTGTGTTTGAGGTGTGCTTGAGGTACACCTCAAGCACACTTCAAGCACACTTTTTTTTTTCCATTCCATTTGAGTTAAAAATGAATAAATTTTCAATTTAATGACACATTCTATTCAATTTTTTTATAAAGTATGCTTGAGGTGTGCTTGAGAAAACAAATTTGAATAGAATGTTTCACCCTATTTTTTTGGTTAATTTACATGCAATGAGAAAAATAAAAGTGTGCTTGAAGTGTGCTCGAGGTATTAATACCTCAAGCACACTTTAACTCACTTTGTTAAGAAAATAAAATTTAATACACTTTTTCAACACAATTTGTTTTTAAATTTTAAATTTTAAGAATTAAAATCTTATTTTTTTATTTTTTTATTTTTCTTTATTTTCAAATCAATTACTCTTGATAGAGAAATTTAAGTTCAAAATGTATAATGCATTATTTATAAGTTAACTTTTGAAGAACCAAGCTTCGTTTCTCATTGCATATGAATCAAAATTAAAAATTATAATTTTTTCATTAAGTGTGTGATTGACTTTTTTCCCTGAGCTTTGTGGCCGTGAGCTCACCAGTGAATGCGTGGGGGTCCTCCCCGGCCGAATGAAACCCGGAAGGAGCTGGGCCCGGGCCACCCATACTTGGAGCCGCATGGGCCGTGAGCTCGCCAGTGAATGCATGGGGGTCCTCCCCGGCCGAATGAAACCCGGAAGGAGCCGGGCCCGGGCCACCCATACTTGGAGCCGCATGGGCCGTGAATGAGTGGAGATGCTCTAAGCTCATTATCCAACTTAAGAAATCCATACACATGATTGAGAGCCGAAGTGGCAGAGATTGCATAGAAGTGCACCTCAGCACCCAGTTTTGATAGCCGCTCGATCAGCTCCAGAGGTGTCCCAGCTCCAACCAGAGAGGCAGCCTCTCTCTCGTTAGGAGAGAAAATGTGACCCATGGAAACCAAGGCCCTGTCGCAAAAGCATGTTACTTTAGGATGTTGTTCTTCTACTCAACATCTCGTTTTCATTATAGTTGACAGCTCCTGTGCAGAGTCTAGCGATAATCCTAGGGCTTTGGAGGAAGGTAAACAGACTCGAGGCAAATCGCTCCAGGAAAGACCAAGGCAAGGTCAAGGTAAGCTATGGCTACTATAAGCTTGGGGGGCTCCCTATATGTTAGGCTTAGAAAATACATATGTCCAATCATAGGGGCCCAATAAAGAAATGGTGGAAAAAACTTGAAAACTATTTTTTTAATCCAAAAGTACCAATAAAGCCATTCATACAATTACAACTTACAAAGGGTATTTTAAATAGATGTTGTTTTTCAAATTTTATAAGCAACCATTTCATTCAAAAATGTTAATTGACATCATCTAAGGTTAATAATTTTCTATGAAAATTGGGTTTGGAGGGGGGTAATCTTATACATTGAATGTATGATGTTGTAGTCATCAATTGCTCAATGGAGGATAAGGCAAATCTACAAATGATTTAGAATTGTAATAAAACTACCACCATATTATCAAAATACATATGCAAATTTAATAGTAAAGTTATATATTGGAAAATTAGTGTTTTTGTTTTTGTAGTGAAGTTGTATATTGGAAAATTAAAAATTCAAACAAATAAACAAACCTTCACTTTTAATTATGCAATTTTAGCATTTTATGTAACAAAAAGGTACTTTATATAATATTAAAGATAATAATAATATCCCCTTGAAATACCCTTTGGATGCAAGTAGTATGCAAAATTTGCATAGAATGAGTCCCTTGAAACTTCAAAACTTCATCAAAACAACACTTGGAGTTCATGGAAACAAGGAGGGAAATCATTAAGTATGTCACAACATGGTAGATTAGTATTCTTGACCCTTGCAAGCAAACTTTGGCAGAGTATTGCACATTGGTGGTGAAAATGACCTTGGATTCTAAATCCACTGATCCTTTCAAGAACTCAGAAAGAACTTGTATTGTTACTTGTATGATTTGAAGTACTTCTTTGGATTGGCTTTTGACTGTGCTATTCATAAAGGCAGTCCAATACCTCATGAAGTTTGACTAAATTTGTAATGTGTACCTTAAAGACTTCACTACAATTATGGTTATAACTTGTCAATGAAAGATCTAGGCAATGTATTTAGATTCTCAAACACAATTTTGGTCTAATGCTTTTTGTTAGTATAGAAATTTATGCAATCAAACTTCAGTTTCCATAAAAATGAAGTAGATCATTGATCTTAACATGGAATGGAGCACTTATTCTTTGAAAATTTACATGTTTTTTCCAACATTATATATACTACATATAATGACACAAATCTTTCTATGGTCCATGTGGTCATTGCAAGAAACACTTGTCCTATTCTTCATCATAGTTGGAGTGATTTTTCTCTTCTGCTATAACTTTTGAATCCTAAGTCTCAAGAACATGAAATAATTAGTGGACTTGTCTAACTTGATGGCACTCACATCCCTTATTTTCTTAAATAATATTTTTAAAAACTATAATTGAATATTCATAATTTATAACAATTTGAGGTTTAGAGGTTCTTACTACATTCATTGTATTTAAATTGAATGATCTAGATTTGAAATTTTGGTAGTCTATTTCCACAAAAGGTAGGCATAGGCCTACCAAAGGGCATCTAAAAATGTATTATTTTATTTCCTCTAAGTCTATGCAAGTCACAAGTTATGAGCATTTTTAGTATGCGGGTAGATAAGGATTCTACACTCTAAAATGAACTTTGGAGTTCTTTATTTAACTCAATTTTTAATATTTGTTCAAAATTTGAAGTCTTTGGGTTTTGATTTTTTATTAAAACATCACAACCATTGGGTTCGCCATTTTTCAATTCCATAATTGAATTCTTAAGAAATTAGTATTTTGAAACATTCTCTACTTCTATCTATTCTCTATTTTTTTCCTATATGTTTCACAATCCTAAATATTGTGGAATTTTTGGAGCAACTACCCAATTTTCTAAAATAGATCAAAAGAATTCAACCATTTTGGACTTTTTTTCATTCAAATGTGACCTTGTGAAGTGCAAGCTTCTCAAGTTTTTGCAAGGACTACAAAAGGTACTTTGGCAATTCAAATGTTAATATCTTGAAATCTACATAGTAGAAATTTCCTCACCTTTTAAAACTAGTGTACTACAAGTTCCTATAGTCACATGTGTCCAATAGTAAATTTAAAAAACTATTTGGTACTTGTAGTAGAAATGGCAATTCTGAAGTGGTTTTGATAAAAACATAGTTAAGAACCTTTAGGGGTTAAACATTCCCACGGTGATAGGATCCTATATTACTATGGACTATGGCCTTGTAGTATAAAAAACACCAAGTTAAATTCAACAATGGGAATGTCTTTAACCTTGACTGATTTTCATCTATTTTATTATATACTTTCATCCAAATTTCCAATCACACTCACCCACTTTTTCATCCACATTCATCCAAAATCCCAATAACTTTCATCCATTTCTCATCCATGTTCATCCAAAATCCAACTACATTCATCCACTTTCATCCACTTTCATCCAAAAATCCAACTACATTCATCCATTGTCATCTACTTTTTCATCCATTTTTCAAATCCGCTTTCATTCCTTCTTTCATCCACTATCTCATTTTTTTAATCCTACTTTTTTCTTAAACCCATTCTTTTTTCTTCCAATATTACCACTCCTTGCTCACTAATGCCCGCTTCCAGCTCGCCGCTCACAGACCCCCGCTCGCATACCAGCATTCCCCGGGGCCCAGGGAATTGCCATTCTTCAAACTTCATTGAGAAGGGCAATGTGTTGCACTGTACTAGTTGATTTGTCTCTTGACTAAATATCTCATACGCAATGGCTTATGCACAATGAATTCTTTCTATGTTGACCTTTTTATATAATTGAACTTGGCTTGAGGTTAAATGTTTTCCATAGCTTTTGGCATGGGAATATTTGTTTTTTAAAAGGTTGAGACTTTAAGTCTAAAGTATTCAATAAAGGGAGCACAATTCTCTTTGAAAATCTTTTAAATCTCCTAAAGATATTTGAATTTATTGTTGAGACCCAAACAAATATGAAAAGAAATCCTCGATATCTTTTAGGGAGATCCTTGGATTTGTTGACTATTCCTTTCTATAATTGTTTGACTCTATTTAAATCTTTTATCCTTCTAGAGGTGTAATATATAGATATTAGCTATTCATTGATAACAAGAGTTCCCAATGCCTAAGTAATTTTCCAAAAGATTGTTTTTTATATATCTTTAGTATTAATCTATATATCTATATATTTTTCTATATTTTATGCCTAATTTTTTCACTTAATTCTTTTACAATGTAAGTGAAAATTAAATTGGAGAACATGATGTCATTCATTATTTCATTATGTTTTGCATTCATAACATTGTTAATCAAGGATGGGGAGTCCATTTTGCTCCCTTCGAATGCTAGGAATGCCCTTTAACTTGAAATTTCACTTTGTATAAGCTATAGAGGGGTTTATGTACCCCCATCCCTATACAATAGAAACTCACATATGTGGCCTAATGGGGATTGGAATAGGTCTCAAATTCAATAGGGCAAACCCTATTTTCAATGGTTTTCGAGCACCAAGGCTTACCCGTCTTAGCTTCTCTTATTTTTTCCTAGCACGCCCAAGCTATATCCTCAATAGAAACAAACCAACTTTATGTACGAATGACAATACAACAAGGCGGAAGGAGAGAGATGAAGTAGAAAGTTTTAGGTATCTTTACTTTGCATGCAAATCTTAAGGTTGTGGCTTCACTATTCATGGAGGTTGCTTGGTTTGGTACAAATCATCCACATACAACCTTTACGATCCTAGTATTTGATTTCTAATGCCCTATTGTAGTCGCCTTAATGTTGAGGCATTGGTAAAATTAATGTGATGCACAATTGTTTACGTCAAAGTGAATTGGTTTTGTTGATGTAATAGAAAATTATCCAAATGGATTATTGCAAGAATTGGTAGGCAATTGTGATTTGTTTTGCCCAAATGTAGAGTTTTTGTATGGAATTCTAAAAGTATTTTGTACTGGAACAATCTCAAGATTTGCAACTATCAATAGAAGAAAACTACGTTGCCCATGAGTTTAAATTGTGTTGGAAACAACCAAACCATGTCATATGAATTTTGTTGAGATCCTCATTTCGAACGCTGAAATTTTGCGTAGGAGTACAGTTTTCAACGTAACATTCTACGTTGGAATGTAGAATGTTACGTTGAAAACTACACTCCAACGCAGAATTTCAGTGTTCGAAACGAGGATTTCAACAAAATTCATATGATATGGTTTGGTCGTTCTCAACGTAGTTCAAACGTATAGGCAATGTAGTTTTCTTCTAGTGTATTGATTAAGAAAGTCAATGGCTAAAATGTTAAATGTATCATTGCAAGTACTATGGACTACTTACAAGTATTGAAATAGTAATATGCAAACAAAAATATAATTTGTCAATGAAAATAAATACAATGAGATATAAATTAATAATAATAGAAAACTAAAAATTAAAAAAAAATTAAAAATTGACCATTTGTGAGGGCTTCACAATAATGATATTTCACCTAAAGAATAATATTGAAATCATCTTCAATATTCAAAAGTGCACGCGTAAGAAAGCCTTCTTTGTACAAATGTTAAGGACATAAAATAATATGTTTTTGGATGACCCTTTATAGGAACATGCCTACCTAATGTGGAAATAGAAATAGACCACAAAATTTCAATTTCTAATCATTCATTTTAGGTGGTCACCTAATACTAAAAAAACTCTAAACTTGGAGGCGTGACAAATTTAAAAAATTTGAATTACAAATATAAAATTAAGAATATGATCAATATCAAGTAAGCCATCTTTAAAAATAATTTTAAGCTTTTTTAATAATACTATCATGTTGATCTCATTCGTCAAAATTAAACATCTTGCTTAAAGTTGACAGTAGACTCTCTCACACTAAACATTAGTAGAATCTTTTGTTTATCTAGACATGAGTTGTTTAACTTGATGCTACTTACCTAAATGTTCAATGTAATAATCCCATGTTTTTATGTCATTGAAGATGTTACAATGAATGTTAGTGCATGTCAATGTTGACATAATATTGACATAAAAACATGGAGTTGTTACATTGAATGTTTAGATAAACAACATCAAGTTAAACAACGCATGACTAGATAAACAAGAGATTCTACTAGTGAAAACAACCACCAAATCTCCATCTTTGTTTTGATTTGGACGAAACTAGGTTTGTTGAAAAGTCAATTCAAATGTGCACCAAAGCACCAAGTTTTGTCTTTAAATTCGTTGTATTCTTTCCTTGCTCTTTTTCTTTATCTTCATTTCTTCTAGTTTTGGTCTTCATTTCTTCAAGTCTTGGTCTTCATTTCTTCTAGTCTTGGTGTTTTGTTTTGTGATTGCCCTTCCCATTTTTGGTTCACTCCTCATGCTAATTTCTAATCATAGTATTTTATTTTCTAATTCTATCAATTTTTTATTAATTTTTTATTAATTTTAAAGTTCTAATTTTTCCTTAGGATTTATTCTTCATTTTTGCATAATTGCATCTTTAAAAATTCACACCATTGTTCTAACATTTCCATTCCTACCTATTTGAAAATCCACAAATTTATTGTTATAGCTTAACTTCATTCAACTAATAATTTTTCACTTGAAATTTCACTTAAATTGTCTACATTTTCTTAATCCCAATTTGTGAACCAATACAGTGGCTCACACCCATGAAGAGACAAAAAGTTATTTAGGAGTTACAACTTACAAACATTCTAATACAATGTTGAATAGGACAACTTTTGGGGCAAAAAAACTTTGTCTATTCACATAAATTGTAATCATGATTACATTCACTCATTGAAACTCATTAATAATAGTTATGGTTAGTTTCTAACTTTTAAATTAAAAAAGGAACAATTGACAACTTTTTATTGTATAAAATATAAATCATGGAATCAAATGCTAAATTTCTTTACAAGAGTATTGTAGTACCTAGGGGACCTTGATTTTTATTATACTTGTATGTTTTGTGATGTTGTCATAGTATAATAAAACAAAGTAAAAGAAATCTTTTAATTTTTTGAATTCATAAAAATTATGAAATTCAATATCTTCTTAGTTGTGAGTTGGAATGCCATGAAACAAAGTCTATGCACCATTCTTGGTTCACTTGAGAGCTTTTCAATAGTGTAAAGAATGTGACTAGGAGAAGCACAGTTTCAATGATTTTACCATAATAAAACAAACATGATATACAACCTAATTATTTTATGATATGGATGCATATATTATTTTCAAAGAACTATTGTGTATATTTTGCTACATATTTTAGTCAAAAGAATTAATATTTTGAAGGTAAAATTTTGAAATTTAGTTGACTATTCTGGTTGTTGGAATTGAACTCTAAAAATGAATTAACTATTTAATTATCTTTTGTTAAAATTTCTAGGGAACAAAACTATTTCTAGTTTTAAATTTTATCTAATCATTTGAATATTGAAATTCTAAGAGTGAAATCAATACTTTTGAGAGGTTTTAATCCAATAAATTGATTTTAAAATCATTCATAAAGAGTTGTAGGATTTTAATACCTACTCATTTATATACAATTTCGTGGCCTCATCTTCTACATTGTTTATGAGAAACACTTTAAGAAAATATCAAACTACATATTAAAGTACCTCAAGCTTATGGAAAAATGTTGGATCTTTTAGAGTTTTAGGATCTTAAAATGTATATCATCTTGAATAAAATAAACCTATAGTTGATTATGGACATACTATTATAAATACTTCAAAAATTTATAATAGAGTTTTAAAGTAATACTAAGACATATAAGAATTCTTTTTCAAATGTCTATAAGATTTTTTAAAATTAAAAAAAGATTTAGTAGGAATTATAGTAGTTGTTCATACTAAAATGCAAAAGGTAGAATATTGTGTTGTAGTTTCTTGTTGAATATTTTTTTATTAAAAAGGTCAAGGTGAAATTGGCATGGACAAATTGATTCCCAAAGATCTTGAGGTACTTCAAGGTTTGTTATGAAATATTACTTAAAAAGACAAATTTAATATTAGTGTTTGATATTAAAAAATTTAAATAAAAGTGACTTATAACATCCAATATGTGTGCAAGAAACACAAGTCCTTAATTATAATATGTGTAGCGTAATAGAGTTGTTCTTTACTATGACTTTCGAAGCATGAATTTGATGAACTTGAATTTTTATTTATTAGAGATGGATGTCTCAATTGTAATTGTATCCCTTATTTTTCAGAGATTTCCAGAAATTATTCCCAAAGTACATGATCTAAAGCTGGAATTATTATACTCTATTTCTATAATAGGTGATCATGTTTCATATAAGTGTCATCTAAAAATACATTAATTTATGGCCTCGATGTTCATGCAAATAAGACTCCTTGGCTTACACACTTCTGAACATTAGAAATGGTTTCAACCTCATGCTTTTGGTGAAATTTGATCTCCACCAAGTTCATTTAAATGAAAGAAATTTAGGGTTTCTTCTATTATGGTTGATTTTATTATAAAGGTAAAATCTCAATATATCATTTTTGTGAAAAATAAGGACATAGTCTCAAACATATTACAATGAGTACAACTATTGTAAATATTGTGTAGTACTCATAAAGGTCATTTATTGATAGTACAACAAATCTATAGTATTTTGATGGCCTAAAATCAACTACCAAGCTTTTTCTTCAAGTACTTATAGTACTCAATGTGAAGACTCACTTCAATTTTTACAAAAGTGATACAAAATCAACCACTCATTATTGCAATTATCCTCTACATAATTAGAATTGCCAATATGATTACAAATAGTATTATCATATAACACAAATAATCCTTAAGATAATAACTATTTAAAATTTTATCATCCATGGAATCATGGAAGGAATTTCTATCCTTCTATAATGTCTTTATATGAAGTTTGAAACACAACATTGAATAAGAAGTTTGCACCTTCATTGTCCCCAAATTTAAAGGGAGAATTACTATATATCTCCCCTATGACACCTAGGGAATGATTCAATTATTAAACTTTTATTTATCTTACTTCCTTGAATAGGATCATGTGAATCATGACTTAATATAGTTGGTAACTTGGCTGATTTGTTCACTCAACATTCCAAGCCTACAATTAGACCATTACACTTTCACATAAACAAATGTGCATCAAATTAACTTCATCAATGCTTCAATTCTACATACAGATGGCAAAACAAAAAAATTCTATAGCTTATATCAAAGAAATTTAAAGTAGAAGGGCAACTCTAGCATTTGAAGGAAACAAAACCATTGCGTATGAGATATTTAGTCAAGAGACAAATCAACTAGTACAGTGCAACACATTGCCCTTCTCAATGAAGTTTGAAGAATGGCAAGTCCCTGGGCCCCCTTCCTTCGTCTCTCTTGTTTGCATTTCTCCTCAACCCCGCTTCTTGTAAGCTCAATCTCCTCTCAATTGCTTCTTCTTCAAAAACTAATTAACATGAAAAATATATAAAAGATTGGTTAACTTTTAGCAGGGTTGTCTATCCGGACGTGACGTGGACTTTTTACGTCGTGATGTCACGTCACGTCCGTCATGACACGTCACGAATCTTGACATCCCTAACCCTAAAGTGACATCCCTAACCCTAACCCTAACCCTAATTTTAGGGTTAGGATTAAAGTGGCCTCATCTTGCAATACCATTGTCATCTTGCCATAGCATTGCCATAGGTTTGGAAAGGTTGCGTTGCTTGAGTCGTCCACATCATGTGCGTAGCGATTGCATTTTCGTCCCTGAACTCATCCAAGCAATGTAGCATTGTAGCTGAGCTAGCATGAGTCGTTTCTTGACATCCCTAACCCTAACCCTAAAATTTCAGAAAATTTTGAGCTTTGGTTTCATTTTTTTTCTACAAATATAAATAGAATATCAATTGTACTATTACTATTGAAACATATTAGTCTAATGTACAACCTTCTATGTAAAGAGTTTTGCAAAATTCCTTAAATTTTTTTTATTATTCCATCATGACGTCATTTGAGTAAAACGTCACGTCACGTCACGTCACGTCCGTCCGTCACGTCCGTCCAGACGTGACGTGACACGGACAAACCTGACTTTTAGGAAATAACAAATGCATTTGGAAATCTTTTTTTTCAATAAGGTGCTAGAATTTGTATTTTACACCTATCAAGGGTTTGAAAAGAATCCAATGGAAGAAATGGTCAACAAGTAAGTCCAAAGTTCAACGATGTCAAAGGATTTCCTATCACATTGGATCGACCCTTGAAGTATCCGCGTGGACCATGCGGTGGCATCAAAGGATCTTTGAAGGAATATTCTCCCCTCATCAAGTCAAGTTGGCCTCTTAGATGTTCCCATGCGCACCCATCGCGCATGGCCCACCGTGTATAAAACGCAGTATTAGAAGAGGAACGGGCACACTTTCTCTTACAAGGTACCCTTTTCCATTGTGGTGTAGTATTGGCACAACAACCGCCTTTCTTGTTTGCGTTTCTCCTCAATCCCCACTTTGGATGAGCTCCATCTCCTCTCCATTGCCTCTTTTTCACCTACATACACCTCTTAGGCACGATTTTTGCATTCTTTGGCCTCATCTTGCAATACCATTGTCATCTTGCCATAGCATTGCCATAGGTTTGGAAAGGTTGCGTTGCTTGAGTCGTCCACATCATGTGCGTAGCGATTGCATTTTCGTCCCTGAACTCGTCCAAGCAATGTAGCATTGTAGCTGAGCTAGCATGAGTCGTTTCTTGCATTCACTCTGCATCGTAAGAGTGCACTGACTGGAAAGTGTGGTGGTGGCGGCGGGATGTGTGATCGACATTGCAGATCAGTCACCATGGAGCGGGTGGCGACGCTCCTGTGGCCCTTGCTGGGGCTCAGCTTGTCGTTGTTCCTTCAATTGCCCGGGACCCAAGCAACCGGGCGACGGCTATCCTACCCTGACCCCCTCCCGCCGTGCAGCCAAGTGCGGGGCGGCATCCCTGGGTGGGATTGTTACGACCCGCCCAATCACCCGCTTCCGCCTTGCGACTTCCACCACCAGCGCATTGGCTTCGACTGCTCGGGATGGCCGCCTGTGAGCCGTGCGGGCGCAGCAGCTTCGACAGCTTTCAAGAGCAAGACGAGGCCGCTACTGGAAGGACATGTCGCCATCGACCTTCCGCCGTGTAGTCTAGGCTCTGCCGGCAGTAATTCGTGGCAATGTTACGACGCACGGAAGAGGTTGCCTGCAGCTGGAGGCGATGTGGGCGAGGCGTCTCCTGCGACAGCGAAGAGCGAGGCGACGCAGGAGAAGGGTGGACATGTGGAGGCCGAGTTGCCGCCGTGCAGTCAAGTGCGGGGCGGCATCCCTGGGTGGGATTGTTACGACCCTCCCACGCATCCTCTGCCGCCTTGCGACTTCCACCACCAGCGCATCGGCTTCGACTGCTCGGGATGGCCGCCGGCTGCTGCTCCCTAGTTGGGCACCTACATTGCTTGGAAGCTAGGCGAGCTTGCTAGAGCGTCTGCGGTGAATTAAATTATGTAAGCGTGGAGATGGTAGATTGCGTGGTTCTGTAAGTGTCTAGCTGCATGCAGTCTTCGCCTTCGATCTGGAATGGCAGGAATGCTGATCGAGGTCCATCTTGGGCCGGATTCCTGGTTCCAAAGCATTTGTGTAATTGAGGTTTCTGAGGCTGATAGCGAGCTCGTTCGGTCTTTGTGAGTTTGCGCATTGACGGCCTGTGCGCGCATTGTTGTAATAAAATCGATCCGTTCGATACAATCGAACTTTCTGTGTTATTCTGCATTTCTGGTCAGTCTTGCATGCCACAGTACTGTTTGGTCGCGTTGCTTGGATGCTGCTTGTTATCTTCCATCTGAATACTGCACCGTTGACTCAGAAGGGGGTTGGAAGTTTGCAATCCCGTGCGTGAGAATATCTGAGCATGCATTTCCCTCGATGATCTCGCAGTGACGAGATGTACGTGCTTCTTATATTCTCTGGACAAGAAAAGGGAGAAAATCAGGGATTTCCGATGCATGTATTCTCCTGGTTTTCACCTTGTTTTCGTCCTGGGAATTGTACTAGCCGTGATACTGTACATCCCACAAGTGATTCAACACCGAGTTCCTCCATACACCTGCACGATTAGGCGCACATTCGCAGGATAATAGTTGGTAGTTGTTGAGCAGGTAACTGGCGATCCTCATGTCCATTCCGGCATCTTCCAGCACTTGGAATTCCAAGCATTGAACAGTCTCAATCTTAAGCAGCTACTATCAATTAGCTGAGTCGATCTGAAACGTGGTGCCGCGCTGCAGAATCAGTATAATTCAAAGAATCAATGGAGTGAATGGTATGCCTTGTCAAGTTCTTCCGACTTCTGAAACGACCATTGCAGTTGAAATATGGCTCGCGCTGAATTATGGCGTGCTTTATCGAGATGAAGTTCGGGTTCAAAGGCACCTTGCATTGTTAAGATTCATGATAAATTACCTCAGAATTAATCATGCAATTGGTAGTCAGATTGGCGCATTTCAAGAGTGCTCAACGTTTTGTTTGAGCTGGTGCTGAAAATCTAATTTAAGCAAGTCAGATGGTACGTTGTATAATTTTGCTGAAATGAAGTATGATCATGCGAGCTGAGGTCGAGAGGAATTTTTGTGTAGCACCTTTCAAGTGCATCACCTTCAAATTGCAATTTATATTTGTAGGAAGAAATTTTTTTGCATTTTGTTTTTTAAGGTGAATCTTAAGAATCCATGACGTGTAATATTTACATGAAATTTCAAAATATGGAAGTGTTTATATTTATGTGGAGAAGGATTTGGATTTTGTCTGTGCGGTGATTGATAATTTTACTATAGGGCTTGATTTCTAGTTTCGGATTCTTAGTTTGTGTACTTAATCCCTATAGTTCCATTGTCCTATCAGGGGTCAAAATGGATTTCAGGTAGGCTCCTATGGTCCCAATATTTGTTGTGATTTTTCGAATCTTTTATTGCAGATAGAAAAATACATTACCTTTTTGAAAATATAATTTTTTCTTTCAATCAGAGCTTAGCATTAAAAGTTATGAAACAAAAAACCCTCTTTTTTTGTTTTAAGGGCAAAAAAAAAACATTCAAAAAATCTTAAAGTAAAAAGTTTTGAAAATGTGTTTTGTATAGATTATACTGTTATGTACATGGAAAGATTTAATTTATTCCATTTGGATTTGTTAGGAGAAAGTTATGGACAATCTTTTCTTTCAAGCAATTAGATCATCTTCTTCTAAAAATAACTTGCAAAAATGTACAATTCATTTCTGACCTCAATTCTCACAATTTAGAAAAAAATAAAAATTGACAAGGTTAAGATCTCTTGCTAGAACAATGAATAATCTCACCATTGAGATTAGTGTTTTTCAATTCCTTCTTAGAGCTATGAACAATTTAGATTTTACTTCAATCTTGAACCTATTTCTATTTAATAATTAGTTAATGAAGGAAATTAGTTTTTTTATGTCTTTTTTTTTTCTAGAATCTCAACTCAATTCTTTATCATAAAAAATTCAAATTTCAAAATCAATACAACAAAAATTATAAATAATGAAGATTTAGAGCCAAATACTATAGTTGAGCCAAGTACAAAGAAATTTGTTTTCTTCACTTTAAACACAAATACCTTGCAATCTACACCATCAAAGTTTGTGAAATTTCTGCCACACATTCTTATACTAGTCTAGTACCAAATCTTATGGTCAGATATGCAAAAAAGACTTTTCTCTTAAAACTTTGTGCTCATTGCTATAGAAATGGTTGTTTTGAGTGGTTTTTGATGGAAAAGAGGCCTTGGGACTTTGGTGGGTTAAGGTTTGCAAGGTGCTTGTAAATACGCTTCGTGATGTCCTGGATGCTGGACCGTCTTGATGATAAAATGCTTCAGATTTCAGAAACATGCGTGCATATGAATTGGGGTAAGTACCTTCGCATGCCTCTCGATCGATCTTGAAGCAGCTCAGGAACATGAGTTTGAATCCACAAGACAAGTTCGCACAATTGCAATTGCGTGTGTGAAAACCAGCATGAAATTAAACAGTGACAGAGTTTTCAGGCATCCGATTTCTGAAACTAATTAAAGAACTTACCTGGAAGCTGAAATAAGGTAGAAGGCTCAAATTGCAAGCGGGCATTTAGAATCGTTGTGTAGAACTGTCATAAATAGTGCAGGAGAGTTTCAAAAATGAATCACAGTTTGTTCAATGCATTTTTTGTGTTCTTAAATCACTTTGAGTAAAATATACATTCATGTAAGGCTAAAATAAATCAAAGCATGATGTGGATCATTCACTAAGAGCCAAAATTATAAGTTTGAAGTGCTCCATTCAGAGGCTGATTTTGATTTTGATTGGTTCAATCTATGAGCACCAATAGCTATCTATGCACCCTTTCACTTTGAAAATTCATAGTTAATTCATTATGAGTAAAAAAATTATGGTTTAAATTGTCAAAGAATTGTTTATTTTTTTCTCTTTCTACCAAAAATATGTGAAAAATGTTACACTTTGTAGATTTTCCTACAGAGGACCATTATCTCTTACAACCAGCCTTCTACCTTATAACTTTTAATGATGGGCTAATCCAGCTCAAGGAACAATCATGAGATAAAAGCATGGTTGTCATACTGGGCAAGTTTCTATTCATTTCTTGTCCTGTAGGTTGAGTTACTATTCATCAAAAGTACATTTGATGAATAGTAACTCGTCCTACAAGACGAAAAATGAATAATAACTTGTCCAGTATGTCAACCATGGATAAAAGTTATTTCCAAAATCAAAGACACTTGTATCTAGAGAGCAATTGTGCTAACTTAGAGGTAACTACAGTTGGTGAATTTAAGAAAACAAGTGCACTATACAAGTGCAAAGACTCAAAAATTTCTTACTTTTGAATATATGAATTTTTGGAAAGACAATCCAATGCCTTTGAATTGCGTGTAAGGTGAATTCTGCAATTTTTCTGAGATTTTCCCCCAAAATAGAACTGTATGTGTATGTATTGTTATTTACTTTGTATTTATAAAATTGAAACTTAAAAATTCATCACCATCATTTTTTATCAATTATCAATTAAAATGAAAAAAATAATTACTGAAATTTTTTCTCATGTCCAAGGAAATAAACATTCGATTTTTAAAATTGACAAGTTTGATTGAAATTTGATTGAGAAAAATGGCACTTGTGGATGGGCAAAGAAACATGTTTTTTATTACATCATGTGTTCATTGCAACGTAAATAAAGCTAGGCACAAGTGAAAGTCTCCGCATGCAACCTACTCAAAACATTCCTAAAAAAATATGTCTTTCAAAGTAGATACTTACTCTGGGACACAGTTGTCATATCGGACGGAATCTCACTGTTCACGGACAGAATCGGACCGATTAAGGTTGACCGGCTGCGAACTTCAGAAGCTTATAACTTTTGCAAAAATACTTCAACTAGGGCAAATGAGATGTTTTTAGGCATCTACAATTTCTTTGTTATTTATTGGTTTCAGAAATCAGATGAAGCCTCTCACTGTCATTATTTAATTGATTAATTCTTTGATCAACTACTGAACCCCAATACAACCCATGATTACACTACTAACAGACTAATGTGGCGGTGTGGAAAATTCATTAAGGTAGGTACACCCAAAACCGGCCCTTCTTGCTACTGAGCCTATTTTTTATTACTAAACTAGTCAAATTTTCATATGCTCTTATTGGCAAGTGAAAGGAAGTTCCAATGCACTAGAGAATGTGGCATTTAGATATTGTAAGCAAAAGTTATTAAGGAACAAAATTTGGTACTAAAGTTGTTTCTTCCACATAGGTACAGAACTGATTTTGGAGATGTACAGTATAGATGGTGGTTTAAGGTCAATGGCACATTTGGATGTACCTACTTTAGAGAAAATTTGGACTCTCTCGGCTACCAATGTTTGACAAGGCAATCTAATTCAGGAGTCCTACTAAAAGGATGGAATCTCTAACAAAAAAAAGATTCACTTTCATTGTATAAATCCTGGGACTGACAAGGAGTTTATCTTCATCTATATTGTAGATGTTAAAAGGAAGTGTTTGTGATGCCTGAGTTTAAATATGAAAGGATAATTGCTGCACTCCTCCATGAAACTATTAATACTCATTAATCAAGGCTCTAAAAATTGGGTGTACCAATGAGCAGCAATGGGAAAAAAGTTACAACATGGCTTGAAAACAAAATGTAATCCAAGGGTCCTTTAAATTTCAACACTTCTTAACAACCTTTTGGAGAGTCTAGATTTTCTTTGATAATGTTATGGAGGAGCTTAAGAAGACAATTTAGTATTTGGAATTCCAAGCGTTGTAGAAAAATAATTATGCACTTAAGGCTCACCAATAAGTATGTGAATAGATGCATCTTCATCTACAAGCAACTAAGTCATGTAGTCTATTGTAAAACCGCCCCTCACCTTCAAATCACTCCTATCATTACTAGAGAATGGAGATGACATGATCATTGAATGGACCATTTTAGCTATTGAATGAATTTTTTTTTCTATTGACCATTGAATGAACCATTTTAGCTACTGAATGAATTTTCTTTTAATTGCAAGAGCCAATCATTGCCTCTAATTCCCACACATCTCTTTATAAGTTGCAAGTGGATGGATTTGGGGAGACCTATGATCACAAAGAAGTGCCTATGCCCCAAATCTCTGAAATCTTACAATTGGATAAATACAAAACCACTTCTGCTAGGTTCCACACCTACTTTTCTTTCTCTGAAGAATAATCTAAAAATGTTACAGTCCACGGAAACCAGCCCTTCAATGGTCGCATTTAGAGCATACTACCTTACTAAAGCAATGTCTTGTCGTGCATGTGTATCAATGCAGATGAGTAATTTATGAAGGCCAGTTCAATTCACAGGACGAAAATCAAGGTAGCTCAAGAGACGAGGGAATACACGTAACCCAATCCCCTGTTTCCTCCCCAGCGGCCCAGCCTTCTCTATCAAGGAAATACAACTATAGCAAATCTCTCCACTGTTAGGTCATGGATCGGAGGGAAATCCATGCTGACATATTTTTAACTTCGTAGTTGCAATGGTCCGAACTCTTTGTGGATTCAAACTCGTGTTCATGAGAATGATTCAAGATCGACCGAGAGGCACGCTAAGATACTTACCACAGTTCATCTCCACGCATGTTTCCAATGAAATCTGAATCCATATTATCATCAATTGCAAAACAGTCCAGCATCCAGGACGTCACTGAACGCACTTACTGTACAAGGACAGGTCTTGTACAGTAAGATGAGATTACTGGCGATCCTCATGTCCATTGCGGCATCTCCCAGCACTTGGAATTCCAAGCATTGAACAGTCTCAATCTTAAGCGGGTAATTTCTCTCACCAACTAGCTGAGTCGATGTCGTATACAAAACTCGGAATCCGGAACCGGGCCCTAGACCTCAGCTCGCATGATCAACAACATACTTCATTTCAGCAAAATTATACAATGTACCATCTGACTTGCTTTAATTAGATTTTCAGCACCAGCTCAAACAAAACGTTGAGCACTCTTGAAATGCGCCAATCTGACTACCAATTGCATGATTAATTCTGAGGTAATTTATCATGAATATTAACAATGCAAGGTCCCACTGAAACCGAACTTCATCTGGATGAAGCGTGAGTCATATTTCAACTGCAATGGTCGTTTCAGAAGTCGGAAGAACTTGACAAGGCATACCATTCACTCCATTGATTCTTTGAACTATACTGATTCTGCAACGCGGCACCACGTTTCAGATCGACTCAGCTAATTGATAGTAGCTGCTTAAGATTGAGACTGTTCAATGCTTGGAATTCCAAGTGCTGGAAGATGCCGGAATGGACATGAGGATCGCCAGTTACCTGCTCAACAACTACCAACTATTATCCTGCGAATGTGCGCCTAATCGTGCAGGTGTATGGAGGAACTCGGTGTTGAATCACTTGTGGGATGTACAGTATCACGGCTAGTACAATTCCCAGGACGAAAACAAGGTGAAAACCAGGAGAATACATGCATCGGAAATCCCTGATTTTCTCCCTTTTCTTGTCCAGAGAATATAAGAAGCACGTACATCTCGTCACTGCGAGATCATCGAGGGAAATGCATGCTCAGATATTCTCACGCACGGGATTGCAAACTTCCAACCCCCTTCTGAGTCAACGGTGCAGTATTCAGATGGAAGATAACAAGCAGCATCCAAGCAACGCGACCAAACAGTACTGTGGCATGCAAGACTGACCAGAAATGCAGAATAACACAGAAAGTTCGATTGTATCGAACGGATCGATTTTATTACAACAATGCGCGCACAGGCCGTCAATGCGCAAACTCACAAAGACCGAACGAGCTCGCTATGAGCCTCAGAAACCTCAATTACACAAATGCTTGGAACCAGGAATCCGGCCCAAGATGGACCTCGATCAGCATTCCAGATCGAAGGCGAAGATTGCATGCAGCTAGACACTTACAGAACCACGCAGTCTACCATCTCCACGTGCGCGTACATAATTTAATTCACCGCAGACGCTCTAGCAAGCTCGCCTAGCTTCCAAGCAATGTAGGTGCCCAACTAGGGAGCAGCAGCCGGCGGCCATCCCGAGCAGTCGAAGCCGATGCGCTGGTGGTGGAAGTCGCAAGGCGGCAGAGGATGCGTGGGAGGGTCGTAACAATCCCACCCAGGGATGCCGCCCCGCACTTGACTGCACGGCGGCAACTCGGCCTCCACATGTCCACCCTTCTCCTGCGTCGCCTCGCTCTTCGCTGTCGCAGGAGACGCCTCGCCCACATCGCCTCCAGCTGCAGGCAACCTCTTCCGTGCGTCGTAACATTGCCACGAATTACTGCCGGCAGAGCCTAGACTACACGGCGGAAGGTCGATGGCGACATGTCCTTCCAGTAGCGGCCTCGTCTTGCTCTTGAAAGCTGTCGAAGCTGCTGCGCCCGCACGGCTCACAGGCGGCCATCCCGAGCAGTCGAAGCCAATGCGCTGGTGGTGGAAGTCGCAAGGCGGAAGCGGGTGATTGGGCGGGTCGTAACAATCCCACCCAGGGATGCCGCCCCGCACTTGGCTGCACGGCGGGAGGGGGTCAGGGTAGGATAGCCGTCGCCCGGTTGCTTGGGTCCCGGGCAATTGAAGGAACAACGACAAGCTGAGCCCCAGCAAGGGCCACAGGAGCGTCGCCACCCGCTCCATGGTGACTGATCTGCAATGTCGATCACACATCCCGCCGCCACCACCACACTTTCCAGTCAGTGCACTCTTACCATGCAGAGTGATTGCAAGAAACGACTCATGCTAGCTAGATTGCTTGGACGAGTTCAGGAACTGCAAAGAAACAAAAATTCAATCGCTACGCACATGATGGGGACGCAACCTTTCCAAACCTATGGCAATGCTATAGCAAGATGGCAATGGTATTGCAAGATGAGGTCAAAGAATGCAAAAACCCTATTTAAGAGGTGTGTAGGTGAAAAAGAGGCAATTGAGAGGAGATGGAGCTCACCAAAAGTGGGGATTGAGGAGAAACCCAAACAAGAGAGGCAGTTGTTGTGCCAATACTACACCGCAATGGAAAAGGGGACCTTGCAAGAGAAAGTGTGCTAGTCCCTCTTCTAATACTGCGTTTTATACACGGTGGGCCATGCGTGATGGGTGCGCATGGAAACATCTAAGAGGCCAACTTGACTTGATGAGGGGAGATTATTCCTTCAAAGATCCTTTGATGCCACCGCGTGGTCCGCGCGGATACTTGAAGGGTCGATCCGATGTGATAGGAAATCCTTTGACATCGTTGAACTTTGGACGTACTTGTTGACCATTTCTTCCTTTGGATTCTTTTCAAACCCTTAATAGGTGTAAAATACAAATTCTAGCACCTTATTAAAAAAAGATTTCCAAATGCATTTTTTATTTCCTAAAAGTTAATCTATCTTTTACATATTTTTTATGTTAATTAGTTTTTGAAGAAGTAGCAATTGAGAGGAGATTGAACTTACAAGAAGCGGCTTGAGGAGAAATGCAAACAAGAGAGACAAAGGAAGGGGGCCCAAGGACTTGCCACTCTTCAAACTCCCTTGAAAAGGGCAATGTAGTGAAGTGTAGTTGGTTTGTCTCTTGACTAAATATGTCATACACAATGGCTTATGCACAATGAATTCTTTTTGTTTTGACTTTTTTAAATAATAAAACTTGGCTTGAGGTTAAATTTTTTCCTTCTTAGCATAGAAATATTTGTTTTCTAAAAGGTTGAGACTTTGAGTTTAAAGTATTGAATAAAGATTAAAGAGAGCATATATGTCTTTGAAAATCCTTTGAATCCCCTAAAGATATTTGGAATAAATTGTTGAGACCCAAATAAATATAGAAAGAAATCCTTGACATCTTTTAGAGAGATCCTTGGACTTGTTGACCATTCCTTCCTTTAACTATTTGACTTTATTCAAACCTTTTTATCCTTCTAGAGGCCGTGTAATATAGAGATATTATCTACTCAATGATAACAAGAGTTTCAAATGCCTATGTGATTTTCCAAAAGGTTATTTTTTCTTTATTTCTAATACTAATCTATATATTTATATATCTATATGATTTTCTATATTTTGTGATTTATTGTTTGACTTAATTCTTTTACAATGTAAGTGAAAATTAAATTTGAAAACATGAACCCATTTATTGTGTTTTGCATTCATAACATTGTTAACCAAGGGTAGAAAAGTCCATTTTGCTCCCTTCAAATGCTAGAAATGCCCTTCAACTTTAAATTTCTCTCTGTATAATTTGGAGGGTTTTTTGGTATACCAACTGTATGCAATGTTGAGGCATTGATGAAATGAATTTGATGCACATTTGATTATTTCAATATTTAATAGTTGAATTGTAGACTTGGGATATTGAGTGAACAAATCAACCAAGTTATCAAAAAATTAAGTCATGATTCAAATGATGTCTCTAAGTAAGCTAAATAAAAGTTTAATTGAGTCATCCCTTAGGTATCTTAGGGAAGGGATATACCAATCATACTACTAAAATCATAAGTCCTATAATATAACAAATGCTACCATTAATACTAGGGGCTCGTGTTTGCTATGCTACGCATTCATTGTATGACATATTAATAAAAATTTGATATATTTGAATAGAATGCATGACAATGATTTTGATAAGTCTTTAAAATAATTATTTTAATTATTCTATAAAAATATTTCCAATCATGCATACATAGAAATTGTATTTTCGCACAATGTGATATTACTGAAATAGAGTAGCATTTCACAATCACCTCTATAATATCACATTTTACAAAAGGTGATATTATATAAATAATATAATTGTTGCAATTGAGGTGATATTAAAGAGGATCAATATGGTGATATTATAAAGGTAGCAATTCCATTGCTTTTCTTGGCTTTGTACTTCATTTGCGTTTCTATGATTTTGTACTTTTGTGAGCTTTGAGCTTTCATGATTTTAATTTTCTATTGCTACTACCAAATGATTTGAAAAATTTATTAGATTGAACCGATTTCGGGTTTCACAACAATTAAATTGTTCACAAAGCTTTTGAGATTTACAAGTTTTTCTTTTAAATTCTTTTGTTTAGGTTGCTATTGTTTGTAACAATTGAGTCAAATTTCTAATGCATTCTAATGTATGTGTATCTTTTATTGTATTCATCATTGCATGTATTTCGTTCATCATTCATTAAATTTCTATTGTTTATTTCAATATATGCTTATTTATTAAAAAAAACTATATGAAGAATGAAATTCTAATGGTGAATGCGTAGCATAGCAAGCGCCAACCGCTAGTACTCTCTTTAAATTTGGAACAAAGAGCATGCAAGCTTCTTATTCAATGTTGTGTTTCAAACTTCATACAAAAACATTATAAAAGGGTAAAAGTTCCTTCCATGATTCCGTGGATAATAAAATTTAAAATATTTATTATCTTAAGGTTTATTTGTGTTATATAATAAAACTTTTTGTGATCATGTTGGTAATTCTAATTATATAGAGTATGATTGCAAAATGAGTGGTTGATTTTGTACTTTTGCAAAAATTGAGATTTTGGCATTGAGTACTTGAAGGAAAAGCTTTGTGGTTGATTTTAAGCCATCAATCATACTATAGATTTGTTGTACTATCAACAAATGCCCTTCATAAGTACTACTCAATATGTACAATGGTTGTGCCCATTGTAAAATGATTGAGACTATGTTCTAGTTTTTCACAAAAATGATATATCAAGGTTTTACTTTTATAATAAAATCAACCATAATAGAAGAAATCCTAAATTGTTTTCATTTAAGAAGATTTCATGGTGTTCAAATTTTACCAAAAGCATGAGGTTGAAACCATCTCCAATGTTCAAAAGTAAGCAAGCTAGGGAACCTTATTTGCACAAATATGGAGGCCATGAATTAGTGTATTTCTAGATGATCTTTATATGAAACATGATTACCTATTGTGGAAATAGAGCACAATAATTCTAGATCTAGATCATTTATTTTGGGTATTTAATAGTGCTCATAATCCATAAATCTAAAAGTGTGATAAATTAGTAAAATTGGTTTTAAAATTCAAAAATAATTTTTTAAATTTAAAAAAAATAAGGGATATAATTATACAATTACAATTGAGACATCCATCTCCAATAAAAAATTTAACCCCAAAGTCCCAAGGCCATTTTTCTGTCAAAACCACTTTAAACTACCACTTCTACTATGTTCACCTATGAAATAAATTTTAAAAAATACTTTTTAGAATCTAACTGTAGGATCTTGTTCTACAATTGTCTTAGATCATGTGATAATTTTTTTGTGATTTTTGACCATATAGATTGAAAGATATTAGCATTCAAAGTGAAAGTAAAAGAAAAAATTTCTTTCAAGAAGTTGCTATGATTGCCAGCAAAACAAGAAGCTCCATAACTTTCACATCTCTAATCCAAATGGAATGAATCAAAGCTTCTCATTTCCAAAAAATTATAATCTACAAGAAAAAAAATATTAAAATTTTTATTTCAATTTTTTGTGAATTTTTTTTGTTACTAGGTCTCCCCCATTTTGAAGTTATTGTGGCATAACTTTTGCTCCTAGGCACCGATTGAAATAAAAATTATATTCCTAGAAAGCTCATAAGTTTTTCTATCTTATGAGAAAGTTTCAAAAAGTCTCAATAAAAATTGAGATCATAGGAGCTTGCCCAAAATCCATTTTGTCCCCCGTAGGGACAATGGGACTTTAGGGGTTAAGTTCATCAAATTTATGCTTCAAAAGTTATAGTGAAGAACAATTCTATCACACTGCACATAATATAATTAAGGACTAATGTTTCTTGCACACATATTGGATGTTATAAGTCACTTTTATCTAAAAATTTTAATATCAAACATTGTTACTAAATTTGTCTTTTTAAGTACTATTTCATAACAAACCTAGAAGTACCTCAAGATCTTTGAGAATACATTTGTCCATGCCAATTTCACCTTGACCTATTTTTTAGATTTTTCAATAAGAAACTACAATACAATATTCTATCTTTTGCATTTTAGTATGAATAACTACTATAATTCCCACTAAATCATTTTTTAATTTTAAAAAATCTTATAGACATTTGAAAAAGAATTCTTACGTGTCTTAGTATTACTTTAAAATTCTATTATAAAATTTTAAAGTATCTATAATAGTATGTCCATAATCACCCTTAGGTTTTTTTTATTCAAGATGATATACATTTTAAGATCCTAAAAGATTCAACATTTCTCCATAAGCTTGATGTGCTTTAATATTTTCTTAAAGTTTCTCTCATAAACAATGTAGAAGATGTGGCCACGAAATTGTATATAAATGAGTTGGTATTAAAATCCTAAAACTCTTTATGAATCATTTAAAAATCAATTTTATTAGATTATAACCTCTCTCAAAAGTATCAATTTCACTCTTAGAATTTTAATATTCAAATGATTAGTTAAAATTAAAAACTAGAAATAGTATTGTTTCGTAGAAATTTTAACAAAAGATAATTAAATAGTTAATTTATTTTTAGAGTCCAATTCCAACAACCAAAATATTCAAATAAATTTCAAAATTTTACCTTCAAAATATTAATTCTTTTGACTAAAATGTGTAGCAAAATATATATAATAGTTTTCTGAAAATATTATACACATCCATACCATAAAATAATTAGGTTGTTTGTCATGTTTGTTTTATTATGGTGAAATCTCTGAAACCATGTGTCCCTTGGTCACATTCTTTATACCATTGAAAAGCCCTCGGCAAGGAAAGGTGCATAGACTTTGTTTCATGGCGTTCCAACCCACAACAAAAAAGATATTGAATTTCAAAACTTTTATGAAATCAAAAAATTAGAAGATAACTTTTACTTTGTTTTATATTATACTATGATAACATCACAAAGCATACAAGTATAATGAAAATCAAATCCCTTTAGGTACTACAATACTTTTGTAAAGAAATTTGGCATTTGATTCCGTAATTTATATTTTATACAATAAAAATTGTCAATTCCTCCTTTAATTTAAAAGAAATTGACCGTATTATTTATGAATTTCAATGAATGAATGTGATGATTACAATTCATTTGAATATACAAAGTTTTTTTGCCCCAAAAGTTGTCCTATTCAATATTGTATTGGAATGTTGTAAGTTGTAACTCCTAAATAACTTTTTGTTTCTTCATGAGACAAATGGAAATTTGGGTAGGTTCTTATTAAATTCTATTCTTCATGATACACATTCTAAGGTGAAAAAAATCTTCTTTTTCTTCACTTTAAATATAGTTTTCTTGCAATCCATGTGTCCAATGTTTTCCAAATTTCTTCCACATATTTTCACACTAGTCTAGTACAAGATTCCAAAGTTAGATATGCCAAAAAACAAATTTCAAAGATTTTTGTTCTTTGCAATAGAAATGGTAGTTTTGAGTGTTGTTTGACAAAAAATAGTTTTGATCCCTTATGGTTAAGACACCTTTAATTAAGCTTCTAGGTGTTTACAAGTTAGGGTGTACTAATTTATTTGACACAAATGAGTGCACTACTTTGGATACTCTCAAACTCTAAAAATGCCTACTACAAATGCAAATTGAACCCAAAAATTAATTATGCAATAAAAAAATATTGATCTTCTCAAAATATACAACAACATGGATATAATCTACAAAAATTCCTTTATAGATAGATTGTCTCAATGCATAATACCACGCATAATACACACTACAATTAGCAATTTAATAGATAGTACTTTCAATAAGATTTAAAATTTAATAATTTCTAACAAAGATTATTACAAATTAAGATTGTGATGGTTGCATTTTTGTATATTTGAACTATTTTAAGAAAAAATTAAATTTTTATATGCCAATTTGATGATCAAAACCTTAATGTCATATTGAAGGACTTTGATGAAAATATTCTTTACATTTTGTTTTTCAAATGTTCCTTCTACAAGAGTTTGGATGGAAGGTTTTTTTTAATTACTTTATGAAGGTTGTAACATTGACAACAATGGTACTTACAAATGTTAGAAACCTTCTTTAATTAACCCCTAAAGTACTATGCTATATAGAGGTCAAAAGTTCTTCAAAAGACTCATTCCTAAAGCAAGGCTAAAATCTTCATCTATATTTATTCTCAAACAAATTCAAGCATACAAACTTTTCTTAACTTTTTTAGAACACTTTTTTCCAAAATAGTAAAACAAAGTTCTTCACCAATTGCAAGTTCAATGTGCCTAAACTTCAAAAATTAGTTTTTTTTAGACCTTTTTGAAGATGAAGTTTCATCTTTCAACATTTTAAGGAAAAAACAAGAATGTCCAAAACTATTATTGTTTAGAAAGTACATTGAAAAACGGATCCTGAATATGTAGTAACAAGTTTAACCAAACCACTTCGTGTATTCATCATTAAAAAAATTATGAAGACTTAAAAGTACTATTGGATGAAAGAAAAATCTAAACTACTAATTCCACCAATGATGTTAGCATGTGAGCATATAAGGGTATTTATAATATAGATATGTAGACTTTTAGGCTCATGTGCTCATGATCCTAAGCTTACAAATTAATTAGCACCTCTACTAAATCTAATGACAACCTTTACATCTCACCTACTTTGTCTAATACTTGATGATATGAAATTTTTGTATCAACGAATGTAGAGTGCACTTAAGTGTGAAGAGTCACTTGGCCATAGATGGAGTGACATGCCAAATAACTAAAACAATAAAATGGAGTCATGCCACATAGCCATAAAATAAGATGCCCTACTACTAAAGTCATGAAATGAAGCCAAATGAGTGTAGCCACAACTATTGCTTCATATAATTGTTGTATTGCTTCACCTACAAGTGCAATATTTTTTATAAAAATATAAAATATAACTTTGATCTTGGAGAGTTGTAAAGTTATTTCAAAACCAAATTTATTTATTCCAGTGATGACTTTTAGGTCATAACTTGGTTTAGTGAATGTTTGGTGATATATATTGTTGTATTGACTAATATAGGGTGAACTAGGTATAAAGAGTCATTTAGACATGACTTGGCTCCATAGTGATGAGACCAAATAACTAAAACAATGAAGTGAAGCTGACAACTTAGCCATGGAATCATGAGGCTATAGGATTAGAGTCATAAGAATTCAAGCAAGCTAAAGTGTCTATAAAAAGTGCTCCCATCTAGGCCATTTTGATGAACTTCATGATGTGGGAAAAAAAATGGTATATCAAAATGAGTTTTTAAACAGGATTGGAAACCTTTTTTAATACTTGTACACTAATTATTGTAAATGATTATTGTGGATGCATTGCATTTTATTGAAGTATTTTTGGGTGATTGCATAAATTGGTGGTCAATTTTGGAGAGTGAGAAAGATGTTTTCAAGTATAATTTTTGAAGGATAAACTTCATTAACTCAAAAATTTTACTAGAGATGGCTCACTTGATTTTAATCATATCCTTTATTTTCTAGTAAAAAATCATTTTATATTTAAAACTCAAATGTTTTCAATTGTCACACCTCGAGGTTTAGTTTTTTTTTAATATTGGGTGACCACCTAAAATGAATGATCAAGAATTGAAATTTTGTGGTCTATTTCTATTTCTACATTAGGTGGGCATGTTCCTATGAAGGGTCATCCAAAAATATATTATTTTATGTCCTTGACATTTGTGCAAAGAAGGATCCCTTGCATGTGTACTTTTGAATATTGAAGATGCTTTCAATATTATTCTTTTGGTGAAATATCATTATTGTGAAGTCTTTACAAATGGTCAATTTTTCAATTTTTTTTGTTCATAATTTTCTATTATTATTAATTTGTATCTCATTGTATCTATTTTCATTGACAAATTATATTTGTGTTTGCATATTATTATTTCAATACTTACAAGTAGTCCAAAATACTTATACAAATACATTTAGCATTTTAGCCATTGACTTTCTTAATCAATAGCTGTGAATCTTGAGATTATTCTACTACAAAATACTTTTAGAATTCCATACAAAAACTCTACATTCTCATCTACATTTTGGCAAAACACTTCAAAATTGCCTACCAATTCTTGCAAAATTGCCTAGCATTTGAATTATTTTCTATTACACCAACAAATCCAATTCACTTTGACATGAATAAATGTGCATAAAATTAATTTCATCAATGCCTCAACATTAAGGTCGCACACATGCAACTAGAACAGGGCATTCGGAATCAAATATTAAGGCCGTAAAGGGAGAGGAAGGATGATTTGGGCCAAACACAACAATCCTAACAAACACTGAGGCTACAACCTTGACCAAGGGGAGTATTGCGTGTAGGGTGAAAAAAGCCTAATAGTGTAAGCCTCATTTCTTTTCTCCACTTATTGCATTGCACTTCATTTTTGTTGAGGGTACACCTTGGATGTGCTTGACCACGATAAAAGACGCTATGACAAATAAGCCTTGTTCCTCCAAAACCGTTGAGGGTGGGGCCAATCCTATTGGATTTGGAACCTATTTCAGCCTCTACCAGGTCATATATATGAATTCCTATTGCATAAAGATGGTGATACCATAAAAACCCTATAGAATATATAGAGAGAAATTTAAAGTTGAAGGGCATCTCTAGCATTTGAAGGGAGCAAAATGGACTTCCCTACCCTTCGTTAACAATTTTATGAATGCAAAACACAATAAATGGGTTCATGTTTCCAAATTTAATTTTCACTTACATTGTAAAACAATTAAGTCAAACAATAAATCACAAAATATAAAAAATTATATAGATATATAAATATATAGATTAGTATTAGAAATATAGAAAAATTTAAAGAGAGTACTAGCGGTTGACGCTTGCTACGCTACACGAGCCCCTAGTATTAATGGTAGCATTTGTTATATTATAGGACTTATGATTTTAGTAGTATGATTGGTATATCCCTTCCCTAAGATACCTAAGGGATGACTCAATTAAACTTTTATTTAGCTTACTTAGAGACATCATTTGAATCATGACTTAATTTTTTGATAACTTGGTTGATTTGTTCACTCAATATCCCAAGTCTACAATTCAACTATTAAATATTGAAATAATCAAATGTGCATCAAATTCATTTCATCAATGCCTCAACATTGCATACAGTTGGTATACCAAAAAACCCTCCAAATTATACAGAGAGAAATTTAAAGTTGAAGGGCATTTCTAGCATTTGAAGGGAGCAAAATGGACTTTTCTACCCTTGGTTAACAATGTTATGAATGCAAAACACAATAAATGGGTTCATGTTTTCAAATTTAATTTTCACTTACATTGTAAAAGAATTAAGTCAAACAATAAATTACAAAATATAGAAAATCATATAGATATATAAATATATAGATTAGTATTAGAAATAAAGAAAAAATAACCTTTTGGAAAATCACATAGGCATTTGAAACTCTTGTTATCATTGAGTAGATAATATCTCTATATTACACGGCCTCTAGAAGGATAAAAAGGTTTGAATAAAGTCAAATAGTTAAAGGAAGGAATGGTCAACAAGTCCAAGGATCTCTCTAAAAGATGTCAAGGATTTCTTTCTATATTTATTTGGGTCTCAACAATTTATTCCAAATATCTTTAGGGGATTCAAAGGATTTTCAAAGACATATATGCTCTCTTTAATCTTTATTCAATACTTTAAACTCAAAGTCTCAACCTTTTAGAAAACAAATATTTCTATGCTAAGAAGGAAAAAATTTAACCTCAAGCCAAGTTTTATTATTTAAAAAAGTCAAAACAAAAAGAATTCATTGTGCATAAGCCATTGTGTATGACATATTTAGTCAAGAGACAAACCAACTACACTTCACTACATTGCCCTTTTCAAGGGAGTTTGAAGAGTGGCAAGTCCTTGGGCCCCCTTCCTTTGTCTCTCTTGTTTGCATTTCTCCTCAAGCCGCTTCTTGTAAGTTCAATCTCCTCTCAATTGCTACTTCTTCAAAAACTAATTAACATAAAAAATATGTAAAAGATAGATTAACTTTTAGGAAATAAAAAATGCATTTGGAAATCTTTTTTTAATAAGGTGCTAGAATTTGTATTTTACACCTATTAAGGGTTTGAAAAGAATCCAAAGGAAGAAATGGTCAACAAGTACGTCCAAAGTTCAACGATGTCAAAGGATTTCCTATCACATCGGATCGACCCTTCAAGTATCCGCGCGGACCACGCGGTGGCATCAAAGGATCTTTGAAGGAATAATCTCCCCTCATCAAGTCAAGTTGGCCTCTTAGATGTTTCCATGCGCACCCATCACGCATGGCCCACCGTGTATAAAACGCAGTATTAGAAGAGGGACTAGCACACTTTCTCTTGCAAGGTCCCCTTTTCCATTGCGGTGTAGTATTGGCACAACAACTGCCTCTCTTGTTTGGGTTTCTCCTCAATCCCCACTTTTGGTGAGCTCCATCTCCTCTCAATTGCCTCTTTTTCACCTACACACCTCTTAAATAGGGTTTTTGCATTCTTTGACCTCATCTTGCAATACCATTGCCATCTTGCTATAGCATTGCCATAGGTTTGGAAAGGTTGCGTCCCCATCATGTGCGTAGCGATTGAATTTTTGTTTCTTTGCAGTTCCTGAACTCGTCCAAGCAATCTAGCTAGCATGAGTCGTTTCTTGCAATCACTCTGCATGGTAAGAGTGCACTGACTGGAAAGTGTGGTGGTGGCGGCGGGATGTGTGATCGACATTGCAGATCAGTCACCATGGAGCGGGTGGCGACGCTCCTGTGGCCCTTGCTGGGGCTCAGCTTGTCGTTGTTCCTTCAATTGCCCGGGACCCAAGCAACCGGGCGACGGCTATCCTACCCTGACCCCCTCCCGCCGTGCAGCCAAGTGCGGGGCGGCATCCCTGGGTGGGATTGTTACGACCCGCCCAATCACCCGCTTCCGCCTTGCGACTTCCACCACCAGCGCATTGGCTTCGACTGCTCGGGATGGCCGCCTGTGAGCCGTGCGGGCGCAGCAGCTTCGACAGCTTTCAAGAGCAAGACGAGGCCGCTACTGGAAGGACATGTCGCCATCGACCTTCCGCCGTGTAGTCTAGGCTCTGCCGGCAGTAATTCGTGGCAATGTTACGACGCACGGAAGAGGTTGCCTGCAGCTGGAGGCGATGTGGGCGAGGCGTCTCCTGCGACAGCGAAGAGCGAGGCGACGCAGGAGAAGGGTGGACATGTGGAGGCCGAGTTGCCGCCGTGCAGTCAAGTGCGGGGCGGCATCCCTGGGTGGGATTGTTACGACCCGCCCAATCACCCGCTTCCGCCTTGCGACTTCCACCACCAGCGCATTGGCTTCGACTGTTCGGGATGGCCGCCTGTGAGCCGTGCGGGCGCGGCACCGTCGACAGCTTTCAGCAGCAAGACGAGGCCGCTACTGGAAGGACATGTCGCCATCGACCTTCCGCCGTGTAGTCTAGTCTCTGACGGCAATAATTCGTGGCAATGTTACGATGCACGGAAGAGGTTGCCTGCAGTTACAAGCGATGTGGGCGAGGCGTCTCCTGCGACAGCGAAGAGCGAGACGACGCAGGAGAAGCAGGGTGGACATGTAGAGGCTGAGTTGCCGCTGCCGCCGTGCAGTCAAGTGCCGGGAGGCATTTCTGGGTGGGATTGTTATGACCCGCCCATGCATCCTCTGCCGCCTAGCTTGCGACTTTCACCACCGGCGCAGTAGCTTCGACTGCTCGGGATGGCCGCCGGCTGCTGCTCCCTAGCTCGGCACCTTCTTTGCTTTTGAAGCCGAGCTTGCTAGAGCGTCTGCGATTAAATTATGCAAGCGTGCAGATGGAAGATGGTTTGATATATTCTGAATTGTACGTCTTTCGATCACGCGTGCTGGTCGAAGGTCCAAGTAGGGCCGGATTCCTGGTTCCAAGCATTTGTGTAATTGAGGCTTCTGAGGCTCATAGCGAGTTCGTTCGGTCTTTGTGAGTTTGCGCATTGACGGCCTGTGCGCGCATTGTACTAATAAAATCGATCCGTTCGATACAATCGAACTTTCTGTGTTATTCTGCATTCCTGGTCAGTCTTCCATGCCACAGTACTTGGTCCCGTGGCTTGCATGCTGCTTGTTATCTTCAATCTCAATAATGCAACGTTGACTCAAGCACAAGGAGGTTGGAGAGTTGCAATCCCGTGTGTGTGTGAGAATATCTGATCGATGATTCTCCCAGTGACGAGATGTGCTTCTTATATTTCCTTGACAAGAAAAGGGAGAAAACAGGGGATTTTAGGTGCAAGTGTTTTGCTGTTTTTCACCTAGTTTTCGTCCTGGGAATTGTACTAGCCGTGATACTGTACATCCCACAAGTGATTCAACAGCGAGTTCCTCGATACACCTGCACGATTAGGCGCACATTCGTAGGATAATAGTTGGTAGTTGTTGAGCAGGTAAGATTAGACTAGTGGCGATGCTCGTATCCATTCCGGCATCTCCCAGCACGTGGAATTCCAAGCATTGAACAGTCTCAATCTTAAGCAGCTACTATCAGTTAGCTGAGTCGATCTGCAACTTACGTGGTGCACGCTGCGTTGCAGAGTTAGTATAATTCGAAGAATCAATGGAGTGAATGGTAAGCCTTGTCAAGTTCTTCCGACTTCTGAAACGACCATTGCAGCAGTTGAAATATGACTCACGCTGAATTATGGCGTGCTTCATCCAGATGAAGTTCGGGTTCAATGGCACCTTGCATTGTTAAGATTCATCATAAATTACCTCAGAATTAATCATGCAATTGGTAGTCAGATTGGCGCATTTCAAGAGTGCTCAACGTTTTGTTTGAGCTGGTGCTGAAAATCTAGTTAAAGCAAGTCAGATGGTACGGTTGTATAATTTTGCTGAAGTGAAGTATCTTTTTTCAATCATGCGAGCTGTGGTCTAGGGCCCGGTTTCTGGTTTCGGATTTTTAGTTTGCGTACTTAACCCGTAAAGTTTCATTGTCCTCTAGGACAAAATGGATTTCAGGTAGGCTCCTATGGTCTCAATATTTGTCATGATTTTCTGAATCTCTTATTAAGATAGGAAAACTCATTAGCTTTTCAAAAATAAAATTTTAATTGGAGCTCACGAGCACAAGTTATGAAACAAAACCCCCTTTTTTTCATTGAGCAGGCAAAAAATCCTTTCAAAATAACTTAAAGTAAAAAATTTAAGTTTAATAGATTACGTTTTTATGTACATGGCAAGATTTTATTTAGTCCATTTGAATTTTTTTGAGAAAGTTATGAACAATCTTGTTTTTTAGGCAATTAGATCATCTTCTTGAAAAAAATAACTTGTAGAACTCATTTTTGACCTCAATTTCCACAATTTAAAAAAATAAAAAAATCTACAAGGTTAAGATCTCTTGCTAAAACAATCTCACCATTGAGATTAGTATATGTCAATTCCTTCTTAGAGCTATTAACAATTTAGATTTTCCTTCAATCTTGAACCTATTTCTATTTAATAATTTTTTAATGAATGAAAATTAAATGTTTTTTTTTTAATTTATTTATTCTAGAATCTCAAGTCAATTATTTATCATTCAAAATTACAAACTGAAAATCAATAGAGAAAAAATTATAAATAATGAAGGTTTAAAGCCAAATATTGTAGTTGAGCCAAGTGCAAAAAAATTTGTTTCCTTCACTTCAAACACAAATATCTTGCAATCCGCACCATCAAAGTTTGTGAAATTTCTGCCACACATTCTGATACTAGTCTAGTACCAAATCCTATGGTCAGATATTAAAAAACACTTTTCTTTTAAAACATTGTGCTCATTGCTATAGAAATGGTTGTTTTGAGTGGTTTTTGATGGAAAAGAGGCCTTGGGACTTTGGTGGCTTAAGTTTTGCAAGGTCCTTGTAAGTACGCTTAGTGACGTCCTGGATGCTGGACCATCTTGATGATAAAATCAATTCAGATTTTTCACTGGAAACTTGCGTGCATATGAATTGTGGTAAGTACCTTAGCGTGCCTCTCGATCGATCTTGAAGCAGCTCAGGAACATGAGTTTGAATCCACAAGACGAGTTCAGACAATTGCAATTGCGTGTATGAAAACCAGCATGAAATAAACAGTCTTATCCGATTTCTGAAACTAATTAAGATTCTTGAAAACTTTACCTATTCTAAATGTCACTTTTACAATTCAGAGGGGGTGGTTTGAAAATGGCACATGGAATGCCACCATTTTAACGAAATTCTCCATAAACTTAGAAGTATCTAGAGTTGTTGAATTTAAGAAAAAACAAGTGTACTACACAAGTGCAAAGACTCAAAAATTTATTACTTTTGAATATATGAAATTTGGAAAGGCGATCTAATGCCTTTGAATTGCATGTACGATGAATTCTGCAATTTTTTTGAGATTTTCCCAACAAAAAGCATTGTATGTGTATGTATTGATATTTACTTTGTATTTGTAAAATTGAAACTTAAAAATTCATCACCACCATTTTTTATCAACTGTCAATTAAAATGGAAATATTAATTAATGAATTTTTTTTCTTATGTCCAATGAAATAAACATTCATTTTTAAAAATTGACAAGTTTGATTGAAATTTGATTAAGGAAATGGCACTTGTAGAAGGGCAAACAAACATGTTTTTTGAGTAGGTCATGTGGAGACTTTCACTTGTGTTCAATTTTATTTAGGTTGCAATGAATAGATGGAATGATCTTCATTGATACTAGTGAAACAATGTTTGGAACCTTTTTGAATTATATTTTTTACAATAAAATCAATGAAATTGGTATAAAATGTTTTCAATGAAATGGCTAATATTTAAATCAAGATCAAGAGGATACTATTTTGTGAGGGTATTGAGCAATCCATACAATTGTCTTTATGGATGGTTTCTTGATTACATTTGATTTATGGCATTAGAAAGGGTACAAAATTAGTATCATTGCAAAATTAGTCCCTTTAGAAAAAGTTGGTGGAAATTAATACAATACAATATTATTTCAAACTTTAACTAAATAATTATAATAATTATAATATTTCCTAAAGGATCCAAAATTTAATAGGTGAATAATGAAAATTTTCAAGAGTTTATTATTGCATGAATTATATGAAATAAATAAACAACATCTGAGCTTACTAAAAATTTTTGGTCTAATTTTTCTTTAACAAATAATATGACTAAGTTGGTGACTTGGTGCTTCATGATAATTGTATGAAGTTCCAAATCAATTCACGTAAAGATGACAAGAAAAAAACTTATAGAATTGAAGACATGATATTTTGTTTTATTTCAAACCATATTCTTTTTTGCTTCAAAAATTCAAAATCTACATTTTTAAAAATGTACTAGACTCTCTTACATATATTTTTGGTAAACCACCATAATCCCATACTCTTGGTCAAAAAAAATCCTTGAACCTTATTTTGTAGGTGGTTAAATTTGTGTTTCAAATGCCATATTCATTATATTGAGACTTTTTGCAATCTCATTTTTATCTTCAACTTGAAGATAAACCACTCTATCTCATTATTAGTATTTTTTATAAATAGGTAACAACACCAACTTTTAAAATTTCATTTTAGAATCAGTATTTGAGCATTATTTATTCTTGGTTTCAATTATTATTTTTATAAATGAATTTATAATATCTAGCATTCTATCTCAAAATCTCAATATAACAAATGTGGTCATTTCAATACTTGTCCCAATTGATTGTAGAACTCCAATTTCAAAAATAAACTCAAGATTTTCATTCTTCATAAATAATAAGTTTTAATCGTTTTATCCAAGGCCAAGCATATAGGTAATTGGTTTTCTCTATTTGCTCTCATACATGTGACTTTACTAAATTCTTGTACCCGACTATGAAGATTGGCACTTCATGCCAAATATTTAATTAAAGTTGAGAATTTTTTTTTGGTAAATGCTAGAAATAGAAATATTTTCTCAAAATTTGTATTTTCACCAATCAAATTTTTTCTTAAAAGATTTCCCTAACATACCAACATTTGGTTTTAAAATTATTTTTTGTCGACTTTGGTAGTTGGATACTAATAGGAAATGCAATTGCAAGTTTGGATTGCATGGGTGTACAATGCCTCTATATGGGGCGTAAGTAGGCCTTGGAATTCCAAGGCCAATCACAAACCCATACACACACATGCACCTATTATGTGTGCACCTATTATGTGTGCACCTACAAAAGACAACCTTCCGGGCACAATCATGTGACATTAAATGTTTTGGGAGGCATTAGAGGGGCATTTTAGGCCATTCTCCATCCTATGAACCATCTAGTGTTGGCCAAAAAAATAATAATTAAAAATTATTTAAATCTTATTAATTTTATTTTTATTACTATTTAACATAAAAGTCATATTGCTACATCAAATTGTTGTTGTGGTTGAGTTCTCATAGCATTAGAAAAAATATGAGCCATTAGTTGGGCTACCACAAAGTGACAATCCAGTCTATTCTTTGAGGTCTAAAAAGCCTATAGAATACATCACATGTGTGCAGTCAAAGTGTGTGAATTTCAGCAAATGCAATTGAATTTCCATTCTGCCAGATTCTAAAAAACATTTAAAATACATTGGGGCAAAAGAGTACAAGTAGTTAAATACAAGGTTAATTCAAAAATTATACATGTTATGTTGAATTAAGTTGAATTTAGTAAAATTCAACCAAATTAAGTGACTTAAGAAGCTAGTTGCCAAAACCAAAGGCAACTGGCTTCAAAATCTATTTACTTAATTTTAAATGTTTGAATAAGAGGAGATGAGCCGCTCTTTATACAAGTAGGGTAGTAGTGGATGCAACTATCCATATGAAATATGTAAATTAGGAGGAATAAGAATTCAACCACTCATACTTAATCCTCCTAATTTATATATCCCACATGGATAGTTGCACCTACCACTACCCCACCTGTATAAAGGGTGGCTCATCTCTTTCACCAACTTATGAACTTAGGGGGTGCACTTTTCCTTTTTTTGATGTTAGTGTGTGAACAAAACTTTGAACCTCCTATATATTTTTTGAATTTTAAATAAAATTAAATGATTTTTTTTTGAAGTAAATGAAAATGAAAAAATTAAATGATTTTTTTTATTTAATATTAAAATAAAAAAACATAAACTTTCAAAATAAACACTTAATTTTAAAGAAATATGTACCCTAGTAACACCAAATTCAACCATGAGATAAGACAAGAACTTCATGAAGCACCTCTAAAACTTACGATGACTTTCATATAAAGAGGAAAAATAAACAAACAAAAATATGAATCTATTCATCATTTAAAAATTTGATGTTGGAGCACTTAGGGTTTAACCCCCAACCCATAAGAGCTCAAGTGACCATTTATTGAGTTAGTACCCTACTTCAAAGGCTTCTTGAATCCATAAATTTTATTTATTTTTAAATTAGTATTTTCCTTCCATAGTTCATCTAGTTTCTTTCCATAGCCAAAAAGTTCTTGATTTGGACAAAAATTCCACCTTCTTTGATTTTTTAAGGTAAATGACTTCCAAAATGTTCTCTATATCTTGTTGTAGATGAAAGTCCTTAATAGAAGGTGTGTGCAAGGAATATCTATCATGTGACAAAATTTCATGACATTTGGAATACAAGTCAAAAGTTATGGTCTAATATGTTATTTATTTTGAACTAATTAGTTTGTGCAAACCAAAAAAAAAACTTTTTTCAAAACTTTAAATTTGAAATTGGTTTTCTAGATTTACATATATTCAATTTAATCATTTAAGTGGAAGTTAAGAGGTTTTTCAGTTTGTAGGCAATTATGGAGCCTCTACTCTAAAATAAACTTTGAAGTCATTTATTGAACTCAGTTTTCAATATTTTTGAAAAAAACAAAATCTTAGGATGTAGATTATTTAACACAACATAGCAACCATAGGGATTTTATCTTGCAAATTACATGGTAGAAAATTCTAAAAAAAATTCCACATCTTTTCAAACTAGTTTAGTACAAGATCTTGTGGTTACATGTGTCCAAAAATGTTTTTTTTCCAAAAGTTGGTACTTGTATTCAGGGTTGTCCCCGTTACGTCGCGTCCGTCCGTCAGGATGTCCGGACGGACGTCAGGATCCATCCCCGGCGTCCGTCAGGATGAAATCCAAATGACAACCGGCGACAGAGGATGATTCAGACTACAGAAATGGATGGACAAGCTTCGTCGCCGGGAGCTCTGGACGGCTGCGATGGACGGTCGGATGAACGGTCGATGTGGATGGTTGGGCTGGACGGTCGATCTGGACGGTCCGGTTGGATGGCCGAGATGGCCCGTCGATCTGGATGGTCCATCTGGACCGTCGATCTAGACGGTCTGGCGAAACGGTCGATCTAGACGGTCTGGTTGGACGGTCGATCTGGACGGCATGGCTAGACGGTCGATCTGGATGGCGTGGCTGGACGGTCGATCTGGACGGTCCGGCTGGACGGCCGAGATGGACGGTCGAACTGGACCGTCGATCTAGACGGTCTGGCTGGACGGTCGATTTGGACGGTCGATCTTGACTGTTGATCTAAACGGTCTGGCTGGACGGTCGATCTGGACGGTCGATCTAGACCGTCAATCTAGACGGTCTGGCTGGACGGTCGATTTGGACGGTCAATCTTGACCGTCAATCTAGACGGTCTGGCTGGACGGCCGAGATGGACGGTCAATCTGGACCGTCGATCTAGACGGTCTGGTTGGACAGTCGATCTGGACGGTCTGGATGGACGGTCGAGATGGACGGTTTGGCTGGACGGTCAAGATGGACGGATTGGCTGGACGGTCGAGATGGACGGTTTGGCTGGACGGTCGAGATGGACGGTCTGGATGGACGGTTGAGATGGACAGTTTGGCTGGACGGTCAAGATGGACGGATTGGCTGGACGGTCGAGATGGACGGTTTGTCTGGACGGTCGGGATGGACGGTTTGTCTGGACGGTCGGGATGGACGGGCTTTGAATTTGTTGCACTTAACTCCTAAACATCTAGACTCTTCTCCCAAAATGACAATTTGGAAAATACCATTATAAAGTATGATTTAGAAGAATATTTTGGAATTGGTATACAAACAGAAGTTGTAGATTTTGAGTTGTAGATTCCATCCGTAAGGTTAGATCCACCAATGCTATCACCAATCTTTTTCTATACATTTTGAAAGGAAAAATTCAAAATTCCTTCAGAATTCAATTACAAACAAAATATTATCATTCTTCGATTGAAATTTGTTGGAATGGACTTAAAATGAGGTTGCGTTGACATGGTGATTTTTTGAAATTTTTATACTCTTTACATCTATGACCTCATTTTTGCAAATTCAATTTTGAACTAGGGTCAATGCAAGTTGACCACTTGACACACTTCCACATTTGTAATTTTAGAAAAATGTGTATTCTAAGAACAACAAATCTAACCATTAGATAAGACATGAACTAGTCAACTAGATAAAGTATCACCAAAAATTAGGATGACTTTGATCCAAGCAAAAACCAAACTGAAATAGGAAGCTGAATTTGTTCATCGTCCAAAAAATGGTTAACCCCTACATGCCCAAGGCACCCAAATCTGGTGTTGTTCAAACTTTGAAGTTAAAAAGTTGTTCTTGAATTCTAGTTATAGCATCAATAGTCTGTTCTTAAAAATATGTGATAGTGATTTTTCGATTCTAAACTTTGTGCAAGGGTACCTATTGCAATCTTGACTTGTTGTAGTATTGAGAGGTCTTGGAAATGTGCCTCAAAAACATTGGATCTTGGAGGAAAAATCACATTCAAAATTCATTTAAAATTAAAGAAAATTATGGTATAGATTTTTAAAAGGCATAAATTGATTGGGGTTATACATATTAGGTCCTCTAATCTCATATTTGTTTGGTCACCAATTTTTTAAATTGGACTTGTGAAAAGAAGATTGTAAGACTTCACATCATTTTTTTAGTTTTAGCACCCTCCTGGGCAAACATTATAATCTTTTACTCCATAAATGATATTGTTTAGGATTTTTTTTCTATGAGGTAACTAACATACCTAGTTCGAATTTATACAATTACAATTTTTTGAAAATTGATACACCTAATGAAAATGTTGACATGTTGTTCAATTTAGAGCAAATTCTACAAAACTCAAAGCAAACCTTGGGCATCTAGGATTCTAAGGATAAGGGATTAGAGTTCGTTATTGAATTTCTAATTACAAAACTTGCTAAATTGATTTTACATTGTTTGGCAAGAAATAAAAAAATAATAATCCATGAGGGTTCTACCATCTAAGGATATAAGATTCTTCTACACTAATAGGAAAACGGCCAATGGATTAACCCAAAAGACAAAGGCAAAGCAACAATACACGAGGGGAAAAGAAAATGATAAATGTACAATGTTTTATAAATCCATCAAAACATGGTACATTGGTTTAGGCTTTACATTGCTCTACTTTGTACAACTTTAGAAATTTAATTCTATGCATCTATCTATTTGTACACAATGTCATCCAAAACTATCTATTCTATTTCTTCAATTACAATGCCTCGTGCTATGCTGCCTCTCAAAAATCTTTGCAACTTTTCTCTTGATTGCAAAGTCGTCAAAAGCTGAAGTGCGTCATAATCGTATCTGTTGTGTAAATAGGAGAAAATGGCACTCACAAGTGCAGGCTCATGGAAGGTATTGTCTTCAATGTAGTTCATTTGTTCCTCAAAACTCAATTCACCTTCGAATCCGACAGGCATGCCTTGAGAGTTAAACATTATGCCTTGTGGATGTGGTGTACGCACAAAAATGGAGAGGTCTGGGTCCCAATGTCCACCAGCAATTTGACTAAAATATAATCACCGCCCTGGATCACCATCTCCAATTACCTTTTTAATCACCTCTGTCACCGCGGCATCATTCTCCCAGTGTATCTCCGCAACCGTTCTTGCCGGGAGGTGTCGATTGTCGTGGCTCCACTTCCAAAGCCAAGTCATGTCCATCCCCCAATGCGCTCTATTCGCGGGCCCCGGCAAATTTTCTTCATTGTGCTCGTAATGTTCAGGCATGTGGGCTTGGAGGCCAAACATTTTGTACAGCCTCGGATGAAATGGAGCCTTGCATTGTGCACATCTTTTTCGGGTGACCATGTGTGGAATGAGGCACATGGGGTGGTATAAATGGCCACATGTACCAAGATGCCATCCACCCTCAGGGCCAAATGGTTCTTGGCAAAGCATACATGTGGTGCCATCTTGTACAAAATCGGGAACCAAAGGCCACACTAGTAGCCTAATCCCATCGCCGTTCGCTGGCTCGTATCGATAGCGCTCCGTGTCGAATTGGAATTCCAAGTCTGGAGAACTATTCCAATCGATGCTTGCATTCTCGAGCTTCACTGGCAAATCATCAATGAACATTTCTTCCATTCGAGGCCACGAGGTCAAGCCAAAGTAACGTTCGCCGCCATCATTGAACTCCGCAGCCACTCTCTTCACTTCACGTTGCATCTGCTCAACCTCGCTTAGTGCTAAGCTGCATGTCAACTTCATGTTGCACATTTGAAGCAGCATGCATTCCTTCTGCGGGTTTTGGACCAACCGCATATTTTGAGCAATTAATGCGGTCATGGTTTGCTCCAAGCCAGCTTGAGCTGTAGTAAGCACCACCACATCTGCCTCGGCTTTGTTGGCGCGAAGTTCCAAAGCCCGTATAGCGTTTGTCAATTCTTCAACGTGGGCTTTAGTACTTCCAACCTCTGCTTCAGCTCGCTCCGCACGTGCACGCATAATATCCAACGTGGCACCTCCAACACTTGGAAACAAGGACCGTGGCCGCACCCTAAACTCGTTTGCATTGTTGGGGCCTGCTGTATCTTCGTCTGCACCGTATGTAGCACGTTCGACCACCACATCAAGTGGTGGAATTTCGTCCATACTCAACCGTCTTTCACGTGCTACGAGGTTGGCCTCGCGTGCGATGAGTCTTGCATTCTCATCCATAAGGGCCTGCACCCTAGCCCTTTGCCCTTCCAACTCTGCAGCATGTTGTCGTAATGCGGCTTCCTTTTCTGCTTGCAGTGTTTGGACTAATTGTCGCAAGCGAAGTACTTCATCACCTTCACCTTCCACTCTACCAATCGCATCTTCATTGGGTAGGTCTTCTCCAGTGCCCATGCCACCCTCTACCTCCATCACCTCCATCACCTCCATCCCAGATTGCTCCACTTGCTCTTCCGGGTTTTCTTGCACATTGGGTACATTGTCCAATGGCACGGCAAGGTTTGGTGGAATGCTGCGAGGTCTATTTGGTGATTGACCATGACGCATCTTGCCGAGGAAGGTTCTCCAATCCACATCCTTCCCAAGAAAAACTTCCGCATATGCCATTTGGCACAACGAAAGGGTCCCATCTCTTCTGGATCTCGAACCCCAAATCGCCAATGCCACTTCAATCAATCTCTTCTTGAAGTGCGGATGTCGGCACTGGTCGAAATTTACAACCCTGCATTTCATATTTACCTCGTACCGGTCAGGTGCCCAATGGCGGTTGATGTGGGCCCAATCTACGAACTTCCGACACGTCACTCTTGTCCACGGTGAATCTTCATTCATCCACCCCTCGTTTGCTAGAATCTCCGGGGCATTGAGTGTGCCCCAATCTAAGGTTGCCCTGTTCCCCCTCTTCTTTCTATTTACGGGCTCACCTCCATGTCCTGAACCTCGTGCTGCATCCTCTCCGTCCATTTTGGATACCTGTCCAAAATTTCCCTGTACCTGTAGTCTGTTTGCGGATACACTGACAATTTGCTTTGCCTTCTGTTGCGTGAAGACAACTGAAAAGTGGCAAAACAAATGCCAGATGTATAACACTTCCTCTCGAATTACAATGCAAAGCTTTCTCAAGCAAGGACAAAGCAACTCAAAAGAGGAAGCGATTTCAAATGAGGCGGATAAACATACTTATACCTCCGAATTACCGACCCAATTACGCCCGGTGATTAGGACGTAATCATGTTGTCCAGCTCGAATCCAGCCCGTCCAGGGATGTGGGACGGCCCTGGAATGGATGGTCAATCCGTCCACGAAGGTTCAGGACAGGTTCGGAAAGCCGTCCAGAGGTTCGGGTCAGGTTTGGAAAGCCGTCCGAAGGCTCGGGGCGCCGAAAAGAAGATTGGAAAATCATTACGGCGCCGTCCGCGATGGCGAAAAGATGATTGAAAAATCATTACGGTGCCGCCCGCGAGTTCCTTCGACGGCTTGCTCATCCTACTGGACGGCCTGCCCGTCCCCTCGACGGCTTGCCCGTCGAGCAGGACGGCCTGCCCGTCCCCTTGACGGCTTGCCCGTCCCCTCGACGGCTTGCCCGTCCCCTCGACGGCTTGCCCGTCCCCTCGACGGCTTGCCCGTCCCCTCGACGGCTTGCCCGTCCCCTCGACGGCTTGCCCGTCCCCTCGACGGCTTGCCCGTCCCCTCGACGGCTTGCCCGTCCCCTCGACGGCTTACCCGTCCCCTCGACGGTTTACCCGTCCCCTCGACGGCTTGTCCGTCGAGCTGGACGGCCTACCCGTCCCCTCGACGGCTTGCCCTTTGTGTGTTCATGATTGAAATTTTCTATTGCTACTACCAAATGATGTGAAAAATTCATTCAATTGAAGCAATTTTGGATCTTTCAACAAAGTTGTTTACAAAGTTTTTGAGATTTACAAGTTTTCTTTTCAATTCTTCAATTTGTTTTGCCATTGTTTGTAACAATTGAATCAAATTAGTAATGCATTTTATTATATATTTTATCTTTTACAACATTCACCATTGGATATATTTCATTCATGATTGAATAAATATTTATTTTATATTTCAATATATTCTTATTTATAAAAAATTTATATAAAGATTTTAATAATTTGGATTTGAAAATTTATTGGAATTTGTGTTCTGCATTTTGTCAAATACATTAAAATTCTAATAATACATGTAGATCTTTTACATATTGCCCATTGCATATATTTTATTCATCATTCAATAAATTTCTATTGTACATTTCAATATATGCTTATTTATAAACAAAATTATATAAAGATTTTAGTATTAAATAGAAGGTTTATTGAAACTTTTATTTGAAGGTTTATTGAAATTTGTGTTCTTTATTTTATCTAATACATAAAAATTCAATAAAATTCAAATGATGAATGTGTAGCATAGCAAGCGCCAACCACTATCATACTACTAAAATCACAAGGTCCTTTGTAATACCATAATTTTACACAGTGTGATATTACAGAGGCCCAATACCTTTATAATATCACATTTTAACACCGTATAATAATACAAAATTGCAACAGCCACTCCACTTCTGTAACATCACATAGTGTTAAAATGTGATATTATAAAGGTACAGGGAATATTATGGATGTTAAGGTAATCTTGGCTTCACACTTCATTCAACTTGCATGGTTCGATGATTTTGAGAATTAACTAGCGGTTATATGAGGATGTCAGTATTTCCATTTAAAGATTATATATTCTTTAATTATCTACATTCTATTCTGTGAAACACCATATTGGTTCACTTTTAATGTAATAGGAAATAAGTAAAATATAGATATGAGTTTTAGATTCAAAAGTGTTAGTATCCTAAATTAAACTAAAACCATTAGTTAGAAGACTTTTAGTATATAGGACAAGAAACTAGATCAAAATTTCAACCCAAAGGACAAATGTAATATATTACGGTTTTCGGCGAAACATTTGTTAGAAAACTATATGAAATATTAGAAGACATTCATCTATTTTTGGATTTGGTCTTACTTCAATTTGAAATTATTTGCTAAAATCACATAAAGTTGAGCATCATGAAATAGTCTTAAAAGGAAAATAAGAAAGAGCATTTAAGGTATAGGTTTAGGATATAGGGTGTGGGGTTTAGGGTATAGGGTACAAAGTATAGCGTATAGGGTTTAGGATATAGGGTTTAGGGTTTAGGGTATAGGGTATGGATTATTAGAGTTTAGGGTTTATTTGGAAACATAAATTAGAGTATAAGTTTATCTTTCAGCATAGATAGGGGAAGTCCTCTTGTTTTGGTGTATTGGATCAAATGCAAGAAGTAGGAATGTTTGTAATGAATCAATGATTCTATATTATACATTTTTTTTCGGCGTTTTTTAGATATCTTTTTTAATGAACGATTTTAAAATTAAGTTTACGATATCAGAGTTTAGCTTTTAGAGGGCCATTTTGTCTTTGATTCTGTATATTTGATATGGACTTAGTAAATTAGTGAATGTTTGTATGTTTGAATTGAGTACATGGAGGTTGAATATTCAAGAAATACTAAATTGTGAAATTGTTAGGTGCACTTACATATAGGGAAGCTTGGGATCAAATTACAATAATCCCAAAGGTGAAATTACTCTATATGGAATTCTAAAATTCATTGCATTTAAATTTGATCTATATAAATTATTTAAGTTGTGAGGGGATGCCTTGATCGTTGTAATACAAACATTGGCCACGACTTTCTTATTATGGGTGCAAATGAAATGACCCAATTTTTTATGTGAACATCAAAAATATTCCAGGTCTTAAATTAAGATGTTTTGAATATGGCCTTTTGTAATTTTGGTCTATGTTTTTCCCTTTATTTATGTGCAACTAAATAAAATTCCATTTTATTCGAGCCTAAACCCTAAACCCTTCATCTGCATTTGAATGTCATTATTGGTATTTATTTGTACATCCATAGGAACAAACGTGAACATTTAATTGGCACTCCAAAACTTCCCGCCACTATAGACAATGTAGTAGTTCAAACATGGACACCTGTCCTGACAAGTCCCAGGGTCTTGTACAAGATAATTGAGAAATTCCCCGAACAAGGATTCGCAATTAATTCCATGCTCCAGCACTTTGGGCGACAGCTTGTTCCGACGGTCTTTTCGTCCCCTGGACGCCCGTAGATGGGGGACGGAGTCCGTCCTCTTGACGGCATGACCGTCGATTTGGACGACGCGACCGTCCACTCGACGGCATGTTCGTCCTGTCGACGGCCTGACCGTCGATGCGGACGGTATGACCGTCCTCTCGACGGCCTGTCCGTCGATCTGGACGACGCGACCATCCACTCGACGGCCTGACCGTCGATGTGGACGGCATGACCGTCCTCTCGACGGCCTGTCCGTCCTCTCGACGGCATGACCGTCCTCTCGACGGCCTGTCCGTCCTCTCGACGGCATGACCGTCCTCTCGACGGCATGACCGTCCTCTCGACGGCATGTCCGTCTTGTGGACGGCATGACCGTCCTCTCGACGGCCTGTCCGTCCTCTTGACGGCATGTCCGTCCTCTTGACAGCATGTCCGTCTTGTGGACGGCATGCCTATCCAGCTCGACGGTCATGCCGTCGAGAGGAAATGGGTATATAGAAGGGGGTTGGATTCATTTCTGCCATAGTCTCTCTTGCTCTGACGGTGCTCGCTTGTCTTGGATTGATTGCAATCCTTGCTTGGGAGCGCGGGTGCTTGTGAGAGGCTGGTTTGAGGAATAAGGGGGCGGTTTTTCACTTTGTGGAATCCGAATTCCTAATTCCTCTGGATTATCACTACTATCACAATGGCTGGTCGCGATTTCTCGAAGAGGAAGGTTGATGCGTGGTTTTCAGGAATTGGAGATGGAACGAGTTTGGACCCGTCTGCGGAATCAGAAAGCCAGATTTCAAAGGCTGTAGCTGCAGAAGGAGCCATAGCAATTATGGGTGCAGGAGAGTCTTCGAAGTCGAAGAAAAAACAACGGAAAAGGCACAAGGCCACAAATCCAGAGAAGTGGCCAAGCAAGGTTGCAACGCGCAAATTGCATGAAGTGGCACTGGGTATTTTTGAGCAGTATTCGATTCCGCAGTTGAACACAACATATGTGTCGCGCGGATTACAGGGGGTGGATGCCATCAAACAAAAGTTCCACCACATGTTTTGGACAACAATGAGCGAGGATGAGTGGTTGGAAGACCGTACAAAGGAATCCTTCAATCATTGGCTGGAGTCACAAGTGCAAACGTGCATCTTCAACCTTGCCCAAGTTGCGGAAAAAATCAAAGGCTTTCAAAAGAGTGTAGTTCCCAAACAACAAGCATTGAATTTGTTGCACAAGAAGGTGTATTGGTGGCATGAAGCAATGCAGGGACTATCTTCAAACAACATCCGTTCTGCTCCGTGGTTTTAGCAAAGTCAAAACTTGGCCTTTGGTCAACAAGCTGCGGGTGGAGTGGTTTTTCTTGAAAGAGAAGTTGTGGTGGTTCCGTTGTCTGGCCATAACAAACAAGGGGGGCACGGGAGGGTGCGCAAGGTTTGTCTTCAGAATTCGAACCATATTCCCGAGAATATGGAATTAGCTGGGAAGTCGGCCGTGCGCGTTGATGACTTGAAGAAGTCAAGGGAGAAGTTGTCCATTGAGGCATTGGTTTGTCCATGCGATCATCCAGGGGTCATCAAATTCTTTGCCATAAATGACATGACCATGGAGTGTTATTCTCAATGGTGGAATGGAGGTACTCTGGGCGCCATGTTTACCCTTGATGAGAAGACCCGAGATCCAGACGAAATTGGGGAGGTGACTTACCATGCAACTCCACAAACAATGCAAGCTATGAAACGACTTATGGCATACAGACGGAAGCGCACCGAACTTGCGTGGGCGTTGCTCTACATTGTGGATGCAGTGCAACAATGTTCAGTACTGCACAACGACATCACACCGGAGAACATCATGCTTCACTTTCCGAATGACGATGGAAGAACTGTGTGGATTGATCTATGTGATTGGGGAATGGGTAGCCGCATCAATGAAGAAACCCCTTCTCTTTACCAATTCAGTTGTGCAAATAAGTTGCAGGCAACTCGCAAGCAACGTTGGTGGGTGGCTCCGGAGTTGATGTACATGGTTGGAGAGACAGGAACTTCAACATCTCCTAGTCGCATGGGTAAGCCACCATCTATTAGTATACACACGGATGGATACTCCATAGGGAGATTGGCTATGAAGGTATGGAAAAAGGATCGCGAAAATACAGAGATGATTTCTGACCATACGGCATTTGGTACATTTCAAGCGACACTGGGTGAATTGTGCAAGGTGGAGCCACTACAACGACGCTCAGTGACATTTGCCGTGCAACGTCTAAGTGGTGCTCCAACGTTTTGGACACCACCCGTGGATTGCTACCGCGAGGCCCGGAAAGAACAAGACCTTCAAGATGACTAAGTGTGCAATGAGGATTAGATGATAGTGTATTACCATAAATTTGCAAAATTAATGTTTTCTTAGCAAATGTGGTTATTATAGTATCGGCTTGAGGACATCCATAGCAATGTAGCACACTTTGTGCCTTCAATCCATTTTGTACTCGTTTTTATATATATATAAATGTATTTTATCTAAACATTGAGTGTATCTTTTTTTTATCACACCTCAAACAAGTAAACAACTACAACAAACACCTTGAAGTCAAATTTGACTATCAACCCAAATTTATCTTTTTATTCAAAATCAATAGAATATTTTAATATTTTTGGCTAGTATAAGAATCCATTTTCTAGTTATGCCTTTTTTAATTTAATGAAAAAATCTATTTATTTTGATTTTAGAAAAGCTAAACATGGAAATCAAATCATATTAGTTACAATATGTATCAAAATAAATTGAAATCCTTACCATAAATGAAGGATAGAATGAAAGGAACAAAAGTACTTCATATTAATGCCGATTTCAATATGTAAGGTATTGAGCCTCAAAATCCATTGCATTTGAAAACATGAAGATCCTATTGTCTTTTGAAAAACATTCAACGTCTTCCATGCCTAAGAACGCGCCTAGAAGTATTGGCCGTTGCTTCTGCTACAATTGGTTCATTACCACCACTTTCTACTCGTGGACCTTGTCGAGGCACTGTCCCTAGATAATCACTATCTCCTGGAACCTCACCATCTTCGCCTATACTAGCACCGATGGACTCGCCATCATCACTGGATGTTGCACTACCACTTTCGCTAGAGGCATTCGAATTTCGATTTCGTTGTGGTCGAATTATAGAAGACAATGTTCGAAGAGGCCGTTGGCTCGTTGCGTCCATAATGCCATCTATACTAGGCCCTCCTATGTGAACTTCTCTTGAAAATGGTTGGGATGCCGCTTCTTCTCTCGTTAGTCTTCTACGTGTTCTAGGACTCACACGTTGACTAGTAGTACCTTCATGTCGTGGATGCTTCCCTCGATTATTGGCACGTGTAGATGGGTGCAATGAAGTCGGGTTTGTAGTCGTACGCTGGGACACCATACTAGCCAATCGTGTACCTATCGTTGAAGTGGGTCCATGTAGACGAACTCCGGAATTAGATGGCCTGGCTGAATTTTGGATTTGTAGATTCTCTAGTATTGGTGTTTGACGTTGTAGTGCAACATCCCCTTGACTTGGAGGGGGCATATCTAATTCTCCACCATGAGGGGGCCCTTCTCCGTGGGTGGTCCTCGTAGGCAATGATTGTGGTACTACTACGTCTTGTTCACGTCCTCTTTCCATGTCAACACTATCTCTTTCCATTGGGGCATCAACTTGTACATCGATAGGATCTGGATTTAGTGGTCTCGGTGCCACAATGTCTTCATTCGTATTTCCCCCGCTTGGCCCAACATTCCACCCTTGTGGCATTTGTGGTGGACTTCCATCATATCCCTCGTGGTCATTGTCGTTATTATCCCCCTCTTCAAAGTCAAATACAGATGCATCAATTAGAGGACGCACTCCTCTCACCCCCTGAAATCCATGGAATGGTGGATCATCGCCATCATTGGAACTATCATCTGAATCGTCATCATTGGGGTTAGAGCGAACCGAACCACGGTCTAGACCATCCGATTCATCGGTCATAGAATCTTCTGACATCATGTTCTCGGTATACCACCTTGTCGGATTTGTTGCAGCCCTTTCTCTAAGAGTTTTGGAATTGGTGTAAATGTAAACCAATTCCTGAGCACGCTCTGATGTCAGTCTATTGCGTGATTTGTTGTGGACAAACGAATACATGCTCCAATTGCGTTCACACGACGATGCAGAGCACACTTGGGCGAGGATCTTTTTTGCAATTGGTGCAAGTGTACGAGCACCGGCTCCGAGAAGGTCCCACCATTCGTGAGGCTGCAAATTTAAAGTGTTTACATCGGGAAGTCCACCAAAAATGCCCCGACGATCTCGAAATGCTTGGTACTCAGACAAAGCTGAAGCAAATGCTTGATCTGGAACAGCCAATTTACGCAATACTCTCAATATGCCTTCTCTTGCCTCGTCATCATCCATTAGCAAAACTTCGTCAAGTAAAAAAGGATTCAATAGAGCCCCAGCATAATGCAAATCTGTCCTTAGCATGTTCCAACGCTTGTAGAAATCATCGATGGTAGAAATTGCATACCGTGGTTTCAAAGAAAATGGTGGATCCCGTAAAGATAAAACATGCTTTTCCACCTTTTTCATCACAAGCCATGCCTTGTCTAAGCATGGGTGCTTGCCATCAAACTCTCTAAGAGCAACCAATACGGGCTCCACTATGTGTACAAAGTTTAAACATCTCCTCCAAAATTCATCCGTTCGTACATACCGTCGCACATCGTTGGCTTTTATTTTCTTTTCCTCTGATGTCAATCTCTCTGTGTACTCATTCCATTGCGGATCGTGGACTGTTGATTCTATCGCTACCCTCACATGTACCAAACGCTCAATCATAAGGAACATGGTTGCAAAGCGTGTTTCAACGGGATTCTTCAAAATGAGATTAGGAGAATGTCGTCGAAAAATTGCAAGTGTCATGTGATGTGTGCGAATGTATTTCACAATTGACTTGGCTTTCTTGACCATATTTTTTATCCAATCTTGTTTGCCCCAATCTTCAAGTAGAAGGTCAAATGCATGTGCTGAACACCCTTGAAAATATAAGTGTGGAAATCGACGAAGTAACAAAGCACTAGCAGCCAACATGTTCCCTGCATTGTCTGTACAAACTTGTACCACATTTTGCGCCCCTACCCTGTCAATATAATCACCCATGCAATTAGCCACATAAGTAGCATCTTTGCGTTCGCCTGTTGTGTCTATGGATCCAAGAAACACCTCTCCACTTGTACATGCCAACATGACATTCATCAATGGTCGATGGTTGACATTGTCCCATCCATCAGAGCATATTGTAACGCCGTACTTGTGGATTGGTGCCTTTGTCTTCTCCGCTACCATTGCCGCCACTTCGTCTTTTGTAGATTTCATGAGGTTTGTACGAAGTGCATGGTACGCTGGAGGTTTGTAGCCAACTCTCGATTTTGATGTTGATTTCACGGCATCCAAAAAAGCCGGATGCCTCGCTACATTGAAAGGTATATTGGCTTCATAGAAGAACTTAGCCCACTTTTTGTCTAGTACTTGCTTGTTTGATGTATTCATTCCTTCTTGCACAGACAATTGCCTCATTGATCGATTGTGGGCCAAACTCGGGTTGGGTGCGTCTGATGATCGTACTTGAGAGCTTTGTCCCCTAGTGTTTTCTCCTCCATCGTTTCCTGAGATTGAGGCATCAGGTTCTTGTTCACCACGTACAACACTCGGAAGTACCATTGATGGAGATGTCACTTCCACATCCTGTCCACTCTTGTCCGAAGTGCTTGCAGGTATATCCCCTCCGCAATTAAAAAACATTAGCTTCACGACTGCACTAACTTTAGTGCAGGCTCTCACTCCAGGGAGCTTGTCTATTCGTCGGTACCCCAAATGGAAAAGCAATCGATCTTTTCGATAGCTTAGCAAAGCTTCGCAAAACTTGCAAGCAACTTTTCCATCCACTCGTAGTGTGTACCAAGGTTCCCAATGTGATCTTCCTCCACCCATTGCTCTTATCTATTCTTTCCTACTTGCCCCTGCACAAGAAAGAAGATTAGTATTCTGTATAAAATGCGATGTAGAAGCAATACTTGTTGCTCTCACAACAAGTGCCACCACAACACATTCTTCTTGGATTTTGCTTTACCGCAATGGTTGTACTCCAACCAAGTCATGAAAGCCAAAATCATCAAGGAAAAGTAATCTTGAATAGGTGTAAGTCCTTAATATACACCTTTCAGGGCGATTTTAAAACCCTAAAACCCAGCTAGACGGACTGACGCAGGCGGCTGATGTGTCGACGGGTGGACCCTAAGCCCAACGGAAACGGCCTCCCGTCCTGGGGACGGCTTCTCGTCCTGGGGACGACTTCCCGTCCTGGAGACGGCCTGTCGTCCGGGGGACGGCTTACTGTCCGGGAGGCCGTCCAGGAGTCCGTCCACAGCTGGACAGACTTCATCCATGTTGAAACGGTCACGTCAGTATTGGTGACGGATCTTGACGACGTCACGACACGTCAGGACGGACGCATCATGACATCCGGACGTGAAAAGCCCACGTCACGTCCGGATAGACAACCTTACTTGTATTAGAAATGGCAATTTGATAGAATTTTGGGAGAAAATATAGTCAAGGAACTTAAGGGGTTAATCAAATGGTTCTCCATTTGTCCAAGCAAAGAATGAAAATGAAAATAAATTTAAAAATTAGAAAATTGAGAATTTATTGAGTGTATTTAAACTTTTCCCATTGTAGCAATATAATTGTAGTATTGAAACAATTCAATAACAATACAATTCTAACTTTGAAATTTAGATTACAAGAAAATTATTTCTAGTTGGATTCAAACAAAACTATTAATAATGAAATAGCTCAATAACAATTATATTACAATGGACAACAATAAAAGAATTAGCAATAGGATAGCAATAGGATTGTATCATTATAAATTGTTGCAATAATGCAACAATAATGTTTTTAGATTGTTTCACTTACAATTCAAAATTCAAAACAAATTCAAAACAAATTCAAAACAGTAGTCAATCAACACTAAAATAGTATTGAAAAATTTATTCATGTTTTCAATATTGCAACAGGTTTGCAAATCAAAATTGTTACACTGTATAGGACTTCAATATTTTTGCAATAATTTCATAGAAGCAATACTGCAGTAGAAGATATTGTTTTAGCACTACAATGTGTTTGAAACAGTCTTGCTTCTGTCTTGAAAACAAAAGTAATTGCCATTGCACTCTTACAACACTATTGCAATTGTTTTCATTTTTTTGATGTATTTCTAATTAAAAAATTGCAATCCACACTCATCATCAGGTAAGTTTCTTCATAGCCTTTGTGCACATGCTTGAGTTTCATTTCCCAAGCTCTTCCTCCATGTCATAAGAAGATCATTTTGGACCAAATTATTAAGGCCAATCAGAAGATCATTTGGGGATGGAGGGAGTATTAGAGGTGTTCATAGACGTTTTGCACTTGTTAAGGTAATGAAAAATGTTGAAGGACCTAATTGTCTTATCATTGCAAATAAACTTATTTGAATTAATAAACTACCAAAAAATTAAGTTGAAAAATTAAGTTGAAAAATTAAGTTGAAAAATTAAGTTCTTCACTATGTTTATCTTTGAAGATTCCTATAGGATGGTATCCTTTATTAGGTGCAATAGGTAAACTATTTTCAATAGGTGCAATCATTGGTATTTTATTATAATCTTATATAATTTCAGAATCTAAAAAATTATGCACCATTGTTTCGGTACAGACATATTTTGTTTCTTCAAAAAAAGAATTTGGTTTGTCATGTCATCTTTAAAAATATCATTTTCAATTTTTGTTTGGAAATGTATGGCAAACAAACCATTCCTTAAAGGATGAATTTGAACACTTAATTCAATGAAGTATTCAACAAATCTTTGAGCACTAACATAATCAAATTAGGACGTACATTTCCAAACATAAAAGGAAATTTGTATACCAATCAACTTTTTAAAAGAACTCCTAGTGTACCAGCATCCTCACATAAACAAAGAAGGACTGATTGAGTTTTATCAATATTTGCTAAAATGTTATAATACTTCCATACATCTTATATTGACCATAATTATGTAGTCTATAAATTTGTGGATAAGCTTGCCATGATGAAATCAATCTTTCTTCTAAAATAGTATGTCATTTGACAAATGATTTATCAAATTTCTATATATATTTTTGAATCCAAATCTATAATATTATTTTGAGTCATTTCAATTGGTACAACAATCAGTCTTGAATTAACTAAAAATTTCAATTGGTTCAAAATGGCTACTTTCAAAAGCTATATGCAACGTTTCACTATTAAATTCTCTACCAAAAAGTAATAAGTATTATTCAATTTTATTTATTCCAAACACTAGTTTGTTTTCTCAAGTAATCAAATATCCACTTAATTGCAGTGAAATCACCCCCTAATCCACCAATAGTTGCACTTATTGACATTTTATTTGTATATTGATCTTTCAATTGATCTTCATTTAAAACTACTCCATTATGTAAATCATATAGAAAAGATTCATTTAATTCTTTTGATTGAGTTTCACATGCTTTTGGAATATTCATTGCTAAACATTGTTTTAAATGATGTTTTACGTTTATTCGTAAATTTGTTGATGATTTGGCATATCCTAGTAAGTATACAACAAAATCAAATAAACAATCTCTTGCATTATATTTGTAACTTATATTGCATTGGAGATTATAACATTTCAAATGTCATTTAATTTGGACATTTGAAATACAAAATACAAAATTTTCTATGAATTGTACAAGCCTATACAAAGTTGCTATAGTACAAATATACAAATACATGCAAAAGAAATATAAAAAGATTAGTTAAATTGAAGTAAAATCAAATAAAGTACAATGTATGTACAATTACTTTTTATTTTTTTTATTATCCGTATCACTCAATTTTCACTTTACACTTTGATGGGAGTGTGATGGGGATGGAATAATATTTAGAAGATCTGTAGAGGTTGGAATGACATCTTTTCCAGAAGTTGAAATAGAAGAGAGAAGTGTGCATTGAAAAAAAAATCTAAACTATTATTTGCTAAAACTAACTCGCTACTCAACAATTCATTTCTACGGTATTCTTCAAAATCAACTAAATGTGAGGTTGGTGTCAACTAAAACTTTCTAATAATGTAAATCTTTGATAAGATTCTAATCTACACCTTTCTTGTTTCACTCAAAAAATCTACTTGATATATGAACAACAATTAACAACCACGGCCCTTCAATAAGCACTTCAGTCTCTTTTGCATCTTTAATACTAATTTTATCTTGTAGGAAAGGTTGTTGTTCTATCACTTAGTTACATTGGCAATTCTTATAAAAATATTCTTCAGCAAAAATCATTATTACATTTGTCAATTGATAAATTGAATAAATGCACTTGAAAGGTAGAACAATTAGATTGAAAATTGATAATTCATCATTGATCTGTAAAATTTTATAAACAAATATTTTCAAATAAAAAATATAAATGTAAATATAAATGTAAATATAAATGTAAATATAAATATAAATATGAAATACACATTTACAATAGAAATACATAATTACCTCTTGAAAATTTTAAGATGAAGTGCCAAAGTTTATTATTTGGAAATGAATATTGATCAATCACTCTCGTTCTTCTTTGTCAATGACGGGAGTGACAATTATGTAAGCTTCAAGTTTCAAAAAACAATCATACTTAAATGTTACGCTCAAATGCTTGAACATCACAAGTACACATTCTTTTGTATTAAAACTTTTTTGGATCTTCAAACATTTCTTTTAAAATGTATGCATGAAACCAATTGTGTTAGTCATCATAGGCTAGTCCATCATCAACTATTTGAAACATGTCCTGGTAATGACTCTTGATTCCAACTACAATTGCAACAAATGTAGTAATTGGAAAGTTCTTGTGATAGCATTTTCTAAAATCTTTGATGAGTCCTTTGTATAAAATATAGGGAGAAATTCTAGGACAAACAGAGGAAGAATTGTGATGCAAGTAGTAGACTAAACAAAAATGACACACAAAATATCTCCCTTTTGAAATTCACTGCCACTCTTGGGTTTCACAACAAAATTCTTGACCCTCACATAGGTTCCTAGTAAAAGTTTTATTTGATGGTGTTCTATCAAGGGTATACAAACGGACAAAGCTATAGTGGTTAAGCATTCTTTATCTATGATATCACAATGCAAATAAGCATAATTTCTATACTTTGTTTTGTTTGAACGTATATAATTATATGCATCATAGCAACTCAATATCTTTCCTTCAAATACTATATTTTGAGTGTCCTTGTCTATTTGGACAACATACAACACCATTTTATCAACCATAGCAAAAAGAGAAATGAACAAATTTACAATCAAAACACAAAAAAACATAAAAAAACAAAGAAGCAAACAAAAAAAGATAGGAAATGAAGAAGCATAGGAACAAAGAAGTATAGGAAACAAAAAGCACAATTAAAGCAAAAAGCCACTTTCTTTGTTTACCACAAGGCCACTCTTTGTCCACCACTGGAGCTATTATCTAATCTTTCCATTGTCCACATACACATGTCATAAATGTCACCTAGTTTAAAAATAGCCTCTCCACATAAACTAAAATCTTTTTTAGATATCATATATAAAATCTCAACTTTACTTAGTAAACTACAATCTTCATTATATTATTAAAAAAAGTGGATTTATTGCAAAAATCTCAACTAATCTAAAATATCTAGTAAGTTTAACATATGTAAGCCTAATGAGTCTTGGCCTAATAATTCTAACCTATATAACTCTAATTTATCTAAATCTACTCTATCTGAATCTATCCTATCTAAATCTATCCTATGTAAGTCGATCCTATCTAAATCTATCCTATCTATGTCTACCCTATCTATGTTTAATTTATCCAAATCTATTGTCTCATGAGATGCACGTCAACATGGAAGACTCCCTACACGCCACTGCTCATAGCAACCAGATTACAAAAAATTTGCCAAAGGAACACCAAAAGTGTCAAAATTATAGAACGTAACACGTAATGTGACTATAAGCCATAATCATGGTCTTCCTATGCAATGATTAGTAGTCTTTTAACTCTCTTTATAGGAGTGGCCTCAATTGAGGTCATGGATCAACTCGTAGTAGAAAATGACATGATCTACTTATCTCTTGAGATTTGCAAGGCTAGCACATTCTATGATTGCAGAATTCACTTGGACAAACCCAAAACAAAACAATTCAGAATGCAATAGTTGATTTTAAATAGTAATTTGAGGGGTGAAAACAAATGAATCTCAAAATTATTTTCAAGCACTAGTTGGACTTCATGTAAGTTGGTAATATATGAGATCCAATGACAAATAAAAAATCTCCATCATAAAAAATGACCAACAATTGGTCAATATCTACACTATTTGTACAGTGAAATTGGACCCAATAGACATCAATTATAAAAGATGCTAAAGAATTCCCTTTCAACAATTCATTTGTTTAGGATGCTTCCATGATTGGAGGCAGCGATGTACAAAATTAGGTCCACCACGCAGTTAGTGCACCAATAAAACCAAACCAAAAAAGTGTTAGAAAAGACTACATAAATTATTGCAAATAATAGATTCATCACCTTAGTGTACAAGTATCCAAACTATACAAGCACTCACTCAGGGAGTTGCCTATATTGGATTTATAGGTTTCTATGAAGAGAAACTTTTTAATTCCTTGCCATACAAGTGCGTCCTTAAGCCATCCACTAGACATCCTAAACTGCTCCCTAGCTTTATTGCTCAACATCCATGATGATATTCTTAGTTTATACTGGTAATGCTTCAAAAGGGCCTATATATGAAAGTAATCAAGAAGAGGAATATTTTTGTTTTTTTTGTAATTCTAACTTAGCAATAGAATGAAAACCATTGCCCCTACCTTCTTGAACACTAAAAGTATATTTTGAAAGTTTCTACAACCACATATTGTATCTCAAATGGACTTTCTATTGTTAGCTTCAAGGTTCAACAAGTTGGACTGGAACTAGAAACTAAAGAGAGGAATATTTCAAATCCAATTTAAAAGGGGTGGATAAGTGTATTTGTAACCCCATTCATTGTCATACCATGAAACACGATTCAAAAAAATATCATTTTTGATGTAATCTAGCACCAGAAAGCCAAAAAAAAAGTCTTGATTGAAAATGAAATGTAAAGCCCAAAGCCCAAAATCCTGTTCTATAAGCAATTTTTTTTAATTCAAAAAATTTATTCAAAAGAAATTCAAAACAGTCATATAGGGAGGGAGTTTGCCTAGTCAAACCTCCTCTCCCCAACCAAGCAATAAGGTAGAGGAACCTATTTCCGACAAGCCCCCCATTTTGTTTTTGTAGACTCACCTATTTTGGATAGCAATTAAATGCACTGGTGATTACGAAAGATTCTCTATTGGTACTTTCTCGCCCAATTATCTCTCTTCTTTCTTGGCTTAGAGAAAAGTGTTGAAGGTAACCACAATAGGTGAGTCTACGAAACCAGAATGGGTTTGGATGAAAAATCCATTTTCATATTCAATGAAATATTCATTTTAGGAGGAAAAATTCCGTTTTTTTCGACATTCTTTGGCAACCTTGTTTTTGCACACCCTGAAATAATATGCTACATGACTTTCCCAAATAATACACATTGAAATGCTTAAGTTATCCAAAATAGGTACTTCTACCTTACCTGATTTTAGTGTTTTGCTATCAATTTTATAGTAATTAGCTCATGGTATCCTGCACATACATTAATTGCATGTTACTAGGATTCTGCACCAATGCATCAATTCACACAACTTCTCATACAAAACCATAACCAAAGGATAAAAATATCAAAATAAAAGATCTGACTTCCATACTGCCATGGAGCATAGAAATGAAGTTGAACTTGTGACAGAGCTTAGCATGCCTCTCATAGCTATCAAAATGAAAGCTCTCAACCCTAAAAATCTAGGATTGCTTGGAAAACAAGTGAGATGTGTAATAACCAACTACTACATCTCAAAACATCTCTTCAAACTAAGTACAGTATAGATATCCTAATGTTTTACAACATAGGTCATCGCATCACCTCAAAGTAACTCAATAAATTAAAAATACCCTAAAGCACAATCCCAAAAACGTTGTACAGGTAAACAGAAAATAACTCACCACATTCAAAAGAGAATCCTTCAAAAACTTTCTGAGAGGCTTACCTTTACTTCCATAATACTTTATACGCATCACTTCCTCTACATAAACCATGACTTGAAACAGAAATCAAGATACTTTGATGATCTCTCAGAGGTTGAAGAAAATCATCTTTCAGAATTCTTGGAGAGGTGGAGCTTTTATTGAAGTTTCTTGTATTCTCCAACTTAGATGGTTTATATGGTTGGTGAAAGTCTCCAACAGAAGAAAGTTGAATGCTTTCTTTGTTTTCCCCTTTTGCACACCACAATCGTTTCAGCCTTTCAGGGCACAATCTCTTGTACCTACAACAATAATTTACTTCACTTCTTACATAATGATACAGTAAACCTCACCTAATCCAACAAGTTTAATCACATGGAAAAAAAGGAAATAGCTATGAACAGCTATATTAAAAAAGATATTGCACAAAAATGGAGTAAGAATAATTAAATGGCTACTAATAGTTTGCAATATTAAATGGAAAAATTGGTCATCACCTGTAAGATAGATGTTGTAATAAGAAGGAAGAGCGCTTGGATACACATTTAAGATAGAACATCAACTGAAACATATAATGAATAAATGAGCCTACTCATCTAGAATATCTGTTGTGCTTCACTGACTCAGATCTTTGAAAACGATGCAGATCAACACCAACTACTACATCAGCTTCTAAAGCAAGGTGATAGATAATTCCTTACGTCCTGCAGATAATTCATCTTCTAGCCTTTTAATTCCTGCTAGTGATGCCTCTGAACTTAATATCTGGACAATTGTAATAAACGTCTGTGGTCTCGAGCTGACTTCCTCACTGGATCAATTCATCCAAATCAGAAGCCATTGTCATTGCTTGGTTTTTGCTTCAATGCTTTGTCCAATGTACAATTATGGCCTTAAGGTTGAATAAATAAAAAGACAACTGAATTATGGCATTACATATATACTATCGCATGACAAGCATCTCCTCTTTGAACACTCTAACACTCATACTATGTGTCTCAGTTGCTTGGGGTGCAACTGTAAAACTTTGGCTAAATATTCTTCCTTCACACACTTCTTGCCTGCCATACATGTTTGAGAAAATTAAAACAAGGTTTGCAATAGTACGTCTGGAAAGTCATATAATTTTAGGGTTTGACATCCAACTCACAATCCTGATGAGAGCTTCAGAACAACAACATGATGCCCTTGTTATCTAACTCTGATTTACTTCGATTTGGTCCTTTTGCAAGAATCTTGTCATCCTACAAAGCCCTTGCCACTAACTTTACTAACCTCTACAAAAGTTCAATGCTCATGGTTGTCTTTTAAGTGGGTACAATTACACCATCAAATGAAAGCTCTCAACCCTAGAATGGAGGATTGCTTTGAAACAAGGGAGATGTCTGAAAATTGGACTCCAAAAGATCAAACTAGCCAATCAAAGAATGCTCTACTGAAACAATCCCAAATCAAAACCCTAATTTGAACATATTCAACATAGCTGATTCACATACCTGTGTGATCAGACTATTCAAACCCTAAAACCTTTGTATGCCTCAAAAACAAGACATTTACAATTCAAGCTAGCTAATATAAGTGCTCCCTCAGCTCCTTCATCAAGATTAACACAGCCCAAAACTAACAGAGACCTTCAAAGAAAACTTGATCAGCATCTTGGGCACCATGGCTCTTAGAAATGCAAAATAGGGCAATGCAGTCAGCATATACATGCCAAAGTTTCCAATCCACGAAGGGAAATTCCCAGAGATGCAGAAGATACGGAAATTGGAAAAGAAAGAAGATGTGTTGAGAATGAGAGCACTGTGTGCAGTCGTTGTGAATGAGAGGGTTGAGTGTGCAGTGTGAACGAGAGCGTTGCGTGTGCAGTGTGAACAAGGTTGGAGATAGGATAAGGACAGAGCCAATGATAAATTAGTGAAACTTTCCATCCGACGAGAATCATCCACGAACAAATGAAACCGCCTTCACCCCTGACGACCACGAAGCCTACTCCCCAGACACAACATATCCACACAATCGCACGAAATTCCCGTCGGATAACAAAATCCCCGCACGCAATGCAACAATTTCTTCAGCTATGGCAGCAATTTCACTAAGCTTACTGCAAGCTCTTTCGCTGCCTTACACTAGCATGAGTTAACAAAAATCGTTGCCCTTCACCCGCCTCTCTTGGTGAGCTTCCTTTTGCTATTTCTCAACTAATTCAACTCACATTTCAATCACTACAACATTGTCGAAGAATCTACTGCCACACAGTTTGTCTCCCTCACAAGAAAAAAATTAAGCAAGAATATCCTAAATCTGGAAGGTTTCGTGGGCTTGCATTGAATTTTCGCTTTCGTTGTGTTGGGTTTCACTGAATTCGTTGTGATTCGATCAACTTTGGAATTTGATTTCAATTCGAATTCGGCGGGAATCGTTCTGTGTGTTTCAGTGTCGTTAGTTGGATTCGAATTTGAGCTTCAGTTATGGTGTTCATGGGTGGGGTGTTTCGTGAATACTGTGAATTGATTGTAATTCGACAATCTTGGGGAGTAGATTGCCTCTCTTAAGGATCAAGAAAGTCAAATTGAGGCTTGTTTTGTTGTGTAGGTCGTATGGGACTCTCTTCTGTCTAACTTTTTTGCTGTCTCTCTCTAACATATGCCAAGTTTTTCACTGATTCGGGTGATGAATAGAACTTCCTTTCTTCTGTATTACCGAGTTTGCAAAATATGATCAATTGCATTCGTTGTTATAAAGAATTGAGTCTTTGATGTTTTAGAGTTTGCAGAAGAGGTATCGGAACCAAGCTCTTTTATGTCCAACTTTATTTCAGTCTCTCGCCATTACATGCCATGTTTTCCACTGCCTCTGATCATGAATAACAGTTTTCTTCATTTGAGTTACTGATTCTTCTCAATATGATTGGTTGCATTCGTTGTTGTAAAGAATTGTGTCCTTGATTTTTTAGGGTTTGCAGAAGAGATTTCAAGACCAACCTCGAGATGTATCTCTCGGCAGCTCCAAGCTTGCAGCTACGATGTAGTACCACCAATCCCTTAATGGTGCGAAGTGCAGCCGCTTCGCAAGAAGCGAGGGGCGACTCCAGCGGGTCGGCCGAGCGACCGCGTCTGGTCCCCAGGGTGAAGCCCAAGGAGAAGTGGATCAAAGGCGATGGGCCAGGGGAATACGGAGGTCCGCCCATTGATTTCAAAATCCGCCCGTCATGGGGCGGAGGTCCCAAGGAGGACCCCTTGGCGGACACCGGCGAATACATTTGGAAGAAGACTTGGCAGCCGTTTGTAGAAACTCCGCCTTCGGAAATGAAACCCCCGCCTCCTCCGGTAACTAACTTGTGCGCTTCTTCTCATGTTCAGTGCAATTAGGGGTTTGTTAGGGTTTTAGAAGGGTTTGACACTCCAGGAGATTTTGTTCATGAAGTGCTATGCTTGTGGATGGGTTGAATTTGATGTGGATACTATTTGCGTCTTCTGTTGGAATGTGATTTTTGGGAGATCAGTGTAGTCCTGTGGAGAGATCACCTGTTGATGTCGAATTTTTGTTTCTAAGAATGAGTTTCTTATGGCAACTTCGAAGTTGAAGGGACAGTGTACAAGCTTATTTGTTTCTATTCAAAGATGAGTGGCCATAGGCATTTAGCCAAGTTGTGCTTGCACCACCTGCTAATTGAATGCCTCCGAGATGTGAGTCAATGTTGGTAACAACTAGGGTGACAAGTCCTAGTATACGTGATGGGATCAGGTCTCCAATAGTTAATAGTATCATCCATCTTGTACACCAATGGCTTTTTTCTTGAATTTGTGGTTTTGAAGGAAGTTGAGCCAGATTCTGGGTTCCTTAGCTTGAATCGAGCAATTGCTCTCGACAGGTATTATTTTCAGGCATTTGTTTTTCAGCTTTGATTCATGTTGGTACGCGTTTATGGATGTTGCTAATGTTTCTTATGGTCTTATGTCTCTGTAACAACTTGAAATTGAAAGTATTGACGAGAGGTTTCATTTGCAGTATGGACATAGATTTGAGTAAGGAACTTATGCAACCATCTAAGGCCACGTTAAATCGCCAAGTTGCAGCTGCTCGCCAGGCTTCTTCATTAGATCATGCTGCTAAGGTACACATCTTTCCTTTTCTGCCTTTATGGGCTAGGTAATGGTAATCAAGGACAGGGTTCTCAAAAATGATTTGCAAGTTATTACCTACTGAGAGATTGACTGTTACTAATTTTCAAATAATTTTTGGTGATTACAATTATCAGACATGATGCTAATGCAAATGACATTTTAAACTTAAACCAAAATTTGATCTTTCCTAATCATTTTAGGCATCTAACTCGCAAAGTTTAACGGTACAGTCTCTAAGATCTTGTTGTGTTTGTCGTGTCTTCAAATCCTAAGTATGTTATGAGATTATAATACGGTAGTAGAAGTTTTAGAATTTCAAAGTTCAATACAACAGAACTTCTCTAAAGTAATAGCCTCGGGACCAGGCTCAAGTCCCCATGCTCAAGAATCTCAAAGAATTTCTCTGATGTGTATGTTTGGGATTTAGCCTAGTGCGAGGACCATGCAATCAACACTCATCACTTTAGAGAGGTCATTGCCTTAGAGAAGGTCTACTATATTCCTCTTTGACCTAGGGCACTTGAGTTTTATTGGTTGTATATCTTCTAAATCAGATTCTTTAGTGGGGTGTAAGTAAAGTTATAGGGTCTACATCTCCTCTGAACTGTAGATTCTGCCACATTTGCTTCATTGACATTATTGATGGAATATTGAAGTTACTAACCTATTGAATCTTGTTTGACATGTGGTAGATGAAAGAGGGAAACAAGACAAGGTGGCGGTTTGCCCCAACAAAACGTGAAGAGGAGCAATGGTCTCGTGCCAATAAGTCCATTTCTGGTGGCACGGTATTCTTTCTCTACCTACGTTTTATTTCTAAGAATATCAATATTAGTATCTCTCCATCTTTTATGTGCTTTTGTTTTTTCAACTTAGGTTGGGAATCTTCTAATTTAGTTAAATATGTATTATTTGGATACTGTCTGGAAGTTTGAAGTAGTAGGGTCTCACTTTTTAGATTATCCTTGAACCATGAGTTGATTGCACCTATGATGTAGTTTATGGAAGCATCAGTGCCTGCCATAGAGCCTGGAAGCTGCATTGGGATCTCATTTCTTACAAGTCACATGTTCGGAGGACACTTTCATTGTAAATGGGCAACTATTCGACCCACGCAATTGGGTTCCTGACGCAGGTTCTGATCCAATTAATTGTTTCCAGGAGAAGTTGATGAGGGATGTGGATAAGAAGAGGGTAGATCCCGTCAAGGATGCAGCTATTGCAAGAAATCGCTATCTCAAGGTGTGTATTTTGCACACAGGCAATGCTCATTTTGAAGCATTATGCACTTCGAATTCTAAATTTAATACATTTGTTACCCAGCTATAGAAGGGAGATACTCAGTTGTTTGCACATGTGTTTCTCCTCTATCCACCAAGCTATTGCTATACCTAGGTGTCTACATATGATAGAAAATGTAAGGATTTACCAGGTTTGTTGTGCACCTACTAGTGATTTTGCCTTTGTTCTTATGACCGCCTTAGTTCTAACGACCTCGACTCTTGGTTAATTAAATCACCATGGACAAACATAATTCCTACATCTTTCGTACTACAGATGTCATTCTCAGTTCTGTATTCTGATCGTGACCATCTGATTATTGGTACTTGCAGCTCAAACAAGACCTTCAATTTACTACTCTGGCAATAGGGGGCGCCAGTTTAGCGGGGACCTATTTTGCGTATTCCCCACAGATTGCAGCCAGGTTTTCAGCCTAACTTGTCAGTATGGCAAAATCTTTCACTTTGTTCTGTTGCATCTTTTGTACGTCATTCAGTTTTATATTGTATTTTTAATATCAACTTTGATGAATGCGTACATCCATAAGGATCGTTGCACTGCATCTGTAAGCATTTGATTTCGAATTTGAGCTGTTTCGGCACAATCATGGCGTCGCTTCCACGCACGATGCTGTACTCATAAGCAGATGTCGAAGGTGAATTTGGTTTGTAAGTGGAACTGCTACTACTGAAAAGCTTAATATTGAGAAATACTGTTTTTGCTGCAGTTATGGAGTTGGGCTGGTCGGGGCACTTGCATATATTCGCATGCTTGGAAATAGCGTTGACGGCCTTGGGACAGGAAATGCATCTGGGGCTATGAAGTAAGTAGAGTTTATGGAAGCTCTCCACTTTTCCTTGGACCTACGTAGCCAATGCCGCTATCTGAATGGAACATGACATTCTAAAGCAATGTTGACCGCCCATTATTTTCACTATAACTCCACTGGTTTGCTGTAATTAGACGTTCTTATTATAGTTGACTGACGCCAATGCTTTCATTTTTGAATTCAATATGTGTAACGATTTGCGGCAGAGAAAGATGTCGAAGAATTGAAGCATCTTGATATCCTGATTCTTAAATTAGCAGTAGACCTTAACTAATGATGTTCGCAGCTTCTTTCAAGACTGTTATGAACCATTTCTTCCTTCAGTTGGACTGTTTTCTTACGTGGGATATCTATTGCGTGCAGGGGGGCAATGGGGCAACCTCGTATACTGGTGCCAGTGCTACTAGTAATGCTATTCAACAGATGGAATGCGTACGTTGAATAGAGCCCTTGCTTATATTATATGCCAAAGTTCATTTCTTTGCAAGTTCGCCGTTATTGCAGTTTCGCTATTATAGTTGACATGAGGCTGTGTAAGTGCAGATTGGCAGTACCACAATATGATGTGATTCCGCTGCAGCTTATTCCCATGTTGGTGGGCTTCTTCACGTACAAAGCAGCCACATTTGTGGAAACTTTTAAGGAGCTCCTTCCAAAATCAGGCGAAGAGGACAACGGCGCATAAATGACTTTATTATTTCTTGCCTCGATTGCTTCCTCACTATCCTGATTTGTGAAGGTAACTCCCATCACTCATATTGGACCTCTTGAAATGTGGAAATAAGGTAAGTATACCTAATTGCAACCCCTACCTTATTGCATCACAATGCATATCCCATTATCATTTCAAAACCTAAACTTAGAGTTGTCATTCTTCTCTTATTACACAAATCTAATATAGGTAGAACCCCTCTAAGTCAATAAACCTCTGTCAAGAAATATTGATTGCCAGTCCCAGCTTGAGCCACATACAAACATCATGATTGCAAATGCCCCTCCCTAATGTAATAACCTCTCCAATGTAATGTGTCCAACCGGTCCCAGACCTATTGCTTTACAGAGGTTCTACTTGTAAGACAAGAATGACTATCTTGAATTTAGGTTCTAAAATAAAGAAGGTGTGTTAAGACAAGAATGACTATCTTAAATTTAGGTTCTAAAATAAAGGTGTGTACGCAGCAACACAATTAGGTGGGGTGGTGGTGTTGCAATTAGGTATACTTACCTTATTTTATTACTGAGCTATTCCTCCTCTTCACTTCAATTTGAGTCATTGAGGTCCACTGCTGCACATGGACATTACACTATTTACCACTTTTCGTGGGGTCCTTTTTTTCCATGAAAATTGGAACCCAGCTAGTGAGGTGATCGATCATACTAATTAATACCTGAGTTAAATAATGTTATGGACTTCTACACAACTCAGGATTGTTTTATATGGAAATTTAATCCGTGCTTCTCATGTGCTTGCCCAGGTGATCCGTGCCTCATTTCTCCACATTGGATATGATTAGACTGACAGGTTATGAATCTGGGCTACCTTTGGATATGCGAATCTGGAGGCAAGCATATGTACAATTTTCTAGCTGTAATCTGCTTGCAGATGGTTGGAATTCTATGTAAATGACAATTTTTTTCCGAATGCCACTAATTCAAGATTCTTACGAATGATGGATTTCTAAAGACTATATTGCAGCATTCAATTGCTTGGAGTTCTCAAGCACTTCAGTTGCCGTTAAAGAAGTATGACCATTGGGTAATGAATTTGAAACTTTCATTGGTGATGAAGTCCCAGTTGTAGAATGTTATGTTCCCGCCTATGACTACAAACTTGAATTCCAATTCCTTACGTTTTTACTTTCCCTTTTTGAGACTATTTATGAAGGAAATTTTTTATACTTATATTCTAGAGATGCAATCACATGTAAGCAAAATTAGATGTTCTTGTGAAACTTTGAAATTACCGTGAATTTTTGAAGAAAAAGCTAACTCAAAAAAATCTGGAATTTTCTCCATAGGTTTATTTAGTAGTGTAGAATATCATGTTGTAAACCAAATTTCCATGTCTGCTATAAATATTTGTAAAATTAGTAGACTACAATTATAGGCCCAAAGTTCAAACAACAACTAAATATTCAATTTTAGGAAGAAAATTTTAATTCATTATAAGATTAAATATTAGACTTGATAAAAAATTTGGGTTCAAATGCAAAAGATATATATTGTTTTTGGATGAAATTCAATTTAATCCTTAAAGCTCCATACTAGGTGAAATGGATTTTGAAAAATTTAGTGAGGCATTTAAATTGAAGTATCAGATTTTGGTTTTTTTCACTCATAATTTTATTGAGATTAGGGAAACAAAGTGATTTCAAAAACTACTCGTGTGCCCTATGCCATTGCCACAGTCAAAACAAAAGTAAAAGTGATTTCTAATTTTTTAGATTCAAAAAATACTTCAAAATTCAATAACTTTCACACTGTACATTAGAACGCCACGAAATAAAGCCAATGCACCCCTCTTGCCGAGCACTTTCTGACGGTGCCAAGATTGTGACCAAAATATAAGTAAAAGTATTTTTTAATTTTTTAGAACCAAAAATAGCTCAAAATGCATAATTTTCACACCATACGTCCGAACGCCACAAAACCAAGCCGGTGCACCACTCCTCACCGAGGGCTTTCCGACAATACCAAGCACACAACCGGGGGACACACGGTCTAGGAGATCTCAATGTGACAAACAAACAAAACAAAACAAACATCCTGTCTTAATGTATAGATAGATAGAAGAGATAAATGATTTAAGATCAAATTCAAATAAAGTAAAAGAATATAAGAAAAAAAACGATAAGAAGAAAAAAATTGAAAAATGATTGAAATTTGAGCACAAGATGTATATTTTTGTGGTTGTCACTAGCTATAGACCAGGAAGAGGTAAAAAAAAAACATGCTTCTACCTCATTGGCGAGAGTTCCTTATCCTATGACTCTTTCTTTCTTTACCTACAAACCACTCTTTGACTCTTTACCTCAAACCACCCACGCTTTGGAAATTTTGTAAATTCAATAGTGAATCTTCTTCTATATCTAAATACACTACTTCATAGTTAACTTTATTTTCTTGAGAATGTCCTTTTCACATCCTAAGTCCAAAATGGACGTTCTAAAAACAAATCAATCATATTGTGATTGATACAAATTTTAAGGGTTAAAGAAATAAATAATATTTCAATTTTATTCATCCATATATATAGATAAAAACAACTTTGACTCATTCCATTCTCTTTATAAGTTGAATAATATGAAGAATTTGAATTGCCTTAATATTCATTTTCATAATTAATTTGATTTCAATTATAAAAATTTCAATCTCATAAATTATTAATTAGGCTATGATCCAATATAACTTTGAATCCTCATAATAGTTTTTTTACATAACATTTAACCCTTAAAATTTTAATCCATTTTCAAGGTGTTTTTGGCTCTTGATTTTGTAAGTTACAAATAGTTGAAGCTCAAAGAGATGAGTCATTTTTAGGCAAAATTATCCATTGGATCTTGTAGAAAGCCAAATCCTTATCATCTCTACAAAGTTTGGTTTCAATCCAAGTCATAGATTGCAAGATTGTAACATAAAAGTAAAGGTACTTCAAGGAAATCAATGTTTTGGTGTACCTAAAATTGTGCTTTGACTAACTCTTTTGAGCACATAGCATTTTAGAAAGTTAGCATCCTATACTCATTTTTAAGATAAACAAGTTCCACATGCATGGAAACAAGTCTTGTATTTTTAGGACCAAAAATGAGTTATAGTAGTGACCACTTCATTATTAAATTTTACAAATACAAGATAAATGGAAGATTTGCCACAAATCTCGAGCTAAAATTCAAGATCAAACATGGCAAAGTAAAAAAACACAAAGAAAAGTAACATACAATAGGAAAAAGAATTAAAACAGCTCAAATCCAAGTGCAAGATGTGTATCCCAATAGTTGTTTGTTCCAAAAGACCAAGCAAAAAAGGGCCATAAAAGGTTTAGGGGCTAGGAACTTATTAGAATTTCAAGCTTCATCATTGTTCAACCTCATTACTTTTCCACTTCAAATGGTTTCTAATATTTAGTTGTTGTTTTCTAGATGTTCCTCACACCACCTAGTATACATTCTTTCTAAAAGCACATCAAAAATCTTCAACCACCTCTCTTCCATTCCAAAGAGAAGGTACAACCTTGCTAACACAGGGCGACACAATTATTACCTTGCCGGCCATAAACACATGCCTCCATCTCGTTGGACAAGAATTCCCCCATCAAATGACTTTTGCTACAACCCCTAAACCACCTATGCTTCAAAAAAATTTGTAAATTCAATAGTGATCTTCTAAATCTTTTTACACCACTTGATAATTAACTTCATTCTCTTGAGAATGAGTGTAGGCAAGTTCAAGAGACTCTTTACATTCCTAAGTCTACAAATGACCATTTTAATTGAATGGATTGACCCATTTTGGATCACTCAAAATTTTAAAGGTTGAGTGAACCTAGCTAAATATATTAGAATTTCATTTTTATTGGGAACAAAATTTGATAAAATTATATCATTCTAATATTTGAATATAAACTCATTGCTAATTGTATCAGTCTTAGTTTTTTATACCTAAACCTTTGTTACAACAAATTTAAGCTTCAAAACAACAATCAATGTAGTGTTATTCCAATTTTTGTCCTAGTTTTCTTGTACATTGTATTCCATGCAATTTGATATTGCGAGATAACATCCTACTTCTTTAGCTCCTAAAATTGGAAGGTCTTTTTTCCATCATAAATCACTTGAAATTGTCATTTCTATTGCAAAGAGCAAAAAACATTAGGACTTTTTTTTTGCATATCTTCCCGTATCATTTTGCACTAGACTAGTGTAGCAATGTGTGGAATAAATTTCAAACATTTTGACCACATAGATTGCACGATATTTGTAAAGAAAATGGATTTTTTTTCCACCTTGCTTGACTAGAAATATGAGACTTTGAATCTTCTTAGCTTAAAATTTTTACACTATTGATTTAGAATTTTTAAACTTTTCACATTGAAGAATTGAATTGAGGGGCTAGGATTTTTTATTTTAGAAAAAAACTTCATTTTTACATATTACAAAATTATTAAATAGACATAGTTTCAAGATTGAAGGGAAAATTAAACCATTGATAGCTATAAGACGGAATTGAAACACAAGTTATTTTTTCAAGCAGATGCTTTGATTGCTTGAAAAACAAGATTGTTCACAACATTCACATAACAAATCCAAATGGAATTGCATTAGCCATTGTCACGAGAGTACATGTTGCAATGTGAACCATTCATTTGTTACATCTTAATGCCCTTGCATTTGAAACATTTGTTGAACAAGACAATGCGTTCAACTTGTATTTTGGAGCCACATGATGTGTTTCTAGGTTCAGATTTTTTTTAACAAAGACTAGAGTTCATGACACCAACATCATTCATTCAACCAATCCAAAAAAAATTAATCATTTTCAATATCATCACAAAGTTCAAATCTCATTCAAAACTCAACATTTTAATGGACCCAAGTGGCTCATATGGCTATATGGCACCGCACAAGTATTTAAAACTCAGGAAATTCAATTTCAAAAGCCCCCCAAAATCATGATTCAGTCCTTTTTTTTGCGAAGAGATGCCTAGGAAGATAGGAAAGTACTAATAGCCATAGGAATAGCCATAGGAGGTTCTAAACTCTTAAACCGTCCACCTCCTCAAATGTACACTATTTGTACTTGTTGATTTTTTTTAGTCTTCAGCAGCGTACAATATCCTCTAAGAAGTCTTGCAACCCTATGTTTGGTTCTTAGCCAAGTAGTTTAATTACAGAACATAATTGTGGCAAGCAACATTAGATATTTGCTCAAGATTTTATTGCCTTGGACAAGTGAGTCACAAAACTTGTTGTGACTCATTCCACTTTTTAGAAATATCTCTTTTTGTGAGAGGTGGCTAATTTTGGAAACACTAAGTTGAATTTAAAGGCACAATGCTAGTATACTTTAAAATTTCATTGTAGGAGATCATAGGTAGTGGATTTCAACTAGCTTCGAAGTTCAGAGGATCAACATTACTACATATATGCTTCTAGTGATTGTTGCTTGCAAACATAGCCTAGAAGTTTTGTGAGAAAAGATTGATGTTTGTCTTAGATATTGTGTATGTGATGTTGCTAGGAGTTCTATAAGCAAATTTTGTAAAGCTCTAAGTCGTGTTATTTAACTTTGCACCATGACATTATATAAAATTCATTGAATGGTTACAAAATTCTTTAATTTGACCTTAGTCCTATAGAAAACATATGGAAGCAAGTCGAAGATCAAATGCCAAAAAGATGCAAACCCCATAACAAAGACCAAATGTGGACATCAAGAAATTTGGCATGGGAAGATATGCCTCAAAGAAAGTATCCAAAAGTGAATTTCTACAATGCCAAAGCAAATAGAAGCTATGATAGCAACTCAAAGTGGTAGTACTTGATGGTAGTAGATGTACCACTTTATTGCAAAGTAGTTGCTAGTGAGCAAGACATAATCCAAAATTCATGTTATAATAGGCTTTTACAATACTTTAGCTTTCTAATGATACCCTATTTTACAATGTTTGTTCAATTTTTTTAAAGATTTGAACTTTCTTTCTTTTTTCTTGAACATGTATGAAAAAAATTGCAAAATATGTTAAAATCACATAAAAGAAAATTTTACCTACATAGTGTGAGTTTTGTAACATGAAAGATGTGGACAATGATGTTTCCTAAATACATGTGCAATAAGATTTTAAAAATTCATCACATATATTTTTCAATTGAGTATTATTTAAAATCATGAAAAACAAATAAAATAATTCACCAAAATGGAGTTCCTATTTTGGGGCATTGAAATTTCATATATTGGTTAAGGTTCTATAAAGCAATAGATTTAATAGGATAGTTTTGATAGAATATTTTTATGATAGAATATTTTTAAAATAGAATTAAAAAGGAAATATCTGAAGGGCTTTGTAGTGGGGTTGCAAGACTACTTGGAGAGTACCAATGCAAAAAGTGCGCATTTGAGGAGGTGGACAATTTTAGAGCCCTATGCCATTTCAACTTCTAAAATTTATAACTAATTCGACAAAGCTCCAAAAAATATGAAACTACTTGTATTAGATGCCAATTCCACTAGTCTTTCAAGGAAAATTACTGAAAAATATTTCAAAAATTTCCACCCCCACAAAATTCAGTTTCAGCTCTTAAATGGACGATTTGTGGACCTCCTACTTTAGATGAACTACCGCACATCAAAGTACAAATAGAAGAGCATGCGCTTATTACATCAATAGCAATGATCCCATAACTATTTTATGGAATTTAATGCAATATGCTACCTTCAAGACAAACATGCATCAATTTTGGCTACCTCAAGAATGGATAGTATCACAAAAAATAGAAAAGAATATATTTTGCAAGTTGTAATGGATTATTGGGAGTACTATAAGATAAAATGGACTAAATAGATGCTAATTCCAATAAGGAGGAAGTTGCAAATTGGCTATCAAATTCTATTGTTTTTTGTAGTCTTGGCTAAAATCTAATTTTTTCAAGGATTTTCTCCAACATACATTTATCTACTGAAAATTTTAAGTAGCAATGGAGCAAATTTTAGCCAGTTCTGTGAATACTAGGACTCAATAGGAACTAATGGTCATGCTACGTTAGGTAAGATTATCCTACCCACTCAAAACCTCACTAGACAGGGCTTTTTTCATTTTTATGAAGTGCCAAAGTGGCAATATAAAAGTTTTTAGTGGTGCTCCAAATTTTTGCATCCATCCATGTATTGGATAGAAAATATCACATCAGTACATATTACATATCTATAATTTATTTTTCATACACAATCTTGCGATTTCATCCAAAATGTTTTTTTAGTTCAAAATTTTCTTGGTGAAAAAGTTCCTGGTATTTTTCTATTTTTTAGCCAATTTATTTTTTCTTGTGCAATTTGGTACTAGAAAGCCAAAAAAAATCCTTGCTAATATTAGAGTAACACATCCCTGACAGTCACAATTGATTGATTTTCCCTTACTATATATTATAAGGTAGAAATATCCACTTCCGATCAGGTACCCATGTGCAACCTGTGGGGTGCTCTACTTCCCACCAAGGCTAGGTTCAATGTCCAACCAAGCCTTGGAATGCGTTCCAACTAATAAGGTTAGGAGACATGTCCCAAAGTGGTGAATATGAAAGCAAGAAGTAGTGAGCAGGAAAGTAGTTTGGCTAAGATTGAAATTAGAAGCATTTGATTTGTGATTGTCTGTGGGGTCTGAATCACTTTTTGCCTCCCAAAATTCATAGTAATTTCAGTTCAAGCGATAAAATGACCAAATTTTTTGCAATTCCAGTCATTTCTATCAATCAATGCACCTCTAAAAATATTTACTTTGGCTTGCAACACTCCAGACCATGTTCAAAATTGCTTATTTATCAGTTATGAGTACCTTCACCTTACTATAAGGTAAAACAGCCCATTGCAATCAAACAACCCATTGCAATCGCCTAGGAAATGACCCATTGTGAGATTTTTTTTTTCAGTATGTGAGGTGCGGGCCACAATGCACGTCTTACATGACAGTAATGGAGTGACCAATAACCTCATTAGGAACTTCTGACTTTTCAGTGTGAAATTCATTGTAAGAATTGACTTTTCAAGCCTTCCATGATAGAAATTTTTTTGACTGCATTAGGTAGTAAGATGAGCATGATAGATTCAGATTTTGTTGGTTATGAGGTAGTCTACAGACTCTTTTAAGCTGAACACTTCAAAAATTCCTAGCAAATTCATACTTTGTCAAAAAAATATAATTTCAATTGCACTTGCTGTTTCTCACACTTGCACCAACGTGGGAAAAAAAATTAAAAAATTTTCAGCAACAAGATGATGTCAAACTCGTCATTCTGACCCCAATGGGCTGTTTTACTTTATACCATACAAGTTGCTTCATGATAAGTTAGGCACTCAAAACTCTTCTGACAATCACAGGTGTTACTCCTCAACTGTGACATAGGGATACCATCATCCCAAGCTTGGTAATTTTCAAACACTCCCTAAGGGGAACCCATTGTACATTAATGACATCCAAGGTGGGTGCGCATATAAGTTACGCTAGCATCTATTATTATTTTTTTTTTACCCTATGGATCCTACCCATTGCATCATATTTGGTATGATCACTCACCATTGCAATTTGGATACATGTTTTTTTGTTTTTTTGTTTTTTTTGTTTTTTTTAAATTGTTTTTTAAATTTTTTTTTTTTTTTTTTTTAAACAAATGGACAATTTCCAATTTGGATACGGGTTTCGTTTGGAGTGGAATACATTCGATGACCAAGGGCGTTCATTTGAAATGTTGTGATTGCTGCTCAGTAACTGAGTGAGGTTGGTGATCGCAAATTGTCCAAAAAGAGGCACTCCACTTTTTTTTGGAGTTTGTCATGATAGAGGTGGTGGACAATTGGCACAATTGGCACCTGAGGAATATCTTCAAAAGCATCTTTCAGTCGTCGTAGAAAAGTATGTGGATGATGTCCAACCCTCTTTTTTTTTAAAGCTTTTTGAGAAAGTGTTTGAGATGGCAATCATTTAAAAATGTGGTGAAGCATTTTATTTCTACATTCATTCATCTTTTGGAACCAAAAAACACTTTTTGGTTGTATTCTTACATTTTTTCCCAAAAAAGGAAAAAACCACGGATTCTACCCATCTCTACAAACTCTCGAAAAAATCACTTTTTAAAAAAAAAAAACTTTTCAATTATATTCCTACACTTTTTTCAAATTTGGTGATTTCATCCACTTTTTTTATTTAAAAAAAGGAAAAAAATTTGGTTGAAAAAGATTACTTTTTTTTGGAAAAAAGTAGAAATTTATTTTGAAATGGTCCCATGGTGCCAAAAATAAAGGACTAATGATGCCCTTCAGAGATCGAGCATTTGGTAAATAATACTACCTTGGTCATCCCAAAATGATTGTCCACAATTTTCTTTGTATTTGTTTGAGCCAATTTTGTTGATCATGTCATGAAAAATGTAATCAAGAAAGATTCCATGTTTAATATCACTAGAATCAATGATACAGGAACATTGTAAGGTAGTAACACTTATAACTATTAATTTAAAGGTTTGGGACATGATGTGTATTAATACACATCTAACAAATTATTGGAACCTAATAGCATGAGAAAAATAATTCCTGTACACTTTCAAATGTATTATTTGGACAATGTGAGAATAAGTTGTGAATTGTTAAAGAAATTTTTTATAGTTGTGAATATACATGCACCTAATACCAAGAACATTGTGGTCTGATATTCAGATTTTGTACATCCTTGTAATCACATCTATCCACTTCCCAAGATTTTTCAAGATTTTAGAGGTTATGCATTAGAGAAAATTTCAGGCCTTGAAAGGGCCATGAAGAGAAGGTTCTCCAAGTTGTGAACAAGCATAGTGTTGACTAGATTATTAAAAAATAATGATAATTTAAAAATTGTTTTAAAAATAAAATAAACAAGAAAAGATAATAAATTTTTGAATAAAAAATAATAAAATAATCACAATTTGATGTGGCTGAATAATCACAATTTGTTTAGCCACATCAGAGTATCAAAGTTTTGTAATTTTGAATTTAATTTTAAAATTATATTTAAAAAAATATTTGTTAAATCTGTCCCATGCCATTAGACCCTCTTGTTTTTTAAAATTAAAATATTTTTGATTGTTTTTCTCATTATTTCAGCTAGCGTTCTCCATTGGAGATTGAAAGGCCCTCTTCAAGGTTCAAACTTCTTCTAATTGGTTGCGAGTACAATGATGGTTATGAGTGTTGCTACTTTTTATGTTCATCGCAACCTAAATAAAATTTGCCACAAGGAAGTCTCAATATGACTAACTCAAAATGACCTTAAAAAAACTTGACATTCTAAGTGGATAATCATTTTGGGACAAAGGTAGTATGAATTTTCAAATATATAGAAAACTTATATGTTATGTCTGGTAATTATTATTGTGAAAGAACAATAGTTTAACCTTTTAAAGGAACATAAATACATTCACTACTAGAAAATTTCGTTTTTCTGTTGTTTTGGTCGCGTTGATCCGGTCAAAATCTGACAGAAATCTGTTGAAACCAACAGATTTCTGTCAGATTTTGACCAGATCAACGCGACCAAAACAACAGAAAAACGAAATTTTCTAGTAGTGATTTGGCACTTAGGTGGTGTAGAAGGTTTGTTTTTGGATATAAGGTTGTATTTGAATTGAGATTTGAATGGGAAAAGAAGTTTAATCCTTAAAGCCAATCATGAATTGAATTTGCAAACCAAAATTTCCTTAGGAGTAAGCCAATAAAAGTGCTATATTTGTCCAAAATATCTAAAATTTGGAAGGCATGTTTGCTTCAAGATAAGCTACCAAGGATGCAAATTTTAAAGCAATTTAATTTTTGGTTTAAGAAATAGTCCCGAAAAGGCTATTTTTTTTAGTTGGAAGCAAGGTTGGACAACAAGGTTTATACTAAGTTGAAAATTTGAGTCTCTTGCCCTCATAGGATAGGCTATGAAAATGGTAAGCTTTTACAAGCTGAAATCAAATAGGTGAATAGTGCTCAAGGCATTGTCCCAATTTTCTACATTGTATTGTTCATGTCAAAAGCTTGCAAAGCTTGGCATGGTGATTTTCATGACTCTTAGGACAACTGCAAAAAATAATTGTCTCCTATCAATAGCCAAGTTGTGGCTCTTCTCAAAAGTCTTAAACAACTTCTAAAAGCTAGAATGGTTCACAAAATGTAGAAATGTTTCATAATCGCCTAATAGCAAATACTTGAAGAACTTGAATGCAAAATTACAAGATCATACTAAATTTGTGTAACAACTACTTCTCTCATTGAAGGAGTAAGAATTTGCATTTACTTCCATCAATACCTCATCTACCACAATCTAATTCAAAATAGGTTGTATTTATACTTTCACCTAATGTAGTTTCTCATGAATACCAATTTATACATTGAATGCAAAGAACCTAAATCAACAAACTAAAACTCTTATATAATTAAGATAAAATAGAAGGCAGATTAGATCCACATATACTTCATGTGTTCCCCTCTTAAAGACTTCATCTATAGAAAATTCAAAGTAAACTTGAGAAGCTAAGCTTAGGTATTTGATTAAAGGAGCATGTTAGTAAAGGAAACTTGTCATTTTGCCATTCAATCAAGGGAGCATGTTGATCAACAAAGTGATTTGTTTAGATTGAAGAAATCTATTGGAAAACACCAAACTTCAGTAGTAAGCTTGATAATGGAAGAGATTGACTGCACAATATATACACCAAAGCATCTCTTAGCCCAAGTGCCTCTTCTTTTATTGCAATCCAAAGATTAAATTGCACAATTGTTGAATTCACCCAAAATTGTAGTAGTTGTCCTCTGTTGAAGTTTTTGTCCCAACAAGTGACACTCTTCTTTAGTAGTGGTGGGCAACTAATTAGTGTAGCATATTTACAATACAAGCAACACAAGTTATTCATCTACTTCATGAAACACACTTGAGTTTACTTCCAATTTGACCCAAATCTTGTAAATGGACTATTCATCATGAACTAGATAATTTTTGTCATCACTTTTATAGACAAGCTACCCACATTTTTAGGTGGTGGAAGAGACACAACTTCACCCTCTAAAGCACAACTATAGAAAGAAAGTGTGGTTGGATGTATTATAAATTGTTGTAACAAATTGCTATAGAAGATGTTGGATATCTAGAAAATCAAAAAAGGTGTGTTACTTGCTCTTCTTTGCATTATCAAATCATAGCATTAAAGTTTAGTTGTAGGGTTGCTTACCTCTTCACTCTTGTCCATTCTAACTTATTCAAAATTTACTTTCCTCATTTGTGATTTGTTTATTTTTTATTGCAATTTGTTGTCTTTTGATGTATAGCTAGCAATAGGAACTCATGAAGTACTATAAAGAAGTTTCCAAATGCCACATTCAAAGGAGCACTACTTTGTAACAGAGGAGACTAGTCAAGTGATAGAGCATACAAATAGAGCCCCTTGAATCTACACCCACATTGACAAGACTGTGCATGATGACCTAAGAGAGACGCCTAAGAGCTTATGAACAAAATCCCTTTGATTTGTACCCAATCAAGAAAGCAACAACGAAGAACTTCACTGTGATCTACTAATTAGAAGCTTGGCCACCATACAAAGCCTTAGTTATTTTTTATTTTTTTGAAAGAAATAAGCTAATCTCTAGCACTATTCCTATCCAACAAAAGACTTTTTCTAATTTGCTGGAGACAACTTTAGAGGAACGTGACCCAAATTTTGACAATAGTCACAGAGATTACATTTAATTTGCAGACAGAGTATGAGTCTAATTGTGAAGAGTTCAATGAAGACTTTGGAGAAAAAAACTATAGTGATGATATTGGCCCCCCTAGCCTTGAGAGCTTCTTGTAGCCCTCCAAACTTTTGCATCAACCTTGTCCCCAATCATGACAACACAGAGATGTTTGCAAGAAGGTAAACTTGATGGTTTATAGAGAAGGAGAAGGTTGGCGCAATCTTCTACCAATATCCACAAGTAGTGGAATGTTGAAAGTGCCATTGGGAGGCATTGTAGAGAAGTGGAAGAAGCTCCAAGGTTTGTTGCATTTGAAACAAGAGGCACACCCATGACCATCACCTTAAAGCAATACGGTCGTTCAATAATGACAAGGCTTAGCCACCTCAATGAGCACCGGGTCATTGTCAATGGAGAGGGGAAAGGTGAATTGGATGGGGAAAAAATAGATTGGGATGGACAAATAAAGTATGGAATGCATAGGAAGAGGTAGAAATGACCACCATATACGTATGAGATGTAGAGAGAGAATTGTGAGGTCACAACAAAGAATAAAGAGGGCATAGCTGAAATTGAGAAAAGTGACAATGATGAATTCACTAACGACAATCTCATTGACTTACATTACCAAAATTTGAACCTTGAAAAATATTTTTAAAATTAAAAAATAGAAATATAATAGGGTACTATTAGTGCCACATCAAATTGACACTTTCAAATTTTATTTTAATTTTAAAATTTTATTTCCAAAAAAAATTATTTTTAAAATTTTTAAAATTTCCTTGTATTTGCACCTTAGCTAAAAGTCAAATGGTCTTTTCTAGGGTTCAGATTTTTCCTAATGGAAAATGGAAGATGGTTTGAGGCAGCCCCAGATAGTGTTATATATTTGTAACTAGATTCGACATGGGAGTAAAATTTATTTATATATTTCCCAAATCCAAATGCCTTTGGGGGTTGCTTAATAGGCATGTATGACAAAATGGGGGCACTACTATTGCGCTCATTCAGTAAATGATTTGAAAAAAGATATTGTTATGAAGATGGTAAATAGAAACCTAGGTGTACATGCTTGTCATTGTACAAGCTTTTTTTTCTTCCTATAATGGAATATAGCTTGAAATAATTTCAATGAATTTCGTTTGCATTTGAACTAGGAAATTCACCCTATATTCACCTTAACTTCATTTTTGAAGCACTAGATAATTTTATATGTAGGGGAAGTGAATTGATGTAATTACAAGGACGTTCTACAGTTGAATATCAGACCCTAGTATTGGTATTAGGTGCACTTATGGTAGGCTCTTTAAAAATTCACAACTTATATTCATAGTATCCAAAAAAATACATTTGAAAGTGCATAGGAATTTTTTTTCTCTTGCTAGTAGGGTCCAATAATTTGTTGGATGTTTATTAATAGACATCATGTCCAAAACCTTTAAATCACGGTTATGGGTATTCCTACCTTATAACAAATGATGGGGCGAATGTAAATTTATCAAAGCGGGGTGGACAATGTCATGCATGGCTAGATGGAGCCGAGTCTCCCTGCCACAACCAACAACTCTTGTTAGCGTATGCTAGATTCATACCTACTTAATCAGACCTCCAACATGGGAGTTTTTTATTTGAACTCAATGACCTAAAGTAAACTACCCCATTCCAAACCAAATGAGAACAAGCCCATTGCGGGCTGAATTATGTTAGTAGTTTACATCTCAAAACTTGAATATGCACCACTAATATATTCTAGCCCACAATGGGCTTGCTCCCATTTGGTTTGAAATGTGGTAATTTACCTTAATCCAAAGGGTCAAAAAATGGGTTGCAAACTTCTAAAATCAAACATAGGAAGAGTTGATTTATTTAATTATTTTTTTTCAGACCAAAGATGAGTGAACAATGCACGCGCTCACTATTTGAATTTTCAAAATATAAAAATTTAAGGATTTTTCAATTAGTCAAAGTTGACCCAATATAAGTGTAAATTTCTTGCCCACCTTGAAGAAAAGAATATTTTTCACCATGTTCTATTTGTCCAAATGATTTACCAAATAGAAAAGTTACATACAAGCTATGGTATCATTCGATTTGGAATTACAAGATACAAACAAAAACTTTACTCTTTCAAGTAGCCTAGGAAAATTAACAAACTCCATTTTTGAATGTTATAATCTCCTCAAATTGCCCCCCAAATCTAGTAGTGCTACATGAAGTTAATATGGAGATTACACGGTCAAATTACTGAAAATAACTCCAAAAAATCATATCAAAGAATTTTCAAAGGGTATGAGTTTTGATAGTTTTAGTCTCTAACCCACCTACCCCAGGTTTTAGGGATTAAAATGATTATAAATTCATTTTATCTTAGAAAGTGTGGGGATTCCTGCTCTAGTGAATTTACCAATCACCACACACAAAAAATTCAAATTCTTCTCTACATAAAAATAGAGATTTGCATGTTTGAAAATTGGCATAATTATTAAATGTCATGTTAAGATTCACTTTTGAAAAAAAAATGCTAAAAGATTTTTTCCTACACATTTTATTGCAATTTAAAGGCAATGCACTTGAAATCTAGTAAAAAAATTCCTTGCGTCCCTTTTACCACACAATGTGTAGTCATTGGGCAATGATACAAAATTTTGTTTCCATCACAATTGAATTGGTAGTTGAATTGTGCAATAATTGGCAACAGATGTTGAGCGGTTCTTGGATGTGTGCGGTGAATGGCCCGTTTACTTTGTGTACAACTTTAGAATATGTTATAGTAGTAAGATATAGAGTAGTGGGATACAATAAGATATATTAATACCTAAAAGATGTCTACATTTTTTGGATACATAGTGATAAATTGTCAATTTCAAAGAAAACCACAAATGATTTTCAAAAGGGGTACATGTGGCATTATCCCACTAGTTGTTAAGATTTTATGAAATTTGCAAAAGGAGTACAGATAATTTTTCTATTGGTTGTAGAACTTTTGAGGAAAATTTTGAGCAAACCCCTTGTGTGAAAGGAATTTATGAATTCAATGTGAAACCCACCCCAATGTCTATATCTTGGTATTCTTGGTGAACATGTGGAACTTACAAACCATATAGGATGTATCTATATTTTTTTTGCTTGTAAATATGTATGTATTTTGTATCCACATTCTACATTTGTATTTTGTAAGCATATTCATAGTCTGAATCCATATCCATATCTTATACTATATCTGAATTTTATATCCATATTCAATATCCAAATTTGAACGACCAAGATTGTTTGTTCCTTCAACATCAAAGACTTTGGTCTTTTTAGAAAATCAACATCATTTAGTGTGGGGGGGGGGGATTTTATCTTGAACTCAATCAACTATTCTTGATTTTTCCAATGGATGGGGGAGGAATTGAAATGCAAACATCACATTTGCATCTTTTTGTTACATAGTAGGAAGCATCGCTTAGAAAATATTGTATACTTAAAACAAGTAGAAATTAGAACGTGGCATTTGGATATTGTATGCAAAAGTTATTAAAGAATAAAGTTTGGTTCTGAAAGCATTTCTTCCACATAGGTACAAAACTGATTTTGGAGATGTACATATTGTGTAGATGGCGGTTTAAGGTCAGTAGCACATTTGGGTGTACCTATCTTACTTCACATGTGATGAAGGTCACTATTTGCACACGCAATCACTTGGCATGTACGTAAGCACAAACCTTTTCACCAATATATAATCAATCTTTTATATTTTCTAATATTTGTTGTATAAACAATTTTTAGAAATTTTACAAAATAGATGATATAAAATTGTTATTTCAAATATTCTTGACTTCTATATTAAAGCATACCCAAAATCAACATTGGATTTGGAGCTTTCTCTATTATTAAAGCCCTATTGAAGTTCTTTGGTGCATTGGAACCTCCTTTTACTTGCCAACAAGAACATATGAAAATTTGACCAGTATAATAATAGAACATAGGCTCAGTAGCAAGAAGTGGCAGTTTTGGGGGTACCTACCTTAATTAACCTTGTAAGGATGGGCTGGTTTTCGCAGAAATCATCATTTTCTAAAATCGTGGGAATCAATCGCTTAAAAAAAATGGAAAAGTACTCATTGGAAGTCAAACTACTGTAAAAGATGATTGCTCCCTTTTCTGAATAGAACTTCAAGGATGAATAGTTGCATTTCTGTCCTTTTACAAAAGAATTCTCTGTCGTCCATCAGACACTAAGTGCCCACGGCGGGTTAAATATTTTTGATGTGTGACATTCATTCCCTTTGAAGTGACATTCATTCTCCTAGAAAGTACCAAGCCTGACCTTGGGACATGGGGTTCCTGCACTTTGAAGCCGATCCCCAAAAAACTTAAAAGAATCTTTCAAACTTTTGGGCTCACTGCTCAAAACCTGAACCAGGCCAGAATCCATGTTGTTTGGTCAGTTGTCCCAATGAGCACACTTATGATATCTTACACCAGGATGGGAAATACCCCCCAAAATCTCAGAACTCAGCCTTGGAGTGGACTTTCGCCACAGAACTTAACTCCACGTTCCAACTTCCAAGGAGGGCCTCCACTCCGTCCTCTTCAGCAGCAATCGAGCTCACCAGCTCCAGTTAGCTTGCAGCTAACTCAAGGTAGGTACACCCAAAACTGCCACTGAGCCTATTTTCTATTATCAAGACTGTTCAAATTTTCATATGTTCTTGTTGGCAAGTGAAAGGAGGTTCCAACGCACCAGAGAACGTGGCATTTGGATATTGTATGCAAAAGTTATTAAGGAGCAAAGTTTGATTCTGAAAGCGTTTCTTCCACAAAGGTACAAAACTGATTGTGAAGATGTACAAATAATATAGATGGCGGTATAAGGTCACTCAGTGGCACATTTGGGTCCTTAGTTGGGTTGTTTTTTAAAGCAGGACCTGCCACTCACAAGCCTCCCCACTGCCGCAATTGGAGAGAGACAGAAGGTCTGACAGTAAGGATCCAACTGATCTCAGAGAGTACAAAATTTCGCCTCCCAAAACACCACCAAAAACACTCCCAAAAACACCACCAAAAACACCACCGAAAACAACTCTCCAAAAACAACTCCAAAAAACACCCTCCCAAAAAATCTCATGCACACGCTGGTGCTCACTACGATCAGTTCGCTTGTGTCAGAAGGAAGAGGAGGAAATGATCCTCCGATTCCAAGGCTTCGAAGCATTATGGCCGAGACAGGTGATCATTGTGATGATCGCACTGACATCGCCACTGCCTGTACTACGCAGTGGCAGTCTGGCAGAGAACAATGAATAGGTGTGGGAAGCAGCAGCTAGCAGCCTGTTTTTTCTTGGGAGCCGTGGGGGCCAGGATTTGCACCGATGTCCGGGGAGTGGAGTTCTGTGTGTACTCATCAGAAAAATATCCCGATTGCAACAGTATTGTTTGCATGCTTGAACAGTTAGTAGAGTACTCAAAACATACTGTTGCAATATTGCAATAGTATACTTTCAATGGATAAAGTAAGGTAAAGCAACCTATTGTGGTTAGAATTTGGAGTCTGCCCGTATGCCACTGCTGAAATTTTTCAAAATTTTTCCCAAGTGTGAGAAATAGTGAGAGCAATTGAAATTCTATTTTTCAGACAATGTATGAATTTGTTATGAATTTTTGAACTGATTTATTCAAAAAAGTTAGTATGGTACTTGATAACCAACAAAAACTATATCTAATATGTTCATCTTAATCACCTAAAGCAGTCACAATAATTTCTAATGTGGAAGGCCCTAAAAAAGTCACATTCTATCATGATTTACACTAAAAAGTTAGGTGCTCCTAATGAGGTCACTAATCACTCCATGGGTGTCAGGTTAGACATTGATTATGGCTTGGAAAACTGTCATGGGGTTGTTCGGTGTCCACTATGGGACATTTGACCGCAATGGGATGTTTTACCTTATAACCTTCATTGCAACAATATGTTTTTAGTACTCTACTGTTCGAGCATTGAAACAATATTGCAACAATATTGTTGCAATTGGGACTTTTTCCCAATGTAGATTTCCTACAAAGTTTCATCCATCTTGGTTTTTTGAAAATCTACCTGGAGGTGTGGAATGAGGTGGCAAAACTTGCCGGTCAATTTTCTAGAACTTCAATTTTGGCTAGTGGCATTGTTGCCATTGTCCAATTTCAATCGGCAAATTTCCTTTACTATGTAAATCTAGTTGGTTTAGGACTTTTTTGTGTCTTCCTTAAGTGTTTTTTTTCTTTGAAAAAGGTTTTTTAGCGTTTAGCCATATCCTTGGTAGGTTTTGAACCTAGCATTGCCCCTACCGATTTAGGGCCATGGATTCAGCCTTTCGAAAATGCACAAATCTAGAACAAGGTCCATGCATTTTCAGGAGGCTGGTTAGTACAACATGCCCACACAACATTTGATATTTACAAGAATCAAAGCATGTGCAAAAAAATGGGGAGAAGAACATACAATCCACCACTTATAAGAATCAAAACATGTGGTAAAAGAATGGATAGAATAGGATACAAGCTACTATGATGAACATCAAAAGATGTTTAAATAAAATGTGGAGAGTAGGATTCAACCAAGCATGATCAACATCAAAACATGTTGGAAAAAAATGGGGAGAGTAGGATTCAACCAAGCACAAGTTGTTAAGACAATTCAAGGCCAAATAAAGAAGTTGAAGTGCTAGTAGTAGGACTTGTGGCTATGGTTGAATTAGACAAAAAGAAACTTATATTTTGTTTCATGCTTCCACATGGGTATGGTATTCATCAAAATAGCATCATACTCTTCTTCCAGTCCCTCTAAAGCAACTCTAAGCAAAGCATCTAGGGGTTTTCTTCCCAATTTATTCCTCACACAAGTTTTAATCAAATTCTAAATGCTAAAAGCTCACTTATAAGTAGCAAAAGCATCTAGGTTTTTGCTTCCCAATTTATTCCTCACACGAGTTTTAATCAAGTTCTAAATGCTAAAAGCTCTTTTACAAGTAGTAGTGGAAACACACTGCATTCTAGTAATTTCAACAAGAATAAGAAAATTTGGATACTGTATTTGTAGGGCATGATTCCAAGTAATCATACCCTACAAATCTTGGAAGGTTTTATCCCTCCATTCAGTTGTACACTGTAATTTGAAGGAAAAAAACTCCCACTTACAAGCTTGCACATCTAGAAGGGGGAGGGGAAGGAAAAACCTGAATGAGACCGATCAGTTTCATAGAATTGAAGCAAATTGTTCAATGCGGTGACACCCTAGTTCTGTAGTCCAATTTGCTTAAACGGCATATTAGAAGGATTCAATATTTCAAAGCAAGACATCAAATCATTGTCACGAAATCTAGCCTCCAAACCATCACAAACGACCTCAACAAATGAATGCTAGAACTACAAAGCTTCTTCTAGGTCTGTTTTTAACCTAGAACGCTCAATTTTACAACCATGATATATGTTCTCTCTAATCTCAGATGGAAGCTTCTTGAGCAAACCCCCGAAAGAGCCATACTCAGGAAGCACATGGTAGCCTAAATCTTTGTTAAACATGTCTGTATTCAAATTTGCATTTTCCACAATGAACAGTATACGAATCTGGGCTATTTCAAAACGTGCGATGCTACCTATAGTGGTCACATCTACAAATTTGCACTGAAACACTTTTGACAACATAGCCAAGCAATGCAAGATATCAGCAAGAAAATACAAGATATAAATGAACTTGAACTGCCCTAACTTCTGCAAGATCGGAGTGGTTGTACTTGCATCTTTGTTCTTCAAACCACGGAAGAATTTGAGGACAAACTCCAAAGACTCGCACATGGTTGTGATTGCTTACCACCAATTTAGTTACCAAATTTTGTGGTAACACTTTATTGTTTTCTTTACATCAAAGAACTCTTTTTGAAGTCTAGTAAGTGCATGCTTGCGCTTGCTAGACTTATTGAAAAAGCCAGCAATTGAATTGAAGATAGAGTTGACTTGGGAAGAGATTACCTTACAATCAAGAGACTATGCTGCAACCAAGGCCATCAAATTCGTCCGATGAGCAATGTAGTGAACTACTAGAAGGTAAGGATTTACATGTTTCTTGATTCAAGTAGCCACTCCCGTCAAACTGTCCACCATGGTGTTGGCATTGTCGCTCCCAAATCCCACAAATTTCCGCAAGTCAAGCCCCCACTTTCGAATGCTTGAAATTAAGGTTTCATAAACAACAACTGAATCCTTCTTCCCCTCTTCGATCTGCAATAGGCCAAGAAACAAAGTGACTGGTAGACCTTCCTCCATGATGCTGGCAAATACGATGAGGTGTCCTATGACGCTAATGTCAGTTGATTCATCAATCATGACACCATAAAACGTTGAATTTCGCACACGGATAATGACTTGCTTCTAAATCACAACTGAAATGCACATCATGAGGTTAGTACAAGATTTCTTGTTTTGATACATAGACAAAGTCATCAAAGCTTTCACAATGATCAATAGTTTGCACAAAACAGGGAATTTTAAATAGGGTAAAGACTACTTCTCCAAAAAATAAGCAGCCTAAAAGAGTGAAGCCACAACCTCGTCACACGCTCTCTATCCTTGCAAAATTGCTTTTTCCATGACCTTCTCACCACTTTGCGACGCCCAAGCTAGTCATCTGCTCTCCAGATCAAACGTGGTCTTAGAAAAAGCTCACCTTTAAATTCTTGGCATCATTTTTGGCATATGACGATTACCCACCTTTATCCCTGCATACTTCACAGAAAACCCTCCCAACATTTGGACAAAAATGCAACCAATTGAATTGAACGCCCCATTTCTCCTTCCATTGCCCTTGAGCAATTTTTGTTTCTGAAGGAGGAGTGTGGTCGATCCCTGAATCAGTTGTTTCAGGAAAAGAGTTCTCGAATGCTAACGATAAGATTTCAAAAACATTAAGTTCCCTTGATTTAGCAAAGTAATGGTTCTTTAGTTAAGGACCTCTATCGTCTAGCCATCCAGCCAACAAGAGGAAAGCAGCCTACAAGAGGAAACCAACCAGTAAGAGAATGCTCACAGTCTTAAACCCTGAAGCCAACAATTGCAAATCCTCAGCAACATTAACAATCCTCAGTTGCACAACGCTACAACCTGCAATTGCACATGCACAACCCTCAACTAAAACCCTACAGTTCTACATTGATCTTGTTGCCATTATTCAGGAAAAAAATGGAAAATGAAGAAGGGCGAAAAAAATAGAGTGCAAAGTTGTGAACTAAACCTTAATCTTGTAGTGGAATTGCAATTTTGCACATGAACTCGCCAGAAATTGTACACAAACTTGCTAGAAATCGCACACGAACTCGCCAAAAATCGTACACGAACACATGAACTCGCAATCTCGCAGTCTCACACACAAAGTCATGAACTTGTGCTGCAAATCGCCAGAAATTGCACACAAAGTCATGAACTTGTAGCCTTGCGCTGCAAATTGCACACGAACTTGCCCTAAATTCAACCCCAATTCTCAAAATTGCAAGTTTGTGAATCCTTAATCATCGAAACTTGATCACTGATTCACTGCAAAGGTGCAAATATGTGATCACCTGATCAAACTTGAACACACTTGCACAATGCAAGAAGTGAGGGAGTATACATTGCACAATTGTGCTTGAAAGATTAATAACAAACTGAACTGCTCAACAAATCTGAGGATGGTTGCAAGACTCAAACTCTCAATTAGCGAGGGCCAAGGGCTATGAGCCTCCGAGGTGGCTGAGTGGTGACTGGTGAGTGTGACTATTGTAACACCCTGAACCCTACGGCTTAGATTAGTTGGAGGGAGGGATCAACTGCTCCGATGCCTCGGCGGGAAAAATCAAATGGTAAATAGATAAACCACTAAATCCAAGTTTCAAGTCTCAATAGTAAAAGACTAAAAGCAAGTGACTTACTCACTATCTCACTTATTCCTTCTATACACTTACACAATACATAGTAACACAATTATAGAAAAAATTATATGCATAGTAGTAAAAATTTCCTAGAAAGTATAAGATTGGTTGGCTATCCGCCTAAAAAAAATAATTTTAATAGGTAGTTTTCCTACATACTCTGAGGGTGGATGGCTAAATGCCTAAACATAATTTTTTGAACTGGCCCATTTCCTAAACTTCTTTTTTTCATTCAAAACCTTAGCCTAGACTTTTCTATTTCATTCGTAAATTCTCAAATTCAACCGGCTAGGTCGTAATTAAATGCTGGTAATCCCTGTTCATTGATTTGCACCATTTCAAAATAAAATTTCTACTTTTTCGCAATAATAAAAAGTTATCCTTTTTCATTGAAAATTTTCCATATCTATAAAAAAAAATTAAATTGTAGATGAAGGTGCCAAATTTGGATGAAAAAGTGTATGAATATGATTGAAAACTATTTTTTGGTCCAAAAGATGGATGAATGTAGAAATACAATGCTTCACCAAATTTTTAAGTGATCGCCATCTTGGCACTTTCTCTAAAAAAATTTTAAAAAAAGTGTGGGTGGTAAGTTACACCCGGGGCTCACTGCTTTGTAAATGGTATGAGTGGATGGATCTTCCAACTTGAGTTCATAAATGAAAATATCTTCGAAGAAGAATTTTTTTCATTTCTTGTTTTTGGACGGAGTTGGTTCTAAGGTTTTGGTTGTTGTCCAAGGATAATTACCAATTTTGGATAATTTTGTGTAATGTTTTTGTACATAACGTAGATCAGGCTATCATCACATAGATTTGTAGTTTAGGCACTTTGGAGAAGCTATTTGTTAGTTCCGATATTCTTCCAACAGATTGAAAAAGTTTGAAAGAAGTCAATTGCAAAAAGTATGAAGGCATTCCAACACAAAGTAAATTTTTTGTGATTTTTCAAAGCTAAAATGTTAAAGTGTGAATAGCCCCTGGCTTGTTGAAGCATGGGTAGATGGTTGTTAAAGTGTAGGCTGATGTGTCCACTCCTCCAAGTACATTGCCATAGCGATAAAAGGTTGCTAAGGTTGTGATAATGGATGGGCCATTGACGTAAATAGAAAGGGTCATGTCGGTGGTAGAGTTAGGTAGATGGTGGTATTGGTAGTTCTACTTTATCATTTGGTAGCTTTTGATGTTTTTCCTATAGTCTTTCCATCTCTTAAAAGAATATCTTTTATTGTGTGAGGTCAAATGACAATTCCTTCCTATTGTCAAGTAATTATATAGCTACACTACAATCTTTAACAATTGACAAAAAATTCTTTGAAATTTGATTAAAGAATTGTGTAACACTAATTTAGTAGCCTTTAGAGAAGTTGCCTTTTCTTCTCTAGAGGACTCATCTACAGAAAATATCCACTTGGGGAATTATAGTAGTAACTTCAATACCGGGATCATGGCAATACATTTATAGTGTACTACAGTCTTTTTGCTAAATCCCGTATTAGCTAAACAAATCAACGAAGAAATGTTGAAAATTCCAAGAATCTTTTGAATCAAATACCAATGCCATTTAACCCTTTGCCATCAAAAAAAAGTTTTGTTATCTCAATGAAAGATTTGCTTCAACAACATTTGTAGGAACAAAGGTTGGAGATATCATTTTTTATATTGAAATCAGTTGTCCACCATGAATCCCCAAAGGCCATGGGATAATTTTAAAATAAGAGCTTGACAACTCATTGTCAAAATGTCAAAATGATGTTTGAAGTAGAATTTTGGACCTTATTTAGAGTAAACAAGCCATTCACCACACACATCCAAGAACCGCACAATAATTGTTGCCAATTATCACATAATAACCACACAATTCAGTTACCAATTCAATTGTAATAGGAACAAAATTTTGTATCACCACCCAATGATTGCATTGTGCAATGAATGGGTGCAAGGAATTTTTGACTAGGTTTCAAATGCACTACCTTTAAATTCCAATAAAATTTGTTGAAAGAAATCTTTTTGCATTTTGTTTTTAGAAAAATAATCTTAACACGACATTTAATAATTATGCCGAAGTTCCATTATATATATTCCATTAGTTGAGAAAAAGAGATATGTACTTCTGACCCCCCCCTTCATATTTATATTTCTTTAACATTTGTTTGTTTGCAAATAATATGGGATATCTAAAATGTATATTGTATACATCTATATAATTTGTATAGATTATTCCATATATTTTGTTTGTATTTTTATATATTCTATATATTCTATATATTTTGTATATAGTATCATATGTATTCACTATTGTATTATATATCCCAAGCATCAATAATCACAATAATTCCTTGATTGATTAGATTGATAGTCTTGGATTTTTTAAACATTTTTTAACATGTAGGGGGACACTAATGGCAATGGTCAGGGGTATTTGTCTCTTTTTGCCTCATCATCATTGTCATTGTGATGTAAGGTAATTCTTTTTTGCTATCAATCTAGTCATGTGTAATTGCAACCCACTAATTGCATACAACACAATCATTACAATTAGATAATTAAATTCTTTATTATTTAGAATTTTAACGATTCTTCACATGTGTCTTGTTAGCTACTAATGGATGTAGAATATTCCATACCATTTCATCAAAGGGAGGACAATTCTTCACATTGCTACTGAGTGTTATGTGCATTTTTCTTTGCATAGGCTTGCAACATACAAAAACCTTTGTCAAAATTTGACAATAAGGAATGATTGCCTCCAAAGATACTAAGGTAGGAAGTTCTAAAAGCACACAAACTCTATAATCGCCCACCTCCTCAAATGTACACTATTTGTACATGTTTCTTTTTCATAGCCTTCTGCAATGTACAAAACGTGTACATTTGAGGAGGTGGGCGATTTCGGAGCCCTATGCCATTTCAACTTCAAAATTTCATAACTAATTCCACAAAGCTCCAAAAAATATGAAACGACTTGGGTTAGATGCCAATTCCATTTCTCTTTCAACAAAAAGATCACTGAAAAATATATCAAGAAGCTTCACCTCCTCAAAATTCAGTTTCATCTCTTTGGTGGACAATTTATGGACAATTGGTGCACTGTTGAACTGTAGTAACAAGTTTTCTTCACTCATCAATAAAATGGCCATGTAAAAAAACTAGTCACGTGGCCAAGTGGCCAAGTTGAGATTTCACTAGCCATCCACTTGCTTGGAGGATAAGGAAAATTATTTACCAATGACAACCAGGAATTCAAAAGCCTACAACAACCATCAAAACAAAACAAAACAGTCTACCACACCACTTTAAAACTTAAATGAACAAGATGGTCAGCAACTGACATCAACATTGTGTCACATTGGTGTGATTGTGAGATTCAATGACACCAGGCTCAAGAAAAATAGGGAATAAACTTTGAAAGGAAATAAAATCTTCAGGCACCATGGCAAGTTGCACACCTGTAAATACAAAATCATGGTAAAAACCATTACTTTACTCCAATCCACATTTGAAACCCCCATTTCTCCTTTCTTAAAAAGGAATAGGTTTCAAACTAATAACAGTGATCAAAAGCACCTATAGAAGTATCAAGTACAATGCTGGAACTTAAGTTACAACTCTTACATCAGGAGCATCATCTGGTACAAGATCTTTGTGACCTGCAATTTGCAGTGAGACATGGCTACAGGAGAGGCCCACTTGCTTCCAAATCCCTTGTTTCTAACACAGCAATAATGCCATCATATGTATATATATATAAAAGCTTTACATATTCTTGAAGCCCTCAATGAATTAATTTTAAGTTACAGAAGCACATAAACAGAGGCACATAATGCCACCATACAATGCCATCATCTATATATAAGCTTTACATATTCTTGAAGCCCTCAATGAATTAATATTTTAAGTTACAAAAGAACATAACAGAGGCATATGAACGCACCCACGCCACTGACAAAGGCAGCAATCATCTCCCTCTTATTCTCCAGTCGAATCTTCTCCTCTTTCCTGGCCAGTTGCTGCACATGAAACTCCTTGTACGACTCCGTCACCATGTCATGAGAGAGCGTTCGGTGGCAACTCAACGCTCGGCCAAGTAACATGATGCTTTCGCTCCCATACAAGCCCATCCCGTCTCCATTCTCCAGCTTCATGCCGAGCTCCGTTATGCTGAGAGTTGTTTTCTGGTCCACAGTGGAGTATCGGGCCTTGAGTGCAACGTTGCAGTGGATGGCATCGCTCCTGGGAAGACCAGGGACGATCGTCCCAAAGTGAAGGACAAACTCATCTTCACATGGCCAGTGGCGAAGCCCACCCACCGGCTTGCAGCTGGCAAGGTTGGCCATCTGGCCGGTGGTTTGGTTCACCAGGATCCAACTTGCAGTCATGTTGGCAGTCAAGGCTTTCCATAAAATCCCGGTCTTCCTTTCTTCTGCAGACGGAACTGATTCCTGAAAGAAGGAAAAATAATGTCCCAGTGATATTAGTAAGCGGAGGAAATGTAAGTGAAAGTTCATACGTACACGTACTCTGTCTCGTTTGTTTAAATAAATAAATAAATAAAAATTTAAAAGTTCATGTGTACCATGTACTATCCAACAGCTAAAGAAGCATGGACTAACAGGTGCCTTTGACCAAAAGAATTTCAAACATTCAAATACTGAATATCTGTTCAAGTGCATTGAAATCATGTAAAAGAAATCTTGGAAACAAATTCTCAAACTGTCCTTTTGTTTTACAAGTATACTTTTTGTTATTCTAACAACTCAAAACAACAATAGGTCACATGGAACTCGCATTCCCTGCTTTATGTAAAGATATGAAGATAATGAATCCCATGCAAATACAACTGTAACCACGTGTAAGGCAAAACTTCACACCTTCATATCTTATTCATACAATATCAAAAGAATGTGTGCTTTAATAGTTGAAATCCTCTTGAAATGGGCTACAAGTATTTAAAATTGAAATAAATTTGAAAAACAGCAAATAAAAGTCATGGGAATGGGAAGTCTTACCATGTTGGTTTCAATAGCAATAGATGTAACGCCCTCCTCATCTTTCCAGATGCCATTGAATTCATAAGGAATCTCTAGAAGATCGAATTGGAAGGGGCAACTTTCAAACCACTCAAACTCCTCTGTACCTGGGAAGCCAGAAATAATTCTCGACAACATAGATTGACCATTGTATGTAATATCAATGATGGACACAAAATGAGACGGCAATGGTTCCCCAAGTGATTCATCTTCAACCTTAGAAGGGATGCGGTGCAACTGCAAAGAAAAATCAACAATTTCCCAGCTTAAACTATAGTGAACCTAAATTGAATTAGCATAAACTACTAAGAACATGTGATAAAATCAAAGAACATAACTACACAATTTTTACAAAGACAATTACAAATAGAGAGGTCTATACCTTAGGAAATCATGCTTTAGAATGAATAATCTCTTACTCTTTTGGGTGTTTTTTTGTATTCTAAGTACACTTAAAAACAAAACAAAGTGAATTTTGTAAATATGGCAAAAACAACCCTAATACTTAGAACTTTGTACAATTGAATGTCACAATTCTAACACTTGATCTCTAGATGTAGATTTAATCAATGTGAAGCTTCTTCCCCAGCCACTACATGGTTGGAATTACACCAACATAACAAGTAACAACACTACAAAAGACTTTTACACACCTTGGCTTTCAAGAGAGTTTCCTACACAAACTTCCTCACCTACACTATTTCACAATGGATGTGCCTTTTGTAAAGACAAAGCAGTCTTCCCTATCCATTCTTATCTGCCCATTCTTATCTAGGCCCAATTTTTTTTTCCTTAGAAAATAAGTTGAAGAAGCCAAGAGGACAAATGCTATTAATTACCCAAATTTACAACAAATATATCAAAAATTTGTTGCAATTTCTAATGCAAAAGAATTAGTAATGCAAAAGAAATATTACCTTGTTTCTAGACAGAGGAGCAGCCAGCTCTGCGCCACTGGGGCTGCCTTTCCCGGAAACACAAGGAAGGCAACGTGCACAGAACTGACGAAATCCGCCAGTCTGGGCAATGAGCGCTTCTGCCGCAGGTTGCCTGGTGGCTGGCCACTGTGAATTGCAGAGCCGCTTCCACAAATCTTCTTCTGAACACACGCGCCGGCACTGCCTGTTGACGCAACTAGCCTTGGCCAGCGTCACCGCGTCCACGCGCCGTAGCACCTCCGATAGCAGATCGAAGCTCAGAAACGGATTCTCACCGTCACCCACGTCTCGTTCCATGGAAAATTTCTTGCTGTTGCACTCTCTGGGATTCAAGCAATTCGTACTTGAAACAAAGGTATAGTACCTCTACAGGTAAGAAAAAGGATTATAGAAGCTTGGAGCAAATCAAACGAGAGTTGATCAAGTGTCTGATTGAACCCATGCTCGTCTTCCTCGTGGATTTGTAGAACTGGGCTACCTACCTTCGATTTTGGGTGGATGGGGAACAAAAACTTCGGTCACTGGGCTGGGGGAGTTGCCCTAGAAAGAGAAAAAAATAGGCGCTAGGTAACCACGAGAACGAGAATCAGTAGGACTCGTGCTGCTTCTTGTGATACCCCACTTCAAATCCTACTAGCTCGATCATGGAGGGGGAGTTGCCCTAGAAATCAAGTGGGGCAGGGTCGGTCGAGTTCCTAAATGCTGCTGCGTAACAGCCTAGCCTATCGAATGTGCTAACATCAAATACAATTTGAAACGATTGATCACGAGATCAAGAATTCCTCCAGAGCAAGAGTTAGAGAAATGAAAGCGAATTCATCAAGTGCGCTGCACAATTCATTTGATTATCCTCATGAATCAGCACAACACTCGCTCACTTCCCTCCCCTCTAATTTCAATTCGAATTGCGACACCCAAAGGTCGAAATTCCGGTTCCTACACACTCGCCGCGCCGAAATCACGGAATCTCCGGATCCTCAAATTCAAAATTCGGGATCCTACGTCGAATTCGGTTCACTCGACCCAGAAACTGAGCAAATGGTACCCGAGAATCTAGAAATCGGAGAGTAGAGGAACACAGAGAGTAAAGGAACACAGAGGATCTCGAGAAATTTTATAGGCCAGTGAATGCGAAATTTAGCTAGCACCGCCAATGTCGAAATCCGACAAGCGCCCGACGAAATTCAGAGGAGCGGGGAGGGACTTCGCCCCAGTGACGAGTTCGGCCCCGACTTCACTCTCTGCGGCGAAGCTTAGAATCAGAGGCCCTCGCGAATCTCTAAAGCTTCTCCTCACCGAGGCTACAAGTCCATGAAACAATTTTGCGAACAAATTTTTGGGCTCACTTTTATGAAAGCGAGAGAATGGAATGGATTCGGAAAGGGGAATAAGTTCCGCATATAATTTATGCATACGAAAGTGGAGATTTCTGAAAATTTGGTTGTTGCGTCAGCATGTGCGACGGTGGTGAAGGCGGGCGCACATGGCGGAAAGCGAGGAAGACGACGCAACGGCGGGCCACACTGCTACGATTTCGAGAACAGGAAAAACAAGCGGCAGCTTCCCGGTAATTGGGGTTTTCCTTACCCCCTAAAAGGTCAATGATCCCTAGAAGGTCAAAGCTTCATAAAAGGTCAAAGGCCTTGGTCAACCTTGATTGCAACTTTCAATATAATCATTTTTGGTATTTGATTTCATCCCTAAATGTCTAAGGCCTTTGGGGGGCTTTTAGTAATTTGTTCTAAGCTGAAGAAAAAGTCAACATTTTGATGAGTTTTATCAATTTTTTTTGAATTTTAACCATACCAATTCAAACTAAATATGGTCAAAATTGCATGGGAAAAGAAAACACAACAATATCACTTATGGATTGATCATGAGGGTGGTAGAATTGTGAAAGTGATTTGAAGTCTTTTAACCCCTGAATGACGGACCTATTATCGTTGATTTTGAGCCTCTTTGTCATCACTTCGTTTGTTGCCATTTTGCAACAAGATATGTATGAAAACTTTTTAATTTATATTCCAGAGATGAAAAAACATGTCTTCTTTATTTCACCAAAATTTTAGATTTTTTTGTGAATAGTTGATTTTTTGTGAATTTTTGAAGATATAATGAAGAAAAATCATATCAAATAGAAAATTATTTCAAAAAATCTGAAAATTTCACCATGTGTGCATATTAAAGTGATGAACAACATGGTGTAAACTCAATTTCCGTGGCATTCTATAATTAGAACGTAGTAGAAATTGAAAATACATTCAAAGTTCAAACTGCAATAAAAAAATTGATTATTAGGAATTTTTTCAAAATTCAAATTGGAGTAGAAACTAGAGTGAATGAACTTTATTTTGTTAATTGGTCTCAAATTCAAAAAATATCATTTTTATAGAGAAATTTTAGATTTAAAGCAAGGAGCAACAAGTTTCTAAAATACACTAAAATAGCATATTTTGTGATCCGTTTTTTTAGTAACTTCTCATTTATGTGAAGACAGACAATAGTATGATTCCAAACTCAACTAGATTATCTTCACAACCCAACATGGAAGGTCAACAAAAAAGAAGTGAATGAAAAACTGCTTCCTAGTTCTCTACAATTCAAGAAACATTCATCCAAAAGCCACAAAATGGCCTTGTCGTCATTTCTGGGTTAATCCTCTTTCCACATGTGAGATCAAAAGAATTGGTCACCAAAAAAATACTAAAAATAATAACTTGGTGAGGTTTTATTTAACTTCAAAGTTTTGTCAGCACTAGATTTTGGCGCCTTGTTCATTTAGGGTTAAACTAAGAAAATGAAGATTGAAAAAAAAAATTCTACTTCATTTTGAAATTTTGATAAAATCCCCAAATTGAAAGAATTAATACAATTGCAAGCTCCATATGTTAAAATCCAAATAACACAATATGCTATGTTTTTCATTTGTGTTTTCTCCTTTTAAAATGTATTCTCAACAAAAATTTAAAAAATTGCATTTTTCATTCTAACCTCCATTTATAGTAATAAAAATTTCAAATTTTTCTTATAAAAATTATAATTGATATAATTTCATTTCCACCTTTAATTTTTAAAGATTATAATAATTTGATTTTAACATAAAATTTTATGGAAAAAAATTTAAATAGTAAACATACTTTTTTACTAGAAAAAATACCAAAATTTTATACATTAATTATATAAAAGGATAAATTTGGTTTGATAGTTAAATTTGACTTCAAGGTCTTTGTTGTGGTTGTTTTGGGTGTAAAAAAATAAATTAATCAATTGAGAAATTTTCACACTAATATCCATTGCTACTTGTACCTCTTGAAAAAGTTTCAAATGAATTAAATTGTTTTTTCTATTTTTACTTACTTATTTTCAATTTTTGCAACCAAATTGATAGTACTTACCATTTTCAGGAAACAAATTGAAACTTCTCACAATGATATACAGTTCATAGTTTCAGTTAATAAAAGTATAGGATTGATATTTGAACACAATTTAATAGGCTACATTTAGCTCATATATGATGTTTGACTAATTGACAATGGATCTTATCCTTGAGGGGTTAAAAGGCCCACCAAACAACAAATTGGTTTCTTGGGGTGAAAAAAACATAAATTATTCATAATTTAAGGAAAATTGGAAGTGAGTTAGGAAATAGAGGTCCCTAATTTTTATATATAAATAGAAATTATATTTGAGAAATTTGATTTAGAAAATAAAATTGCATGCAACAATTTTGTGCATTTATACATGGCAACGTTTGCCAATCTTGGAATAATGGATGGAATTACATAGAAAGAAATGCAAAAGATGTGTCCCTTTTACATTTTGAACAACATTGGTAGTGTTTTTTGAAGGAAATAAACAAAAAGATGGCACAAGTGGATAGGCTCTTTCTAAAAAGACGATCATCATAAAGAAATGTAGCATATAATATTGTATATAGCAATTTTTCAATACTTTTAGATATAATAATCAATAATGTATTTTTTTGGAGTCTTTTTTCCATCTTGTCTTGTAAACGTTGGCTTCAGCTACCTCTGCATAAGTGGCAGGCAATCAATCACAAAAGAAGCACAACTGAACTTGTATTAATTTTGGGTAGAAGATTTCATATTGAGTGTTTCTCATATTAAATATGTATTTCACTCGTAGAAGGTGTATTTTTCAGTGTTGATTGCTCTATATGAATCTTGAAAACAATGTTTACTAAAGGTCCTTAAAGTGAATATTTTATGAGGCTTTTAGTGCTACATGGCTATATTTTGCACATTTTTCATATGTTGATGACAACTACATTGTACATATTGTTAAAAAAACTCTAATTTTATCACAAATCTAATAGTGAATCGTCCTAATTTTTTGTTCATCCATTGTATATCATTCATTAAAGGGTTAATGCTTAACCTTTAAAGGTATGAGAAACCCAATTTGGCTTGCAACTCAAAAATTTTATGTGATTGACATATAAGGTCAAGAATTGACATATGCACCATTTACAAAAGCTTTTATTTATGTTGAGTTGGACCCAAAGACGCATGGCACTTCTAATTTAGATAATTATTGCACCCCCTATATGTTTGAGATGTTGCAAAATGGCCAAGTATTTTACATGTTTGAAAATGAAAATGAAAATGACATCCAAATAAAAGATGTTAGTTGTTGAATTTTCAATCCAACGTTGTTTGTCTTGCCAAATTTTAGTACATATTGCATATTCTAAGAGTATAATATAGGACTATATATAGCCCCAATTAAGACTTTAAACCCTAAAGGACCAAATTACGTTTATTAGCAACATAGTGATTTTGGGCAGTTTACTATGAATAAATTTTTCTTTTTTTTGTTTGAAATATTTAGACAACATGTGCCCAAGAAATAGCTTTAAGTCTCAACAATTTTTATAACTTCTGACTACATAGTTAAAAAATTAGTGTAGGATATGTAATTTTAGCAATCAACAAGTAATTTGGACAATTAAAATTTTTTCTTAAATTTTAAAAAATAAAAATAAAAATTTTAAATTAGTTTTCTAGATTTATATATACCTTGAAAGCTTTGAATCATTCCATTTTGATTAATGAGATGAAAATTACGAGGAGTTTTACTTTGCAGGCAATTATTGATTCTCTACTTTGAAATAAACTTTGAAGTCTTTTATTTAATTTAATTTTCAACATTTTTTGAAATAAAATAAAATAAAATCATAGGATACAAATTGTTTATTACAACATTACAAATATTGGAATTGACATTTTTCCATTCTATAATTAAATTGTCTATTTCTTTCTACTTATTATATTTTTTTTGTATAATTATGTTGCACACATTAGGAAAAATTTCAGGCCTTGAAAAAGTAGTTAAGAAAAGGTTCTTCACGTTGTAAACATATGTAGTGTTGACCAAATTATTTAATAATAAAAATTAAAAATTAAAAAGATACAAATATTTTAAATTTTTTGTAAAATAAAAAAAATTGGAAATAAAAAATAATCACAATATGATGTGGCACTAGTAAAGTCACATCGAATTGTTAAAGTTTTGTAATTTTAGATTTAATTTTAAAATTACATTTTAAAACCATTTAAAAAGATTTTAAAAAGTGTTTGTTAAACTTGTCCCTTGTTATGCAGGCCTTGTTGTTTGCTAGGAAGAAGAAGAAGAAAAAATTAAAAATAAAATAAAATCCAGCCAATGTTCCTTGTGGAAAATTGTATGTATGGTACCATATTTGATTCTTAAAATATAAAATATGTACTAAAATATTGCAAGACACTGCTACAATGGTTTTGAGAATGATGGGTTTAGAAAAAATAACTGACAATTATTTAGCTTACATGTTTTTGTTTAGTTTTTTAAAGATTGTAGACAATCATATATCCAATTTTATACTTGACCTTTAGAACAGGAATTGTGTACAAAAATATGGCAAGATATATTCTATTAGATTGGTATTCTAACATTTAATATTTTTTCATTATGAATGTTATTTTAACATGAACCTAACCTTTATCATTTTCAAATACATCACCATACAGGTAGAATACATGACTATTTTTGTAAGCTTCTAAGACAATTAGAAAGAGTAATAACAATTCGAATTGGCAGTGTTGTGTGTCATTGGGTATGACTTTGAATGAATATGAATTTTTATAACTACTATATACCTCAAGTCATGCATTTTCTTTGTCAAATATTAAACAAATTTTCTACACTATCAATGATTATAAATTAGTGAAGTTAGATTATTTTGGTCACATGTAAAGTATTGCACCTAAAATTTCCAAATAAACATTTGTATCTAATTCCTATTATTAAACTATCCAAATTTCCATTGGACTTGGTTGGAAGTCAAAAAAAGATTTCAAGATTATCTTTCCATGCCTTTTTGAACAATATATGTATAACCTCTTACATTTTTGGCAATAATCTAAATGGGATAGCTTTGCAAATAGCTTGCCAATTTATAATTAGTTGTAATTACTTTGAACAAATTGCAACTAGAGTAGGTGAGGTCCAAATGTAACATTTGAGTGCTAAATACTATAGTCTATAAGAAGCTAAAATTCAAATGTTTAGAATTAGTCAATGTTGTAGAAGGCATGTGATGTGTTATGCAAATCTACTTGGTCCCACCTTTTAGAGCATTTCATGAACAAATAATAAAATTTACAATTTTTGGCACCCAAAATTGTGCCAATTTAACAAAATTGAAGATGTGGTGTTTATAGTTACTAATCCCCTTTTGTCAACAATTTTTGGTTATTCTAGAAACATCTTTGCTTTTGCTACTATCAAACCTTCCATCTCATGTTGATTTCTCATAGATTCCAAATTTGTCTACTAATGCAAGTATGGGCTTGTTGTCCTTGGAACTTTGTAAAGGAAAATGTCATGTGAAGAAGGCCATAAATAACATTGTTAACTTTTCTAAACCGTTCCTCCTTAATTATGATAATCCTTCCTGGGGTTTTTGGAAGTAAATTCAATTTAGTCTATAAAAAGTCATTGGCAAAGTGAATTTAGTTCAAAAGAGCACCTAAATTCATTCCTAAGAGCATTATTAAAACCATTCTTTTTAACACCAAATGTGAACATCTTCTCTTATGCCACATCAAAAACCTGGAAGACTCAACAACATCTCCTAAAGAATGGTAGTGGAAACAAACCTTAACTTTCCACCCTAAAAATTCCTCCCCTTGAGCTCTAGTAAAGACAAGGTGTGGCTACGCATTAAGATGGACACCCAAAACACTTTGACCCTTCCTAACTTTTGCATACGGTGCCCAAATGTTGCATTCTTTGGTGCGTTGGAACCTCCTTTCACTTGCCAACAAGAAAATCAATGAAAATTTGACCAATCTGATAGGCTAAACTATTCCATTTCAAACCAAATGGGAGCGAGCCCATCATGAACTACATTATGTTAGTGGAGTACATTTCAGAACTTGAATGTACTCCACTAACACAGTTTAGCCCACAATGGGCTTGCTCCCATTTGGTCTGGAATGGGATAATTTAGCCTTAATACTACCATGAGGCCCAGTAAAAAAAAACAGCAATTTTTTGGGGTGCCCACTTTATGAGAGAAATGATTGAACTAAAGCACAGCGACGACAATAAAGCGTCTGACTTCAGCAGAAAACATGCCGTAACACGTACACTCTGGCTTGACTGGCTAGACATCTTCAAAGTGGATAAAATTGGAGCGACTTCCAAGGAGATGATTTCTACAAGCACACTCGTCATCATTATTCGAAAGCCAAGCCGGGGTGGCCTTAAGGTATGTTCACACTTGGTGTTAGGGGTGATGTTTGTAAATCATGTGAATCCAGTCCAAATGTAGGTCTGAATTCATTTCTAAAACCCTCAATAACAACACTCTTTAACACCAAGTGTGAACATACCTTTAGTCTTGACTCTACAACATCTTTAACCCCTAAACGTCACAGGGTACGAAAAACGTCCTCACAGTTTAAAAGTCAAATTCAAAGGGCTGTAACTTTTGCATCGAATGTCCAAATTCAATAAAAACTTGTTGGAGAAGTTGCGCATACTAGTCTAGTTTGTATGATAAAATTTTTAGATCAATACAAGATGCATAATAGTTTTGGGAGCCAATCGAAGTTCACAGGTTAAATTTGAGCTCACCAAATTGCATTTGATGGCTGCAACTTTGGGGGCTTGTATCTTTGTAATCTAATGTTTGTTTTCAATAAAATTAGTTGGGTTTTGTTTCCACTGAAGTCTAATTATTGTGGTAAAGTTTTCCTGTCAATCCGAATTGTTTTGAATGGTTGGGAGCAATTCAAAGTTCAAAATCCAGACATTGGTGAATTCCAGTGAACTTCGGCGGCCTATAACTTCTTCATAGAATGTCCAAATCCAATAAAACTTGTTGGAGAAGTTGCACATACTAGTCTCATTTGTGTGGTTAGTATTTTTTTCAATCCAAGAAGTTATGAGTGACTAAGAAGCATTTTAGTAGAAGGAGGTTCAGTCATAGATGTGATTTTTTGTTACTTTTTTCACTGTTTTCTGACATTTTAAATCCATTTTGCAGACACAATGATTCATTTGAATGATATTTTTTTTCACCAAATTGTATATATTCTGGTTTTGAATCACTTTGTAGTTTAAAGTTTTTTCATTTGAGTAGGTTTAGAAATCAAATTTCACCTCCAAATGTGTTTTAAGAAAATTTCAGCACCTTTTTTCAACACTAAAACATTATAATCTTTCAATCTATACGGTCAAATGACCCCAAATTTGTTCCACACCATCTACAACATGCACAATACAATATTTTACGGTTAAGATCTTCATACCTTACTCTAATTTTGACTTTTCGGACTTGCAAAGGAAGGCAATTTTTAAGCCTGGTCGGACCTCTGACGTTTAAGGGTTAAGGTATGTTTGCACTAGGTGTTAGGGGTGATGTTTGTAAATAATGTGAATCCAGTCCAAATGTAGGTCTGAATTCATTTCTAAAACGCCTCAATAACAACACTCTTTAACACCAAGTGTGAACATACCTTTAGTCTTGACTCCACAACATCTTTAAAGTGCATCATACACTTGTATACTTGTAACATACTTTAGAAGAGAGCCAATGCTTGATGCACAACTTTTTCATTTTTCATTTTTTTTAATGAAGTGCCAAAGTGACAACAAAAAATGTTACAGTGGTGTTCCAAATTTCAAAATTTATCCACATAGTGAATAGAAAATGTCACACCAGCGCAGATCACATGTCCATAATTCTATTTTTCTTCTTTTAAAAGCTTGGAGTTTTGTGGTGAAAAAAAGCCCTTCATGATTATTTTGTAGCCAAATTCTTTTTTGTCTCACAGGTGCAATCTGCCACAGACTATAATACCAAAAAAAAACCCCAAAAAACAAAATTCCCTGATTGTGCGTGAAAAAAAACCCCATGCCTTCTTACTTACGTTTGCTTTTTAACTTTTCCTGTCTTGCTCTTTCTCATGCTGCTCTTGTACTCCATATAATCATTCAAGGGCTAAAAGATAAAAAGTCGTAGAACAAAAAACCAATAAAGTTCCAATGTCATCACTTGGGCTACTGTGGTGGTACAATCAAACTTCAGTGAGGAATTAAAACGCAGACAAACATCTCACCGCATTCAATTTTTGTTTGTCAAAATTTGTCAGTTGCCAAATTTAAAGCCGCAGTTCCAAATGAATGCATCCTCATTTGTGACTCCTTGTACGCTCAAACCCAAAAGGGTTTGATGAAAGACATCGAACAAGTGGTGTTGTATAAAAGGTAACTCAACCTATGACAGTCCAACTCTGAACTAGCCTAATGCAGGTCCAAAAATTCTTTAGTTTTACATGTGTTTTGTGAAATGTACTTCACAAGAATCTCTTGGCCTACACTAGGTGGGGCCAAAGTTGGATTGTCATAAGGAGAGTTACCTTAACCCCTGAAGTCCCATTGTCTTTACAAGGGACAAAATGGATTTCAGGCAGGCTCCTATGATCTCAATTTTTACTGAAACTTTTTTGAAACTTTCTCATAAGATAGAAAAATTTAAGAGCTTTCTGGGAATATAATTTTTATTTCAATCGGTACCTAGAAACAAAAGTTATGCCACAATAACCTCAAAATGGGGGAGATCGGGCAACAAAAAAAATCCACAAAAAATTGAAATAAATTTTTATAATATTTTTGTTCTTGTAAATTAATTTTTTGTAAATGGAAAGTTTACATTAGAGAAGTTATTGCTTTTAGAGAGGTTATTGCTTTTAGAGAGGGTTGTGGCACTAATAAGGTTTGAAGATTTTTGGAAGCCCGTTTGGAAGTCATGTTCACTAGATTGAGTGACATTTGGATTCCAAATCTAGTGAAAGAGTTTTTTTGTTTTTGTTTTTATTACTTATTTGTACATCTTCAATGCAATCAAGGTTGGGACGGAAGAAATAATGTCACTTTGGAGAAGTTATTGGCTTATAGAAGTTCACTTTATAGAAGTTTTAATGTATACTATTTCATTGTGTCATAGTATAATGACACAATTTGATGATCAAATTGTGGTTATCAATTTGTCCTTTTGTAGTGAACATAATTCTTTTTATCATTATTTGAATACATTGTGAATTTTCAAAGTATTGATTATAGATTTTCATGTTTTAAACTATATGTATTTTAGGTAAGAATTAATAGACCTTTTGGTAAAGGTTACAAATAGATGAAAGATAGGTATGTCCAAATTCCCCCCTACTCTCTATAGCACCAATGAATGAGTTGATTAATTGGTGAACACTTCTTGAATCAAAATATACTTGTTGAAGTGATTAGAACATTTATTGAGAAAACTCAACATAAATTTTGCATGCAAATATCCCAATAGTACACTTTTGTATCTGTTCTTACAATAATTCATACTTTGGTGTGTTGGAATCAACAAATGTTTATTGTTGAAGAAGTGATTAGAACATCCATCACAAAAACTTTGATTCAATATAACTTTTGTATCTTGTATCCAAATAAAACACTATTTGGTACACTAAATTCCTCTTTCATTTCAAGGTTCCTCCTTTTTTCTACCACCATATGTGAGTTGGACAATTTCCTTAAAAAATTATAGCATGTCCTACTTCAATTGGACTACTACATCCATCCGACAAGCCATCTCTAATGTCATAACACACATGATTTGATAGCATCATACTTGGAAGCAAGTTCCTTCTAAATCAGAAGGTGCACTCCATCTCATAGATGACCTAGTGTTTGAATTTAGAGTTTGCCATCTTCCTCGAAGGGCTTGACAAGAATAAGGGGATTTATAGGAGACTCAATATAAATTTTGCATCCAATATCCAAATAAGATACTCTTTAGTGCATTGGAATCAACACATGCCTATTGGCAAATAAGAGATTAGAACAACTGCCAACAAAACTTTGATTCAACATAACTTTTCCATCCAATATGCAAACAATTTACTCTTTGATGCATTATAATCTTCTTCCATTCCTTTCACATACCCCTTCTTCAAACACCTCATTCCAACTACACCACTACATTCAACAAATCCATTTGTTATATTATAACATCTATGATATAAAAGCATGGTAACCGAGAGCATGATCCTCCCAATCCAAGAGGTAAGCTGCTTCCCATGGATGATTGTTCCATGGATGACTTGGTGCTTGAACTTGAAGTTTTGGAGGCATCAACTCCCTCTTTGAAAGGCTTGGCATGAACACTACTTAAAAGTGATTACAACATCAACCAACAAAACTTTGACCTGACTTTTCCATCTGGTATCCAATCAACACATTCTTTGATGCGTTATAAATTTATAATCCTCTTTCATTCCTTTCACATATCCCTACTCCAAACACCTCACTCTACCACCACATGAGGGTTGGACAAATCACTAGACTGCATCCCCTCCTCCAATTGTGCCACTACATCCAACAAACCATCCCTTATATTATAACACCCATGATCCGATAGCATGGTCCCCGAAAGTATGATCCTCTTAAACCGGGAGGTGGGGTCTGTCCCGCGGATGACTTGGTACTTGAACTTGGAGTTTCGAGGGGCGTCGACGCCCTCTTCAAAGGGCTTCACAGGAACAGGCGGGCCGAGGAATTGCTCCTTCGCTCTCCTCCGGAGGTGGTAGAGGTTGCCAGGCACGAACAGACGACGGCTCTCCAACTCCTGCTTGCTAGCTGCAGGGCCCTCGGCCACCGCCATGATGGCTTGGGCTGCTATGCCGGCTTCAGTTCCTGGATCGTCCATGTTGGTCTCAGACGTCGTGGAGGGCTCTGGTTCTCCAGGGAGCTCTGGAGGTGGTGCTTCTATGGCTGAACAGATAAATAGATACAGACGCGAATGAACAAAGATTGTTAGTCTCTGTTGGGAAGGAAGGGGTGATGGAAAGTGTTGGATCACAATTGCACCCAATTGTGATCCCTCTCTAAAATCAACCAAACCAAACCAGACTCTTATCTAAATGCACCTAATTGTGAACTGTTTCTAAAACAAACAGCTAGAGATTCTAGCTTCTTTGATTACGTAGCGTGACAAGACAAGACTACAATCGATTTGGGGAACGCCTAGTTTTAGTACTCTGAAAGGCCATACTTAGTATTATTCATGTGATGTTCAAAGAATGCTTGTGAAGAAAATCTGGAATTTCTTTTTGACTTCCAACAAGAGTCAACAAATAACTAGGCAATATAAGAACAATGCTTAGTGATTGCTTATTCAGACACCAACAAGAGTCAACAAATAACTAGGCAATAATGGGAACAATGCTTAGTAATTGCTTATTCAGACACAATTTGGTGTAGTTAATGTGTAGCTGCATCTAATGGTGGCGTGTTTCTTAAACCAACCAGCACACTAGAGATTCTTTGACTAGCATGTACAACCTCTCGTTATCAGAGTCTAGGGTAGATTTTGGGTACAACTAGTTTTGGTACTTTGAAAGTTCATTGTTTTATTCATACGGCGACCAAAGAATGCATGCTGAGAGAATCTGGGATCAATCCCTCTTCGACTTCCAACAAGATTTAACACCACCAACCCCTGTAAGTTTATGAAGGAGACCCGTGCAGATTCTTGCCTAACATGTATAGGCACGCTTCATGAGAGCGGAGGGTTGTTTTTGGATACGTTTGTTTTCAACACTTTGAAAAATTCATGGTTTAGGTGAAGAAATGTGTGCTAAGAGAACCTAGAATCTTCTTTTAACTTTTGACTTCCAATAGAATGCAACAATAGTTTACTAATTGGAACCATGCTTGTTCAGTCGATGTTTAGGTGCTGAAAGTGGTACTTTGATATCAGGGATGAAAATGTTGGGTGAAGGTATATCTAAGTGAAGGTGGGAAAACTTACACTCGTTTGAGTTGGAGCTGTCTTCTGATGCCTGTTTGCGTCCCATACGTGTATTTTGAACTTTTTGGTACCCAGATTTGAAAGCCTTGGCTACGTTGACCCGCTCAATTGTTTCTATCATTTTCTTCTTTTTTCCCTCTTTAAAACCCTGCGACCTGAATTCGGAAAACACAAACATGGTATCCATCAGACTTCAGAAATTGTCTATTGAAAACGTTACAAATTTAAAATATTCACAAAGAAGACAACAATCGAAATTACACGTATTTGGTAAACCACAAATGCCAGGTAGGCATGCAATATATGATACCCAAGGTTGTTCGTCTGTTCATAAATTTTTGAAAGAAATGATCAGATACGTACAAGCTGGTCTCCTGGATCTCATCACGCAAAGTCTCAAATGCTGCTGGCGATGTTCTTGGCACCACATCATCCTGGTGGAAAAACAGCTCTTTTCCCATTAGAACTTTAAAAAAATTCTCTGCTACCCCAAATGTAAAAAAATGATCCTAACCAAGCGAAGTTCTAGATGCAAACAGAAGCTAAGATTACTGAAATTGCCGGGAACCTGATCCTGTCTCCGGTACAAAACTTTATTGCCAACAGCAAATCATCTTCTCATAGCAAGTATGAATTCACGAAATGTCTATGTCTATGGCTCCTCATCTTTAAAAGGAAATGGGATTGTATATTGTCTCTTCAATGGTACTGTAAAATCTCCCAATTTGAAAGATTGCATAAAAAATCATCATGTATTGAGTGATAAAAAAATTTGATCTCAACAGAGTTGGCTCTAGTACCCCAAAAAATGTCTCCACAATAGTAACCTCCGAATCATCACCCCCCTAAATCTACTATATTAAGTGCATAGTGTCACATCATGTTCTCATCCCTACACATTTCCATCCAAATTTTGGAAACACTCTTGAGTTTCAAATCCAGATTCTGACAAAAAAAAGAAAAGACGCAAAATATAAAGGGAGTCTTGATGCAAAATGTTGCAACGGTTGTACTACTAGTACTAACTGGATAAGTGTATCCTCTACCTCGAGCTTAAATAAAATAACATGAAGGATTCAGTCATGGTAGCAAACCTGCAGAACGACATTGTGGATGTATGGTGTTTCCTCGGCGATTGTTCGGTCGACGCAGGGAGCACAACCGTAACCCCAACACATGATTCGGGAGGACGGGATGCCAACCGTAGTTGGCAAGTTGCTCTCCAGCTTTGATGCAATCTTATTTGGGACGAACTTCTCCATTTTAGTTGGGATTTTTGCAAGTGGTCCAGACGAATGAAGCATCATGGCCAAAAGAGCAGCAACAGCACCGCCTAGGGAATGCCCAGTTAGCACTAGCTTGTAACCCTGGAGGCATTTGAGCATGCTTCCTATTATTAGATTTCCAAATTTTAATTTTTGTTAGAGCTTAGTTGGACATTGAAAGACAATTCTAATGCATCTTAGCATGTATCTTAAGGACACCAAATGAAAAAACTTGAATTTCGAAGTGCTAAGCTTAGGTATACCCAAAATTGACCATAGGCTCATATTCAGACAGTGCACATTTTAGGCAAGAATCTAAAGGGGTCTCAATTAGGGTAGGTTACATTAGTACAGTTATATGGAAATTGAGCCTTCTAAGCATCCACCTAGTCTGGGCGAGAATAGTATAGTGCTCGCCCAGACAATATTCCCATTAAAAAGATTCCTGTAAAACATGAAAGAAATGGATTACACAATTCAAATATACAAACCGGGTAATCGTGGAGGAGTTTCTGAAGAGTTGGTCCCTCTTTTTCAAGAAGCCATTTAGCTGCTCCGAGAATTCCTGTGTGGGCAGCCCTGCACACACAGAATGAATAAAAATTTCACAGGTATGAGTAATCTATTTAATGCAAGCTTAACCAACGGGTTTATCTATTCAACTCACCCTTGTTGAAAGGGCTCGGTATGAGGATTGAGATCTGTTAAGACGTCGGTGGCATTGTATGTTCCACGGATCCCCATGACCACACATTGTCGAGCATGGTACATAGCAATGAAGTAAGCAGGTTTGTTGATGGCTGACGTTGCAACTAACTGCATTATATCTTGATATTGCAACTGGAAAAGCAAATTATAAAAAGAGAATAGTCAGCATCAGGTATTCACCTTGCGTGCATATTTAACCTCCAAAACGTCGATATCAGGCAGAAACATTAAGAAAAATACTTCTAGAAAACCTAGTCAAGTTGAACCTTGTCACTATGTAGCACCAAAAAAGGGGGTTTACTTGTTTCTAATGCAAACACTATCAACTGTAACGCAGTTAATTTTTCTAGAATGCCTCTGGGGTTGGGAAACACGCTCATTACGATTATTCTCTCGTAAAATGGATTCAGGAGTTACTCAAACGGTGAGTTCAGTCAATGAATGGCTTAATGAAGCCCGGGTACTAATGCCGACAATCTCTTCTATTAAATGCACACTATGTCACAATTTCATCTGTCATGTTTTGGTATGCACAGTTTTTGATTCATTTGCTCTTGCTAAACCCTAATGACATCCAAACATCATTTTGTTATATGTATGAACAACCTAAACAGAAGCTCTATTTCTAAAGTAGTTTTCGTAAGGCACCTTTTGCTCAAGCATTAAGGTTAAAAGAGTAGCTCTGTCTTTCTCGTATGCAGAAATTGCCCACCGGAGCCATTCTTGTATCTCTCCCAGCGTAGCCCTGCATTGCGACAAACTTACATTTGAATCCAACTGAAAGTAGTTACTTGAGATCAAATATTCAAAAAGAAACGCAGAATACTAATAGCGTGTCTGTACCCCAAATAGAAGTGTATAGTTTTCACATGTGTCTTTCTATATAATCCTGGATACAATCTTGAGCATAATCCTCAATAAAATCGTCACGAATTGAAAAATTGAAAAAATCACATTCAACAATCTTAAAATGCCACTGTTCCCAAACCGAAGACATTGCCCAATTATACTAGACATGAGAAATTCAGTCATTGTAAGGATGGGCCCAACGTGTCACTATTGTCTAATAACGCTAGTCTCCTTCTCAGAGACCGTAACATTCTATATTTTTGTATCATTTCTTAACCTCTCCACTTAACAACAGTAAATTATCCATTGTTTAATTGTATGCCTAACAGGTTTGATTGTATGCCTACCTGTCCCGCACTTCATCACCAATGATAGAATCCTCAGCACCCTCAAAAGCATGACGATTGTAGAGCTTCAATAGACCGGCAGTTGTATCCGAGATACTCCATCTAGTTGTTCCCTTGAAACCTGTAGTTAAATTTGCTGACAGTGCTGCAATTACTTTATCTATTCCACAAGACCCGGAATGATTCCTTCCACACTTCTGACCTGCATCCATAACAAGCATTACCGAAAACATCATTGAAAATATTAGCCAAGTTACTCACTTTTGAGGCTGACTTTTGTTCTTTTATGAATAGTTAATGTTTTATGAACATGATAAGGCAAACGATTTTAACCCTTTTGAGGACGAGAAGCTCATATTTGGCCTGATAATTTCTAGCAGCCCTGAAGAGTTTATATGGGGATTTTTATTTGTTCAGTAATTATTTATGCAATGTTCTTCGCTCACTCAATCTGATGATATAAAGATTATCCCCATTTAAAATTATACTTCCACAATATGATCAACCAATATGGTCATTTTAAACCAAGTATTCTTCGTCCATAAAGGGTAAACGGACTTACAGAGAACTTCCTCGGCTGATTCGTTATCCATGTGTTCTTCTATCTCTGAGCTGCCCAACTCAATAACCCTAGTCGAAGGATCACACTAATGCACCTGCACCAGTCTCACAAGCAAATCTTAAACTCGTCGTCAAAGTTCAAAAGAAAAATGATCTTATCGCTACTGGTACCAAAAAGAACCGTGGAAAGGACGGAAAGCAGTGGAAAAGATTCATCATTCAACAACTTGCGTCGCTATTATTAAACCCTAAGCGCTCCGAAGTCCATATTGAGGATGATGAAGAGAGGGCTTCCGGGCAATGTTTCTCCCAAATAACTGAGTCTGTAACCTTAATGTGTACACGTCTGATTCGACAACTTCCACATGTCAAGTTGTTAACAAGCACGAGAGTGCAAATGGTAACCCATTTGTCTCCCAAATCGTTGGACAGAATCGAGGGTAAACTCTCCAGTATCATCTCCAGCTACATTCTTGGCTTCAAAGCACTTGCAGAAGTTACTGAAAAGTAGCCTCCTCAACAAATAAATAAATAAATAAACAAATAATGATAATAATAATCTTTTGCGCATCAGAGATTGCACATCATCGAATTCGGTAATGTAATGTCTTGTTGAAACTTGAGCTCAGAAAAACCTCAAGTTTCATTAGGACCAGAGCTTCTAGTCGGAATGAAGTAAAGGTTAGAATTTGAACAATGAGAACAAGAAAAACACTCACATAATTGCGAAGAAGCCTCGCGCAATAATACGTAACAAAAACTTGGACAAAATCAACGCCCCTCGCCGACCCAAAGGAATCAGTTGCACATGGTGTCTCCTGCGCTGGCCAGCATTCTTCACGACCCTCGCTTGGATTCCCTACTGAACACCTCGGTTCCTGTAGAAAAGTGAATGGCCGCTAAAACTTGGGTCTTCCAAAACCTCGTCTGAAATCTCAATCTAGATGAAGAACAAAAGCAAAATCGAAGGGCTCCAAGAATGCCCCCGAACCGTTCACCTGTTCTTCAAATCCAAAGGAAAATCGAGTGACCTTCGTCTGTAATACAAGAATTTAATCACCTTTTGTATAACTCTATAACCCATGCAACAAGACTTAACGAGAAGGCAAACCACCACCGAATGGATTGAACCTCAAATGGGTCGAAGGGAACACGAAAATCAAAGCAAAAGAGGATTTTGTTAACTTAGTTTTGATGGAGAAGCAACGAAGAATATCCTACCAGGATGATGATAATCGACGGTTGACATGGCACACATCCAATACGAGAGTGACACGATGGCAAAAAGTGGTGGGGCTCCACTTGGCAAGCGTAGCAGCCCCACCATTTTATGTGGCAAACAGTCAGGAAAGTCTACAAGGAAGGGACACGCGTCAGACTGCAATCAATCAGGGCAACTTTTGAATTTTGTTTTCTCCACACAAAGCGCCAACTTCGTGACTACAGTGGTTTGGGGTCCACCAGTTTCTGCTCAAATAACTGTCATCATATTGCTGACTCATGTTCCTCCAACGCAAGAATTTAGAGGTTATCCATCAAATTCAGTGTCACAGTTCACAATTTCACCCACATGACTCTGATTTCTCTCCAAGTCAAGCCCTGCACGAGGCCTCCTCGATTCTGAGTCCCCATATTTTTGTCAAAAAAGTACTTGGCCTCTTGTAAAACCTTCAAATCGTGTTGCCCAAATCGTCTCCATCCTGAGAGCACAACCTTGTCATGTATCAAGGAAACAAACTATTGTCAAGTGCAATCTTGAACTCTTAAATATATGGAGATCATATGCTCCTCTTGAGGGGTCGTTTCCAATTAAAGGTTGTTGGAGCCTGTCATGAAGATATGAGATACAACATGAGTGTTGCAATGATAGGTATGTGTGCAAGCTCCGAACCAGAGACGTCCACTGAGTGAGTAGCTGAGGTCAAATACTTTGAAAGAAAAGTGTGATGTGAGTCTGCGTTTCTGCAACTAATAAAGTACACCGACATAAGTTTTCCATATGAAGAGAAACAGAACAAGTTTTGTGCGTCATCTGCACTACAGATCGTATGGAAGAGACGTTGAAAATAGAACTATCGCCCAGACTCTATTCACAATGGCCATGGACCCCATTGCTGTCACACGCACCAAATCATCTGCATAATGCGGATGCTCCTTGATTTTATGACGGCGATGTGATATAGACCTCCAGATCAGGAATGAGACAGATGTGTTTTTCTACCTAAACTCTCGAGCTTCTGAAATGCAACTTCGATCTAGGAAGGATCTGCAAACGCCTTGGGCCGGCCCACTGTTGAAGAATCAATTAATTCATTATTAATTTATTATCAATTGTACATCAGGGTGAGTATTTGCTCCTAAACCTGTGTATCATCTCCTGTAGCACATTACTCAAGACTCATATTACTACATTTTGGTGCAGTGTTGTGTGAGCCCTACATTTTAGAGCAGTGTTGCCATTCAGAGCTGAGGATCTTCATCCACGTCCTTCAGCAAACTGTTCTGCAGCGTCCAGGCAACGGGAACAGCACACACAGTACCCAAAATCAACAACCCCCAGTTGATGAGCAACTCCACTTCATAGGACACCTTCTTGGCGTCCACTTGTCCTGCACAAGCAGCACCTGCATTTTGCCAGGCCTTGTAAAACCCTGTCATCCGGGCCGCCATGGCCGTTTCATTCGTGAGGGCTCCCATGATCCAGTAGCAATACGTCTGCCACAAGGCATCAAAGCAGCCATAGAGCGCGTACAGCACCATCGGCCCTGCATACCTACAAGAGTATTCAGTAAATTGGCATTTTCCCATGGTTTTGGCAACAGCGTGCAATATCTAAAGTCTACATCTGTTCGAGTGTCAATGGAATCTTTCAATTCATCCCCTAGGTGCCCAAATGGACAAAAGCAGCGCATCCTTATCCCTAGGAGTTCAAATGAATCATTTATGAAGCTTCAAGGAAGGTATCAATCGTACAAATAGGATGAAGAAATCATACCCTACATTTTTCGGACGATAGAAATCAATGTTCAGAAAATAACTAAAGTTGATTATTAACTTCCAAAATGGAAACCCTATTTTTTTTTGTTTTAAAGCTTGGGCACTTAGAGGTTAATGAATACTGCCTTACCTCCTTGAACTTGCCAAATCAATTTTCTCAGAAAGGGTTTTAGCGGAGGCTCTTGTGTATGTCTTCTGAAACGCAAACCCGCCACCCCAAATGGCCATGGTTGCCACAAAAAGAATCCCTAACCCAACCATGGCTCGTTTGGACCTCTGTGCATGTTGGAAGTCAAGCAGGAGGCCCATGAAACAAGAGCCCAGCAATTGAGCAACCCAGTACAGCACTCCGTTCAAGGCTCGAGTACGAGTGGTGAACATGCCTCCTCCATTAACAGCATTGAATTGGTACGTGTAGAACCAGTTGGAAGAGAAGAACATGGGAATAAGGCAGAGGAGTCGCTTGTTTTGGAAGAGTTTGAGGATGGCGATGGCTTCTGTCGAAGCTGAAGCTTGGTATGTTTTTGCTACTTGAGAGCCATCCCCACGGTGGATTTGTTTGTGAGGGAGCAGTCCAAAAGTAAGGAGACATCCCACTGCCATGATCCCCATGAAGGCTATGTAGGTTTGATTTGAAACGTGGGTCTCTTTGTTGTGCCAGTTGAGACCCAGAGAGACGATGGAGCCGATGATGGCCCCGCTGTTGAAGATGCACCAGAAGATGCTGATGTACAAGCCTTTGTGATGCTCCTCCGGGTAGGACATCATGATCGCTCCTTGTGCCGTCCACAAAAAACCCGCCCCTATCCCTGAAGTCCATAGCATTCTTTAGCAGTTGTGAGAATTCCCCCAAAAGCAGACTCAAGAGCCTGACATTCAATATAGAATCCATGGAGTGGCTAGCCCGTGTCTTCAATGGAACATTCTTACTTCAACTGCATTAATAAGAGTACCTGGGCAAGAACGACAAGCAAATTTTGTGACATCTGATTGAGGGTCATTTTTTCTTAGTTTCTTGAAAAAACTACTACTCTATGCTATGTGAAATGGTGATGTTCACCTAGGCTTCAAAGTTCACGTCAATCAGATTTAAACTATAAATGTTTTCAGCAAGAAATGATCCAAATAGTAGTGGCAGAAAAGCAGCCAGTAATTCTTGGAACCGCCCACTTGAAAAGCTGAGATCAAAAGCATTCGAAAGTAGGAAGTTGGACAAGAGATATATGTTACCTAAGACTGCGCCGGAGGTGATGACGAAGATGGCATTGTATGAGAGGTATGATCCGACGTAGAGGATGTAGGTCAAGCCACCGACGAAAAGTAATACTCTATGTCCAAACAAATTGAAGAGACCCTGTGAATAAGTTCACAGCACACACAAGTGAGGACGAAGCTTTATATGTAAGGCACAGAAGATGCTAAAACAATTACAGATTTAATCCCGACTCCTATTGAATGACCCTGTTACAACAGCAAGTCATCTCTTCCCATCAGCACTTGGTTGGCCTTCAATAAGCAAGCATTGATTGTAAGCATGACTTGTCTAAATTAGTCGTAAACCACTGAATGGACATCAAGGGTTGTCTACTATAATTTCAAGAATGGTCAACATAACTTCGTACTTTGAATGATTGACTTCGAAATCATCATACTTTGAGTGAGAAGACTAATTGATCTCGAATTTGACTCCTGTAGTAACCAAATTGATCTGTTCAGTGAGCTCAATTGAGTGATCTCCCAATGAAAGCACACTTCTACACATATTAGTGAAAATGCTGAAAATGTATCCTCTACCTTCTTAGCAGCAAATCAACTGATCAAAAAATTAGTTTATAAGCAGATCATAGCAGATGTTGGAAGCTGTTCTTACCCCAGCAAGGAGGGAGCATACTGCAAATGTGACAGCCAGTGCAGTGTTGGCATTATCCGTAATCGTAGCATCCGCCTTGCCAACCGCCCCAAGTCCATTGATGGCGTTGAACATCCCGGGCAGCAAAAAACACACGCTTCCCAAGATGATGATCTGTGTCATCGTCCCCGCGTACACCCTCTTCCAGAGAGGTGTCGCAGCATCCTACCAGTTCAATGGTTCCAGTGCACAACATATGAAGCCATTAGCACACATTGCACCATGTTCTTAATAACAAGGGTTTAGTAATTCTGGGTTGTTTCACTATTCATGAGACAGTGAGATTAGGTCAACTGGTTCACAAATCTCAGCTGGAGGAACCGATGCCCGCATTAGTAAAATTAGTTTTTCAATAACACCTCGACAACATCATGAAGAAAATCTTCTTTATAATTCATAAGGAAGTCTTCTTATGGTCACAGTGATCTACGTATACGGTAGCCCAAGCCTCTGTATGAGAACCGTGACCTCACTGCAACATATTTACTTAGAGAGGAATGAGACCCGTAGCTGTTTCAAATGGTTGTTTCAACAAAGTGTTACTGCTGCATATTCCAGAGTTGGATACAGAGTTGCTTACAAATCTCACAAACCTAAAAAACTCAAGTATCAAGAACTGAAAGAGCACACAACTTAGAGATGCAGGTACCAACAAGTAGTGAGGAACAAGGAGATATCCTTCGCAAACCTCAGTTGTAGGAGCCGACGGCCGCTGCTGCAGGTTTGACGCCATGCCGGGATATAAAATTTCTGCAGCAGCTAGCTGAGGCCAAAACCCACACTACATTCCTCTCTCAATTCTTCAACTCATTTTCTCAAATTGTGTACACCCAAGACCATGGCAACACATCCCTGAGAACACGCACACAACAAGCATTCACTCAACCCTAAAAAAACATTTGCCAACCACACGAAATCCACGCTCATGAAGGAATGTGGGGTCCGTATTGAAATACTCGAAAAATCAAGTACATTACATTCAAGTGGGTATGAAATATGATCCGTCTTGCTTGCTTAGTCACGATGATCTCTCCCTCTCTGCCATACTTGAAAGGATCATGACAATGTGTTGCCAGTACTAGAGAGTGACAGAAAACTTGAAGAAATTGTGTTGGTTCTGTGTTGAAGGAATGTGGATGGCATCGTGGTGGTGATGCTGATGGGTGTCCAGAAAGTTTCAGAAGTTTCAGAAGTGAGGCATTGTTCCTTCTTCTTCTGTAGTTGGAGACTTGCTGTATGATAAAAATTCAGAAACGTGTGCTTTTGCTGGTGGATTGTTCAGTTCTCAGGCTGCTGTCCTTGTTTCCAGACCCAATGTACACCTTGTAATCGTCATTAATTATAACTGAGCCCAGTAAATATTATTAAACATCATTTATTTTTATTGAAAGAGGATTCCAATGCACTTTAGCATGCATCATTTGGACACTGTATGAAGAAGCTATGAATTTTTAAAGTATTTGTCTCGAGGAGTATATATCATAAACAAACTTTAGGCTCTCACAGACTCTCATGTTTTGATTGTGTACATCTAGGTTTTTATATCACATTTTGGTTCAAATGCAGTTGTTGCATTTGGGGGAAATGATTGATAATGAGTGTACATACCTTTCTACTACAAAATACAAGGACCCTCTATAAAATGACGTTTGGGAATATTTTGTAAGGTAGGATCACCCAATTCCAAGCATATTTCCAAAAACAAGTCTTAAAACAATCCAAAGAATAAGTAAAATAATGCTTGTTGTATTTTAGGGATTAAGGGACAATTTTAGAAGAACCACTGTTACTGTAGAAGTTTCTCCTCTTATAACTTTTGCATGTAATATTCAAATATTGTTCTTGGACTTCATGCCACGATGGTTGCAATTTGTCTTTGTATTTTCAATAAATGAAAGCTCTCATATACACAATAATGATCATTGGCCAAAATTTGCTCAATGTAAGGTGATCCTAACTTAGGCACAACTTGTCACATTATCATTGACCATAGTCCCCTTAACTTGTAGAAGTTAATGGTAGAGAAGAAATTGTAGATTTAGAGCTTGTCAAATAATATAAAGTATAACTTAAAATGAATCTAAATATAAGATCTTCATTTTTGTAGGATTTTTTTGGTCCTTATCTTTGTATGCTTTGATTTTGAATGTTGCACAAAAATCTTGAAGCACCAAGTGACTACTCTAGTCAAATTGTTGAAAATAGACAAAAATGAGTTTTTCAACATACTTGGATGTGCTTCATCCATTTCTTGTAGCTCTGAAAATAAATCCTTAAAGATAGTTGTAATCCACTTAGTGGAAGCCAAGACTTATAAGGTTTAATCCATTATCGCCCAAATCTTTTTAAAATTTTTGCATATATTTTTCAATTGTTGTATCTTTCAACTAGTCTAATAGGAATAGATTGTCTTTTAACCATGAAACAGTGCACATGACCCAAAGTGTTCAATGAATGACTTCAAAGGTTGTAAGTTGTAAAAACAAAGACATGTTTACATGGGAGTTTGATTGGCCTTGTCATTCAAGATTTAAGATTCAAGCATTATTTAGTTTGGATGAGTAAGAAATTATATTGGACAAAATATTACCTTGAATCACCCTGTGTGTCATTTAGAATATTGACTTGAAATGTTAGGGAATTATTGGTTGAAAGTTTTGACAAAACTTAGATGTGTCATAATAAATGGTGCTTAGAAAAAGCAATCTAATGGGATGTTCAGAAAGAGGCTAGAATTACACTTATTATTGTTAAAATAAGCATGTGGATATAGTTCCTATTATAAAATTAGCTTTGTTTTGTTTAATTTTATTGAGTCAAAAGTCAAATTTAGATTTCTTATAGAATGCATTTTTGGATTTTGTATGAATGAAATACACAAATTTTCAAAATGGTAAAAAGCATTGTACCCAAAATCAACTACAGTCTCTTACGAAAAGATTGAGGAACAAAGTCTATATATTTTAAGCAAGAATATGTATGGTTCAATTTTAAAAATGAGTTGCAATGGGTGATCACAAAAAACACTTGCTAATTTTTTTGCATTTTTACAATACTCATGCTTACTTTTTTGAAGTACTTTAAAATTAGAAAAATAATATTTATTTATTTTAAAATATGACCAACATATATAGCTTTAAAAATGAAGGAATATCATAGAAAAACACTTTGAGTAAGAGAATTAGATAAGTATAAAATCTCAAGAACATAGATATTTTGAAGTTTTAATTAGTAACAAGATGTATAGGACCTACATAACATTTAGTAGCAAAGGGAAGGGTTGCCTTCCCCCGACAAAATGGTGCCGAATATTCCACACCAGATGAAATGGTGTGGAATATTTACAAGGGTGAAATGGTGTGGAATATCCACAAGGGTGAAATGTGTGATTCACAACTGTGGATCCGTATAAAAGGCTAAGATGGAGGGAGCCCATGTTCAAATTCGAGGTTGGCTGGTTGTTTAGGTCGCGACTACCAGGGCTTTTTTTTCTGGCGAAATTTTGCCAGATTGTCAGAAATCTGACCTCTCTGGTTTCTTCCCTCCAAAAACTGGCCTCTATAGTGAGGACAACAAGGGGGACACTAGTCCAGAAAAAAGCCCTGGCGACTACAGACTCGGGGTACTAAAAAAATCAAATACTAACAATTCAAATAGTGCACAAAATATAAGTTTTAACCTTGGAGCATTTGGACTCTTCTCCAGAATTGACGATTTGGAAAAAATCATTATAAAGTGCTATTTGGAAGAATATTCTAAAAGTGATATACAAAAGAAAGTTGTAGATTTTGAATTTTAGATTCCATTTGTATGGTTAGATTCACCAATGCTATGACCACTGTTTTTCTATATATTTGGAAAGGAAAATTTCAAAATTCCTTCAAAATTTGATTACAAGCAAAATATTATCATTTGTGAATCACACAATAGTCAAAAGGGTGCAACATACTGGATATTTAAAATATTGAACTTAAGAGCACCGAATTTACTTGTGAGATACTCACACGCAAGTGTGTTCTTTGTTCATTCCTTGCAGAGTTAACACTGTACCTCGGCTACAGAGGATGGCGTCAGAGCGTTTGGGTATTTATGCGAAGACAACTCGGTCTATCGATCCTCGGATTGCCCTCGCTTTGGTTGCTAGGTTTACAGGCTCTAAGGTAGGTACACCCAAATGTGCCACTGACCTTAAACCGCCATCTATACCATACGTACATTTCCAAAATCAGTTCTGTACCTATGTGGAAGAAACGCTTTCAGAACCAAACTTTGTTCCTTAATAACTTTTGCATACAGTATCCAAATGCCACGTTCTCTGGTGCGTTGGAACCTCCTTTCACTTGCCAACAAGAACATATGAAAATTTTACCAATCCAATATTAGGAAATAGGCTCAGTAGCAATTAGTGGCGGTTTTAGGTGTACCCACCTTACTTCATTGAAAGTGGAGGTTGGCATCTTGGTGCAGGTGCGCAACTCTTCTTTTCTTTCTAAACGTGTGTTTGGATGTGCTCTGGGATCTGTGCTTCAACATGGTATTAGTTTGATTGTAACATGTAAAGAGTGCAATATGTTCTTCTACACAGGCAATCTATCAGGGTGCCAATCTAAAAGACCTAACCCACATTCCAGAAGCCTTACCATATTTTGTAACTTCTAAAGTTGTTGAGGAGGATTAGCATGTTTTGCAATGGTTACCCCACTGGGCTCCCTGTTCAATCACCAGTAATAAAATAAAAACAAAAATGGGCCATTTGTAACTACTCTATGGAGTTGGTCATTCACCAAAATAACCACCAAAAAATAACATTTTGTATGTTTCAAAATGCAAGCAAAAAGAAGCTTACTTTGTAGACTTCTATTCAACATACATTAAATTATTTTTAGAATTCCTTCAAGTGGTAGCTACAATTCTACCAAAAGATGATCTCCTCCAAATTTCACCTCCAAATTTGATTTTTTTTAGGTGCTAAATAGTACAAATCCCCTCGAAATTGGCAAGATGGATATAGAATTGGGGGTTATTTTTGGACAAACAATGTTTTAAAAAATTGTTCAAAAATTAAGCAAGGTGTATATTAGTCATGTGACCTTACCTATAAATCTCAAGTCATTTGAATTCCAAACACAAAAGTTATGGCCAAAAAAAACAAATGAATATAGTACACGTGATGCAAAATAGTATAGGTATTTCTTGCAATCATATCAATTAGAAACTATAACCTTATCACACATTTTAAGTTATTTAACTTTCAATACAATTGTTGTCTAAGTAAATTAATCTTTAAGGTGAGTAATAGTTATATACATTTTTTTATTTTCATTGTGTTGACTTTAAGTTTATTGCATTGTAAGAATTGTGTCACAAATTTAAAATCAAACACCAAAATTGAAGTTTTTCAAAATTTAGTCTCTTTCTTATATTTAAATTTTGCATACAAATGTAGCAAGAAGTCTAGCCACAGTTTCAACTCTTTCATCCATATAATGTATTATAACATTTTACAAGTTACACAAGGAATATTATCCTACACTTGCAACATTACAAAACTTGACAATTTTATAAAAAGTTGACTCGCAAAGCTATACCATAGCTTATAAATACAATAAAAAGAAACACAAATAAAGTCAAACATGCCAACTGTATCCATATCGTTTCATGTTCTCGTGTTGCTTCTTGTGTTGCTTCCTGTGCTACCATTCTTTGATTTCCACCTCGCGAATTAATCTACATCACATAATTAAAAATATTCATCATTAGGAATGTTCTTGTTGAAATGGATATTTGAATTGAGAACAATAGAAAGATAAAAAAATAACAACATATTCTAAAATGACATATTAATTACAACAACATCCTCGCATTTGTCACCTTCTAATAGACTTATTTGTTAAAATCTTCTATATGATGATCTTCTTGAATATCTTGCTTATTTGACACGTCATCATTGAATTTTTTACTTCGAACTTTTCCAAAAATAACTTTTAAAAATCTTCTACATTCTTATTTTGACTATTTCCTAAAATAACTATTGAAAATCTTTTACATTCTTACCACCCTATTGATGAATGTTACACACTTGTTACACATTCAATTCTAAATCATCTTCAAAATATTTAGAGAAGTAAGACTAAAAAAAAGGTTTGAAGGTACATACAAATCTTATCATTTCTTGCTCAAAAAATTGCTCCCAATGATGATTTAGCAATCGCATAATGAAAGGAGATAATTTTTTCCTGTAAAATCAAGATACAAATTAAAAAAATTAGTGCATTTGATTACATTCAAATGAATATTGTGATTATCTATACTTAAAATAATCCAAAAATTCAAAAGGATTTTCAAATACTTGCAATGTTCAATCACTTCAAAAGTTTGGAATTGTTTAACAAATGGCTAGATAAACATTTTTTATTATTTAGAACAATGAGATACTTACTTGCAAATTTCACATTTTTTATACCCTGGTAAGCCATTAAAATTGGACATAGATGTGAATTTTCGTTGGCAAAACCATTTGATTAAACATTTTTTATGAGCTGCAACAAGATCATGACGACAACCACATCCAAGTGGCAAAATAGGGTTTGAATCGTCTAACTGGGGTTCCAAGCAAATCCTGTATTGAACCATTGATCATGAAAAAAAATAGTGAAGAAATCTTATTTTTAAAATAGATACTTAAATATAATAATCATTATTTTTTATTTTTTTAATTATAAACTACCACTACATAAGTTTCAAAACTAAAATTTTATGCCAATAAAAACATTGTAACATTCTATATAATTATTGCAATCCAATAACATAATTTTTTTAATTAATTAAAATAACTTCCTATAAATATTGAATCTTACAATGAAAATCATTTTTTAGTATGTTGCTTAAATTAAAAACCAATAGTTTTTATATTTATGTTGCATATATATATATATATATATATATATATATATATATATATAATATTATTTCCAAAAAAATGTTAAAAAATGAGTGAAAATAGATGTGTTTTACCTACAAATTGGAAACTCATCACTTTCAATTTTGTTTGCCACCTATGATGTAGAATCAATATCTATTTGAATATCATCCATTGAAGGACTCTTTTATATACCTGCATGAACATTAAATTCTTTAAAAAATTCTATATACATGAAAGCAATGATGTAGTCAATAATATAAAGTACAATTTTTTTTTATGAAATTACAATTAAAAGGCTTAAAAGTTTAAATTGAAAAAGTACCAAAATGTTAAAGGATGATAAATCTATATACAATTATGAAAAAATAAAAGTCGTTTTCTAAGTGTTTGTTATTTGATTTTATTTAGAAACTATCCCTGAAATACTCAAATTATATATCTCTCTATATATTTTTGAGACTTAACACATCTCTTTTTATATATTTGTTTATTAATTGGAATCTATTTATACCCTATAATAAAGTAAAAGAACAAATGTTAGAATTTTTTTTACTTTTATATTTTTTATTAAACATGGATCAAAGTATTTGTAATTACTTTATTTTGATATCAACTTTTACATCATACTTTCAAACTTCTAAACCATTGACCAATAGTGGTCAATCTAGTTTTGTATAGATTAGATTTTTTTTTAAATATTTTATTTTATTTTTTAAAATAAAAATAAATCATTACTTTAATTCCATTATTGAATTTCAAAGTAGGAGACCTTTTGCTTCCCATCAATTGATGATCATTTTCATTGTAGAAAATCTTGAATTTATACATATGAACCATTGGCCATTGTACAATATTTAAAATTATTTTAAGTATAGTAAAATTGTAAAAGGCCTCCCTCTTTTATTGTTCAAGAAGGTTATGCTAATACATGAAAACTATTTCAATGACTTTCAAGATATAGTTTGAAATAGTTCATGTACATGTTGTAATTGTTTTACATTTGTAAGCTATTTCAAGAGCTACAAGCTACTTTAATGCAAGTGTTTTATAAAATGCAAGTGTTTTATAAAAAAGGGTCAATAGAAATAACAACAATCTATGTAGCTCAAATACAAATAAATAGGAATTTTATTCTTAATTGAATCTTATACTTCACTTAAATATAATACATTTTGAGAGGTACACTTTGAGAGGTTGCTTCTTCATTCATTGTATGTGTAGCTTTCTATCAATGCAAAGTCTATTCCCCTTTTGTCAAAGCCTGTATCATTTTTAAAAATGAATTGACTAAAATATTTGTTGTCCTTCTCCTAAATGTATTTTGTAAATCCAACAAATGTTTGTGATTTTAGCCTTGAAACGACAAGTCTATCAAGACAATCAACCATTCAATTGTTTGTTGGCCCAAGCAAATACATGCATTCCATTGTTATACACACACTTTTTGTTCTTCAAATCCTTACATGCTTAAACCTCCAACTAAAAATTATGGACAAAGTTCCAAGAGGAGGTACAGTAGTGCAACTCCCTACCTCTCTTTGAACTTTGTCTATAACTGTCAATTGGAGTTTTGAAATCACAAACAAATGTTTCAAAGTTGAAAGTTACCTAAAATTCCCTCATTTTCTTAGTTAACAAATTTTGAATTTTCTTGATGTAAATGAGGTTTGAAATCCAAACAACACAATTACTACATCTTTACTTTGAGCAATTAAGCTCCCACCTTCCTTCAAAGTATCCCACATCCTTTGAGGATTAAATGAGTTAAGAACTGCTAAATTACACTGTGGGGACACATATAAAACAGGGCAGTTTCAGAATATCCTACCTTATACAAGGTCTGCTACAAGTCATCAACCTCAAGGTTTCAGACACCGTGTACACCGGCAACTGATACTCAAAGTTTGGTAGAAGGATACAACTAAGAGGACAGGAACACTCCATGCATATACAGGAGCACTTGCCAGCGCTGAAAATCCATACGCCCTTCCAATCATCAAGCACAACTGCATCAAACAAGAGGAGATTCTTCAATACATCACTCGTTTCAGTTGTCAACAAAGAATGTAGAGGATACTACTCGCTTCGCGTTAAACATGTTAACATAACATACACCTTTAGCATTTTAAAAACATTTGAAACTTTGAGAAATCAAAGCTATGTAGAGATACAAGAGGTAACTCTGTTGAGATTCAAATTCTTATCACTACATTAGGAATTTTCTTCTGCAATCATTCAAACTGGGAGGTTGTAGACCACTGTTAAAAAGATAGTAGACAATTCCATTTCCTTTCAAAACTTAGTGGCCAGACATTATCAGCCAAATTACTAACTGAAATCCAACCAAGTGTTTTAAAAGGGATGAGGTGCAGTTGGGAACAGGGCGAAAAGATCAGGTCCCTACCAATTTTAGTATGTTCTAGCTTCAAGAGCAATATGAAAATGAGCCTCGACACCCAAAGCAAATGAGCACAAATGTTGCTTACCTTGCCAAGAATAAGTACAATTACCACGCAACCCCCAAACAGGGCTATCCGAGTCTTCCCACTGAAGAGGTTGCGGTGAAGATCACTGCTGCCTTCTTTGGTGTTCAACATCAGAGAAGCTGCTTCATCGATTTGCTCGTCAGCTGGAATCATCACTATGGACTGATTGGGTTCTATATCTTCTTGAGAATCACCATTTCTTTGACTTGTCTTCAGACATTTCCCCTGAATTTTCCGGTCTATTTCAAAAGCTGTCCTTTCAGCTGAAAGAAGGGATACCACCAGAATTAAAGGTATCAACACCCCACACAAGTAGCTCATCACAATGAGCGCGTAGTCTGGTATCCCCAAGCCTGAAACTTCGTGAACAGAAGCCCCATTTGACGGTTTAACAGTCCAACCATACAGCGACATGCTACCAGAGGGGTAATCACCTGCAAGTACGCGACCCGAAAACCACGGAAAGAGGATCAAGTATGCAACATAGGACATTATTAGAGACCAGACGAAGCGATTCCGGGAGTACAATTCTACCAAGCCCCCAAACGGCCGCATCACAACTTTACAGGAAGTCCAAGGAGGTCTGAAAACAGAGGTCATCCATTGCTCGTGCTTTCCATTCTTCTCCAGCCACGAAGAAAACAGCATGGAAGCCACCAGAAGCGAGATCAGTAAGCTTATAGTGCTCCAAAGGGCGATAGGAACCACCTTTTCCCACTTGATTCCCAGTAATAGAAAAGCCCAGAACGCTAAGTGAAAATTGCTAGGCTCACCACTCGCAGATATGAGCCTCATTTCGCTATACGACATGTTGCCGTTTGAGCTTTTAACAGCAATTTGAATAGCACACTTGTTGTGTAAGTACCGCTCCCAGTCCCAATCAACAGTATAGTAGTATGCCCCCCCTTTAGAGGCGTTTACAGAAGTTCCTTTCATTAGAGTCGAATTCATCTTCTTCGGTGAATGTGAGCTCATGTCATAGATGATTGCAACAACCCAAGCTGGGGTGGTTTCGGAGAAAACTAGAGCTCGAATGGAATTTGAGTCTTCGGCACCTTTTGGAGAATGTTGGAGCATGTATCTTGATTCAAGAGGATATGTTTGTAGAATGACCGTTGGCATGGTGAAGTCCCCCATGGCGGGATCTTCGGGGGGTATCAACTCAACATCCACAAACGAAGTATGCCCCTGGTCAATGGCCATGACTCGCATCATCCGGCTTATACGCCAATCGCCCATCTCCCACTCCCAAAAATCCCCAGAGTGTTCCCTGCATGCCAAGCAGCGTGTGAAGTAAGCAAGAAATGCTTCAACAACAACAAAAAGGTACATCGGGCAACCTCATGAGTGGCAGGCACATTGCGCAACTAAATTTATCCTTAATCTCATCTTGTGATTCTACTTTCTACCTACAACAAACTTTGTACTGCAAATGTAATTGCACCCTTACGAACTTCAATTTTTCAATCCAATCAAGCATTAGAGGTGCACTCACAAGTAGGAAGGTGGAGATAGAATGACACGCAAGAATGACACCAAATGGGTGAATGACACTTAGGGTGCATTGAACTCAAGAGAACAACACCAAAAGTGTCATTGAAAGCTTTGGCGTTATCCTTGGGGAGTCGTTAACCCAACCTTTCTAATTTTAATTCTGACAACAGGAGACATGGAGATAAGAAGATGAAGAGGAATTTTCCAAATTATTAAAAGTTTTCCAGCAACAAAGCGAAACCTATCCCAGTAGATTAGTTGCAACCTTGCAAACCCAGGGTCGACTCAAATTCTAGATATTCTCAAAGGCTTTCCCAAGAAGAAACACGATACTCAGAGTGCTAATTTGCTAAACACAGCAGGAGAAAATGAAATCCATATGAAATAATCAACTTACTTGTGATGCTTGTATAGCTGACGACCAAAGGTCGTGTGCAGATGCCCGCACACATACGCAGTAACATTGTTGCTTGCCATCACATCTTCCACACGCTTCCCTGTCTCCGAAGATGTGGTAAATGACATGGGGAAGTGCCCATACACAATCTTCGTCACAGGAGTGCTGTCATCGTCCCAGCGCCTCAGTTCCTGATCCAATTGGACAAGGATCTCGTCTGTTGGGTGGCCAAACACATTGGAAGGACCGCGTAATCCCACTTGCATGGAGTCGTCAAACCCTACAAATAAATGCTTGCGACCATCGTCACCCTAAAATCAAGAAGCACAACATGTAAATGAAGGGGTCCAAAATGTAAGAATTTGTAATATCAAATCTTAGAAGACTCTCCTTTTTTTTCTTTCAACAATTCAGATTCCGCACCAATAAGTATGTCATAATTTCCAGTGGTTAACACATGAATTTATATTAAGATATTCCTTTTACGATGCTGGGTTTTTCAGGAGTGCCAAACTACTAGTGCAATGATCAAATATCCAAAACATCGGACACTCCATAGAGTTGTCACATCGTCTAATTTCCTCAAAAGTTGCATATCACCATAAATAAGAAGGGTTAAAACTGAGTGATGAGCCAAAAATGAGCAAAATCAGTCTTCTTCCCTCCTACGAATGGATTTGAATTTGACTTCTTTTGAAAGCAAAAAAGATGAAAATTCTTGAAACTATTTCATTGTTCCAAATCTTGCTACAGCATTAAAGGAAAAAAATTAGTCCGGTGCCTGCCGAGGTGCTGAATTAGGAAGCTCTCTATGGAAATCCACAAAAGTGGAGACAATTATAAACTAAAGCTATAATGAGGGGTGTAGGTTGTGGGACACATACCTGGACGGTTACACTTTGAACAAGGTTGCTGCGATTCATGGTAGCGCTGATGCTATACTTTGAATAGTAATCCAGTGAACTTCGAAGAGGAACTCCATACTTGTCATGATTTCCCCTCAAATCGAAGAAATTCTGGAGGGGGATTCCACTACTGTCTGCAATCTCCCGAAAGGATTTTCGATATTCAATCCATTCCACCTCCTCCTGCTGCGTCGTTCTCATGTCCTCGCTTTTGGCATCTACTTCCCAGACATGGATTCAACAATACCAAATTAGATTATGATGCAATAATGCATGCAGACTGGATCATAATGCAACAAAAGAAGATTAGGTTATAAGGTATGCGCTCCTATAATCGACTGAGCATAGTTCCTATTATTAAATATAAATTATTTTAAAAAATCTTCCTGGCAAGTGGAAGAGGAATCCAACGCACTTTAGCATACATTATTTGGACACCGTATGAACTAAGGTATGAATTTTCAAAGTATTGCCTCTAGGTGTACCAAAAAACAACACTAGTCTCTCATAGGCTTTCGTGGTTTCTTTGAGTACATGTTGTACAATCAATCTCTACGTTTCTGTGACGTTTTTTGGTGTTGATTACGGGTGTACATAAATTAATGCGAGAAGACAAGCAGATTGGATTGCAATACAGTAAGATTTTAATGAAAAAAAAGCATCATATTATATTCATGCATGAGTTGTGATAGAAATTGCACCTGTGAGATCGCCTGTGACCAAAACAATGGCAGGTTGAATGGACTTTAGGGTTTGGCTCAAGGCTTTTCGCAGAGCTAACCCTCGAGTCGGAGTCCATTTACTGAGATGGATGTCGGACATCTGCACTACCCACACGACTCCCGGTGGAGCCCCTTCCATTGACACCGGCACTTCGTTCCCAAAACTTGAAGCGCCATCCGCGACGAAGAAGAGGAAACTTAACAAAACTGCGAGAACTAACTTCATGTCACCGGTTTCAGCAGGAGAACCCTAATACTCCAAGGCGATTTAGTTTTTCTAACTAGAGATGTCCAATTCTCGGCCTCGAAATTTTACTCATACAAAATTCCAACCGTAGAATACAACGCAAAATTCGGGTATAAGAGCGTTGCAGAAAGAAGCAATTATATCACTTTATGGCAACTGTAGCAATTACTAACTTCTATGGACAGATGCGAACTCAGCACAGAAACCTATCCAAAGAAAACAATCCCGTTAGTGGTCCTTGTGTACAGTACTTTGCCGACGTATTGACGTATCCATCACGCATATTAATTTGCTTATTTTGATCACTATTAAATAATTCAAATTCGGGCGCCTGAATTTGAAACACAATTTTACTAATTTCCGTCGAATTTTCACTCAATCCCTTAAAAATTTAGTGATTCCAATTATACCGACGTCAACAGAAGGAATATCAATTGTCCACCCTAATTCACAACATCAATTCTCCCCTAAACAAGAGGGGTACTGCTCTGGTCCACCAACTGCTACGCAAACATCGAATCTTCATACATAGAACCTCGAAAGTTGCAAAAATCGAAGAGGCTAATTAAATTCATGCATGACAATTCAACAACGTGCGATAGGGGATTCAGGGATTACGTTTCAGGGCAACGACCCTCCAGTGAAGTCCTGGGAATAAGGCGACAGAAAATGACGTCAGAAACCCTAAGATTTAGTATGGGTTTACTCTGTTTTTATTGTGGGTCAGCTGCAGATTCAGCAACCTTCATAAATCAAGTTCTACAACTTCGAGCAAATGCCTCTATGAAAGTGGCTGCAGATTCAGCAACTTTCATAAACACCTTGTGCACATGCCTTTCCAGTGGAAATGGTTTATGTACAAGGTTGCTAGCGCTAACTCATTTCCATCTACACAGCATGCTTCTGAGCTCATGATGTAACTAAAAAACTAAATTGCCAGCCGATTATGTCTCCGCATACTGTATACGGATTCCTATTCTCTGTGACATCTACAAAAAAATCTAAAAGGATCATTCGAAATTCGAAATTATACAATCAAAAGCTGACCCTAAAGTAGCCATCTAGAATATTTTGACTGGAGTCTTCAATCAGTAGACTTTGAAATAGCAGATTCGTGCACATAAAAGAACATATACGCCTCCCTCACGTTTGCGAACACTGATTCTTCTGCAACCTGTAAATAAGCAACGAACAAGTCATTACAAGTAGACTTTCATTGGAACGCACAAACCTTCTATAATGTCAGCCTTAGCCTTCTCACCTAACCCTAAGAAATGGACCAACCCAATTCAAAACTCACTACATAGTCTCCATATCGCTCTGTTAGTAGTAGAGAATGTGATAGGAAGGTGGTCTAAAACCTTTAAAGTACATTAATCACATTTGTTTATCCAAATTTCTTATTATCACAATTCGATTCCACGTGTGACGTATCCATTTATGATAGTGAGAATCTCACCCCGAGGATACTTCTTTAATGTTTCAGGCCTCGGACAACACATTTGATTGATGGAGGCCTGAAACATTTGATTGTATCCTCGAAACAATATTCAGAAATAGAACTTGTAGAGAATGGATCAAGGAACTTACATCAGTGACAAGTGAATCATCACATCTGAGCCATCTGTTGGCCTCAGGGTCCAGAATATCCGTGAGAAAATGGCCACCAAAAGCGTTGTGTCCCAAGTGATTCACAACTCCATGTAACCTGTAGCTCGTGCTCAAATCGGAAGGCAACATTGAAGGCATCCCAGAGTCCACGTTTCCGTCGCTGCTGGTACATGACCCATTCTGGGTAGTACAAGTAGAATCTATTCTTTCCGAATTTTCCACATTGCCACTTGCCGGACTCCAAAACAATTGCTTGTCTTGTGCACACCATGGTCCTGAAAGTAGGCAAAACATGACGAGTTAAATTTTGGTGAAAATAAAAAGTAGCTGATTAAAGCTAGAATAGGACACTTTTCAAATTTGGTCCCTGGGTTCCATAGTCGTTAATTCATGCGTCACAGATACACTTAGATTCTGAGTTTGTGCCATCAAGGTACTATATGTCACATACCACTTCTATGATCATGGAAAACCTAATGTACAGTTAAAATGAATACAGGGAACTAATTTTGGGGGGCACCAGAAGATTCCCTGGTGAAAAGGGAGCATAAGCTTGTCAAGAGGTTAAATACAAAAAAGAGGAATAAAAGCGCTTGGCATAGCGCGGGGGGGGAGTTGTACCAATATCAAGGCGTGAGGTGAATTTTACAGGTGCTGATACTTTAGTGCACGGGATGTCACGGTCCATATGTAATCGCTTCAATTGAAGCACCAACACATGTGGTAGTTTCAGAATCTGGGCCTTTGCCTTTGTATCTTCCACCCCGCACTTTTCACATTTCCGAGACATTGTGGTCTCCTGCGATTGACAGAATTACAAATGTGAGACGCTGTTATGCTAGAGACGAGTGCACAAGAATGATCGTTAGTTTTCACTGTGCAAGTAAATGAGTTGGAAGCGAGGACACACACCTGAAAATAGTGGTTCAATAGTGACTCCAGGCTGCAGTTCTGGGATTCATCAGTTCTGCAATCATCACACATTCACAATCAGTAGTGCATAACAATTTTGCTCCCCAAAATCTTTGAACAGTGCTTCAAGAAAGCCCACATTTCAAATCCTTCTGAGCTAGAGCATGTACCATGTAGCATCCTTACACAAAACATGCTCAAAATGAATTGTAAACATCCTTGTGAAAACAATTCGCATGACACAACATGAGTTGAGACAAAGTATTACCTCTCGTCTTCAGGCAAAGCTAGGCAGAAGTCACGGTATGTTTCCTCCACAGATGATACACTCCCACATCCAGCGCAAGTCAAGCTATTCCTAACTGAACAGCTGCGTCATCAGGTGAGGAACATGTTAGAGCCAGTCACCAATGAATTGCAGTGAGCACGGCAAAGAAGTTGCTACTGAATCCAGAATTCCTACATGGGGCCACTTAATAATTCAATTATAAAGTTCACAGGGCACAACCGACCTGAAATTCTGAGTCGTTGGACACACAATTTCTAACTTGGGCCGATCGGTTTCAATGCTGTGCTTTTTCTTTAGTTCAGATGATACACCTTCTTGAACTTGATCAATTAAGCTGCAGAAAAACTCATGCGCATCCTGAGAAATTACAAATGTCAGACTGAGAACTCATGATTCGTGAACCTGTCCTGTACAGAACACTTTCCAGACTCCACGGCATTGTAAATGGGAGTTGGCTATTTGTACATAATCAGTAATGATTCACAGCATGCCAAATTTACAGATTACATTAAGCCATTCCGTGGCTCTTGGATGATAATGCAGCGACCTGGACAGAGGTTGGAAGCAATTTTTCATCCACTTTTTTTTATTGACCTTTATGGTGGATCATGAAGAGTATGCAATTGCCAATGTTTGTCTTCGCATAATTGAGAAGTTAGTTAAAAAAACAGATCACAAAATAAGCTATTTTAGTGTATTTGGGGAAGTGGTTGCTCCTTGCTCTAAATCAGAAATTTCTCCATAAAAATGATATTCCTAGGGTTTCAGGGTTAACAACAAAGTACCTGCTGTATGCACCCCCAGAAGCTCGATTGATGCTTAGCAAACGCATGCTTGAGTACAGTAGGGTTCACAGTTTCATATCTTTCAGCTCGTTTCAAGTCCCGAAACACTGTCAGCAGAGCAGCGTGTACACTTTCAATATCTGGGAAAGGAAGTGATTCAGAACCCTGCAAAAAGTAGTGGAGGTTAGAAAGAATGCTACAAGCCCAGGGTCACGTCCTGAGTTAACCACAACCCTAAAAAGACAGTAACCGATCATGAAAAAATACAGAATTGAACAGGTAACAAGTGAGTGGCTTCATGAGATTCACCTCCGAAGCATTTTGATTTTGGTTCACGAGTGGGCCGAAAAAGCGTTCCATGCCGTTCACGAAACTAGGCAAATTACACAGAATCTGAACGATAACGTTCATGTAGCAAGTGTTTCCAAGGTTCATCAGCCTGCAACACCAGCGAAGTACAACACTGAGTTCACAGAATGATTTCAAACCTAAGCAGATGGAAATCAGAAACACGACACTCGGGTAAAAAATATTGAAGTACTGGCGGTTTACACTTTTCGCTAGACTCACCCATGTAACCTCCTTGCAATCTTTGGAATAAAAGAAGAAAAGGATTGCGTTTCCACTTCTAGCTCTTGATTATCTAAATCCTTCAAATTCGCAAAAATGTTCTCTTCCTCCGCATTATTCCTAGCGGAGACGGTATTCGGCTCACTGCAATGGATATTCACCACAATTAGAACTTACATGAAATAGACAGAATTTAACATAGTCTCAAAGCGGCCGCTTCCATAACTATAGGAGTCAAAATAAATCACTTACAAAGCATCAAGGAAGGTAACAGAAGTACCAACGAAAAGAAGTCACGATTCACATTATTCAACCATAGCAATACGCTTTGAATAGTCCTAAATACAACTATTACCTGATCTCCTTTGCTGGTGACAACAAAGATTCCCTTCGGATAGGCTGCAGACTTTGTAACTCCACAGCTAGCTCCACAGCGGGCACAGATGCAACTTCTGGTACACCGATCTCCTCAGTTCTCAAAATGGGTTCAAAAACTGGTGCCGGTGGTGGTGACACTGTACTGAGCTCTTTCCGCCGTGAAGCCCTCAGAGGAGGTGTCAGTGGAGTTGGTTCAGTCTTTTGCTGTTGAGTGATTTCAGACTTTTGCCGTGGAGTTGTTTCAGTCTTCAAAATTGGAGCGGCATCAGTTTTGGCCCGTTTCCTATATACCGCAGTTCCATCTCTGGGCGAGGACTTGGCAGGGCTAGCAGCACCAGGCCAGTCCACTGTAAAGTCGTTCTCCTGCTTCTTTGGGGTAGTGGAGCCTGTCAATGCAGTTAAAGGCGCCCTGGCGTCTTCCTGATCAAGAGGCCTCTTTCGAATGTCGGAGATCGAAATCTTGTTTCCCTTCAACTCCACCGGAACCACAGCAGAACGAGCTCCTTCTCCGCTTCTCTTCACACTTCCTGAATTCTTCACAGGTTGAGGGATCTTCAGAGCTGCATACACAAAAGGAAGTCACATTAGAAACCAAGGTTAGACCGATTCCAAGCACAAGCACATACACTCACACCTCATGTACTGGATCACCTGGGTGCCAACTTTTAACTGTGACGAAGTTTAAATGTGCGCCATGTAAATGATAGTGAGGCTTGAGTGCTGGATGTTATAGAAGGTCATTTTAGGGAAGGTCATAACAAAGAGGTTTGAGTGGATAGCATTCGAGGCTATTATGGTGCAGCGGAAATTTATCCTAGGTATCGAAATTAATCCGATTGACTTACTAACAAGGGATTCCTCGCCAATGCCCAAACGAAGCATGTCATTGTCAACAAAGACATGATTAATTGTCGATTTCGGAAGACATATGCAACTGCGGGCATAACCATTGTCTCAGGGGCATACCTGGCGTGCTTTCCGTAGCGGCTTTCTGTTTCTGTAGGGTAGCCAGGACCATCTGCCGAGCTCGCCCTGAAAAAACAATTACAAGGGAAGCGCACGAGAATTAATGAAAATGCGTTGTATCAAAAAGAATGAACAGAAATTATCCCGCTGAGGGTTAGATTACGAAGTCCAGACCACGATGCTTACCACTGGGGTTGCTCTTGTGGTTGAGAACCTCTTGGATTGATCTCTCGACCTTGGGGCGTTGCTGCTTGGGAGTCGCTTTCTCTCTTCCAGGGGTAACTGCACCATCACGAATCTATACATTAGCGAATCCTCAATGAAGGGGAGTGCACAGTGGTGGTTCCTTACAAAACAAGACGTAATCCTTACAAGCGTACAAAAGATACGAACAACCAAAAACATTAGGTTTGTGCACATAATCGGGAATGATAGCAATGGAAACGACAGAAGCCACTCTGAGCAATTTCGAACCATATTCATCACAATTAAGAAAAAACAGACTGTTATAAAATTGGAGCATTGTGATCGCATCTACACCAGCCACACCGGTGTGCTGCACCAAAACACCACTCCGAAATCCAGAACTCTGATACATTATCTTCATCGAGCACACACACAGAAACTCTCGTAGGCAGAAACCGACCAACAAAAAACACGAAATTTCAGCTCAAGTTGGACAGGAAAGAAGCGTCAAGAAGCTCCCAATGACGCTACTCCCTGTTATGTAGACCTCAAGCATGCGCAAATCACTCAAAACCTCAAACGAAAACCATGCAAACCTCAAACAAAAACAGTGGGCACACTCACTCGGAGTGTTGGGGTCCTGGTTCTGCCTCCCGGAGGCTACCGTCCGCCGCTGCCCCATATTGAGAACGGAGGTCATCGTTCCCGAACCACAGATCCGAAGGCTTAAATCTCAAAGCCTTCGCAATTCAGACGAGCTTCACCAAATTGTTATGTCACTTCGAAGTCCGTCAACTTCCCGAGCACCATTCCCAACAGCAATTGCGCAACTCTTTGACCTCCCAACTATGCTGCCAAAGAGGAAAAGAATGGAGCGCCTTCACTGCGGGGAAAAAAAAAGGATTAAAAAAATGAAGAATTCGGCGCAGCAAACATCAAGCGATCGGAGGGGAGTTGCAAATGAACTGCAATGGTGACACGAGGGGAGGTGTTTTGGTTGGTGTATTGTGGAGGAGTGTGGGTTCCCGCCTTTGGTAGCCGGTTCGCCGGTATAGAACCTGCGGGTGTTGGAGGGTTATTGGTAGAGGGTATGGTATTTTGGGAGCAACGGACTGTTGGTGACCGGTGATAGACGGTTTCGTATGGCGGGTGTGTTCCGGGTATGCATCGGCTTGCCGGATGAAGGTTTGAAACGGGCATTCCCGCCATGCTTGGGGCGCGGGGATGAGTTCGCGCGTTCAAGAGCGGGGGATGAGGTGGCAATAATGGAGGGAAGCAGTGGGGGGGACCATCTGCAAAGCCTGGGATGGTGTAAGAAGTACCTTACCTTCAACAATTATGTTTTTGCAGTTTTTGTAATTTTGCATTATAAAAAGGTTGGCTACCGACATTAGCTGATATTTAATAAAAATGGTAACGTTGGCTAAAAGTGTATTACACAAATCACAAACAATGTGCAAAGGTACACCCCCATGTTCAACATTGCTCCCAAATGCCCCCCGTACATTTGGACTAAAATGGTTTTTAAAATATTTATTTATTTATTTAGATTATACAGAAATTTATACAATGAAGATATGAGAGTCTATGAAAGTCTCATATTAAAAATTTTGAAATTCATATGGTATTTCAAAAATGCATTTAGAGAAAATCTTCGATCTTTTATTGTCTTTCAACAAAATCCAATAGAAATTTAGATGGTTTAAAAATAGGATCCATGCTTAGCTAATTACTTATTTAGTCAATTTAAATATTATATCTTATAGGATTTAAAAGAATATATATATATATATATATTCAATTGCACACCACTCTATAAAATTTAATCAAGATCCCAACAATGGAAATTCAAGATATAAATGATTAAAGTTGACTAAGATAATATTTAATTGAATCTTATTGAAAGTCAATACATTAGAATAATTATTTTGGTTTATCATTTTATACATTTTGGAGCCCCCTTCACTATGAATAAACTTAAAATTTTAAAATTATTTAAAATAAATATATACATAAGTAAAATCAAATCCTTATGAAATAGAGGTAAAACATTTAACCCCTAAAGTTCTTTGACAATGTTTCCATCAAAAACGCTCCAAAACTGCCATTTCTATTGCAAGGAGGGAAAAAAAATGGAATCAATTTCTGCCACATCTAACTGTAGAATCTAGTAATAGAATAGTTTAGTAATATATGGTAATTTTTGTGGGAGGTTTGACCGCACGGATTGCAAGAATTTACTATTTAGGGTGATGAAAACACTATTTTCCTAGGAAAAAAATTTCGGGCAGCTGCACTTCACAAGGGCTAATTCAACCTAAAATTTGTCCATGTCACATGAGCTTCTTTGGATTCATTGTTCACGATAAATAAGGTACATGCTCCCAAAATTTCAAGTTGTTTGGGATTGTACAACATATAGAAAAAAATTGAAATATGCAAACATGTTGGAGCAAAAAAGCCATGCACTTGCAATTGTTTAGAGGTCCATATCTTCTTTATAAAGATGTTTCTTCAAAAATTGAATGGTCAACACCTTCAATGTCATATTCTCTATGATACAGAAAAAATTCAACCTAAAATGCTAAAATCTCATTTATTTGTGAATGAGATTGAGGACTACAAGCTAATACTTCTGAGGGCAGGGTGAAAAGAGGGTTCAAGGTATCATGGCTAATCCAAGGAGCACCTTTGAATGAGCTGCAAAATGAATCAGGAATAATTGGTAAGTAAGGTAAGTAAGGTTGTTTTTGGCAATGAAAAAGAGGTATTGATTGAAATGAAAAAGATTTGATGAGTAATTTTCCAAAAAAGGGTTGAAGGATAAGGAAGAAAAAATTATCATTGGAGGAAAATCAAATAAGCTAAAAAAATGGGGAAAATTTGTAAAAAATGGAAAAAAAATTATAAATACTAAATAAATAAAGAGAATGAGTGCCACAAAATTAAAAATGTCAAGAAGGAAAAAAGGAATGAATAAAAAAAATGAAAGATGAAAAAAATAAAGAGTGGGAAAAATTTGGATGAAAGACAAATAAATGCAACAAGTGATCTATATAATTGTAGGAGGGAATACTAAAATTATACCTTCACATATTTTAGAGTTGGTGATGATGGACACCTCCTTGATTTCTTTGCCCATAATCACTAGAAGAAAAAGTAGGGTTTTGCGACTGCGTTTTGCGACTGATTTGCAGTCGTATCAGACGTTTGCGACTTGGTGATATTCTGGAGTCCGCAGTCGCAGTGGACAAGTCGCATGAGTTGCACTGCAGTCGCGAGGATGTTTGTCATTCGATAGGCAATGGAGAACTTCGTCAATGAACTGCTGTGACGTGGTTGCTGATGTGGTATTCACTGCCATGTAACTACATTTCACTCACTTGTGACTTGTTTTCAACTTGTATGCGACTTGATTGTAATTCGTTTATAACTTCAATGCCACTGCTATGCAACTTCATTTGAACTTCTGGTAGACTTCATGCAACTTCTGTGCAACTAGAATGCAACTTGTTTGAAACTTTAGTGCAACTGAAATGCAAGTTCTTTGCAACTGGAATACAACTAGAATGCAACTGGAATGTAATTATTTGCACTCCTATGTTCCAACTCTTGTGCAACTGCAATGCAACTTATTCCTACCTTTCGGAGAACTGGATTGCAACTCACTTGCAATTCCTGTACAACTAACATGCGACTAGTTTGCAACTCCCGTGCAAGTAGAATGCAACTTATTTGCAACTCTTGTTCAACTAGAATGCAATTTCAGTGCAACTAGAAAGCAACTCATTTGTAACTCCTTCTCAACTATTATGCGATTCGTTTGCAACCTCTGGGCAACTTATTTCCAACTGAAATGCGACTTATTTCTAACTTCTGTATTACTAAAATGCAACTCATTTGCAACTCCTATTCAACTATAATGGAATTCATTTGCCACTTTTGGGCAACTAATTTTCAACTTCAATGCGGCTTATTTTCCAGCTTCTGTGCAATTGAAGTGCAACTAATTTGCAACTCTTGTACAACTACAATGCAACTTATGTCCAACTTTCATTGCAACTCCTGTACGACTAGAATGTAACTTCTTCCCAACTTTGTTTGCAACTCCTATACAACTAACTAGAATGCAACTTCTTTCTTACTTTTATGCAACTCCTGTACAACTTGAATGCAACTGATTTCCAACTTTTGTGCAACTAGGATGCAACTTACTAGAATGCAACTGAATTCCAACTTGTATGCAACTGCATGCAACTTCTTTCCAACTTCTTTGCAATTAGAATGCAACTTATTTCCAACTTCTATGCCACTAGAATGCAACTTCTCTGCAACTCTTATTGAATTGGATTGGAACTTGCTTGCAACTCATTTGCAACTCTTATCAAACTAGAATGCAACTTATTTGCAACGTTTTTGCAACTGGAATGCAACTTCTGCGCTACTGGATTGCAACTTCGATGCAACTGGAATGCAACTTCTGAACAACTGAAATGCAACTTTTTTGCTACTGGAATGCAATTTCTGTGCAACTAGAATGCAACTTCTCTGCAACTAGAATGCAACTTCTGTGCAACTATAATGCTACTTCTGTGCAACTAGAATGCAACTTCTTTGCAACTTCCGTGCAATTGGAAAACAACTTGTGTGCAACTATTATTTGCGACTACATTGTAACTTACTTGCGACTACATTGTCACTAACTTGTAACTTCTATCTATGGTAGTCTTCTCAAAATCTCTGCAACGCACACAACAGCCTTACACTTCTTCTATAAAACTCAAATATTACCCTTCTACATCTTATTTTAATTTGTTTACAAGTCTTGCAACACTCATGTAACTGACTAGAACAATGCTAAAAATTCGATGTGGCTTACAATACTGCCATTTTTTACAAAACAAAACAACTACATGAAATAGTTATAAACCATCGGCACACATAGTGTGCACATGCTGCAAACAACATTCGTAAATGGTTCAATGTCTTTCAAATACATCATTGATCATGATCCCTATTTGCCGCCAACCTTCCCTTTGCAGTCTGAAGGAATTAAACCAGCAACACTAGCAATGACTGCTATGTACTGTTCTTCCCAGATTGTATTTGCACCCACCACATCTTTCAATTTATATTTATCTCCATTAGGATTAGGATGCATTAGATCAACAAAAAAACCTGGTGCATGAGCAACGTCAAGCCTATACCACCTATCTGGAATAGGTTGTCCATGGTACATTTGAGGGCCTGCACCACCACCTACACTCGTGATAGTTCTTGATGCTACTATTTGCTGTGGGGCTGAAGGATTCAGAAGTGAGACTCGTTGTCCTATTACAAATTGCACCACATAAGAAGAAATCAAAAATATTCTTAAGAAAAAGTACAGAAAAAAATTTGTAATGATAGAAAAAAACCATCTACAAAAGGACATTGTGAAAGTTCTATACATGTGTTACTCACTTTGTGTTTGTTTGGAGATTCCACATTTCGGCGTCATGCAGGTTGCATCTTCATCCTTAAGATTTCCTTCTTCGCTGCAGGCTTCTGCAACTACATACCACAATCACAGTCAGTGCATCTACAAAAATTACAAGCACAAAAGAATTCATAGTAGTCTTTTCAAATTCAAATCACTTGTCTTATGCTTTTCTCTCTCACCTCTCGATCCTTCCCTCTTCTTAGCCGTGAAGAGATGGAACCTTCATTGACAAGATTCTGCGGGACTTCATTAATGGCGGTATTACTATTCAGTACCACTAAGTCAACTTGAACATCAGTGGTGCCTTCAACATCTCTCACTTTTCGTTGTGGACTATCGTGTTCTTCCATTCCAACAATCTCTTTAGTGGTCTGTTCACCTTCTCTAGGCTCCAAGGTAGAGTTCACTATTAACTCATCTGGATCAGTACTCGCATTTATCTCTTCTCCTGTTGGGTGAGTAGGTTGTATACAAGCAAAGTCATATGGATCAACAACGTTGATCTCTCCAGTAGCTACAATAGGGTCTACTGGGTTGGCAGCTACAACAGGATCCACTGAATTGACAATGACAACAGGATCTGATGTTGTCTGCTTTAAAAATTTCAACAACGCTAACTGCATCCCTTCAACAGCCTTGGTATTTCGATCTGTACTTGCCAACACATCAACTCGAAAGTCTTGAAATTCATCAAGTCTTTGTTCCAAAGCCATCACTTTTGCATGGAGTGAAGAAGATACCACCTGTGTTTCACACACAAACACAAAAAAATAATTTAACATGTTCATATAAGGTAAGATTATTATGCAACTTCTATGCAAGTGCTACTGAACTTCAAGTACTACACTGAACACTTAACTATTGTTTACAACTTTTATGACTTGTGCATGACTACGATAACATATTTTTAGATTGTAACTTATGAACAACATTTTAATGAGTACTCTACAACTTCTATGAGATTCCTACTCACAAAAAAAAACGAACTCAAATGATGAAGCCTACTTACCGATGACCCTGAAGCTTGCAATCCTTCTGCAATGTCAGTGAGGCTAGGACTTCCTTCACTCCCTTTTGTCTGATAGAAGGCCAACATTTCTTTATTTTGTTAAAATGATTTGGAAAGATGATACAAAACATTCACAAATTCAATTGTACAAACACTATGAAAGTCAACAATTTGCATGAAAAATGGCTGACTACATCATATTCTTCCCCTGCCTTCCCTCGCCGCCCACGTTTAGAAACATTTTGCACTTTCCTCCGGGCATTGGTCATTATCTCAGATTTCTTCACTTGATCACCTCCACTCCAGTATTCCTTCAACCGCTTCCACTAGCTAGGGTGAATACGCACTGGACAATCGTCATCTTTTCCTGGAACACATAATTTCTTCAACTTATGCCTCTCATTCTTCAAAAACCTTTGCACTGCGTTCCGAAAACCCATGTTGCTAAGGGGATTTCCCAAATATTCGAACTTATTATCCATGGTGTCCCTCAACTTCTATAAAGTGTGGGGCTTGTGTTCATTCCAGTCAATGACGCTCACATCAAGGATCAAAGGGGCAAAGGCCCTCATACTTTGATCCCAAGCACTCTTCCCGGAAGAAGATGTATTAATCTCTCCATTCAAATTCACATGCACTACACTTGGTTTCTTCCCAATGTCACTTCTAGCTTTTGATTTCTTCTCATACTCTTTCTGCAATTGGCGCCTAGTAGAACGCCCCATACTATCTGACTGCCCTTTGCATGCAGTTGATTGTGAAGGAACCCTAGCAACTTCGGATTCAACCACAGCCCGCTCCGGTTGTGGCACTGGTTGTCTTGTACCCTGACCACAAGGAAGCGTAGGATTCACAAGTCTTGCACATTTCTTCCTGTTACTCAAGGCTTCCTCACCATCATCTTCGCATTCGTTGGCTTTGTTCCCTGCAAGACAAGAGTATAATACCATTAGTATTGTTTGAATTTAGAATAAATATAGAAATCAAAGTCAATTTCCATATAACCTTGTATTTTCTTGAAAGGAAATTCATATCTATAAAATTCATCAAAACTCACCATCTTCATTGATGAAAGAGTTAGATGTGTTGGTCTCCTCTGAAGTGGACATGTCATCTTCGTGGCTTGCACCTACATTGATAGCCTCTGTGGCTTTGTTGTCGACTCTTGTATTCTTACGAGTAGCCAACGGCTGAAGTTGAACTTCACGGTCCTTCGTACGCTTCCGCTTTGAAATAGAAGCTCCACTACAAATAAACTAGCAATTTCATTAGCAAAAAATGCAAAGCACAAATACACTTGTCAATGAAACTGCAGGAAATTTCCAATACTACAATAACACTTCAGCTGGAACACTAAGTTGCAACTACTTTACAAAAACACTACAATTACATTGCAACTAGAATGGGCGTAATTTGTAATTGCATTGTCACTAATTTTCAACTTCATTACAACTATTTTGCATCTACGAATTGGGACCTACATTGCAAGTACATGACAAGTACACTACAACTACTGTGTAATTTCAAGAACTTAACCACCTACTAATGCAGAGCATTATTTCATTCTTGTTAGTCCTTTCCAAACAAATGCAAAAAGTAATCAGGATCTGGACATTATAACCATTAATAGCAGCCGGATTACAACGTATATTGGGAAAGGTGTAGCTCGATCATTTTTTCCTAGTTCAAATACAGACGACGACCGAGTTCTGAGAATGCGTCGATTAACTTGATTCACAACAAAATTTCTACAGAGAGGATAGTCTCATAGGAGTACAAGAAGACTATAGCGAACTCCAAGTTCCAATTTCTAGAGAGTCTCTTACAATTCCTTTGCTGCTTCTTCAATTGGCTGTATGACAGCAGCTAGCTCCGCTATTCTGGCATCTCGACGCAATTCCATCTCTGTCTTCTGATAGTCACTAGAAGCCATGTCGTCCAAATTCTACTGACTTGCATCCAAAGTCGCACAATCAATGTGAGGCCACGAAAGGGAATTCAATGCAGAATTAAAATTCATTGAACATCGAAGACGAGCACAACCTGCAGCAAGCTGCAGATGAGAGGACCACAACTTGCAAGTGAAGGCAAGAAACGAAAGAAATTCAAAAGTATACCGTTCGAGAGACGAACCTATGAAATCGTAATGCTTCTGTGCTCACGTCTGTACAAAGCTCAATTCTGCAACTCACGAAGGTGTGGAACGCAACTGCAGCCAAGAAAATCACCTCATGCCAACGTTGTCCTCCCCTGTACACACAGAAATGACGGAGTACCAAGATCAGACGTTCCTCAAGAGGTTAATGAGGTACCTCTGAAAGCACCGTAGCCTCATGCACCAAACACAGTCGGTATTACTCTCTCTGCAAACGAAATGCAATGAAGCTCCAGCATCACTCGTAAGCTGATTCCAATTCTTTCCACAGAACTTTCCAATTCCTCTAGGAGGTGTGATTCTGAACCCAGTAACTCGTACCCTCTAATTCCTCTGGGAGGTGTGATTCTAAACCTAGTACCTCATACCTTCGAATAGAACCCTGGAATTTGCGATTGAAAGTAAAATGAGATCTCACAGTCACCACAGATGGCACGCAACTTCACGCAGAGCAGAAGCCGACTGCTCCACCCCAAATCTAGCGCATGAACCATACAATATTGTAGTCCATGCCTGAGATGTTAGTAAATACCATGAATTAGAATTTAGCATGTGTAAGCTGCAGAAGTAAGGCTGTACTTTTTTGATTTCAGGAATCAATGCTGAAATGGTGCTGTCTCTCGAACGAAAGTATTATAGAGAACAGGGGAAGGCATTGAGGGTCAAGAGGCATGTTGTTGCAACTCACGACGAGACCTCCTTGTGCATGCAGCTTCAACATGCGACAATAGCGGAGCATGGGCGTATCTACTCTTTTTTTTTGCTTTTCTGTGTTACTATCAATGTGTTACTATCAAACTCTTTCAGATGAGTACAAGACAGAGCGGATGATTGCAATAACTAAGAAGAGAACAGAAGCGGCATCCCGTATGTCCCATCGGACGTTGCGGCTAAGATGCCAAACGAACTTGTGGAAGAGAGAGAGAGACGATTTCAGGATGAATTCCAAATGGGTCTGATGCAAATGAAGCACAAGAGGACACCTCGTAACAATTCGTGGCTCCATAAAAACGAAAACTGAAAACCATATCTTTGGCAATACAATTGCGAAGTATTCCACGTTACATTGCGGCAATAGAAGGTGAAGTTCGAATGAATGTGGTTAACTTACCTGAACCATGGGACAAGAAGTCTCTTTCAACGATGCTCTCCAATACGGAGACGAGGGCGCTCACTGATCTGTAGCAGCAATCAAATACAAGCGGAAACCCTAGAAGATGGAGAACTCCCTGATATGCTGAGAAAGTAAGAACTAGACTTCACAAGCGAGAACTCCCTGAAGCTCTGGAAAGCGAGAACTCCATGAAGCTCTGGAAAGCGAGAACTCCCTGAAGTTTTGGACTATAGCGACCTCCCTGAAGCTTTGGAAACTGAGAACTCCTTGACGCTTTGGAAAAGCAACACAGAACCCCAACAAAAGCAGAGAAGGATGCAACTGGAGCCCAAAGAAAGTGGCGGCAAAACGAGGGTTCCGAATCAAATTGCAGGCCTGGATCGTTGACACGTCACCTCCTACCTTTGACCGTGGCCGTGCTCGTAAGCCCGCGTTCTAGTTCATCCGTGTCACCAGGTCGCACGCGTTCTAGTATCATCTCGTAAACTAGTAGCCTAGCTATCGCTCCACGTACATTCATTTCTGTTTATCACATGAAAGTACCTTATTAGGTGGTACTCTATTCAGGCAAACCAAAATGTTCAGGCAAGACCGAAGAATTTATAACTGGATAGCCTCGACTCCTTTGAGAGTATGCTTAGTACTCCTTAAGGAAAACACTTTGTAGTGGGATGAGGGCTCACCACCAGCTGGGGATTGCAGTTGGACAGGCACAAGAGTAGTAACAGTGGAGAACAAAAGCGTAGAATTAATGTCTGGACAGTGGAAGAAGCAGGTGCTACGATTGGCAGCCATCAAGGGCAAGGAGGCTCACCATGGATCCAAATCTCACAGAGAGGATATGGTGCTCAGCAGAAATGCACAAATCTTCATACTTCATTTGGGCGGTCGTAAAATTATATCTTCTCGGTCTCCTTCCATTTTGCGCAGCTCTTAATTCTGAAGGTGAAGGTGTCCAACTCTTAGCCTGACAATTGTGTAGTTTTGAATTAGTATTATTTTTTCAATGGAAGGGTGAACGTCACGAGGATGAAATTTAACAACAATGTCGATGACGGACCTATGCAGGATTTGCGCTCGCCGACTTCCGAAATAATGTCCTAGATCCTGGCAGAGTGCTCCGCAACTGGAATTATTCCGATGAATCACCTTGCAAGTGGAGAGGCATTGTTTGCGACAATGTCACTAACCATGTCATCAGAGTGTACCAAACCCGTCATACTTCTTGTATCCTGCTCGTCAGAAATATTAAATTGTTTATGAATATCAAATGAGGTTAGATGCATCTTGCTGAATTCAAATGTGTACCTGATTCTCTTTGTTGTGCGCAGAAACCTGCCAAGATCTCGCTTGAGTGGTACGATCAGTCCTCAGCTCACAGAATTGCCCCAACTGCGTCGCTTGTAAGCCTAATCATCATATCATGTTTGCAATGTAATGAAATTGGTGCAACGCCATTTCTTCAGAATAGCACTCCAGTTTTTTGGATTGTACTTTCTTGATGGCTGACCTTGGGAAGACAACATTGTGACAGGGGCCTGCACTTCAACAATCTCACTGGCGTTATTCCATCATTGATTGCAAATCTAAAATACTTGCGGGCCCTGTGAGCATTTACAATTCTAACCTCTAGGCACGGTTGAAACATTATTGAAAACAAAATGGCCATTGACTATTGAGGTTCTTGCAAGCAGGATTTGTTAATCTGAATTGTCACGTGGAAGATAATTCTCCTATTACTATATTACAGGTACTTGCACCAGAATAACCTGACGGGATCGTTACCTGGTGCATTAGGTGTCATGCCGGCTCTTCGAATATTGTGAGTTTCTACGTTCCCATGTATCTTGAGTGCTGCTGCTCCTCGTTTGCACTAACTTTTGTTTGCCATGGCAAGCTCTGAAGACACTGGCAAGTTCACAGTGAAGCATGACTTCATTTGTCTCGTTATTAATTGAATAAAAACCCTAAAGCTCAAACGAAATGATAAGTCTAATTCAAGTTCCTTCCTAACTACTTGCGTAACTCCCGAAACTTGCTAGAGATGTTTCGGGAAACAAGTTGGAGCATTCCATTCCAGCAAGCTTTGCTAGCATGACCCACCTCAAGTTCTTGTAAGCAGCGTCCCCCCATTTCCAAAATGCATATTTTTAGTTTATGGATAATGTAGTTCATTTCCTTGTTTACATGCCAATGTTAAAGTGTTGAACATGAGCAATTTAAAATTGAGACTTACATATTTTGTTGAAGAAAACTTAAATTGGAGAGCTGCTTTGCTGACTTTACCAGGAACTTGTCTGACAACTTGCTCTCCGGAAAAGTTCCAGGTGGAGCTATGCTTCATTTCTCAGCATCCTCGTAAGAGTCTCAACCGTTATAGCACATTTTAGGATGACATCTTTCAAGATGCTGCTGGTGTGGAGATTATAGTATGCGCATGTTACATTCTTGTGGTCACATTACAGCTTCGCAGGTAACAGTCTGCTTTGTGGGAGCTCCTTGTTGGGCTTGCCTGGGTGCGGAAAAGGTCAGTCCTCTTTCCTCTGAACAGGTTTGCGTTTGCCTTGGGTTTAGAACAAGCACAATCTTCTGTGTAGTACTGTTTGACAGCCCAGGCAGCAGATCGCTGCAGCTCTGCCACTGCCTTCTGATGGGTCTGGAGACGATTCACAGTTGTCGTAAAAGTGACGGTGCTAGCACCAATGCTCCTGTCACTGACACGTAGCTGTGTTCCAGCATATCTAGGAACGCCCGACCCATGGTGGCCCCAAATTCCCACAAATGGCCAAACATAGTATCGTCCTGAAGTACCTGGTTCAACTCACACTGAAGCCAAACACCAGATCAACCTTGTTACTAAGACTGTAATTGCAGATTGGACGACTAACAATTTGGAAGTCATACATGCTTCGTGCAAGTTTACATAAGGCATTGCAAAAAACGATATCAAGGTTCCAAGGAAGATATAGCACGATTAGTTTCACCTGCGGAAACATTGAGAATACCAGAATAAAGTATACCAAACCACCAATAACGTCAGAACGCCAGTTTTTCTTCCGAAACTTCAAGATGTTTCCCCATGCAATCTGTAGAAAAGGTCACAAAATCCATTCATAAGTTCCTGGCTCTTGGCAGATTATCTGATTGAACTTTATGTTTTGAATTTGTTGCTTTGGTGCACCATGTCGTGTATTGTGAAATATTGTTTATCTTCAAGATAGACACCGGAAAAATTTGACGGAGTAAGGCTGACGTACTTGTTCAGATTCTTTGAGGGAAGGGTATGCAAATTTTTTCTCATATACGCCATCCTGGAATTTATTGAAGCCTCCAAATACATGAACTGGAAAATGTCAATGTCACCATGAAGGGCTTGATCAAGGCCAAAGACCCACCAACCGTGTGGCAGCTGCAACGCAAAGTAGCTCTTCTGCTGAGGTAACAACCAACCTCCAAGCCAACTCCTATGACATATATACCTCAGAAATGTATGAAGCCCATCAAACCAATCTGTACCCAGCACAAGCGGTTTGATGTTAACTGATACTATAATCCACCGAGAACAAACTAGAATTCACAACCGCATCAACCACAAGGCACTTTACATGTTAACAAAGAATAGGAACTACACTCTGACATTGATTTAGGTGAAAGGTGAGTTGAACAGCTCACGAAGTTTAAAAGTCATTACCGTGATTGCCAGGAATAGCAAAGCAGTGTGCCGTATGATACTCTTAGAAATGATACTCGTAGAGAATCCTCAGTTGAGACAATTAATTATTTTGTTGTGAAGAACGTATCTGCATGGTCCTCATATCAAATTGACCTAAGAAGAGTGTCACTGATACGAGAAGATCACAGGTCGTCTTAAACAGATCTGCAGATGTTCTGATCCCGAAAAACCACAACCCAAATTCACACATAAGTCCATCGATTATACAAAGATCTGGGCAAGCAAAAAGCAATTGGACAGGGAGAAGCCCACATACCCCGAGTACCAAGGAACCATATCCAGAAAGTGAGGTACAGTAACAGTCATTTTCTGTGGTCCATTCTTGAGCTCCGGCTGAGGATGTGTCAAAGCCCATTTGTTCAGAGTCGTTTCATGAATGTGAGACGGAGGTTTTCCAAAAACTGCAAAGATGGTTTACTAACACGCACTAAAAAATGATAAATGCTCTGAACGCTTGAAAGAAATAATAGCAAGACCAGGAAAAAAAGGCAAGATAGCACAACCATACCCAGTGGAGCGCTCTACTACATAGTTCGCATCTTGAAGATGAGTGCAGTCACTACACAGAATCATACGACCGTTACATAAACTGAAGTTCGGGAAGCATCAAGAATTGGATAGGAAGAACATGTTCTAATCACAGGACCTTGTTCTTTAGCATGTGGTTCCTTTCAAGATGTAGACCTTTGGTGATGTCTGCCACCGAATTACCTTATTGGAGTGGAAGCAGAAATAGGAATGAACTCAATGTAGTAGCAATTCAATCGTAAACCAGGTAACGACAATGAAGGAACCAGTGTTAATCTCCCGATGCAGCTTCGAGCGCTTCCCACACGCAGACTAAAAAATTCTCAGAACCGTGCTAGTAAAGATACAGCATTCGCACGGAGAAGATGTAATTATCTAGTTCATCCTTCAAGAGCTGCAGTTTGTGCAGCTCACTTTTCTCCATGGTGTCCAACTGACGAACCTATGAAATCTACACAAATGTACCAAATTCAAATATTAAAACCACCAACAGCTGGATTAGATCTCTGCTTTAAGACAAGGAATACAGTGCACATATACACACACAACGTAAAAACAATTCGAATTTGTGCTTCTCAACGTACACGGAAACGAATTACGTCACAAATAAACACTTACAGACGATTTCACAGAGTACAGCAGACACGATTTAGCTGAGAAAGCACCACTTCAGAGCACAGGGCTAAGATACTCCTTTTTTTTTCTAAATGCAGATTACAACAGCAGGTAAAACGTAGAAATGAGAAATAAGTAGGCAATAAAAGGACATTATGTACAGTAGATAGAATGGAATTATTGTTACTCCTATCTTGGAAGTCACATAGAAAGCAGAATGTCGACTGACCTGCTTCGAAATAGTAGTGCAGACTTCGCTATGTGGTTCATTTCGTGCATTGCAGCCAGTGCTCCAAGAAGACAAGTGAACACAGGCTCGGAGAGGGTATCTTTCCTCAATAGTATCCCTTGACAAATTTTGATTTCTGGAACCCTCAGACATCTTTCAAATGTAGCGGAGGAAAGGCACACGGAAACGAAACACGACACAAAGCAGGTACAAACATTAAACACACAGAAAATGAAAACGAAGCATCGGGAAAACTGTGTGAATGCTTCCTTGAAGTTGAAAATCAAGGGAACAAGTTTTTCAATCTTCAATATGGCAGTATGTGACCTCGTAAAAAGTATGCCCGAGGAATGGAGAGGTTCCGATAATGGGAGAGGGAGAGGGTGACAAATTTTGACAAAAAACGGTCATTTCAATACACAGAAGACTCAATTTTTACGGTAGGATGTTACACTTTGTGCCTCCAGTTTACCGTTCAGTGATCCCAACGGGAAACCTTCTGTCATGACAAATGCTCTCTATCGAAGCCACTCCCCGTCATGAAAATCGTGTCGGTAGAGGATGGAAACTGTGGACAGAAGTCGCCCCACTTCACCCATTCGTAGTTCTACAAAGCAAAACTGGAGAAGGATAGAAAGCCATTTGCTCGAGAAGTTGTTGAGGTACGTACAGACTACTTCACAGTTGAAAGGCGTTGGTCTACGTAGACTGCAGGAGTGACTGAAATGTCTCACCAGTAGAAGAAGGTGAACAAGAGTACTTAGTTTTCATGTCGTATGACGATGATATTCTTTCTTTTGAAGATTTTGGTTGTATTGGAGAAGGTTTAGGGTTTCTTCTTCCTAACCCTAATTTAGTCCATTTCGAGGATACAAGTGCATTTTGAAACTAATTTTAGTTCCTCTGCGACATTGGAAATTTTGCCAAAGTGAGATGGATAGAGAAGACGACTACATACAAGTCACAGATGAGAGGCGAAAGCAACTACGTGATGACAGACTTTGGGTGAGAGAATATCGCCGAGCTAGGTTTTTAAATTTGCATAGAATAAGTTGTCCTTGTTGTAAATGTCAAGGTCGCAGGAAGTGGATAGTTCCCACTGTGAGGGAACATCTAATCCGAAACGGCAGAGACTCAAAATTTCGAGTGTGGCGAGGACCTGGGAGTCCGGAGACATCAGACAAAGAATGGGAGGCTGGTTTTTGGAGTTCAACAGCAGGTCGAGCAATGCAGGTTGATAATCAAGTGGACACTAGGAATATGCTGGACAATTTATTTGAAGACGTTGAAAACTCAGAGCCCATGGAGGAACGGCTCCATGACATAGAGGGCATGGAAGAACGCTTGCATGACACAGTAGTGGAAGCCTTTACAGTAGCAGACAATGTAACCAACGCATGCAACTCTAGACCAACTATAGGTGATGACTTGGAGGTCGAAAATGCATTGCTGCAGGAAGAACCGGTCGGTGATACAAATGAGCAAGCAGAAGTTCAAGGTCAAAACAATTTTGATGCCGACATTTTGGAAGAGGCTTTGCATGAATTATATGAAGGTGCTCAATGTACGAAGTTGGCAGCCACCATCCTTATCATGAACGTGTGCACTGTCCATGGGGTGAGTAACAATTTTGCTGATGAATTATTCACTCTTCTCCAAGGACACATTTTGCCACAGAATAATACGTTGCCTAGGAATTTTTATGCAGCTCGAAGACTAACAGGCAAATTAGGATTGGCTTACAATAGCATCTATGCATGCGAAAAAGGATGTGTACTGTTTAGAGGAGAACTTGAAGGTGCTATAAGTTGTTCAAAGTGCAATCGTCCAAGGTACAGGGATCAAATTAGAAAGAAGTTTTCGTTGAAAGTTTTGAGGCATTTCCCTATCATTCCAAGATTGCAACGCATGTTTCGTAGCCCAGCTCTCTCGAAATTGTTGCTATGGCATTTGGAGAATGGAAGCAATCGTCCAGGAGGAGACAATCTAGTGCGTCACCCATGCGATTCAAAAGCGTGGCGCCACTTCCATGAAAATGTGGACCCAACCTTCGGTGAAGACTCGAGAAATATCCATTTTGCTCTTGCTGCAGATGGAGTAAATCCTTTCAAGCAGAGTCGTTCAAGTTGGTCTACTTGGCCAGTGACCTTGCTAAATTATAATTTGCCGCCTTGGTTGAGCACCAAATTTTTTTTTATGATGTTAGCTTTGTTGATTCCTGGAAAGCAATCTGTAACTTCAGAAGTATTTGATGTGTATCTGGAACCCTTGGTGGATGAATTGCTGGAATTGTGGAAAGGAGTGCCAGCATATGATGTTGTACAAGAAGTTGGTGCCCGCTCTTTCAACCTCAGAGCAGTTCTTATGTGGACAATTCATGACTATCCAGGATATGGCACGGTAGGAGGATTTGCGCACCAAGGCTATGCAGGGTGTCCATGGTGCGGTTCTGATTTAGGAGCAGAGCATTCAATGGAGCTATGTAAGGAAATTTATCAAGGGACTCGTAGATGGTTGCCTACTAATCATCCTTACCGCTCAGAGCGTATGAAGGATCACTTTGATGGAAAAGTGGAAGTGCGAGGAAGACCCAAAATTGTATCTGTAGAAGAACAGTTGGAATATGCAGAGCAGTATAAGACTTGGAAAGCAGCAGGAAATAGAGACGGAGCTCCAGGGGATCCATCCAAATTGCATGGAGTGAAGCGGTCTAGCATTCTTTTCAGGTTGCCTTACTAGAAGGTGAGTTGCAGTAGTCTTTCAAGTCGAATGACTAAGTAGCAAACTAGTAGTACCATTAAAGTGTCAAGAAGAATGACAATGGATTACTTGCATTTCAGTTGTATTATAGTCGCTTATCAGTCGTATCTTAGTTGCACATCAGTTGTACTGCAGTCGCATATCAGTTGTGTTATAATCGCATATCAGTTGTGTTGTAGTCACGTATCAGTTGTGTTTTAGTCGCATATTAGTTGTGATTTAGTTGCATAGCAGTTGTATTTTAGTCGCGAACCAGATGTATTTTAGTCACATGTCAATTGTGTCATATTCGTTTTGAGATGCTTGTAAAGAGCGTTTGCAATGAACACTAAAGTGCCTACATTGTATTAGAGTCTTGTAGCATGCTATTTGAGAGAGAGATGAAGTGATAATAAAAGCATTTGGTAGGGAGATGTACAAGTGAATGTGTCTTTCCATGTTCGTTGTCAATCCCATACTAACTACTCGAAGGCTATTCATGTGACTAGAGGCTTCTCATCCGCTATACACTAGATGTTATGCACTGCGAGATGAATCTTGCCAAGAATTTCTTAAAAACAATAAGTGGAAAAAAAGATACGGTGAAGGTGCGACGAGATCTTCAAAGGAGAGGTATACGAAAACATTTGTGGTTGATACCAAATCCTCGTAGAGTTGGTAAAATGTTGAAATCTGCTGTTGGATATGTGCTCTCTGAGAAAGAGTACGAGCAATTTGTAGACATTATTGACTCTGTGAAGCTTCCTTCAGGATACTCCTCATCATTTGGGAAGCATATAAAGGCTAAAAAATTTGGAAGCCTCAAATCGCATGATTATCATGTGTTAATGCAGCAATTGATGCCATTGACATTAAGGGGTCTATTGAAACCCGGACCGCGTATGGCCGTCATGCGGATTTGTAAAGTATTCAGGAGAATATGTACGAAGGTTTATAACCCAGCAGACTTTGAGTCTCTTCAATTAAATGTGGCTAAAAGTATGGCACTACTAGAGATGGAGTTCCCACCGTCATTTTTTGACATTATGACACACCTTCCATATCACCTAGTCCAAGAATTAGACTTGTGTGGCCCTGTTAGCACAAGGTGGATGTATCCAGTTGAAAGGTATATGAAAACATTGAAGAATTATGTCCGGAGTATGGCTAGACCAGAGGCTTGCATGGCAGAAGGGTACTTGAAGGAAGAATGCCTTGGCTTTGTTACAGAGTATTTGCAAGGATTTGATGTTGTGAAGAGGCGCGTCTGGGATGCAGAGGAGGAATTTGGTGATGCTGAAGAAGTTCTAGAGGGTGCGGGTCGACAGTTTGTAATATCTACTGCACTGCGGGATGCAGCACATAATTATGTACTGAACAATGTTGCCATTTTGGAGCCACTTGTGAAGTAAGTTGCACTATCCTGTTCATCTTTTATAATCTGATTAGTAGAACGAAGATACGCAAGTTCAATGCAATTGGTTGCAGTAGCAGAGATGGAAGTAGAATGCAATTGGTTTTAATAATCTTGTGCAACTGAAATGTAACTATCATGTGACTATAATGGAACTGAAATGTATCTATCATGCCACTATAATGCAACTGAAATGCAACTATCATGCGACTATAATGCAACTGAAATGCAACTATCATGCGACTATAATGCAACTAAAATGCAACTACCATGATACTACCATGCAACAATAGTGATTGTCAGGTGTCCAGGGATGTCTTCAGTGAGCATTTGCAGTTGTATCTAATTAGGCTACAACAAATTGTAACAATGTTAGTTTTAACTTCTTTCATGCACTTGCAGTAAGTGGAAGGAGGATTGTCAAATGGATTCAAGCACCGCACCACTTGATGTGTGGATAAAAACGGCTGTTCGCAACAGTGACATTGATGCATACAGTCCTGAAGATAGAGATAGGATATTATTATCCACAAAACCATCGCAAAAGGCACTTCGATATTCTCGTATGAAAGCTTTTGGAAACCATTTCAGGGTGGATGACGACGCATCCAACCAATTTCAAACATACGACTGCGGGGTTGCATCTGTGTTCCAAATTCCAGCTTCTAATCTTCGAGATGTGTCAGGTCACTATGTTGGAGTACTAAAAGATATTTTGAAATTAGACTATGGGTCTCTTAGCAACCCTGTGATACTAATGCGATGTGAATGGGTGAAGAAAACAGACAATCGACAAAATGCAACATACATTCGAGATGAGGCTGGTTTTCTTGTAGTGAACTTCCGCCACAAAATGCATATGATGCTGGATCCTTTCATATTTTCAAGCCAGGCAACCCAAGTGTTCTTTGCTGATGATGTAAGGAAAGAAGGTTGGAAAGTAGTATTGCATAAAGAAGCTCGTGCTCGACAACAATTTGTAGACACATCAGATGTATTCGTGAGTACCAATATACAAGCTTCTGGTTTAGCTACTCCAGAGGATGTGCCTCCTCTACCTACTGTTCCATCTTTGGTTGGAGCTATAGAGTTATCTGCAGAGGATAGTCTCTTAGCATGTGCAACATATTGACACCATTTATTTCCAAGAAAATGGTGATTTTTAAGTTTGAAAGTTTCTTTGTATGTTGTATCCTTCATTTCAAATAGACTTCATGCACTAACGCATGCAATTGTCTGCCCTCTATTAAAGAAAAAAGCGAGTAGAAATGAAGTGAAACTTTATAAATTATAGATGAATAATATCACAGAGGCATACTTATTTGATCTTATGAAGTGTGCAGCTTGAATGGCTCTAAACCAGCTTGAAATACAAAAATCATAGGTTGCATCTCATAGTGAACTCATAGTAAACTTACAATGACAATGACAATTGTCTAGCAAAGTAAGGATGCAACTACAACTCATACGAAATAAGTACTAAAGCATTTTGACTAAGAACTCTAACTATCTTTGTTTTGTAATCAAACTATAGTCATTATGTTGTTGAATTTTAGTGTAATTGTAGCCAAAGTCTACTTCTTCTGTAGTGGAACCGTAGTTGTCTTTTAGTTGCATTGCAGTCTTCTTGTAGTTGCACTGTAGTCATTTTCTAGTTGTATTGCAATTGTTCTCTAGTTGCATTTCAGTCGTTTCTTAGTTGCACTATAGTCGATTTTCAGTCATGTTCTAGTTGCATTGCAATTGTTTTGTAGTTGCATTTGAATCGTTTTTTAGTTGCACTGTAGTCGGGTTCTAGTTGCAGTATAGTTGATTCCTAGTTGCATTTGAGTCATTTTTGAGTTGCAATGTTGCCGTTTTTAGTTGCAGCGTACTAATTAGTTTGTTTTCTGTAATTGGAGTGACTACATTTTTCCACGGTGGACTCCACTTCGTAGATAGCTGTCTACATGGATAACTGCGATGAATATTGGATGTAGAATACCTCTTGTCTGTTCTTCTGTTACAGTATCGTAACCCTACTCTTCATTTTCCAACTACTTTGCGACTACAACTACATCCACGTCAAATTTGATGCAAATACAAAGGGCTACAGTCGCAGTACAGTTGTATAGGACACATAGTCGCATCACAGTCGGTTGCAACGGACACATTTTTCTTCTAGTGAATGGAACTCTTCAAAGCAACTACGGTTTAGGCATAGATATACTCTATTGTGGGCACGACAATAGTGGTGGCAAGATGTAAAACCACAAAATATACAAGGGCGGCGTTTGCAAGTCCATGTTGGCAAATGTCCCCTTTGGTCCTCTTCATCAACATCCATTGCACGCCCAATCCAATTTTGTAATAGAGCATCACACAAATTTGACTTGAATTATAGATGTGTCATCGGTTTTTGGCCACGATCATGTGCCCGCAAAATGCCTTGGTACAAAATGTACATGTTCACCACCGTCGTGTCTAGGAAGAAGGCAAAAATACGATGCCACCACTTGTGGGATCTACTTTGACATGTATATGATGCCCACAATTGATCCGCCACATCTACCCCCCTCATATGTGTGGTATATTCCAAGTGTACCGGAAAAGTAGGAATAGGATTTCTCACGGCTCCATCCCTTTGAGGCACCGTAGGAATCGGGACACAAGGAAACTCTATAGGCAAAGCATGGGTTGAAATTAGGATCACGGGCCGTTTGTCTATCCCAAAGACACAATATATTCCCCTACTCTCATGCATTTTCCATTGGAAAAACTCTCCCCAAGGGCACATCATTGAGTCCCACATTAAGAATTGCTCCACAATAAATGTCAAATGTATATACATACTTTGACATGGAGTCCGCTAGGCACCACACTTTGATGCCCCATTTTTTTGGCTTTTTTGGTATGTATTGTCTAACAGGACAATACGAACCTTTGTATCTAATCATCATCTCATCTATAGTGATGTATTTTCCTAAAGTCCAAAGGAGCTTGAAATTGGACTTAATTTATGTCATTCACTAACCAACGAACTTGGCCCATTTTGTCATAGCCCGGTAGTTCTTTCTCTCTCATATAAGTAGTAGGATTTGTAATATGAAGACATCTTGTAATTGCTTGGAACCTAGCACGGGTAAAAATGGAAGAAATTCAAGGGCAATGGAAGAAAGAACCTTTTTTTGTCCAATAGCTAGGTCTTTACGTTTGGTTATCTCTTCAATCCAAGGAACATATACACTGTCAAAAATGCCTTCAAGGCCTCCACAGTCAAAGGCTCCTACATTGCTCCTCCCGGTACAATTCCATTCTCATCCGGTGTCGTTGCATATCAGTTTGTTTTAATCACAATCTTCTGTAAAAGATTGTAGGGCCAAAACAAAGAAAACAATCCTAGGAATGATGGCATCCTATTGAAATGTCTACTAGGGCAAAGCATGCCAACAAACACACGACGTTTAGGGGAATATGTTGAATGAGATTGTGTCCATGTTGATTCTCTAAAAACATGTTTCACACCATTGGGATTTCCGGGGTCCCCGTCATCCCCATTATTACTTCCATGATCCTCCAAATTAATTTTACCATGAATACCTCCATTTTCAGTCCCTAACATGTTTATTTCTATAGCATAAATCTCATTTGGAAAATCTACATCTGAAAATGGGGGCACTAAATCCTCTACAGAGGTCTGGGGGACCCTATGCCCAAGTACCACGTGGACAGGAAGTGACACCTCAGAAAACTGTACTTTAGTATGGGTTGTTGTGGGAAGTCACCCTGCCCCGTGATTCCCCAGATGGAGGCCATTGAATTCATCCCAGGGGGCTCCATCTAATTGGTCCCAAGCTAGTCCTTCTCCTCCCTACCTGTTATTGGGCTAGCTGCTGCCGTCCTGTCTGTTGCTACCATCCTACCTGTTGTTGTCACCTTGCCAACTGCAGCCGCTTGAAGCATGGTCTTCCTTGACCAAACCGCCTGCCGCATGGTCTAAAACGTCCAAATGGTAAACTGAGTACTCTTCTTCATCTCCGTCTTCATACAAGTTTGAATATTGCTCCTTTGCCGTTTGTATTTTGATTTTTGATGGTGTAATGCGTGATTTGTTGCAGCTGAGTGCATCATCTCAGGGGGACAATGGTCGATTTTCCCATCTTCATCATTGGAGGTGTCACCATCAGAATCTGAAAATAGTTCATCGCAATTTGACTCCTGCCCTCACCAAGGTAAATCTTCATCTTGGGTTACATTGAAATCCTCAATTGTTTCTCCGATTGCCATTTCTTCTATATCATTAACCAAGTGTCCATTGTTTGCAAGACCTTCACATGCTTCTGTCGACGTTGACAGCCAGGGAGCAAGGGATTGATGTAGCCACGCAGCTACTCACGACATTGGATTTGACTTTAGTTGCCTACTCCAATCGATGTTGGAGCTACCTAAACTAGTGCAAGGGTGTCGATGTAGACCAATGGCGCAATAGTCGTCTCCAACAGTGCATCTCCGGTCAACGCAAGGAGGATCAATGTCACCTCCGACCAAAGCAACTTCGATGTTGGCACTGCAGTCGATGTTCGACGCAACTGTTTCGACGTCGATGTTGGCGCGAGCTGCCTCCTCTGATGCTAACATGGACTCCCGAAAGCTCATCGACCCCCTTCCATCGACGCCTTCGTCAATGCCCCCGTCAACCCCTGTGTCGTCATTGTTTTCGGGGCTACTTGTTGGACTGAGTGTGCACCATGGTGGAAGTGCATCATCAATCAGACTTGGGCTCCTTACAGCAACGCTGCACCTAAGTGCATCTAGCCTTGCACTCCGCCACGGAGGGACATCATCTTGTGTGAGCTGTTTTAGCAAAGGTAAGCAATTCAAACCCTACTTATTGATGATTCATCTTTTGTACAAGTTTGTTACTTAGAAATATTTGCTATAGGGCTAGTTTAGATATCCTATGTTTTGGATTTTGAGCTATGCTTCAAGAAGATAATAGAAACTAATAGCTATGCAAAATCATCAGTTACAATCTTATAGAATGTCTAATAGTAACTTGTAGCATGGCAATGTAATAGTATGCAAATGACAAGGGTATAGAGGTCACACACCCATTTTTCCTTTAATAATCTTGAAAGTCTCCCCATTTCGTTTTGCTCCTATTGTGATAGTTTTGGAAGATAGATCTGACCACACCTCTTTAATGAAGCTATGAATGGCTGAATGAAACTGCCTTCTTTTTCTCTACCTTAGAGCATGAGCTAATTGCCTGTAAAAATGATGTCTGTGGTTTGTAGTTGTTGGATGTAGAGGCTACTTTGATGTCCCCTTTCTAATAGGTAAAGCTTTCAAGTAATCTATGTCCAGTAGTGCTACAACTTGTGAAACTTGGAGAAAACTGGCCCCCTCACACTCTATTAGTAACAAACATAATTCTTCTTGCAAAAGTTGGATAGGTTCAATGATTGGAAGTTGCTGATCTCTAGCACTTCTTGTAGCTCTTGTCTCCTTAGATTCAGTAGTGACACTTGTTGCAACTCCTCCCTCTTGCAAATCAATTATGACAAGAACCTCACTGCCTAGTTGCTTGAACTCAATGATCAATGTGGAGCTGTGAAGACTATCACCTACATTACCAAGATCCCTCAAACTGTTGATTTCTGTAACTCTAGGTAACTCACTCTCAATACATTGTGGAGCACATGACACCTTCGCCCAATTGGACCATCCATGCCTACAACTTGAAAAAGCAAAACATGCCTTGTAGTTATAGACTTCTGTAGAAATGCTGAAATCCATTATCTTTCTTGATTGTTGTTGCTTGGCTGGTTGTTTATGGTTGCTTTCAATTCCTAGGAGGAATGCCGCTTCCTTATGTCAAGCATACATTATATTAGAGTTGTTGATTTTGAATGAATTTTGGTAATTTGTGCAAATAGAATCTGAATTTCAGCAAGGATCTCCATATGTTATGATGAATTACAAATAAAAAAATTGCTTTGCATTGAAGTACACATGTGTTTGTGTCATGAAATGTAGATTTCCCTACCCTTTTGTTTGTTCAAAAATTTCACTTGGTGGTTTTTTTAGAATCCCCTAGGAATATGAACTTAGATGTGGCAATTGTATTGTCCAAGACCTCTTACTTCAATTGACCCAACTACCTAAGCTGCATTTATGAAATGGAACACTAGGTGCATTGAATTGGGTTGCCTTATGTCAGTCCAAATCCAATCTTGGTACATTTATTTATGTCAGTCCCAAACCAATTTTGTACCTAGCTAACACATGTTGGGACCCCTTGTCCCTTGAACTACCCTCATAGTGTGGGGCACTTTTTCAAAAATTTAGTTGTAGTGTAAATGTTCCTGCCCATGTTGCCCTAGTTGAGAAATAAACAACCTTTTCCATCATATCTTTTCACTCTCCTTCTTAAATTCTATGAAATTTTGTACTAATGATAGATATTCCTCAACCATACCTTGTCAAAAAAATTTGGAAAAAATAAGTCAAATCTTAGTTCACATGCACTTGCCCAAAAAAGTTATAAGTCCAAAAAACGTAGTCTGGTCCTCTAGGGGTTAAAGAAAAAGTATATGGAGATCAATATTAAAAAAGGGTCACAATTAGGTGCAATTACCTTGAATTTGTCAAAAAAACAAAGATGATTATTTTGAAATACTTTCACTTGCAACAAAATATTTTTTCTATTAATATTTTGCTGCATTCAATCACAAAATGCCTTCATATAAAGATAAATCTACATGTTTGTATCTACACAAGTTACTGTACAATTGGATCTAATAATCTTATGAAATTTGTTTCCATGTAGATTCAACAAAAAGTTTATAAACTTCAAGAAGCTTTAGTATAGTTACTAAAAATAAAAAAATTTCACACTACAAATTACATTGGAATTGCAGTAAAGAGTACTTGATCATCATAACAAATACTTCCTTTGTCTCACTAAAACCCTCCAAATCAGCCACAATTTGTATTCCACTAAAAAGTTCTATTTTTAAATTTTGACTATTGAGTATTCGTTTGTTGTATTGAATGACCTCATGGGAGAAGTGACAAGCAATTAAGGAGCATTTTTCTCCTAGCAAGCTTGGCCTTGCCCATATGAGGTACCTTATACTTGTTGTTTCTTCAAACAATTGTGTTGACAATTGTGTTGGATTTGGTGACTACTTGAGGGCTATGCAAATTTGTTCATAAAAGGGGCCAAATTTTCTTTTAGGTTGGGAGCATATATTTCTACAATCCCATTGTTACCACCAATCTTTAAATCATCAAGAATGATAAGCTAGTAGCATTTACAAACAACATTCAAGTATGATACTTTTTGCATAGATTTTGGATGCCTAAACAATGGCTTCTAAGTTGGAGATTTTGCATAGATCTAGGTGATTGATTACTAGTTCTTGGATGTATGTATATCTAGTACAAAGACTAAAAATATAATAAATCCCTGATGGGGAAGGTTTTTCGAGTTTTTAGTAGGATAGAAGGAGATATACATGTAAAATTAATAATTATATCACAATTTGAATCTTTTCAATATACTATCTACCATTTAGAGTTACCAACTTCATTTTATTGAACATATCAGCAATGAGCATTTGCAATTTGCCACAGAATGCTTGGATGGTTTGTATCATTTCTTGCTTGTTCTTTGGCCTACTCCAAAGTCACAATGAATCTTTGACTCCAAAGGTTCTCTATGAGGCTAACTTCTTCATTGATCTTGCCTTCAGCTCTTTGGAAGTTGTTGTATGATATTCAAGTACACTTTACAACGATTCAAAGGCAAATCTATGCGTTTTCCGAGCATGTAAGAGCATCTTGAAAATCATGGAATTTTTGCTACCTCAATCTGCTTGGGAAGAAAAATTTGTAAGATTATTGGACCCGCATGTACAATTTTTGCAGGAGCTCAACAAGTAACGAGCAATTCGGTACGTGTTGATTGATCAGGAAGGAGCAAGTGCGGGCGAGTTTCCGCACAATCTTTGCATTAGCGTGGGTTTGCCGATTTTGGATTAGGTCGAATGCTTCCTGCGATTGAATTAGGGTTTTTCCTGACACCGGGCTCGTATCAGAGAGCTCGAGAATGCAGAGATCGTCGCTGGCTACAAGGAGAGAATTGAAAAGAATGATTACGACACCAAGCGATTGAAGTTGGATTTATTTACGACCTGTTTTTATGGAGGTTTGGGAACTTTGTGGCTGATGATGCGAAGATGATGAGGCAGAGGGCATCCGCTGTGTTGCCTCGTTATTTTAATCCGTCGTATTATCTACGGCGACCCAGGCGGCTCCTCCTTCTGTTTGCCTTCTTCGTGTGCTCCACTGTCTTCCTGTGGGATCGCCACAACCTTGTCGCAAATCATGAGGTCGAGCCTTTTGTTTTTAATCACTCTTGTGGTAGTTTGTTTGCTTTTTTTCCCCCTCAGTTTGCAAATTGTAATGTGTTTTAAGCGAATTCATCAATATGGTTTTGAATTTTTGAATTTTTTTGAGATACTGCAGGATACGGTTGGGGAGTTAGGTCGACAGCGTGATAAACTCGAACACAAAGTAAGAATTCGAACTTCTCAGGTAGTGTGATTGCGTTACATCTCAAAGATGATGAACATATGATAGTCAGGTTACTAGTTGCCACAAGGTGCTTCTTGAATTAGGACTGTACAGTTGGATCTTTAACCCTAAGGACTTATTTCTTCTTCCCTCTTTTGTTGATTTGCAATGGTCCCTGATAAAGTGAAACTATTGGCGACAGTAATATTAAATTAAACTGCTCACATATAGCTTTAGTGGGTATGGACTTTCATTCTATGCACTTAGCTTGTTCTGGAATCGATCAAATCTTTGCTGATGTGGAGATCTAGTACTTCTATTTGGAATTTCCAGCTGTTGTTCTTCTCATATGTCAATACTGAATTTGAAGGTCGATTGGATTGCAGCTCCTAAAGCTCGCGAATTTGTTCAAGGAGAAGGGCGAGACTCTGCCTAAAGAGCTAGAACTTCAGGAGCATGAGAGGAGTGTGAGCAAGAGCCCGGGAGGTCGCCGAACCGGACTATTTCAGCGCTTCCTTCCTAAGAGGAGGAAGCCGCCAGTAATTGATGAGGAGGAGGATCCAGTGACGGTTGGAAGGCGTGAAAAAGTCAAGGATGCCATGCGACATGCTTGGACTTGCTATGAGAAATATGCCTGGGGCATGGATGAACTTAAGGTGCGTACAAACTTGCAGTTGCCATCGAGATCTGCAAGTTGCAGGGTATCTGATGTTAGGACGTTTAAACCAGTACCGATTCAAATTTAGATTCCTTTGTAGGCTATTTGAGATATTAGTCCTATAAATCTGAAGAAAGCTGGTCTGTCATTCTCTTTCTTGCGCCTCAATTACCAATGCTGCAAAGTACTGTGGTCTGGAATTTGGTAAGCATGTTATTATTAATTGTAAAGCTTCTCTATCCAATTTGTAGGGTTTATGTGATACACATTTGACTTATGTGTTGCGATGCTTAGGGTTAGTGATTTCGTGCAGAATGCAGCTCCTGTTGTGACATTGTTTACTTGTTGGACTATTTTAGCCACGGTCCAAGAATGGAGAGAATCAGTTTGCAGGGCTGGGAGCAACTATAATAGATTCCTTGGATACCCTATATATTATGGGCTTCCAGAAGCAATTCGAGAAAGCAAGAGAGTAAGTTGTCGGGATCATATACCGAGGTTGTCTTTACATGTGTCCAAATGCCAATTTGCTGTATTAGATACCGTGGTAATAGAAATGCACTCAATATTGCCTAGTTCCTACTCCGAGTTTGATCAGTGGGATGGATCACTTTGCAGCTGGGTTGCGGAAAATCTTGATTTCAACCAAAACGTGGAAACTAGTGTTTTTGAGACCACCATCAGGTACTCATAACGATTTACTGATGGTTTCTCAGAGACTTGTAGCTTCCCTTCTATAGCAAGCACTGATTGCGAAATTACAAAATTGTCCCTGCGTGTACATTAATGCATCTGCAGAGCAGACGCAGTTTTGATCTACTCGCTTATGTCATTGGATAGCGAGATCAGTGTTCACGGATGTGATATATACGATAGTTACAAGTTTCGTTTTCACTCTAGGCATTGATTTATTTCCTCATGAAAGATGGTCTGATTTCGTCCTGTGTACGACGCTTCTCAGAGTTTTAGGAGGGTTACTGAGTGCATACGACCTTGCTGGCGAACCGATGTTCCTGAGAAAGGCACAAGAAATAGCAGACCGGTTGATGCCGGCCTGGGATACTCCTTCAGGCATCCCTTACAGCACTATCAACTTGGCAACTGGATCTGCTAGCAACCCGGGTTGGTCTGGGGTACGCATCTAACTACCTTTTGTAGATGCTGTATTGTCTAGGTCTTCACATATATTTTAAGTAATTTCTTCCCTTGCTTTGGCAAATGGTCTAATAGAAGTTGCAACCTCCGTTCAGGGTGCAAGCATACTGGCCGACTTAGGGACTGAGCAAGTAGAGCTCATTGCATTATCGCAACGAACGGGCGTGCCAAAATACAAAGACAAGGTTAATTGTTCTTGCACCTTGTTGTCTTGGTGAATTTCTCTATCCCTATGATAGCCATTGTGCTTAGGACTGGCACTATCAACACAATTCCATCATCATTTTGATTGTTCACATTGTTGAGCCGCCTACAGCTCATTGAGCGAATTGTCTTTAATCTCTTTGATGTTAAGAGAATTTTCAATCTTCGGCTAGAATAATACCCGATTATAATGCTCGGGAATGCACCTGTATTCCTAATTAAATTCAAATGACTATGAATAACAGAGGATTACTTGCAGTTTTCTCTCCTACTTATGTTGATTAACTTAATGACTATTTTACGGAAATAGTTTTAAGGGCCTCTTTACTTTTACCCAGGATTTCACATTGGGTAAGTTAGTTTTGTACTTTTACGATCACTCATAAACAACATAGATTAGTAACCCGCGCAAGTTGCAGTTGGAGGCTTTAGAGATTAGCTGAAGAGAAGATGCACGTCTTAACGAGTCATGTGGTCCCTCTTGTGTTGGATCTGATTAAGTTTTGCCAATTTGATTTGTATGCCTTTTCATTGACAGGCTGAGAAGGTGATCAAGCAGCTAAGGAAGGTGTTTCCAAGCGACGGTCTCTTACCTTTTTATATAAATCCTGACTCCGGCCAGCCGAATTCAGATGGCGTAATAACCTTTGGAGGCATGGGGGACAGGTACAAGCATCTTCAGTACATGAATGTGTACCTTTCTGTGGATTTGGACCAGCGTTTTAAATTGATGTAATAGTATTCCTTCCAGAGATCAACCATATTGAGTTAGTATCAGAATTTAACAATGCGTTTTAAAGTCACATAAGGTCTTTGTCGAGTGCAAAGTATTGATCTTTATCAGCTTTGTTCGCATGTGCCAGTTTCTATGAATATCTCCTGAAGGTTTGGATCCAGGGTAACAGAACGGAGGTTGTAAAGCATTACAGGTATTCATCAGCGTTCTAGAAAATACCATTGATATTTCCAAAGAATTTGGAAGCTGCTAAAGTGAAAATATGGATATGCGGCCTAAGCAACATACTTATGTCGGACTTGTGACGAATTTCTCTTTTGCAGAGAGATGTGGGAGCAATCTATGGAAGGCATGAAGAGTCTTGTTTTTAGAACGGCAAATGGTTACACTTACCTTGCAGAAAAATCTGGTAGTCAGTTGATAAAGAAGGTAATTTATCGAATCCAACATTGATTGAATACATTTTCTCAAGTAACATGAGCTTCCAACTCTCCTGTAATATTTTTTTTCCAGCTCGAACTCTGATACAATGTGCAGCCTGCATTACTGACAAATGTGAGTGGGCGGTGTAGATGGACGAGTTGGCGTGCTTTGCGCCAGGGATGTTGGTCCTTGGCATGGAGGGAGCATTGCCTGAAAAAGCCAAGGAGTACCTGAACCTTGCTGAGGAGGTAATGATCTCACAGATGACATTGTAAGAAATTTATCGATTCAGTTTTTTCTGAACCCATAGACGTTGGGGAAATTGTATGATCACGACCTCGTGCTCATGTGAGTCCCATCTCTAGCTCACTGTTAATGGCTTGACCTTTTGTTCTGCAGCTTGCCAAGACATGTTATAATATGTACATGTCAACACCAACAAAGCTGGCAGGGGAATACTACCACTTTGACGATGTGGTGAGGAGTCCTAATCCCTCCGCGTGTCTCAGTCCAACTTCAAACTGTTGAGAATTCGATGTTGTAGCGGTCCAGGTCAGTAGTTTAGAACGTAAATTTCTTCTTATGTCTACATCATGGGGAAATACTCGTACTAATACTGAAGAGGGGACTCACTCACAGGGAATGAACGTTGGGGCATTATGGAACATATTGAGACCTGAAACTATAGAGTCGTTCATGTATCTGTGGCGCAAGACAGGTAACGAGAAGTATCGCAACTGGGGATGGGACATATTTCTAGCCTTTGAAGCTCAATCGCGGATACCTACGGGTTATGTTGGCTTAAAAGATGTAAGAAGCTCCTAACATCTTTTTGTCTCTCCTTGAGCATACCCTCGTGATGATTTGGTTTCGTAATGTATGTTCGAATATATATGCAGTCAACAGAACTTCAAACTTCATGACCCCAGATCTAGCAACAGTACAACATCCAACATGTTTTTGTTTTTTGTTCTGCTTATTTTGTGACTCTATCCGAGTTTGCATAACAGAACTCTGAGGGTACGGTGTGGTTCCTTTCATTTGTGCTCACAGGTCAATTCTGGTGAAAAGGATGACAAGATGCAAAGTTTCTTCCTTGCAGAGACTCTCAAGTACCTCTACCTTCTGTTCTCGCCCTCCACAGTGATTCCACTGGATGAATGGGTGTTCAACACGGAGGCTCACCCGGTGCGCATTGTTCCCCGAGTGGGTGAACCCATCAGTCTCGAAGATGCGAATATTCTTAAGGGGTGGTTTAAACCATTGCATCAGGCTGGATTGCAGATAGAACAGCGGCAACGATGGAAAGGCAGAGGAAACTAAATGTTCATCCCCCAAATGAGAATGTTTGATTTGAAGGGCAGTTTTAATTCACTTCTCGTGAAATTAACCATCAAAGTTACCGTAATATCCTCATTCAGCAATGTCGTAGCCTCTGTCACCCTTAGCAACACTAGATTACTCTGTTCTTGTTTACAGTTTCCAAGGAAGTATTTAGTGTGGTCTTTTGCCCGCACAGGCGCACAGTGAGTTATTTAATTTCCAGGTGCTTAATCAGCATCTCCACTCTTGTCATTTCTACATTTATTGTTGCTTCAGGGTTTTGTAATTTGATTTTGTAGGACCGTATATTATGCATCGTGATATTACTTCACCAATGCTTGAAGCATCCCACAGATATGTATTCCACTAAGTTACCATCGTTCAGCTTTGCTATTCTATAGAGCATAGAGCATGGATCAATGCTTAATCATTAAAATACTGAGGTGTTTTGAGGGCAGAACTCTCACTCTCTCCCACAATAGGGCTAAAATCCTTTAAATTCTTGAATCATTTATTGATTTTTTATGAATCCAGTAGTTGGATCTTTTAAAATAACGTGTTCAAGTATGTATTCTCCCATTACTGTAACCTTTAAAGGATGTGTCCCTCTATGACCAAGGTAGTCACCAAAACTACTCTCGGTATTTGACCAACAGGTGCATTCTTGGTTTCTATAGTGAACAATGAAGTCATCCATTGACCACTTTTTTGACCCCATCATCCTTCAAGGGTTAATTTCCATTCATTGTAAGATAATAATGTATTAACTTCAAAACAAGTTTTCTTCTTGGGAAGGGCTTTTAGTGCTTCTAGGTCCAAAATTGACCTTAGTAGTAATCCCAATGCAAAGTTTTTCATTTTCACACAAACAATATTTTTACTTGTATGGTTAGTATATCCAAAATCAACATTAATGAAACATTTTTTTTTCTTAATTCTTGCTTGCAATGATGATTTTAATTTTGAGGATGTACAAAGGGTTGTAAATTTTTCTAATTTGAAGATAGTACAATAGCTTGATTTGGCCCATGATGTTCCATACTATATATATTTAGTTTGGAGAACATTTTCAATCTCTTAAACCAAAAAATTGTAATCATTGACTCTACATATGCACAACACCAGAAGGGAGTAATTTCAAGTTGCTCTAAGGTAAAGTACCCCATTCTAGACCAAATGGGAGTGAGCCCATTGTGGATTAAATTATGTTTGTGGTGTACATTCAAGTTCTTGATTTTTGTCCATCAATTCTTCTATTCTTTTTATGACACATGTGCTTGGTTTGGAGTGCCAAAGTGAATAAGAAGTAGTCTTTTAAATGAGCAGTTTTGGAATAGCCTACACATTGGACATGGGTTCAAACCAACTTTTGACTTCCAAAATTCATAGTATTTTTAGTTCAAGTAATAAATTTACCAAATTTTGGCAATCCCTCTCATTTCTATCTCTACAGTTGTGGAAATATTTCCTTTATCTTACTATACTCTACATATTTCTACAGTTATTTATTCGATTAGTTATGGGTGGTTCTACCTTAAGAGCTAGTTTATACGCTCTGGGGCTAAATGGAAGGCTAGTTCAATTTGCCTTCAATTCGGCCCTCAATTCAACCCCAATTCACCACTCCGGCCCTAGATAATGTAAAGTGATGAGGTTGGATTTTGGGGCCAGATTGCCAATTCATCACTTTGGCCCTAAATAATGTAAAGTGGTGAGGCCAAATTTTTGGGTCGAATTTCTGATTAATGTGCTCTTGGATTTTCTTTAGGCTTGATTTAAAAAATATAAAACATAAATATTTTCATTCCTCTTCCTTTTTCTATTTCAAAAAAATTAAAAGAGAATTTTCTTTTTCTTTCTTTTTTCTTTTTCTATCTATTTGGAAATAAAGATGGAGTTGTTTCACTTTTTTTGAACCTTTTCCTTTCTTTTCACATTGAAACTAGAGTTGATGTTGAAATTAGAATTGTAGCCCTATGTAGTTGTCATTTATTTTCATGAGAACTTTAAAATTTAATTATTAAACATGTAATTTACCAAAATTTGTATTTGTATCATAGCATATAATTTGTGTTTGTACCAAAAAAATCAACATCTCATGTTCAAATCATAACAATTTTACCAAATAAAAATGTACCAAATACCAAATAAAAATCAACATCTTATGTTTAGTCAAACAAGAACACTGGGATCCAATAAACATCATTCATATTCAATTAACAACAATTCAATTACATAACTTTTGATCAAGAATTTTTATTATTTTATTGTATATACTAGCGGTTGGCACTTGCTATGCTACGCATTCACCATTAGAATTTCATTAGAATTTTTATGTATTAGATAGAATGCAGAGCAAGAATTTCAATAAATCTTCAGATAAAAATTACTAAAATCTTCATACAATTTTTTTAATAAATAAATATATATTGAAATAAACAATAGAAATTTAATGAATGATGAATGAAGTATATGCAATGATGATATGGTAAAAGATACGCATACATTAGAATGCATTAGAAATTTAACTCAATTGTTACAAACAATGACAACCCAAATAGAAGAATTTAAAGGAAAATCTCAAAAGCTTCGTGAACAATTTAATTCAAAGCTCACAAAAGCACAAAATCATAGAAATGTAAAAGAAGTATAAAGCCAAGAAAAGAAATGGAATTGCTACCTTTATAATATCACCATATTGATCCTCTTTAATATCACCTCAATTGCAATGACTATATTATTTCTATATATCACCCTTTGTAAAAAGTGATATTACAGAGGTAATTGTGAACTCCTACTCTATTTCAATAATATCACATTGTGTGAAAATATAATTTTTATATATGCATGATAGGAAATATTTTTATAAAATAATTATTTTAAAGACTTATCAAAATCATTATCATACATTCTATTCAAATATATCAAATTTTTACTAATATGTGATACAATGAATGCATAGCATAGCAAGCATGAGCCCCTAGTATTAATGGTAGCATTTGTGATATTATAGAGGGACTTATGATTTTATATACCGCCTCAATGCTCCCAAACTCCCCCCAATGCTCCCAAATTGAAAAAATAACAGTGCTCCAAAAGTTGAGTAATGTAGATGAGAGGAAGTTTTTTGAGCTCACAATTAGTAGACATGCATCCAAAAGGAAAACAAAAAGACTTTGCAATAATAAATGGTGGAGATTTGTACGATTCAACAGAGGAGTTCAAATTTGACTCCAATTTGACCGTAAATGGAAAATCGGGCCACCCAAAACCTCAACCCGATTGCTCCCTTGGGGCTGAATGGTTTGGTGCCAAAACCATGCCACCTAAGACGACACATAAGATAGTGGTAAGGTAGAACTACCCATTACCACCATTTATCCAATTCCCTCACCTATAGGTTCCTCCCATTTTCATCACTGGCCCATCTTATTACCACAATCTTCCTCATCCATGATCATGATGGCAATGCACTGGGGAGCGGACACATCAGCCCACGCTTCAACAATGGTCTGGTCATGCTTTACCAAGGGTCTACTCACAGTTTTACATTTCAGCTTTGAAAAATCACAAAAAATTCAATTTTTGTCGGAATGTCTTTATTTTTTTTGCAATTGACTTCTCTCAAACAATTCAATCTCTGAAAAATATGAGAGCTCATAAATAGCTTCTCCAAAGTACCTAGATAGCAAATATGTATGGTAATGGGTAGTTCTACCTTAGTTTCAATCCGACCACGGTATTGTGGAGAAATAGAGCGATCCTATTGGTTCCAGGTTGGACCCAATTTTTTCACAAAACGCCGGGACCCACCTCCTGCCCGCCACCCTGCCCGAGCTGCAGGCAACTGCATACCCGCCCGCCCTTGCCCGGTTATCAGCCGGGCGACTCCAGCCCGGCGAGCTTCCCTTGCATGTCGTCGTCGACTTGCCCTCGCGCAGGCCTGCGCTCCTTTCGTATTCTGCAAGGCGCGATCCTTCAGGTAAGCTTAATACATTTTTTTTTTTTTTTGCTTCAAATGAGGTCAGGCCCCGTACGTGTGACGGTCTCCTCCAACTTCTGCCTATACCGAACCACTGCGAGAGATTTGGATTTTGATCGAGTGTGGATGCTAAATCGATTCGTCAAGTGCAATGTTTTATGCAGTGCGAGCGAATTGGATCTGCCTTCTGTTCTGAGAGCAATTGTGGGATAACAATACTGGATTGGCCGGATTTTATGCCGTGAATACTAAAGCACGAGTGCTGAAAGTCCCAGTGTGAATGCCGAAATCCCCAGTTTCTCGTAAACCCTAAGTTTCCTTGTAATCAACTGAACCTGTTAAAAACATCGGGGACTTAGTGCCGAGGGGTGCCGCCTTGTTCATTCCCGCGACGTTGCTCCTTTGCAAACCTATCCTCCGGCTCACAACGATCTGAACGCGTCATCCACTCTGTATGTTCCTTTCGGTTCCCTTGGTTGTGCCTTTCTTGCTTTTATCGCGTTTCGCCGTGATTTTCAACGTTTTTCGTGTGTAGCAGTCTGTGTCAACAGGTTTTGTGTGTTTATAGCGTGCTATTGTGAGATAAGATTGCAATATTGAGAGATAAAATTTCATCCCTCTGGTTTAATGTTTGTTCAAATTACACAATATTTGGAGAAGATGCATGGACAGACGCATTCCGGTTGCAAGCTTGAAATTCTGAACATTTTCAAATTGTAGAGGGAGGGCGGTTTTCAGTCTCATTACGCGGCGGCATGAGTACCTGTCCGACAGATGGAGGGAGCTTTCACGAGTAAAGTGGCCTGCAACTAAACGGGACCCCGCGTGGCAGGTCTTTACGAGACGCGAGAATCAAAGGTGAGTAGCTGGTGAGCCCGTGTCGACTTTGCTCTTGCTTAGATTCGTCCATGTCGTAGGTCGGTGTTCACATTCCATTCACGACGCCAAGATTTGTTTCAGAGGTACCTTGTCAATTACTAGTATTTATTATTTGTTGCTGTGCGAGATAATCAGAATAGGCTTGAGTTACAGTATATTCATGGGCTCTCTACAATATATTGATGGCAATTCATCAGATTCACGAAACTTTCAAATTCGATCGTAGTTCTTGCATGGAAATTGAGCCTAGGGTTTGTTGGAATTATGGTTGAGGTCTGTATTATGACAGCTCTCAGTATAGAATTAGGTGGAAGGTTCCATTGAGCCGCGGCGTACTGGTTTAATTTCATTGTAGGATCCGAATTTTCCAGAGGTTGGCGCGATGACTGTTGAAGCGGTAACCCTAAGAATTAGTATTAGGTTTCGTCTGGGCCATTCTAATGGGGCATTCAAAAGACCTTGTTCGCAGTGAGGCGCGTCGGACGCTATGTTGGGAAGCGTGCGCTTTATTCCCAGGGATCAACTGCTTGCCACTGCTGCCGATGTAAGTATACTCTTTCTCAACTCATGTGTGAATTTCTCAATCTGCATGGCGTAAGGGAACTTACCTTTGTACTGCATTGGTGGAATAGGGGCGCGATGAGGAGCGCAAGGGGGAAAGGACTTCGAAGAAACGGAAGCATAGATTGAAGGGAGATGAATATGATCGTAAAGGAAAATTAAAGCACAGTAAAGACGAGAAGCGGAAGCATGGGTTGGAAGATGGCCACAAGAGAAAAACAAAGCACAAGCACATGGATGAAGAAGAAGAAAAGGAGTATAGCAGTGATGAGAGCAACAAGTCATCTGAGGACTCAGGTATTTTTGTTTTGATTTTGTATCAAGTTGTGTTGTCGTTGTTGAGTTGTTTATATCTAGGGTTGATGATCTAATGACAAGTAGTATTCACTAGTAGAAAACCCAGTCCCAGAACTTTTTTAGGAAACCTATTGTGTTAGGCCTGGCGTTACATTAGGCAGGTTTAACGCACTTAAGTGCAAGGGAGGGTACTAGTTTGTGGTAGCCCTCCCGCTGACAATTCCTTAGTAATGATGTTTTGTGATAACCTACTGCAGAGGATCTTACTAGCAAGAAGGCAAGTCGCGGATTGCAAGAGAGTAAAAGAAAAGAAGCAGGTTTAGAATGGATGAGCCTTGCACCCGAACGACCACCCGCTCCGAAACAGGATGATGCGCTACGTCTTGAACCAGAGGTAGGCTGCCGGGCTTAAGGCCAATTTATACCTATTCTCCATCCTTTTTGAGGTTTGTTGCTTGGCCTCGAGTATGGTCTAGGGCTCATTTTGTGCATCGTCTTTCTTGTGTGTTTCCTTCAGAAACCGATCAGCAACATTAAAGAACTCAATCCCTACTGGAAAAACGATGGCAAAGGACTGCCCTCTGAAGAAGCAAAGGGAGGTTTGCGTGCAGGAGGTCCTGGGAGGTTGCCGCCACCTCCAGGTGTTGGTGATGGAGGTGCAAGTTGGCGAATGAAAGCTTTGAAAAGAGCACAAGAGCAAGCTGCACGAGAGGGGAGAAAGCTGGATGAGGTTGTGTTCTAGTTTTGTGTGATGATTTAATGTGTGGGGGCAAAATAGGACTAGCCAAATATTTTTAGTGTATTATGCCTGATGCTCTTGACATGTTCTTTGAGAAATTGACTGGATATTGGATTTCGCAGGTTGTTGAGGAGCGATGGGGATCGTTAGCCTCATTGACCAACAGCGTCTCAGTCCAAAGGGCAGCGCATGCAAATGCGCACATGCACGCCAAGAGAGACAGAACGAGAAAAACCACGGACGACGCTCCTCGAGCTTCGGAAGGGAGGAAAGAAGAAGAAACCAACGAAGGAGAGGATGCCGATGATAAGAGAATAAGAACAGGTAGTAGAGATTATTTGAAAGATGTCAAAGCTAAAGACAATCGCATGAGGGAACCTCAGGTAGACCGAAAACTGTCATGGAGAAATAGAGGAAGCATTAGACCTGAAGATGCTGCTGTACTAAAGGCTGCCGCTCAAACATACAACAAATTCAACAATGATGGAACTTTCTTGAAGAGCTTGGATTCTTCCATGCCTCAGGACGAGTCGAACGCTTCAAGTCGTGTCTCAACTGTGACGAGCACTTTTACTACTAGGATAGAAACCACTACGACTGTGAAGGAGGGTGATGCCAAGTCCGACACTAGTGCTCGTGTAGCTACTATTTCAAAGTCGGTCACAAGAGTGGAAGCTCACAAGGATGCAAACGCGACTGGTTCATATGAGGTCGAAAATGCTGCAATTACTGAGCCTGTTGCAAAACTGGATGCTCCTAACGAGGGTGTAAATAATGACATGGGACCACCATCTACCAGAGTGGTTGGTGCTGAGCGAAAGGGTGAAGGTAGTGTTGTGCAGGTGCAGAACTTAAGTAGTAATCAAATTGCCGCAAAAGTGATGCAGTTGCGGCTACGAGGCAAACATAAAGAAGCAGACGAGCTTCAGGTACGAGGACAAATTATCCTGTCATTTTTGGCATTTGTTGAAATGCAATGAAAACAATGTACCAACCAAGTGTCGTCAATTAGCGAAATCTTGCGTGTAGTTAGACCTTAAATTTCCTAAGTGTTGAGGTATCTAGTCCTCATTCCATTTAGCTTTGTGGCTCTACTTGCTTGGTGCGGGCAGGGCCTAAGGATTATGTTTCCTTGTTGTGTGGGACGAAATCCTAATTGAATGGAGTTTGTGGATCATTAGAGACCCTTTATTCAGGTTTTTCAAAGAGAAGAATCTATGTGCTAGGTTGATTTGTGGGTCTGCAGTTATATTGTCTTTTATAGCACTTGTGCAATTTGTTTTCGTGTCAGCAGAAGCAAGCTGCAAGTGTACCTAGGGAGCGACCAGCTGACGGAGAAAAAGAAGAAAAGCAGTCTACGTCTGCGCCGTCGCAAGTTCTGGCAAGACTTGAGGCTCTGGGAAAGAAGACTTTAGAATCGCGGAGGGAAAGCGCAGACAACGCAATGGCAGGAATGATAGGTCGGAACAAGACGTTTAAAGCAGAGGACGAGTATGATGACTTAGGTCCTCAAGCCGAGAAGAAGAAGAAGAAATCTGCAAAAGAGCGCCCCACAGTTCAAAGTTACAATCGCATTCAAACCCAAGCGGAGCGTTGTCAACTATGTTTCGACAACGTAAATAGACCCAAGCATCTGACGATGGCTATTGCGAACTTCACGTACCTCACCTTACCTCCAAGACGACCTCTTGTAGATGGCCATTGCTACATAGTACCTATGCAACATGACGGAGCTACGCGTAATGTTGATGATGACACTTGGGAGGAGCTTCGTAATTTCAAGAAATGTCTGGTGCGCATGTTTGCTGAGCAGAAGAAGGAAGCTATATTCTTGGAGACAGCCATGCACCTTGCACGCCAGAAGCGCCATTGCGTTGTGGAATGTATCCCCATTCCAAGTTCCTTTGCAAAGGATGCACCTCTCTACTTCAAAAAGGTCAGATTTTAAATCCTTATGCCCCAACTCATATCTCGATTTGGAGTTTTGTGAAGATGTGTTATGATCAACAACTTGGAGAATAACTTGGATATTGATGTTTGACTAATTGTGAATTGACTAGAGCAAGAGGCGCAAAATCCATTGTTTCTGGTTTTCCGGTTCTCTCTATCGCTTAAACATGCATTTCAGGGCGTGTCAGGGTTCACGTGTGCTGCTTTTGGAAGGCACTTTTGGATGTACTTGCCCTTATTGTAACTTTTTTAGATTTTAACTCGATGCTGTGAATTCAATGCAGGCTATAGATGAAGCAGAGAGTGAGTGGTCTCAACATAATGCAAAAAGGCTTATCGACACTAGGACAAGAGGGTTACGTTCCTCCGTGCCCAAGAACTTTCCCTATTTCCATGTGGAGTTTGGGATGAATGGAGGGTATGCTCATGTGATTGATGACGAGAGCAAATTCAAGGCGGACTTCGGTAGGGTTGTACTGGAAGGAATGTTAGAAATTGAAGAAGAGGATTTTCATGCTCAGGCGTTGTCGAGGAAGGACCAAGAAAAGTATGCTAAAGATTTTGCAAAGATGTGGGAACCTCATGACTGGACCAAAATGTTGGAGTAATGCAGTAGCGGCTCAACCGCTCTTCCTCCGGGTAGTTGTAGTAAGCTATTTGAATCCGCGTTGGATTGTTCATGCACCCTTGTATTTTACGATTGTAGGAATTTTTGTTGATGCAGATAACGCTTTACTCTGCTTTCAGTACATATGAAATTTGGCCCTCTGTATGGCAGAGAGGGAGTGGACGTAGTCAAGTTCTTGGATCAATTGATAATTTGTTGGCTCTGGAGCAAATCGGAGGAGGATTGCATTGACAGAATCTACAACCCTCACATTCAGAGTCGATGTTTGAGCGCCTTGTTGGACGTTTGATGAAGCCCCCCATGTTCTATGGCTTCTCTAAGAAACAACTGTTACGGGTATAGTCACCTGTATTTGGGTGGTTTGTGAGTTTGGAATCCTGGCTTCTGGTTGCAGTATTGAGAGCAGGAAAAGTTTGCACTTTTAAAATATGCCCAACCGAAGGTGTTCTACCGAGCCATTAAGAAGAGGAATTGCTGCTGCTGGAGTTGACTGGTGCCTGCATTGGGGAGTGTGGTTACAGGGCACCCTCTGGTGTTCCTTGCTGCAGCCTTGGTTGCACCGAAATTTCTATGCGGCGCAGCTCCTTGGCTGGTCCTGTCGACTTAAGGATTGTACAGATTGTGTCTTATGCGCTGGTGATGCCCGACTGGTGACATTTTCACCAAAACCTCTCCACAACTGCCATTTCTAGTACAAGCATCAAATTTTAGAGAAAAATTATTTTTGTACACATAATTGTAGGATCTTGTAGTACACAGGTTTGAGAAGATGTGGAAAAAATTTCAGAAATTTCCACCATGTAGATTGTGAGATAATAGCCTTTGAAGTGGCAAAACCTTTTTTGTTGGCCTTGTGAAAAAACATGCAACTCCACTTCACAAGGTTAGATCATTATGAAAAAATGTTCAAAATGGTTGATCTTATTTGGATTCAATCTTCAAGGCAAGTTGTCTACATGCTTGAAAAATTTCAGATCATTTGGAATTGTACAATATATAGGAAAAAAAAATAAGTTGAAAGATGTAGAGAATGATTCAAAATATTAAATTGTTAACAATTTATTTCTAGAATTGAAAAATGCCAAACCCAATGGTTGTAATGTTTTAATAAACAATCTACACCTATTGATTTTATTTATTTTTTAAATATTGAAAATTGAGTAAAGTAATTTAGGACTTCAAAGTTTATTTAGAATAGAGAATCTGTAATTGCCCACAAACTATAACTTTTGATTCATTGATAAAATCTATTTCAAATTTTTGTTTATGGAAAAAGTGATTTTAAAAAATTTGTCTAGACTGCCCATTTATGAAAAAAGTAACATATTAGGCTATAATTTATTACTCATATTTCCAAATGTCTAGAATTTAGTGTATATAAAAGATATTCCTCTTCCCTACCTTTTATTAAAATTTCAACCTAAAATATGCAAATCTCTAGTCACACATACCTATCTAAAATTTCTATGTTGCCAAAAAATGCATTCTGGTCCTTGAGGGGTTAACTTCAGTGCAAAAAAGAACCTAAATGTCATGAAAAAAAAATGTTTGTATCATTAATGAGGTCTGGGATATGAATTGATAGTGTACAAGTTTCTATCTTTTGCCTTAACATTATTGCAAAATAGAACCCAAAGTGTCATGCAAAAAAGAATCCAAAGTGTTGTGATATGAGATGAATATTGTTATTTCTGTTGCAAGGAATTGGTTGAATGTTATGTTGCTTATTAATTTTAGAACATTATCTTAGAGAAGGGGTCCTATTGACAACATACGATGCCCCATGCATTTCTTAATGCGTTGTTCAGATAATCCTTGAATGTTAGGTGTTGGATATTGTTGCAAATTTTATCTTGGTACAACATTTTTTAAGGTAGTGGTTCTATTGCTTTAAGAAGCTAAGTTGTGATTGAAGAGAGTGGATTTTTGTTTGTTATCTCAAACTCCATGCATAATTGTGAAGTTTTTAAAGCACAAGTATGTATTTGTATTTGAGTGCTTGGTTTTTAATTATTTATTATAATTTTTTTAATTCATTTTGTGTGTATGCATGCATGTGTGTTGAGAATTTGTGCTTTTATTGCTTATGTGTTGAAGGAATTTTGCCAAATAAAGCCTTGACAAGGAATGGAGTCTTAGCTAGGATATAAAGAAAGCACCATTAGTTTCAACATTCTTAAGGACTAGCCAATGTGGTTTGTTTAAAGTAGAGGGTACAAGATGCATTACTTAAAGCATAGGAGTGTGAATTTCACTGTTTGCAAACTATTTCATAGTGCAACCATATAGAGGTTATTTAGGGCGATGTATAATGGGATTAGAGATGGCGGTGACAAACAAACAAACTTTATTGTAGCAGTATTTGTTTGAATATTGACAAATGCATTTGATAAAAATAAAGTTAAGACATATTGTCAAAATTGTGGTATCTTTTTGTTGTTGTCAAATTAAATTAAATCACTTACAATCTAAACAAATTTACTATATACAACCCTTACAAACTAATATGTCAGATTCAAAAAGATTGTGGTAAAAACAATTGTTTGGGTTGCTAAATTAAAATTAAAATGATTTGTATTAACTATATATTAGGACAAATATCTTCAAATCTAGTCTTTGATTCATTAAAAATCTTCAAATTCCATTCAAATTAATATTACCTATATATTTGTCTATATATAATTTTTTGAAGCATATATATATATATATATCAACTTTTTACAATACCAATGAAGGTGGGTCTTAAATGGTGTACAACAACATTCAGTAAAATATCCAAGTCATCAAGGCTCAAAAAAAAGCCTAGGCAATTTTTGAAGTGATTATAAAATCTGCCTTAGCAATTGAGTGTGTGGGGATGGTCCGCTTTGGAATCCATTTATTTCTAACCCATAATTGCTTTTTGCTTCAAGTTTTTTAGGATTGTAGTATACAAAGGATACTACAACATTTATGATTGCTCATTTGGATTTTGTCCACTCATTTTCAATGTATGGCACATGGATTGAAATTGAATGCAATATAGACTTAGATTTTGAAGTCAATGTATGTTTTGTATACAAACTTTTATACACATGAAAAATACAGAGGCTTCTCCAAACTAGCAAGATGAATTTGTGTGGTTTTAGGTTGGACTAACTCAATGCCCCTTGCATATTCATATAATTATAGGGTGCTCCATTGAAAATTGAAATCGCTTGAAATTTATACACTAATTTGTCGTAAAAGTGAGTGTGACACTAATTAATCAATGTTTTATTATTTTGAGCTTGTGCAGATTGAAATGTGATTGTATTGTACCAATTTAGAATGGTGACACTAAAATTTTGTAGCCAACTAAACAATGTAGTTTTCTCTCAACAAATTTATCAATCTTTCATGGAGAATTGATAGAGCATTTTAGATATTGTTGAGGGTACCAAGAATGCCTTGTCCCTAACTACTAGAGAATATTATGGATTTGCTTACTATACCCCCCAAAATGCCAACCAATGTCTTGTCCCATGTCCCATTTACAAATATATGATGTATGCATATATAGATATGGTTACAATATATGGACATTTGTTATGGCTACAAATAAATACATATGCAATAGTGGTTTAGGCACCCCGGGTGGATTGGACATCCCTAATTGTATGTCCATACTTGGAGTTAGGTAGTTTGGATTATTAAAAGATAATACCTTTGAACAAAGATGAGAAAGCTTGTTTTATATGGAAATGGCTTTTTGCATTGGTTTGGTAAATATTGAATCATCACAAGTTATCCTATGTTTAAATATGTTAAACAACTCCTTCTGCAAATTGCACAATTTTTGCCATGACCCAAAATTTTGAAAAATTAATGCCACCAATTCCTTTTCCATGTGCATTGTATTAATGCAATAAACTGCATCTTTTGAGCTCATTGTGACAAATTGTCACAATGAGCTCAAAAAAAATCAAATTGATTTTGTTACAACCCCCCTTGTGAACTCAAAAAGGTAATTTAAATTAATTTGTTATACCCCCCTTTGAGCTCAAAAAAAAATTTAAAATAATTTTTTACATTATTGCCCCCCATCTCACTCCTTTGTAGTTTCCAGGTGAAGGTGGGGGTGCCAATCATTATAGGATATATCATGAGGGCCGTATCCCAATCCATATTTGTATACATCTACATATATAACTCTTGGTCCATATTTGTATATCATATCCATATTCCATACATTTAATTGTTGTTACAAAATGCAAATCTTTATTATTGATGGATTTTACTTCTCAATATCTTCATTGAATCTCTTGGGAAAGGACAAGTTCCTATCTCTATACCAGTGCTCTTATGAGCCTGCCATGTCAGATACCAACAAGGCTTGGCAATTACAAAAGAACACAAGTGTATATGGTTGAATTCTTATGTACACTGAATAGGGGTTTTAAGGGGACCCATACTAATTAATTGACATTTCACACTATATAAAAATCTATCTTTGTTGTACATCAATAGTTATTGAAGTGTACAGGGGTTGTACATCATGTTTCAAACATCTACAGTTTTTTACAATAAGTCACTTTAATTCTTTTGTCCCCTTAATACCTCTATTTAGTGTAGGTAGTTATAAATAATTCAAAGACCGGAAGATAAAGTCAGGTGTGGACATACTGAAAGCAAGGCATTTCCTGCCTAAATTTACAGAACCATTATTATATTCCTGAAAATTAAAAGACAGTGGTAGACAAACAAAAAGCAGCAGATGTCATCTAGTGATGAATCATGTCAATTTGCAACACAACAAATTATCAACTCAGTTCCAATGCAATTTTTTAAAACAAAAAGAGATCCTTTGGAGGTTCATAAATTGTCCATTTAAGAGCTGATACTAAGTTTGGGGGAGGTGAAATTTCTTGAAATATTTCTCAGCAAATTTTTCTTGAAAGTCAAATGGAATTGACATCTAATCCAAGTTGTTTCATATTTTTCGGAGCTTTGTGGAATTAGTTATGCAATTTCGAAGTTGAAATGGCATAAGGCTCTAAAATGGCCTCCCTCCTACGATGTACATTGCTTGTACATTGCTGAAGGCTATGTAAAAGCAACATATACAAACAATGTACATTTGAAGAGGTGGGTGATTTAAGAGTCTATGTGCTTTTAGAACCTCCTACCTTACAAGGTGTAAGAGTCTTGTACACTAAAAGCAAGATTATCCATAACTATCACATAACAAATTCAAATGGAATGAATCAAAGCTTTCCATGGACATAAATCTATAATCTATGAGTAAAAATATAAAAAAAAAATATAAAATTAGAAATCAAATTTTGAATTTTTTTGTTGCCCCCTCTCCCACTAATTAAAATGAACTTCGGTATTACAACCAATGTTAGTGATTGGTTAATTATTGTCTTAATAATTCATTTACTAGTAAGGAAAAGAAAATTGAAGCAAGATGGTGGAAGCAATAACTAATAAATGTTTGAATTAATCATAAATAGTTACAAAATTAATTAGTACCATAACAGGGGGAATTAAATTCTTTAGGTACTCCAATTACTAGGGAGTTTTGAAATTTTATTGAGTGAAATATTACTAACTAAAATGTAACTTCAAATATTTATGATTTTTATGATTTATTTCAAGAATCATCAAAAAGTTGTAGAAAATTGAATAAATAAATAAATATACAAAAATAAAGTTTTATGATTTTCTGGAAATGTTTAGAGTGAATTTATAAAAAACATAACTATTGGAGTTATGTTTTAGCTAGTAATATTTTGCTCAATAAAATTTCAAAATTTTGCAGGTTTCTTACTGAAAATATCCAAATTTTTTTATTCCACTTGTCAAAGAATCTTGAAAAAGAATTATTTTTATTTAAAAAATCATTAATAAATTTGATTAAATTCTTGAAAAATCAAAATCTGTTTTAAATTTTTTTTAAATCATTTTTTATAAGATATGTCTTCCTTACACTTCAACATGAACAAAATTGATTGAAAAAAAACTAATTATCCAAATTTGCCCTTGTCCAAGATAACACTTACACTCTTAAATGAATCTAGAACAAATTAAGAATTGAAACATTTGCAAGGTGATTCAATACAAGGGATACATGTAAAGTGATTCAATATAAGGTAGTTGCACCTCTTTATTATCATTATTATCACTAAAGAAGGAGAGACTCGTACTTGCTATGCTACACAATCATTGTATCACATATTAGTAAAATTTTGATATATTTGAATAGAATACATGATAATGATTTCAATAAGTCTTTAAAATAATTATTTTAAATATTTTGTAAAAATGTTTTCTATTATGCATACATAGAAATTGTATTTTCACACAATGTGATATTACAGAAATAGAGTAGCAGTTTGCAATCACTTCTGTAATATCACTTCTTACAAAGGGTGATATTATAGAAATAATATAGTTGTTGCAATTGAGGTGATATTAAAGAAGATCCATAGGGTGATATTATAGAGGTAGCAAATCCATTGCTTCTTTGCACTTCTATGATTTTGTGCTTTTGTGAGCTTTGAGCTTTCATGATTTCAATTTTCTATTGCTACTACCAAATGATTTTGAGAAATTTATTCAATTAAAGTGATTTTGGATTCCACAACAATTAAGTTGTTCAAATAGTTTTTGAGGTTTATAAGTTTTTCTTTTCAATTCTTCAATTTGGGTTGCCATTTATTGTAATAATGGAGTCAAATTTTTAATGCATTCTAATGTATGTGTATTTTTTTTAGTATTTGTCATTGTATGTATTTCATTCATCATTCAATAAATTTCTATTGTACATTTTAATATATGCTTACTTATAAAAAAAAATTAAACAAAAATTTTAGTCATTTTTATTTGAAAATTTATTGAAATTTTTATTCTGCATTCTATCTAATACATAAAAAAATTTATAAAATTCTAATGATGAATGCGTAGCATAGCAAGCGCCAACTGCTAGTGAACTATAAATTTTCAAAGTTAGAATATAAATTATCCAAGAGATGACAAGTGGTAATATCCCAAGTTACCTAATATTGATATTTGGTATATATGGAGAGGGGGCTTTAAGAATTCAAATACTTGTCCATAGGGGGTCCAAATAATGTATGATAAAGTAAGTTGGAAATAACCATTTTCCAATGATATTAAATCAAAGGTGGAGTACTTCAAAAATTTCTGAAAAACTAGGTCTCTCATTTGGATTTTCATTCCAACATCTCACAATCAAATCCTTCATTGTCACATCCAAATCACTAGGAAGTTTAGGCCTACGTCCCTTAATTACAAGATCATTGCTAGTTGTACCTGCCCTCAATTCACCTTCAAATGGCAAGCGACCGGTTATAATTTCAAAGCAAGTCATAGCATAGCTATATACATCTCCTTTCTCCGTGAAGTCAATTGCATCAATTGCAATTCCATTCTTTTGAGCCAACAATATCTCTGGTGCCCTCCAAAATCCAGTCCCCCAAACTCCAATTGAACACTCAAAGTCTGCTACAAATATTGAACGATCCCTCAATATTTCAATATTTGTAGCAGTCTCAGGACTTAAAACCTTATCATTTGCATGAAAAAGAATATTGGAAGCTTTCAAGTCTCGATGAATGATGCCTCTCTTGTGTAACATGTCCATACCAAAAGCAATGCGCATCATAACATCTTTGGCATGCCAAATCACTCCACTCCACTCATATGGAAATGGTGGACCTTGGTTGTTCTTCTCTTGCATGGCTTGGTCAATAAGCTTTCGTAAGTCGCCCCAACATTTCAACATCCCAAACCCAAACCTTCCATCATCCAACAAAAATCCGAAGCTTGCAACACATGCAACTTCCCGTCGAAGGATTCCACAAGGCCATTGTTTTCTAAGATCAGATAGGCGTGATCCTTTCTTGAACAACTTCAAGAGAAACTTAGAATCCACATTCTCATCAAGGATCGCAACTTCAAAGATTTCGGCTTGGCCACCTTCTGCAATCTTTTCACCCAACTTCCAAAGAGGCGACCACTCCATGAAAAATTCTCCAAATTCATGCTGCTTCCATTGTGGATCGTTCATCAATTCTCGAAAGACTTTCTTATTCTCTCGCTCCACTTCTGCAAAGACTTTCTCATTCTCTCGCTCCACTTCTGGAGAGACTTTCTCGGTCTCTTGATTCACTTCTTCAGAGTCGTCGCTGTCTTCTTCAAAATCAGAGGAGCGAATCACATTGCTCCAATGCGCCCTCGAATGCTCAATCTCATACTCCACAACTGAAGAAAATTGGCTCTTGCTTCGCATCATCTCCTCGACGCGTGCAGAGAAGTACTCAGACTTTGGTTCCATGAAGGATGCTGCACCGCGACGATCTCCCAGTGCAACCTCATCACTCAAGGAAGACAAGTTACATTCTTCAACAGCCTTGTGGAAATTGGAGGTTACATCTGGTGTGGCGGATGGACCAGCAGCTGACAAGATCGTCTCCTCAAATCCCTCACCAGTCAATGGTTGTGCACAATTCTCCATATCGACAAGTATTCAAGTTCCCTTAGTAAGCAAGCACTGCATTCACACAACCATGATGATTTTTGCATTAAACCTGGAAACCCTGGAAGCTTCAAAACCCTCCCAACACTCCTACAAACCAAAGCACAAGGCTTAGTAAACTTTAGAAAACACAACTCTATATAAACGATGTTTTCCCAGCGCCTGAAGCTGAACACTCGCAAGACACTCTCATCCACTCACCTGAATTTACTGACACTCAGTCGCCTCGTCCTTCGCCTTGGATGAGCGCGGGCATGCACTACTAAAGCGAGAAGCGATCGCAGCAGCTGGGTCTTGGAGCAAAGTGATGATTCCCCGCAAGATTTCAAAACGGAAACCCTGACGCAAAGCCGGGTGACAGAACTGAAGATGCTCAAGATTGCACCAAGAGTGCTTTACGTTGGTTCAAAACCACAGCAATCGCAGAAGAAAGAGCAAGAATTGAGAGGCAAAGCACGCACGAGGGTGGATGCCACAGCAATTGCAGAAGAAAGAGCGAGAATTGAGAGGCTAAGCACATAGGAGGGTGGATGCTGAATGCAACTAAGGGCCTGCTTACATTTATAGGTGGGAGGACGAACTTCACGGGGGTCCTGCACGTCCAAGTACCAATTCCATTATTTTTCACGTAGACACGGTCGGTGGGGTAGAATTCCACACGAGATTGAATAGTCTCCAGCACCAATATCGACGAAACATGGAGTCTTCCTTTCCGATGGTGGGCTCGATATTCGGTGGAGCCTCTTCTGTCTTATAAATTCAATTAGTCCCCACCAATTGATGTGATTCTCCACCGATACCTGCAAAATATGCAGTCCTCCTTTTGCGCTTCCCGATGATGGGCTAGACGTTCGGTGGAGCCTACTTTCTCTTATAAAATTCAATTAGCACAGAGCTGTTCACCGGGCTCACATGTGAAAAGGGGCAGTCTGTTGTGCAGAGAACGCCCACGCTTTTGCTGCGCAACACTGCTCACTTTGCTCACTTGTCGGCACCAGTCGGGGTTGCAAGAAGATGCCGACCAGCTGCAGCGTTATCGCGTTGCTTCCTCACAGCGATGGTTCCCGGAAATGCTGTGCACAGGATTCCGATTGGGAAAGCAATGAGGACCGAGCAGCAACGATCCCAGAACTAGTTTATGCAGTATGCTACTTAGAGCATCCCCACCAGCTCTTCCGTTTCTCTATCTGTTTACTGAGCTTGGGACATCAAATAGGGATGAGACCTTGCGAGTTCTCCATATATGAGCCTCTGGATACAGGACTGGAGAAGAGTTTTACAAAAATCTTTATATTTTAGAGATACAGTTGAGAGTGAGTAGTGTTAAAAAAAATAGAAAAGAAAGGATTTTGCAAGTTTGTAAAGGATTATTGATAATACTATAACACAAAATTAACTAAATAGATGCTAATTCCAATGTGGAGGACGATACAAAATTCTATTGTTTGTTGCAATCTTGGCTAAAACCTAATTTTTTTCAAGGATTTTCTCCAATGTAAATTTAGCAACTGAAAATTTTAACCCCTCATCACCTAAGGGGACCAATAGTGTCCTCATGTAGTTTCAAGTCCAATTCAAAGTGCTATTACTTTTGCAAATGGTGTCCAAATTCAATAAAACTTGTTGGGGAATTTGCATTCCCTCTTGTAGTTTATGTGGTAAAATTTTCAGATCAATCCAAGATGTACTAATTTCTTGGAAGTCAATCCAAGTTCATAGGTTCAATTTGAGTTTGCCAAATTGCATTTGAAGGCTGCAACTTTGGGGGCTTGTATCTCATTCATATAATGTTAGTTTTCAATCAAATTTATTGGATTATTTTTCCCTTGAAGTCTACTTATTGTGGTAAAATTTTCATGTCAACCCAAATTTTTTTGAATGTTTGGAAGCAATTCGAAGTTAAAAATCTCAACATTTTTGGATTACAGTAAACTTTGGCGGCATGTTTCTTCTTCATACAATGTTAATTTCCAACAATTTTTTTTTGGAAAAGTTGAGCATACTAGTCTAGTTTATGTGGCTAAAACTTCACATCAATCCAAGAAATTATAAGTGATTGAGAAGCATTTTAGTACAAGGAGGTTCAACCTCAAATGTGATTTTTGCAACTTTTCTTGCTATTTTCTTGACATTTGAAAGCCATTTTGCAAACACAATGAGTCAATTCAATCATTTTTTTCACACATGTGTTTGTATATTGGTTTTGAATCACTTTATAGTTTCAATTTTTTTCATTTGAGTAGGTTTAGAAATCAAATTTCACCTCCAAATGTGTTGCTAGGAAAATTTCAGCATTCTTTTTCAGCATTAAAACATTAACAATCTTGCAATCTATGTGGCCAAATGACTCCAAATTTCATTCACATCAACTAAAACACATACATTACATTACAAAATTGTACAGTTGAGATCTCTATAACTTAAAGACATTTAGATCTATAACATTTCAAAAACAATGATGTTTTTGAACTCAAATAGGCCTTAGGTGATGAGGGACAAGTTAAGTAGCAATGGAGTGAATTTTAGCCAGTTTTGTAAACTTTGCCTATTAGTATTGGGTATTTTTTTTTATCATTTTCTAAAAGAAGCAAGCATTATCAATATTCCAAATACATTATCAATAGTCATGTGATACTTGATTACCTCTATATCAAAATTAGGTGATACCTAGGTAAAACTTGGCTATTGGTCTAAAAATACAACACTAATCTAGCTATTTTGACCCCCAAAATGAAAATTTTCTTTGCAAAATATCACCAACAACTTTTGGTTGTAATCAACTAATAGAAAATAGCACATAAAAATAACACTAGGAAAGACAAATCATAGATAGCCTCATTTGCAATTTGTGGAATGAACACTAATGTGATGTTTTATGTAGATAATATTAACTTGTAATATAAGTATTCTTGTCTTTGTCTTAGGACTCCACCATGCACAAAGGAAAATTAGATTCTTATAGCATGCCAATCCAAATAAAAGATTGGAGTTTTTTACATTAGCACATACCACATGACATTGTCTATAATTTTGTTTTCATCCACAATCTAAGGTAGGTACACCCAAAACTGCCACTTTTTGCTACTCAGCCTATGTTCTATTGTTAGACTGGTCAAATTTTCATATGTTCTTGCTGGCAAGTGAAAGGAGGTTCTAATGCACCAAAGAACGTGGCATTTGGATGTTGTATGCAAAAGTTATTAAGGAACAAAGTTTGGTTTTAAAAGCGTTTCTTCCACATAGGTACAGAACTGATTTTGAAGATGTACATATAGTATAGATGGCAGTTTATGGTCAATGGCACATTTGGGTGACCAAGGTTTTTTTCTTAATTCAAAGTTTTATGGTGAAAAACTTCACAGTTTCTTGCCATTTGTAAGCCAATTTTTTTTTTCTGGTGCCAAAAAACTTGCACCAGAAAATCAATCATTGGAATTATTATCCCATTCTTCCAAGCCATCAAATAATTCATTTACCAAACATAATTTTATCAATAAAAAATGTTGCAAAAGTATTATATAGATGGACAAAAGTTGTTACCCCGGTTATTAATTGTTGGACATAAACTTTTCTCTAATTCATTGGATAACGGTTTAAATAATGGATTTGTAAAACACATTTCTATTGTTATAAAAAGTTGGTAGTGCACTAGATAACCAAACCAAGGTCATTTGGGTCAATTCACTTATTAGAAACGAGCCTCTTATGTAAACTAAAATAAAGACTATCAAATCTTAAAACATTGTTGCTCTTTCTAAGACTACATAAAGGATGGGGTTTATGACTCTAAACCATTGTCCTTTCCAACCACATCTTGCAATGTAGCAATGAAAATGGCAAGAAATGGTCATGATTTTTCATTTGATCAAAATGTTATTGGTATGACTTCCCAACAACTAAGACATAGTCTAAATTCCAAAAAATAACATGCAAATTTCAAAGCATTTATTGTAAGGTTTTGGGTGAAGGCTTTACACAAGCCTTGAGCACTAGTTCATGTAATTATTACAAGATCAAAAGGTCAATCCCAATAATCCCAATAGCATTATCAACTTTATGATCTTCAAAAAACAAAACATGCAAATTATACTTTTATATAATGTTAATATGCAATTAAATATTATCATATATTAGTATATATCATGGCGTATTAATGTGTATTTATGACATTACTAGTGCATAATGTGGTATTTGAAGATCTTCCATTAATAGTTGGGATTGCAATAATTCTTATACAAGTTGATGTAGTATAAGACTTATAATATTTGAATAGTTTGCTACAAGTTTAAATATTAAATTAATTTCAAATTATTCAAGTTTACATGTTTAGAGGTACAACTTTTTGCTCTTTTTGGATCTAAAGAGCCAAGCATTGACTTTTTTTAACTAAGAATGTATGAATTGACACTAATAGGAGAAAAAACAAGACTAAGATTCATTTTAATTTTTTTCAATGGAAGGTGAATATTTGATTGCATTTAAACAATAATAGAGGTCAAAGCATGTTTGAAACAACAATTAATACACCTTGTTTGATATGATTTATTCTTTGATGCAAAATGTATTTAATATTAATCAAATTCAGCCATATCTACACCATCCATGATTATGTCACTCCCATGGATTATTATCTTTGGGGACATGTTTGAAATTCAAACACATCTTCTTTGTGTCCATTATAGAGCTCAAAACTCCACTTCATCAATAAACAAAAATATTAATTTCTTTGTCATTGAAATATTCAAACATCAATAATGTTTTCATTTATCCCAAATGTGTATCATCCTCTAAGCTTCAATGGTAAATATCAATGGCTAATATTGCAGAGATTGGTGAAAAATACAAGTCTAATTACAAGCAAATTGTAGTACATTTAAATTCCACACAAGATATCTTCCACCATTATAATGAAAATTTATTAAAAAAAATTAATTTTTGAAGAGACCTACACTTGTGCAAAAGGATCCATGTATGTACATGGCATCTTGGTTATTTTAATATTAATTCTTTCAATTCATGTGCAGAAATGACTCTCACCTCAAGAAGAATATTTTTTTGAAACTTTATAATTTCATGGTTGCAATGAGAAAGCAAAATACAAATAAATATTTGGGTGGAAACAATAGTTGAAACTTTAGCATTTATATTTTGAAATTTAAATTATAAAAACAAAATTACAAAAGTAAAAGCACCAAATAAAAATAAAGTACCAAAAAATTCATACTAAAAGATGTGATAGTTTTGTTTGTGATTGCAATTAAGATCTTTAAGACTGTTGGGTTGATAGAAAAGTGCTTGATATTGTCAAGAAAGCTTTCTACAAAGAAAGTATGTAAGGAATAAGTTTTTGTGGCATTCAAATGGAAGGCCAAAGATAGTAAGCTACAAGTTTTCACACCTAAATTTTTTGGGTAAATTGTAAGAGGAAAAACTAATTAAAAATTTCTTTGATCCCATCTTCTCCTCAACTTAATAAGTTTAAATTATATATGTATTCCACAAGTTAAATTATTGCTACCTACATAACATTTGGTTGCCTTGATGTTCGTTGCCTTTCCTTCATACACCTTTTTCATCACATTAAGCCTCCACTTGTACACTTAGCTATTACTGAATGTTGAATATTCTACACCATCTATTGCAAAGCTAAGGTAGTGACAATGTATGCTATTATATGTTATGTAAAATTATAGAAAGAATAAAAGAACTTTCTTTTAAATATGCCAAGGGCCTATATTTTTTTAATTTAATGATATAATTTATTAATCTACCAATGAATTATTGCCATGTGGCATCATGAGTAAAAAGGGATTTGACTTGGACTACAACATAAGGAATTTTGCATAGTCTTAAACAAAGGAAATTTTGCATGCACTATTTAGAAATCTACATATGCTACAACATAGGAGGTGATCAAATATAGATTATAGCAATAGAGTGGTGGCAATAAGAAAAAAAAATTAGTAGAAATAAAACGTAATAAAAGAATCTAAACTACAAACATAAATCTCCTATTTCCAAGATTACTTAGAATCAACATGACCAATGTATGCCATAATTGAAGGTTATATAACATTAAAATGACTGAATAAGACTTTGATCCTAGTTCTTAGTATAAACCCCTAAAGGACCAAGACCTTTTTTCTGCCAAAAAACACTTAAAATTGCCATTTTTATAGTAAAAAGTAAAAAAAACTTTGAAAATTGTTTTTCTTGCACATCTAACCATAGTATCTTACACCTAACTAGTATTAGAATGTGGAAAAAATTTCAAAATTTTTGACCACCAGATTGCAAGATAATTGTATTTTAGCTCATTGCAGACACGGTTGTCATATTGGACAGAATCTTACTATTCACGGACAAATCGAGCGAATCAGGGTTGACTGGCTGCAAACTTTGGAGGCCAATAACTTTTGGAAAAATTATCCAAATTGGGCATATGAGATGTTTTTTGGCATCTACAGGATAAATCACTTTTTTCAAAAATAAAAATTTGAAATTGGTTCATTAGATTTATAAATGTATAGAAAGCTTTGAATCACTCCGTTTTGATTAATGAGATGAAAGTTGTGAGAAGTTCTAGTTTGGAGGTAGTTATAGATCTACTCTAAAATAAATTTTGAAGTCCTTTATTTAATTCAATTTTCAATATTTTGAAAAAAAATTAAATCATAGGGTTTAGATTTTTTGTTACAACATTACACTCACTGGGATTTGCATTTTTCAATTCCATAACTAAATTCTTATGAATTTAGTGTTTTGAATCATACTCAACTTTGTTCTACTTATTATTTTTTTCGTATATGTTGTACAATTCCAAATGATGTGAAAATTTTCAAGCATGTAGCAACTTGCTTGGAAGAATGAATTCAAAAAAGTACAACCATTTTGGACATTTTTTCATAATGATTTGACCTTGTGAAGTGTAGTTGACCTTTTTTTTGCATGGCCAAAAAAGATTTTTGCCACTTCAAATGCTAGTATCTTGCAATTTGTATAGTGTAAATTTCTGAATTTTTTCCACATATTTTCAAACCAAATGACTACAAGATCCTACAATTTTATGTGTTCAAAAATAATTAAAAAAAAATTTGGTACTTGTACTAGAAATGGTAGTTTTGGAGCATTTTTGGTGAAAACATAGTCTACATCACAAAGTTTAAACCCTATAGTTTGTCAACAATTATCATGTGGTTATCATTGTTTCATGAATTCACACATTAATTACAATCTATCGCATCATTACAATGCATTACTTTACTTAACAATGTATTACTTTACAATGTATTACTTGCAACTGCATTGTAACGATGTGAAGTAATGCATCATAATGATGCAATAAATTATAATTAACGTGTAACTTCGTGAAACAACGATAATCATATGATAATTGTCGAAAAATTGTAAGGTTTAAAATTTGAAATGTAGGATCTTTAGGGTTAAGAATGTTAGAAATCACACATTTTTTGTTCATAATAGTTATCATTGAAGACAATTGTGGCAATGATGTATTGATATGAAACTACTTTGTTATTTCCAGTAGTACCGAACAATACTTTAACATATTCCTAAACACAACATGGATATGCTTAATACTATGGGAATAGTGTCTTTGGTTTCATTCATTGCAACCAAACAAAAAATATAGAATAATTTGGAGCAAGGGTAAAGCATATTAACCACTCATATTAAAATTGTAGAAATGAGTACTTGAACTTCAAATCTCATTTAAGCATAGTAATTCACCTTTTTTCAAAATTTGTTTCATTAAAGAAGTGTAGAAATTTAGGTTGACTTTGAATCCCCAAAATCCATTTGTGATTTGAATTATCCATCCAAAATTTATGGATAAAGTTCAAAAAAGGGTATAGAAATTCATTTTTCAAACTCTAAAAGTTATTGTAAATCCTTACATTTCCTAAGTTGAACAAATTTTGAATGAATTTGAATTAGTATGCTTAATTGAAGTCAAAAATTCTAATAAGCTTGCATTTCTTGAATTTTAATATGTCCTACATGGATAGCCATGCCTCCTACCTCCACTTCTATAAAGTATATACCTTCTTGCCATGTTTCAAACAACAAGTTTGTTGAGATTTGGTGATGAAAATAATAATAATTATTATAATAATAGAATAATTATCAAAGATATATAAATCATTTTTGAAGATGCAAACAATACTTCAATATTCCAACAACACACTCTTACTGCAGCTAACAACACTAGATATTTACATGTGGAAATGCAAAATTGACACATGCAATGAAGTCATATGTGGATGTTACAAACAACAAAGCTATTGTACTATATTTAAGGCAAAGTTAAATGGCATTCTATTTTTTTAGTGCCTACTATTTCAACCCATATAGATGCATTGGCTTCATCATTCACTATTCTATCAAAATCTTGTTGATCACTATTAACATCCAAAAATTTCTATCAAATTTATTTTGGTGTGAACTCAAGGAGTACTCCAATTACACTAATTATAATGTTTATTTCGAATATCTTCATTTTTGCTCAACAATGTTTGACAGTACTTCAAATATTTTTGTAATTATTATAAATTTTATTTAAAATATATTTTAAAAAATAATCAAAAATAATTTAAATCTTTTTATTATTAAAAATAAGAATAAATTTAAAATAATTATTACTACATGATAAAATGATCAAATTTTTGAAAATGATTTATATTTTAATATAAAAAACAAATGAAGTTTGACCAAGTGAATGTGAATTGTCCTTTAAGTGTTAAGTTTGTCTAACCAAAATCTTGCAAATTTCAATACCATTAGCTATGAAAATTCACTAAAATTCCATCATTTTTCTTTAATAACTAATGCAAAATCTTCTACTTAAAATTGACACAAGTTCAATTGTGTTTCTTTTGTGACTAATTAGCACTTACATAGGAATTGTTGAAGTCAACATCTACAACAAAAGATGAAAAAAGACTTGAAAAAATACATAGTTGACCATAATACATAAGTACTAAAAACATTGCTATATATGTATAATTTTATACATTGAATTTCTAAACAATTACCTCCAATTATAGAGCTTCATTTTTTAACAAAGGTATACAATTTTGGAGTCACTTGATCATGTCCTAAACACAAGACAAAGGACTCAAAATAAATAGACCCTTAATTTACACCAACTACAGAAAATGGTTACAATTTTATAAAAATAACTTTGTTGTATTACAATTTTACACGTGTACCTTGACAATAGAGTAAGTTTTATTTCCAAGTTTTTTTTTAATTATAAGTTCAATATTTCCAAATTCATTGACATAATTGGTAGGAAATTTGTTGAATATACACTTCTAGTATTGTTGTTTGAATTCATGATTTTTTGCAAAATTTATAGTATTGGAATTCTCATTGTTGAATATATTTACAAAGAAACTTGAAGTTGACCATTCCAATCAATGCCTATATTTTAGTAGTCAAACTATATAATTTTTCAATTCACCAACATTTTATTGAACTTTTTGGAATAATTTGATGATTTTGGTTCTTGTCCTTGAGATTTTACAAATATGAGTTGTTTAATATAAAAGAAAATTATGCAACTATTTGCAGTCATCTACTATGTAATTTTGAGGTATCTTTTATCTATTCCAATGATTTGAGTACTGAGAGGTTAAGGATTATTTTCATTTTTCACACTACCAAAACCAACTATTGATTCCTAAAAACCAAAAGGAATAATATGGTAGACCATAGTAGAAGAAGAGAATGTAGGTCTTGTACTTTCCTCCTTGGTCTAGTAGCTTTGGTGTAGGATCTTCAATATGTAAATTCTTCTATTATGCCAACCCAATAAGACTTGTAGTTCTTCTTTGTTCATCATATTGTAAATAAAACCAATAAAAAAAATTCACATGGTCTACATAATTATATCCATAATATCTCAAATAGTATGATTTTAATCCAATTGTCATCCAAAATACATCCATTTTTGTCTACTTTCATCTACTTTCATCCATCTTTCATCCACTAAATAAACCATATTCATTCAAAATTCATTCAATTAGTATATTAAATAGTCTTGCATTACTCAAACTCTTGTAATAATCAAACTAACTTGAGAAGTTGAATTTGACTAACTCCCTTAAAATTATTTAATTTACAAGAAGTTAGATAAATTATTATTTGTTTGATCCTAAAGGCTATTTCATTCCAATCACCTAAAAAAGACTAAAAATTTAAAATTTTGTAAGTAAAAAATTATAAAATTTAAAATTTATAAATTTACAAATTCAATAATCTTAAGTTTTTAATTTTCAAAGTACTAATTCCAAATTTAAAGCTTACGTGTTTATAAACTTTAAAGATTTTTTCAAGTTTACAGCTATAGAAGTTTATAATTTTATAGAAATCAAAGAAATTAAACATCCAATTTTATTTTTAAAATAATTAATAATTGTTTGTCAATAGTAGAATGGAGAGGAGAAGAGTATTCAAATAGAGATAACATCAACTCTTCAATCTATGCAATTGCAAACCCTACGGTTTGTCAACAGTTATCACGTGGTTATTGTTGTTTCATGGGTTCGCACGTTAATTACAATTTATTGCATCATTACAATGCATTGCTTCGCATCATTACAATGCATTGCTTCGCATCATTACAATGCAATTGCAAATAATACATTGTAACAATGCAATAACGATGTGAAGTAATGCATAGTAATGATGTGATAAATTGTAATTAACGTGCAAATCCATCAAACAATGATAACTACATGATAACTATTGACAAACTATAGGGTCTAAACCTTGTGATGTAAAAAAAACTATTTTTGTATTTGAGATAAATTTCATGTCTGTTGCACAACCATTGCCTTCTTTTTGTCCTACAATCATTACTTTTTTTAACAAGTTTCAATTGGGCAGTAATAAAATCATATTAGAAATTTTTATTTTATGTTTTATTATGCTTCAATAAAAAAAACTCTTAGACATTCTATTTAATTTTTCAGATCCAATTTCAAACAAATGGATTGAACTATCAAATTTTCTATTTTTTCTATAAAAACAACTTTTTTTGATAAAAATAGTTTCCAAAACATTAAATATTTGTCAACATTGAATTTATTTGAACCCATGAGATACTCTAGCTATATATATTCTATGTACATTTGACCTTATTCTAAACCTTCTCTTAATACTTGACCTTGAGGGACAAATGAGCTTACAAAATACTTTGGCATATAATTAACAACTTGAATTGTAAAAGTAGTATAATAGACTTTGTGCATACGTATTCTAAAAGGTTTTAGAGCCATAAAAGGAATGTGAAATTAGAGAAGAATGAATTTGCAATATGACTTTTGTATTTAAGTATGATTGTTGCAATACAATTAATATTATATACAATTTTTTTGGTATCCTCTATCAATATTAAAAATGTATGTCTAAACATTACAAAATCATTGTGAGTATTGAAAAACGATAAGTTTTGTTAATTTTTGCGTATGATGGGTTTTAGAGTTTTATAGTTGTATCGCCATCATAATAATTCTAAATGAAATGTGCCTTATATTCAAATCATTATTATTATTTTTTTAAATCTCATGATAGTTAGATTGTATTATTGATGATTTTAAGATTTAAAATTTTTAATATTGACAGTAATTCAAAGAACAATATTCTTGGATTTAGTTTTTTATTTTATACATGTAGTTAAAGATTTCCTTAAAATGAGTGATAAATTTCTTCAACAAATTGAACAATCAAAAGAATTTTTTAGATTTCAATGAAGTTCATGTCAAGTTATATACAAAACTCAAAATAAACTTTAATCTTAATATTTTATTTTTAATATACAACAATTAATTTTTTAATATAATAACCTTGAACGGGAAACAATGATAGATGATTTAGGGGATATGCCAATAGATGATGATCCATATTGCTTAGATGACGAACCTAAAATAACACCAATAGAAAAGATAGAAATAAAAGAAACAACTATTGTCGACATCAACTTTAAAATTGTTGAAAATGAAATTGGTAAGGTTACTAATATTTGTTTTTCTTGTAGTGTATTAATATATTTATATATATAAATCAAATTAATGTTTCTGGAAATGAAAATATCAAAATACCAACATTTTTTAAAATTGACTATATAAATTATATTCTACAATTGATGAATCTCCAATCATTTTGACAATAAAACAATTAAAAAAAACACTTTATTGCAATAGTATTTTATACTCATAGATATCATGATATCATGTTACAATTGCAAATGATAGAAAAAAATGATGGATTGTTCATCAATGTACCAACAAACAAAGAAACATCAATGTCATATGAAGTTTTGGATGATTCAAACAAAGATGTTGTTACAAAAAAAACTAAAAAGAGGGCAAATGTTTGGACTAAAACTTCCACCCGCAAAGGAAATAAGAAAGCAAAACCTATCAAAATTCCTCATGATGATAAAATTGAAAACCCCCATGAAATTGATTTCAATGAACAATACTTTTTAGAGGAAAAGAATGGTGGAATTCACTTATCAAAGGTATGAATAAAGATCAATGCAATTTTGTCTTATTGGATATATAATTATGCTTTGCTTTATATATAGATTTAGATTTTGTTAAATATTTTTATTTTCTCAGGCAAAAAAAATATTTCTTAATGATAATTGTGTAATATTGATTATCAACATTTTTTGGAAGTAGGACCAAAAAGCTGAAAAAGTAGAATTGTCACTAGATAGATTACAAGCAAGCAGTGAAAAAGGTTATCGTATGGTACGGGCTACTCATGGTGTTATAGAAGGTGCTTGGTATTTTGAAATCATTGTCAAAGCTTTAGGAAAAACTGGACACACTCGATTGGGGTGGAGCACTTGGAAAGGCGATTTACAAGCTCCCGTTGGATTTGACAACAATAGTTATGCGTATAGGTAATTATATTTCATTATTTATAATTCCTCAAGGTAGAAAATATTATAATTTTTAAGAAATCATACATTAATTGACATCAATATTTTCTTAATAGAGATGTTGATGGAAGCAAAGTACATAAAGCCATTCGCAAACCATATGGAGATGCTTATTTTGAAGGTGATGTAATTGGATTTTATATAAATTTGCCAAATGGAATCAAATATGCTCCAAATCATAATCCCTATGTGCACAAAGCACATAAGAGTTTGCTTTCAGTACCATTAGAGAAAAAAGATTGTCTTCCCAAGAGCATTCCAGGTACATAAATTCTTCATATTGACCAATATTGTAACATTGATAACATTAAAATTGAAATTATGTTCATCTTCTATCATGTTGCATTTATTAAAAAATCATTTGTCTTTTTATAAAATTTTAATTTTCAAAAGAAAATGTAGGAAGTCAAATTTCTTTTTTTAGAAATGGTATTTGGCAAGGCATTGCATTTAAGGATATATTGGGTGGAGAATATTTTCCTGCGGCTTCAATGTATACACTTCCATCACCAGAAAAAAAATGTTCGGTTCAATTTAATTTTGGACCTGATTATATATTTCCACCCAAAGATTGGAATGGTCATTCCAATCCCCAACCCATGTCAAAAGCTTTACCTCCTAAAAACTTATCATTAACTCCTATTGAACCATCACCAACAAATAATTCAGGTGAAACAAAAAAATGGGAGTCTAGAACAAAATCCAATGGCTTGCAACAAATGACTGCTAAGCGTGGCTCTAGAAATACAATAGAAGGTGAATTGCATAGTGGGAATGAAAGTGTGTCTCGAACAAAACGAACAATTGAAGAACGAGATAAAGGAAAACGAATTAGAGTTTATGGGAAGAAAGGCCTTTTTGGAAGAGGTAGAAAAACAATTGGTTTGTTTCCATGTCCTATAATGACTAAACCACGCATTTGTAGTGTTTCACAACAAAAAAAGGTCATTAAAAAAGACTATGAAAATATTATTAAAGTTCCTTTACTTGTAAATGACCTTGTAGAAAGTTCTGATGAAGAAACAGAGTGAATTAGCTATTGAAATGGCAAGTAAATTGGTTGAAGATAAAATAGTACTAAATTATTTTGTTGAGTTAAGATAGGAAAATTTTTGCTCTTGTGGGAACACAATTGTATCATAAAAGAATGAGAAAACAAGGTACTACTAAGAATAATGTATATAATTAGTCACAATTTATTTTTCTTATTACATATTAGTACATCCTACTCTTTTTGCTATTCAAATTAAGGCAAAGATAGGGTGGTTACAAAACCATAAGAACTAATTGGTTGAAAGTTGAATTATTTAGAATGGCATAGATCCAAATGCCATATACAAAAAAAAACCTATAATGGAGAATTTCATTAAAATGGCAATATTCTACATGCCATTCACGTGAGTCAAGAGCTCATACAACAACACTTCTCGACATGTCAACTTCATAGATGTACCAATTCTATCCCCAACAAGTCCAAATTACAACACAACTTCCATGTTTTTTCACCCCATGCCATCTTTCTATGAATTTCTTCCATATTGAATTCCCCCTTTGTGCCATTTTCATGGAATAATTGCCATTTTAATGAAATCCTCCATTATAGTTATTAGAAATCGTAACACAAAATTTATCATGGCAACCTCAAATGATAATTAATAGAATGATGAACTTAGATTGGAAGAAAATTCCAATACAAATTACACACTTAACTCCAAAATCACATGACCAATTATCCTAGAAAATCATGGTATAGAATATCAAGATATAATATAAGCAAAGAACAAGGCTATAGTACATTTACAAGGATATAAATACAACGTTAATATGGTTTAGGATGTTTGTATGAAAGTAATCACTATAGTGTTATTCAAAGTTGCATTTTCCCTTTGATTTACACATCTTGACACTTTGTGGGAAATTTTGACTACCTTACAATGTTAAATAGGTTTAACCCTTGAAAGGCTCTTGGGATCCCTCTATATGATCTGTATTTAGCCTTATAACTCTTCAATTGTGGTTTCATATATGAATTATGATACATTGTTATTTACACACTACCATGGTTATTAATTTACTTTATACTGAACAGTACAGTATTTCTGGTGAAATACCACCGTATTCATAATATACTATTCGAGCGCAAAGGGCTTTCAGGTCCTTCCTAGAGTTAAATAGTAAAATCACAATACTCTTATCCGAAGAACTCGACCGAATTAAAGATAGACAACAACGATCAACCCAAATGAACTCAAAATAGAAATTCGGTAACCTTGATTTAACTTCAATGTTTGACCAGCGCCACACGTTGGTGTCTTGAGGGCAAGAATAGTCACACTGAAAGCTGGATAAACTCGATACGTAGTACTGGGTTATATATACAGAGAAAATAACACAGATGAGTAGAATTCAATTTGGTTCACCTGTTTCCAAAATAATCAGAAATAAATTGAATACTCGTACCTAGAACTAACCAAATGTCTAAAATCCCGCAAAGTGATACCAACTCCATGTATTTGAGTATGGCCCTCCAGCTTGCTCGACTCCGGGAACAAATGCTAAAACTCCATCATGGGGACTCCTTAGAATCTTTTTCGGAATCGAGAATCAATGGTGACCCCTTAGCAGCTTTCTTACCCGCCATAAAAGTCAGATAGATGGTCCACAAGAAGGAGAACGAGTTGCTTACGAGTGGCTGCACACAAGCGAACACTAATAATTAAAATTCACAGGTATACCAAGACAAGCAAAAGTCCTTGCCCTGGTGCTCAACGGCAAAGCTAAGGAGTTTCAAGGATTCTTCAAAACGAAATCGATAGAAAGAATCTGAAAAAAATGGTCAGAAATTACTCGACATGAGCGATATCAAAAAATTTGCAAAGTAGGAATTGCAATGCGGATCATCACTGACGTACATACAGCTTCAAAATACAGAGCCTCACCAATATTAAGGACCATCACACGAGGTGCAAAAGGTAGGTAGGAGTTAAACTAGACGAAAGCAAACCTGGAGAGGAATAGGAATGTAGCGGTACGTGATAAAATCACACGCAGGCCAGTACAAAAGGCCATTCCTTAAAGTAGGTATCAAATCTCGCTTCAATCTCGTAGTTATTTGATCACCCCTTTCGCCTGAACGTGTAAGAACAAAAACCATGTTAACTGAATGTTCATCTACCACGCAACTCGTGAGACACACTATCACCAATAAGCACATTAAACATAAAAGAACCATGCTCCAACTGAATTAGGAAACGTATAACCTGGTCACCAAAAAAAAGTCACCATGTACGTAACCAACAATAACAGTTATCACAAATGACATGACTCAATCAAACGGCATCGATTAATCACTCGAAACAGAACAGAAAAGGGACAGGGAACCGTACTCTCTAAGTGAAATCCTAGAGAAAGGAATGAAACGAAGACAATGTAGCTATAACCTTCAATGGGGTGATCTACCTTGCGCATAAGCGTTTATCGCAAAAAAGGCGGCACAGAAAGCAGGACCAAAAAGCAATTGTCCCAGCACAAGCTTCTTCAGTGTACTTGGTATGTCACGACCAGGAATCAGCTTGCCAACTCGACCAAACCAAAGATGCAACAAAGGACCGGACATGAACAAGCCCACAGCAAGCATTCGCGCACTCCTAAATGAATCCCACGCTACTGGCTCCCCATCGCGTGCAGTATACGCGGACAGACCCTGCCCATAATCCACGTCAGATTCACTTGCATGTATGCATCTAAAATTTCCCAATATTTCTCAAAACTAAACCAAACCAAACCAAACCTGCAATTAAAAATATCAGCTACACCCAGGCCCCTTTTATGTCACGAGCGCTAGACTCCAAAAATCCTAACAAATGTGTTCAGAGCGTAATATGTCGCAGTTGTGCACACCTCGAGACAAATTCTCTGAATATACCAGAAAATTTGTATTAGAGAGTTTGATAACAGTCATTCCTCCGCAACATAATTTTTCTCAAACACACATCTGGAACTGTTTCCAAAGGAAAAGAATTCACACCTGCGAACAAAGATCCGATCCAGTGTAAATGGTTCCAGCCGTCAAACTCTTGGTCAGAAGCGGACGCTCATCGAGCTTCCGTAAATACCACGCCACAAAACTCAGCTTCGACGCTGAGCCAGCGGGGACGGCTGCAGCTTCAACTCCAGCATCAACCTTGCGTGAGCCCGTGATTGTTCGGCGACTCCCAGACCTCAATTCAAAAAGAAACTCGCGAACTCCATTCCCTGCTGCGCCTCTCACCTTCACCACCTCATACAAATTCGAAAGGCTTGACAAATTTCGACTGGACCCTGCAGTGTCCTCCAAGAATTTCGACACTACCCTTGGCGATGCACCACCACCGTGAACGAGCAGAGCGCGTGCGAGGGAGGATTGTTGGCGGCCTCTCCGCGCTGCCAGTCCTAGCATCGCTGATCCGCTGCCTCGATCCCAACCCTAAATCCAGGAGGATCACCCACAGTTAGATGCGTACAACTCGCAAAATCTTTTGCACTTCATGGACTTTGCATAAAGCAAAATAAGCCAGCTTTGAATGAAACATCATCCCTCATCTCGTTTGAGGCACACAGTATCAAGCATTTTACAAGAAAGATCGAAGCTTTGTATTAACACCATACGAAAGAGAGCCTTAGGCACACCACTTCAACCGGTAGGTTCAATCAAAATTCTCAGGTCATGGAACATACGCCATTCTACCGCTACCGGTGACTAACAGTACATCACAAATCCGAATTGCAGGTAGTAGTATTCCCCCACCCCAATTACACTCGTCACTCTGTTCGTTACCACAATCCTAATCTGAACGAGACTCCACCACACTCTCGATGCAAAGTCACAAGAAGAGAATTGGAAAAATAAAGTTCGGATTCTGCACCTGAGAGTGGACGGCGATCTCAGACGACGCCAACAGCGACGGGAATTTTGATGTTGCAGCAACAATGCGACGGAGGAGGACCTCGGACTGCGAGAGAATTAAAATGCTGAAAACCAATCGTACAAGTAAAGGACGTGATTTTAGGTTAACTTCATGCTCGCTCAGGTTCCTGCTACCATGCTCCGTACCCTAATTTGATCACTGAAAACCTCTCCACTGAGCCACCACGCCAAAATTATTCAATAAGACGACTGAGAAAACGTTTCAGAGAAACGAGGGTTATACAAAGCTCATCAAACACTGAGACATCCGCAAAAATCAAAAACTCTACAGAGAGAACCCTAAACCCTACTTAAACCCTAATAGAATTAGAGGGAAAATTCGTACTGCTCATCAAATGCAATGAACTAAGAGCAGAACGAGAGAAAGCGCAACAGAAAAATGTGCAGGAGATGACCACAGATTTACATCGCACGAACAAACACACGCGCCATTTCCATTTCCTGTTGCGCAACAGAGAATGAAAAGTTTTCTAACCTTGAAATCAATACAATGCGGTTGCGAATTCCCCCTTCTTTTCAAAAAATCATGTCTAAACGATGCAGGGTGATGCGATCTCCGTCAATTGCAGCGCTTCATCTGTCGTTGAGGTCTGTAAATGGGAGGCTTTTGTTTCCCGAGCTTGGTCCGATCTCGTGTTAGGGTTTCCGCCATCATGGAAAAAGCTTTCTGCAGAATGAATGTCCTGAGAATTTTCACAAATATCTTATTTTTTCCCAAGAGTATGCATTCCCATTCTAGACCCTCTTCCTAAATTCCAATCGTCCCATATCTACACCTGTCTAACATTTCAGCCCCCTTCAAAGTTAACCTTTAAAAGGACATTTGGTGTCTGATGGATGATAAAGAATTCTTCTAGTAGAATAGAATCATCTTCTGAATTTTGTTGTGAAAAGGGAAAGTCTTTTATAGTAGTTTGACATCTAATGAGTATTTTTGCAATTTTGTAAGGAAATGATTCACACAGTAACCAAAGGGATGATTTCTTGTCATCACGAGTTCGTCCTTTAAGGGTAAAGAAACATTACCCCTTGAAGGACACAAACCCCATAACCAAGGTAGTTACTAAAATGTTTCAATTATTGAACCAATAGGTGCATTTTTTGTTTTTGCAATGAACAATGAAGGCATCCATTGGACAATTTGGGACCTCAACATCCTTCAAAGGTTAAAGTGTCTAATAAGTGTATTTAGGAAGCATCTTTAAAAAGTCACACAAATTATCACCTAAAAAACTCCATTACTTATCACCATTTCATGTCATGTACACAAGAACATAATGACTATATATTAACCTTGTAAATATGGAGCCTAAAACTATCATAATCTTTTATAGTGCATGCTTCCTTTTGCTAGTATATATGATTAAAAATTTAGTTTTAGTTTTAGTTTTCAACAATGAAATCACATGTTTTCTATTAAGTTATTAGATTTTTACATTTATTGGTGAGGATTTGAAATTTTTGTGAAGAAAAAAGTGAAGAAAATTGGTATTAGAGACAAAATACATTCAATATAGACTCAATTTAAATTATAGTAAAATACTAAATTTTAAGAAGTTAAATTTTTTTCAAATTAGTATAGAATTAGACTTGATTAACTCCATGACACTAGTTGGTGTCAAATTTCCAAAAAATCATTATTGCAGGTGAAATTTAGATCTAGAGCAAATAACTATAAATTATCAACAAACACTATTAAAATCATCTTTTATGCTTGTTGGATTAAACATGTTCTTCTACAAAATAATCAATGATACTTCAATAAAATAATTTTCATCTCCGTCACTACAAACACATTTGCTATATATAGTAGCTGACCCATTTCCAACCATCACCCCATTTTCAATCTATAGGGTGTTCTCTTTCCATGAAGTTGAACTTTCTTTCTATAAAGTTGCGGTGGAGTTCAAAGAATAGTTGTGGTGCATTATGATTAGCTATATGGCTAGCAATATTACAACCAGTCCTTGGTCGATTTTGCAATCAGCCTATGGTTAGCAATCGAAAGGTCTATATCACCATTATAGGTCAAAGAGAATCTTTCACTAAAACATCCATAATAGTTATATTTTGTGTAATAAAATTTTGGAAAAATATACAATCCTTCCAAACTCTATTTCAATGCATGGGAAAAATTCCACATTCAAAAAACCTATGCTCCAAATATGCCTAATTGCTTAAGTGGTTGGAAATGGGTAAGCTACCTTAGTAGTGACATTACACACTTATGGTCATTTTAAAGATACTTCATCAACAAACCCTTATTTGACAAAATTGGGGCTATATATAATCAAATATTTGTATAGATCATATATTAATGTTAGTAGAAATAATTCCAATTAGAAGTTCAATTTAATATAACTAAAGCAAGGAAGCCTAAGATTGCCTCCAACCTAATTGTATCCCCTATTACTAGTTCCATCTTGGCTATTGTCATCAAAATTGTACAAAGTTTTACATATAGACTTGATGGATGTGAAATAGGATATCGCTAAAGATTTGGGATCAGGCTGCAATATGATGATTTCAAAAATTCAATAGACGAAGTCATGAAGTTTTGAACACATAGCAACAAATTCACTCATTTTTCCACAATATTGAAGGATACTTTGGGATTATCATTCCAACCACAGAGTAAGGAATTAAGAAAGTTGTAAGGTGATTGGAAGAAACACCTATTGATATTGTTGCGTTTTCACACTACTCATGCTTAGTTTTTTGGAATATTCTAAAATTAGAAAAATATTTTCTTTTAAATTTAAAAACTATGGCAAATGACTGTACACACCTTAATGAGATTGTATCCTAGGAAAATAAAATATAGAAATATTCTCTTAGTAGTCAATCATGCTTTAAAAGTTATAGTAGTAGACAACTCCATTATGCTACATATGACATAATTAAGGACGTAATGTGTTACTTTTATCTAAAAAAATTAATATCAAACATTATTACTAAATTTGTCTTTTTTAAGTACTATTTCATAACAAATCTTGAAATATCTCAAGATCTTTGGGAATTAACTTGTCCATGCCAATTTCACCTTAAGCTATTTTATTATTTTCCAACAAAAAACTACTCCCTTTGTCTTGAAATAAATCCAGGGTTGCCAAACATACTTGTTCCAAATTAAATTTGGTGTTACAATAATAGGATTATAATGTTATACAACAACCCAAGTATGGCACTTTTGTGAAGCAAGAAATGAACTAAACAACTTTCAATTTCAATTCCAATCCTCAAATCATTAACATATCCCCACATTACCGATCACCTACGCCAGTTCCAAAGCTTCAGGCTTCAAGAACATTCACTCCAATAAACAAATAGACACATAAATAGGTAGAAAGATGTTTCAATGAAAACCTTAAGTAAAATGAAAAAAAATCATGAATCAAATCAAACGGATGTCCAACCCTTGAATAAAACATTCCTGTCAAGCAGATTGGAACCAACACAAATTTAGCTAATCAAAAGGATTTCTAATGTCTTTAATATGGAATTAAGGTAGAAGCATTAGTTGTCAATTATGTCCAGTGCCCAACATGTGGGGTACACTATTTCCAACCTAAAGCTTGGACCTCAACCTTAAAAAATGTTTTTTGTCCTTGTCAAGGTTGGGACTAATATGGTTATGACACATGTCTAAAAGTAATAAGTGAGAAAGTAGGAAGTAGTCAACAGGAAAGTAATTCTTCAATGATCAGAATTACAATACTCTAGACATCAAATATGGGTCCACAATATTTTGGCTCTTGAAATTCATTGTAGCTTCAAATTTAGCAATAAATTCTGAAAATTTAAAAATCCCTACACTTCCTATCTTCCTACGTAGAAAAAATTTCCAACACCTCAAACTCCTTACCATTTGGTGAAAATTTGCTTGAGTAATCCACTATTGGTACTTTTATCTTAGTTAAGTTTGATCTATTTGTTGTAATTAAGATTTAATCTTACGAGCTTCTAATCCTACATTAAAAAAATAAAGATGGAAGGGAATCACTTGTTCAAAACTTCTAATTATAAAGATTTCATTGATAAATGCAAACCAAAGTTGATTAAATGGAGCACTGATGGACAAGAATTTCTTGAGGTTGAACATTAAGATATTGTAGAATAGATGTCATTAGACTTCACAATACTAGTGGTGGTAGGAGATTGATTGAAATTAATAGCACCGGAACAATTACAAGAAAGGGTACAATTTTTCAATTTTGCTGCCTATTTTCAACTTGCACCACTTTACTTCTAACTACCATTCTTTAATACCTAGTAGAATTCACTAGAAACTACAGTAACTATCCCCCTAAAAGGAGCAATTCATGCATCAATCTAGTCATTTCAAAGAAACCTTAGATTTATTTCAAGACAAAGGGAGTACAACATAATATTCTACCTTTTGGATTTTACTATGAACAACTACCACATTTTCCACTAAATAATTTTTTGATTTTGTTAAATCTTAATGGCATTTGAAAAAAAAATTCTTACATGTCCTATTATTTCTATAAAATTTTATTTTAATAAATAATAAAATTTTGATGTATTTATAATAGTGTGTCTAAAATCAACCTCAGATTTTCTTAATCAAGATGATATACATTAGATCTGACATTTCTCCATAAGCTTGATGGACTATAATATGTGGTTTGATATTTTCTTGAAGTTTTTTCCATAAACAATGTTAGTAGAAGATGAGGCCAAAAAATTGTGTATAAATGAGTCTGTATTAAAAACTTAAAACCCAATATGAATCATTTCTAAATCAATTTATAAGATTAAAATCTCACCCAAAAGTATCAATTTTCTTTATTAGAATTTTAATATTCAAATGATTAGATAAAATTAAAAACTAGAAGTATTGTAGTATGTACCTTAGAAATTTTAACAAAAGATACCTTCAAAATGTCAATTTTTTTTTACTTAAATGGATAGAAAAATATAATAGGAATTTTTTTGAAAATAATATGCACATCCATACCAGTGGGTTTTTTTCTGGCGAAATTTCGCCAAATTGTCAGAAATCTGACCTCTCTGGCTTCGTCCCTCCAAAAACTGGCCTCTGTAATGAGGACAACAGGGGGGACACAGGTCCCAAAGAAAAACACTGATCCATACTATAGAATAATTAGGTTGTTTGTTTTGTTTCAGTGAGATCTATGGAACCATGAAAGGTAACTTTGTTTCATGGCATTTCAACTCACAACAATAAAGATATTGAATTTCAAAACTTTATTTAATTAAAAAATTAGAAAGTTATTTTTTTAATATTTTATTATATTATAATAACAACACAAGGCATACTAGTATAATTGAAATCAAGTCCGCCTAAATACTACAATTTACTTTGTAAAGAAATGTAGCATTTTATTCCGTGATTTATATTTTATACAATTTATACAATTAAAAAATTGCTAATTTTCCCCTCTTTTAAAATAAATTGACCATATTAATTATATGTTTCAATGAATGAATGTATTCATTACAATATATGTGAATAGATAAAGGTGTTTAATGCCCCAATAGTTGTCCTATTCAATATTGTATTGGAATGTTTGTAATCCCTAAATAACTTTTTGTCTCCTTATGGAACAAATGGAGGTTTGGGTGGGCTCCTATGAAATTTAAGTCTTCATAATAAGCTTTTAAATTCAAAATCCACAATGCAAAAATTTAAAGTTAAGAAGATTCAAAGTCTTATAATTGATTATGCATTCTAAGGTACAAAAAAATCTTCTTTTCTTCACTTTAAATGCAAATATCTTGCAATCTATGTAGCCAAAGTTTTTCAAATTTCTTCTACACATTTTCATACTAATCTAGCAAAAGATTTTAAAGTTAAATATGCCAAAAAAATAATTTTTGAAGATTTTTGTTTTTTGCAATAAAAATGATAGTTTGAATGTTTTTGACAAAAAAATGGCTTTGGCCCTTCAAGGTTAAGAAGACACTTTTCAATGTGCTTCTAGGTGCTTTTATTTGTCACAATGCACTGTGAGTGATTTTCACCGTGAAGCAAAAACCATTCACAAATTTGGGCCAGAAACGGAGTGTATGAACCTCTAACTAAAGTTTACCTCCAAGCAATAGACTCCTATACATGATGTGACAAAATTGTACCTAAATGACACTACTTTGGAAGGGGCAGCTCTTGCATTTTTCCCCCAAACATCCTCTTAACTATTTTCCACCATTAATTTTGGCCATGAATGAAGAGGAGGTCACACTTAGGGCAAAATCTACCTCAAATGAGCAATTGAAGGCCTCAAATGGTCTAATATGGGTTCTTCAAATTAATTCCAGCACATGTTCACTACCCCCACCCTTCTAGTATCTTGCATTTGTTTCTTCTATTTTGATTTTTCCATGCAATTTTAAAGATTTACCTTTTCTAACCCTCAAGATGTGCTTTTCTTGTCAACATTTAGTTCCTTAAACCCTAACCTTGATCCAATTAGGGCAGCTCATCTCTATGTATCCCCAAACCCTAAAAATTCAATTCTCATGCACCTTCACCATCCAATTTAGCAACATATGCACTTACACACTCTTCTCATGGTTCAATGCAATGAAAATTGCAGAAATTCACTAGTAAATGGACAAAATTACATCAAAAACCTTAGGTCGGACTTCCTTTTAAGGCAGCAGACCTCTCTCCACTAGATCTGCCACCACTGCCACATCTTGGCTTCAAATTAGACGAGACTAGTCTTGATTAAAAGATGACTTCAAGGCGCAACCTCCCTCCAATTTTCAGCTCCAAATCTTACACCAATTTGCCGCCATCGTTGTCCAAAGTCGTAGCTTCAAAATCCTGCGGCAACAGACCTTTTGCCACAAAATCCGCCACCATCGCCACGTCCTAGCTCCAAATCGGATGAGACTAGTCTTGAGTGAACGATGACTTGAAGACGCAACCTCCCTCCAATTTTCAGCTCCAAATCGTACAACAATTCGCCGCCATCGTTGTCCAAAGTCGCAACTCCAAAATCTTGCGGCAACAGACCATTTGCCACAAAATCCACCACCATTGCCACGTCCTAGCTCCAAATCGGATGAGACTAGTCTTAATTGAATGATGACTTGAAGACGCAACCTCCCTCCAATTTTCAGCTCCAAATCTTACACCAATTTGCCGCAGCAGCTTGTCAAAGTGGGTAGACTTCCCAAGCCTTCCAAACCCTCACTTTCCCTTCTTCTCTTAACCCACTTTTCCTATCTGACCTTGGTAAATTAGCTTTTTCATCCATCTCCCTTCATAAAAACGGTGAAACCTACTCGACAAATTGCCTATGGTCCTAACCTAGCTCATTGCAATTCTTGTTCTAGTGTTTTCTTGTTACTTTCCACCCCTTCTTCTACATACACACACACCAAAAACACAAGAGAACCAAGAGCAAGAGAAGAAGAGAGAGAGCTTCTAACCCTAATTCGACCTTTACCCCCAACCAACTAACTAACTAACTAACACTCCTAATCACTTTCATCCAAGCTAATTTATTGAAATTTCATTAAATCATTACTAATTGCCTAAATTAGAGTTTCTACTACTATGTTAGTTTTCTCATAGTTATAATGAAATCTCAATGCATATGGTTTTCAAAGGGAGAGATGCCATAGAAATTTGAGAACATTTTTTTTTATTCTCTTTTTATTCTAATGGATTTGTCTCTATATCTCTTGTTGTCTATGTTATTATTTTTTTGGACTTATCTCCTTTGAGTTGGTCTTCTAACTTAAAATCACCTTCATTTAATGGAGTATTTTATAGCATATTTATCTTTGCATTGTATTTTATTGGAATTCTAGGTATGGGATCATTTCTTGTAGGAATGTTGAAATTTCAAAATCCTTTACAAAGATAATCAATATTCCTACCTATTTCATTTAGTTTTTAAATATTAGAAAAATTCACTAAATTAGTTTGTTTTCTATTTGTTAGAGGTGGAACGAAGGTGATTGACCTCCTTTCTTCCTTTAGCAATTAAATTTGTTTTGTCTTCTATTTGTTAGAGGTGGAATGATGGTGATTGGCCTCCATTCTTCCTTTAGCATTAAATTTGTTTTATTTTGTACTTGTTAGAAGTGGAAAAAAAATAATTGCTCTACTTTATTCTTTTGGCATTAAATTTGTTTTATCTTTTTTTCTTATAGGTAGAATGAAGGTGATTGGCCTCCATTCTTCCTTTAGCATTAAATTTGTTTTATTTTGTACTTGTTAGAAGTGGAAAGAAGGTGATTCGCCTCCTTTCTTCTTTTAGCATTAAATTTGTTTTATCTTTTTTTGTTATAGGTGGAATGAAGGTGATTGGCCTCCATTCTTCCTTTAGCATTAAATGTATTTATTAATCAAATGTTTGTTTATCCACTTAAATTTTTTTATTTGGTAAAAATTATAATAAGAATTGCTTGAAAAAAAAGTAAATTACTTCTTCAGAAGCTTGTAATAGAAACAAGCAGATGAAAGAATTTGAAGATGTTAGATCAAAAATTAAAGGTATGTTCATGAAATTTACTGTTATAAGATTTTATTTATATTTTTATTAATTATTTTTTTTATGCTTTTATGTGTTTGAAATTGTGTCCTATGTCTTTTAGATTATAGTAGTGTGCCTTGTGTCGTTGCCACAGTCAAAACAAAAGTAAAAGTAATTTTTTACTTTTCTAGTTTATAAAAACTTCAAAATTCAATAATTTTCTTAGCCAAAACAAAAGTAAAAGTAATTTTCTAATTTTTTAGAAACAAAAATAACTCAAAATATATAATTTTCACATCGTACATCAAAATGCCACTAAACCAAGCTGGTGCACCCCTCTTTGTTGAGGGCTTTCCGTCGATACCAAGATTGTGTCCAAAATATAAGAGAAAGTGTCATGTATTGGTGCTACAATCAAAACAAAAGTAAAACTAATTTTCTAATTTTTTTAAACCAAAAATAACTCAAAAAACCATAACTGTTCTATTGTAGGTTGGAATGCCACAAAACCAAGCTTGTGTACCTCTCCTTATCAAGGGCTTCCCAATGGTACTAAGATTGTGACCAAAATATAAGTAAAACTATTTTTCTAATTTTTTAGAACCAAAAACAACTCAAAATGCATAACTTTCTCACTGTAAATCGGAACGCTACAAAACAAAGCTCTTCCACCCCTCCTCATCGGGAGCTTTCCAACAATACTAAAATTGTGACCAAAATATAAATAAAAGTAATTTTTAAAATTTTTGAGAAACAAAAATAACTAAAAAATGCATACCTTTCACATTGTACGTCCAAAGGCCATAAAACCAAGTTGGTGCACCACTCCTCGCCAAGGGCTTTCCAATGGTACCAAGCATGTAACTGGGGGACACATGGTCCAGAAGATCTAAAGGTGATAAACAAACAAAACAAAACAAACAAAACAAAACAAAGCAAACAAACATCTTGTCTTAAGGTATAGATTTCATGTTTTATTCTTCTTAACCCCTGAAGGACCGGCATGTATTTTTGGGCTGTATAGAAATTTGGGGTAGGTACATGTGACTAGAGATTTACATATTTTATGTTGAAATTGTAGTAGAAGGTGGAGGCAAGGAATATCTTTCATACGCACCTAATTTCATGACATTTGGACATACGAGTCAAAAGTTATGGCCAAATATGTTATTTTTTTCACTAACAAGGTAGTATAGATAGGTAAAATAATAATAAAAATTTAAAAATAAAAATTTGAAATTATTTTTCAAGAATTACAAATACATGGAAATCTTTTAATCATTCAATTTTGATGAATGAGATGAAAGTTATGAACAATTTTTGTTTGCGGGTAGTTATAGATTCTCTACTCTAAATTAAACTTTGAAGTCCTTTTATCTTACTCAATTTTCAGTATTTTTTGAAAAAAATAATATCGTAGAATGTAAATTGTTTATAACAACATTTCAACCATTGGAATTGATATTTTCAATTCCATAATTAAATCCTTAACAATTTATTATTTCTAATCATCCTCAACTAATGTCTTCTTAAGAAGGGAGAACATAAACTGAAATGGCAATCATGTTTAAGTTATTGTACACATATTGCACTTGTTACTTCCTTTCTTCCACTAACAATTTCTATTTTAGTATAATGGAAACTGGGTCTTGGTATTGAAATCATTGTTGACAATTGCCACAAGTATAGATTAAATGTTGTTTTTCTTCTTTGTAGGTGTTGGAAATGATAGCAATGTATCCTTCAAGACTTTTTTAAGTGTTCAAAATGTGGGAATCAATGAGTCATTGTTATTGAACATTCACAAAGATCTTGCATAATTGGTGTCTATAAAGAGGTTTGAGGGAGAATTTTTTAATTGGTAGCTTCCACCGTGAATTTATAGAATACAGGATAGGATAGCATTAGATATATAGACAAAATAGCTGTTTCACAAATGCTACCTATAGAAGCTATGTATTCATGACCTTGTTTTGGAGAGCTGCTTGTAAGAGCAAATTATAATACATTCAATTAATGCATGGTATAAAGTAAGAGTGTTTTATATAGCTTCTACTCTTGCAGTGGATCTTTTTAAGCTTAGTGATGTGCAATAAGGAAATTGTTGTTTCCAAGAACTACATTATGAAGTGTTTTTTGCTTTCATTTTTTAATTCAACATTTTATAATGCTAGAAAAAAAGAAGATTATGTTTTTTTTGTTATATTTGTACAACAATTTCCTAAGTTACAATCATTATAATGCAGATTATGAATTTCTTATTGACTAACAACTTTAAAAAATATATATGTACCTTGCAATAAAGAAGCAAGAAGTGTTCCAAAGATTTATTTGAACATTTTAAAACAACATTGTTTCAAATGTTCAGAGAAATTGAAAAAGACTTTTGGTGGTAATCATTGCCACAAACAAATGTGACTTTTCATTCCAACCACTACTAATACGAAAAGTGTCACGAGTACCACATTTGAGGGAAATGGAAGAATCTTTGATGAGGTTTGGGGGACCCATAAAATTAAAAGACATGGTGAATTGTCTTGAAAAGTCTTTTTTGAATGTTCAGTAATGTCCTTTAAGGTACGTCCTAGACATAACATTTCAAGTAAAATATACTTAAAAGGACATGCACTTTAAGTATGCATTTTTTGCTTGACAAACAATCTTAAATCACCCCTTCCTCTAGTAGTGTAAGGCAATAATTGAAATAAAAAATACATTTTTAGAAAGTGTATAAGTTTTTAAAAGTCAACTAGTAGAAAACCACAAAGGTTCAATTAAATCACTTCAATTCTACACTCTATTCTAAACTCACATATTTGCAAATATTTATATTGCAATGTCCAATTCATTTCAAATTATTTTTATAACAATCCAACATTTCCAGTACATGTTTGCTTACAACAATTTTTAATAATCCACTAATCAAACTAATCGATTACGTTTCATTGTATCTTCCATTTTATATGCCAAGCTCTTTATTCTTCCTAGACAAGAATTTTTTATGCACATGAATTTGTGCATAATACAATTCATTGGCCTAAGGCACGTATCATCAAAGGAAATTACCACATTGTTCTTGATGAAATTCATACCAATGATTTCATCAACCATGTTTGTCTTCTGGCCATTCATTATTGTTTGTACTTGTTCATAATATATAGCTGCAAAATATACTTGAATGAAACCTTGATATTCATGTGAAAAGAATTGTGTGATAGTGCCTTTGAAAGGAGAGCCATGCAGATTGTCGTGTTTTACTACAACATTGTCACCAATTTCATAAAAAAACATTGCCCATCATAAACCTTTTGTGCTTGTATATATATGGTGTCTCATTCATTCCCATGTGCGGATGTTGATGGTGCAAATACAAAGATATAATAGGGTTGGCTTACTCTAGTCTTTTATGAAGAGGGCTAATTATAATACCCTTTGTAGTTGTTGTAAGAGCACAAGTATTCATAGGTTGACACTTCAATAATCTCATCAATTCTATGGCTTTTCCCTTTGTAGATACTCTCAGACAACCATTACCATGGATCAATGGACATAGCCAATTACTAGCATGATCATCTTCAACTTCCTCAGAATGTCAATATGATTTGTGTATTTCACTACAACAATGGCAGTGTTTTATGACTGCAGAATTATGACTGAGGATGACTGGCGACTGCTTGTAGTCATATTTTTGAAGGTAAAAAAAACATGACTGCAAATATGATTGCGAGCTATATTTTAGCCTTATACATCATGGCCGTATAATATATGGCCATTGGGAACACCAAAATACTTCATAGAGAACGGTAGGGAACATATTTAGGGAACGCCCAGTCATATTTTCTAGTCATATTTTGTAATCACATCTCCATGATAATAAGATTTTTTTTAAGGGCAGCCCCAAAACAATTTGAGTAGGGAATATATTTAGAAAGTACCTAATTATATTTTTCCACGTAGAATTTTTTGTAGTTATATTTTTTTTAAATCACTTTTTTGTAGTTGCCACTAATTTAGGATTTTGAAACCCTAGCCGCCACAAAATTAGGGTTTTGAAACCCTAGCCACCACTCTTTGTAGCCACTCCTCTTTTTGCCCCCTTTTTTTGTTTCTTCTTCTTTGTTTTTGTTGCTTCTTAAGTTTTGTTTTTTGTTGCTTCTTAGGTTTTTCTTCTTCTTGCTTCTTCTTCCTTTTTAGGTTTTGCTTTTTCTTCCTATTTAGGTTTTGCTTCTTCTTCTTTCTTTTTTGTTCCTTCATCTTTGTTTTTGTTGCTTCTTAAGTTTTGTTTTTTGTTGCCTCTTAGTTTTTTCTTCTTCTTGCTTCTTCTTGCTTCTTCTTGTTTCTTCTTCCTTCTTAGGTTTTGCTTCTTCTTCCTATTTAGGTTTTGCTTTTTCTTCTTTCTTTTTTGTTCCTTCATCTTTGTTTTTGTTGCTTCTTAAGTTTTGTTTCTTGTTGCTTCGTAGGTTTTTCTTCTTCTTGCTTCTTCTTACTTGATCTTGCTTCTTCTTACTTCTTGCTACTTCTTCCTACTTAGCTTTTGCTTCTTCTTTCTTAGGTTTTGCTTCTTCTTCTCTTTTAGATTTTGCTTCTTCTTGTCTCTCAACTTTTATTTCTTTTTCTTTCTTAAGTTTTTTTTCTTCTTGCTTCTTAAGTTTTGCTTTGTAGGTTTTGCTTCTTCTTCCTCCTTAGATTTGTCTTCTTCTTCCTTCTTAAATTTCACTTCTTCTTCCTTCTTAAGTTTTGCTTCTTTTTCCTTCTTAGATTTTCCTTCTTTTTGCCTCCTAACTTTTGTTTCTTCTTCCATCTTAGGTTTTACTTCTTCTTCCATCTTAGATTTTGCTTCTTCTTGCCTTTTAATTTTTGTTTCTTCTTCCATCTTAGGTTTTTCTTTTTCTTGCTTCCTAGTTATATTTTGTAGTCATATTTTGTAGTCATAATGTTACTTATTTTTGCTTCTTTTTTTTGCTACTTTTTGTTTTTTAGTCTTTCTATCATCATTGTTATTTTTTTTGGTTATTTATAATTTTTGAATATATAATGATTATAACATTTTTTTTAATCTTAAACATGTTTACATATTTTGTAGTGCTTTAAATCTTTAAAATTTAAATTATATTGTTCATTTATTGAAAACTAACCTTCTTGTTTATACATGTAGGCATTGGAGATTGAAATGAAGTTATTGAAGGCTATTTGCAATACAACAGAGGTAAGTCAGATAACATCTTTACATTTTTGTTGAATATAGGTTCTACAAGTATGTGAAAATATACACATATAAAGAGCCATTGTGATATATTTTGTGTTAGTAACTAATAAATGTTATTGAAAAAAATCACATTTTTTCTTGTCTTTGACTTTCTAATGTGATTAATTTTTGCCCATTTAAGAAATCATATGTATTCATTTTTAATTAAATGGATTCTCTTACTTAACTACTAAATTATGTTGATGTATGACTACACATAGTCGTTTTACATATCATCAAAAAATATGACTGAAAAGAATTGTTTTATACATCATTTAAAAATATAATTGAAAAAAGTCATATTTCGTGTTACTGCAAAATATGACTCACCATAGTTATATTTCACATCACTGCAAAATATGACTTACTACAGTTATATTCCACATTACTACAAAATATGACTCACTATAGTCATACTTCACATCACTGCAAAATATGATTCACCGTAGTCATATTCTACATCACTATAAAATATGACTCACTACAGTCATATTCTACATCACTACAAAATACGACTCACTACAATCATATTCCATGTCATCAAAAAATATGACTTACTGCAATCATATTCCATGTCATCAAAAAATATGACTCATTGCAGTCATATTCCATGTCATTAAAAAATATGACTCACTGTAGTCATATTCCATGTCATCAAAAAATATGACTCACTGTAGTCATATTCTATGTCATCAAAAAATATGACTCACTGTAGTCATATTCTATGTCATCAAAAAATATGACTCACCACAGTCATATTCCACGTAGGATTTTGTTTGTTTGCCCAGGCAACTCAACAAAAAGTCAAGCCCCCCCTATGATAGTCAAAGTATACGCCATGTTGGTATACTATGGCTAAATATGGGTATTTATATCCTTCAACTTATATGACTGCTAATATGACTGATGTCTGAAGCGACTGCTTCCAAACGACTGGAGTCAGTCATATCCCGAGTCATCTACAGTGATTTCTGCGTGAGTCATGTTTTTTTATTTTACGACTCACTACAGTCATATTTTGCAGTCATAAAACACTGCTTTTGTTGTAGTGTTTGTACCAGTGATCGTTCGGAAGTCTCTAAATTGTCGTGTTCTTGGTATTTGTTTGTACTAATCTTCTGAAACAATCTTCCAGAGCAGTATTCTATGAAAGTTGCCTCAACATTCTTCTGGTTCGTATTCATGTTTGTAAATTTTTGTATTTCTTGTTCGTATAGAAAATACCAATATACATCACTATGTCCAAATCATCTTACATCTTCCAAAATATGTCTTGCTCCAGCAACATGTTCCAAAGGTCTACCATTCGGACCATCCAATTTTTCTGTAAGGATCCTCCATTTTTGCAACAACTGATGAACAACAAACAAATCATCCTCTGTTCAACCTCTTGACCTTGTGTAGTTGAAAAAATAGTGAGCTATATCTACTAGGTATAATCCTTCCATACTACGTTCTTTCAAATATTTTCCTTTGAATTTATGTAAAATAATTGGTAAGATCCATTGCACAAATTTTTGGTACTCTTCAACTGTATAAGTTTCATAGTTGTTTATAGGATCAAGGGGCCATTGGCTTTGTTTTAATTTAGCTACACGCGCTTCTGTAATTGATTTGCAAGCTGACCTGACAATATCAAATATGTTGTTCTTGTATTCACGCTGTTCTATATCTTCAAAAAAAATTTTAGTATAAGTTTTGAAAAGATTCAACCCCATGATATGCATGACATCAAATACCAAATCTTTGGATAAATTAAATCCATAAAGATGGAACAACTGCCACAACTTTGATTTTCCAAAAACACTAGATACTCTACTACGACGCTCCCTTTCTTCCGGTTCATCACTATTAATATTCCATTCCCGTACACCTTGGAATAGCTCTTCCAATGTCCTTTTGGGAGGTGGATTGGAAATCTACTCTTCATTTTTATTATATGCATATTTTCCTGCACCCAACTCAACATAGCTCATCTTACGACGTCTACATCCTGTAGGTCTAGAGCTTTTTAATCTTGCATTGTGCAACATGGTCACCTGTAAATAACATTAAGAATGCCCGAATCACTGGTACAACATCTGATGCTGATAAAAAAACTGCTAATTCGACCAATTGGATAGTTGTATTTGCATTTTATGCCTTCCAAAAATAAGATCTTTAGTTCTTCTACAAATGGTTGTAGAAAGGAAGAAATGCATTTCTTCATGCGTTGAATATTGAAATCCGTGTTATTACCCAATGGAATGAACAATACAGGCAACAATGAAATATTTGATGCAGTCCTAATGTTCAATACAGTTACGCTTAAGATCCAACAACCACGAGACCTTTTCCACGTTACATTGAAACCATCCCAGTGTACTCCTAATGCAACATTATGAGGATCACCTTTTACCATCAACTTTGGTTCAACAACATGCCTTTTGCAACTCCAACATTGAAAATCATAGTGTTTTGTTTCGGGATTCCAATTATTTTTTAGTTCGTTGCATTTAGTTGGATAAGCTTGATACGCCATGCGACATTCAGGATTTGGACAATGCACTGGTAATTCCCATTTACATGCAAGATTCCACCAATCTTGAGTCTCCCTTACCTTTTCACCATTCTAGAAATTTTGAATATGAGGTGGAGGTGCATTTCTTCTAAGCCACTGCTCTCAATTGTTCCACATAGACAACATTTTTGTGCAAAGGATTCTTGATGACATGATTGATTGCAATTACAAAGAGATAGGCAAGTAATCAAAGGCTATCATTTTCCCCCTCAATGTTCTACACTCAGTACATCTTTGTCCATGAATTTTGCATAATCGCTTCATCTTGGTAGGAGCAACACACTCGCACGTTGAACTAGCATTCTTTTTGTAAGAATCATCCTTGCTAGGCTCCAAGATAATTGGTTCATGAGCATAATCCTCTGTACCCAAACACATCCTCCATCATAGTAGTTCAACCATGCCCTATTTTTTGTACATTGTAAGGGGTCTTTTAAAAGATGATGGTGTACTTGATGGACCATCTAAATCTCCTTTCCAATCACTTGGCATATTCTTCAATACATCTCCTAATTTCTCTTCTCCTGGCTCTGTTGGTATTTTTAGTCCCGAAAACATTTAATCCAACATATAGTTCTGTAATTCAATTGACATTTTTTTGTTATCCCATTCCGCTTGTACTTTAATCAATACATGCTTCATTGTATTTTTCATTTCATCAAGTGCATCCAAATTTTGTATTTCATCCACATCTACACATCTCTCTTCTTCTTGTAGTCTCCGATTAATTAGATCTTCAATTCGTTGTGATGGAGATAGGTCTGCTTCTGAAGGCAATGGAGCTGGTTCAAATTCTAGTTGAACTGTATCAACATTGATTGCCTCTGGAATGGACAGATCCAAATCTTCTACAATATGATAGGCTTGTAATTCTTGTTCTCTTTGTAATCGAATTTGCCTTTCTTGTTCTCGTTGTTGGTGAGCACGAAATGTCCTCTTGTCTATATATTTTCCTTCTTAGGTGATTGTGTGGCATTTTGAACAACTACAAAATTTGCTTTGTAAAAATTGGTTTCGTAAAAATGGTTTCGTTAACAACATTTTAATATATGTTGTCTAAATTGAATTGAATTCGAATTTAAATGAATTAAATTTAAATGAATTAAATTTAAATGAATTGAACTGAATTTGTGTTTAAATGTATGAATTTAAATTAAATTGAATTGAATTAATCAAAATGAATTAAACTAAGAGAATTAGAATGAATTAAATTAAAGGAATTTAAATGAATTATTTTTAATCAATTAATTTAAATGAATTAAATCAAAAAATTTAAATTAATGAATTTAAATACATTAATTCAAATATCAAATACAAATGAATTTAACCTGAATTTAACCTTGAATTTAATCCTGAATTTAACCCTGAATTTAACCTCAATTCAAATGAATTAACTGTTGCACCAGTGGTGGGGATCCGCCCTTCTCCGTTGGGGATTGGAACCAGCCTTCACCACAGGCCATGTGAGCCATCCGATCATTACCTAAGAAACTAACTCAAACTCTAGACACGCCTCCAATGCCTCCAACTTCTCAGGCACACACAGGCTTGGATGAGCGCCACAAATTCAAACAACGGAGCAGATAGCAACAGAGTGGATGTAGACGACGCGTGTGAGCAAAAACACAAACCTCAAGAGCAAGAGTCCTAATTGAAAACACAACTTCTGTTCTTCAGCTGCGGCTTCGACAACTCAGATCGACTCGGATGGTAGCATGATCAACGGTGCTCTAATTTTTAGTAGAAGCCCAAATCGACGGGTAGCAGGAGGGGGCCAGGTAGCAGGAAGGGGCCAAGCAGCAGGAAGGATGCTAGGCAGCAGGAGGGGTTGCCGCCTCTCCAGTGTGTTCACCATCTCTCACCACCCATTGCCTCTCACCACTTCAACGTTGTTGCCGTTCTCAAGCTTGTGTTTCCATTTTTTGCTTCACTTCAATCGTATGCTTTGTTTTTATCAATGTAGTATTGTGCTTCGATTTCGTGCAATAGTTTTTCCTTTCTTTAGTATTTGGTCCTAGTGGTTCTCATCTTTGTTTGTGTGTGGATGCTTTTCTAATGCATCTCTGTTGTTGTGGAGGTGAGTCTTTCAGTGCTTTGAGCTAAGGTGTTAAGCATTGGAGTGAATTGGGTAGGTATATTGTTTTTCTTTATTGGTGGTAGTTAGGCGAATTTCTTGGTAAGAAATTTGTATGCTACACTATTGATAATGGTGCTTGTACAATGCTGCGATGTTTGTGGTACTAGATTTGTCAGAGAAATTTCAAAGTTTTGTATTGTGTATGGGGAGAGGAGAGTAGAACAGGAAGATGTGGGGGAAGAGGAACATTTGATGGTAGAAGAGAAAAGTAGTATGAGGGGACCTCTTGCATGAATTGCACTGCATGAGAGAAATGTAAATAAACTATCTTATATTCAAGTTTTTGCTCCTCCTGTTTGTCGAAATGAGAATAAAAAGTATGGAAAGAGAGCTTTACTAGCTGCAAATATGGGTATTCAACATAGAATAATGTTAGATAATTATGAACAAGCTAAGAAATGGTTAAAAAATGCACAAGAAGTTGGGAGATTGCCTCAAGGAGTATTCAACTTAGAAGAACAAGGATTGCAAGAATCTTTGAGAGAAGTAATTAAAAAAATTGTGCAACATTGCAATAAATAAAATTAGATAGGAAGAATTACAAATGGGATGAAAGAGAAATTTACAAGTATTTGAAGAAACATTTGAGGTACTTGAGAAGAAAACAAAGAAAAGTAGAAAAATTGAAAGGTAATGAAGTAAATGAGAGAGAGGAATTAGATGAAGTGAATAGTAATCCTGGAGCAGGACAGAGGGTTTTGTCTTCAATGCTTGAAGAGACATCAAGAGCTATTGATGAAGTAGTAACACAAGTACTTCAAACAGAGCCTTCTCGGAGTGTTGAAGATGATGAAATTTTTTTGTTATTGGTGCTCTCATTACGTACTGTTGATGTAATGAAGAAGCATTTGAGGAAGGTGATGGAAGATGTAAATACAAGAGTCAAACCCAAACCTTTTGGAGTAGGGTATCGCAAATGGGACAAAGAAAGACAAGTTAGGGAGGTTGCAACGTACTATCACAAATAGTCTTTGATGGCACATATAGGAGCTTCCCGAAGTCCTTCAATTTGAGGTCATAGGGAATTTGATGCAAGATTGCATCTGAAGATGAAGAAGGTAATCCCAATGATGTGTTCATTCTTCTAGCTTCAAACCCTTGCCTCACTATCTCTGGCTTGCAATGTGGCTAAACCTAGTGGTCTTGGCAAGAGTGATTTCTATGAACGAGGTGATGGTATTTTAAATTTTTTTACAATCAAACATTTGATACGAGTGTAGTTTGTATTCCTATTGTAGAGGGATTTTGGGGACTCAAATTGTAGGTCTGGGTTAACATCTCTACTACATGGAACAATAGTACTTTCTTTCAAACTTCCATTTTTGGAGGAAGAAAAGTATTTTAATGTTTGGTTTCAACAGTCTTTAGAAAGATTATAGTGGACTTTCCTTTAATGACTTGCAAGCCTTATTTGTTATTTAATAAGAAGCTTAGTTCTGCTGTACAATTCAGTAATGTATTGAGATTGAACTGTTTATGTGTCGTGAAAGTGAAACTACACTTACTGTCTTCTGAATATTCATGACATTCAGTTTAGCCAATCTGTTGACACCAAATTGTGATTATGGTTCTGATTGTTAATGGTCTCAGTTGATCCTTTGTTGAGCTCTGATGCATGCTTTGATCTTTTCAAATGCATCAGCAGCAATAGAACAAATGCTGATATGCACACTATGCTGATGGAATCAGAAAGGGGTGTAATGGAGAATCCCGATGATGCCCTTGAGCAATAACTTCTAGATGTTTCCAGAAAAAGGGAACAGCTTCAGTAAATAAAATTAGAGTTCAAGGCATGGTTTATTGTGTGATCAGAGGTGTGATCAAAGGTGCATCATATGCAGAGTAGTTATGGAGAGCAGTCAAAACAACATGCAGACATTGTGGCAAATCTTTAGGTATTATTTTATACATCCTATCTCTGTTCATGCTCAAATTGGCAAATAATGAAGTTTTATCTGTCATTTCTACGTTGTGGAGTTTGATATTCTTAAGGATTTGTTGCAGTTATTGGATTTCAATGTAGAAATGAATTATCTAGTGGCTTGGGTGCTGTGGGCAACCTATAGTTTCTGAAGTTTTTCTAAAGTATATTCAATTTGTAGTCTTATTTGTCTGCATGTAGCAATCCACAAGTGAGTTTCTTGTCTTGAAAACTACTTGACAATGAAAAGAAGTGAAAGTGAACATGGGTACACTTTCTTGAAGAATTTTGAAGGTAGCATGCTTTCCTTGATTCATTACAAGTTTTATTGCTTGATTTTATATAACAAGGTTATCTTGCATGTTGCAGAATGAGATTCATAATCGAGATCAAAGAGTACATTGTCTAGAATAGAGCGTTGAAGAACGACAGCAACAACTCAAGACAAACCAAATGCAAGCAACTAAAGGTTTGACCTCATTTTCCTGATCTAGAAACTGAACAGTCTGAGGTGAGGATGTGGATGTTTTCGTTCATTGTATTCTGAAGTTTTTTTATTATTTGAACACTCAAACCTAGGTATTAGTTGAAGTTGCATATTAGTCAAGAATCATATTGTTGATTGTGCTTCAATAGGTAAGAGGAAGGGATGACGTTCTACATTAACAAACTAACGATCGAGCTTGCATCTTTACAGTATGTTTTCTTATTGTCCGTGGCAAGCATGGCAAACCAACTGTTGTGGTGTTTTTCAGGGGTTTTATTCATTACCATACACACCATTCTTAGAGAAGCGCTTAATTTGATTAGCTTGTATGTCCAGGGTGCTCTAATTCCATATTGACCTCCGCTGAAATGCCAGTAATTCAACAGTTTAATCTTCAGCAGTAGCATTCATTGAAAAAGTAGTCAAACAACTCTCAACAAAAAAATTAGATTAATAAATGTTTATTTTTGTCCTATAACCTTACTTGAAGTCATCCAAAGGAAAAAAAATATTTTAATGTCCTTTAGAAGATAATTCAATCTTCATAATTAAAAACAAGTGGTATAGCTTGTTTCATCTATAAATCACTTGCTAGATAAAACCAAAAATTGGTTACATTGTAAATGCATTCTTCCACCACATTTTTGTTCAACAATCATGTTTTTTCTAAACCATTTTTTATTAAAGTAAAGCCCTTTGGGTTTACTTTTGCAATGCCATAAAAACTAGTCGCTTGGAATATGTTATTGTTTGAATTGAAGGCCACATGTTCAACAATTTGTATATTTAATTGATAAAAATGTGGTGTTGTTTGCACCACATTTCCTTGCTAGATACAAATGGAATGGATTGCCCAATGTCAAGGGCTCACTCATGGGTAGAACTTAGGCACCATTATACTTTCTTAGTTTTTCCATTAGAAAGTGGTTCATTAAATAATAAGCAAAGGTCTACTCTCTATATTTTCAAAGAGGTTGCTATAAAGTATTACATATATAGTGGATGATTATATCTAGTATTAGTTGATAAATCCAATATTGCTCAATCAAGACATCTTTAGATCCAACAAGTTTATTGGCTTTGAGTGCAGGCATTGTCTTGCAACTGATATGACATAAGCAGTCAATCACATGTTAGGATCCTTTAGGGTGGTTGTGAGGGTTACTAGTGTGTGAGGCTATGATCTTGATCCCATGAACCTAAGAACCTAAGTTCCTATGTTATAAATGCCTTCTATAGTTGTAAGAAATTTATGTTATAGGTGTTTAACTATGTTATAGGTACCTAATTTATATGCACTTTCTATGGTTATGAAATATATATGTTATATGTGCCTATATTATAGGTATCTAAGTTATAAATACCTTTCATGGTTATAGGGTACTTATATTATAGGCACCTTTAATAGTTGTAGAATACCTACTTATACTTAGGCTGAAGGCTCCTAAGCTCGCATTTCTAGGCTTGCATGTTAGCATCGTTGGGGTTATTGTGAAAAAAATAATTCAAAACATCAATGGACTAAAAACAAACTTAAAAAAGGTTAATTCCTAAATGTATTAATTCATTTTTTAATTTGAATTATTTTACAAACAAATGTTTGGAAAAATAATTTGGTATTGGAGGCGATTGCATGGCATGGTTGCTAGCATGTGAGCCTAAGATCTTGAGCCCATGAACCTAAGTTATAGGATATTTATGGTTATAGGATATTTATATTATATGTATCTATATTACAAGCACTTTTATGGCTATATGATACTTATATTATAGATGTTGTATTATAAATGTATGTGTTATAAGGACCTTTTATAGTTATAGGATATTTATTATGTTATAGGATACTTATGCTATAGGTGTTTATGTTATAAGCACCTTCTATAGTTATATAGGATATTTATTATTATAGATGCCTATGTTAAAAGCACCTTTCATTGTTACAAAGTACTTATATTATAAGTTTGTATATTATAGGTACCTTCAATAGTTGTAAAGTACCTACTTACACCTAGGCTCAAGGCTCACAGGCTTGCATTTCTAAATTCACATGCCATCGTTATTGAATTGCATAGTATGACTTGTACACTAGTTTTCATGTCGCAATGCACTATTTTTCATTGTCTTCTAGGATTTCAAATTTTCAAATCATCATTTATAAAATTATAACCCACTATTTTACAAAAAATGTTTATGAAAATAGATCATCATATCATTTATTGAAAAATTTGAAAAGTTGAGAGAAAAATAACTTCTATAATTGAAATGAGGCATTTTTTGAAAAGACCAATGTATTGTTACAATGTAACAATTCATTCCAAACTTGTAAAACTTCAAAGAAAAGTAGGTTGTAAATGGAATTATTAGCTCTAAATTTTTTCAAAAGGTATATATGTGAAATGAAATCATTAAGTATATTCATTTATATTTTTAGGTAATAAAATTATTTTTAAATTATTATTTTTGATATGTGATTCTATATTAACAATTTTTTTTATGATTAAATTTTTTGGATGTGGTTACATGTAAAAATATTTTGGTAGGCTTTATAAAGAAAATTCAAATATGGAATTATAGATCTGGATTCTTTTCTCTTAGAGTTTTGGCATTCTTTAAACAAATTGTTATTATATGAATGGTTTCAAAATATTTCTTCCATTTTGTCTCCAAATCACCACCTTATTCTTGTGTATTCAAATTTGACCAATAAAAACAAAATAAAATCACTCACAATTTGTCATTAGAAGGATTTTTGGATATTTATGAAGGTTCTTGGGATCCAAACAAAGGCTTTTCATTCTTGAGATAATTTATTTTGGAAAATCAAAATTTCAGTAGACTTTTTATATTAAAAAAAATTAAAGTTAATCTTGAGTCTTTTACAATTTTAAGGTAGAGGGTGGCATTGAATGCAAGAAAAAAGTAAACCATTGATAACTTCTACAAAAAATGAGAATTATTAATTCCATTGTTGAGAATGTTCTAGTAAGCAATTGATATCCTCTATTTATTTTATTTTATTTTAAAAATTGAGTCTAGGAAACGACTTTATATTTTTTCTACTTTCATTGCCTACAATTAATCTTTAGAATTAATCAATTCTTTCTCAGGGTATATTTTTAGCTATTCAATTTGAAATTGAAATAAAAAAATTCTCTCTAATATTTGAAATATTTATCAAAATGACATCCTACAAACATTCACACATAGATTAGGATTATTAGCATCCATCCTAAGAAATTCATGCCAAAATTCCAAATTATCAAGTCAACATAGCTTGTCCAAGTTCACCAAAAGATTAAAGTGAGCTCTTTAGTCCTTTAGGGATTAAAAAGAATTAAAGGTGACTTATTTTTCCACTTCACACATTAAATAAATTTGATAAATATAGGAATTGAACTCCATTCTTCAACCTTAATGTCATGTACTCTCCTACAATAAGCCCAAGTCTCTTTAAATTCAAAACTTTAATTTTTTCAATCTTTTAATATTATTGTTTTAATTTTTTAAATTTATAATAGTCTATAATAATTTATAATGTTTTGAAATTTTAGTAAATCTATGAATTTATATATCAATTTAAATTCTCTATCATTCGTTAGTTGCTCTTAAAAATTTGTGGTGGTTTGTGGCACTATAGGTGACTATTTAAAGTCCAAATGAAGATAAAAGATAGACAAAATGGCTCAAAAGTTGACCTTCAATTGGGAGTGTTCTTCTCTTATCCATTTACCATATTCTTGGGAGCTACTAACTATATTGTCTTTACATTAGGGCCATTTAGCAAAAATTAAATCAAAATTTGAACCTTGGACTTATAACTACAATCTATTTTTTTTAATTATAGAAAAGAACTAATAACTAGTTTATAATTTAATATTCTACACTATTATTTACAGCAAAATATATAAACAAATATAAGGTATTATTTGCATCTACAAAAGATATCACTAATTTTCAAAGCATAATTATTTTGTAATTGAAATGAATTTCCTTCACTTCCTCCTCAACTACTAACAACTCTGAGCAATTTCCAATTTTCATCAAAAAGCCATAAATTACTTTCCAATTCAAAAGAAGACAAGTGCTTTCATCTCTCAAAGAAGAACATCAAAATTTTCATGAATAAAAAATAATAAAATGGGAAAGCATAGAATGAAGGACTTTGGAGGGAATTAATAGATGTCAGATTATTGTAGACTAACAATTTGCGAGACATTAGAAAAAGAATGGAACCTTAAGAATGCTACCAAATCTAGACTAGCAATGCAAATAGAAAAAAGATATATTCTTAAAAATCTTTAAAGAAAAGTAAATTTTAAAAAAGTAAAAAAATAAAACCTCAATCTCACATACATCAGTACATACAACATCCTATATTCAAGTACATATTTGAGCTTGAATGTGAATGGAAACCCTTTAGAGGCCCTATTCTTTTTCTAATGAGGTGGTTGGATAAAGTTGGATTGGGATTGTAGTCTGTAGTGCAACCACGGAAGGAAGATTTTCTCTAGTTCCCACATTGCCATTTCTTATATTGTCAATATTGCCAATGGGATAAAATGCCAAGTTCAGTTTTCAAGGCAGATTTATCACCAATCCATTGGATAGTTAGTAAAGCATTATAATTCATACTGCAAGTCCACTTTCTACACCTTTAGATTTGTGAAAAGTTCAAATATGAACATTTGTGTGATTGATGACCTAATAGACTTGACATTATATCCCATAATGCTCTTACAATAGCCTCCCAACTCTCAACCATTATTTAGTCCATAACATTGTTCATAACATTGCAAAGTTCTTGTATATTACTACTTCTATCCTGAAATAAATCCGGGTTTTCTTAGAAATGGCTAAATTATTGCGAGAGTAGCTCCTATTTTCAAAGGATTGTATAGTTATTATAGCTTCTACTAACCCCTACTAGGTGTAAAAGAATGAAAGTCAATAGTGAAGTAATACATATTGAAAACAGGTGGCTAAATCTTCAAATTTTCCCCCCTTTTTGGAACTGCTCCAGTGGTATTAATTTTGATCAATCTTCAAGCAACATTGGTGTAGTGATGTTCATTGGTGTCCTTCGTGTTCAATTCCAACTATGTCCTATGATTCAAGTTCAAGATATTCTCAAGAAAAGATTTGTAAGTAACAACTTTTGTATAGTTGTGGGTTGAATTCTTTGCCTTTGGTTGATTAGAGGTCGCATTTCAATCTCCTTTGCACGGATTGAATTACTATAAAGTGTATGGAATGTGGTATCTATGGATTCTTTTGCTTTAGGGTGTTCAAACTAGCTTCAGTTGTTGTTGTCCATCAAGTTGTGGAGAGCAAATCTCAAATTTAATTTGGGACAAGTATATTAGGAAACCTTGAATTTATCTGGGATGGAGGAAGTACATCTGTGCAAGCAAGGACCAATATAGCACTGATTTGGGTTCACTGCACCCTGTAATGGTGACCGGTGAGCCGTTTGCAAAAATGCTAGCTAATGGATTCAACGTCGAGTGAAGTTGGACTGAAGCGGGCCATGCTCCCATCTCAGCACTAGCTGACGACAGTTTTCTTCTCGTCACTCTTGCCGTAGGTGATGAAGTAGACCTGTATTAATTCCTGATGAGGACTCTCGTTGCTCCTGATAATGAAATTGTACTGATCAGCTGCAACTCATTAATTCTTGCATTAATTCTTGCATCCTCAATCAACATTGTCAGCCAACAGATCGTGTGTTTCATTCCTAGCCTCCAAGACTCCCCAGCTACTCTTGAAAGCGCAGAGGAAAGACTAAGCTTAGCAGTATTACGACGTGCTTAATTTGTGTGACTCTCAAAACTGAACGGAAAGGAAGCATGCTAACGGGCTCATCAGTCATCACCTTGCTTCAGGACAAACATCGCCAGCCCTGCTCCATATCTAGACTCCCCCTGGTTTTGCCGACACCACTAGTGAAAACCAGAGGGTGTTGAGAAGTCAAGGATGAACTCACCTATAACTTTATTCTCTTTCATTTGAATGAGTGAATGTTCATTAGAAGGAAATTGAGCTGCTTCGCAATGTCGGTGCAATGTAGAGATGATGTGGAGCATCGATGCGATACATCCTGCAGACAATGGCATCTAGATGAGTTCACTGACAGAACGCACGATCAAGGACAGAAAATTACTTGATGTATTCATGAATTCAGCAACGCTCAGATTGATGTGACGTTGGAATTAAAACGTGGTCGACCCTCGAACTCTCGGCTCCTTGTGGGTTCAATTTTTCTTCTCCCAGCAATTTATTTCATTGATTTCGGGCAGAGTTGATTCATAGAAAGTCACCACCACTGGAGTGAGAAAGTTGTTTGCATCTATGGATGCGGATGAAACTTGCAAAATGTGGCTGAATATCGCTTATCCATGCAATTAAAGTGAGGATATTCATTAAAAAAACTTGAGCAATATCATCCCAAGATTTTGAAGGAGGGTGATAATAGGAAAGACTCATAACTACTATTTGTAGGATTTTTTTGTTGTGTTTTGGTTTAGTGATTATGAAGAGTGTTTTTTTAAGAAAATAGAGAAAGAAAAGAAGCATTTAGTTGTGGATTGTTACCTATGAGGATGAAACATACAATAATTTTGAAAGGAAGAGAACTCAAAGAATGTAAGATCTCCAAGAGAATAGGTGTTTTGACATTTAAGCTTGTAAAAAGTAAAAAATAATTTAAACTGACATAAAAAAAAATTTGACAATTTTTAACAACTCTAGAAGAATGCATCAAAAGGCTCTTGTTTTGGATACATTCATCAAAATGATCTTTTCTTAATCTTAACCCAACTAATGAAATGAAGTACACTAGGTCAAGTCTAGTCCAATTTTGAAAATTATAAAAAAAATAAAAAATCCTCGTTGCAATTTGAACTTTGGACCTATGAGTTTATGATCACACTCTAGAGACTCCTCTACACCAACTCAATCTATTACCCCATTTAAGAGTTCACCTTCATCAAAAAAATTCTCCTGGCTCTTTTTCTTGACGCATATTTCAACATTCAACTAAAGGTCAATGGCAAACAACTAAATATCATGACAAATATAATTCTGCTTATATTTTTATGACACAGATTTTTAAACCTACTATAGTCAAAGAAGCCTTATCAAGCTTTGATTCTCACCAATGGCAAAAAGCAATGAATCAAGAATATAATTCATTAATTCAAAATGGAACGTGGCAATTTATAGATCCGCCACCCAAATGCTCTATTATTTTCACCAAGTGGATATTCCGTTGCAAATATAAGTCTGATGGAACCTTGACTTGATATAAAAAATGACATTTTTGCGACTTTTACTTGCATGGGGAATTTCATTAAAATGGCAATTATTCTGTGACTTTGGCATTTTCAGAGTTCAGACCAAATGGTCTGAACTCTACTAGCGTCCTAAATTTTTGAAATCTATACCATTATTAGATATCTAAAGTCTAAGAAATATGTAGATTTTTAAACCGATTGGTCTGAATTCTACATATTTTCTAGATTTAATACATCTAATAGTGGTATAGAGTTCACAAATCTAAGACACTAATAGATTTCAGACCGCCTGGTCTGAACTATGGAAATGGCACACTGTGAAAATGGCACATGGAATATTGTCATTTTAATGAAATTCCCTATTTGCCCTAACAACTCTTCTTGATTACCGTATCCATCCGGGTGTCCATCAACTAAATGTTACTACAGCATTCTTGTAGAGATTGTTGAAAGAAGCTATTTATACCAACCAACCAGAAGGATTTGTCAAAAGTGGTCATGAATTTATAGTTTGTCATTTATTAAAATCCTTATATGGCCTTAACTAATCAACTTGGGAATGGTATGAAATTTTGGACTCTATTGTCCTTAGTAATAGCTTCATCAATTGCAAATTTGATCATAATGTCTATATTAAGCAATCAAATTCTTTCCTTATTATTATAGAAATATATATTGACAATACATATTTCAAATGGCCTCCAATATTTATGTTTTCATAAAATTATACTTTCCCAACACTTCTCTATGACTAATAATCAAGAAATTCTCTTGGGAGATCTCACCGTGACAAACAAAACAAACAAACAAAACAAACATGCTGTATTAATACAAGAGATGTATAGATAAACCATGCTTATGTCTTTGGAATCCCTCTGCATGCGCATGCTACATAGCTATCACACAATATCTAAAGTCCCATGAGCTTGGAAAGCCTGGAGATTCCTCCCACGAGACTCTCCAGCCAGCTTCCTCGCTGGTGTTACGAACGCTTCACGGCTCCTTCCCAAGTCCGCCTTAATTCAATGCTTCGGTATAATGTAGACTTGGATACGTGGGCCTGGAAGTCTGGAACATGTAATTAAGGAGGTTTCGGGATTGCAAACAAGTCATCGCAATCCACACATAGCCGTTTCAGATTCATCGTTGCGTCACGCTAACGCTGTTAATATATTCTAGCTCTTCACAAAGCACTCACTCTGCACAACTGCACAGTTGAATTGGGTTTTCTTTTAGACTAGCCATCTGCCAGACAGTGGTGGTTCGATTGGATAGTAATTAAGATTGCCGTAGCGCTGCAAAGAGTGCACGGGATTTTCTCTGGTTCGGACCGCGCACAAAAATTCGACTCCTTCTCGTTTCTAATTCGTGTTGCCGGCAATAGGGAAACTCGTACCTCTGGTATCTGTAGTTTCCTGTTTCCAGCTTTAATTTCCCTGAGTTTTGTATTTCCCTGATTTTTCTTGTTCCGAGTGCTAATTCATTTGGACAGCTAGCTTCTGACTAGATCAGAACAAATGCAGTCCTGGGTTGGTTTGTGTGAACGAGCCATCATACAATCAACATATGTTCCAACAAGTTCGATATAACACTTTTCTTGGTGCATTGGAATCTAGAGCTTCAACAATCGAAAATAGATTCCAGAAAATGGGAAAACGAAAGAAGATGATTTAATTGTCTATTGAAATGATACAGAACTTTCTGAACAGCAAAAGAGGCAATTAGTTCAGCCGGGTGACGACTGTCCCTCCCATACGTTACATAATTCTGCTTCTGCTGCAGCTAGTTCACCGCTCACCATGCACCATGCACCAAACCATCCCGGCCATGATCTTCCTATTCAAGAGGAATATCATTGATTTGCACCCATTTATTTGAAAATTCCAATTAACTACCAAGCTCAATCCTAGTTAGTTAATTGAGCTCCTCATACATATCATATATCTCCACTAGTCTGACGAGAACTGGAATCTGTTGTATTGCGTTCCCGGAGGTCCCGCAGTCTGGCACGCACCGATGGCACTTAGGTCGAAAGAAATCTGAATTGCTCCTGGGGCGTTACACGCCAATCCGACTTGACAGGCGATCACAGAGCGCACGTCGCCGGTGACATTCGACAAGATGACCGACTCGAACGTCGTGGTATTGTCGATCGCAAAGAAAGTGACGTTCGAATTCCGATTGACATCCAAGTACCCTATCGAAGGTGCAAAAGTGCTGCAATTCTTGTCCGGGTACGGAAAAACGGTGACGGAACGGATGCTGTCGCAGTACACCAGTGCTGGGAGCAGCAGCAAGAAGCCCACAACCACCGAGATCTTCAGGAGGGAGCCCATGGTGTTGAATTGATCGAATTCGAAACACTCGTGAATTCAAGCACTGAATAGCTAGAAGGCGGTCGATGCAGCAGCTTGGAAGAGTAATGATACGAGTTGATGGCAATTGATGTTTGAAGCCTTCGGATTTGCAGTTAGACTCCTTTCGATGCAGCTTGGAATTGAGGAGTCATATGAGTCGATGGCAATTGATGTTTGAAGCCTTCGGATTTGCAGACTCCTTTATACGTAGCTTCGTTTCATTTGGCAAGCTCGATCGGCACTTTGGCGCTAGCGCGCCTAGCTTGATGATTTCACCAACGGCAGTAAAGTCCGCGCACGTATTCGCGTTGGAAGTGAGCTGAAGCTTGTCTGCAACGAAACGAAAGTGCGTAGGTCGCAACGGGGCATCACCCGGGGAAGAATGGGGAAATAGGGGTGGCGTGAGCCCTGCGCCTCCCGGGCTCCACAGTTCAAGTGTGGGTTATAAGGTCGTTGAAATTTTGCATTATACATTTTAACTTTAAAGTTTTTTTTATCATTGATTTGGAAATAAAGAATTTTTTAATTATCAAAATTTTTTAATGTGATTTTATTTATTTATTTAAGTATTAAGTACAAGAAAGTATATGGTAGTAGAAAAAATTGAATCATTAATAGGTCTTAGATGGAATTAGAACACAAATAGAAATCTCCATTGTATTCAAAAGTTATAGAAGATCAATAATTTTTAGGAAATATAAGTAGTTGTTGGTCTTTTTAGTTTTTTGATTAACCAATCAAATACAAATTCTTTTTTTTATTGACTAATGCTACACCTAATTTAAATTTGAATGCAGTTCTACTCCTGAGCAATTGAAGTACAAGGTTCTATGAACTAAATTTTTAGATTTATTAAAAAGTCCACAACCATCAAATGTCAAAAACTTATACTATATTTGGTGTACTGTAAAATTGCCTCTTTTAATATCACTATGATCCAACTATGTCATGATAAATGCTTCTTTATCATTTGCATCAAGATGTGGTTTAATTCCTAAAGGATTTTAACAACATTTTCACCAAAAATGCTCCAAAATTGGCATCTCTAGTACAAGTACCAAATTTAAAAAAACAAACATTTTTGGACATATCTAACCATAGGATCTTACATAACTTTAGTTTGAAAAGATGTGAAAAAAATTTCAGAAATTTTCACTATTTAGATTGCAAGATATTAGTGTTTGAAGTAACAAAAATCCTTTTTTTGTCCTTGCAAAAAATCGGGTAGCTGCACTTCACAAGGTCAGATCATTATGAATGAATGTCCAAAATGGTAGTTATTCTTTGGATCCATTCTTTAAAGCAAGTTGGCTGCATGCTTGAAAATTTTCAAATCATTTGAAATTGTACAACATATAAAAAAAATAGAAAGTAGAAAATAATTCCAATGGTTGTAATGTTGTAATAAACCATCTATGCTTAATGTTTTTATTTTTTCCAAAAATATTGAAAATTGAGTTAAATAAAGGACTTCAAAGTTTATTTTAGAATATAGATTCCATAACTACCTACAAACTATCTACAACTAAAACTCCTCATAACTTTCATCTCATTAATTAAAATGAAATGATTAAAAGCTATTCATATATAAATAAATCTAGAGAACCAATTTCAATTTTTTATTTTTTTAAAAGCAATTTTTAAAGAAGATTTTTTGTTGCCCGAACTGTCCACCGAATGTTGAAAATTACATATCATAGAATAACTTTTTAACCATCTAGTCAAAAGTTATGAAAATTGTTGTGCCTTAAAGTTACTCCTTAGGCACATGTTTTGTAGAATTTTCAAAGAAAAGAAATAAAAACTCCATTTGTAGTGAACTTCCCAAAATCACTATGATGCCAGAAATCGGTGTTTGGACCTTTAGGGGTTCATCTTTGAATCTTTGAAGTAGACCTTAAATACATTTCAATACATTTTAATTTATTTTTTACATTGAATTTGAGTCAATCTTTTCTTAAAAGTGTACCGAGGTGTTTCCAAGGTCTACCTCAAAGTCTCAAACACTCCTCAACACATTTTTACTTTTCTCATTGAATCTAAATCAAAATAAAAAGTTTAAAGTGAGTTGAAATGTGCATGAAGGTGTACTTGAGGTCAACCTCAAGCACACCTCAACACACTTGTAATTTTATCATTATATTTGAATCAAAATACAAAATAATTCTTCCCCTTCATCGTTTATAAATCTCTTCTTCATACAATCTTGCCTGCTATCATTACACCTTCAAACTGACAAGATCAAGTAGCAATAAAGCTCGACAAAACATATCAGTTAAAAGAAAATATAAGTAGTCAACCAACATAGTGGAGACTATCTGCTATCATTACACCTTCAAACTGACAAGATCAAGTAGCAATAAAGCTCGACAAAACATATCAATTAAAAGAAAATGTAAGTAGTCAACCAACATAGTGGAGACTACGTCCTATAGTTCTAGAGCCATTTGTGTTGTAATAGGGCTCCTTCTGCCCCTAACCAGATTTAAGCTCAACCATATGTTTATGGCCAGCCAAGCCCTAGTCTAGATTAGCCAGCTTTGCTTTTTTTTAGGTGGCAATGCTTTCATAAGCAGGCACTTCCACACAAAAACAAAAACAAGAGTTCAAGATCCACTAGAACAATATAGAAGAAGAATTCCTAGGTGGTAACTTCTTCTTCTTCTTTAGAGAAGATAGCATAGCCTTGTCTTCCCATCTTTCTTGTAGCTTCCTTTGATAATCTATCAATACTAGCAAAGAAAAAGCCAGGTGGATTACTTAGTTGGGATAATTAGTTGATTGATTCCACAAAGTATTTATATTGTTTTGGGTTTATACATTGTACATCCTTGATGATTTCTACCATAACTTTAGAAGCATAGAGCCAATGGATTTGAGAATTAGAAGGGGAGATGTACAACACCTTCCATATTGTATTTGTTATTTTTTGAATAATTTTAAAAATAATTTTTATTTAAATGATAATTTTGCTAATTTGTTTGACATTAGGTAGATACATGCTTTTTGGAACTTTGGAATACCCTAAAACTAAAGATCCAAGGGCGATCTTTGAGGGTGAAGTTTGTACTTTTGATGGAAAGTGACCATGTAAGAAGCACCTAAACATGGTAAATATGGTCCTATCTAGCTACATGCAAATACAACTCCCTTGCATGTATAAAGATCATAAGGTAATTAGGCTTCGTTTCTATCATAAAGTCTTTCATCTCTACAAAAATTTTAAGAATGGCTACTTTTCAAGGATTTTTAATTTTAATTTTTCTATTTATTGATGATTTAAATGCCATTTCTATCCATTTTCTTGAAATTTTGCACTTTCTTAGTTTTTCAATTTTAGAAACTATTTTAGCCTTCATCTTTCTAAGGTATAATTTTTTGAGATCTAAATGTTAGTCTTTTTAATTGAATTTTTTATTTTAAAAGATTTTTTTAAAATTTACTAGTACTAATCCAAAATGCAACAAATTGTACAAGTGTTTTATAAAATCACATTGCTCACACATACAAGCCAACAAAAACCATAAGCTTTCTAAATTTTTTTCAAAAGTTGAATGTTCTTCCATGTAAATATTTAATTACGTTCTTAAATGAAGGGACATAATTATACATGCAATTACTAGATACTCACCCATAGAAGACAACATCTAATCCAATAAGTTTATTTCCTCTTGCTACAATTTAGATGTACAAACCATCTATACTAACAAAGATTGATAATACAATAGCCATGACATACATTTTTATACCCTAGATTGTCAACTCAATTTTTTATCATAAAAAATTAGAACTTCAAAATTAATAGTATAGAAGTTCTTACACAAGTTTTAAATTAAGAAAATTCAAGGACAAAAATCTAGTCGAGAAAGTTTCAAGAATTTTTTTCTTCACTTTAAATGTAACAATCTTTCAATCTACAAGGTCAAAGTTTTTGAAATTAAGGCCTTGGTAACTTGAAGGATTAACTTATAATTTATTTTTGAAATATTTAAATTTTGAATAGACTTTTTATATAAACAATTTAAAAAAAAAGTTGATCCTCTAAATTTCTTAAAGTGGTATGAATGAAAGAAAACACTAAACTCCTAATAACTTTTACAAAAAATTGAGAATTATTAATTTCAATGTTGAGAATGCTCTTAAAGCAATTGGTATCCTTGATTTTTTTTTTCATTTGAAAATTTTCAAAATTGAGTTCAAAAAATGACTTAACCCCTAAAGGAAAAAACTACGTTTTTGGCAACATAGTAATTTTGGGTAGCTCACTGTGAATGAAATTTTTATTCTTTTTTGCTGAAATTTTCATACAACATTTTCTAAGGAGTAGCTTTAAGGCTTGACAATTTTCATAAATTTTGACTACATGGTTAAAAAGTTATTGCATGATATGTCATTTTCATTTTCATTGAAAATTAGAACTACCCGCAAACTAGAACTCTTAAACTCCTCATTACTTTCATCTCATTAATCAAAATGGAATGATTCAAAGCTTCCCACTCATATATAAATCTAGAAAACCAATTTCAATATTTTATTTTTTTAGAAAATGATTATTAAAGAAGTTTTTTGAATTGCTTGGACAGCCCATTGAGTAATGAAAATGACATATCATGCAAGAACTTCTTAACCATATAGTCAAAAGTTATGAAAATTATCAGGCCTTAAAGCTACTCCTCAGAAAAATGTTGTAAGAAAATTTTTGCAAAAAAGAATAGAAATTCCATTTGTAGTGAGTTGCCCAAAATTGCTATGTTGCTAAGAAACACAGTTTAATATATTAGAGGTTAATATTTTTGTTTCTACCTTCCTTGCTTGCAAAATGAAACCCTTCCCAAATTTCACCTCATTATTTGAATTTAAATGGTTCAAATGTTTTCAAGTAGGTATCAATCTACAAAATTAATTAATTTTTTTTTTTAAATAATATTTTCATTGTTTATTTTGACATTGAAATCAAAAATACCTCTCTAATATTTGCAATATTTATTAGAATGACAAGCAACAAACCTTCACATATAGATTAGTATTATTAGCATCCATCCTATAAATTTCATGCAAACATTCCAAATCATCAAGTCAACATAGCTTGTCCAAGTTCTCCCAAATACCAAAGTGGGCTCCTTAGTCTTTAAATTTCAGACATTTAGGACAAGTATACATTTCAAATTGTGTAGCCTAATCTATTGGTAAAAGTGCCATAGTTGCAAAATGACTACCATTTTAATGAAATTCCCTATTTAGTTTCTATTTTAATTTTTAAAATAAAAATAAAAAATTTTCATTGCAATTTAAACTTTGGACTTATGAGTTTATGATCATGCTCTCTAAATTTTCTAATTAATGATAGACACAAAGCATTGGATTTACACCATCACTTTTTCACACTCTTGTATACAATTATGAAGAAAATCGTGTCATCTTACTACGTTTGGTGTGGTAAGGATACTTACGCCTAGACTGCGCGTATGACACGTAGTGCACCAGATTTTCTTTGGTTCGGATCTCGCAGAAAACTTCAACTCCTGCTCGTTGATAATTCGCAATAGGAAACTGGTACCTCTGGTATGCGTAGTTTCCCTGTTTGCCGCTTCAATTTGCCTGATTAATCTTGTTCCGAGTGCTAATTCATTTGGACAGCTAGCTTCTGACTAGATCAGAACAAATGCAGTCCAGGGTTGGTTTGTGCGAACTAGCCATCGTACAATCAACATGTGTTTCAACAAGTTTGTTTCTCTTTGCAACCACTTCCAAGTAATCGTCCGTAGTGACAGAGATTGATAATTTTGATACACACTTCAATTTACAAGTCAATTCGAAATTCCACTTCATCGTGTACAAGATGGAGCACTGCATCCCTTTTTCCAATGCATTTTCTGGTCACTAACCAATCAAAGAACAGAACGTTTACCACTGACAATTTGGCCCTTCAATCTGATAACTTTTGCATTCAAGATTGAAATAACACTTTTCTTGGTGCATTGGAATCTAGAGCTTCAACAATAGAAAATAGATTCCAGAAAATGGGAAAACGAAAGAAGATGATTTAATTGTCTATTCAAATGACAAGAAACTTTCTGAACAGCAAAAGAGGCAAACTGTCCCTCCCATAAGTTACATAATTCTGCTTCTGCTTGCAGCTAGTTCACCGCTCACCATGCACCATGCACCAAACCATCCCGGCCATGATCTTCCTATTCAAGAGGAATATCATTGATTGCACCCGTTTATTTGAAAATTCCAATTAACTACCAAGCTCAATCCTAGTTAGTTAATTGAGCTCCTCATACATATCATATATCTCCACTAGTCTGACGAGAACTGGAATCTGTTGTATTGCGTTCCCGGAGGTCCCGCAGTCTGGCACGCTCCGATGGCACTTAGGTCGAAAGAAATCTGAATTGCTCCTGGGGCGTTACACGCCAACCCGACTTGACACGCGATCAGAGAGCGCACGTTGCCGGTGACATTCGACAAGATGGCCGACTCGAACGTCGTGGTATTGTCCATGGGATTCGCCCAGAAAGTGACGTTCCCGGTGCCGTTCAAATTCTGACTGAGCTCCACATACCCCACCGAAGGTCCATCTGCAGTGCTACAATTCTTGTCCGGGTACGGTAAAAGGCTGACGGAACGGTCGCAGTACACCAGTGCTGGGAGCAGCAGCAAGAAGCCCACAACCACCGAGATCTTCAGGAGGGAGCCCATGGTGTTGAATTGATCGAATTCGAAACACTCGTGAATTCAAGCACTGAATAGCTAGAAGGCGGTCGATGCAGCTTGGAAGAGTAATGATATGAGTTGATGGCACTTGATGTTTGAAGCCTTCGGATTTGCAGACTCCTTTATACTTAGCTTCGATTCATTCGGCAAGCTCGATCGTCTAGCTTGATGTGTTTCCCAATGGCAGTAAAGTCCGCGCACGTATCCGCGTTGGAAGTGAGCTGAAGCTTGTCTGCAACGAAACGAAAGTAATGCACGGTGAAAGTAATGCACGGCGAAGGTCACAATGAGCCGCCATCCATTACCCGGGGATGAATGGGGAAATGGGTGTGGCGTGAGCCCTGCGCCTCCCCGGGCACCTTTTGGCAGGGTAGACACCCCAGTCACTCCATTAAGTCAATCACACTCTTTTAATGACTTGGGAGATTTAAGGTGGGTACACCTAAAACCGCCACTAATTGCTACTGAACCCATTTTCTAATATTGGATTGGTAAAAATTTCATATGTTCTTGTTGGCAAGTGAAAGGAGGTTCCAACGCACCAGAGAACGTGGCATTTGGATACTGTATGCAAAAGTTATGAAGGAACAAAGTTTGGTTCTGAAAGCATTTCTTCCACATAGGTACAGAACTGATTTTGGAGATGTACGTATGGTATAGATGGCGGTTTAAGGTCAGTGGCACATTTGGGTGGACCTACCTTAAGTTGTTTCAACAGTTCAAGTGTGGGTTATCAAGGTCGTTGAAACTTTGCATTAAATATTTAAATTTAATTTTTTTTTTATCATGAAAAATTGATTTGAAAATAAATAATTTTTCTGATTATTTTATTTATTTTATTTTTTAAATATTAAGCACAAAAAGGTACATGGTAGAAGAAAAAATTGAATCATTCGTAGGTCTTAGATGGAATTAGTACACAAAGATTTCAATGATGAGATTGCTCTAACAATGAAAGTTATCCTTGGGAAACTTTTTGTTTAAAAAAATGTAAATATTGAGTTGAGAAATGAATCCTATTAATTATTTCTTCATTTTAAAACAATGTTGTCACTGCCTCCAAACAATATGCTCCATAACTTTTACATCATTAATTCAAATAGAATGAATGGAAGCTTTGTATGTAAACAAAAATGCAATCTAAGAGATAATGAGATATTACTAAATAATTCAAAAACTAAAAGTCGTAATACAAATAGGTATAAATATGTAAAAGAATACATTTATAAACAATGATTTTAGAAATTTTTGTCGTATTCAAAAGTTATAAAAGACCAATAATCTTTAGAAAATGTAAGACAATGGTTGATTATCCTTCTATATTTTGATTAACCAACTAAGTGCAATTTTTTTTATTAACTAATGCTACACCTAATTTAAAATTTGAATGCAACTTTACTTTTGAACAACTGAAGTGCAAAGTTCCATGAACTAAAGTTTTAGATCTAATAAAAAGTCCTCAACCATTGAATGTCAAAAACTTCTTCGACAATTGGTGTATACTAAAATCACCTCCTTTAATGTCACCATAATGAAACCATGTCATGATAAAAGTTTCTTTATCATTTGCATCAAGATGTGGTTTAATCTTTGAATCTTTGAGGTGGACCTCAAGTACACCTCAACACACTTTAAGTTATTTTTCTCATTGAATTTGAATCAATTTTTTTTAAAAGTGTGTTGAGGTCTACCTCAAAATCTCAAACAAACACTCCTCAACACACTTTACTTCTCTCATTGAATGTAAATAAAAATAAAAAATAAAAAATGAATTGGAATGTGCATAAACATGTACTTGAGGTCAATGACAAGCACACCCATGGTTGTCATACTGGACAAGTTACTATTCATTTCTTGTCCTGTAGGACAAGTTACTATTCATCAAATGTACCTCTCAAGTACATTTGATGAATAGTAACTCATCCTACAGGACGAAAAATGAATAGTAACTTGTCAAGTATGACAACCATGAGCACCCTCATCACACTTACAATTTTCTCATTAAACTTAAATCAAAATGCATAGTAGTTATTTCCTTTCATTGCTCATGAATCTCTTCATACTCTACAATCTTGCCTCCTATCATTGCACCTACAAATTGACAAGATCAAGCAATAATAAAACTCAACAAAACATATTAGTTAAAAAAAAATGTAGATAATCAACCAATATAGAGGGGAAGATGTTCTATATTTTCCAGGGCTATTTGTGCTATGATAGAGCCTCTTTTGTTCCTAATTGGATTTGTGCTCAACCACATGTTTGAGCCTTACCAGGCCTTAGCTCGGATCAGCCAGCTTTGTTTTTAATAGGTGGCAATGCTCTCATAAGCTAACACTTATACACAAGAGCAAAATTAAGAGTTCAAGATTCACTAAAGGTGTATGGAAGAAAAATTCACAAGTAGTGGCTGCCTCTTCTTTCTTTAGAGATAATAGGATAGCCTTGTCTTCCCATCTTTCTTTGATAGCTTACTTTGATAACCTATCAACACTATAAAAAAAGCAAGGTAGATTAGTTAGTTGGATTAATTAGTTGACTCATTCTACAAAGCATTTGTACTGTTTTGGCTTTATACATTGTACATTCTGGATGGTTTTTACCATAACTTTAGAAGCATAGAGCAAATGGATTTGAAAGTTCAAAAGGAAGAAGTACAACACCTTTAATATCGTATTTGTACTTTTTTGAATAATTTAAAAAAATAATTTTAATTTAAATGTTATTTTGCTAATTTGTCTAACATTAGGTTAATATGTGCTTTTGGGAACTTTGGAGTACCCTAAAACTAAAGATCTAGGAGTAATCCTTGAGGATCAAGTTCATACTTTTGATGGTAAGTGACTATGCAAGAGCTAGGCACCTAAACCACGGTTGTCATATTGGATGGAATCTCATTATTCACAGACAGAATCGGACCGATTACAGTTGACCGGCTGCGAACTTCAGAGGCTTATAAATGAGATGTTTTTAGGCATCTACAATTTTATAAGCCTCTGAAGTTCACAGCCGGTCAACCCTAATCAGTCCGATTCTGTTTGTGAACAGTGAGATTCCGTCCGATATGACAACTGTGACCTAAACATAGTAAATATGGTCCTATCTAGCTACGTGCAACTACAACTCCCTTGCAAGTGTAAAGATCCCAAAGTAGTCAAACTCCATTTCTATCATAAAGTCTTTCATCTCTACAAAATTCTTAAGAATGGATAATTTTCACCCGGGGGGGCAATACAAAGGAAGTTCATAGGTGAGGAGCAACCAAACCCTAACTACCCATTTCTACTTTTCCTAATTACTTTTTAATAAACTATAATTTCAACCTACAACTTTGAGCTTTGTTTAACAATGTCTATAGGTTTCTATTGCCAAAAATTTCAATCCTAAATAACATGTGATATATTGTTTAAAAAGGATTGAAAAATGAACTAAAATGGCATGTTTTTCAACTAAAATATTTATAAAGATCACATGAAGATGACTATTGTATCAATATTTAGCCAAAATAAACTTTTAGTAGAAAGCTATTTTATAGAATTTTTTTTTTATTTTTCAATTTTTTTTTCTTATATAATATAGGGATGTGAAAGTTATTTTTATCTTTACAGTGTATCTTTTTGCTTCTAAAATTTGTAACTAATTGTTATTAACATAAAAAAATACCGATAATTCAGAACATAAACTTTCAAAGTAGGAAAATCTATTCATATTTTTCTTTTAGAAAAAAATAAAATTTTAGGATATAATATAGGGGGTCTAAAATTTGGTTGCTCCTCACCCATGAACTTCCTTTGTAGTGCACTCCTCGGGAATTTTCAAAGAATTTTTGTTTTAGTTTTTCTATTTATCAATGATTTAAATGCCATTTCTATCCATTATCTTAAGATTTTGCACTTTCTTAGTTCTTTAAGTTTAGAAATTAATTTAGCCTTGATCTTTCTAAAGTATAGTCTTTTTGAGATCTAAATGTTAGTCCTTTTAAATTGAATCTTTTATTTTTAAGTATCTTTTAAAAATTTTAAAGTACTAACTTAAAAATGCAACAAATAGTATAAATATTATGTAGAATCACATTGCTTTCATGTATTAGTCAAGAAAAAACATAAGCTCTTTAAAGATTTTTCAAAAGTTGAATGTTCTTCCATGTTAATATTTAATTACATTCATAAATGAAGGGACACACATGCACTTATTAGATATGCACCCATAGAAGACATCCTCAAATCCAATAAGTTTGCCGTTGATACAATTTAGATGTACAAATCATCTATAGTGACAAAGATTGAAATTAATTCTAAAAGCCAGGATACACACTTTTTTACCCTAGACTCTCAGCTCAATTTTTGAACATAAAAAATTAGAACTTCAAAATTAATAATACAAAAGTTTTAAGTTAAAAGGATTCAAAGACCAGGTCAAAGACAAAAATCTAGTCAAGAAAGTTTCAAGAATTTTTTTCTGTTCACTTTAACCCCTAATTGTCCCTTCGGGAGACAAATTGGATTTTGGGCAGGTACCTACGGGTTGAAATTTTATTATGATTTTTTGAAACTTTTTTTGAAGATAGAAAAACTGATGAGCTTTGTGGGAATATAATTTTTTTCACATTTGGTGCCTGGACCAAATAAGCTCAAAATAGGGGACAAGAGGCAATCTGGGCAGCAAAAAAAATTTGTAAAATTTTGAATTTTTTTTTTGAATTTTTTTCTCTTGTAGATTATATTTTTGTCTACGTAGTAAGCTTTGATTCATTCCATTTGGACTTATTATGAGAACGTTATGGACAATCTTGTTTTTCGGGTAGTTAGGGCATCTTTCTGAAGAAATAACTTATAGAATTCATTTCTGAATGCAATTTTTACAATTTTTTTGAAGAAAAAATTTTCCATGATTTTGTTTGCTTGCTAGAACAATCTCACCATTGGGATGAATGCATTATAATTCCATATTAAAGACATTAATAATTTAGATTTCCTTCTTTCTCATACCTATTTCTACTTAACAATTTTTTTAAGCATGAAAATTAACTTTTTTTTTTAAAAAAATTTCTCCCTAAACTCTCAACTCAAGTTCACACAATAAGGATTTAAAGCTCAAAATTCTATAGTGCAAAAAGCTCAAAATTCTGTAGTGCAAAAAGTTCAAAGTCAAATAATCCAGTCCCGCAAGGTACTGAAAAAATTGTATCTTTTCACTTTAAACGCAAATATCTTTTAATCTATTTTGGAAATATTTAAATTTTGAATAGACTTCTCATATAAACAATTTAAAAAAAAAGTTGATCCTCTAAATTTTTTAAAGTGGTATGAATGAAAGAAAACACTAAACTCCTAATAACTTTTACAAAAAATTGAGAATTATTAATTTCAATGTTGAGAATGCTCTTAAAACAATTGAGTGTTGTTTTTATTTGAAAATTTTCAAAATTGAGTTCAAAAAATGACTTAACCCCTAAAGGTAAAAACTACGTTTTTTTGGCAATATAGTAATTTTGGATAGCTCACTGTGAATGAAATTTTTATTCTTTTTTGCTGAAATTTTTATGCAACATTTTTCCAAGAAATAGCTTTAAGGCTTGACAATTTTCATAACTTTTGACTACATGATTAAAAAGTTATTGCATGATATGTCATTTTCATTTTCATTGAAAACTAGAACTACCCGCAAACTAAAACTCCTCGTTACTTTCATCTCATTAATCAAAATGGAATGATTCAAAGCTTCCCACTCATATATAAATCTAAGAAACCAATTTCAATTTTTTATTTTTATAAAAAATGATTATTAAAGAAGTTTTTTGAATTGCTTGGGCAGCCTACTAAGTAATGAAAATGACATATCATGCAATAACTTCTTAACCATGTAGTCAAAAGTTATGAAAATTGTCAGGCCTTGAAGCTACTCCTCGGGAAAATGTTGTAAGAAATTTTTTGCAAAAAAGAATAGAAATTCCATTTGTAGTAAGTTGCCCAAAATTGTTATGTTGCTAAGAAACACAGTTTAATGCTTTAGAGGTTAATATTTTTGTTTCTACCTTCCTTGCTTGCAAAATGAAACCCCTCCTAACTTTTACCTCATTATTTGAATTTGAATGGTGAAAATATTTTCAAGTAGGTATCAATCTACAAAATTAATTAATTCTTTCTTGGAATAATATTTTCATTGTTTGTTTTGACATTGAAATCAAAAAAATCTCTCTAACATTTGCAATATTTATAAGAATGACAAGCAAAAAACCTTCACACATAGATTAGTATTATTAACATCCATCCTATAAATTTTATGCAAACATTCCAAATCATCAAGTCAACATAGCTTGTCCAAGTTCTCCCAAATACCAAAGTGGGCTCCTTAGTTTTTAGATTTCAGACATCTAGGACAAATATACATTTCAAATTGTGTAGTCTAATCTATTGGTAAAAGTGCCAAAGTTGCGGAATGATTACCATTTTAATGAAATTTCCTATTTAATTTCTATTTTAATTTTTAAAATAAAAATAAAAAAAATTCATTGCAATTTGAACTTTGGGCTTATGAGTTTATGATCATGTTCTCTAGATTTTCTAATTAATGATAGATAGAAAGCATTGAATTTACACCATCACTTTTCCACACTCTTGTATACAATTATGAAGAAATTCGTGTCATCTTACTACGTTTGGTGTGCTAAGGATACTTACGTCTAGACTCCACGTATAACACGTAGTGCTGCAAGGAGTGCACCAGATTTTCTCTAGTTCGGATAGCACACAAAACTTCAACTCCTACTCGTTGATAATTCGCAATAGGAAACTGGTACCTCTGGTATGTGTAGTTTCCCTGTTTGCCGCTTCAATTTGCCTGATTTTTGTTGTTCCGAGTGCTAATTCATTTGGACAGCTAGCTTCTGACTAGATCAGAACAAATGTAGTCCAGGGTTGGTTGTGCGAACGAGCCATCATACAATCAACATGTGTTCCAACAAGTTTGTTTTTCTTTGCAACCACTTCCAAGTAACCGTCCGTAGTGACAGAGATTGATAATTTTGATACACACTTCAATTTACAAGTCAATTCGAAGTTTCACTCCATCGTAATTATACAAGATGGAGCACTGCATCCCTTTTTCCAATGTATTTTCTATTGGTCACTAACGAATCAAAGAACACGTTTACCACTGACAATTTGGCCCTTCAATCTGATAACTTTTGTATTCAAGTTCGATATAACACTTTTCTTGGTGCATTGGAATCTAGAGCTTCAACAATCGAAAATAGATTCCAGAAAATGGGAAAACGAAAGAAGATGATTTAATTGTCTATTCAAATGACAGAAAACTTCTCTCAACAGCAAAAGAGGCAATTAATTCAGCCGGGTGACGACTCTCCCTCCCATAAGTTACATAATTCTGCTTCTGCTTGCAGCTAGTTCACTGCTCACCATGCACCATGCACCAACCATCCCGGCCATGATCTTCCTATTCAAGAGGAATATCATTGATTTGCACCCATTTATTTGAAAATTCCAATTAACTACCAAGCTCAATCCTAGTTAGTTAATTGAGCTCCTCATACATATCATATATCTCCATTAGTCTGACGAGAACTGGAATCTGTTGTATTGCGTTCCCGGAGGTCCAGCAGTCTGGCACGCTCCGATGGCACTTAGGTCGAAAGAAATCTGAATTGCTCCAGGGGCGTTACACGGCAACCCGACTTGACACGCGATCACAGAGCGCACGTCGCCGGTGACATTCGACAAGATGACCGACTCGAACGTCGTGGTATTGTCGATCGCAAAGAAAGTGACGTTCGAATTCCGATTGACATCCAAGTACCCTATCGAAGGTGCAAAAGTGCTGCAATTCTTGTCCGGGTACGGAAAAAGGGTGATGGAACGGATACTGTCGCAGTACACCAGTGCTGGGAGCAGCAGCAAGAAGCCCACAACCACCGAGATCTTCAGGAGGGAGCCCATGGTGTTGAATTGATCGAATCCGAAACACTCGTGAATTCAAGCACTGAATAGCTAGAAGGCGATCGATGCAGCAGCTTGGAAGAGTAATGATATGAGTTGATGGCAATTGATGTTTGAAGCCTTCGGATTAATTTGCAGCTAGACGTACTCCTTTCGATGCAGCTTGGAATTGAGGAGTCATATGAGTTGATGGCAATTGATGTTTGAAGCCTTCGGATTTGCAGACTCCTTTATACGTAGCTTCGATTCATTTGGCAAGCTCGATTGGCACTCTGGAGCTGGCGCGCCTAGCTTGATGATTTTAGCAACGGCAGTAAAGTCCGCGCACGTATCCGCGTTGGAAGTGAGCTGAAGCTTGTCTGCAGCGAAACGAAAGTACTGCACGGCGAAAGTCACAATGAGCACCGCCATCCATTACCCGGGGATGAATGAGGAAATGGGTGGCGTGAGCGGCCCCTACCCCTCCGTTCCCTCTGTCCGTTCCCTTCGCTCCCTGCCTTGGCTCCTCCTCTTCAGGGAAAAAATTTGACACCCTAGCCAAATTTCTAGGGGACACCCTGGTTCAAATTTTGGGTGTCAAAAGGACACCCTTGTCCAATTTTTGGGTGTCCCTAACTTTCCATACATTTGTTTATTTTTTTTGCTTAGATAGAATATTCTCAATTTTGAAAAATATGTAATATCAATATAAAATTTTGGTTACAAATGAAAAGAGTCACTACATATCGTAGCTTGCAAAACAAATCAAACCTACAAGCAACGACCTTTTATAGTACACCATTTAATCCAAACTTGTTCAAAGTCAATGGCTTCTATGAGAATTTTTGCCATTGCAACTCTCATTTCTGCCCAAAGTCTCCAATACTAACCTATAGCGTAAAGTAGACTTAATATGATTTTGAGTCAAAAATCCTCTCTCACAAGAAGCTGTGCTAGCAGTAATTACAAGAATAGTTTGCCACAATTTTGTCATGTGAGGATATCTTCCAACATAGTCCAAATTAGAAGAGTAAACCATCCAAGCTTGGTGCATTTTCAAACCACCACATGAAATCTGAAGAGTATCCAAAAAACCTTGAAGCTTAGATTTTAAACCACGCTCATCAAGAAAATTCCCTCCGTTGGTACAGAAGTGCCCAATAAAAATTTGAAGCCATAAAGAAGCATTTCGGTGAAGAAGTGCCAAGTTTGATGAAAAAGAAATGGGGCTAAATAGCTTAGTTGTATTGAAGACCATCAAATCTGGAAATCGTTGTTGCAATGAGTCTATCACTTTGAGCACATAAGCCTGTGCAATCACCTTACACCTCTTGTAAGGCGCCCATCGGTCTTAAGTCCCGACCTTCGAGTCCCCGACCCCCGGCCCGCCCTAGCCAGCGCCCAGCGGCCAACGGGTGCCGGATGGGCAGCGCCGTAGCGGGGTACTTGCCAGCCTATGGCTGTTCTTAGTTGGTGGAGTGATTTGTCTGGTTAATTTCGTTCACAAACGAGGCCTGCCTAAGTGCCTAGTTCACTACTACGAGGGTCGGGGGACACCCTAATAAATTTTTGGGTGTCAAAAGGACACCCTTGTGAAATTTTTGAATGTCCTTGGGGACACCCTGTTTCAGATTTGGGTGTCTAGGGACACCTTTGGAGGCAAAATACACCCCCTAGGGTGTCAAATTTTTTCCCTGCTCCTCTTCTGCTCCCTTCCTTGACTCCTATCATTTGGCCACAGGTTTCTTCAACCTCAACCTTGTGTCTTTGACTTTATCCCCTAATTGTCCAAGGCATCAAATTTTCACGTTTCATATATTGTGAAGTTAAATAAAGCTTTAAGAATCAGTTTTCTTTCCTATGTGATCTCTAACATGTCAAGTTTGAATTTGTACAGTTACAATTCAAAAAAAATTGATTTAGCTTATCAAAATGTTGGCTTTTGTTCAATTTAAAGCAAATCTTGAGAAGTTGAAAACAAGCCTTAAGCATTTAGGGGTTAAATGTTTTCTTTTGCATCAAATGTTTTACTTAAAATTTCATTTCAAATACTTCTTAAGCACCATTCATTCCAAAAGCATGGTTATAGTCTTCATCAATATTTTTTTTAAACAAATTCAAGCATAGGATTCTTTGGTTAACTTGTTTAAGGACATTGTTCTAAGATTATAAAATGACTTTTACTACCAATTGCAAGTTCAATGTACTAAAAGTTAACTTTAAATGTAGGCTTCACTAGCACTTTTAAAAGGTGAAGGCTTTTGTATTTCAACATTTTTAGAAAAGAAATATGTATACGTTATAACTTGTCCATGTAGTCAATATGTTGGAAAAGTCAATATGTTCAAAAATCTTTCAAATTTCTTTTTACATATGAAATCTACAAAGTTGGTCACTCCAAATATATATGAGGTTATAAGGCCCAACATGCACAATCCCAATCAATTTATGGCTTTCCGAAATCTATTCTATAATTTTTTTAAATGAATTTCTTATGGTATTTTTTTTACCACAATCTAGTGTATTTGAGGCTCATTTCCAAGAACCCTCAATACTACGTGAAGTCAAGATTGCAATGGGTAGCCTTGTGCAAAATCTTGAATAGAAAAATCATAATCATCCATTTTAAAAATCGGATTTTTATTGCTAAAATTAAACTTCAAATAGAGTTTTGCAAAAATATAAACTATTAAAAATAGAAAGCTGGTTAGGTTTTATTTAACTTCACAATATTTGAAACATGAAAATTTGGTGCCTTGGACGATTAGGGGTTAAAGACAAAGACACAAGGTTGAGGTTGAAAAAATCTGTGGCCGAAGGATAGGAGTCAAGGAAGGAAGGGAACAAGGGAGCAGGAGAGGGAAGGAGAAGAGGAGGAGCCAAGGTAGGGAGGAAGGGAACAGACGGAGGGAACGGAGGAAGAGCAGGCCACACTGCGCTTGACAAGCATCCCCTTTTGCTCGATGGGGGGTGTTTAACATCCGACCCTCCCAAGCACCTTTTGTTAGGATAACATCCCCTTTTGCTCGATGGAGGGTGTTTAACATCCGACCCTTCTGGGCACCTTTTGTTAGGGTAGACACCCCAATCACTTGAAAAAGTCAATCATACTCTTTTAATGACTTGAGAGATTTAAGTTGTTTCAACAGTTCAAGTGTGGGTTATCAAGGTTGTTGAAACTTTGCATTAAATATTTTAAATTTAAATTTTTTTATGATGAAAAATTGATTTGAAAATAAAGAATTTTTCAGATTATTAAATTTTATAATCTGATTTTGTTTATTTTTTAAATATTAAGCACAAAAAGGTACATGGCAGAAGAAAAAATTGAATCAATAATAGGTCTTAGATGGAATTAGAACACAAAGATTTCATCGCTGAGATTGCTCTAACAATGAAAGTTATCCTTGGGAAACTTTTTGTTTAAAAAAATGTAAATATTGAGTTAAGAAATGAATCCTTTAATTATTTTTTCATTTTAAAACAATGATGTCATTGCCTCCAAACAACATGCTCCATAACTTGTACATCATTAATTCGAATAGAATGAATGGAAGCTTTCTATATAAACAAAAATGCAATCTATGAGATAATGAGATATTACTAAATACAAATTGTAATACAAATAGGTATAAAGATGTAAAAGAATGCATTTATAAACAATGATTTTAGAAATTTTTGTTGTATTCAAAAGTTATAAAAGACCAATAATCTTTAGAAAATGTAAGACAATGGTTGATTATCCTTCTATATTTTGATTAACCAACTAAGTGCAAATTTTTTTTATTAACTAGTGCTACACCTAATTTAAAATTTGAATGCAACTTTACTTTTGAACAACTGAAGTGCAAAGTTCCATGAACTAAAGTTTTAGATCTAATAAAAAGTATTCAACCATTGAATGTCAAAAACTTGTTCGACAATTGGTGTATACTAAAATCACCTCCTTTAATGTCACCATAATGAAACCATGTCATGATAAAAGTTTCTTTATCATTTGCATCAAGATGTGGTTTAATCTTTGAATCTTTGAGGTAGACCTCAAGTACACCTCAATACACTTTAATTTACTTTTCTCATTGAATTTGAATCAAATTTTTTTTAAAAGTGTGTTGAGGTATCTCCAAGGTTTACCTCAAAGTCTCAAACACTCCTCAACACACTTTTACTTTCCTCATTGAATGTAAATAAAAATTAAAAATTAAAAATGAGTTGGAATGTGCATAAAGTTGTACTTGAGATCAATGGCAAGCACACCTCATCACACTTGTAATTTTCTCATTAAATTTAAATCAAAATGTATAGTAATTCTTTCCTTTCATTGCTCATGAATCTCTTCATACTCTACAATCTCGCCTCCTATCATTGCACCTACAAATTGACAAGATTAAGCAACAATAAAACTCAACAAAATATATTAGTTTAAAAAAATGTAGATAATCAACCAATATAACGGGGAAGATGTTCTATATTTTCCAGGGTTATTTGTGCTATGATAGAGCCTCTTTTGTTCCTAATTGGATTTGTGCTCAATCACATGTTTGAGCCTTACCAAGCCCTAGCTCAGATCAACCAGCTTTGTTTTAATAGGTGGCAATGTTCTCATAAGCTAACACTTATACACAAGAGCAAAGTTAAGAGTTCAAGATTCACTAAAGGTGTACGGAAGAAATATTCACAAGTAGTGGCTGCTTCTTCTTTCTTTAGAGACAATAGGATAGCCTTGTCTTCCCATCTTTTTTTTATAGCTTCCTTTAATAACCTATCAACACTATCAAAAAAAAAGCAAGGTAGATTAGTTAGTTGGATTAATTAGTTGACTCACTCTATAAAGCATTTGTATTGTTTTGGCTTCATATATTAATGCATACATTGTACATTCTGGATGGTTTTTACCATAACTTTAGAAGTATAGACCAAATGGATTTGGAAGCTCAAAGGGAAGATGTACAACACCTTTCATATCGCATTTGAATTTTTTTGAATAATTTAAAAAAATAATTTTTATTTAAATGTTATTTTGCTAATTTGTCTAACATTAGGTTAATACATGCTTTTTGGAACTTTGGAGTACCCTAAATCTAAAGATCTAGGAGTAATCTTTGAGGGTCAAATTCATACTTTTGATGGCAAGTGACCATGCAAGAGGCACCTAAATATAATAAATATGGTCCTATCTAGCTACGTGCAACTACAATTTCCTTACAAGTGTAAAGATCCTAGAGTAGTCAAGCTCCATTTCTATCATAAAGTCTTTCATTTCTACAAAATTCTTAAGAATGGATAATCTTCAAAGAATTTTTGTTTTAGTTTTTCTATTTATCAATGATTTAAATGCCATTTCTATCCATTTTCTTGAGATTTTGCACTTTCTTAGTTCTTCAAGTTTAGAAATTAATTTAGCCTTAATCTTTCTAAGGTATAGTCTTTTTGAGATCTAAATGTTAGTCCTTTTTAATTGAATTTTTTAATTTTAAGTATCTTTTAAAATTTACTAGTACTAACTTAAAATGAAACAAATAGTACAAGTGTTTTATAAAATCACATTGCTTTCATGTCCCGTTTAATGTATTAGCCAAGAAAAACCATAAGCTCTTTAAAGATGTTCTTCCATGTTAATATTCAATTACATTCATAAATGAAGGGACACACATGCACTTACTAGATACACATGTATAGAAGACAAACACGAATCCAATAAGTTTGTTTTTTCTTGCTACAATTTAGATGTACAAATCATCTATAGTGACAAAGATTGATATTAATTCTAATAGCCATGATACACACTTTTTTACCCTAGACTCTCAACTCAATTTTTGAACATAAAAAATTAGAACTTCAAAATTAATAGTACAAAAGTTTTAAGTTAAGAGGATTCAAAGACAAAAATCTAGTCAAGAAAGTTTCAAGAATTTTTTTCCCTTCACTTTAAATGTAACTATCCTTCAATCTACAAGGTCAAAGTTTTTGAAATTAAGGCCTTGGGAACTTAAGGGATGAACATATAACTTATTTTTGAAATATTTAAATTTTGAATAGACTTTTGATAGAAACAATTTAAAAAAAAGTTGATCCTCTAAATTTCTGAAGGTGGTATTGTAGTCTAAGATTTTGTAGTTTCCCAAAACCTAGGACTAAGTATAGGGGTCCTAAATCTAAGGGAAATGGTCAAATCGTCTATCGTTTTGTAGCTAGAAGTCACTTGTAGGTCAAATTACTATGGGACCTACACAATAATTTTACTATATCAAAGAATTTATAACACTCTTATTTCCCAAGTTAAATTTGGTGGCCAGTCCATTAAATAATGCTATGGACGCATGAAATGCCTTTCTGGTCCTATCTAATATTCTACGGGTATTTTCAGGACAATTTGGCAGGTTTTATGGGCAATTTGTCATGCATGATCTAGACATTTATCAAACACATAATAATATTTATATAAGAGTACACATTCCTTAATTACAATGATTTTTATATTAGGAACAATTTGTCAACAGTCGCTATTTAACTAGCCTAATTCCTAGTTAGATGAGTATCAAATCAGTCTCAGTTATAAGGACAATTTGTCTCTAGCTAAATGCAATGGGAATGAGTGTGTAATGCATCTCCAATTGCTCCTTGAGTATTATTTCTCTTTTATCTACAACAACTTGTTAATTTTCACAACCCCACAAAAATACACAAGTCCAAAAGTAATTCCTACAATGATTTTCTTTTCTCTAACAAAATTACATAATTTACAACCCAAGGCAATTTATCTCAATAATTTTATTATCCCAAATTATTGACTTTCTAATCACCAATCTTCCTAGTCAAACTTATATTTTAATAATATCAATTTAATAAGAATTGTATTGTGCCAATTTGACTTCTCTACATTGATCAATTAATACATTTAATAGAATTGATTTCTATCATAAATTCACTAGTTGTCTCTAATTCATCTACAATTTGCAATTAAGCAGATAATATGCTTTTATGCGTAATGTTTCACATGACCCAAATTTCAAGACCATTTGTCCAACATGGGTGATAATTCCATCATCCGTAACTTTTCTAAAATAGTTTATTAATATTTTCACTATTACTTAAAAATTCACAACATTACAAATTGGACAATTTGTCAGGACGTTAATTTTAATCTAACGTTTCTAGTCCCATTCATATAATATTATGTAATCCAACAATTTGTCAAATTATCGGTCACTTATAGCAATTATAGCTTATACATTCACAAACAACTTGCCTTAGAATCAACCAACCAAATCTTGTTTGGTTCCACTATACGGCTACCAACTTTAGCTCTCACTACAACAATGGTAGTGTTCTATAATTGCAGAATTATGACTGAGGATGACTGGCGACTGCTTGTAGTCATATTTTTAGAGGTAAAAAAAATATGACTGCAAATATGACTGCGAGTCATATTTTAGCCTTATACATCATGGCCGTATAGTATATGGCCATTGGGAACACCAAAATACTTCATAAAGAACGGTAGGGAACATATTTAGGAAACGTCCATTCATATTTTCTAGTGATATTTTGCAATCACATCTCTATGATAGTAAGATTTTATTTTAGGGCAACCCAAAAACAATTTGAGTAGGGAATATATTTAGAAAGTACCTAGTGATATTTTTCCACGTAGGATTTTTTTGTAGTCATATTTTTTTTAAATCATTTTTTTGTAGTTGCCACTAATTTAGGATTTTGAAACCCTAGCCGCTACAAAATAGGGTTTTGAAACCCTAGCCGCCACAAAATTAGGGTTTTGAAACCCTAGCCGCCACTTTTTGTAGCCACTCCTTTTTTTGCCCCTTCTTCTTTCTTTTGTGTTCATTCTTCTTTGTTTTTGTTGCTTCTTAAGTTTTGTTTCTTGTTGCTTTTTAGGTTTGCTTCTTCTTGCTTCTTCTTACTTCTTTGGTTTTGTTTCTTCTTCCTATTTAGGTTTTGCTTCTTCTTCTTATTTCTTTTTTGTTCCTTCTTCTTTGTTTTGTTGGTTCTTAAGTTTTGTTTTTTATTGCTTCTTAGGTTTTTCTTCTTCTTGCTTCTTCTTACTTCTTCTTACTTCTTAGATTTTGCTTCTTCTTCTTTCTTTTTTGTTCTTTGTTCTTTCTTTTTTGTTCTTTCTTCTTTGTTTTTGTTGCTTCTTAAGTTTTTTTTGTTGCCTCTTTGTTTTTGTTGCTTCTTAAGTTTTTTTTGTTGCCTCTTAGGTTTTCTTCTTCTTGCTTCTTTTTACTTAATCTTGTTCCTTCTTACTTCTTACTTCTTAGGTTTGCTTCTTCTTTTTTCTTAGGTTTTGCTTCTTCTTGCTTTCAACTTTTATTTCTTTTTCCTTCTTAAGTTTTGCTTCTTCTTGCTTCTTAAATTTTACTTTTTAGGTTTTGCTTCTTCTTCCTCTTAGATTTCTCTTCTTCTTCCTTGTTAAATTTCACTTCTTCTTCCTTCTTAAATTTTACTCCTTTATTCTTCTTAGATTTTTCTTCTTCTTACCTCCTAACTTTTGTTTTTTCTTCCATCTTAAGTTTTACTTCTTCTTCCATCTTAGATTTTGCTTCTTCTTACTTTTTAACTTTTGTTTTTTCTTCCATCTTAAGTTTTACTTCTTCTTCCATCTTAGATTTTGCTTCTTCTTACTTTTAAACTTTTGTTTCTTCTTCCATCTTAGATTTTTCTTTTTCTTGCCTCTTAGTCATATTTTGCAGTTATATTTTATAGTCATATTTTGCAATCATAATGTCACTTAGTTTTTGCTTTTTTTGGCTACTTTTTGCTTCTTAGTCTCTCTATCATCATTGTTATTTTTTTTTGTTATTTATAATTTTTGAATATATAATGATTATAACTTTTTTTATCTTAAACATGTTTACATATTTTGTAGTGCTTTAAATCTTTAAATTTTGAATTATATTGTTCATTTATTGAAAACTAACATTCTTATTTATACATGTAGGCATTGGAGATTGAAATGAAGTTATTGAAGGCTACTTGCAATACAAAAGAGGTAATATCTTTACATTTTTGTTGAAATATAGGTATATAAAGAGCCACTGTGATATATTTTGTGTTAGTAACTAATAAATGTTATTGAAAAAAATCACATTTTTTCTTGTATTTGACTTTCTAATGTGATTAATTTCTACCCATTTAAGAAATCATATGTATTCATTTTTAATTAAATGAATTCTCTTACTTAATTACTAAATTATGTTGATGTATAACTACACATAGTCGTTTTACAAATCATCAAAAAATATGACTGAAAATAATTGTTTTACACATCATTTGAAAATTTGACTAAAAAAAGTCATATTTCGTGTTACTGCAAAATATGACTCACCATAGTCATATTCCACATCATTGCAAAATATGACTCACTATAGTCATATTCCATATCACTACAAAATATGACTCACTATAGTTATATTCCACATTACCGTAAAATATGACTCACTACAGTCGTATTCCATGTCATCAAAAAATATAACTCACTGCAGTCATATTCCATGTCATCAAAAAATATTACTCGTTGCAGTCATATTCCATGTCATCAAAAAATATTACTCGTTGCAGTCATATTCCATGTCATCAAAAAATATAACTCACTACAGTCATATTCTATGTCATCAAAAAATATTACTTACCGCAGTCATATTCCATATCATCAAAAATATAACTCACTGTAGTCATATTCCACGTCATCAAAAAATATGACTCGCCGCAGTCATATTCCATGTAGGAATTTTTTCTTTACCCGGGCAACTCAACAAAAAATCAAGACCTCCTTAGGAGAGTCAAAGAATACGCCATGTTGGCATACTATGGCTAAATATGGGTATTTATACCCTTCAACTTATATGACTGCCAATATGACTGATGTCTGAAGCGACTGCTTCCAAACGACTGGAGTCAGTCATATTCCGAGTCATCTACAGTGATTTTTGCGTGAGTCATATTTTTTGATTTTACGACTCACTGCAATCATATTTTGCAGTCATAAATCATTGCTTTTGTTGTAGTGTCTGGTGCTCCATTGTCAATTTGTCTTGATTCTCGATCTGCTTGGTCTCCTCTCGATCTAGCATCAGGTAACAAGCAACTTGTCCTTGAACTCACATTTTTCTCTACTAGTACATAATTTGCAATTGGTATTTATTCTCTCAATCTTTATGTGATTACGCTCAATCAAATTGTCCAAACATAAGCACACATATGCATAAACACATCTTCTTTAAAATTCTCAATCCACATACATCAGCAATTGAACAATTTGACAAACAACATAATTCATTTGCATACATCACAATATTTATCTCAAACAAATTTTCTTTGAATTACAACCTCAATTTATTGACTCAGTTCTCAAGCAATCACAACTTTGGACAAATTGACAATTATACAACATTCATACTATTTCAACAACATAATTGACTTAAACAATTCGATTTGCAAACTTCAATTCCTCTAAATAATTCAACTACAAGGCATCGACTGATCACACGTTCGACAAATTGACATACACAATACTCATCTAAGCTTTAATTAAATCATTCCCAATTCTCTCACCATCTCAACACAGTTAATTTGTCCATACACTCTTTCAACATCGGGGAAAATCACACAAAGTTTTCCAATTTCCAAATTTAATTTCTCTAACTCAAGCACATTAAGTGATCACCACTAATCACAGTATCAAGTTGCTTTACACAACTTACAAAAACACAATCTAAATTCAGACAAGTTGCTTATAAATTAACACAATCTAAACTCTGACAAGTTGCTTACAAATTATGTATACAAGAAATTCTAATCATTGAAATGAATTCACACAACGACAAATTGACACACATCAAACTGGTTCAATTATTGGATCCAGATTCAAATATATAAACAATCACTCAAGGCAACTTGCTTAAAAATAGTAATTATATTCATATAAGCTAGTTACACAAAGTTGATAGGACAAATTGACAGAAGAAAAACAATCAAAAAGTGCGAGAGAGTGCAAGAGACTGAGAGAGCAAAAATTGTCAAATTGCCTAGCTATATACCAAGACAGAAGACAACTATTCAAACCTTGAGCTCCAAGTCAATTCATCTTTTACAATCCTGAACCTTTGACAACTCTTTATATCTTTTTTTTTTAATCCGACAATTTGTCTATATTAATACTCTATTCTGTGAACTAATTGTCAAATTGTCCCTATTTACACTATTCAAAACAAATTGTCCAAAAATAAAAAATTTGCAATTCTACAGGTATGAATACAAGAAAATACTAAACCCATAATAACTTTTACAAGAAATTGAGAATTATTAATTTCAATAATGAGAATGCACTTAAAACAATTGGAATCCTTTACTTTTGTTTTTATTTGAAAATTTTCAGAATTGAATTTTAAAAATGACTTAATATTTTGTTTCTACCTTCCTTGCTTGCAAAATGAAACCCCTCCTAACTTTCACTTCATTATTTGAATTTGAATGGTGCAAATGTTTTCAAGTAGGTATTAATCTACAATATTAAGTAATTTTTTTTGGAATATTATTTTAATTGTTTAATTTGGCATTGAAATCAAAAAAATCTCTCTAATATTTGCAATATTTATTAGAATAACAACAAACAAACCTTCACACATTGATTAGTATTATTAGCATCTATTCTATACATTTCATGCAACCATCAAGTCAACTTAACTTGTCCAAGTTCTCCAAAATACCAAAGAAGGCTCCTTAGTTAGTCCTTAAATTTCAAACATTTAGAACAAGTATACAATTCAAACTATGCTATCTAATCTACAAGTAGAAGTGCTAAAGTTGTGGAATGATTGCCATTTTAATGAAATTTCCCATCTAGTTTCTACTCGAATTTTAAAAATAAAAATAAAAATCCTCATTGCAATTTGAACTTTGGGCTTATGAGTTTATGATCACACTCTCTAGATCTTCTATTTAATGATAGATAGAAGCATTGGATTTACACCATCACCTTTTCACACTCTTTCTATACAATTATGAGGAAGTTTTGAAAGCTTTTAAATACATTTTGTGCTTGAAATGGATTATCCCCAATATATAATCACCAAGTGGAAAAATACTAACCATGGAAGGATTCTACGTCAGTAATAGGTGCTTACTCAAACGTTAGATTCAATTTTAGGATCAATAGGTGCATTCTCTCTTTCTTCAGTAACAACACAGAAATCCATCCGCAAGACACTGTAAGTCCTCAGCATTGTTTCAGCATTGAGAGCGTAAAGGATTTTGAGGGTTCAAGTTCATGGTCGTGAGGTTGATCATCCAGAATATTCAGTGAACAAAATTGTATATATATATATACATTTTTCTTCACATGGTATCAGAGTACAATGCACAATAATGTGCTATCCTCAAGCAAAATTAGAATGTTCAAATGAGGAAGAATCTGAAATAGTTGATATCCAAACTACAATACAATTCATACATTTAAACCTCACAAATGCTTTCATTCAAGTTCCATTTGAAGATCCTTCAATTCAAGAAGATCTCCAACTCTTTCCTACTGAGGAAGATGAGCAGCAGCATCTAGAATCAACTCAAGCTAGACATGGTATTAGTAATGCACCTCCAACATATCTTGAAGCATTAGCCAACTTTGTTGAAAACAATTTTGAGCATTTAAGTGAAGACTACATTGATGAATGTGAAATATAAGCCATTTTAAGAGAAGGTTATTAAAATGACAACACATAAAATTGATATTAGTCACATTACCAAATTTGATAGTTCTTATTATAATATATGGAAACATAGGCTAACATTAATTTTCAAGGTTGAAAAATTATGGCTTGTGGTAAGTGGAAGTGAACCCTTACCAACGACACCATCAACAACTGAAATTGCTGCAGGAACCCCAACTTTACCTACCATAGGAGTAAGTAGTATAAGCGCATGGGAAGATAAAGATGCATTGTCATTGACAATCATTAATAATTGCCTAGAAAATAATATTGTTTCACATATATAATCTAGCAAAACTACCCATTTAGCATGGCAAGAATTAGAGAGATTATTTGAATCACAAGATGCAATGACAAAAATGTATCTCAAGGATAAATTATATACCTTGAAGATGAGAGAAAATGATAGTGTTACTAAACACATTCATACATTCAAAGCACATCTTGAACAATTGTTGGCTGTAGAATCAACAGTTCCAGATGATGAGGCAGTTTTTACCTTAATGCGAAGTTTACCTCCAAGTTCCAAGACCTTCATAAGCTCTTTGAGAAGGCAATCTGGAATCACATTAAAAATCGTTAATAACTGATTTAATCCAAGAAGAAACACTCATGAAGAACATGAGTTTGACATCGATAGTACATCAACACTATTTGTAGGGAAGAAGTTTTCAAACTTTGGTGAGAAACCAAACTTTAATAAAAACTTCGAAAAGGGGTACAAAGGAGAAAGTAGTAACTCCAAACCTTATGAAAAGAAGAATATTGTTGCTCCTAAGAGATGCTTTTATTATAAAAAGTTAGGACATTTCATTAGATATTGCAGAATAAGAATTGCTGTAGAAAGAAATAACAACAAAAAAGAAACAAATGTTGTTACCAAATCACACAAATTAAATGTGGTGGCACTATTGGCTAATAATAAACCAGATTCAACATGGTATATAGATTCAAGAGCCACTCAACATATGTATCATAAACTAGAGGGCTTCATAAATTACACAAAATATGACAATAATCAAGTTGTTTAATTGGGAGATGATTCAACATCATATATAATCAAAGGATGTGATGATGTGAACATTAAACTTTTAAATGGAGATGAAAGAATTATACCTGATGTCTTGTATGTACCAGGTCTTGCAAAGAATTTATTCTCTACAAAACAATTAGATCAAGCTGGAGGTGAAATACAAATTAAAGTTGGAATATTAATACTTCTAAACAAATTTAGTGAAACAATTGCAACATGTAAGTTAAATCCTGATCTTTATGAATTAGGTAGAACCATTCCATGTAATAATCAGCAAATTGCTATCACAGCTACTACAAGTTTAAACAAAACCAATTTGCGGCATTTAGGATTAGGCCACATAAATCAAAATAGAGTAAAAGACATTTAGACCATGGCAAAAGGAGTAGATTCTTTTAATATAAAAAAAATAACTTTATGCCAACTTTGTATAGAAGGCAAGCAACACAAAGGAAAATTTCCTAAACAAAGTATACAAAGAAGTACAGAATTACTAAATCTTGTACATTCTGACATTTGTGGTCCTATGCAAGTTAGCACTCATTCTGGATGCACTTATTTTATTACCTTCATTGATGATTTTTCACGACATTGTCATGTATCCCTAATCAAACATAAATCAGAAGCTTTTGATAAATTTGTTGAATACAAAACCTTTGTAGAAAAACAAACCAATCATCACATTAAAATTTTAAGATCAGACCGTGGTGGAGAATACATGTCAACTAAGTTTGAAGAATTTTGTAAAAAGGAAGGAATAAAACAAGAACTTACTGCAGCCTATATCCCATAGCAGAATGGTGTCTCTAAAAGAAAGAATAGAACATTAGTAAGCACAATCCTTGCTATGTTATCTTATTCTAAGCTACCTAAGATTTTTTGGGGAGAAGCACTCCAAACTGCAAATTACCTTCAAAATAAAAGCCTTACCAAGGCTATAACTGAAAACAAAACACCATTTGAACTCTGGTATGGACATAAACTTAACTTGTCATATCTTAAAATATTTGGGTGTAAAGCCCATGTTTTCATCCCTAAAGAAATGAGGAAGAAGCTGGATTCTCATTCACAAGAAGCCATATTTTTAGGCTATAGTACAGAGTCTAAAACATATCATCTTATGAATCTTAAAAATAGAAAAATAATCATTTCACGAGATGTCATCTTTGATGAAGTTCCATCTAATGTACAAGACAAGACCTTACCACATGAAGCTCATGACAAGGATTTAATGGACTTAAATTTGTTTAAAATACCTTCAACAACTTTGCAATTTAATCAGAGCAATTCACTTCAACATCAAGGTGAATATTTTGACCAATCCCAACAAACCATTGATTTAAATACATCCGATTCACAACCAATGTCATATAGTTTTCCAAACTTAGAGACACAATCCTCTTCTCATAATGATGTAATTGAGGCATTCTCACAACTATCATTAGATAATAAAAACAATGATAATTGCAATGCCTTACCTCTTGAGGAAGTTGAAGTGTCTTCTATCTTGAGGGAGTCGACTCAACCAAGCTCTCCACCTAGTTCTTCTAGACCTAAAAGGAATATTAAACCAACAAAAAAGTTATTAGAATCCATACAAGGAAGAAAGGAATATAAAAGACATTGTCTTAGAAATCATCAAGCTAATGTTGTTCTTACCTCTATGGAACCACCACCAAATACTCTACAAGAAGCATTACAAAGAAAAGATTTTAGAGAATGGCAAGCTACAATCAATGCAAAATTTAATTCCCTATTGAAGAATAAAACTTGGAAATTGATCCCACTTCCTCCCAAAAGAACTCCAATCAATTGTAAATGGATCTTTAAAATTAAAACTCATGCTAATGGTAGTATAGATAAATATAAGTCTAGGCTAATAGCTAAAAGATTTACTCAAATAAAAGGAGTAGATTATACTGAAACATTCTTACTAGCATTAGCTACTCAATACAATTTAGATATACACCAATTGGATGTTAAAACAACTTTCTTAAATGAGGAAATTTATATGACACCACCTAAACGATTAGAAGATTATTTGAAATCATTAGCACCAGATTTTCAATTAGATCCTACACTTGTTTGCTTACTACTGAAATCATTATATGGGTTAAAGCAATCTTCTAGACAATGGTACCAACGAATTGATCAAATCTTACTTTTACATGGATTTATTATATTGATATCTGATGCAAACATTTATATGCAAAAAGATAAAACTAATGGTTTTATAATATTCACTATTTATATAGATGATTGTATCTTGATGAGTAACAAACTCTCTCATTCACCATCTTAAAAATACATTACAATCAGAATTTGATATGTTTGATGATGGTGAAATTCATTATATATTGGGAAATACCATTTTAAGAAATAGGCAAGAAGGATGGCTAATAATACATCAACAACATTATTTAATTTCCAAGTTCCAAGAATATAACATGTTAAACTATAATCCAGTGAGTACTCCAATGTCCTCAGGTCTGCGTTTAAGCAAAGATGATTGTCCAGTTACTCAAGATGACCAAAACTTTACCCAATTATATCCTTACTCAAGTATAGTTGGTAGTTTAATGTATGCTATTACTAATTCACAGCCAGATTGTGCTTATGCAACATGTAGCTTAGCACAATATCTCTCAAACTCTGGTCCAAGTCACATTCAAACATTAAAGCATATTTTAAGATATATAAAAGGAACACTTTCATATGGCATAAAATATCAACAACAAGCAAATGGAGACATCTTACATGGATACTCTGATGCTGATTGGGCTAGTGATAAAGACACTTGACGATCCACATTTGGATATTGCTTCCTTTTAGTTGGAGGTGTCATCTCCTAGGGAAGTAAGAAATAACAATCAGTTGCTCTTTCCTTAACTGAATCAAAATACATGGCTTTATCTAAAGCAACTGTTGAAGCTGTTTGATTGCGTCATTTATTAAAGGAATTAAGTTTTTCACAAGTTAATCCACTCTGATTTATTCTAACAACCAAATTACTATAGCTCTCAATGAAAATCCAAAATATCATTCTCGTAGTAAACATGTAGACACTTAGTATCATTTCACTACAGAAAAGCATTTTGCCAAAGAAATTCAACTATGTCATCTTTCAACTTCTAATATGGCAGTAGATATATTGACAAAATCTTTACCTTGTGATAAACATTATCATTGTATGTCTTTATTGGGCATGGATTCCATATCCTCCTTGTGAACTCCTACATTAGCACCTACAACAAAAACATTAATGACTTATACTCAGTTTGCTCCAACTCCAAAGCTCAACAAACCATCTGTCTTATGTGGGAGCCTCTCTAGTGACTATCTCAAAGCAACAAAATCTCTACTTTATGATTTGTTTTTACTTGTGCAACAATCAACACCTCATTTTGATCAATCTTGGAGTGGAAGACTAGATCAACCCTCAAGTTGTAGATTTTCCAAGACTTCTCAAAATGACCAATGTTTCAAATATAAATACATGAATACATTAAATTCTCACTCATATGTGCAAGGTAAAACAAAATCAATTCCAAATAATCAACATAGTAAATATTCAAGTCAACTTAAAACTTCACATACAAAGTTGAAGGCCCAACCAATCAAGGACAATTTTCAAACTCCTAATAATTCAATTGGTTCGAGACTGATCCAAAATAAGTATAACTGCAATTATTGCAATCATTTTACCATATCAAAACAATACAAGCAAGAGCAGCCAATCAAATGTAGTTTACCTCAAGGAAGATCAAGCTTAAAAAAAAAGCACACACTTCAACTAAACTTTCAAATAAATTTCCAAACAAGCAATAAACATCCCTTCACAAACAAGTGCAAGATAAAGCAAGGAGTTGAAGCAGAAATTTCTTTACCTTCAGCTTGTCGTCATCGTAGGAGAAGGCAATCCAGCAACAGATCAAAGCAGCATCATCGACCTCAACTCCTGCCTCAACAACAACTCCAGACTCAGCCTCACTTTGCAGCTCAATTTCCGCTCAACTATTGCTTCAATCAAAACTCTCTCATACTGTCTTACAAGAGTGCATCATCAAGTAACTCCATTGGATTGCACAAAGAACAAAGAAAACAAAAATAGAGTTGCAAGGTGCCACAACCTCGAGAAGAACAGATGGCACCGCGAATACGAGAAGAGTAGAGGGGGAACGATGTAGCAAACCCTAAGCAAAAAGGAAGAAGATTGTTCTGGATGAACGTGTTATAGTTTTTATCAATATGAATGAATAGTAAACTACTGTAGTGTACTAGTGGGAGTATTAGATATACAAGATAGTATATACAATATGTAGTATACTAAGTTTACTTACAATTGTGACTTTATACATAAAGTTGTGACTATTAACAAGCACCTTTTGGTACAAACCTTAAGGATGTAAAGTATCATTTGAATTATCATTAATATATATACATATATTTTTCTTCACATATTCATCGTCCCAAAGTTCTCGGGCTTTGCGGCAATTGCAGTATGGATGCAGTTCCTCCCCGCGTTCAGTCGGTGGCCCACAAGGAACGAAAGCTTGAAAATCTGAAACATGAATAATAGCTTGCAAGGTGCTTAGGGGCCGCTCACATGCTCACCCGGTGGGTAATATCCACAGAACAATCCAAAAATCTGGCCCACCGATGAGCATATGAGGTAGCCCTAGCGCGCCTCTCAGAGAGGGACTTCCACCGCTTCATCGGCAAAATCGGCGGCCGTCATAGAATATTCGGAGCTTCAACTGATATTGGTGAACTCATTTCATTGGCTTCTCAAGATTTCCTACTTGCTACAGGCGGTTACTTTAGGCGGTTAACTTACAGTAGCAAGTCAGTGGCAACTATTAGATGCGCTAATTGGAAATTTATGTGTCTTTTTGGCTTCCGTGGGTTGAAGCATTTGTGTTGGCCGAAGTGCCAAACTTCAAGCGATTGTTTTGGAGTTTTGTTGGAGCAGTTATATCTCAGGTACTTCATTCTCATTGACTCTTCTAATGTAATTTAGTTTTGAATGGCATGGTAGAAACATTTAATTTTTGTTTTGCTTTCTACCGTACCCACACTGAAGTAGAAATTTTTAAAGACTTGAACCTGTGTACTTGTTGTGAGGGACATTTGTTGTTGGTTTGTGTTTTATGGCTAGATGGGTTGTTTGTTGTTGGGGGGGGGGGGTTCCGTGTGGTTCAATTCTTGTTCTTGCTTTGTGTTTTATAGCTAGATATAAAAATTAGTGAATGGTTTGTTTTGTTGTTGGGTGGGTGGTTCAGTGTGTTGCTATTTTGTAAGTGACAATAGTTCATTTTTTGTTCTTGATTTGGTACTTTTTTTTCTTTTTAGCTATTTCAATACAATTAGAATAATATACTCTCCTTACTCTGTTATGTGTCCCTATCATCCAAATTTTAGTCCTTCTTTGCCAAGCTTGTATAATAATAGGTCCAAAAATTGCCCATTAAGAGCTGAAACTAAATTTTTGGAAAGTTAAACATTTTTTTTAAATGTAATAAATTTTCCTTCAAAGATAAATGGAAGTGGCATTTAACCCAAATTGTTCTATATTTTTTGGAGCTCTGTGGAATTAGTTATGAAATTTTGAAGATGAAATGGCATAGGGCTCTAAAATCGCCCACTACCTCAAATGTACATTGTTTGTACACTGCTAAAGGCTACAAAAAAGCAACATGTATACATAGTGTACATTTGAGGAGGTGTGTGATTTAGAACCTCTTACCTTAATGTTATTTCCTTTGTAATCAAATTCTATTTAATTTGTGTCAATAAAAATAAGAAAACATTATATTATAAATAAGCAACAATGAAATGCTTCTTTCATTTTATTTAAAATTACTTTGAATCTCATTTTGAGTACAACAAATTATGCTTAAGTTTTAAAGATATAATTCTAATTTGATATTATGAAACAACTTTCATTGTTTCTTCTTATCAACATACATTAATTATTTTTTCTATAGAAAATGGGGTCACAGAGAACTCCTATTGATCTCAATTGGAACCTTGAGTCCATACATCTTGAGGATCAATCACAAGATGACATTCATGTGGAATTGGGAGAGCCCCAAGGAGGAGTAGATGGTAGAGTGTACACATGTGGGAGATGGTCTTTAGCACATACTTTAAATTTGTGTCATGCTAAGAGATTGGACTTCGAAAAATATGGACCTACAAAAAGTCAACGCCTTCAAATGACCACAACACCAAAAAGTTGGATGCCCATGGCTGATGATTTATGGGAGAAAGGTGTTCATCGCAATGAACAACAAATCCAAGACAAATGGGAGCAACTCTCTCCAAACTTCAAAAAAGTTTATGATTATGAGAAAAAAATTCCCTCAGGTCAGAAAAGTTATTTTGCAATGAGCCCATTGGAGAAGAAAAATCATGTGAGGAGGTTTCCACGAGCTCCATTGGATGAGGTTGTGTACCTTGTTTTGTTGGAATGGTACCCAGGTATCTCCAATGCTATGGATCCGGGAGACCTTCCACTTGATACTAGTACCATGTCTCCATCTACTGGTACTTTTTTCACTTCTTCACGTTTTTATCATCATATCTTGATTATTTCTATGCACTTTACTATTGCATTGAATTTTTTTTAATATATCTTTCTATATTGCAGAGAATGGTGAATCATCCATGAATTATTCTACAAAGAAACGACGTTTATCCATGAAGGCTGTAGATGGTGCATTGGCATCAATGGATAAAACCAGACTTGAGTTTGTAGAAGCAATAAGTTCAGGGCATAATCGTGAGGATATACGCCATAGGGAAATTATAGAATTGGACAGACAAAAGTTACAGTCAAAAGAAGCACGCCACTCTAATTTGATGAGGCTTGAACGTGAGCGATTGGAGAGTGTTAGTAACACTGGCAAGGCTTATGTGGATGCCTTGTTGAGCTTAAGTGATGCCATGAAAACAATTGGCAATGCACTTTCAAATAGGCGATAGATTAAATCACTACTTCATGTGTGACTTTGCAATCTCAAATATTCACTTACGTATTTTTTTTGAACTTCATATATGTATTTAATATCTATTTGGTTATTCTTATACACATATTAATATACAAGGTTTATTACATTTTACTATGATACATTTTTATTTTTTTTAAACAAAAAAACATTCTAACTCAGTATGTGCATTTTTCATATTTTTGACATAGTTGACTATTTTTTCTTTTAGTTTTTTCTTTTTACTAATTTTTTGGTGGATGTTGAAATCCACTTTTGATTTCTAGTTCAACATTTGTTTCATCATATATGCCATGATTTGATTATGAAACATTTAGTGTTATTACTATACACAAAATGCATGATTTGAGTATATGGCTAATTTGATTTGTATTTGTTTATATGAAGCTTGTGAAATATGGATGAATTAGACGTTGGAGCAGCACTTGTAATGGTGGGATTTGCAAATGTATCAATTAGGACAATGGTACAACTAGCTAGCCAAGGGATGTTTGAGAGGAGTCAAAGAACAACCCCAAGAGTACCAAGTGTGAGGCATTTGAAGCAGAAAAAAATAGAAGGAGAAGAATTGTTAATTTTGCATTCAATTATGGAATGCAATGCATTATTTCAGCAAGTTTTTGTTGAAAAACATGGCAAAAAATATATATTTGGATCAAAATATGGTCTACACTACATCAAGCCACGTTCAATTCATTCATTCATTGGTGGGATCAATACTCAACTCTGGTGATGCGTAATGATCTAGAGCGATTTCGTCAATTTTTTCGTTTATCGGTGCCAACTTTTCATTATCTCTACAGTTTGGTTCATGAAGAATTGCATCATAATCCACCATTGGGTTTGATCAATATCACTAGAAGATTGATGGATGTTCCTAAACAAGTTGCTATTGCATTACGAAGACTAGGGACTGGAGATACTCATGCTTCAATTAGTGAACTTTTTGGCATAGCCAATTCAACAAGTGTGGTAGTTTGTCAACGGTTCATGCTGCTCTGATAAAGGTGGAATTGCCTTTGCATTTAAAATGGCCAACAAGAGAAAAATTATCTTAGGTGAAACTTGGTTTTAAAAACCTACATGGCATTCCACAATGTTGTGGTGCTATTGATTGCTCTCATGTCTGATTTTGTTTATCATCAAATATCAGATCCAGTGATTGGTATGATCGTGATCATAACTACTCTACAGTAATGCAAGCAATTATAAACCATGAGGCCTGATTTACAGATGTTTTTGTTGGGGTTCCCGGATCTATACACGATTCTCAAATTCTATTGATGTCAAATCACTTTAAAGAAATGGTTGCAGGAACTCGATTGAATGAGTCAACAATCAAGATTGAAGGAGTTGATGTTTGTGAACTCATTGTAGGTGATGCGGGGTATGTTGGAGATAAAAACTTGTTGGTGCCTTGGCCTGGAATCCAACTTCCAAAATTATATGAGGAATACAACTTCAAACATTCTTCTACACGTATGGTAGTGGAACGTGCTTTTGGGATCCTTAAAGGAATGTGGAAGATTCTAATAAATCCTATTACAAATCCTGATCTCAAAAGGATTCCAAGCTTGATAGTAGCATGTTGTTTACTCCATAATATCATCATTGATAGGAATGATATTATTGATGAATCAATTATTTTATGGGGACATCATGATTTTGGGTATGCACAACAAATAGTGCAAAGTCCACCCGAAAATGATGGTGAATAAGTGCAAACGGCAATTACAAGGCACATGTACCTCTTAGGAGCAATGCGCTTGAATGAATAAAATGTTGTGACTTGTTTTACATTGTGCACCATTATTTAATTTTTGGGATCCTTTTGAAAGATGTAGAGGATTTTTAAGTATCCTATTACATGAATCCTATTATAATACAATATTATTATGTGCTATATTGCAATTAAATAGTATAAAAGAATACCAAATTTGTAAATATGTAGATTATATAAATTTGAGAATAACTTATGGAAATCCTTGTAAATTGTATATAAATTTTAACATTAGATTTAAACTTGTAAGTCATAACATCTTATATAAATTTTCACACTAGGTTTCTACCATCCAATTTTTGTGTGGATGATTCCTTAAATGTGTATGGGGCTATTGGATGTGGAAAGGCTTTCATTGGAGAACTACACAATTTTAAAAAAAGATGCATGAGTCATGAATCACAAAAGATGTCTTTCTTATCATTGCATTTTAAGAACTTCTACCGTTTTTTACTTTTGATTTGAATTTTAATCATGAAGAAGTTTTTAATAATTCAAATTGAACTAATGAATTGAAACTTACATAGTCAAATTTCTACTTCAATTTGAAAAGATGAAAAATTCCTAGAATTGAATAGTGGACCCCAAACCATGGTCTACAAATTTTCTAATTAAGAATGACACATAAATCTAGTTTGGCACCAAGCTGTTCAAGAATATTTTCTATGCCTACGGTGAAATTTTCAGATGCATTAAACTTATTTGTATTTGATATGAATTTTTTTCACTATTTCTCCAAAAAATCCCCTATAATTTGAAGCATGCACAAACAAATCTGAAAATTTCAGCACTTAATATGGGAGATGTGATTCCCTCTTTGATGCAATAAAACTCAAAAATTTCATTGAAATTCAGTTTCACCTTGGACCATACAGTACAGATTGAATTGGTTTGGATTTTAGCCTTATGTCATCCAGGGTTACCATGCCTGGCTGCACTGAACCAGCCAGGGTGAATTGACCCCCTCATTGCCCCTCCAGGGCAAACCCTGGAATTTTTTATTTGCAAGGTTTAATTTTTAAAAAAATTCTGAATTCATATTTGCAATCAGAGGCCCCAAATTACTCTAGGGAATGCAAGAATTACCCAAAAATCGGCACAACATACGGGGCTTTTTGTTGAAACCAAAGTTGACCGAATGAGGGGTCAATTCTCCCTGCGCCACTGAAACCTGCAGGCAGGTCACCCAAGCCACCCAAGGTGTCGCACATAAAAGTGCTTACCATGCTGGGTGGGCGGTTCTTTACCCACCGGGTGTGGGCAAACTGCAACAGTGGTTTCGCCCACCCACCCAGCATGTAAGCAGGCCCTAAGAGATGGTCTCTTACAGTCACACCTCCTCCTACAGGCATGACTGTTCACTAAGTATAGCAAGTGTACTATACTATATTCTACGTATCTCTAACAGGAACGAAAGCCTGAAAATCTGAAACAGGAATAATAGCTTGCAAGGTGCTTACACTAAAGATTTTTGAAACTCGAAGACCTACTGCATGTCATATCTAAAGCCCCATGAGCTTCGAAAGCCTGTAGATTCCTCCCACGGGTCACTACCTCAAGGACTCAAGCCGCAATTTAAATCAGGTGGACTCTCCGCGCCAGCATCCCTGCTGGTGTTGGGGATGCTTCACTGCTCCTTCCCAAGTCCTCCAATGCCTCGGTATAAATTGCACTTGGATACGCGGGCGTGGAACATGTATTTAAGGAGGCTTCGGGATTGCAAACAACTCATCACTGATTCACACATAGCCGTTTCGGATTCAACGTTGCCTCACGCTGGAGCTGTTAATTCTATTGTTGCTCTTCACATAGCATTCAGTCTGCACAATATATTGCACGGTTGGGTTGGGTTTTCTTTCATTTCAGACTAGCCATCTGGCAGAGGTGGTTCGGTTGGGTAGTGAGATTGCCGTAGTGCTGCAAGGACCGCAAGGGATTATCTCTGGTTCGCCCTCGCAAAATTGCAATTCCTGCTCGTTCGTAGTCCGTGTTGCCAACAATAGGGGAAACTGCTACTTCTCTGTTATTTTTGTGTTTACCGCTTCAATTTCCCTGATTTTTTCCCGTTCCTAGCTAGTACGTGCCAAGTCATTTTGACAGCAAGCTTCTGATCGATTAATTCCGAGATCGGATCAGAACAAGGATAGTCTTCCTCCGGAGAACGAGAGAGAGCATTCATCATATAAATATGTCGAAGCAGCAGGCGTATCAGTCGCTGAACACTGCGATGCCCAATGGGGAAGACTACGGGTTTGCTGAGCGACTCCCGCAGGCGGGTGGATCACAGATAACAGACTGCGCACGGGACGCCGACTTGAAAGGGAGCGGAGGCGGCGGAGTGACGTATCCAGTTGCATATCCGGCTGCGGCGCAGGCAGGCGCTCCTGTGGCGGGATACCCAGCCATGCCCATGAGTTACCCAGCTATGCCCATGAGTGGCCCTGTGGGAATGGTGGTACAAGATCCCATGGGGATGTATGGCAGGAACGCTTGTGCTGCGAACGGGTGCCGTGGTTGTCGCGGGTGTCACGGATGCCACGGGTGCCAAAGGCGCAGGGGTGGTCTGGTGCATTTGGTGATTCGTTTGGCCCGGTCCGCCTACCACTCAGCGCAGAACCACCAGCGGAAGCAGGCTCCCGCTCTCAAGCCTGCTTCCGCTGCTCCCGCTCTCCCGCAGTTCTGAGTAACTAATTTCGATCCCTCGTAAGGGGCGAGATTTCTATTAGTTGACACTTCTTCAGTTGGTTGATTGGGGTCTTGATCGGATGTATTCATGTGCTCGAACTCTGTGGACTTGAATGTCTCAAGCCTTGGGCCGGTCTGTAATTCATCCAGATATTGTGTGAATATTATTATTCCTTTGAACATGCTCGTCAGGGTATTGAATATTAGTATTCCTTGGAACTTAAGGAGTAAAAGAGAAGGTTGGAGTAGACAGTTTTTTTTTCCCTCTGGGATTGGATGCAATGGGAGTGCCGGCATTTAATTTACTTTGGATAATGCTAAAGATCTGCCTAGGAATGGCTTGAAATTCAAAAGATTCAATAAAAAAATTCAATGCCTTTTGGTATTTGAGACAGTGAACTTCAAATTTCCAGAAAAAATTCAATTCAATTTTTTAAATTTTTTGCAAAGTGGGTAATAAACTAGACTTCTAGTGCTTCATTTCATTAGTTATCGTGAAAAGCAATGCACCAAACCATCCCGGCAATGATCTTCCTATTGAGTTTACTTACAAATTCCAGTTGATTTCCGCGCGCAATCGATGTTAGATAATTAAGCTCCTAATATATACTGCATATATCGTCTCCACTTACGATCGAGAGCAGAAATCTGTCGTATTGCGTTCTCGGAGGTCCCAGAGTCTGGCACGCACCGACGTCACTTAGGTCGATTGAAAGAAATCTGATTTGCTGCAGTGGCGTTACAAGGCAATCCGACTTGACAGGCGACCAGAGAGAGGTCGACGTACTATACTAGCTCTGGATAATGTTGAAAGGATCCGCAAAGAAAGTGGCGTTCGAGGTGTGATTGAAATCAAGGTACTATATCGAAGGTGCCCAAGTGCTGCAATTCTAGCTTGTCCGTGTACGGATAAATTAAAAGTCGACGAAACGGTCGCAGTGCACCAGTTCTAGGAGCAGCAGTAAGAAGAAGCCCACAACAACCGAGGTCTTGAGTAGGGAGCCCATGGTGGTGAATTAATTGATCGAAAACACTCATGAAATTCAAGCACTGATCGATTGGAAGGCAATCGATGCAGCTTGGGAGAGTAATTATGTATGAGTTGATGGCAATGCTCGTATCCTTTGGATTTGCAGACTCCTTCATACTTAGATTCATTTGGCAAGATCGATCGACACCCTGCAGTCGGCATAGCTTGATGATTTTACCAATGGCAGTAAAGTCCGTGTGTATTCCATCAGGTCCGGGTGGTGGCAACTCGTGTACGTGTACTACGCTGGGGGCAGTGATTTAGTAAAAGAAGAACTGAAGAAGAGAAGGAAAAATTGCATACTTTTATATTTGATAATTTATTATAACATTATAGTAAAGTTTTTATGAGAGGTGGTAGGGCTGAGGTTTCTAATATACTTGAAAGTTTAGGAATTTTTAGTCCAACTCTAGTAGTATGTGTTCCACTTCATGTTGTCAAAGTAACACTAAAATCATGGTTGTCATACTGGACAAGTTACTATTCATTTTTCGTCCTGTAGGACGAGTTACTATTCATCAAATGTACTTGAGAGGTACATTTGATGAATAGTAACTCGTCCTACAGGACGAAAAATGAAAAGTAACTTGTCCAGTATGACAACCATGACTAAAATCTTGGAAGTGAGATCTTTTCTTTTAAAATTTGATTCTACCAACTACTTTTCATGATAGAGTTTGAAGATGTTGGTGTTCACAATACTACTATTGTCCAATATCAACTTTGAAATCAATGACCTTAATTCTTGCAATACATAGTCATATCAACAACTTGAATGTCAATTAATTGAATGCTTAATTAAAGTAATTAGGTAACAAATAGTCATTGAATACTAAGACATAAGTCTCCAAGTACAAATAGTTGAATTTGTTGATTGCAATGATGAAATGTGATAGGAAATATTATTAGAAGTATCTTTGTAGAAGATAATTAAGTAATAAAAAAATCTAATAATTAAAAAATACAATTAGGGCTCAATTGCTCCATACTCATATTTGAAAAAAATTCTCTTATTGTAACTTTTTTAAATGATTTTTTTGGGAACAAATGGAGGAACCATTGCATTAAAATAAGTCACCATACAAAGACAACCAAGCCAAAAGCTAGACAATGAAGAGAAATGAGCACAGATAAAAAAAATAACAAAAAAACTATTAAAACAAACTAGACGGAGGGGGACAATTGTTCCAAATAATGTGATTGTCATTCCTATGAGCGAGGACAAGAAAATGAAGCCAAACAATATCAAAGTTCTTCCAATAACATGTGCTTATTGTAGATGATGACAAACTATTAAGTGCACCTTCATTTGCACTACACACAACCAAAGTCTAATAGGGAGACAGTCTAAGAGGGCTTCCCAAAGAGTAATTTCAAAGGAATCCAAAGACCAATTGTGTTGATTGAAGGCTTTATTATTCCTAAAGACCTAAACGATTCATAGAGATGAGCCATGAAGAAAGGTTCATATAGTCTTGAGTTTTTAAAAACGGCAAGGGAAGGTAGATCTAAAAACACATTGAGTGAAATTGAACCTAACATGAAGGTTGCAATCAATGAGTTTTGGGGGATGTGGTGAATAATGGATTGGGCATATTCTCATATCTCTTGGGTACATAGACAAGAGTAGAAACAATGAAGAAGTGTTTCTTCATAGCTAAAAGAACAACAATTGCATTTAATACTAAAATGACTTTTGAGTGCCTAAAACTATTAACATTGATATAAAATTATACCAATTGATTATTTGCAATGTCAACTTTTCTACAATTATATTATAATCGACACAATAAAAAGAATTAGAAAATTTAAGAAAATCCCTTTCTAGGTATTGTAAGTTGTCACCTTGAACACCACATTGCACTTGAAGCCAACTAAAGCTTGTCTTGCAACAAAAGTACTATACTATGAACTAGCAAAGTCACAAGGTTGAAGTGTGGCAAATGGCCTAATAGGCAAGTACTTCCACCAAATGCAAAGTGGCTCTTCCTTGAGCAATTGGTCTCCCTCTTATGTTTTTAAAAAAGAAAAAATAGCCACTTGTTCCTCTATCTTCTTTGTAACTTTCTTGGATGACCTAGCAACACTATTATGTAATAAGTCAAGTCAGTTATTTCGAGAGTTATTCATATATGTAAATTGGGTGATTCTACAAAACACTTGTAATGTTTTGACATTTCACATTGTACATCTTTGATGTTTTTTACGATAACTTTAGAAGCATAGAGCTAATGGATTTGAAATTTTAAAAGAAGATGTACAACCTATCAACCCCCTAGCTTTGCCAAAGTAGTATAGCACTAGTGAAAACCAAAGAATATTGAGAAGTTAAACTTGAATACATAATTTTTTTTATTGGGATTATTGTTTATTTGAAATAATACATTTATGTAGTTTATTTCATTTATTTTGGATAGAGCTTATTTATAAAAAAAGGCATCACCACTAAAATAAGATTCAAGCTATTTGTATTGATGGAATTAGATGAAACTTACAAAATGGGATTAAAAATCATCTATCCATATAATTGAAGTGAATATTTTCATTCAAAGAAGATATGAAGAAGATCATTCCAAGGTTTTGTAGCAAGGTGATTGTAGGAGAGACTAATACTATTTGCAAGATTTTTTAATTGTATTTTCAGCCAATAATTGTCATGAACATTTTTTTAAGAAAATAGAAAAAAGGGCAATGATGAAATGCATAAGAAGATTGTTACCTATGAAGATTAAACACAATAATTCTCAAAGGACAAGAACTTAAAGAGTGCACAAAATCTCAAGAAATAGGTATTTTGACATTTAAGTTTGTAAAAAATAGGAAAATCATTTAAAATGATATAAAATTGAAGTTGTCAATTTTTAACAACACTAGAGGAATGACAATGCTACAAAAGGCTCTTCATTTGGATTCCATGAAAATGATTTTTTTACATCTTAGCCCTTACTATTGAAATGAAATGTAGATCAAGTCTAGTTTCTATTTACTTCAATTTTAAAAATAAAAATAATAATACTCATTGCAATAGGAATGTGTAATTATATTGCAATTTGAACTTTAGACCTATGAGTCTTACCACACTCTCTAAATTTTCTAATTAAAAAAAGACACATACATTGAGTTTACACCATCATCTTCACACTCTTTATATACAATTATGAAAAACTTTTTAGGTATATTTTGTACTTATATAAATTTCCCTAACAAACATTCACCAAATGGAAAAATACTAACCTTAAAAGGATGCAATGTGAATGATAGGTACTCACTCAAATGTAATTTTGTTTTAGGATTGCATTCTTTAGTGACACAAAAAGTCATCCATCGGACTTTTTATGTCCTTTAGCATTGTTTCACATTTAATCAATGTGATGGATTTGGAGGTTCAAGTTTGCGGGCATGATCTAATCATGAGTTACCATTCAAAGTGAGCTAAAAAATCTTTGTTCCAAAGTTCTTGGATTGTGGTATTTGTCAATGCAACAAGTGTATGGATGTCCATGTTCAGTCAATGGTTGATATGGAACAAAAGCCTACAACATCAAAAATCACGGATAGCCATGGTTATCATACTATACAAGTTACTATTCATTTCTTGTCCTGTAGGATGAGTTACTATTCATCAAATGTACCTCTCAAGTACATTTGATGAATAGTAACCTGTCCAGTATGGCAACCATGGCTATCCATGATATTGAGGCTAGAAATAGGTTTGTTAGAAAGTGGCTTCACAATGATCTATCTGTAATTATAGTGAGCAACACACCTTGATGGGCCTTAGCTAGTCCTTGTATTGAGTTTGTTTTTCAACCTCAGTAGATTGGTGGGCATCTTGTGCCCAATTTGTAGTTTTATTTTTCTTAATAGGGAATTTCATTAAAATGGTGATATTCCATGTGCCATTTTCATAGTGTACCATTCCTACAGTTCAGACCAAGCGATCTGAAAATCTATTAGTGTACTAGATTTTAGACCATCTGAAAATCTATTAGTGTACTAGATTTCAAACCACTCAGTATGAACTGTGGGATGTCAATGTCACAAAATATTCGCCATTTTAATGAAATTCCCCATCTTTCTTTGGTTTGTTTTTACTTGCAATCCCCATACCACTTGTGGTTGGGTTTCTGTTCTTTTTTCCTTGCTGTAAAGGTCAACCTTGATTTTTGTCGGACCCCAAAAAAAAAATTAGCTTGCAATGTGCTTACACTATAGATTTCTGAAACTCAAGACCTACCGTATGTCTGATATAGCTCCATGAGTTTGGAAAGCCTGGAGATTCCTCCCACGGGACTCGCTAGTTTCCTTGCTGGTGTCGAGGATGCTTCACGGCTCCTTCCCAATTCAAGTCTTCCTTCAATGAGTCGGCAAAATTTGCGCTTGGATACGCGGGCCTGGAACATGAGTATAAGGAAACTTGGGGATTGAAAACAACTCATCAGAGTCCACACATAGCCGATTCAGATTCAACGTTGCCTCACGCTGACGCTGTTAATTCTAGCTCTTCTCAAAGCATTCACTTTGCACAATTGCTGGGTTGGGTTGGGTTCTCTTTCAGACTAGATGGGCAATTTCGTTAAAATGGCGGTATTCCATGTGCCATTTTGACATGAGAACCGTTGAGGTGATTTTGCTTTGTCGGCAATTTCGTTAAAATGGCGGTATTCCATGTCCCATGTTGACATGAGCGACCATTAAGCTGCCTTTGTATTGTGCTATGTACTAGTCGTTGGGCGTAGCGCTAGTGAGTGGCAAATGGGCCCCTTGCATACGAGTGCAAATCCTTAGGATTTCTATATAGGACTTGTGCGAAAGACAATGACTATAGATGTTGTTAGTGAAAATCTTGGTAGACTAATAGGTAGAACGTGGAAATCTTGTCATGGAGTTGTTGGTGCTTAACATGGGGGTCATTGCCCATTGAAGTGGGGGGGGGATCATCATCATGATGGGCACAAGTTTGGGTACTTGTTTAGGTTTGCATCGTTCATGAGTGCGTGGTCAGTGAAGTTGGTATCTAAAATACATCTTGTTGGAATGGATGCAAAACAGAAGGGCAAAAACTTGTATTTCAGATTGAACAAAATGGAGGTTGCATACAAAGATCGAGGACCAGGCAACCTATGATGCCTACAATCTATTCAAAATTGTACAATCCGTTGCAATGTCATCGGACGAGAAAAACTATCACTACCTGTTGCATAATATGTGAAGGTCCACCTTCTACAATACAAAGGGGCATCGCAAGTATGAAATATGACTGTTGGAATAGTCGTCTCCCAGGATTTCATATTCACCAACCTTGTTCTTCTTCAACAATTCGATGTAAATGATCCACTGCAAACTGCACTTGTTGACGAGGAGCAATGAAACTATTTCCATCGTTCTTCTTTGGTTTCCATGATGCCATGATACTATCTGTGGAAACATAGTCAGCTTTGTCGGCCGTTCGGTCAATCTTCCATCTAAAATTAGGCTTTGTGTCCCACCCCGTATACAACCGTTGCACATTTTTGGATGTTCCACATGGGGTGTACCATTGCACTAAGACTTCGCGAAAGTGAATGGCCGTGGGATCAAATTGTGGATTTTCTACTGCCCTTCCGAGCCATACGGGCTCAAGACAATCCAATCCTAGCCTCACAAAGAGGTAGAATCCCTCACGAACATCAGTGACTACATTGTATGTTGGTGGGGGCCTTCCCTCTAGAGTACTAATGTAAGGATCTTCGGCCTCCAACTCTTGACGTGTCCTTCCATCTTGCATGAAATCTGTCATAAGATCTCCGGGTTGTCGAGTCTGAGGCTAAAATCCTTGCTGCAATTCATTAGATTGGAGGGAGTCTTCTTCGCCTCCATCCAGCATGGCATTTCTCACGCGGTGTCGTGTTGAGAGCGGTTTGCCTTGGGAAATCACGAAGATTCTAGCTGCAACTAGAAATGGCTAAGGAATAAAAATATGATAGGAGAATAAAGGCAAGTGGACTTGTCACTTGCAAACCCAGTCTTCTAACTAGAATGATGAAGGTGAGTGAACTTGTCACCCACAAATTCACCAGTCAAATACAAAATGATATTGTACAACAACAAAATTTGTTGTCTCTCGTGAATCTCTAATTTTGGTCTTCAAATCTCGTATACGGTCGTCGAATCATCAATCTTCAATCTTCAATCTTCAAACTCCTCCCCGTTGGCCTATCCTGTGGTGGCTCTATAAGGGTAAGGGTAAGGGTAAGGGTAAGGTGATAAGATCCCACGGCCTCGGACGGGTAAAACGGGACAGCCAACACGAGTGACCGTCCGGATGATGGGACCCTAAACTTTCAAACCCACGGTGACCAGGAAGCGCCTTTCACCAATGGGAACAACATAAAAGAGCAACCAAGTGGGTGATTAAATCCCAAATAGTCTCCACAAACACAAAATGGAGCGCTTACTGGATAACCACGGCTCGCAACAGTTTCACAATGCTGAAATTGAAAATTGCAACTAGCCTCCAAAACCGGCTGGGAATAACCATAGAAAGACAACGAGCCCCCAAATCCGGCTAGGAACAACAAGCCACAAGCCACAACACACGAGTCTTCAATCTTTGTGTCTTCAAATTTCAACTTCAAATCATCACTCAAAGCTCCACCTCAACTTCAACTTCAAATTTTCACTTAAACTCCAACTTCAAATCTCTACCCCAACTCCATCTTCAAAGCTAAACTTTGAATGATCACCACCGTTGCTTCACAACTTCAAATGGGTTGCATGATAACTCTTTGGAAAGCTAACACAATTCTCTCCATTTCCTCCAAATCTCAACTCATTCCAATACTCTAACCCAAAACTATGGTCATCCAAAGTTTCGGCCTCTACAAGAGAGGGCAACAGACCCTCCTTCACTCCTACACTCACAACTTACTCATAAATGCTCCAATTACTTCGAATGATAGCTTCTTAGAAAGCTAACAAAACTTTACACATCCTCTCCAAAACTCAAATCAAATTAACACTCTGTCCACCTTTCATGGCCACTCAAAGTTTCGGCCTCTAGAAATGATAGGCAACAGACACTCCTTCACTTCTACACTCGTAACTCATTCATACAAGCTCCAAATAGAATGAGTGAGATCTTCCTAGAAAGCTAACTTAATTTCCTACACTTCCTCCAAATATCAATGCAAACCAAGAACCTGTCCGTCTTTTATGGTCGGTCGAAGTCTCTGCCTCTTAATTTCGAAGGCAACAAACCTCCCTCCACTCAAACTAGCACAACTTTTGATTCACAACTCCAAATCAAGCAAGTGAGATCAATTTAGAAAGAAGACACCATGATACATAACTCCACCAATTTTCATTTCAAAATTCCAAAAACACACAACACAATGGCCCTCCAAACATTCGGGTCCTTCCCTAAACTCACAATGGGAGAGAAGATGAATCCTATCCAACTTTTCCTCTACCTTATCTACTCTCAACCACACAAACAAGTGGGGTCCGCCTCTAACTCACTCTTAAAACTCCTCTAACAATAATTGAGCACTTATTTGGCCCACTACTATCTCCTTATCTTTATCTTTGAAGGAAATTTACTTCAAGTTCACCTAGAAGGCAAACCATTTGAATATTTCCTTACAACTACTTCACAAACACAAAATTATTATAGAAATTCACTCCAAATATGGAATGAAGAACTAAAACTCAACGTACACCTATTAGAGGTAAAAAACTAGAATTCCAATTTCATCTTGGGACTCAGAAAAAACCCTCCAATTCGACATACTGAATCTATAACAAATAATGAAGAAAACTACTTCAAGTTTGATGGAATTCTAAGATGGCAACCTATTCTTATATAGATGACTCAAGCCATCGTAAGAAGGCGTCACCTTGAAGCCACTAAAGATGATGTCATTATTCTCCTCATATTCGTGAAAACCAAATCAATAGAAATAAAACATTACCACACTTTTTTACACTATGTACGCATTTACAGTGCGACATTCACCCCCTCTAAACCTGCACATCCTCCGGTATGTGCCAAGTAGGCTCTTCTTGGTCATCTTCTGTGCTTTCATCTCTGTTTTCTTCTATCTCTTGGGTTTGTGCTGAAGGTAAAATATCATCCAAATCTTCATTGTAAATCTCTCCATCTCTCCGCCGAAATACTTTGACACGCTTGCCAGCAATAGGAATTCTCAGAGGAGTTCCATCTAACTCTCGCAGTGAGTATGTGGCATTATCATGAACTGTGACTACCACATATGGTCCAAACCAACGTCGAGCAAATTTCCTCACAGTACTGTGTTGATGCTCTAATGTGCTATCAAACACAAGTACCCAATCTCCTTCTTTGATTTTCTCAGTCCTCAATCGATGAGTTCTGTCAAATCTCTCCTTGTTGTTTAGTCTAGCAACTTTCAACTTCTCCAAAGCTATTTGATGATCTTCAGGCAACCTTTGAAGTTGTTGAATACGAAGTTCAAGTAGTCTCTCTATGCTGATACCATCTTCCCATGATAGAAATATCCATGAAGGAATAGACTCCTCTCCAGGCAACATAGGCTTATGACCATGCATGAGCTCTATAGGCATATATCCAGTGACAGTACTATGTGTGGTTCTGTCAGCCCATAGAGCAAATGGAAGTAGTTTAGGCCAAATATTAGGCCTTCCTCTACAAGCTTTAACCAACGCTTGAATGATAGGAGGATGTCCTCTTTCAATTTTACCATTGGCCTCAGGATTATAAGCTGTAGTTAACTTCAATCGTACACCATATCTGTTGAAAAACTCCCTTGCTTCAGTTGCATTCAATTCACCTCTGTCTGCTCTCATCGCACCAATACTTCCATATCGGCTAAAAATATCTTCAAGAATAAAACGGCAGACATTCTCCGTTGTTTTGGTTCGAAGAGCCCTTCTTTCCACAAAGTTTGAAAGCTCTTCTCTTGCTAAAACAAGATACTTCATGCCCCATATGCCTGACGGCATGGCAACTAGATCAATCATCCATCGAAAATGAATGGAAGGAGGATATGTAGGATGAAGCTCATCTCTATGCCGAATTTTGGATTGTAATTGGCATACAACACATGAGGCTACAAATTCTTCAACTTCTTTGTATAATCCCTTCCACCAATAGCGTTCTTTGATCTTTGTATATGTCGCCCAAACTCCTCTATGACCAGCCCAAAGTGTATCATGAAATTCCTCAAGAACTTTAGTTTTGGTCTCGGAGTCACCAACTACTCTCAATGGCATTTCATCAGCTCTTTTTGCCCTCTTCCACAAGAATCCTTCTCGCAAAAGGTACCCATAAGACTGATGTCTGATGTCCTTAAAAGTTTTGTCCATCCATCCTTCTTGCCTCTTCAAAGTACTCAAATAGAGTCCAATCTCTTTCAACCTTCCTTCATATAACTCTTCTTTGAATGGCAAGATTCCATCTGTAGAACTCTCTCCTTCTGTAGCCAAAATATAGCCACCATCAAAGAGGTCTTCACTTCCTTCATGAGCCATCATCTCTTCTTCTTGATAGTATCTGGCTCTCGATAACATGTCCGCCATAGAATTCTCTTTCCCAGCAATGTGTATTAGTACTGGATTTAGAGACTTGATGTATGCTATCCATCGAAGCATGGCAATATCCGGTGAAGAACAATTGGCTATCATGCCAAGTAAGGGTAAGCAATCAGTTTCCAAAATAACATTGGCTCCAATTAAGTAATTTCTCTCCGCCTTTAGCGCTGTAAGCGCACCCCAAAGTTCTCTTTTCACTTGTGGATAAGCTCTTTGCCTCTCTGTGAGGATCCTTGCTCCAAAACGGATGGCAAATCTCCTCCCTTCTGCATCATCTTGTCCAACAGCCCATCCAATGGCTATCGGACTTGTGTCAACAGTCACAATGACCGGTCTTCCACTCTCATAATCAACTTGTTTTAGAACCGGTGGTGACTTCAAAACTTTCTTCAACTCTTCCATTACCAAATCTTGCTCAGCTTTCCATACAAACTTATTCTTCTTTCTCAACAGTTTGTAAAGAGGCTCTGATATGTGAGCAAAATGAGGTATCCAAATTTGGTAGAAGACGCAAGCTCCAAGAAACCTCCTTACTTCGGTAATATTGCTGCATGCTTTCATTTTTCCAATAGCATCAACCTTTTCGGGATTTGGTTTCCGTCCATACCATCCACACAAATGCCCAACCACTAAAATTTCATCAACCCCGAATTTTGACTTCTCTATAGAAAGAGTCAAATCAACCTCTTCAAGTCTCCCCAAGATTTTGTCTACATCATTGATATGATTACTGACAAATGTTCTGCAACCATTATCTTGAAGAGTCAAGTCTCTGACAATCTCCTCACAACCTTTAATTGGGATATCATCCACAAAAGGTATAGTCTTCTCAGGTACAAAATCTCGTAAGATTTGATTCATGGCATTTTGCATATGTGCCACAGAGTTTGTAGCACCTTGAGGCAATGTACACATTCTAACCAATCCAAGTGGAGTCTTCATGGTTGTCAAATCTCTGCTCTCAGCAACTAATTGAAATTGATCATAACCAGAATATAGATCTCCAATGGAGTAAATGGCATGTCCCGCAAATGCTTCTGCCACTTCATCAACAATAGGCCCAGAACCTTTGTTCCTAATTGTCACCTTATTTGCTGGTTGCATATCTTGAATGAACCTCAATCCTCCGGATTTCTTTGGCACTGTGAACCAACGATTGGAATATGGAGCCATTGAAGGTTCAAGGATACCCATGCGCATCTTCTCTTTAAGAAGTTCAACCAGTTTGGGAAGCAATGCCCGTGGTACTGGTATTGGTTTCAAATCCCATGGCACATGTGGCACGGTAAAAATAACCATTGGCGCAATTACACTTGGATGCACACAACCAATCTCATCTGGTGAAGAAGCAAAGGCTTTTCCGTGTTTGGAGAGCATTTCTTGGAACCTCTTTCTCTCTGGTTCAGTCAAGAAGTCATCTCTTCCTATCTTCAGATTTGCCAATGTTTCCTCTGTAAATTTGTGTCCAATTTTTCTTGATTCTCTAAGACCCGGCTCCTTCTCTGCTTGTCTGATATGTTTATCCGTATCAGAAGGTAGTTGAGTTGCTACTGGCTTAACCTTCTTGGCCACCGTTTTGTATTTGGTATTCACCATGGCTTCATGTTTCAACCCGTAACTCTGAAACCTATCAATCCTTGATATTATCTTCAATATCTCATCATGTAGTGATCGTGTGTGAATTTCAACCACAACATCACTATCATCAATTTCTACCTCCTCGATGTATAAAGCTCGCAAAACTTGTAATAAGTCATCTGCAAAGCCTTCCTCTTCAAATATCCCAGATATGTACTCATCATCCAAAATCACCTCCATCTTTTTTAATCTTTTCTCCATCTTTTTTGTAACCCTTTTACATATAGGGTTTAGGTCCTTCACATCCGTGAAGCTCACAGAACCACACTCCTTCATACTCAGAAATCCACTCCCAACACTATGTACATTGGGGAATTCAAAAGACTTTGATCCTTTTGCACTCGCAGATCCCCATTCTCCACGTGTGCACATCAAAAATCCGTAAAGTCTAGAGAAGTTGGTAGAAGTCCTTCTCTAAGTTGAGCTCGATGCCTTTCATTGTTAGGCCTTACAGTAAGAAACTGTACTGATCTCTTTCCATCACCACTTCGAATTCGAGCATAATGGGAGCCATCATCCAACACCTTTGTCTCCATTCTTGATGCTGTAATGTATGGCTGACCTAAAATTATGGGATAAGCTCCATAATTTTGTACAAAGAAGTTTTGTTCTACTTCCACATCTCCAATTCTTGTTGGCACAGCTGGGCATGCTCCATACAACTCTCCTCTTCCATTGTTGGCAGCTCTCATCACCCAACCGTGATTAACATCAATTGGCCATTTGCCCATCTCGTAAATCTTTCGAGACATGATGTTAATCTCTGAACCATGATCCACAAGAGCTAGAATGTAATCATCCAACTCTCCTAACTTTACACGAGTTTCTGTAGTGGCTCTAGCCCAAAATGGATGAATGTAATCCAATCTCCTTTCGAGCTCTCCTTCCGCCATATGAATGATTGCACATTCATAAGATTTTGCCTCCATTTGAATCTCTTCTTTGTTTTCAGTCCTAGAGATTGCCTCATCCATCATTCTCCTCTCTTCTTCCAAAGTCTTCGAAGAACAAACTTCTTCCTCTAAGCTTTTCACCCCCACTGATCCTTTTCTTGTCACATCTTCACATTTCAAGAGATGATCAGCCTCAAACCCATTGTTTCTCTTATCAATTGCACACATTTCAGTAAACATGTGCAAAATCTCTTCTTCTTCATCATCAGATAGATCACAGACATGCATTTACTTCTACAATGCTCTTGTCTTTGTCTATCTCAACTACTTCAGTTGCAACCTTCTCCATTGTAGTTGGAGGATCACATATCAAGGCAAAAGTCACCCCAATCTCAGTCTCCTCATCTTTGGTGATGCGAGTGTCTAAAGCTTCCACCATGATTGTTTCAGCTGTCATTTGTCTTTTTCTCTTGATGACATCAACAATCAGCTCATGAAAGTCTTTCTTGGCAATGCCAAGAGCCTCTCTCAATGTAAATTCAATTTTGGCATCCAAGATTCTCTCCTCCAATATGCCTTTCATGTCTATAGAAGACTCAATGTCTGATTGAAGTTTATAGGCCGGCGGTTTGCCCTTGCCTTTGCTTGAATCTTCTTTGCCCTTTCCTTTTTTGCTATTGCTTGGATCTTCCCACTTCTCCTTAGGAAGCGGTTCATCTCCTGGATGAACAAAAATAGGTGACTTCGCAGACCTTTGTCGTGTATGAGCAGCAGGACCATCTCCCTTTTCACCTTCTTTGATCCCTTGTGGTTTTCTTTTGAGTGCTGGCTCCTCCACATCATCATCTTCAACAGTCCGCCCTCGTTTTTCTTCAACAAGAACATCATGGTCTTTATTATGGCCTTGTACTTCACCCAAAAACACTCTGATGCTACTTGCATCAACAGGATCTTCCCAACCAGTCACCTTGCGAATGGCTTGAGCTCCTCTACGTAATACTTCAACAGATGGAGCTTGGAAAGTCTCAACTACATGTTGAACAACCTCTACATGGAATGATGTAGCACCCTTTCCACCTAAAGAATTGGATCTTCCCATTTTGTCTTCTACGATCTTCTTCATCCCTCCTTTGCCAAAGTTGGTATTCAAAGGCAAATTTGTAGATGCATCATGTATTTTTCCATCTTTGAAGACAACTATGCCATCTTTAAGAGCCTCATCGTATTGTTTACAACCTCGAAGGCTGTGGCTCTCCTCCTCATCACACCAAATACATCTTCTTATAAATGTTCTTGTATTGTCAGATGATTGAGTACCTCGTGACTTCTTCAACTCGCTCATCTCCACCCTCAAATCTTGAATACCCTTGATAAGCTCATCAAGAGTATCTCCTTCAACCGTCTTGGCAGTCTTTGAAGTTGATGGTGCAGGTGTAGGGGCAAATGATTTCTTAGGAGCCCTTGTAGTAGGTGCAGGCTCTTCTCCCACTTGTGGAGCTTTGCTTCTCGATCTCAATTTCTGTTGTTTCGTGAGTAGGATAATTGCTTGTTCAATTGTCCTCCAATCATTGGTAAAACCTCCTTCAGTAGCTCGATCTCCAAGAAGCAAAAGAAGTTTGTCTCCTAAAGCATCATCAGTTGCTTGTAGAAACAACTCTGTCTTCCTACTATCAAGAAGACGTCTCTCTGCCAAAGGTAGCTGCTTGTACTTCTTCTCAAAATCTCGAAACAGCTCATTTGGGCCCATATTGTTCCCTGGACACTGCTCAATCCAGTCAAGAAATGCTCTCTTGGTCATACGGTCCGCATCTTCATCAAAATACTCATCCCGCAATCTCTCCTCAAATAACAACCATGGGATTGCGTTTGCATCACCTCGAATTTCTTCTACCCTTGGCCGGATCTCAGGTACAACAGCTAGACTGAAGGTTTGAATCATCTGGTTTTGAGAAACCTGATGTACCTCCATCTCACAAACATAGGCTCTCAAGAACTTCGTGATGTCCTTTCCGTCAAATCTTCCCATCTTGTCAACAACACCTTTTAGAGCTTTCGTAGCACCTTGACCGCCAGAATGAGATCTATGCTGTTCCATCAATATCGCCAAGGCACCAAGTATGGTGTCCATATTGGCTGGGGTTCTCTCAGAACCCCCACTAGTATCTTCCATCTTCCTAAACTCAAACTAGTTGCCCCAAAGCTCTCTCAGTGGAAGCACCAAATGTCGTGTTGAGAGCGGTTTGCCTTGGGAAATCACGAAGATTCTGGCTGCAACTAGAAATGGCTAAGGAATAAAAATATGATAGGAGAATAAAGGCAAGTGGACTTGTCACTTGCAAACCCAGTCTTCTAACTAGAATGATGAAGGTGAGTGAACTTGTCACCCACAAATTCACCAGTCAAATACAAAATGATATTGTACAACAACAAAATTTGTTGTCTCTCGTGAATCTCTAATTTTGGTCTTCAAATCTCGTATACGGTCGTCGAATCATCAATCTTCAATCTTCAATCTTCAAACTCCTCCCCGTTGGCCTATCCTGTGGTGGCTCTATAAGGGTAAGGGTAAGGGTAAGGGTAAGGTGATAAGATCCCACGGCCTCGGACGGGTAAAACGGGACAGCCAACACGAGTGACCGTCCGGATGATGGGACCCTAAACTTTCAAACCCACGGTGACCAGGAAGCGCCTTTCACCAATGGGAACAACATAAAAGAGCAACCAAGTGGGTGATTAAATCCCAAATAGTCTCCACAAACACAAAATGGAGCGCTTACTGGATAACCACGGCTCGCAACAGTTTCACAATGCTGAAATTGAAAATTGCAACTAGCCTCCAAAACCGGCTGGGAATAACCATAGAAAGACAACGAGCCCCCAAATCCGGCTAGGAACAACAAGCCACAAGCCACAACACACGAGTCTTCAATCTTTGTGTCTTCAAATTTCAACTTCAAATCATCACTCAAAGCTCCACCTCAACTTCAACTTCAAATTTTCACTTAAACTCCAACTTCAAATCTCTACCCCAACTCCATCTTCAAAGCTAAACTTTGAATGATCACCACCGTTGCTTCACAACTTCAAATGGGTTGCATGATAACTCTTTGGAAAGCTAACACAATTCTCTCCATTTCCTCCAAATCTCAACTCATTCCAATACTCTAACCCAAAACTATGGTCATCCAAAGTTTCGGCCTCTACAAGAGAGGGCAACAGACCCTCCTTCACTCCTACACTCACAACTTACTCATAAATGCTCCAATTACTTCGAATGATAGCTTCTTAGAAAGCTAACAAAACTTTACACATCCTCTCCAAAACTCAAATCAAATTAACACTCTGTCCACCTTTCATGGCCACTCAAAGTTTCGGCCTCTAGAAATGATAGGCAACAGACACTCCTTCACTTCTACACTCGTAACTCATTCATACAAGCTCCAAATAGAATGAGTGAGATCTTCCTAGAAAGCTAACTTAATTTCCTACACTTCCTCCAAATATCAATGCAAACCAAGAACCTGTCCGTCTTTTATGGTCGGTCGAAGTCTCTGCCTCTTAATTTCGAAGGCAACAAACCTCCCTCCACTCAAACTAGCACAACTTTTGATTCACAACTCCAAATCAAGCAAGTGAGATCAATTTAGAAAGAAGACACCATGATACATAACTCCACCAATTTTCATTTCAAAATTCCAAAAACACACAACACAATGGCCCTCCAAACATTCGGGTCCTTCCCTAAACTCACAATGGGAGAGAAGATGAATCCTATCCAACTTTTCCTCTACCTTATCTACTCTCAACCACACAAACAAGTGGGGTCCGCCTCTAACTCACTCTTAAAACTCCTCTAACAATAATTGAGCACTTATTTGGCCCACTACTATCTCCTTATCTTTATCTTTGAAGGAAATTTACTTCAAGTTCACCTAGAAGGCAAACCATTTGAATATTTCCTTACAACTACTTCACAAACACAAAATTATTATAGAAATTCACTCCAAATATGGAATGAAGAACTAAAACTCAACGTACACCTATTAGAGGTAAAAAACTAGAATTCCAATTTCATCTTGGGACTCAGAAAAAACCCTCCAATTCGACATACTGAATCTATAACAAATAATGAAGAAAACTACTTCAAGTTTGATGGAATTCTAAGATGGCAACCTATTCTTATATAGATGACTCAAGCCATCGTAAGAAGGCGTCACCTTGAAGCCACTAAAGATGATGTCATTATTCTCCTCATATTCGTGAAAACCAAATCAATAGAAATAAAACATTACCACACTTTTTTACACTATGTACGCATTTACAGTGCGACAGCGGGTCCAATACGTGACCAAGTTTGACATGTGGGTTTTGTACTCCACCGTCCCATCTTCTTCGGATATGTCTTTCCAATGTTGGATGTATCCATCAAGTCCATGCAAAATCTCAGTTTCGTTTGTCATCTTCTTGGGGGTCACGCGCGGTGGATCACCTTGAGGAAGTATAGGTCTATGGTCGATATCTTCCTTCCATAGCTTAAATCCCCCTTTAGGCAACCATGGAATGTCTGTACACGCCAATTTGTATTGCATGATAGGCCATCCGTTGTCATCCATGAAGAATTTATACTGTCTCCCATGAGAGTGGCCCACCAATTGTTTATTGTGCATCCCAATATAAGGTTTGACATAGGCCTTGAAGTCGGGCACTTCTTCAATTAGATGTGGAATGAACGGACCTTGTTCCATTTCCATGTAGGATTGCATCAATGATGGTAGGGTGGGATGGTCTTTCTCGCGGAGTTGCATGCTCCATCGCCCAAATGATGCATCCATGTCATCATGGGTGTGACCCACTATCATGAAGGATACCACCACTTCTTTCACAATGCGTCTTGCCACCAACAGGGACCAAAAACAGAAGACATACCTGTTTTTGTTTTCCTTCCAAGAGTTGTTCATCTGAACGTGTAGCACCGGTGGCAATGGTTGAGCCTCAATAGGTTGAGGAAGAACAGCTCCCAAAGAATCAACACAGATCTCACTACCTTGCAGCAACGCTCAATATAGTTTCGTGCTTCCAGCTCCTTCGAACAACGTCCGTGAAGACATTGCGGGGGGCCCTTCTAAATCTCGTAACAATTTGGCGATGGATCCCACTGTAAAGTTGCTGTCGCTGGGAAACACGTCCAAATTGTAATGTGCATATTTGCCATCCCCGTGTCCATGTGCAAAAATCCCTGATACCTTCACGGGCAACTTCATGAACCCATCTAGGGCTTTTGTTTTCCTTGCCAATGCAAGACATGCTGTTTTTGAATGATCCATTTTGTCGTGCATGATAGATAAAAGTTGCATAGGTCGTAATTTGGACAACCATCTACTACGGTAGTAGGCATGTCGACAAGCTTCTTGTAGAAACAAGTGCTTCTCGAAGCGCCTTTGGATTCGTTGATAGTCCTCCGATCCAGGAGCAAAAGAAGCTCGTAGTTGCTTTAGATTGTCACAAATGCTACATCTTGCGAAGGAATCTCCCCTTCCCTTCACGACGTACTCAGCAAAATATTTTGTTCGAATTTTACTAAAACATGATTGCGAGAGTGTCGACAACCCGAGTTCTTCATTGGCCTACAAACAATAGAAACACGCGCACTCAGTCTACGTATTCAACAAGCACTTCATTGGATGTTGGAGGACTCTATGAGCTATTGTGGTCGATGCGACAATTCGACCATGTCCTTTTCATATGAATGCCATAGGTGACATTGCGAGCCGTACCTTGTTCACGGTGGCTAGTAATTGCCTCCATTCGGTACCGGTCGGAAGAACTTTGAGGCAAACCTTTTCACCAGTGGGCAAGGTGCGAGACAAATGGGGCATGTGGTCGGCCATTGCCTCCAATAATGAGCGCAAAGTCTCGATGCCTTGAACAGTGGCAGTCCTTGTCTTTTTTCGATTGGAGTTCCCGTGTAGAGCGCCTCTGACGCCAGCCTTGGCCTTGGCCCTGTATCTTTCGAATGTGCGGAGGGGGATGTTGTGAAGAATCCTCCAAGCACGTGGACAGACGTCTATGCCTTCTAAGGTGACAACTTGCCTCCCCCTCGGAACCGCTTTGTGCATTGTCCTATGAACATCCAAATTTTTGCTAGATTTCACTTGAAATGTCTGTAGGTGCATTTCCGTGCGAAGCACACGGATGGTGGAAGGACGGAACTTACGAGTGCATTCATTATCGCAGCAGATTTGTGTGAAGACCTCTGCAATGGATTCATGTGATACCATCTTCGTCTTCTTATCTAGTAAAGTGACAGCTCGAGTTCTCCTATCATAACGATACCGTCACACGCCCCCATGTTTTCTACTCCCATCCATTTCTTTATCCAAAGCTTCTCGCTTGCGAGCGTGATTGTAAACATTGACGTACCCATTTTTGCCGTGGTGAAACACCTGCCGCATAGGCCAGCGCAAGCACATGTCTCCGACGTTGGGGTCCCCGTTGTACACGTCCAAGACAACAATGCCAACGTCATCCATCCCCAGCCTGCTCTGTCCATCAATGCAAGCGTTGGGATTGGCATTGATGATGATGACTTCCACAAAGTCGGAGCCATCCGCATGTTTTGCGAGCAATGCCTTCCCAGACCATCCGTCTCGATCAATGCCCTCGCAATCTGGGATGGGACTATTGTCTACATTTGCCTCGGCATATGCTTCCAAGTCCACGTCCTCTTCCTGACATTCTGCAAACCCCTGCACATCGAACGATGAAGAATTGACACGACATCAATGACAAAGGAACGCAATGTACAATAAGAAACGTGAAAACTGACGAGAGTAGAAAGTTATATACAATACCTCATTACCATCAGAGTCGTCCGAAGAAAACATAGGAGACGTTAAAATCGTAAGTGTTTTCTAATGATAGAAAATAGCGGCCTCGTAGGAAGGATGAGAGTAACACTTGAAAGAATTGGTAGCATATACGTCCTCTTCGTTCAGCTCACAAGGGCTAACACGCCTGACAGCAGTAAAATAAAAAGTATTAGAAGCAATGACAGATAGGCGAGTGGCGAAAGCAGGGAATATGAGGACATCATTACATAATCATATACAGTATGAAATAGTGTAGCATCTGTCTCGAACCCGCCCACTTGTTGTGAGGTTTGGTATAGAATGCAGTGAAGTCTAAAACTAACGGTTCCCATAGAACGTCGACTACCGTGGACCCCATTCAGCAGTGCAATGCCACTATGTCCAAGAAAGACAATCAACTGCACATGAGTATGGACCGAACAGTCTAAGTCCGAGGAGACTGGAAGTCTACGCACAAATTCCCCCAAGGCCTATTCACTGAGCCACTCTGAACTGTGTGGAAGAGTTACACCTCTCACAGATATTGTTCCACACCTAATATAGAGGAAGCGCGCCAAAGGATAGACAACACAATGTAACGAATCACAAAGAAGAACTCGTTCCTACAATGAATGCTGAATAGTCCAGAGTCTCCAAGAAAGAGCTCCACCGAATAACAGTTTAGAACGGCCGCTCTGAACTGCGAGGAACAGGATGCATGTGTAATTTATCCACGTGATCGCGCATAATTGGGAAAACGGAGGACTAGGATCTAAATAATGCGCATGCAAAACATAGATAAGAGCGGCCGCTCTGAACTGAACGGAGGATAGCTTTCGTCTCGGTCACCTGACGTGCAGTTCAGAGCGGCCGCTCTAAACTGAACGGAGGATAGCATTCGTCTCCGTCACCTCACGTTTAATTCAGAGCGGTCGCTCTGAACCGAACGGAGGATAGCTTTCGTCTCTGTTACCTCACGATCAGTTCAGAGCGGGTGCTCTGAACTGAACGGAGTGTCATATTGCTTCCCAATCGTCACCCCACGTTCAGTTCAGAGAGGCCGCCCTGAACTGAGTAACACTAATTTCGGGTGACACTAATTATCATAAATTAATTTGGACGGAATGCCATCCGAACTTTGTCTCATGTAATAGATGATAATGCTAAGGTATATCAGCATTGTATAAATCATGACTCTGAAATACCACAGCACTGTGGATAATTGATTGTCTACGAGAATGTGAATAACTATTCGGAACCAAATGACAGAGCATTTCGAGTTTACAATTCATACAAACTACAATGAGCACAGTTCTAAAATTCGCATTTCAACAAATGCAACATTTTGTCTAATGCGAAGACACGACTCGCCTGTTGCTAGTGTGAGATTCTAGGAATGTGGCTCAGACAGTACTATAGATGCGAAAAAACTGAAGAAAAACATGAAATTTGTTGAAATCCGTTGAAATTGAGTTCTTAGAGACAAAAAACAATCCTGCGAACCGAGAGAAGAGAAACAGGGGATAAATAGTTCATCGAACCTGAAATGAGGACGTACGACGTCATTGGCGCTTCTCAGCAACAAAGATGGCCTCCAGCGGTCGACAACGTGCTGCACAACGCCGACGGAAGAGGACAAAATGGTGCGCGCTCTAATATCAATATACACAATTGCAGACGACGAAAGAAGAATGACAGAAGCTGGTTTCGGTTTTGTATTCTGAGGCTGTACTTCAATGCGGCAGCCGCATATGGCGGCTGCCACGTCGCCAACGTAGGGCCACGTTGGTTTTCGACAAAAAAATAAATAAAATTGAAAAATTCGGACATCTCTGTCACGCGTACTTTCTACGCCAATCGCTACGCTAGGTTATTCAGTGTGTTGTCAGAACCAGTTCTCGACCGCATGGTTTTTGCATTCGGAAGGTACAAGATATTTTTGCACAACCCCAACTGCTTTCCCAAAGTCATTTGCATCCGGTGAAGGGAGTCGACAACGCTCCAGCAAGTTCTATAGCAAAAGGGTGAGAGCGGAGGACATTGCATGTGGAGATCACAATCGCACGCACTTCAAGAAGGTTTGTTCACCGCCACTCTTGAATTTCCATAATCCTCAGCAATTTTTTTTGGGTTTGAACTCCAAAGAATAGTTGTTCTGGCTTTCATCGTGGCTTCATTTGCCACCATCACCACTTCGCTACATCTTCTATAATAGCTTGAGATTTCTTCATTTCGAGTTTGGGAATGGAAATGCTGGAATTCTAAGTGGTAGAGAAGAAAGAAAGGTTTCTTGATTTTGTTTAAGGTTTGCGGAAAAGTTTCCAATGTAGTCAATTTCCAATGTCAATGAACCCACTTGGAAGTGGTTTTGAGATTCCATTGGGAATGCTTCTCATTTGCAACTTCTCAGTAGCCTTCAAGTTCTCATTTTGTATTTGTTAGCACATGTAAAAGAGATTTATATTTTCTTAAGACTTTTTCTTTTTCATTCTTGTGAAATTGTATGCTATAAAAGAGCCCTTGCAAGGGCTCATCTGTCTTTTTCATTGTTCTTCATGGTCTATATTCTTTCTAAATCATGTTTTTTAGCAAGAAACAAAGATGTGGAACCTAAGAAAATGCATGCAACAGTGATTTTTAGCAAGATGTTGCAAATTGAAAGATAAGGATTGTTGATTGTAATAAAATAACAATTTTGCATCTCTTCATTCTAGGGCTGAAGAATTTGGTGAAAGGATTGCCTCATCTTCACTCTCTACCTATTAGTAGGGTTGATGTGTTTCATTGTAGGGCACTTTTGGTTCTAAACAGATTCAATGGCTGGCATTGCAAACTTCAGTAAGTGCTCCGAGCAGCTTAGAGTTCTTTTGGACAATGAGGACTTTGGGTAAGTGACTTCTTCTTTTTCTACACATGTTTTTTGGGCTTTCTGCGTTTGCAGCTGTTGCATGATTTTCTACCATACTTATGATTGCTTCATTGGAATTGATTCAAAATTGCTTGAAATAGGGCTCGCGATTTTTGGCAAGGCTACAAGCTATATTGCTTTGCCCATTATTCTCACTACGAGACGTCTAAGGAGATGTTCCAAGACACCAAGATGGGTAAATACTACATGGGTTATGTTTTCCTTCTTCCATTTGTAGAATTGTGTACTTCAAAAGCATGTGCAAAACTCTAAGTTTTGGATAATATGTAGGTATCATATGCATGGTTGTTCCTTAGTGCAATCTTTGTTGGTTTCTTGTTGCAGGTCATGTTATGTGTGCATTGCAGGGCACACTTGAAGTTCCTTGGGGAGCACAATTTGATGTTGCAATTCGAGATGTGTGGGCCATGATGGAGGAGTATGTCCATGTGCGTCACAACAAGAATTGCACAAACCTTCGGTGAGTTTTTTTGGTTGTCAAGTACAACATGCTATACTATATATTAACATTTCTTGATTGATTTTGATGCTCAATTCTTGTTAGCATTGTTTCTTTTTTAGTTCATTTGTTGATAATTGTTTAGGTTTGCAAAGCTTTTGCTTGGTTTTTGAGATTTCAGTATGTACGTACTTGGACATGTTAATTTTTTATATGATAATATGTCTTGATTCACATGGCATGTAGGGCTCTCATGGAGGAATTCGATGATGAGGATGAGCTCGCCGCATCCAAGAATGGTTCCTTGCTTCTACAACTCATTGAGGTTTGTAATATAGATTGCTTTTGACCTTCCAATAGCAAAGGAAAAAATGATGCCCTTTGATATCTCTTCATTCTTTGATTTTTTTTTCATGATATTGAATTTTTGATGATGTCAATTTCTTGGGTAATGTTGTGATTTTTTGAATTTTGAAGGATTTATAAAAGATTTCTCATTGAAATATGTCTTATTGGTACTTCATTGTTTAGGATGACAAGTACGGGACTGAACATTTGCATAGGGAGTCTCAAACAATTCACTTTAGAACGGATATTTTTGATGAATTTCGTGCCCGGCTCAATCAAGCACAAGCAAATTTGGATAACCTCACACCTGAGCGTCGAGCGTCCCGTCGCCACTATCGTTGAAGGAAGACTTCTACTTACTTGTTGTATGTACATAATGAATTTTTGCTAAGTACCATAGTACCGGGAGTAGTTTTATTAGAAAAAGACGTTATGTTTTGTTTCTTTATTTTGTACAAGTTTTTCTAACAAGTAGCTTTCTTACTTTTTAGATAAACTGGAGTCATTTTGTTACCTTGGGATTTACCTTTTTGTAGGCCACATCAGGAGAACATGACATTTCTATTCAACATGTTCAATTGGATGATTAGTAGATCCCCCCAAAGACTTTACATGCAGAACTAATTTTTATCAAACATTTAAAGTACAACATTATCTGTGTGTTGCTCATTAAAAGTGAACAGTTGATGAGATTAGTATGGTATGTGGAACTTCTTCCAAGCATTCAAAATCTTTCTAATGCTCTTGTGTTTTACATTGTAGGAGATGTTCAAGTATGTACTTTTGTGCAAGAGATGCTTACATTGTCTTCAAAATACCTTCTTCTATCACTTCTTGCATTTGGGGGGGACTTGTAGTGGCATAACTTATATTTTAGGACAATTATTAAAATGAATATTACATTCCTTGATAGCTCATTTGTTTAAGTATCTTCAAACTATTTCATAAAATCATGTTCGAAATTCAAATCACATGAGGTAACCCTAAATCTCCAAAGTCCTCCATAGTTCTTTTTGGTCGTTAGATGCTTTATTGTAGTGTTGACCCAACAAATTTATGTTGTTGCAATGAACTATGCAAAAACATTAAGTTCGCAGATTAGCAAATTAGCAAATTCTTTTTTTTTTAAATTAAAATTATTTTTATGTCTTAGAAGCTTTTAACTTATTAAAAATCTTATTTATATTAATAGTAAAAAGGAGTTTTCATGAGTAACGATACTATTGCTAATATGATTACATGTATAAGAAATGCGAACTAGGAAAAGAATCGTTGCAGTACTGGACTAGCGGTTGGCGCTTGCTATGCTACGCATTCATCATAAAAATTTCATAAGAATTTTTATGTATTAGATAGAGTGTAGACCAAATATTTCAATAAATCTTCAAATAAAAATGCCTAAAATCTTTGTATAATTTTTGTTCTAAGTAAGCATATATAGAAAAGTAGCATAGAAATTTATTGAATGATGAATGAAGCATATGCAATGGTAAATACTATAAAAGATACACATACATTAGAAATTTGACTCCATTGTTACAGAAAATTGCAATTCAAATTGAAGAATTGAAAAGAAAAACTAATAAATCTCAAAAACTTTGTGAACAAATTCATTGTTGTGGAATCCCAAATTTCTTCAATTGAATCAATTTCTCAAAATCATTTGGTAGTCGCGATAGACAATTGAAATCATGAAAGCTCAAAGTTCATGAAAGCAAAAAATCATAGAAGTGCAAAGAAGTTTCAAGCCAAGAGAAGCAATGCATTTGCTACCTCTATAATATCATCCTCTAGATCCTCTTTAATATCCCCTCAATTGCAACGACTATATTATTTCTATAATATCACCCTTAGTAAAATGTGATATCAGAGGTGGTTGTGAAGTGCTACTCTATTTCAGTAATATCACATTGTGTGAATATATGATTTCTATGTATACATGATTGAAAGTATTTTTATAGAAGAATTAAAATAATTATTTTAAAGACTTATTGAAATCATTATCATGCATTCTATTGAAATATATCAAAAATTTACTAATATGTGATACAGTGAATGCGTAGTATAGCAAGCATGAACCCCTAAGTATTAATGGTAGCATTTGTGCTATTACAGAGGGAGTTCTAATTTTAGTAGTATGACTAGCGGTTGGCGCTTACTATACTACGCATTCACCATTAGAATTTCATTAGAATTTTTTATGTATGAGATAAAATGCAGAGCAAGAATTTCAATAAATGTTTAGATAAAAATTACTAAAATCTTCTTATAATTTTCTAAATAAGCATATATTGAAATAAATAATGATGAATACTATAAAAGATACATATACATTAGAATGCATTAGAAATTTGATTCAATTGTTCCAAACAGTGGCAACCCAAATAGAAGAATTTAAAGGAAGAACTTGTCAACCTCCAAAGCTTCTTAAACAATTCAATTGTTGTGAAATTGAAAATCGGATGAAGTCATTTGGTAGTAGCAATAGAAAATTGCAATTCGAAGCTCAAAGCTCACAAAAGTACAAAATTATAGAAATGCAAAAGAAATATGAAGCCAAGAAAAGCATTATCATGCATTCTATTGAAATATATCAAATTTTTATTAATATGTGATACAATGAATGCATAGCATAGCAAGCATGAGCCCCTATTATTAATGGTAGCATTTGTGATATTACGTAGGGACTTATGATTTTAGTAGTATGACTAACATTTTTGAATTCCATAACTACATTCTTAACACTCTAGTGTTTTAAATCATACTGTAGCTTCTTCTACTTATTATTTTTTTAGCATGAATATGAAATATTTTTTAATTGAAATTTTGTATATGTATTTCCAACTCATTTCTTGAGAGCAACAAGCTATAGAATCTCAAAAACCTTCTACAAAAAGTTTGAAAGATGAAATCTAACCATTCAAGAAGAGTTGAAAACATTTTTTTTTGAAATTCAGACGACTTGATCTTGTAGATGGTAAGGTTTTTTATTCTAAAGTTTTAGGAGGATATAATTTAACAATTTAACTAAGGGATCCTATGGTTGGAATTGTTAATGAAGAAATATAAATGAAGGTTTTAGCCTTGCTTTGGATTTAAGTAATTTGAAGCAATTTTGGATATGAAAACATCGAATTTTTTTGAGGGTTAAAAAAGTGTAGATACACTCATATACTTAAGTATTATTTGACTATCAAATGATGGAGCCCCCCCCAATATTATGATGCTTCGTTTAGACTCGGCTTAGGTTCGGTAGAGGTTCGGTTTGGGTTCGGTTTGGGTTTGAGGGGTTGGGTTCAGGTTCGGCGGAGGTTTGGTTGGTCGTCTTCCCTGTTCCGAGGGTTTGCATGCACACTCTTCCCACTGGTACCGCGCCTCTCTCTTCCTTTCTTCCGTTCCCCCGCGCGCAGCGCTCATTTTTTCTTGCGCTCGTTCTTGCTCATCCTTTCTTGCGCTTGTTCTTCTTCTCATTTTTCTTGCTCGTTCTTTCTCGCGCTCGTTTCTTGTGCTCGTTCCTCTCCGCGCAGTGGCCTTTCTTTCTTGCGCAGTGTGATTTCCTTTTTGCGTTCCTCCCGCGTGTAGTGTTGTTCCTTTCTTGTGCTCCTCCCGCGCGCATTTCGGTACCTGGTATGTTGCTTCTGGACACCTCGTTTGCAAGGTATGCTCTCTATTGGTTTAGGGTTTAGGTCATTTCATTGCGAGCTATCTCGTTTCTTTGCTTTTTTGAATCTTGGTGCGAGCTACCCTAAATCCATATACCTCTTGCACTGTAGTTCAGTGGCTTCAATCTGCGTTGATGTCTGTTGCTGTGATTTTGCGTTCTCTCAATGCATTTGCGTATCTTATTAGTTTTCATTGAGTTCCATTGCACTTCATCTGCAGCTGCCAGAGATTCCGAGTTCTTGGAGTCTTCACAAACAAAGCAATTTTGCTATTCTAGGCTGAAGAAGTAGAGTATTGAGCAGGCACCTAGCCCAGGTAATCACCACATCCCAATTGATTGCAATGCCAACCATTCCTGAACAATTTGAAACCATGCAAACATAGAAGAATTTGCTAGAACAAGGACCCCCTATAACCGCGCACATGTTGATGCTGTTGGCAGGGTTCAGAGCGGTCGCTCTAAACCTCCAGCTCCATAATGAGCGCTGTCGAGGTTCAGAGTGACCGCTCTGAACTTGCACTAGTGAAGTCGGCCAGACTGATTCAGAGCGACTTCATAATGGAGCAGGAGGTTCAAAGCGACCGCTCTAAACCTCTCCCTGAACGAGATCACAACTCTGTCATTTCGTTCACAGGGAGGTTTAGAGCGGTCGCTCTGAACCTCCTGCTCCATTATGAACCTACAGCATTGGAATCGAGCACAAGGAGGATCAGAGCGGTCGCTCTGAACCATGAGCGACTTCATATTGGAGTAGAAGGTTCAGAGCGGATGCTCTAAACCTCCCTGTGAACGAAATGACAGAGTTGTGATTTTGTTCAGAGAGAGGTTTAGAGCGGTCGCTCTGAACCTCCTACTCCATTATGAACTCCCTCACGGTTCAGAGCGACCGCTCTAAACCTGTAGCATTGAAATCGTGTACAAGGTGGTTAAGAGCGGTCTATCTAAACCGTGACCATGCTCATCACGAAGCAGAGGTTCAGAGAGGCTGCTCTAAACCAAAAGATATCGGTACTCGGAATGGTAGAATTGAGCGCAATCGTTCGTATAGAGCGTGATCACGGTTTAGAGCGACCACTCTGAAATGAAGCACTCGCTAAAACCAGTGCAGCAGATTCATAGTGGTCACTCCAAACCGCCACTTCCACAATGAGAGTGAAAGCGGTCCAGAGCGAAAACACTGAAGCTTCTAGTTGGTAGTTAGGGTCAAGGTTCTCATTGGTCGCTCTGATTCTCAACGATGGCGATAAGCGCTGTCAAGATTCAGACAGACCGTTCACAACATCCTCAGGGTTGGAATTAGAGCTACAGGTTCAGAGCGGTCGCTCTGAACCTTTATCGACATGGCCGAAGCTTACTAGATGTATGTGCTCCCTACAGTGAAGAGCAGCAGCTCTGAGCTTGTAACATCTTTTTCAGCATTAGGGAGGTTTAGAGCAGTCGCTCCAAACTCATTCGGATGGCTCACTGAAGTGAGCATCCGATGTGATCACATCTTCGCGTAGATCGGATACGGTGAGACCAATATCTCTGACCGATGAATTGAATGATTCATCTGGGAAGACTATAGAGGATAGAGGGGCATCGAACCTAGGTTATGATCATTTCACATTGTACTATAGGATCCAGAGAATCCGATCGATTAGTATAGTGAAGCCACTGTGAAATTTAATTGAAACCCAATTAAATAGCAGGAAACCAAGCCCAAACACTAGATATCACGCACGGTCAATGGTACAGAATTGTCTATAAGCAGACAGCTGTGAACATCTACACCGAATAGGTCGTGGATCCAGATCAGTTCAGAGCGGTCGCTCTGAACTAATCGAAGGGCTAGAACCCCAGTAATACGGGGCCGCTGAGAAGATTGCAATTTTAAGCGGCCTGTCTGATTCTGAGCGGCCGGTCTGATTTGATTCATGTGGACAGTGATATGGAGTCCTTCCTCGAGAGCAAGCCACCTCTCACGGGCTACATTATACAAATACCGCCTGAGCGGCTAATGGAGTCGTGGAAGGCGCACGTTGAAGGGAAAATTCCTCTAACCTTCATTGCAACCAAAGCATTGTGGACCGTGGAAATGAGTTACCTTCACGGCTCCCTGATATTTAATTTAGAATTGGGGTTCACAAAACTGGGAGGGCCTAGATGGAAATCCTTTAAGAACTTGGTAGTCATTAACATTACTGTGATGCGAGAGGCCGTTCTCGTCGACGTAGTGAATTCGTGCAACAATGCTTTGGGAGTAGTCATCATCCGCGTAGAGGACGAGATGATATTCTGCCATGAGCGCCTCATCAAAAATTATGACCGGGTTCCGCATGTGTTCCAAATCCTCATGCTGGATATACAAGCTAGGTGCGAAGCGCACGCTGGGGACTTCGTGAAGACCGCACGGGTCGCGAGTGCGTACCTCACTAATGCAAACACCTTATACGTGTCGTCGCTGACTAGTGGTAATGCATCACAGGGAGTAGGGAACATCGACATGGATGCGCAAGGGCAGACCCAGAAGAAAAAAGCGGTCGTGTCCGCCTCGGTGCTTGCCAACCGTTCCCAGCCGCCAGCAGCGTTAGCGCTGCCAGGGTCCGCAGGCATGACAACTCATACGCCGGCTGAACCTACACAGTCTGCTCCTGCAACGGTGGAGCCACAAACGACTCCATCCTGATCCCCTCCGTCCCGGCCCAATCCACCTAGCACGGTAGTAGCAGAGCGTCCCAGGCCCACGGCACGGGACAAACAAAAGGCGCAGAAGAGGAAGTCCGCACCCGTTGCCACCGGTGACCACTCGGCCTCACAAGATGAAGGGGCGTCCCGCTTTCACAAGACACGACGGACCTTGCACGATGTGGAAGAGGGTGAAGGTGCCCCAAGCGCATCCACGCAAAGCGCCTTCCCGGAGTCCACCGACTTATCCGAAGAGGAGGCACAGAAGGTGGCATTCAAGAAGGTGAATGGCCACTGGGTTCACAACCCGGTGACCTTGCCGTTCGATGAGAAAGCTGTTCCGGATAAGCTGTTTGTGGATCTGGAGATCAAGAAGGAGCCCAAGCGTAGCGAAGAAGAGGAAGCCCGGAAACGCCTCAAGGCCGAGGCAGTGGCGAACAAGAAGTTCAAGGAGTTGTCCGCCTACATGTACATATTCGAACGGGGCAACTTCTTCGAGCTGGACCTCAAGGACATGACAAGTGCGGACGAGACGTCGGGCATGATCTTCAGGCCACTGGAGAAGAAGGGTGTCCTAGCCGTCCTCGACCGCATGGTGAAGGTCAACTTCACCAAGCAAATCCTGACCGTCATGCCGGACACGCCAGAGAGGCCTACCTGCTGGGCAGATTGCATCAAGGCCTTCCCACTGAAAATTATCAACGGCCAGCACACGTGGAAGGCTGCGACCGAAATCATTTCAGGGACAGCATCCGTCGACGATGAGGCGGTCAAGAAGCAGGTGCAAAAGTGGACTTGTGAAATCGTCTGGTCCAAAAACAAGGACCACCTGCACGCGCTCTCCTGCAAGTGCAATGACGGGAACGTCACCGGCCCGTACCTATCGTCGCTCCCTGCCACGATCCGCCATTGCCGATATCTGTGGGACAACGCGCGGAGACCAACCCAATTTCGTAAGAATACGAGGCAGGCGGACAAAGGAGACGAATTCAAGGCCTACGAGGTATGTCTCCTCCACTTGGTCAGTTTAGACCGTCCGATCTGATCTGTGATACAGTAGATATTGTCGAGTCCACGTTCATGTTGTTCCAATGCCTTGGACAATGGCACAATCATGTCACATTGTTCTACCATAATGAAATGCATCCAACCACTTCAGAGCGACCGCTCTGAACTTTCGTACTGTATACCTAGGATGCTGTCCTTCAAATCCATTCAAATAAGCTTAGTGCGGGAGGTCTGATGCATGTTCTCAGAGTTGTGATCCTCTAACCTAGTCAATTGCGGTGTGCAGGACTTCCGAGACAAGGCGGAACAGAGCTTCGAGTCCATCGGCCTCCTCAAGCCTCTGTCTGGAAACCGAAGAACGTACGACTTGGATAAGATGGGGGAGAGGAAAATCATCATGGCCTTGGAGGAAACTTGGTCGGCTTGGCTGAAGGTCTTTGAAGCTCACGAGCAAGGCACTCTGCACGACACGGACACGGGCGGTCCATTCAATGAAGCGGTGAGCAAGGACGGGAACGCCAAAGTGTACAAGTTCCAACCCATCATGAATAATATGATGAAGGCCTTGCTCGGAATGGAAGATGACGCCGTCGGCGAGCTGGCCCAAAAAATCCTGGACGTGCCGCCCAAGGTGTACCTCAACAAGAGACCCACGGTCTGGACGTCAGCCATTCCTTTCCTCATGTGGTGCACAAACAAGAAGCACAAGATGCAACTGGCGAAGGAGATTGTCGACAAGGCCGACACCTTCGGCATTGAGGAGGCCAAGGGCGTATTCCCCGAGCTGGGAGACATGAATGTCAAGGCTTGGCGGAATCTGAAGACCGCGTTGTGCATCGGTGGCTTCCACATGTGGCATCTCATAAGTCTCGGTTTGGATTGGGTGAAGTCCCAGTGCCGGTCAGGGAGGACAGTGGAGAAGCCCAAAAAGCCATTCCTGGCGGAGTTGGATCAGGTCGTGCAAAATGCCGACCGATGCGAGAAGGTCAGGAAGTGCTCCCGAGCCACCGTCTGCCGATGGATTCGAAGCGAGAAGCACTTCGACCCACAGTTGTACGTGCATAAGAATGGGGCGTGGTCACCGTATCGATTGGAAACTGGAGCCGCAAAGACGAAGTACTACGAAGTCGGCATTATTGACTTCCGACTATTTCCGAAGGTGGAAAGCATGGAGGTCACTTCCGGGCACGCAAAAATCATGGAGGAAGTGAGGGAGGTCTCCAACTCCACTATGTCCAAGACCGTGCACACGTGGATGTTCATCTTCAACTCGAAGCGGGCGGCTGCGGTGGATAGATTGGCGACGGAGCTCTTCCCGTCCTATTCACTTAGGCGGGAATGTGACTACGTGATCTACAAGGGAGAGCCGACCTTCAAGGAGAGGAACAGGGACAAGGTCATGTACTTGCAGCGAAGTGCCAAGAGCTTCATGAACTCCAAGTTGGTGGACGCTAAGGGCAAGGTGCCAAAATTGTCCAAGGACGAGGACAACGACCTCATAGCCACGGATCCCATGTATAAGACTCGGGAGGTCTGCCGCCACGATTTCCCTCGGATCCTGTCCAAGCGCGAGCTACGGTACGATGTGTACTTGCGCTTCATCGACAAGTTCTGCAGGGATCAAGGGACGGTCATGCTCGTCTTCGCTGGAGTGAAAGCAGTCTCGGCATGCACGGTAATGATTTCACCACTCGTGTTTTTTTCTTTGCAGGGGCTATATGGTCCAGAAGAATAGATATTCCACGTTCACGTTTTGTCCCTTCACTAACACTGTGTCCTGCAGATGTTGTGTCGCAGTTCCGTCTCCTTCATGATCTCCACCGAGAAAGCCCTTCTCCTCCATTCCGTGCATCAGCAAATTGGTGCGGAAATGTGGCCTCATGTCTTTGTGCCGGGGTACACCCTCAAGTACGACTACGACGGGCAGTCCCCGACGCAGAGGTGTCGACCGACCATAGAGGAGGAGCCCGCACCAATCGAAGAGGAAGCCATGTCGGACGAGGCGTTGGACATCGTCGATGCCGAGCATGTGGACGCGGAACACCCCGTCGAGGATGAAGAAGCGGACAAGGGGGGAGAAGAGGACAAAGAAGAAGAGGAAGGGGAAGACAAAGAAGATCTACTCGAACGAAGGGGAGAAGATCTTCATCAAAGGGGGGCAATATTGGAGGAAGTGGAGGGGCTCGAAGATGATGATGATTACGAGGATGAAGAAGAGGACGAGGATGAGGAAGACGATCTAGACGAAGACGTATTAGATGATCGAACGCTCGACCGTGACGAAGAAGATAGCGGCCTTGAAATCATAGGGGAATCGTCACAAAACCGTATGGAGAGTGAGGCAACGGTACAGTCTAAGGAGGCTGCCATCAGATCGGCGGGTGCTCCTCGTAACGATCAGACTGTGCGGTCTGATCACGCGTCTCCCACTGCAGCAGTTCAGAGCGGGCGGTTTGATTTAGCCCCTTCCTTGTCTCCCACTTCTCCATCCTCCCATCCACAACTTCAAACTCTGCGTTTCGATTCTCCTCCAGCACGGCTTCCGGAACTGCAGAGGGCCTAGACCGATCCTGCCTCACCCCTATCGAGTCATAGTCATCGTCGCCTCCAAGAGGTTCAGACCGTGCGGTCTGAAGTGAGCGGCCCCATCTTCAAAACTCCCGCTCCGCGTACCTCCACAGGCCCTTCTTTCAGTGCGGGCACTTCTCGTAAGGGCTCTCCTCCCGCCCTTCCTAGGATGCAAATCGAGGATCTCCAGACGGAGTTGGACAATCTCAAAGCGAGACTCTCTGAAGAACAACGGGTGGAGTTGGAGAATGTCTGATCCAACGTCGGAGACTACTCCACCAAACCTGCGCGGGAATCGATGGAAGAAAAAATTACCAAGGTCAAGGGCGTTCTTTGGGAGTTGAAGTCTGCCAGACCCCCACTGGATGCCGATGGAGTGAGCAAGCTCATCACGGTGCATGTCGTCGTTGATACCTTACGGTCGCAACTGCCTCCCGCCGGCCCCGAGGAACTCGTTCTCTTGGCTCATGTGCGGGCCATGAAGCAGAAGCTCAATTTGGCTCTCCAGAATGCCAAGGAGAACCCGATTGACCTCGACGACGTGGATGAGGAGGATCTGAATATGCGGCTCTCCACGACAAAGGAGAACAGGGAGGAGTACAACCAGATGGTCAAGGCGGCCACCCAAGGGGGGGATTGCACTCCGTCAGACGCGGAGACCGCATCTGGTGGTGGAACGGTCGCACCTCAGGCGTCGGGGAGCTTGGACATGGGGAGGAAGGAGACGAAGCCCGACACCATGGACATGAAGGCAGGCCTCAACCTCTCGTTTGTGGAGATGATGTCCGAGCGATTAAGGAGGAAGCATTCCGTAGTGGTCGATAAGTGTGCCGAGACCATCGAGGCCCTCTAGAGGGAGAGAGAGGAGAAGGAGCGGCTGGAGCAGGAAAAGAAGGCCAAGCGCAAGGCCAAGAAAGCGGAGAGGGACCGCAAGCTCGTTGAGAAGGAGAGGCAGTTGGAGGAGCAGAGGAGGCAGCAGGCGGAGAAGGATAGGCAGTACGAGGAGGACAGGAGGCGCGATCGGAAGTTGCTGAAGATTATGAACGAGCACTTCGAGATGTTCACCTCGGCGATGCCCAAGGCACCTCCCACACCTGTCACTCCCACGGCCCATCCTGCCATCAAAATCCAGAACCTCTCTGGAGTGTCCACCACCAACTCCGCTTCCGCGACAGCCACAGCGGCGTCGGGCCTGCAATTGCTGGGGACCGTGGAGCCTACAACTATTTCGGTGAGTGTCACTCGCGACCCAGACTACGATGACTTGGCCCTCAGTCAGTTTCCATTTATTCATGTCCCTGAACCCATGCATCGTCCCAACGTGGTCGACGATGATCCTTACGACCTGGACGTTCAATTGGGGGATATGGAGGCCTCGTTCACTAACTTGGCTCAACAGTATGCTCCTCTGCAACCCTCGGTGACGCGAGATGATCAAGCCCCGGTGGACTCGCCGGCCAAGGACGACGAGGCTCCCGCGGTGGGTAACCCCTACACATAGCTCCCATCTTTGTAGTTAGTCGTAGTGGTGTGGACGCTATGTTAGGGTGTTACGTCGGGACGATCGAAGATCATCTCGACGAGTTTGTCTTGAGTCTGTTCAGCCGCAAGACCGGGAGTCTGGAGACTCTCGTCTTGGTTAGGATTGTAGTGGTCCTGTTAGGTGTAGACTACTAGACTTGGACGTGACCACTGAACCTCTACATTCACCGTTCAGTTTGTACAAACTTTGTATTCCACTTGTAATATATTGGGTGCTTTTCTTTATACATGACTCTTGTTTCGTTGAAATGCTCTGTGGGATTTGTCTCTGACTACTTCTGGACGTTGTAGTTACGCCCTTTGCATTTTCGGTTCAGGTTGTCGATGCTCTCGCACGTGACAACAAGTCTCCGTTGTCCCCACTTCCCGTTTCGGGCCCGAGGAATGATGAAGTCCTACCTGCCATCCCCATGGAAGTCGGCTCTCCTACTGTTGCTGTTGTCGAGGTCGTCCCTCCTGTCGACTTGGAAGTCGCCACTCCAGTGCCTCAAAACTTAGTGCCTCCTTCCCTCGTAGACGTCCATACTCCCGCTGTCGATGAGGTCGCCACTCCGGTACCTATGAAGATGGTGCCTCCCTCCCTTGCAGATGTCGGCACTCTCGCTGTCCTGGCGCCACCGGCACCACCTCCTCTCGCGGCCACCACTCCCACGGATGTAAGAAAGGTGAGACTCCATGTCCTTGCAACCTTCTATTCCTTGTTTCTGTCCAGCACTTGCCTAAATAGTTTGTAGGAAGTGCACATCTCATTCAGGTTAGAACTAGAATCTTCATAGAGAGGGGGTTGTCGTCTCTCTCTTAGCAAGGCAAAGCTTGAAGAGTCGCATGTTCATTTTTGTGGACTTCATTTCTTCATAAAGAAGAGGACTTTGAGCCCGGGATTTCGCATACGCAGGCTCCACTGCCGGTGTCCGCGACGGCGCCCTCTATCGCTTTGCCTGTGTATAGTTATTTCGTCCTTCTGGAGTTGGAAGGGGTCCTCGCCCAAATTGAAGACGTTGGGCGCATCCAGCCAACTCCCTCGACCACGAAGGCGAAGCCCTCGAAGGAGGATTACCACCCTCGACGGCGCCACGTCTTCGGCAAATACACGATGCATTGTCGTCCCAACTTGCACCGCTTCCTCACGGGCTTGACGAATCGATTTTACGTCTCCGTCTGGACTCGGTTGCCCGCCGTCGTTGCCAAACCCATGGTCGATTTCCTCTTTCGCGACTTCGACCGCACTTACATGCGGGTCCTCGCGCTGGAGAACTGCACCTCTATTATCGAGAGGCGGCTGTGGTGGGAGTACAGGTGCCCGCCCTTGCCGTCCCTTCTCGACCCACCTTGCCCGGGGCACCCCGCCCATATCTCATGTAATCCTACTATCGACGTGAATACCTACGTGCAGTTCCCCGACCATCCGGAGGGGCAGTTGCGGTTGAAGGTGTTGCACAAGGTTGTGTGGGACACTGAGACGTTCGTCACCAAGAACTTCCGGGCCAATTTGTCCAATACCCTCCTCATCGATTCCTCTCCGGAGAGCAGCATCCTGAACCCCGTGCACAACGCCGTGTTTCCCTTGTCGTATGTGGGCAGTGAACACGATTCCACTCTCTTGGGGACTGTGCGCCCGTATCTCGAAGGCCTGCTCGCATCCGGCCTTAGCGTGTCACAATACGTGTCTCAGAACGCACTTTTCGGACACCTCATGATACCCTTGAGACAGACATATTTGGGACTGCGCGTTCGCGTATTAGCCCCGTGGCAAGACAGGCACCTCGTGTTGGAATATCCGGACTTTGTCGGCAAATACACTAGAGAAGGGGACGATTATTTCACTCGACAAAGAGGAAAGAGGAAGCCCAAAAAAAAACTGATGCCCACACAAAAACTTGATGCGTGTGTAGGGGCGCCGACGCGTTCACGCTCTGGGCGGGCATGCTGCCGCCAATTCCCGAATGGGCACCGGACACGGCAAGCGGCGACGGATGCAAATGACGGAAGGGGTGGGCTCCTCCAACGGTTGCATGACCCCCGACGAGGCGGGCCAGGACGTCACGTCCGCTCGAATTTAAATGGAGGACGCGGTCGGTGGCCGCATGGAGATGCGACGGGCTGCACATATTGTAAGGTGGGCTCATCAATAGCTAATGGGGATGGCTGAATTCAGGTACGCAAGGGCCGACGGGTGACTTTGATGGAGAAATAATTTTTTCCCGCCCTACCCTATAACGTAGTCTAGGATGGGGAGAAATTATTTCTCCATCGAACACTCTGTTGCGCTCCATTTCCACTCTGAACATGTCATGGGCTTATTTATGCCGTCATTGAACGGCCACTCTTGTTCGACGGACCCTCACGGTTGGCTTGTTGTGCAGGATCTTGGGTGCACCATTCACATTTGCGGAGCCGACCTCCTCCCAAAGTAGCCCACACAACGAATGAGCAAGTCGATGTGGAGGTTCGAATGCCACTACAAGCGGTTCAGACCGCCCGCTCTAAACCGAGGCTGACATCCTCGACTCGTTTGCGGAGGTCAAGATGGAAGGTTGCGCGGAGCTTCCGCCTTGGATATAGAATGTAGTTGAGCTATAGAACTGTAGATGAATATTGAATTCTAAAATCATTTTCATTTTATCATTCTTCTCTACAATACACTCTAGTGCACCCCCCACATTGAATATAGAAATAAGAATATCCACGTTGTTATGAATAGTTTGGCTTCCCCATCACTACATAGCATAGCACTCTTTCCCAAAGCATAGTGTCATTGGTATCATTGTAACAAATCGGCCCCCTCTCAAATTGCATCATCGGGGCTCTTGCAAATAACAAGAAGCATCTACGAATCACCATTAATTTCTCCAATGCCAGCAGGCATCTATTGTCAATCATGTCGTTGCGAGATCCATGCAGGGCACTATGAGAACCTCGGACACATGCTCGTCAATTGCGGTGCCGACCAATTCTGACGCTGTCTATGTGCGGGATGAATCATTGTTAAATTTGTGGCTTATGTGTTGAAGAAGCGAGAACAATAACAAGCCATCCACATTCCTATTGGGAATATTCATAGGGGTAGTTAGCTTTCTCTTTCAAGATTCCGTGGTCGCGCATAACTGCAAGCCCTCTACATATGGATGGGTGCGGCATTGACAGAGTGGATGTAGTGTTCACGGAGCTCGTTTGTGCACAGTGAGCAAGTTCTGAGATAGAGCGATCCTCCTACCATTACCGCCAATAGTACATCTGGTCCAATCGAGTTGACGGACGCGAAGGGATGTGGCATAGAAAATGGATGACGGTTGCTCCTGCCATCCCATCTTGAATAATATACGGTTTGGGCGTGCCCTTGACTACCCTCCGTCATGCAAAGGAGCTCTGTCAACTCTGCATCCACTCTGTCAATGCGGCACCCATCCGTATCTAGAGGGCCCGCAGTTATGCGCAACCACAGAATCTTAAAAGATAAAGCAAACTTCCCCTATGAATATTCTTGATTGGAATGTGGATGGTCTGTCATTGTTTCCGCTTCTTCACCACACAAGCCACAAATTTAACAATGATTCATTGGGCACAAAGGCAATGCCAACATTGGTTCGCGTTGCTGTTGACCAACATTTGATCGTGGACTTCACAGTGCCCTGTAGAGTCTTCTCAACAACATGCTTGGCAAATAGATACTTGCTGGTGTTGATCAAGCGGACGACTCCCCACACGTGCAAGGATACGATCGATTCAAGAGGCACGATCGAAAAAATGCCGAGTGCAAATTTGCCGACCCTCCAGCTTATCATATGGCAAGCTACTGGGCATTGGAAAGCTATGGGTTACCATGCAAGCTTTGGCCAAATAAGGTAGAGATGGTCAGCCCTCCTTTTCAGGAGGGCACCTCTCCTTCCTCGTCCCTCCCTTCTTTCCTTTCTGGGAAAGAAAGTCGGTGCACCATGTATTTTGAGGGGAAGCTAGGAATGATGTAAACAATGGTGGATCCCTCCGAGAAATCCATATTCAAATTGAATAAAGTATTTGTTCTTCAAACCAAAACCGTGTTTTTGTTGGCATGCACGCACGTTGATTTTAATGAGTTTTTTTGTTCCCTGCTGTTTTATTCATTGATTGTTTGTTCCCACAATGCACCCCCACGACTGACTCAAATGTTTAAGTATTGAATAAAACATATCACGTTATTCAGTGCATATTAAATCAAGAAGGCCATCCGTTGGAGTGGTATTCAATGCACTACAAGAGAAAGTGTCCGAATTGTCTAAACTTGTCAATTTTTTGTCAATTTTTGTCAATTAGGACTAGTTGATTCAGGCCAGTTTCTGTCAATTTGGACACTTTCTCTTGTAGTGATGAAATTGAAACAAAAGGATTAGACAAGTTGTAGGGGATCCCTCCATTGGGGAAATTGTGATAGGCAAGTGACCGCGTACATGCTAGTTTCTATGTGAAGGAAGTAGCAAGCTGGCAATCATATTCTATGGTCTGTTGCAATCTTTTCGAAAATCTAATTCTTCCAAGGACTTTTCTCCCATGTACATTTGGCTACGCAAACTTCTTAGTGGCGATGGAGGAAATTGCAGCAAGTTCCGTGAACGATGATGTCCACTAAGGTAGGTGGATGGAATTCCAACCCTCTTCTTCAGACCGTCCCCTAGCTGGCTTTAAAATGGACCTTAAGAGGTTGGTAACTAGGTAATCAATGTTCCTTTGATGATGAAAAAGAGGTTTATCATTTATCAATTATTTGTTCATACTTTGATAGGGGACATAATTAGAGCCAATGTGGGTCCATTTCTGAAAACATGTGTGTGCATTCAGAAAAAAAATGCACTCAAACTTCGAATGTTAATATCTTTTAATCCATATGGTCAAACTTCATGAAATTGTTACCACGTGATCTCATATAAGTAAAGTACAAGATCCTATGGCTCGATTTTCTTTAAATGTTTTTTTCTGGTGCCTTGGATGAATTGAGCAAAAATGGCAGTTTTGAGTGTTTTTGGACCAGAAATAGGCCTTGGCACTTTAGGAGTTTGGTTTAGTACACATCACATTTAGGAACCTTGTCTACTATATTTTTGCATGCTACAGTGCTTGTTTTCAGACCGCACGTGTGTAGGTTTTGCAAGGCCTAGGGATCATAAATAGGTACCTACGGTAGAATTCTTTGAAAATTCATAAGTAATTCATAAATGCTCTAAAAAATATGAAACCACTTGGGTTAAATTCCAAATCAGATTTGCTTCAAGTGAAAAATAAAGTAAACTAATTTCAGGCATCTAAAGACCATTAAAAAGGCTGACCATCCCGTAAAGGGTCGCTTCATGAGCCCCCTACCTTAAACCGACCCTCAATGCCATCTTCCTCTGAGACCGTGGAGTGACTAGAGTCTAGTTAAGACCTCAGACTAATGAATTGCCCAAAAAAAATCCCGCATTGCACTGTCTCTTTGGCTTTCCTATTTTCCAATAGTCGAAAATGCTTGGGTCTTCTATTGTATGATCCTCCATCATGACCTCAATCTGAGCTTCCCAGTCAGGGAGGGGCCCCATTCCATCCCATGAGCGCTAAAAAACCAATAGAGTATGCACTTCAGGAACCCTGCAAGCCGCATCTCAACAAGTTTCCGATCTTCTCGGCTACCGGAAAACCGCCATTTCAATGGAATTTCGCCATTTTAACGAAATTGCCCATCTAGCTAACCATCTGCCACGGTTGGATAATCAGATCGATTGCCGGAGTGCTGCAAGGACCGCACGGGATAATCTCTGGTTCTCGCGTGCAAAATTGCAATTCCTGCTGGTTAATTGATAGTCCGTGTTGCCCACAATAGGGGAAACCGGTGCCTCTGATATCTATATTTTCCCTGTTTGTCGCTTTCATTTCCCTGATTTTTTCCATTCCTAGTATAACTTCATTTGGAAAGCACGCTTCTGATTAATTCCGAGATCGGATCAGAACAAGGATAGTCTTCCTGGGGAGAACGAGTGAGAGTACTCATCATATAAATATGTCGAAGCAACAGGGGTATCAGCCGCTGAACACTGAGGTGCCCAATGGGGAAGGCTATGGGTTTGCTGCCCGGCTCCCGCAGGCGGGTGGATCACATCCAACAGAATGCGCACGGGACGCCGACTTGAAAGGGACTGGTACCAGCGGAGGTGTCGGAGTGACGTATCCAATGGCATATCCAACTGCAGCGCAGGCAGGCGCTCCTGTGGCGGGATACCCAGCCATGCCCATGAGCGGCCCTGTGGGGATGATGGTGCAAGACCCTCTCGGGATGTGTGGCAGGAATGCTTGTGCTGCAAACGGGTGCCGTGGCTCTCGTGGCTGTCGCGGGTGTCACGGATGTCACGGATGCCACGGGTGCCGAAGGCGCAGGGGTGGTCCGGTGCATTTGGTGTTTCGTTTGGCCCGGTCCGCCTACCACACAGCGCAGAACCACCGCCGGAAACAGCCTCCCGCTCCCACTCTCAAGTCCACCTCCGAAGTTCTGAGTAACTAAGTTCGAACTCGTAAGTGGCGAGATTTCTACTAGTTGACACTTCTTGAATTGAGTTGGTTGCGTGGATTCTCGGATGTATTTCTGAGCTCGAGCCCTGCGCACTTGAATGTCACAAGCCTTGGGCCTGTCGATCTGTAATTTAGCATGCTGGAGCATTCCCAGGCATCGTGTGAATATTATGATTCCTTTGAACATACTCGTCAGATATATGAGCTAAGCTGAAGTTGGTCCACGTTACGTCTTCTGGAGCACGTGCAGAGTTAATGGTGGAACTGGATGAAGTGTCTACGACGACTCGATTCATTGTTCTGCATGTTTGAGCTTGCTCGCATTTGCCGCTGTAGAATTTCTGTTTATAAACTTTTTACGTTCTTGAGGTTCAAGTGTCTGAACTCCTTTGAAAAAGGAATTCAGATTTGCCTCGAGTGCCATCTGAGGTGGGATAGTGGCAGGAAGGAGATAGCTGTATAGGCCTTTCACTGTGCCTCATGGGTGGAGCTCTTTACAGTTTTTTGGTTGGCATTCCAGTTTTGAAAATATGGAACCCTGTTTTTATCAATTGCATTTCGGTAGCCAGCCTTTGGGCTTGCACGGATTTCATGGAAGATTTCCAAAGTCTTGCAGGGAATCTTCGTTTCAAAGCTGAGGCTAAGGTTCCGTGCTCTTGCGTTTTTCTAAACCCCAACCGGGGGTGTTGTGGGAGATCATTGTCACGTTTGAAAGTTGAAGCGGTTTAGAAAATGTTCACTAATCAGTAAGAGCTGTCCACAAACCTTTAACCCTTAACCCCTAAATACTAAAGGCACCCAATTTGGGTGTAGACAATACTTTGAAGTTCAATAAACTCAACCAAGTTGCTATTTTTAGAAGTTTGTGTTTTTGAAAACTTCTTTTTGAAGTGTGGTTTTAGTATCAAAAATTCAATTTTGAAAATGATTCATTATGATTATTCTATTTAAGATTTTGTGCAAAGGTGTCTATTGCAATCTTGACTTAGTTTCTATAGTATTGAGGGCTCTTGGAAATGAGCCTCAAATACTCTAAAACTTGGAGAAAAAATCACATTAGAAATTCATTTCAAAAAAATTGTAGAGTAAATTTTGAGAAGTCATAAATTGATTGGGGTTATGCATATTAGGCCCTTTCTCCTCATATTTTTTTGGTGACCAACTTTTTAGGTTTGATAGGTGAAAAGTGAATTAAAAGATTTCAAATCACTTTTTGTTATTTTAACACCCTCACGATCAAACATTATAATCTTTCAATCCATAAGTGATATTGTTGTTGTTTTCTTTTTATGTTATCACTAACATGTTTAAGTTGAATTCATATGGTTACAATTCAGAAACATTGATACAACTTATCAAAATATTGACTTTTTGTTCAATTTAGAGCAAATTCTAAAAAGCTCAAAAAAGGCCTTATACATTTAGGGGCTAAAGGACAAACGGATGACCTTGAAATTCATCCTTTTTCATTACCATGTAAATCATTGGCTTAAGAAATAGCAAAAACATTCATTGGAAATCAAACTACTATAGAAGACCTCCCCTTTTCACAACAAAATTCCAAAAGATGAATAGTTATACTTCTTGTCTTACTAGAAAGATTCCTCCATCAGGTGCCAAATGTTTGTGTCAACCTCGGGGGGTGCACTCCCCCTTTTTTTGATGTTAGTGTGTGGACAAAACTTTGGACCCCCTATATACTTTTTGAATTTTAAATAAACTAAAATGAAAAAAAATATGAATAGATTTTCCTACATTGAAAGTTTATGTTTTGAATTATTCATATTTTTATTTGTTAATAATAATTAGTTATAAATTTTTGAAGTAAAAAGATACACTGTAGAACTAAAAAATAACTTTTACAACTCTTTATTATATAAGAAAAAATTGTCTAAAAAATGAAAAAAAAATTCTTTAAAATAATTCTCTATTGAAAGCTCATTTTAAATTGAATATTGATGCAAAGTTCATCTAAATGTGTTCTCTAAAAATATTTGAGCTAAAAAAACATGCCATTTTAGTGCATTTTTACCTCTTTTAAAAATCATTTCATATTTTATTTGAGTTTGAAATTTTGGGAGTAGAATCCTATAGTCATTAGTAAACAATGCTCAAATTTTGAAGTTAAAATTATAGTTTATTAGAAACCATTTGTTCATATGTGGTTTGTTGTAGTAGAACTAAGTGCACCCCCCGTGGTGTCAATGTTTAAGGGTTAAGCCTACCTACCTCATCAATGATAGTAATACATATTTGAAGGAGGGTCATTGCAAGAAAGAGTGATCCAATTTTCCATTACAATGAGGAGTACCTTCTTGTTATCCTCTTTAACTTTTAAAGCATAAACCTCATGAACTTGAAGTTTTTATTAGAGAGGTCTAACTTGATGGTAACCAGATCCCTTATTTTTTATAAATTAAGAAATTATTTTATTAATATTTAAAAATCATTTTGATTTACTTATCATACTATCAGGTTTAGGGGTTGTTACTATGTTAGGAGTCCCAAAGTTAATGATTTAGAGCTAAAATTTTCATATTCTACGTGCATATTAGGTAAGCATATTCCTACCAAAGGGAATCTAAAAATATATTATTTTGTGTCCTCCACATGAGTGCAAACAACACTACTATTGCATGTGATTTTTGAACAATGAAGATGGTTCTAAGATCAATCTTTTGGTAAAATCTCATTACAATGAACTCTTTCCAAATGTCCAATTTTTAGTTTTAAAAAAAAATTCTTTTCCTATTTTTCACAAATTAAAATATGAAACTACAATGGGAGGTAACTATTTTTATGAGATTTTCCTTTTTTTTAGTTCTCCTACTTAGAGATTTTTTCTATGCTTTTCCTTTTTAGGATATTTTCTTCTTAAAAGTGTTAGTATGCAAAATGTTACAAAAAAACAACTCAAAAAATATGACTTAGAAATATGTCACTCATTCCTAGATAGGGGATGCATTTAGAACCCGATCAATTTATGAACCTCCTACATTAGGAGATTTTAGAATGAGGTTGCAATGAATGTGATCACTAAATTGACAACAAAATGTTTTGAACATATACATTCTTCTTAACGTAGAAGCTTGTGACATAAGGGTTTTCGCACATACAAAGAGGTACATATTAGAGTTGTGAATGTACCTATGGTGTCCATATTAGATTTTTTCCAACTTTGAAAATTCATAAGTAATTTTAGAAAGGTTCCAAAAATATGAAATAACTTGAATTGTATTGTAGTTCAATTTATCTTTTAATGAAAATTTATAGAAAATTATGTCAACATTTTGAAATGCATCATAATTAGGATTTCAAAATTATAAAGTATCTATAAATATATGTGTACTAGCTTGGTTCATCTTAATTATATTTTAATGCCTAAAAGCCCAATCAACCACTTTATAGTCATTACCCAACTTCAAGGACTGTGTCACGCCCCTATCTACTTGGGGTGCCCAATGTACCTAAGTGCGCAAGGAGGGACCTTGGGAGTGACTTCCCAAGTCTTGCAATAGACTAGGTAGGGAGAATGAAGAGACTCCCGATTAAACAGGGCGCAATAGCGCCCTGGTTTTGAAGTGAACATGAGAGTGTCAAACATGTTTGGAAAGCTCTTGACAATACACTTCTAATGGCGCAAAGAACGCGCAATTTGGAGTTGTGAGCGAAAAGTTATGGCCGCTCAAAGTTGACTGGGTCCCGGTGGCGCCGGGACACTTGAGGGCTAGGTGTGAGGGGTTCCCAATGAATCCCACAACAAAGTATGGCATGTGGCATATCATTGGAAAGCTATGAACACAAGGAACCTAGAATGACAAGCATTACGAGGTTCTAAGACATGAGTCAAAAGTTATGGCCAAAAGAAGAGCCGTGGTGAAGGCGTGACGCCTCCCCCGGTGCATCCGAATCTTTAGAGGGCCATAACTTTGTGAGGACTTGTCCAAATGGGACGAGTGAGCAGTCCATCGGCATCTACTCGTCGCGTAGATGTCTAAAATGGGCTCGCATATTGGATTTGGAGCTCTGAGTACAAAGTTACGCCGATTGGAAGTTCGGGAGCCCAAACGGTGACGTAACTTGGCGATTTGGGTTGGAAGTGGGTGGTCTTCCACAACCCAAGGTTATCCAAGGACTTCCTTTGACCTAGGACGGGGGGGGTCTGCCGAATATCACAGAGAGTACTATAGGAGGGGTTGGTCTCCCTCCTCACTCCCTCTTGAAGCCTTGGTGAGTCCCGGTGACTCATGGTTGGTGGTAGTGACTTCACCACCACTTCAAGGCACCATGGGACACTTGTGTGTGTCCCGTGGCATCGGTTGGGTGGAGTCCCGCTCCTTGCTAGGCCTCCTTGGATGTGTCCCGAGTTGTGAGCGCCGGTTACCTCGAGTGGATGAGTAGCAAATGCAAAAAAGGCTAGCATGGAGTGGGGTGACACTCAAGGGCGGTTAGGACCATGGTGAGTAGTGCCACCATGGGTCCTTGCACATTAAGGTGGAAGTTCCGCCCCATGTTACTAAGTGACATGCCCGGTGTCACGAGGGGAGTGTGTGCTAGTAGTTCCGGTGACTGGGACTTGACAAACTGAGTAGGAAATGGGGACTAACACTGTGGGTGCTTGGCATGTGCAGTGTTAGGCAGTTGGTGACCAAGTGACGCTGTAAGTGGGTTGAAGTGAACCTAGTGAGCTGCTGGAAGTTGTTAGGTGTCACTTGGGTCGCGACAGACTGCTTGGATTCCACAAAAAGGTCATTGTAAAAAACATTATGTGTTTTCTATAGCATTTTGGCAAAATCTAGATTTCAAACCTAGAACACTAGGAGTACTATGTTACAGAACAATCACAACCATTGATTGAAAAAATCATCTACTAAAAGTACCATTACAAATATTGTGAACTATTTGTGATTAATGAAACAATACAATGGGAAAAAAACGAGGAAAAAAATGACACATTGTCACATAAAATAGGTATAAATTAATAATAAATAAATAAAAACCATGCCCCCCTCCAAAGTGGCCATTTGTAAGGACTTGATGGTGATCAAATTTTACCAAAAAAATGAAATTGAAACCATTTTCAATGTTTAGAAGTGCTCATGCAAGGGAGCCGTATTTGCATAGACCTAGAGGATATAAAATATTATATTTTTAAAGGCCCTTTGGTAGACATATGTCCACCTAGTGTGGAAATAGACCCAAAACGTCGTGAAAATCTATAATTCTCAAAATGTGACAAATTAACAAAATTGACTTAAATTAAGTATAAAATAATTTTTTTAATTTCTAAAAAATGAAAGATTTGATTACCATCAAGTTAGACATCTTCAATACAAATTTTATATTTATAGCACTAGAAAAAAATGTGTCTACTACAACCGACTGAAATGCAACTACGTGTCCTATGCAACTGTCTTGCAACAACAATCCTTTGTATTTGCACCAACTTTGACATAGTTACACTGTAGTTGCAAAATAATTGCAAAGTAGTTGCAAAATGTATTTATGCTTACGAGAATGTAACAAAAGAGTTGATGTGAAGTATTTTACATCCAATATTCATCACAATTGTTGATGTGGACAATTTTACATTCTGTAGAGTTGTGTCTATCTATAGTTGCATATAATTTAAATTCGATAGCAATTCAAGTAGAGTGCAACTAGACTACAACTGGAATGCAATTAGACTACAATTACAACTAATATTAAGTCTTTTATTAATTGTCCCATATCAATTGTCAAGAATACCATTAGATTGGACATATAAGAATTGTAAGTTATAGCATTTTTGTGTTATGAATTTTGATAATGAAATTCTAATATTTCTATAATTTGTAGATTTCTACAACTTATAGATTTCTATAATTTGTAGTTTTCTATAATTTGTAGATTTTCACAATTTGTAGATTTCTATAATCTATAAATATTTGTAAATATTTAACATCTAAGATATTTTTAGATTTTTAGATTTAAAAATAGATAGATTTGAAATTCTGAATCTACAAATCACCTAAATTAAAATTTTAAAATTACAAGTCTATGAATTATAGACAAGTCATAAATAAGTCGCAAACCAGTCACATTAGTTGCAAACCAGTTTCATGCTGTTGCAAACAAGTTGCATACAAATAACTTCCATGTAAGCAAACACGTCAAAAGAGTTCATCGACGAACTTTCAATGAATGGGAAACAACTTTGAAATTTTTTACAACTACTTTGTAACTAGTGCAACTTGTTTACTGCAACTGCGGACTTTAAATTGTCATCTAGTTGCAAATGGCTCATGCAACTACAAAACCAGTTGCAAACAGTAGTTGCAAAACCCCTCGTTTTTTGTAGTGTAGAACTTATACATCAAAAATTATAGCAGATGATAACAACAGCACTCCAATTGCAACAAAGAATAGGATTGGTGTTTCTTGCTCGGTTCCTTATAATGATTGACAAATTGCTTTTTTGAAATTTCATATTTCTTATGTATTTTGTCAAGTTCATCTTTCATACCTCCCTCCCAATATTTGATTTGAATAAAAACTCTACTTTGGATGAATTTCAAAGTCAAACAAGTCTCTAAGAAATGCTTAATGCAAATTGTCTTTGAAGAAAAACCTAGCTAGTCAAAGCACATCTTAAAGGGAAAAAATTCTTATGGGGGCAAGGGGATAAAAGAGTGATCGATTAAGGCATATAGTGAATGGGCACGGTCAAGTGAAAATTTTGTTTTTCCAATGTACTTCACTTGATTACAAGGCTTTGAAAACAATTTTTCATTACTCCAATCCTTGTTAAAATTTGCATACAAATTTTTAACTATTCATAATTGCATTTGATCAAAAATAGCAAAAAATCCTATTATGAAAATTTGAGATATAGTGCATCCCAAATGCATTTTGTTAGGGAAAAACTCTTGTTTATACCCAAAATTAGACTTTAATTGAAGATATCTCAAAATTCATATAGTTAAAGTTTTTGAAAATTTGAAGGTAGAATAACTTGATAATGATAAATGAGATTATATTTTTCAAAAGTAATCCTAAAAAAGTGCATTTTCATATTAGAAATGGTAGTTTGGAGGAAAGTTTAGAAAAAAGATTTCCTTGAACATTTAGGAATTAACTCTATAACTTGTGCACAATCTCAAAGTGTATGATGAATGACTATCAAATGAACGATTGAAACAAAAAAAATAGACTTGTTCATTTGGTTAAAGTAAGAGACCATATTGTGCCACAATTGAAAAGTCACTCTACTTGTGCCATTGTATATTAATACTATACATTTTAAACTTTCAAATATACTATATTGAATCATAGCTAGTGGCAATGAAGTGGCACAATTAGTTATATGGTGCAAATAGGATCCCTTACCTTATCAAATAATTTTGGTATGATTAGTTAATTGATAGGGTTGCAATATCTTTGAACATTATATATATATATACTAGAGGTTGCCTCTTGCTATGCTACGCATTCATCATTAGAATTTTATAATAATTTTGATGTATTAGATAGAATGCAGAACAAAAATTTCAATAAATCTTCAAATAAAATGACTAAAATCTTTGTATAATTTTTTTTATAAGTAAGCATACATTGAAATGTACAATAGAAATTTATTGAATGATGAATGAAACATATGCAATGGTAAATACTATAAAAGATACACATACATTAAAATGTATTAGAAATTTGACTCCATTGTTACAAAAAATGGCAACCCAAATTGAAGAATTGAAAAGAAAAACTTATAAATCTCAAAAACTTATAAATCTCAAAAACTTTGTGAACAATTTAATTGTTGTGGAATCCAAAATCACTTCAATTGAATAAGTTTCTCAAAATCATTTTGTAGTAGCAATAAAAAATTGAAATCATGAAAGTTCAAAGCTCACAAAAGCACAAAATCATAGAAGTGCAAAGAAGTGTAAAGCAAAGAGAAGCAATGGATTTGCTACCTCTATAATATCATCCTATGGATCTTCCTTAATTGCACCTTAATTGCAACAATTATATTATTTTTATAATATCACTCTTTGTAAAAAGTGGTATTACAAAAGTAATTGCAAATTGCTACTCTATTTCTGTAATATCACATTGTGTGAAATTATGATTTCTATGTATGCATGATTGAAAATATTTTTAGAAAATAATTAAAATAATTATGTTTAAGACTTATTGAAATCATTATCATGCATTCTATTCAAATATATCAAATTTTTACTAATATGTGATACAATGAATGCGTAGCATAGCAAGCACGAGCCCCTAGTATTAATGGTAGCATTTGTGATATTACAGAGGGAGTTATGATTTTAGTAGTATGATGAATATATATATATTTGTGAACACTCTAAAAAATATTTTAAGTCATGAGCATCTAAAATTGCCATTTAAAATGTTTATTTTGTATTCATGTCATCCTTTACTATAACCTAATTTCATAAAGCTTGAAACATTATTAAGAAATCAAAGCTCCAATTCCAAATTTGGAAATTAGAGATTCAAATTTGTAGCCCCTCACAATGAAGAACTTTAATTGTAGAAATACCTACAAGCAAACATTTTCCCTCCTCCAACATCTAAAAAATATCCTTGAATAAATACTTCCAAGATTCAAGACCACTATAATTTTTCTAAAACAACCAATGAAAAATGAAGAGATTTTGGAAGCAACCAATGAAAGTTGAGACATTTTGCAATAAAGGATGTTCATTCAAGGTGACTATAGTGTTACATCATATAGACTTATCGATATTCTCAAATTCTCAAATTTGTAAAATATCACTAGAGTGTCAGAAAATTACAAAACTACTTGGGTTGCATTTCTCTTGCATTCAAATTTTTTTGACTTTTGATAGTAGGACCTGAAAAAGTGTTCCTGTTAGGTGTTTCTACTTTATTTGAAACCGTAGACCGCATCTGGAGATTGAAAAAACCCTGAAATTCGAGGTACGATGAAGCTTAGTTGACAGACGCAACCCAATGTTTTGATTTCAAGGTATGGGATTTGAAATTTTGATTGGGCTTTTGTAGACAAGCAAATGGCGTGTGCGTTAGTTTTTGGCGACGGCTGCTACCATTTCGTGCTCCTTTTTTGGTTTAGAAATCTCTCAGCCTTCTCTTCGCGTTCCATTTGATGAAGGACGATGCTAATTTTTTAGTTTAGGGTTTAGGGTTTAATTAGGGTTTTCGATTCTTCTCGAAGAATTTCAGATTTGATTCCAGCAGGTGGCGCAGAAACCAAGGAATGTTCGAGCTTTGCAAGTCCATCAATCTGGGCTTGGAAAAATCTTCTGAATGGTCGTATTTGTGTGCGCTGAATACTTTCCGTCGTTACCGAGGGGCGGGTTCTGTAGTGATCAAACGGAGGTACCGAGCATGGAAGCAGGAACCTAATTGAGCACGAACTTAACCTACATTCACTCCCTTTATTGTTAAATAGGTTTTGAACTATAATCTTCTCTTGCAGTTCCTCCTCCTCCTCTGTCACAGGCAGCGTCGCATTGATGCTTCCAAATTGAAAGTCTTTGCATAGCTGCTGGGGCCGTCCAAGATCGCAGTCCACTCTCATGTCTAGTTAGGAATCGGAGCTTCATTTGTGTGGCAGTCTTCTTGTACACAACGGTTTTAGGGTAGTATTGGGGTAACGAAGAGAGTGACGAGTGCAATAATGGGGTTTGCTATTTCCTGCAATTCTGTTTTGTCATGCACTGTGGTCGAGGTGCGATAAAGAATGGCGTATATTCCACGATCTGAGAGCTTTGACTGAACCTAGCGATTGAAGTGGTATGCGTACATCTCTCGTTCAAATCTGCTGTTAGGGCCGAGGACCAATCTTTCCTGTAGAATGCTTTAATACTGTGTTCCTCAAATGAGATTAGGGGTGATGTTTCATTCTAAAGTGGCTTATTGAAGTTTATGTAAGTCCATGACGTGTGAAAGATTTTAGATTCTGCATGCATCTGACTGTGTGGTGGACCTCCTGGATTTAGGGTTGGACTGGATCCAGAGGATCAGCGATGCTGGGACTGGCAGCGCGGAGGGGCCGCCAGGAATCTTCTCTCGCTCGCGCTCTGTTAGGTTGCAGTGGTGCAGTCCTGTCTAAATCCTTGGAGGACGTTGCGGGGTCTAGTCGAAATTGGACAAGCCTTTATGAGCAGCAGACACTTTGTACCAAGTGTTTAACCGCTGGAACCGTTTACACTGGATCTGATCTTAGTCCGCAGGTTTGAATTCTTTAACCTTTGGATGCTTTAACCTTTGGTTCAATTGAATGTACTTAATCTCGAAGACTGAATGGTGTTGCTTTGCAAATTCAACAATATTATATACGGAATAACGTTCTGTGCACAAATCTCCCTGTCACATTCATTATGTTAGTATTTTGATATCGAGGTCATTGTTGATCTTCAGAATGGAGCACTCTGGTGTGCGAGCAGCAGAGTGTTCCCAAGCATACAGTCACAAGGAGTTCGGCTCGTAAGTATGTCTGCAACAGGTGAAGAACACAGGCAAAGTGATTTGCAGACTGAGAAAGATCCGGATTATTACATGAAATCACGTTACGATCAAGAGAGCCTGATTCGCAACGAAACTGAGTCAGGGGAGGAGTTGTCTGATGAATCTGTGCAATTAGAGGAGGGTATACTGTGGAGATTGAAGCGAAATAGTAAAGGCAAATTCGACAATGTTGTCGCCACACTTGGGAATCCCCAAGTACTAGCCGCAGCTCACGAAAGATTAAACGAAAGGCGTAGGAACTGGACTCTAGCCAGTAACGAACTCGAAATCTCCCACATTCCCAAGGAGAACAGATCATTGCGTTCACGAGAAATGGACTGGAACTGGTTCAAAGAAGCTGCTCATCAATTACGGACTGGGTCGTATCCATTCCAACATTTGCAACGACTTGCAATTGCAAGGCGAGGACGTGGCGAGTCGAGAGAGTGGGTTTGTGTCCGGCCCAAGGATCAGGTCATTCAAGAGGCTATCAGAGGTGTATTAGAGAGAATCTATGAACCCCTATTTTCTTCCAATTCTAGACCAGGTGCAAATGTTCACTCCGCTCTCAAGTCTGTAAAATATGGGTGGAAAGGAATTTCGTGGTTTCTACAGTTTGATGTTCGCATAACAGATCACGCCAGTGTGCAGAAGCGGCTGTTGAAAATCTTAGGGGAGCAAATAGAAGACGAAGCTTTTTTCAATGCGTTGAGGCAGATGTTTGAACTTGGTACTATATGGATCGACACTTCCACAGATGAGGAGGAAATGCCTGAAGGAAGCGTTTTGTCTCCCATGTTAGGTAATATCTATTTCCATCAGTTGGATCTGGAGATTGCTCGCATCCAAGAGGAAATTAAATGTGGGTCTCAGTCCTCATTAACGCAATCAACTTAAAGAAATTTATTGTTTTGCAACTGTGGATGTACTTTTATTGTCATTGAGGCTTTCTAAACTACTGAATTCGTGTAGGTTTTAAATGTCTGAAAATTTGGTCATAGTAAATATACAATTTTTTGCTAATGGGAGATGATAGATGATAGACCAATGATATTCCACTGTACTTTCAATGCTAGATTCAAATATTCTAAAGTTAGAGTACGCATTTATCTCATGTCGACAGTAAATTAAGTCTCACTCCTTGAAAGGATTTAAAGGTAACTGCACCTAAAATGAACCACTCCTCAAAATTGACCTGTATTTTTGAGGGAAATTGAATATGGAGGATACCATGACAAGGACAAATGTAAGGTGAATTTTGAGTAGTGTGCAACTCTATTTATAGTATTTTGGAATTGGCAATCTTAGAAGTGAACAATTTGGGATATACTTTTTGTTGCTTTAATCTCTTTTCTAGTGTCATTTTTCATGTGCATCAAATGCATTTTGGCATCACCTACATGACACTTTTAGCACCTTATTCTTTACATCTTTGATTGTTTGTCATTATAAAAAAATCAAATTAAGTTTGTGAAAAATTGTGATTGTTTTAATTTTTGAAGGAAGAGATAAAAATAAATGAATAAATATAATAAAATCAATACAATTAATTAAAAAATTCAATGGATATAAGAAGCAATGGAGATTGGTGTGAAGATTTTTCAATCACTTATTTTATAATTTACATCCAAAATACCCTTGCTAATAACCTCAAAGTCAAATGCAACTATCAAGCTAGATTTTTATTTTTTATAATTGATATATAAAGTTTTGATAGTTTTCAATTGTGAATAAGTGTATTTTCTATTGATGTTCATTTTTTTTGCAAAATTTGATGCAAAATTCAAATTATTATAATTTTTTGAAATAATAAATAAAAATGGATTTATATGAATTATAAGATATATTAAAATAAATTGAATTTTCTCATCATAAATAAAAAAAAGAATGAAAATATTTTTTAATTTAAAATTTGAAAAAAAATAGAATGAATACACACATTGATCCCCATAGGATCATTGTATGCCACATTTAACTACTTTTGGACTATTCACTGAATTTAAAACATCAGGAGATCTCTCGATGTTTGTGTAGATTGGGAGATCTTTTGATGTTGGTATAGATCTCTTGATATTTTATATTGATTCCCCGATAAAAATTTAGATCCCCTAATATTTTGGATAGATCCTTTGATGCATCTCCTAATGACCATTATGAATTCTGGACTTTCAAAAGTCCAGAAGTAGTTAAATGTAGCATTTGTCCATTTGATGGACAAATTGGATTTCATTCAAATATCTATGGTTTCAATTTTTGTCGTGATTTTTTGAAAGTTTTTTTGAAGAAAAAGAAATTGATTAGCTTTATGGAAACATTTTTTTTTCAATTAGTGCTTGAGAACAAAAAATATGTTCAAAGAAGTTCAAAATATGGGAGACTAGGTAACAAAATAAAATATAAAAAATTTGAAGTTTTTTTTTAATATTTTTTTTTCATAGAGTGTATTTTTGTTTAGATGGAAAGCTTTGATTCATTTCATTTGGATAAGTGATGTGAAAGTTATGGGTGATCTTGTTTTTTGAGCAATTCAAGTATCTTCTTGAAAAAATATCTCATAGGATTCATTTTTGAATGTAATTTTGACAATTTTTAGACAAGGTCAAATTTGCTTGCAAGAACAATCTTATTGTTGGAATTATTGTGTTTTAATTCTGTCTTATAGCTATTAATGATTTAGTATCTTTTTCAATCTTGGACTTACTTCTATTTAACAATCTTTTAAGAAATGAAAATCAAGTGGTTATTTTTTGACTTTAGATTCAATTCTTCAAGATTTTTATAAAAAAAAAGTTTAATTAATTTTAAATTTGAATTCAAAGTCTATGGTACAAAAAACTTCTACAAATGGCAATCAAAAGCATCTAAAATTATAGGTGAGTGTCCAAAACAACTTTTTTTTCAATTTTGAATGCTAATATCTTCCAATTTGTACAATCAAACTTTATGAAATTTTTACCACATGATTTTACACAAGTAGAGTATAAGATCTTATAGTTATGTTTTAAAAAAAGTATTTTTTCCCTTAAATGAACGCAATAAAAATGATAGTTTTGAGTGGTTTTGATAGAAAGATGGCTTTAGGAATTAATAGTGTGTAATTTGGATTCTAGCACATAGAGCTTACAATTGCAATAAATTTTTAAAATTTTTAAAATTATTCAAAGATTTAGTATAAAAAAAACTTGTTAGGCTTTAGTTTTTAGTTTTAAATCAAATATCCAAAATGGTTATTTTGAAAGTTTCAATCAAGGTTGACCAAAAGGCATCCATTTTTTAGATGTGCATACTTTTAGATGTTAAGCTAACAACACCAAATTGTAACTTGTTTGCAATATTGTCTCATATTATAGTATTAATGCAATTTTTGCATCTTTTGAGCTCATTGTTATTGTGACATTGTCACACTAAGTTCAAAAAAAATCAAATTGATCTCATTACAACCCTCTAGTGAATTCAAAAAAATGATTTAAATTAATTTTTTATACACACCCCGTTGAGCTCAAAAAATAAATTTTAAATAAATTTTTTCATACCCACCCACCCCAATGAGTTCAAAAAATAAAATTTAATGTAAATTTTCTCATGACCTCCCATCCCACTCCTTTGTAGTTTCTAGGTGGGGGTGCTAGTCAATATGGGATATATCTCATATCTATATCCGTATTGTATTTGTATCTAATTCATATTTGTATCCATATCTCATATATGTATCGTATCTATATTTAATACGTATTTGTATTTGTATTCCATATCATATTATATCCATGTATCTATATTGTATCTGTATCTATATTATATCAATTTCAAATTATACTATATCTATACCATATCGTATCTGTATCAAGATCCTAAAACTCTTGTTTTTCCTCAATAGAATGCTTCATTGATGGTTGGGAAAAGGGTCATTTTATTTTTTTGAATCCGATCAATGGTTCAAGTTTTTTGGAGGGGGAAGGGCGCAACTAATACAATAGAACGCATCTTTTAAGTACATTGTCTCATCAACTAGATTCTTGCTTAAAATGTATAGCCTCCATTCATGAGAGAATCAATTTTAGATACATCTTGAATTTCAAGATAAATAAAATAAAAAAATATTGAAATTTTCTTTTCCTTTATGAAAGGAATTAATTTTAAAAATTTAAAATTTAAAAAAAACTCTATTATTTAGATTTGACTAATTGAAAATATTATTTTTTTAATATTCAAAATTGTCATAAAATCATTAACATATCCATGTTCATAATTAAACCTTAAGTTGACATCTAATGCTATATTCAAATTCATAGAGATTTATTGTAATTGATCATTTTGTAATATTGATTATAACAAATTTGATTGAAGATTAGCTTTGGACCAAAGGAGAGGAGGCTTTGCATTAACAATAGCTACATGGCTACAATAATCAAGGAGTTTGAATTTGATGATATTTTTTTAAAAGCAAACTTGTACTTGTATAGAATAATTTTTTATTTCCTTTGAAATGATGTAAATCTATTAATAAAATCAAATATTCCTATTATAAATATTGAATACACATTCACAATTTTTTACAAGAAAATAAGTGTTTGATGTCATTTCATGATGCCATTTTTTTGCTTTTTTTGCCCTCCTTGAGTCATTATGGACAAATAAATTGTCCATTTGTTGCTCCATTTATGACATAATTGTAGGGATTTTGAAAATCTTACCAATGTCACCTAAGACCATGACTATTGAATGTTTAGCTTCAATTTTGTACATAGTACAATATGGCTATAAAGTAATAATTAGGGCTTGTTGGTAATAATTTTTGAGGATTCAAAAATTTGTCAACATGGCTTTGTAATCCTTGAATAAGTCTTATATTTTTGACTTAGTATTCCTTATAAAATGCATGCACCTTATGTAAAAATGGTAGATGAAAATGATAATTCTTTTCATTTCTATACGATTATAGTTCTTTGTATTCATTTAATACAAATGTTGAGGTGTTAAAAATCAAAATGTAGAACTACGGAGCAAAATAGCAAGGGAATAGTAAACATGACTCATGTTTTAGTCTTCTAATTTTTTGTCCATTAGATCATGACTAGATAGCATAGGTGCACAACTAGACTACAAGTGCACAAAATTGCAAACAAAGAACTAAGGAAATTTATACATGCAACCTCCTCTCTTCCCCCCAATATGAATTTGCAAAAGGATATTGCAAAATGGAATAACTTTCAAATTGTGCCCAAAAATGTGAAAATTATGTTTAGGATGGCTTAATTTTTGCTCTTAGACACCAATTGAAATAAAAAAATTATTTTTCCATGAAGCTATGAAGTTTTTCTATGTAGTGAGAAAGTTTCAAAAAATTTCATTAAAAATTGAAGGTATACAAACTGGCTTGAAATTCATTTTATCCCTTGAGGGGACAATGGTCCTTTGGGAATTAAATTGTATTCAAATATCAATCTTGTTATTTTGAAAGTTATAATCAAGATTGAGCATTTACTTTAAGGATGTGTGGGTCATTAATTTTAGTTACTAATATAGTTTAAAGTGATGTATATAAGTTTGTAAAAAAAAAGTACCACAAGTAACAATATGAATTTGCACACCATAACCATGTTTCAATATTTAGAATTGATTTAATTATTTTATTCAAGAGGTTAGGTAGTAGCTCCAAACATTGTCCACAAAAGGATTTGAAAGTATTTCCTATTTTTGTACTATGAAATTTTTTTTATTGGTTGTTGTTATTGTTCAAAAGAGAATCTATTGTATTTCTTTCACTAGAAGAAAAACGTGTCCGTTGCAACCCACTGAGATGCGACTATGTGTCCTATACAACTGAAATGCGACTGTAGCCCTTTCTATTTGCACCAAATTTCACGTGTATGTAGTTGTAGTCGCAAAGTAGTCAAAAAATGAAGAATAGGGTTACGATACTGTAACAGAAGAACTGACATGAGGTGTTATACATCCAGTATTCATTGCAGTTGTCCATGTGGACAGCTATCCGCGAAGTAGAGTCCACCGTGGAAAAATGCAATCGCTCTGATTACAGACTTCAATTAAAAACTAGAAGATTACAATTTAGAAATGATTCAAATGCAACTAGGAATCAACTATAATGCAACTAGAGTCTGACTACAGTGCAACTAAAAAACAATTCAAATGCAACTAGAGAACAAGTGCAATGCAGCTAGAACATGATTGAAAATCGACTCAATTATTCTATATCGATTGTCAAGAATACCATCAGCTTGAACAGATAAAAATGGTAAGTTACAGCATTCTTGTGTAATGAATTTTGATAATGAAATTCTAATATTTATATATTTTGTAGATTTCTACAATTTGTAGATTTCTATAATCTACAAGTCTATAAATTATAACCAAGTCGCAAACTAGTTGGAAACTAGCTATATGTCAATCGCAAACCAGTTACACACTAATCGCAAACGAGTTGCACATCAATCGCAAACTAGTTGCACACTAGTTGCAAACGAGTTGCACACCAGTTGTAAACCAGTTGTATGTCAATCGCAAACCAATTGCACTCTAATCGCAAATGAGTTGCACATCAGTCGCAAACGAGTTGCACATCAATCGCAAACGAGTTGCACATCAATCGCAAACGAGTTGCACATCAATCGCAAACGAGTTGCACATCAATCGCAAACGAGTTGCACATCAATCGCAAACGAGTTGCACATCAATCGCAAACGAGTTGCACATTAGTCGCAAATCAGTTGCACATTAGTCGCAAATCAGTTGTACACAAATAAATGAAATAACTTCCACGTAAGCAACCACGTCACAGCAGTTCATCGACGAAGTTCTCCATTGCCTATCGAATGACAAACAACCTCGCGATTGCAGTGCAACTCATGCGACTTGTCCACTGTGACTGCGGACTCTAGAATATCACCAAGTTGCAAATGTCCGATACGACTACAAACCAGTTGCAAACCGCAGTCGCAAAACCCTGCTTTTTCTTCTAGTGTTTAGAATGCATTTTTTGGTCACTGTATGAATAATCTATGAATTTCCAAAGTCCTAAAAACAAATGTATCCAAAACCAATCCTTTAGAAGCCCTCTTAAAGAAAGATTTCACATTTTATGCAAGAATTTGTAGGATCAATTTTAGAAACAAGTCACAATTGGGTATTGTTACCATTAACCCTATTGCCACCTCCCTTTTGGTGTGCCAATGAGACCAAATTGCACCATTTCAAAATAGGCCTTTTTTCAAATAGAAACAATCTTCTTCCGCCCACCAAAATAGTATCATCCATCCATTAAGTAAAACTATTTGTTTGTTTGATTTGTTATGGTGAGATCTCTTAGATCATGCATCCCTCAATTGTGTTCTTGGTAACCATTAGAAAACTTTTGGTGAGGAGGGGTGTATGGGCTTTGATTTGTAGCATCTGGACCTATGGTGGGAAATTTATGGATTTTTGAGTTATTTTTGAATCTTAGATTATTTTGATTTTGATTGTGGGAACAACATAGGACACACTAGTTTCTACTAGTGTACTTTGTGCCGTTGCCACTGTCAAAACAAAAGTAAAAGTAATTTTTAATTTTTTAGTTCATAAATAAAAACTTCAAAGTTCAATAACTTTCACACTATAAGTTCAATCACCACAAAACAAAGTCTGCGCATCCCCCCTCACTGAGGGCTTTTTGAAGGTACTAAGAACGCAAGTGAGGGATGCATGGTCTAGGAGATCTCAATGTAACAAACAAAACAAACAAAACAAAACAGTCAAATTTGAGATATGGACTAGTGTACCATGTGCTGTTGCCACAATTAAAACAAAAGTAAAACTAATTTTCTAAATTTTTAGAACCAAAAACAACTCAAAAATGCATAACTTTCACACCATGAGTCGGAATGCCACGAAACCAAGCCCGTGTACCCCTCCTCTCTTAGAGCTTTTCGATGGTACCAAGATCGTGACCAAAATATAAGTAAAAGTAATTTTCTAATTTTTGAGATCCAAAAATAACTTAAAAATGCACAACTTTCACATCATACATCCGAACGTATGAAACCAAGCCGGTGCACCCCTCCTTGTCGAGGGCTTTTCAACGGTACCAAACATGCGATTGGGGGATGCACGGTCCGGGAGATCTCAACGTGACAAACAAACAAACAAAACAAAACAAACATCTTGTCTTAATAGAAGAGACTAGTGTGCTCTGTGTTGTTGCCACAATCTAAATAAAAGTAAATGTAATGTGCCTTGTGTGTGCTTTGTACCGTTGCCATAGTCAAAACAAAAATAAAACTAATTTTCTAATTTTTTAAGAACCAAAAACAATTAAAAAATGCATAACTTTTTCACCATGTTTCGGAATGCCATGAAACAAAGCCCGTGCACCCCTCCTCACCGAGAGTTTTCTGATGGTACCAAGATTGTGACGAAAATATAAGTAAATTTTTTTTCCGGAACATCTCTATATCGGGCACCAATTTGATCAATTCTAAACTTTTTGATTTTAACACTATAGTTTTGAATCAAGGCTTGTTCTAGCCTCAAGTACTACCTCAAAGGTACAGAGCTGTTTTGGTACAGATATTGGCAAAGTAAGCATTAAAGCTTTACTAGTTTGTTGCCACAATCTATACAGATCTTCACAGTCCCTTCATTATTTCTAAGGGTGGGAAGGTGGGATCTCTTGACTTTACTAAAAACGGAACTCTTTTTAACTGTAGCAACTTCTAGTCATGAATCATAGTCCATACATTATGTTTTTCTTTATTTCCTACCTTGATCACGTAGGAGTTGGAATAGTCATCAAGTATAAAATCAGGGTCTTAAACTTGAAGCAATGTTCTAGAAAAACAAAACAAATCAAAACAAAACAAATCAAAACAAAACAAAACAAAACAAACATCCTGTCTTAATAGAAGAGATGTAAAACACAGATGAAATTGTCAATTTTGGATGTAAATAAAATTGTAGAGTGTGCTAGTAGTGGTCCTAAAGATGGATGAATGTCGAAATACAGTGCTTCCGTCACCAACTGAAATTATAAGGGATGCGCATCTCTCGAACATGACCGACAAGGGAACAAATCCGAAGGAAAGAGGCGAACGTCTCCTCCCAGTCGGTTCCCCACCACGCTTCATAATGAAGTTAAGAACCGCCCGCATGTGAAAAACCTGCAGCAGGGGAAACCACTGCCCAGTCACGTTCCACAGCTCCAAACCTAGAATAAGCTGCAGCTCCAGCCCTGCACGCATTCAATCGCAGAAGACGGTCCGTGCTACACACTTCCCTCTTCTTCCCTGCAGGCCCGCCATAGCTCATGAGCGCCAAACCCTAGCGCAGGTGCCCATTCGCCATGGCCGGCCAGGCGTCCTCGCTCTTCGAGGCGGCCTTGCAGCAACAGCAGCAGCATCAACAGCAGCAACTCCAGCAGCAGCAGCAGCAGCAGCAGCAGCAGCAGCAGCACTTGCGATCCTCACAAGCGGCGGACGCATACACGTTTCTGGAATTGAACACTCAGGGGGACGATTACGAGTACCCGGGATTTTCAGCGGAGCCGCGAGGGGCGGTGTGGACGGAGCCTTCTGTCCCAGGGGAGGGCTTGGGCAGTCCGATTAGCGTCGGGGATGGAAGAGGAGGAGGAGGGGGGAGTGATTTGGACGAGGGGAAGATTACTGTGGCCGGCGTGACAGCAGGGATTAGTGAGCTGAATTTCGAAGACGCCGGGGAGGAGGAGAATCTCGAGTATTGGAAGAGGCATTTGCCGGAGCATGCGTGCAAGTACTGTGGGATTCATAATCCTGCGTGTATTATGCGGTGTAATGTGCCGAGCTGCAGGAAGTGGTTCTGTAATTCGCGGGGGAATACGTCCGGGTCGCATATCGTCAATCATCTGGTGATTTTATGAACCTTTTGGGGGGTGGAAGTTGGAATTAGGGTTTAGGTGGAAGGTGTTCGTCATGGAGGGGAGAGGGGTGAGTTTTAGGTCTGTTCTGTTGATTTTTGGACGTGAATTTGGATGGTTCGTGCCATTTAGCGTGCGCTCGTGTCGGAAGTGGTTCTGTAACTCACGGAGGAACACCTCCGGGTCGCGTATCGTCTATCATCTGGTGATTTTATGAACCTTTTGGGGGGTGGAGGTGGAATTAGGGTTTAGGTGCGAGATGTTAGTGAGGGCGTCGGGGATGGGAGGGAGAGTGATGAGTTTAGGTTCGCTCGTTTGATTTTTGGACGTGAATTTGGATGCTTCGTGCGGTTCAATTTTTGCCGACGTGCCAGGAAGGGTTCTGTTACTCGCGGGGAATACCTCCGGGTCGCATATCGTCAATCATCTGGTGATTTGGGGAACCTTGTTCGAGGCGCTGGTGGAAATTAGGGTTTAGGTCCAAGATGTTGGTCAGGGGTGAGAGGATGGCGGGGAGAGCGATGAGCTTAGGCTTGTTCGGTTGATTTTTGGACGTGAGTTTCGGTGTTTCATGGTGCACGTGCTGGAATGAGTTCTGGAACTCGCGGGGGAATACCTCCCGGTCGCTTATCATCAACATTTGTTGATTGTTTCGATCTTTTGTGGTGTCTGGTCTATTTTCCCTCAAAATTGGGGTTTAGGGTCAAAATGTTGTTCACTTCTGTCAGGATGGAGATCACTTTGACGAGCTTACGTTTCTTTGGTTAGTTTTTGGACGTGGATTTGGTGCTTCGGCCTGTTCCATGCAGTGAAAACGTGCCGACGTGCTGCAAATAGTTTTGTAGCCGTGTGGAGCAATACGTCCAGGCCCCGTACAGTCAATCATCTGTTGATTTTATGAATCATTTTCTTGGCACCCGTCTAATTAGGTTTGGATTTTGGAAGAGAATTTGGAACTTGATTTCAATTTATCATGCAGTGTAACGTGCCGACGTGCTGAACTTGTTTTATAACTCGCGGGGCAATACGTCCGGATCGCGTATCGTCGATCATCTGGTGACTTTGTAGGCCCTTTGTGGCGGCAGTCTGTATTTTCCCTCGAATTAGGTTTTGGTTCAAGATGTGTTCATTGCATGTCGAGGGATCGAGGATTACGGGCATATTGGTGAGTTCAGGTTCCTTCGGTTGGTTTTTGGACGTGAATTTGGAAACGTGATTCTCATGCTTCGTTTCGGGTGTATGGCCGTCATGATTTCACATATTCGGTTCCAAAAGTTTCGCATTCTTTTGAAATTAGTGGCAATTATGTATGGATTAATCATTTTCGCCTTGTGCCAATTGATCACAAACAAACATCTTTGTCTTCTCGTTTTATAGGATTCCAGGGTGGTTAACATTTCTGCATAGACCTGGACCTGGAAGCATTGGCCTTATGAATGTGGAGAGGGTTTGAATGTTTTTTTTTACCCTGCATCAAACCTTAGTGAGAATATTTTCTATGAATTCCCTGCGTGAATTTATCACGGAGAGGAATGTCGCAGTACCACATAAGTTGTTTCAGCTAGTCCAAATTAAGAATTGCTGAGACGAGCACGGCATTCAGTTCAGATATATCACACTTGGAACTGTTTCTCTTGTCATGAATGTCTTTTTGAAATCGAGTGCGACCAGGGGCATTAGTGTTGTAGTTGTATTCTCTGTTGTTTCGTGTTATTTCTTGTATTTTTTTGTAACATTTTAGCATATATTGCGATAAATTAGTACATTTTGCATCAGGCGGATTTTACAGAGCAATTTGTAATGAAATTAAATTTATTCATGTTTCAAACTTTCAGGTGCGGGCCAAACACAAAGAGGTTTGTTTACACAAGGACAGCCCGCTGGGAGAAACGATTCTGGAATGTTACAACTGCGGGTGCCGTAATGTGTTCTTGTTAGGCTTCATTCCAGCGAAGTCTGAAAGCGTTGTGGTTCTTCTTTGCCGGGAGCCTTGTTTGAGCGTTAACGGATTGAAGGATATGAATTGGGATCTCAGCCAGTGGTTACCTCTGATCGATGACCGTTGTTTCTTGGATTGGTTAGTTAAGGTGGGCACTAGGCAACCTGATGACTCCAATGTTGTAGCTTAACATATATTTTGTGCTTTATCTTTTCTTGCATTCAGATATAAGAGCGTGGGATACTTCGATGCTGGGACGGTTTTTGTTTGCTGTAATGTATCTTTAGCACCTTTTGTTTGTCACTTCGGGATGTTTTGGTTCAGTCTCTTATTTGAATATTCGGGTCACAGGTTCCATCGGAACAAGAACAGCTTAGGGCCCGCCAAATAAGTGCTCAGCAAATAAACAAGGTGGAGGAGCTCTGGAAGACAAATCCAGAGGCCACCTTGGAGGATCTTGAGAAGCCTGGCGTGGATGATGAACCACAGCCTGTGGCACTCAAGTATGAAGATGCTTATCAGGTTAGTGGCTATTGTGTTTTGTGGCTTGATTGACACGTTGTATAGTGTTCCTACGGGAGATACACTGTGATATGTAAGTAAGTGTAAGTAAGTCCTCGCGTAAGGAAATTATCTGTTGCGGCTGTTGCTTGGTGTGAGTACCTGGCAACGCGTTCTTCTGGTGCTAATATTCTGTACAGCATGTCATTGTCTCGTTAACACCTTAATCGTTTTGGCAGTATCAAAACGTTTTTGGCCCGTTGGTTAAACTGGAGGCCGACTATGATAAGGTAATGCCTTACCCTTTCCAATCAAATGTCTATTCATAATCATTCCTGAAAAAGAGGATATGAAGACTCAGGGCTGCTTTACTGGGGAGTTAGCGTCAGACTGCATTGCATTCGGGACTAATGAATTCAAAAACCAATATCCCAGTTGTAGTTTGAATTTTGAAGGGTTTTTTTGTTCCTTTTGCTTTCTTTCTTTTTTTGCTTTTTTAGATTATGTTAGAGATCCTGAGGTTGAACTACTCCGTAGGTTTCGAAAGTACTAGATTCAATTTAAGGCAGATTCAATTTTTGAAAGAGCTTGTCATGTTTTGGTTGCAGATGATGAAAGAGTCTCAAAGCAAGGACAGCATTACTGTACGATGGGATGTGGGTCTCAACAAGAAGAGAGTTGCCTATTTTGTCTTCCCCAAGGTTTGTATTACATTTTACTAAAGTATGAGACCTGTTCAGTTTTTTCGTACCGTTCATGTTCTTTATATTGTTTGCGCTCACGGTGATCAACTGGCATTGCCGGTGTTGATTTGTGCAGGAGGATAATGAACTACGGTTGGTTCCTGGAGATGAGTTGCGTCTGCGTTATCCTGGTGATGGAACACATTCCGGATGGCAGTCTGTGGGTCATGTGGTATGTTATGTTGTGGACCTTCTAGAGCTCGGTTTGACATTTCTTTATATTATGTCTAATTGTGCTTATGTAGTAATGAATTGTAGGGGTTGATTTCGATGTTTTCTAATGAACTTGATTATGGTTTTCTGCTATGTGCAGATCAAACTTACGGCTCAAGAGGAGGTGGCTCTCGAGTTGCGCGCCAGCCAGGTAGGTACCATTTCATAGATTAAAATATACCTAGAATGCGGGCTTGTGTGCACTCCATTTGTGATTAAGTGCGGAGATCCATTCCGGCTTGCTTTGATTGCATAGGGCCATTGTCTTGACATTTGAACACTGCAGGGCGTTCCTATCGATGTGAATCACAATTTCAGCGTGGATTTTGTATGGAAAAGTACAAGTTTTGATCGTATGCAAGTGGCTATGAAGACATTTGCTGTTGATGAGACGAGTGTTAGTGGGTAAGCATAAAGACTTAGATCGATTTTTTTTTTTTTTTTTTTTTTTGTGTAAACTGGTTACGTTCAACTGAGTGTCCCATTTTGAAGTGTGTTATTGTTTCTCTGTCACGCTAATTCATTTAATCTCTTGGGCTAACACATTATAATGTGGTCTTTTCTTATAGATATATCTATCATCGTCTGCTTGGACATGAAGTTGAAATGCAGACGGTTCGGAATACGCTGCCTCGGCGATTTGGAGCTCCTGGACTACCCGAACTCAATGCTTCACAGGTTTGCTAGATCACCTTAATCTTATAGAAAAATTAATTTTCCAGTTGCTTAGAAAGTACTACAGAGGAGTTGATATTGTGCAATTCTTAGGTGTAGCGATTCTTTGTTGTTGTGTACTCTTTCAGGAAAACATTCATGTTGAGTTTATGGCAGATGCTTAGTTTTCCTGAGGCTGGCTTGTCACTTTGGTCACCAAACGTCTTTTTGCTCTAGGATTGAGTACCACACAAGAGGTTTGCTTGGGTGTGTAGATTTTGATCAAAGGTTGGATGCCTATGTTGATCAACAGGTGTATGCTGTGAAGAGCGTGTTACAGAAGCCTGTTAGTTTAATTCAGGGCCCACCAGGCACTGGCAAAACAGTGACATCAGCAGCCATTGTTTACCATCTTGCGAAACAGGGCCAAGGGCAGGTAATTGTAATGATTTGTGGAGTTTTTGATTGGTAGGATTATATTCATTTCTTACACATGAACTGCGCTCAGTTAATTGGTTAAGTGTAGCATGTTTCTGAAGTTAACAAGAAATAAAGCTGTTTTGAGTGATGAATTCGATCAGAAGTTCCTGATTATTCCTGATTAATACAGTAGGCACTTATCGTATATTCCATTCTGTGCAGGTTCTGGTTTGTGCTCCCAGTAATGTTGCGGTGGACCAGCTTGCGGAAAAGATCAGCGCAACTGGTCTTAAGGTACTTGAAACTGCGTCTTAAAGCTTAATCACAGTTCCAATTGTCGCTTAAATTGAATAAGTGTAAAAATCACTGGTAAGAAACTTGGAATATCAAAGCGAAGATAATGTTATATATCAAGCTGCGATGACGGTTTTGGGAGTATGTTTGGCCAGATTGCTCTGTTTATATTTTTTTAATCTTGTACGAGTGCATCAGATTTCAATCTTCTTTTAAGTTCTTTTGAACTCATTTTTCTACTTTTTCAGGTTGTAAGGTTATGTGCAAAATCTCGAGAAGCCGTCAGTTCTCCTGTAGAGCACTTGACACTTCATTACCAGGTAGGACTGCAGCTGCCTTTATAGATTGTTCTTTCATGACTTTCGGATGTATAGTGATGTTAAGCGTCTTGCTTTCTTATTTTTTTATTTTTTAGATTGCAGGGTAAAGTGGGTAGTTGTGGTTCACTTCTTTCAGCTATACAAATGAATGATTTTGCAGGTTCGACATCTGGACACTACGGACAAAAGTGAGCTACATAAATTGCAGCTCCTGAAGGATGAACTTGGTAATTATTATTTCAACTTCTGACCTGTCCTGTTGCTGATTTATTACAAATATAATTATGGAATTAACCCTCAAGTGTTCGAACTGAAAATAGTAGGATCGATCTAAAGAATCAAATTAAATTAAAGAACTCTAAGTTATCTATGCCATTTTTTCCCCATCCCATTGATATATTACACGACCTTCCTTGAAGCTTCCTCAATGTATATCATTTAGATGAAGTGGACTTTCTAGAGGATTCATCATCCACTTGGTTGACGGTTTAGCATTTAGGGGTAAAAGGGACTCGTACGAGATTTATGGGCTTTTGACCTATTTGCTGAGCCAAATGGATGTCCTGCTGGTTGCTAACTAATTTCTTTTGTCATGTAGGTGAGTTGTCGAGTGCAGATGAGAAGAAGTACAAATCTCTAAAGAGGGCTACTGAAAGAGAGATCTCGCAAAGTGCTGACGTGATCTGCTGCACGTGTGTGGGAGCCGGTGATCCCCGTCTCGCAAACTTCCGTTTCCGTCAGGTGTGTACATATCATATCGTTTAATAGACGATCAATTACTTAAAAAGGATTTGGAACATATGTCAGTATATGAAAATGTTATTGGGGTTGCAGAAGTATGTATCTGTTTTATTATTTGACTGTATGCCTTCAGATTTAGATCATTTTTTGTCTGGTTTTCTCTTGAAATTCTTCGGGTATTGCTATAATTTCTCGAACTTTTATGCTTGCAATGCAGGTTCTAGTAGATGAATCAACACAGGCAACAGAGCCAGAGTGCTTGATTCCGCTAGTTCTTGGAGCCAAACAGGTGAGGATATCCTGCTGGTCGTTTTTATTTTCTGAGTCGTCCTGCTTTGTTGTTGAGTTCTATGGAAGCTGGTTTGTTTTGATGTTTGAGATTTTGAGGATAGAGCCTGATTGTGATCAGTGCTAGTTTGTAAACAGTAAGGTCGAGATTTCGAACTGATAATGTGTGGGGGCTTGGCAGTTGGTTTTGGTCGGAGATCATTGTCAGTTAGGCCCTGTTATCATGTGCAAGAAGGCTGCTCGTGCTGGTCTTGCTCAGTCTTTGTTTGAGCGTCTTGTTCTACTTGGAGTGAAGCCTATTCGTCTTCAGGTGATTTTTTATCATCCCTTTTATGATATTATTGTTGTTGATGAGGGGCATTAGTTTTATTACGAAGTGTGTACGCGGCATTTGATTGATTTGATTTGATTTTACAAGTTGTCAATTTTTGGTGCTCATTGTTTTTCTCTTACAGGTTCAATATCGAATGCATCCGAGTCTGTCGGAGTTCCCATCGAACAGTTTCTATGAAGGGACTCTTCAGAATGGAGTCACTACTAGTGAGAGGATGTTAACTCAAATCGATTTTCCCTGGCCTGTGCCCAATAGACCTATGTTCTTCTATGTGCAGGTAAAGTGGCAGCATAGATTTTTTTCTGAGTTTAGGCATGGCTTTCTCGTTTTCTGGACCACTACTTGTTTTAGTATTTTTGGCTACCGGTAGTTGAAGTTGTTTTGTCGTCTGGCCAAGATGCTCCTTTGATGATCACAAGGTTTTAAACTTTTTGGATGGCTTTGTGTTATTCTTTCCACCCAGATGGGGCAAGAAGAGATTAGTGCAAGCGGTACTTCATACCTGAACAGAGGAGAAGCTGGAAATGTTGAGAAGATTGTTACTACCTTTCTAAAGAGTGGAGTCGTTCCAGCCCAGGTTTGCCTATTTTTTTTCCCCTTATTACTGAGTAGTAAATTAATCCAATGAAACAGTATATGGGCGTTTGAACTGCTTAGTGCTTTGGACTCTTTTGTTCTGCGTTTCAGTGAAGAACTTCTGCATCTCTATTATCCATGATGTTACTTGCTAATACTTGAACCTTCGTGATATTAAACATTCATATTCGATACTTGACGGATATAATTTTACTTACGTCTGTCTTTCCTCTCCATGATTGGACAGATTGGTGTGATTACCCCTTACGAAGGGCAGCGTGCATACATTGTTAACAACATGGCTAGGAATGGCTCTCTACGTCAACAGTTATACAAGGAGATCGAGGTACACCAATGCCAAGTTTACTGTCCTGACAAACTCAAATATTTCTCTAGCAAGAAGTTTCTACGTGATTAGGAAATAACGCACATTCTGGTGTCCAGGTCGCTAGTGTGGATTCCTTTCAGGGACGTGAGAAGGACTTGATCATTCTATCCTGTGTCAGGAGCAACGAGCATCAGGTATTTCTAATTCTAATTATGAAGCAATGAAGCAATTTGTGAGAGTTGTGTATCCTGTGTTATGTGGTTCTTTCGCATTCAGGCTGTGCAGCTTGGGTGTAGAGGGCTCTAGACAAGGTTGTGATAATCAACTGAAGTATGTCGTGCAACTTCGTTCCAGGGAATTGGGTTTCTCAATGATCCACGGCGACTCAATGTTGCTCTTACACGAGCTCGCTTTGGAATTGTGATTTTGGGCAATCCAAAGGTCCTTAGCAAGCAGCCTTTATGGAACACTCTGCTGACTCATTATAAGGTATGGGACTGATCTTGTCAAATCCAGATTTACTTAAAACTTTGAAATAACGTTGGTAACGTACGGTCAGTTCAGTGTAGCATGCATGTTACTTATCGGAAATGCTTCTTTTGCTGCAGTTGTAGCACAATGTATGCACTCGGGACGCTTTTTTTATTCCTTTGTTATTCTAGGTATCCAGCCGTCGAATGGTTGTATAATGAAGTTCCATTTTAGTCGCGGTAGGTCTATTCTGGTCTGACATTGCCCTATTGCTGGAATCAGGAGCAGGAGGTGTTGGTAGAAGGGTCACTGAACAATTTGAAGCAGAGTATGGTTCAGTTCCAGAAGCCTAAAAAAGTTTACAATGACCGCCGTGTGTATCCTGGAGGAGGTGGACCTGCCTTAGGCCCTGGGGATGGTTTTGTCCCAGCAGCCACTGCAAGCGCAGCGACTGGATCGACTGTCAACGACCGTCGAAATGGACGAGCTCGGTCGGTTGATGGGCGAAACGGTAAATATTAATCTGCAACCTGCTCAAGCTGCTAATATCGAGTTATCTTTCGGGGGATTGACAGCTTTAGATGTGCTTGTTGACGGATCTAAGAAATTTCATGACAGCTTTATTTGTGCATTGCTGATTGTGCATGGTTGATTATGCAAGGCCAGGTTTTATACATTCATGATGTTAGAAATGATCACAATGTTGCATGCAACGATGGATTTTCGACCAGTTTACAACTAGAGACTGCATGTGTTGCATATTCTGTGATAGATCTAGCAAATGCGTTATGGCAGCGAATGGGTGGGTCCCCATGTTCTTACTCGTATTTTATACAATGATGCAGGAAGTGGCTACATGCCATTTGGTGCATTAAGCAATGGAGTTCAGAAAGGAGGAGTTCCTCCCCATGGCGGCCTGACACCATCTCGAGGTGTACCACTCACTGGATTTCCAAGCACTCCCCTTACCCAACCTTATGCAATTCCCTCCAGGGGTGGCATGCATGGCCCAATCGGAGGAGTGCCTCAGGGGCCACAAGCAGGCAGCCGTGGCTTTGGAACTGGCAGGGGCAGCTCCAGCGGTCCTATTGGTGGACATTTGTCTCATCACCAGGCCTCACAGCAGCAAGGTGCACTTGGGGGTGCTTTTGCATTTGGTGGGCTCGACAGCCCGGCGACTCAGGCCTCCATTGGTGGTCCAATGACACAACAGGGAATCCTGACTCAGATGCAATCACAAACCCTGAGTCAGAATATACGGGACGGGTTCTCTCTTGGAGGCATGTCACAGGATTTTTTCGGAGAGGACTTCAAGTCACAAGGATCGCATGTTGGGTATAGTGGGCAGGAGTTTGCAACGCAGGCGGGTTTTGGGATGGATTACAACACACAAGCAAATCAAAGTGGATATGGTGGTGATTTCATAACTCAGAATTCACAACCAGGCCTCTCGCATCAGTCAGTTGGAAGTGATTTCATTTCACAGGTGAGTAATAGGAATTTTGAATTATTAATGTTTCTTTTTGAGGCCGATTCACGTAAATATTTATTAGGTTCAGTAAGTATCATCTTGTTGGTTCTTATTCTGTCTCAAGTATGTCTTATTTTGTCCGCTTTCACGGTCTAATTTATGTCTGTAGCTCTGTCTTGTAATGAGGCCTTTTGTCCACGTAATGGGTCTTCAATGCAAAAGATGAAATGACATTATTGGCAACCTCGAGATTTTACTTACATTTCCGTTTGGCTTGTTAAGCAGGACTTCTTGAGTCATGCTACCGATGGACTATTTACTCAAGGGGGTTATAATGATCGCACTCAGGACCTTCCATCCACACAGAATCATTATGGTCTTGGGGGCCTTCAAACTCAGGTAGGTGGCACCTGTTGACATTTGTCATGGAATTTAGAATGCTATTCTTGACACTAAGATTCTTTATGCAATTTTGATTTCTAAGTAAGGATTGTTTATTGCAGAATGCATTGGGCCCTATGTACACTCAGAATTTTACACAGTATAATCAGCCTCTGAACTCTCAACAACAGCAGCAGGCTGGTCAGCGCCGCTTCAATGGCTAGTGAAGAGGGCAGGGGATTGCATGGTTCCCATGGTCTATAGCACCCTCAAATTAAGGATATAGAGAAGGCTATAATGAGCACGTCTTTGAGCCTTTATCTTGGCTGTCCCTGGCGTGGATGTATCCTGTGATAATCAATCATAGATTTACAGTCATGGGTGCCAGGGAGAGAACAGAATTTATACAGGTCATGAACAGAGACCAGTGTTTGACTGGCTGGAAATTTCTGAGATGAAGAGGATACAAGAGAGCTATACCTGTCGATGGAGACGAAGTTGTGGATCTGTGTGTGGAGCCAGATCACCGAGTCCAGTGCTGTTGAATCAAGAATGTTCTACAACTCAGTGCATCGAAACAAGAAGTAAGAGCAGTTTGGGCGGCTCATGGAAAGGAAGGGAATGGATTGGGATGCCCTCAGGAAAGAGACGCTACGTGTAGTCCTTGCTCCTGGCAATTTCAAAATGTTGACTTTATTCCCGTGACAGCTTGTGGGTACAGCAAAGTACCTGCTGAAGCTTTTTTGGGGGAGGACTATCGATGCCCTGGGATGTACTGCCACGACTAGAACTTCCAAATTCTGCATGTGGATCGTATTCTTTCAAGCTCCTCGGGAACAGAAACTGACAACAGGAGGTTTGTATGAGCCATATGTTGGTAACGATCTAATTGCAGGGAATCGGCGACTTCAGATCTGGCATGGTTGGTACATACGTAGCGTGCTACTATGTTGATGAGTGTAATACCCTGCAAAATGGCAAGATGCCGACAATTTTGAACTCGATTCCTCTGGACATGTCAATCTTTGGAAAATGCTCGGAGCAGTAGTAGCCAACAACTTGGGAGTGCGAATAAGTTTGCATACAATGTGTGAATAAGGATGGTGTTTTCAGGCCGCTGTTTGCTGGAGCCTGTGGGAGACGACGGGCTAGAGGACTTCTGGAGTCTTATATGAAGTTTGTGTCCATGAAGTCTATTGAAGAAGTGCTGGTAGCCCATTCAAGTTTGGCAGAGTAAAATGATAGCTTTCAGTTTTGTTTTTTTGAGAGTGTATGTATATGTCTACATTCTGAGGTAGTAGAGATACGCTGAACACTTTATGTACGTGATAACTGGGATGCAGATGTAGTAGTCTGGAACGCTCCCAGGGATCCCTTGATGTCTATATTTGCAAGGGCTACTTGCAAGTTTTTTCTAGAAGGGGATTAATTTTTGTAGTTATTTCTTGTTTGAATAACTTGATGTTCGTTCTGAGTGGATGGTTTGTGTCACTTGTCAAACTTCTCCTGAAAAAGTTGCTCAGTTGTATGACCCACGATTTAGGCTTTAAGTCTCCGGTGAAGCTTTCACTTGGAGGTCGTCAAACTTAGGGTCCCGGACCTCGTTGCAATTGTTGCGCCCTAATGTCAGTTTCAGTAAAAATGTTTCCACTTCCGTATTTTGTGCGGACATTTTCATTTTATTTTTGGAGCACAGAGCACATGCTCACTGAGCAGACCTGACGTTCTTTAGGGTATGGAAGGCACTGAATTCTTATCTGAAGGATCCTATGGTCAGTGCAATCAACCCTTTTTTTTGTAATTTACATCTTCAGTTCTACATCTATGTTAACAGATGCCAAGTTGGCATCTGCAAAAAAGTCTCTATTAAACTCTCTTGCATTTAATTTTGTACAGAAATTGCTCTCTATTGACATGGAGGAATCTGCTTTGGATCGATATCATCAATGCCGTAAGCAAAGACGACCATCATCCCCAGGTGATTATGCCATTCATTATGACAATGAAAGCTCCAAACTCCAGGATTATCTGCAATGAATCGGATTGCCACCCACCCGAGCCCAAATACAGGCACTGTGTTTCGAACAGGCGGATCCACCAAATTGAACCCTTGGGGACTTGTCTCTGGATTGTATAATCCTCTCCCATAGCCCAACACCCAGAAATCATGGCCATGAAGATGCCACGGGTGTGTCTCAGAAGCCGTACTATTGTACATGGCCGCATTTTGCAGAACCACAGTCACAATTTCTCCTTTCTTCAACAGGTAATAACCTCCTTGTATCGCATCAGGCTTCCTATTGTACGTTCGGTTTTCTGTAATGTCACTCGAGCTCAATGTTTTCAAGTCTACTAAATTAGTGTTGGGACGGCGAAGTTTCCCATGATCGTGAACCAGTCGGGTTAAAAGGGGTGTCTTGTTGCCCGAAGTTTGAGATGATATGTTCGTTTCATATGATACATTGTTCAAGGCCCATCTCATTTGAAACTCATCACCGTAGTGACCGTACAGAACTTTGATCTGACTGATGAGGAAAGAAATGTTACGGGTCCCAACTTTGGGCACCGGGTACGAGTACCCAGCCAGCGCTCGAACCTGGTTCGCAAAATAAGGGCCAAAGTCGCTGTCATTCCATCGTGGCCCTCCCACTTGAATGTCAGGCTCCCTCTCCCATAAGGTACGATAATCTGTCGGTGACATTTCCACCGTTTTATCCGCATACGGCAAGTTGTAGCTCAAAACAGCAAGTCCGGGATCCGTACCGCTTTCCTCCTTGGAATCAGGGATTCGGTCTCGTGCGTTGACACCCACATGATAAACTCTCTGCGCAGGATAGTCCGCCATGGTTGTGAGATTGAAAGTGTACGTTTGTCCCGACAGGATGTCGATACTGGTGGTGTTGAAGGGTTGCACTAAATGCCCATCGGCTTCCAGGACCGTCATCACATGTCCTTCGATCACAAAGTTTAGAAACGCAGCCGAGGTTGCACTCACTATTCGCACGAGGTAGGTCTTGCCGGGAGCCACATTCCAAATGAGTTTCCCTGCGCCGCTGATAACGGGGTTGAGCTTGTTGGTGGTGCAGTCAAGCTCGGCCGAGGGACAGGAGTACGGGGGTTGACATGAGACGGACGAATCGCCTTTGATGAGGAACGACTGCGGGTTGAAGACCCACAGCCAGTTTCGGGAAGAGTCCAAGCCGTGGGTTTGATTGTAGATGTCCGCGTGCCACCAGTCGTTCAGAGTGATGGCGAACTCGCCGTCGTAAGTTGGGACAAGTGCACCAGCTACGGGGTCGATTAGAAGCAAGCCGTACAGACCTGCACTGCGCTGGGATCCGTAATGTCCATGCCACATATATGTCCCTGGCTGAAACAATAGATGCATGGCATTAGTCTGGAGCTAATGCTGTGTAAATGGACCAAAAAAAAATCGAATCATACAAATGTCAATTTCATTTTATTTGCAGAAATTCGTGACAGAAATTCATGGACGCCCTGAAGCAGAAATCTATGGCCTTCCTTTGTATTAGTGCATTGTGCAGTTGAATGACACAATTTTGAGTTTCACAACAAACTATTCAGAGTGATTTTAGGACACGTAGTCTGAGACTGGAGTGGTTTGTGAGACTCATCTTAATTCTCAGATCTACTCATCCTAGATTTTAGAGTCCAGAGGTTTCAGTTGGTAACCAAAAAACCCTATCTAACCACTTGAAAGTGGCCTAATTTTCAGCACACTTGAAAGTAAAGACTCATGAGAAGGGAGATGCGTACTCTGTCCACCGTGAAATTGTAAATCTTTGAGGCATTCAGAGGAATTCCACACTCTGTTAAGCCTGCTGCTCCATCGCTCCATGGTGAACCCAACTGAGATTAATCAATATAAAGAATCTTTTAGTAAGAAAATCCAGTTGTGTCCAAAAAAAAAAGCGTTCAAATACTAACAAAGCATAAAGTCAAATATATTCAACCAAATCCATTGATAAGTGCATGACTCAATTTTAGAAAAAACAATATTGTTACATTGGCAGATAATCACACAACATTGGCGCTTTTCAAAGGCAGGAGTATTGAACCTAAATCTAAACCACATCCTCATTTTTCGAGCTTTCTGAGCAATACAATTTGGGCGCTCCAAATCTCGCCAGTCTAACAAATTGGCATTGATCCTTGACCGCGCAAATTCTTCTCTGAAATTTTGCCTATTTTTTCATAATTCTTTAGACATAAATATACTATTCACCTCAAATTCATCAAATTGGTCACAAACAAAGACTGTTCTTAACAGATTCAAACATTACTTTCACATGAATTAAAATTATTTTGACAAAACTTCACCCAGAAGCACTCATCGAGAACATGACCTTCATACCGGCACTTGTGTGTTAAAGAAGACGACATCTACAGTATACCAGTCCTCGTTTTCCGAGCTTTTTGCAGTTCAATGCTAAAAATATGGCACTCGAGTCTTGCCTGTACAACGGAATTGAAGTTGGAAAGGTCAATAGTTTACCTGGCGAATCCCATGCCAGTGAATGGCAACGCGTTCAGGAGGCTGGCCAAATGGGTTCAATTTACTGATTTTGTTGGTCACCTTCACTTCAATGCGGTCGCCTGCCTGAGCCCGGATGGTTGGCCCCGGGAAAGTTTTGAGCTGGATTTCTGTCGGAGCGATCTGGTGAACTCCGAGGACGTCTTTGGAGGCTGAGGCATTGCAATCGGGACTGAACTTGAAGTAGTCAATCTCCCATTCATACTGGTGCACGTTTGGTGCCGCATTGGCCGACCAAAATAACGTAATTGTCGTCAGCAGAACCGCCAGAAACCGGAAATTGTGCATTTTGGAGCTTCAATCTTTTGATTCAGTTTCACCTGCCACTGATTTCAAATCAACCGGGAACGTCATTGGCAGAAAATTCACAACATTGGTGCTTTTCAAACGTGTGTACGTGACCAGAATAAAACAATCTAAGTATTATCAATCCAAATTGTAGAGCTTTCTGCATATTGAATCTGGGAATTGGGTATCAATTTTTACTAGTTGATTGGCACTTTTCAAGGAGCACCCTAAAATGTAAAAATCTTTTCCAACTTTGATTTTACACCTTTGCACAAATGAATCTCGCAAGTGCATTTTACTTCATTAGAATCGGTGAGTAATTAGTGTATTCCTCTGATATAAAATATCTCCATGTTCAATAGTGTAACCAAAAAAACAAGAATATACATGCAAATGAAAGGAAAAGAAATAGAGATTTAATCAGAGCACAGAGATAGATGACTCTAGAGATGAAGAGTTGACTGCACGTCTGCACATCTAAAAAGGCCATCAACAGTGCGGGAAGCACCTCTGTAATGGACTGGTATCAAGCAAATTGATTATTTTGACATAAGTAAAGGTTCCTGTACTGCAAGGAAAAAAAAAAAGAAAAGAAAAGAAGGGAGAACAAGAGCCCAGCCGCATCTGTTGACTGTTTCATACGTACAAGAAGTACATTGATATATAAACTTAGTGATTGAAGATGCCAAGCCGACACTGGTACGCACAAACTCATAAATTATTGAAAGTACTATGAAAGAAACAGCTCATGCTAAGGAAAGTCATTCTGGGCCTCGCAAGTACTTGTACTATTTTCACGCAAGGACACAAGTACAACTGCGAGTGACTGTAAAAGAAGCTCTTAGATCTGGTGGCAACAACAAAGGAACATGATGCTGTAAAAGCAACCGTGTTCTAAATGCAAACCCTGTCTAGGAATGGGTGACATGCTGCTTGAAATATCTATTATTGTCCATGGAAGTTAGGTAGGCTTAAATGGTTGCTTTAAGAGCAAACAATCTTATTGACTTAGTACTCCTTTTTGGTATTGATAAATTTAGTTTGAAAACATGACAACATGCCTCTCCCAAGTCTCACCATGTTACTTGTGGGCTTGTATTTTATGCCTTTGTAATGAACCCCATTTTCATTTGTTTAAGAAAAGAAGAAGGGTCAAAACACCCAAATGTGTGAATTTACCCATTCCTAACAAGTAGACTTCTATTGAAAGTGTTATTGAAAGATCAATCAATTAAACCATTCCCTGGTTGATTGCTAATTCACTAGTTTTCAATATTATGACCAGCTAAGTGATGGTTTCATTAGTCTAGGGTTAGTAGGGAGTTCTACTTTAAAAATTCATAGCAATTATATGTCTTATCCACGAATTCTGATTTTTTTTTCATCTCAGTAGTAATTTGTCTTGAAAGTCACAGCTAAGGGTGCTTAGGGTATTAAAAACTGAAGTGATAGTATGAAATTTTTTTTGCTAGTAGACTCTTTAATACTGTTTCTACATTGTCATGAGGAAGAAATTTCACATTAATTGAAATCTTTGGTACATTTACAGTTTTGGTTTTTTTTTTTTTTTCATTTTTCACAATACCATTTCCCTCAAAACCATCTGAAAATTTCCACTTCAATAGTAAGACAACTTATAGCATCATCTTTGTGTAAAACCTGAAAAGGATGAATTGACTTGCAAATGGTATTTGACTATGAAAATGATGTCATGGAGCTAACGAACGCCGAGTTAACTACCAGCTTTTTGGAAAGGTAATTAAGATGATTGCGAAATTATTGATTACTTACGCAGATGGCAAATACTCTATTTAGATCCAACAGTAGTCACAAGGAAATGCAGTCGTTCCCAAAACAGATTGGGGTACTGTTTCAAATTGGATCGCTCTTCCAACTTAGCAGTCATTTCGTCTACCTTGTAATTTCAATTCAGATATATTGGTGTGATTCAGAGTGCAATCTAAAAAAATTCAGATAATTTTGCAAAGTGTAAAAGGGAATCAGACATGGAAAATTGGCATGCCAGCAGGAAATCAGTGGCACAAATGTCCCTGTGTTTCCGGGCACGTACCCTGAAACTTAAATCTATATCTATCCTAAATTAAAAGCTTTTGACACCCAGAGTTGTTATGATTTAACGATATTGATAGACGATATCGATATGCAAGACAACGAACACCGAACAATCGTATACACAAAGCTAGGCAATGCAAGCAACCCCATCAGAAATTAAACTGCAAGCTCACGTACATCGATGCATACCAGTAGTTAGCCGATCGATGAACGAGCCGTTTTTCGATATTTCACCCGGGGTAATCGTCTCCTTGCTTTACAAGAAACCACTCCAGCAAACTCCCCGGAATTGAATTCCGAAGATCGATTGCATCACCAAGTACAGTAAACATTTGCAGTTCGACTGGAAGCGCGCTAGCTAGGTCACCAATAGTACTGTTCGATCGCTAGCTGCTAGCTGAACGAGCACATTGCCATTGCAGTGAGAGAGCTAGAAATTCAAGCTAGCTGTGGTATCAGTATCCTAGCTAGTGATTCTCCTACTCAGTTGATCGAGCAAAGGGTATATATTGTTACAATTGTGAAGGATCTAGCTAGAATGCTGCTGGATCGGAGAGCAAGGACAAATCGATGTCATTATCGATCGATGTGTCTGGGTCGGCTTTGGAATTGGGCCGACACTGGGGAGCTCGTGACTATATGGCGAGCTTGACAGTCGTTGATCAACTCCGAAGCTGAACTTTCACGCAAGAGCTTCCGACTTTCTCTTCTCCTTCCGGACGCTTTCCGGCTGGACTCTTTCCGAGCTCTTTCAGAATGATTCCGGCCACGCGCTCATCACTCGTTCTCAGCAACCGGAAAGTCCCGCGTACTTGTTGCAGTCCCTCTTGACTCAGCTAGCGCTATTTTTCTGAGCGATTGCGTCATCGCTCAGTGGCTCTGACAGGTTTTGACGTCAACGCTCCTCCAAATATACATTTTGAGCCACTGATGTCAACGCATCAATTGGCTTGACAAATTAATTTTGGAAATATCCAAAAGTCTCTCTTAATCTTGAGTCTAGAAACGGTGAATATGGAGTCATTCAAGATGTAACTTAACGTGTGGATCCTTCATTATACATATGGTTCAATGGTCAAATGAGTATCTGGCTCAACTCTGGTTCAATACCTTAGTGAAGGAACTTGGGTTGCTTTTTGCAGAAGCAAACTGTGGTCTGTCTGTCGACTCTGCTCAGACGAGGAAAAATAATGCATTACAGAAAATTTGGACTTTCCAGAAGGTTGCCAGGGTGTAAGAAACCAGTATATTACTAGAACCTTACTGAGCTAACAAAAGGACGGAATATTTGACAGGAAAAAAGATCACTTTCTGTGAATATTGAGAATATATCTCACTTTTTAATTTTCTTCTATTGAAACACAAGTACGCGGGTAGCAAAGCTTTGACATATGGTTGCACTACCTCCATAGCTAGAGGGGAAAAATTCTCCCTCATGCAAAACAAATGCAATCATGGGTCCCTTCTCGCAGTTTCTAAGTGGCTTTCTAGAGACACCAAATTTTCTCTAATGATTCACACGATTCACGTCTAGTGCTTGTTCTAGATCTTTTCGTGGTCATTTCTCGAGTCTACACAAACCATGTTTCTATTACAGGACACTAAATCCTGCCCATAAAGTGGATCCAACAGGTTAATTTGGGGTTCATTAGGGTAAAAGTAAAAACATGCCCCCTATTTTGAGCCGTGTCTAGGGTATGTTTTCGACAACCTCCTAGCTAATTTGGAGTCTCTGATTGCAAATATGAATTCAAAATTTGCAAAGAAATATTTATGTGAAAAATAAAAAATTCTTGTATTTTTCCTAAGATAAATCTAGTCTGTTGGACCCATTTCGTGGGTAGGGTTTAACATCCCCCGTTTCTACTATACCAAATAATAAAGTTAGGTGGCTTGAATAATTAATTAGGTTGCCTTAGGTCCCAAGAAAGTTACTCCAAGATTTCCAAATAAATTTGAGGTTTCCAAATATACTTGTCTAGTTGTCCCAAATTAAATTTGAAATTATGGACAATTTCGTTAAAATGGCGAAATTCCTCTATTTTGGCAGTTTTTATAGTTCAGAGCGGGCGTTCTAAAGTGTACAAAAGTCATAGATATCTTGAATCTATATCATTCTAGATGTTTGAAATCTATATCTATTTTAGATGTCACTTTTACAATTCAGATCGTGCAATATGAAATCTATAGTGGTCATAGATTTCTTAAATCTATAAATAACCAAGATTCTTTAAAACTATACCTGTCCTAGATGTCACTTTTACAATTCAGAGTGAGCGGTCTGAAAAATGGCACATGGAATGCCGCCATTTTAACGAAATTCCCCATAATTGGCTTTCCACAACTTGATAGACAACAACTTAAGCTAACTAGTTTGAACTCCCTTGAGCAAAAAAATACGCAAATATCACTCTCTAAAGACTAAATAGCAATTCAATCTCTTAAAAGGGAAATGAAACACAACCTCTAATCAACCAAAGGTAAAGAATTGAACCCACAATTATATTGAAACTACTACTAACAAATCTTTTGTTGAGAGTTTCATGAACTTGAATCACAAAACATTGTTGGAATTGATTATAGAGGATGTCAGTGGACATCATGACACCAATGTCGCTCAGAGAACGATTAAAATTAATACCATTGGAACAATTCCAAAAAGGACAAAAATTTGCCAATTTTGCCACCTAATTTCAATATGTGTCACTTCCATTAGAAGAATTTTGGACTTTTGAAGGTCTAGGAGGTCCGTTTTAGTCCTATTCCCCTCATCCCCTGGTTGTAATAATTTAGTCAAAATATTTAAATAATAAAATAAATAAAATAAAACAATTTTTAAAATATTAAATAATAATAAATTAAAAAAAATTGATTTTTTCAGCCACGTCAAACTTTTATTGTGGCACAGTTTCCAAGTTCCCAAATAGCTCAAGAATTTGCAGCCTTTTGACAGCCCTAAATCTCTTTTAATGATTGTTGACTTTCATTCTCTCATGCTTAGTAGGATTTAGTAGAAGCTACAGTACCTAGACAATCCTTTGAAAATAGAAGCTATTCACATACTAATCTAGCCATTTATGAAAAATCTTGGATTTATTTTAGGACAAAAAGAGTATTTTTCAAGCCATGATAATTGTCAATAGACATTTCTACATATATTTCCTTTTGAGGTTTTTAAGTCTCATTTACAACAATACCTAATTCAAAAGTGGTACATTCTTGTACAACAAATACTTATATAGTGTCAAATGTTAAGAAATTAGTGTAGGGCAACCTATTTAGTGTAGGTAGTGACATGGTTGTCATATCGGATGGAATCTCACTGTTCACGGACAGAATCGGACTGATTAGGGTTGACCGGCTACAGAAACTGTAGATGCCTAAAAACATCTCATTTATCCGATTTGAAGTATTTTTGCAAAAGTTATAAGCCTCTGAAGTTCGCAGCTGGTCAACCCTAATCGGTCTGATTCTGTCCGTAAACAGTGAGATTCCGTCCGATATGACAACCGTGGGTAGTGATAATTATGTGGTGTATACCATTATATCTTCATTTATTTTATACTCATCAAATATAGTTGATAGTCTATAGCTCTATGCATCGCGTTATTTTTGGAGGAAAAAAAAATCTAGTGTGCACATCCATTTATCCCTTTATTGCCCTCGCCTTCAATAGAAGATGTCTGAACCCTTGAGAAGGCCCTAACTTTGACATGTCAAGCTATTAAAATAATCATAGGAATTCTGACTAAAAGTATCTTTAACCCTCAAAGGAATAAAGAATTCATTTTGGAGTTTTTGAGAATTTGGCAAGCTTTGCTAACTTTATAATATGGAATTATTACATGAAATTTTTAGTGTGGATGCTAATCAACCTAATCTCTGTGAAAAGCTTTATTTCAAATCACTGTTACAATTAAAATTGCAAAAGATATAAGTTTTTTTTAATTTCAATGTCAAACTAGGCAACTATAAATACGTTCTATAAAATATTAGGTTTTTTTAATAGATGTTATAGATTGATAACTACTCAAAAATATTTGAACCATTCAATTATGAAAGTTGAAAATTATAAGGAGCTTTATTTTGTAGGCAACAAATTAAGATAGAAAAAACCTTTAAAGGCATTTTTTGAATTCAATTTTGTAAATTGAAAAAAAAAAAAAAAAAATACCAATTTTTTTATGCAATATTTTTACCACTGAATTAATCATTTTTAATTTCTTATGAAGGTTATCATGGTTGTCATATTGGACAAGTTACTATTCATTTCTTGTCTTGTAGGATGAGTTACTATTCATCAAATGTACCTCTCAAGTACATTTGATGAATAGTAAGTAGTAACTCATCTTACAGGACGAAAAATGAATAGTAACTTGTCCAGTATGACAATTATGAAGGTTATTAACTACAAGCAATTACTATCTTCTAGGCTTATGGGGAATTTCATTAAAATGGCGGTGTTCCATGTGCCATTTTCAGACTACTCGCTCTGAATTGTAAAAGTGAAATCTAGGATATGTATAGTTTTCATGAATCTTGAACTTTTATAGATTTAAGAAATCTAGGATTGATATGGATTTCAGATTGTACGATCTGAATTGTAAAAGTAACATCTAGAACTGATGTAGATTTCACACATCTAAAAAAGGTATAGATTTCAAACATCTAGGATGTTTGTACACTTCAAACTGCCCGGTCTGAATTGTAAAAACTACCAAAGTAGCGGAATTTTGCCATTTTAACGAAATTGCCCATGCTTCTACTTTTGCACTACTAATCTATATCTTGACGCCATATGTTTTTCTTGATGGTCATTTTTATATCACCTTTCTATTATGCAATGGGGCATAATTTCCATTTCCACCTCAAAATCCACCTCACTCAACACATTCTCTTTCAAATTGAAAAGGAAAATTTTGAAAACTCAATTTTGAAAAATCCACTCCAATTCTTAATAAAATTCTTTCTATTGTATATTGTCCTTATATCTTTGGAGAATCCTATTTCTAAGATAGTTAGCTAAAATCTATCAAATTCTACGTGTATTCTTTGTTTCTAGCTAGAATTTCTTTGAAAGTCATTCATTAGACCTCAGTTTGGCATAGGCTTCTTTAATTTTTAATCAAAGAAAAATGGATGAAAAGATGGGTGAATTTGTCAAATCTTTGGCTCTTTAAAATTTTGAGATTTGTCAATATTTGAATGAAATTTATTAATAATAGATGGTTTTGAGAATAAATATCCACAACTCCACTTGGATAATTCTATCCATTTTTTCCTTAGAATTCATTCCAAGGTGCTAGTTACTCTACCAATGAAAAATATAGAAAAATTTGGTTGAATTGATTGGTCCTGTTTAAATGTCCCCCCATCAAAAAAACATTTGCTTTGGACAATATCTAGGCCTCACACCAATTGGTCAAAGGTCATTACACTTCTTGCCTACTACTCAGAAGGAAGTTAGGTTTAAATTGTGGTAGGACATACTAATATTGCACATCCCTTAAATGTACACATCTAATTTACATAGAAAGACTAAGTGCACAATAATAGGGCACCTTCAAAAATTCAAAGAATAGTTAGAATGAAGCTGATGGTACAATTTCTTTCATGATTGACACACGAATGCAATACAAAATATTAATATAACTTCAACACCTTTCAAAGGGATCTCATATTCATTTCCCAGTGTCAAAATTTCTAACGAGTCCCACTTTTCCCGGTGTCTTCCCAATATTTCAAGTATGAGACACACTGGGATTTTTGAAAAAAGACAAAAAGTAAGACTCATAGGGAATTTTGACACCAAGAATTGAATATGAGACCCGTGTGTTTCATCCACCAATTGAGACTTCTAAAACTTCAAAGAATATTGCACCTTTCATCCATCGATTGCTCAAAACATCCACTGAAATCATCCATTTTCACAACGAGAATCATCCATTGAAGTAGCTTCGAACTGCACTGCATAGATGATTGGGGAATTTTTTTTTAAATCAAAATTAAATTTCCAACAGTTGGTAGTTGCATGTGCGCAATAGTGCTCCTGAAGTCCTGACCCCCAAAGTTTTTCTAAGTCACAGGCTTTTCCAAAAACTCGCAAAGTCAGCACCTACTGTATCTCCGGCACGAGCGTGGACCAAATGTTCGAGAAAACCTCAGTCTCAGAAAGTCTGTCGGTACACAACACGTCTTCCCCAAAACTGAACCACTAAAGCTCAGTTAGTTGGACATGATTGTACTCAGACGTACAATCCACGTTTTTTTTACAATTTCTCGCCATCAACGTGGTCCGCGAGCACGAGCTCCTGCCGCAACGTCGGTTACATAGTCGGCAAGCTGAAATCGGAAGAGTTGAAGACTAAACTTAGTTGCCTTGCCTTCAATTTCCACACGTTTTCCTCTTTCTTTCTTTAGTTGATTTTCGATCTGCATCCACAACTCCTGCCAGGAATACGGGAATTCGCTTTATTAAGTATCTTGTCTGCAGTGTGTTTGTAGTCTAAGTCTGCTTGGCGTGTACGTGGGCAGTGGGTTGCCTGCCTTGGGGTTTGTTATACTCTCTTGTTGCAATGAGATCTTCTTTACATTTTCTCAGGGAAAAAGAAAATAGAATCAACATCCTGGTTTCGCTTTAACCACGGCAATTTTCGCTGTAGCTAGCTAGCTAGACACGGGGCGATCAGGAAAATTAGTTTTTGACCTTGCCTACCGGGGTCTGAATCCGTAACTTCTGCGAGGAATCAGGTGAACTTCAAATGCCACTTCCAATTGCAATTACCAATCGATGTGAGGGAATAATTGGATATCCTGGCTTCGCTCTTAAGGAAAGTTCAGCTAGAAGATTTTGTACTAGGAATGTACGTGCCGGGCTTCAATTGGTCGGAAACGTAGTTCTTGACCTGGGAATTAATTGCGTAGCGAGTTCTGGATCCGTAACTCCTACCAGGAGACACTGTCGATTTCCAATCGTTCGCAGGGAACTTGCATAATAATTATCCTGGATTCGTTAATTTTACGGCACTATGAGAAGACTTTTGCACTCGAAAGGGAGTAGGTACGAACGGATCGGTACGATGGGTGATCGGGTTTTTGTTAAAAATATATCAGGGAAACTTTAACGCGGCAGCCAGAGAAAAGTTGTGCCACAATTTCCGGACGGACTCAATTTCCTTGTCCGAGTTGAAGCAACCAGAGATCGATTTCTCCGCGGATCCCACTGTAACCTCATGAGTTAAGTAATACGATCACGAACAGGATTCGTACTTACTAGCACTCAGTAAGGCTGGAATTTCAGAAAAAGGATTACGCTACGTTCACGTACACAACCTAGCTAGAGTCGATCGATTCACTAGAATCTTTCTCTTCAGCCTCCGTCTCTCATCTTCCTTACTCTTAATTTCCCACTGAATTTCCTTGCTAGAGCATCATTATTTTGTTTCATAGCTCTTTCGCATCTAGCTGGAGATGTATGTGTGTGTCTTTCGTTTCTGCTACAAATCGAAGTAACTTGCTCCGACTGAGTTGGATTCGACTATTCGAGTAGAGGTCTACTGCGTTAGTAGCTTTTGAAGGTCTAGGTAGGCACAATTCAAGAGGCGTTCACGGACACAAGCGATATCGATATCGATCTACCTTGTAAATTATAGGTGAGGGCTTTGATTTGAGTTCTTTGAGAATATGTAGTCAGGTTTGGATTTTACAAGTTCTGAACTGCAGTTCGATCTTTAAGCTGTGCGCACACACCGTACTCGATCTGGCGAAGAGCTAGAAACGAAAATCTAAACCAGTTAGTCCTAGCCAGTATTTAGAACTTGGTGAGTTGGTGTAGAGTAATGTCACAAATTTGGTGCTCTGAATCGTTCCAAACTACTCCGGAGTAGCTAATATCCTTAGTTCTCTATTGTTAATTGATCTTTCATTGATATAGTTCGAAGCGAATTAATTACCAGCCTAGTAAACTAACTGGGGATGCAATCTGAGAATTTTGTTGACTGTTATATAAATTCAATTGATCGATCTATCGTGAGAAGAAATAACAGATCAGGAGAAGAGTAATGTCGACCCTGATCTATCACAACAAAATGTAAGTTCTCCAGATGTCCATTCGGTACATCTCTGATCTTGATGGGGGGGTTCACTTCCAAAAAGTACTTGAATTTCATATTCAGTAGAGTAAATCCTACCTTTCTAGATTAGTTGAACTCAAATGTTTTAATTAGTTTTCGAACATGAGAGACGTGAACATTGCAAGTTGATAATGAGTTCTTCTTACAATAGTTTTATAAATCGATATCATTTAGAAAACAGCGTGAATGTATCCCATTAAACTCATTGCAACCTTGCAAATCCAAACGTCCATTCCATTTAAACCTCTCCATGCCAAAGCTATTGGGATCTATTCTATTCCAATTTTTGATCCAAACAGAAGAAAGGATGAAATAGAGCGCCGTGCAGTTTGAGTCTTGCCATGTTCTGATGCTGCCCTTGCTGTGGAATTTTGCTGATGTTATGCCCCATTACCACCTTGTGGCTTATAACCTGAACATCGCGCCTGCTCCTGCCATGTTCCCCGTGTTCTGGAATTTTGCCAACTTTTCTGCCCCACAGTACGGTACCGCCTTCTAATTTGTAACCCTAACCATGGTGCATTCTTCCAGACCACATCTCCCCATGAAGACCCACCTCGCAGCCGTCCTCGCCCTCCACCTCCTGCTCTATGCATCCATCGTCTCAGCAGATGGCGACAAAGGCGAAAGCCAAGAGGAGAGTCTAATCGGCCTAACAGTTGCAGATAATTTCATCATCGGCACCTGGCCGCCCTATTTCAAGACCGTCAACAACTGCGAGAACTTCCGCTTGAACACCACTCCCCCGCTGTTCCTCATCTGGCCAGAATACATGTGCAACTTCTGCTGTGAGGACAAGCTCACTAACCACACGATGGCCAGTTACGTGCACTCGGAGAAGAACGGCCGCTTCCTGAACCCCATCAAGTACTTCGACGTGGGCATCGTGAACGCGTTCACGCCGTTCTGGAGGTCGTGGATACCTGATCGGATTAGTCAGAAGGATATCACGAACCAGGTCTGGTGTGAGGTGAATGATCTGAAGAGGTTTTATGAGCACAGGTTCTGGAAGGAGGCGTTTGCGAGACAGGGGGTGCTGTTCTCCGGGTTGCCGTTCGTGTTGCTCGTGGAGTTTCTGGTGCTGTTGGCGGCCATCCCGCAGTATGTGCTCTGGCCGCCAGGTGAACACACAACTGCCCCAAACCCTAAAACCCTCAAATCCTAGAACCCTAAAAACCCTCAAATCCTAAAACCCTAAAACCCTAAAAAAACTGCATTCCTAAACCCGAAAACCCGAACCCGTAACAGTAATAATCCCCAAAACGCACACCATCCGTCTGTAACATAACGTTTTGTAACTGGCTGCACACTTGGGACGGTGAACCAGCCGATAACCACCCTCATGCACCTTTGGTATAGATTTTGTCAAAGACTTCTGCTTATTTTTGAGTGTTACTTGCCTTGCAGGTATCCCACTTTCAAGCACATTGAGGGCGTTTTGGGGGTGGGAAGCGACGTGGGATATCATTCATTTGTTTTTACTTGGCATCAATGGGAGCTTACTGATGGAAGCGGTTGGCCATTGGGATCCATGCGGGTGGGAGGCGGTTTTGTTGTACAACTCAGCGGTTGTTTATACATATCTTTCTCTCTTGTCCATTGTTTCTGCCGTGGTACAACAAATTGCACTTTGGAATGCCGTAACAACCACTCACCATCTCCGCAGTATGAAGTCTAAGGTAACTGTACTTACAATGGCCTCTTGAAAATGTGTTGACCTAATCACACCTCTCTTAAGTGGCATTGCTGTGGAATTTTAACACAATCATCCAAATGTGTAAAAAAACTCATCCAAATCTAGATAAAAACTGCATTGAAATTAACACACAAATGTCAGCCAACTAGTGAGGGAAGTTTCTATTTCCTCGTGCTAAGAGCCTTGTTCATTTTTATTAGTAAAATCATGGTATTGTCATATTCTTTGTCACAATTTAGGTCGGCTTCAAGCTGCAGACGACACGACAGGCGAAGAGGTACAAGATTGAGAAGGAATGGCAGCTACAACGAATCTCAGCACAGTGCGCGGTTTTCTATATAGCGTCCTTGTATTGTACATTTGTGACAGTTTACACACGAGATGAGTTCGTGGCGTGGTTGTTGGGGATCATCATCATCGCCCAAGTGTGGTCGTGTGTCGTGGGATTTGCCATGTTGTTCAAAGCCTTCAAGGTGGGACGCAGTTGCTACAGGGAAATTCGCGTTGCAAGGCAACAGGAGAAAGACGTTGCATTCAACCTCAGCAATCGAGTCTACCTCTCATAACATTTCCACTCAATACAATGTTAGAAATCTTCTCTTTGTACAATATCAGTCGTAGAACCTATACAATCCTAGAGTGACTTACAGATAGATGTAAAACAATTGCCGCAGTGCTAGTACTCTAGAAAGAACCAAGCTAGGATTTAGCCGTGTTGGACAAAAAACTCTTTGAATCACAAGGGTTGACGAATTAGATCTCAGTGAATGGTAAGTCATCACATGCTTGTAAGCCTTCAAAAGGCATGCAGGTAGAATAAATGTATAGAGTCTACACAATCTGAGGGGAACAGTCCACCCCTAACTTTACTCTACCAATACACAAGGACGTTGGCGAAATGAAGCCTACTTTTAGTCCCTTACCATTGCTGAAACCTTGGAAGAAGACTCAGGACCAGATCACGCATTACCTGCTCTCCTCTACTTGATATTTGAGTCACATCTTCTAGTGTCTAGATACGACAACCGGACAGAAGAAATTAGAGCATCATTGAGCGCGGAGGGGCGAGGGGCGAGGAGCGATTTCCTCATGGAAGAGAGGTAGCTTGTCTCCAGCGTGGAACTTGCGCTGTACTCCTTGCTCATTGACCTACACACAGGAAATCGCACATTCAGATTATGAAAACTAATTAACATGCATCAGTGTTTCCCTGAACTGGATTGAAACAAGCAGCTAATTGCAAGTGTCTCTACCCCAAATAGAATGAATATCTCTTTCCATATTATCCTCAAAACATTCCATAATGCAACCCTCACGAATTGACAAGTTCAAAAAGCTCAATTCAACAATCTTAAAATGTCACTAGTCCTGTAAATACTCATCACAATCTATTAGACACAAGAAATTCATTCTTTGGAATGATGGACCACGCTACTATTGGCTTCAACATGTGTCTCACTTGCACTGGGTACCAGAACTTTCTACTTTTTTGAACTGTTGCTTAGTCTTTTCCCTCGGGTTGGAGACGATACAAATATTTGTTAACTGTCTAGAAAAACCCTACCGGCAAATTATCTCACTAGACGAAAATATACCTCACTACCGAGGCAACTTCACAATGAATACGAACAAAAGGCATCTACAGGAACATAGGAAGCAGAGAGCATACATGTCGACAATTATCTACAAACGAAATATCTCTACTTTAATATGATAACATGGTAAAGAGGCATGTGATAGTACATACCGTCACAGTCCGGACAACTCCGCCACTAGCACCATCTCGCGCAATAGCCAAGGCAATAGACTTGACCACCAAATCCTGCACAAAAGACCAATAAAATTTACATAAGGGCAAGAACAGGCAGGCAAGACATCACGTCACTGCAAATAACACTGGTTCAGCGTCCTTCCTCTGCACTTGGATTCAAAAGCAAACAAGATGATGGTATAAGTAAGACCATACCTCAGCTTCTTTGTGGGTCATATCGGGCTTCCAAGCTTGATCTAAAAATCCATAAAGATAGCTAGATCCGGACCCTGAATGGATGCAATTTCAAGTTAATTACAAAACAAAAGACTAATGCCACACTGCAACTTTCATTGAGGGTACAGAAACTCCCTCACAACCCTAGAACCCAGTACCATGGCATACCATAGCAGAGAAAATTAGGAAAACGACGAACCTCCTGTAGCAAAAGGGAGACGCAGCATAGTGCCTCCCAGAGGGATACCAAAAACACTGCCTCCATCATATTTATCCCAGCCTGCTACGATTAAACCAGTCTGCAAAATCGACTGCAATCCCCCAAATCACGTTTATTTAGCCACACGGAATGCGCAACAATCCCTGCTGCATCTAAAGAGACTGTGCGATGGTAATTATGATAACCAACCAAGCAAGCAATTGTCTAGAGATTAACCTTATTCTGGTATGAAAGATCCCTAACAAGATTTGCGGCGGTTTTCACAGTGGATGGCCGTCCTAGCTGTATCCTGCGCAAACAAGAGATATACCCAAAAATTTGCTCAATTTGTAACGTTCATGCAGGCAAATCACAAAAGCAATGTTTTCGCTCTTAGGACCTGCATCTGATATACAACTTACGAAAAGCAACTTACGTGTGCTGGTCGAGGAAGTAGCGCACGTAGTCTGAAACCACCTGTGAATCTGCTGCCTGCCATCCCCAAATGCACAGCATGAGATGATTGTCATGCCCCAAACACAAGTTTCATAAAGAGAAGGAAATTAACAGCAGCTTTGGCTGCTCTGTACTATATAGAGGACCCCACGGAGGAAACCCAGCAGTATAGGTTCAAATAAGAGCTACTCGTCAAATAATCTTAAATTTAATTAGGGCAAAAAACTAAAAACATCGGATATACATACTGATCAGGAGTAAAAGTCCATTACCGAGCCGGAGCGACATAGATAAACATTATCAGTAAGTTGCGTGATTTTGTCCGATGCACGATTGGCAACATATACACCTGCACGTGCAGAATCAAATCAAATCAAATCAAAATGAAAGAAACAAACACTGAGTCACAAGGTAGAAAGCAAACAGTAGCACCATAAGGTAGAATACTCTAACTGACCTAAATTTGAGTCCCTGAAATCTTGCAAACGAGCACAGATTGACTTTGAGAATGTACACAAACCTCAAAGTCAGACTCGATTCGGTATAAACCAACAATACTTCGACTCCTTATAACTTTTGCATACAGTAACCAAACAACGCATTCTTTAGCTGCATTGAAATCCTCTTTGCTTTCCTACACAAATTTGACCATTATAATAGTAGTGCCTCAAGCTTATAGCGCCGTATTTATTTCTGATTCCCTCAAACCAAAGATCTAGTCTCCGAAATGAATCCCTACAGAAAGTTCAAGTGCACTTACCAGTAGTGGTACGAGAATCAGCTCCAAGAATTACGCCACCTTCGTACTCCACAGCCATAATAGTTGTCTGTAAACAAAATCTCAAGTTACCAGAAACCCTAAAATCTCTATATCATCATCAAAGACTTACAAACCGAATCCAAGGCACGGACACAGAATTCTGCAGATTAATTTGATCCTTGAAATGATCGAGCAGCAACCTTGCAACCCTAATTTCATTTTATTTTGTTAAATTAAGTTTTTAGAAAGAGCGAAATGGGACTAAACTACTAACCCCCATGCTGTGAGGAGCCTCGGTCCACTGGTTCGCCATGGGCTCCATTTCGATAATTCAGAGAGAAGTGTAATCACAGAAGGTGCTTTAGATTGCGATAGATCAGAAGAAAAATTGGAAACGGATTGTAAGGCGAAGGAAAGCGGTGAACAGCAAAACCTTCGGCGAACAAGTGCTTCCGCAGGACAGGTCTAGATACCCGGACATATTCAAGACTTACGCAGGTCCTCAGCCCGGTTCTCGAGAGCGGAACTTTTAGTCTAAGAGCAACATTAATCCTACCAACTCTCTAAACGAGTCACTAAATTATCTTACTATCTTTTGCATGGTATAAAATTAGAATTTGTGATTATTATCATTAAAAGTACATAAAAAATATCAGTAACTAGAAACAATAAAATTTGGAATTTAAAAATCGAACTAACAAAATAGAGCTCATTGAAAGCAAACTAAAAAATTTGATGTGTCACAACAAATCATGCTTAAATAAGACAATGACACTTCAAATTTTCAAAGAGCCTTATTTAAATATGATTTGAAAAGGCATATCAATTTATTTTTTCTTTTAGCTTGCTTTCAATGATCTTTATTTTGTTTTGTCAATTTTCAAATTCAAATTTTATTGTGTTTATTTATTGAGATTTTTTATGTGCTTTGAATTATAATAATTATAAATTCTAATTTTATACCAAATAAAAGGTAGTGAGATAATTTAGTGACTCAATTAGAAAGTTGGATTGACAATGCTACAAGAGCAACCCAATTGGACCATTCCTAAACCTTAAAAAAGGTGGTTCTTAGACATCCCATACAAAATTTGCTTCAATGTGGCTATAATTGCTCACTAAATCATTACAACTTCTACATGTGGACTCCCAAACATGCTAATTTGGCAACATTTGACAAAATTATAACTTTATTAAAATAAATGTTGATTTTCTAACAACCAATTTTAATGCACTAATCATACTACTAAAATCATAACTCCCTCTGTAATATCACAAATGCTACCATTAATACTAGGGTCTTGTGCTTGCTATGCTACGCATTCATTGTATCACATATTAGTAAAATTTTGATATATTTGAATAGAATGAATGATAATGATTTCAATAAGACTTTAAAATAATAATTTTAAATATTTAATAAAAATATTTTCAATCATGTATACATAGAAATCGTATTTTCACACAATGTGATATTACAAAAATAGAGTAGCAATTTGCAATCACTTTTGTAATATAATTTTTTACAAAGGATGATATTATAGAAATAATATAGTGGTTGCAATTAAGGTGATATTAAAGAGGATCCATAGGATGATATTATAGAGATAGCAAATCCATTGTTTCTCTTGGCTTTACACTTCTTTGCACTTCTATGATTTTGTGCTTTTGTGAGCTTTGAACTTTCATGATTTCAATTTTTTATTGCTACTACCAAATGATTTTGAGAAATTTATTCAATTGAAACGATTTTGGATTCTACAACAATTAAATTGTTCAAAGTTTTTGAGATTTATACATTTTTCTATTCAATTCTTCAATATGTTTCATTCATCATTCAATAAATTTCTATTGTACACTTCAATATACGCTTACTTATAAAAAAATTATACAAAGATTTTATTCATTTTTATTTGGAGGTTTATTGAAATTTTTGTTCTGCATTCTATCTAATACATAAAAATTCTTATAAAATTCTAATGATGAATGCGTAGCATAACAAGCACCAAACGCTAGTATATGTAATATAATATAATATACATTCTTTTGATCTTCTATTATGAAATCATTCACACTTTCATTTTTTTCTTTCTTGAATTTTGTCACATTTTCAAGCATGTTTCTTTATTCAAGAACATAGTTAGTCAATCATCTTTGCAAATTTTGACTTCTTAGTATAAATTAATATATAATTTTAAGAGATCAAATTCATCGCATTTCTTCTAAATAACTAATTTAATCTTTTATAGAAGAACTACATGCATTTATGTTGTATATAATTACTCTTGTGATACTTGATAATTGAACTAATTGAACTATGAAAATTTATATTTTTGTGTATTATATAATATAGTATAAAGTTGTAACTAAATATATAAATGATATCAAATATGACACTATTGAAATCTTATCAAATACATGAATAAAAATGCATGGTCAATGAGGAGAAGGTAATGTGGCTGGTGAAAAGATCCCCCCTCCCCTTGCCCCCTTCTCATTTTTTATTTAAAAAATTTCAAACTAGATCTATTCATAGGAAAATAAATAAAATCAATCTCCAAGCCATTGATCTAGGGTACAAATACATATATGAAAACAAATATGGATACAGGGATTCAAAATACAGAAGATGGATATGGTACATATATAGGAAGATGGATATAAATATAGATAATATATAGATAAGAATACAAAAAATATATTTATGATATGAATATGAATACAAGTATGAATATAAGTACAAAAGACACGTACACATGTACATACTAAAATCCCATATCAATTGTACCACCGCATGTCAATCTCAAATTACAAATTAGGGTTTGGGGGATGTTTAGGGTTTGGGTGAGTTTTGGGTTTGGGGAATTGAAAAAAACATTTAATTTAGGGATGGATTGGAAAATTAAAAATATATATATATTTAATTTGGGTGGGGAGGTGGGGTGAACCTCTGCCTCACTATCAACTCAAAAGATAGGTCCTTAATTCATATTAGGGTACTAAAAATATTTTAAATCATTTTTTTAATTTAAATTTTTTGACATCATTGACATCATGAAAATAATTAATTTTTGCAATATTTAACAATGTATAGAAGGTGTTTGAATATTGTATGTAAATAAATTATGAATTGTTGAAGTTTGAAGGTCCTAATCAAAAGTTTGAAAATGAATTGATTGCTACTATAATATTATAATGTCCAATTTGAATGTATTTTAGTATTGATTGGGATCTTTTTGAAAGAAAAAGGGGACAAGATCTATCCATCTTATACAAAATAAATTCATGCATTTATTAATTTGCATTATTTATATTAAGATTATGATAATAAATTAAACTAAATTGATCAATGGAAATTCACCATTTAAGTTTACCATGATTATTTATTATTTTAATTTACCTTCAAAGTTTTACTCTTAATGCATTATATAATTTTTGTCAACTCCTAAAAAAAATTGGAGTTTCTTGTCTTATTCGAGTTACATTTTTTAACATTGGTTGTCATATCCAATGTTGAATCTAAGACTACAAAGTCAACAAACAATATTGCAAAATACACATGATACCCTAGAATGCATATACCAATCTCTTCCAGAAATAACAAAAGAGGAAGCTTTTTAAATAGACCTCAATGCTCGACACCATTCAATAATTCAACAATTCAACAAATGATAAATTCTAAATGAATCATAATGTAAACTATAATAAAATATAGAGCTTACCATCTAACTATTTATTGAAAAGTAGTAGGTAGTTCTACCCTTGCCTTCCCCCAACTAAAAAAGAAATGAGCTGTCTAATTTAAGTAGACCCCCCTTTCCAATGTCATTGATTCAACATAAAAAACACTAGCAAAATACAAAGAGAATCTTTTATTTGTTGAACCCCAAAACTAGATCTATAAAACCTTTGATATTGATATTATATACAAAATACAAATGGTTCTAATGTGGTACAATGTATGGATATATATACTATAAACAAAATACACATGGTTATAATACAATGTGGTGTTTAGATATTGGTATTGATATGAGATATTGATGACATACACGTAGTTACATGTATTATGTATTATTCCATATTGATTACAATCTTATAACTTCACAAAAATATAAATAAGGGGGGTACTTAAATATTTTTCAAACAATTATTTTTCATATTCATAAATTATTTTATGTGAATGTATTCATGTACATAGGTTTGTCACTATCTCATTAGAAGTGGTTGGCACTACTAGATCTACAATGGTAAGCAATATCTATGTCTTACACAATATCCAACAAATTTTGTTGTGGGGCTTTGTACAAATAGACTCTTGAAATACATTGATTCTAATTGAGAATTAACATTGTGGTGGAAACACCTAAAACCATCAATATAAGCAATTCAATGTAGTTGGAAAACACTTTTTTCTAGAGAAAATATTTTGTAGTATTAGTAATTGAAAAACATGGATTTTCAAAAGAAAATTAAAATAGATTTTTTGGATGCGATATGTAATTTCTATGAATTTTCAAAGTGGAAGCTCCTTAAACCACTCAAATTGTCATACAATTTCATCTAAATCTTAAATTTGACAAAATCAATAGTCAACTAATTGCAATTAAGTAAGGGGACAATTTAATGACACTTTTGAGGGACACTTTAATACAAGTCTAAGAACACTTCAAAGAAAATCTATTGTACTGTACAAGGATGATTTTGGATGTTTCTAACTTCATTTTCTCTCATCATTTTCAATGGTCTTACATCCCTTTTATCCTCATATCCCTTTTATCCTCATATTTGCTTGGGATCATTGCATATTGGGAATAGAATACCCAGAGCAAATGGGGTCCACAACCTTCATTCATCCGTATTAGTTCCGAAACCTTCATTCATCCATATTAGTGCATTCAATCTCTAAGCGAACAAATTAAGCTTAGGGTTTACAATCGAAGGAAGACTCAGACTTTTTCTGGGCTTTCTGGGCTTTTGCTTTTTGGCGCTGTCGGTAGTACGCGCACCGGAGAGAGCTGGATCATCATCATGCGAAATTGATCATTTCGTTATGAAGTTTTTTTCTTTCTGACGGCATCAAAATCAGTAGAAACGAGTCAGAATCGGAGAAGTTCGGTGGCTGGAGTTACTCAATCTGGATGTTCCACATTGCTGGAGGATTGGGACCTTAATGGATACGAGAAGGTGGTGGTAGAGATTGGAATCCCAAGGATTGTGTTTGTCATTCGAGATTAGGTCAGGACGGAGTGGGAAAGGGCCAGGGCGCGGGAACAGCAGTTGTTTATCTTTGACGAAGCCGCTGTTCTGGCTTGTTCTTTCCTGCACAGCTTCGGTTGTTTCGGCTTGAATTTTTTTTTCTCTTGACGGCATCAAAACCACTAGAAACGAGCCAGAATTGCAGAATTGGGCGAAGATCGGTGACTGGGGTTACTCAATCTGGATGTCCTTACATTGCCGGAGGATTGAAAATTTAATGGATACGAGACAGTGGTGGTAGAGATTGGAATCCCGAGGATTGTGTGTCCTTCGAGATTCGGTCAGGACGGAGTGGGAAAGGGCCCGGGCGCGGGAAGAGATGGAGGCGTCGACGTCCTCTGCGATGATCGCCCGCCAGACCTGGGAGGTCGAGAACAACATCGTCGCCATGGACTCGCCTATTGCAGGAGCAGCCGCAGCAGTTTCCGATTCCGATGCGATCTTCGAATACGACGAAGCCTCGCAGACCAGCGTCCAGCAGCAGAAACCCTGGACTCGCGACCCTCACTTCTTTAAAAACGTCCGCATCTCCGCCCTGGCGCTCCTGAAGGTTTTGGCCTCCTATCCATCTCCCTCCGCACCGTCCGTCATTTTAGATGGATATCCTAAAGCCTAAATTGAATATCTCGCAAGGACGAAGGAGTGGTCCACATTGAATTGTATTGGTTTCGCTGGCTTTGACTAACCCTAAGTTTGACACCTCTCACGGACGAAGAGATCCACATTGAGTTGAATTGCTTTTGTTTAACCCTAACTTTGATACCTCTCAAGGACAAAAAGGTTCCCATTGAATTGTATTGGTTTTCTTTTAGCTGTTGGGTAGGGAGATTTTCTTTTGTTCAATTTTTGTGACAAAAACATGCAATGCTCTTCACTGATTTTGGTGATATAAAGTATAGCCCCAATCTGAACTATTGATTTTTCACAATTTGATGAATTGATTTGTTCATTTGGCATCCCATGAATCCTTCGTCTTGTAGTAGTCAAATGGCTATTTTCTAGGACTCGCGACTCCGCCCTCACTTCTTGAAAAACGTTCGCATCTCCGCCCATGCGCTCCTTAAGTTTTTTTCCTTGTATTCATCACCCTCCTCACCCTCCGTCATTTTGTCAAAATTTAATACCTTTCAAGGACAAAGAGGTACATTGAGCTGTATTGGTGTTGTTTAACCCTAAAAGTTTGATACCTTTCAAGGACGAAGAGGTCCACATTTAATTGTATTGGTTTTGTTTTTGCAGTTTCGAGTAATAGTCTATATGGCTTCATCTGAATGATTGATTTTCAACAATATGTTGAATTTATTAGTCTTTAACCCTAAATTCGATACTTCTCACGTGTTTTTAAACCCCGAAAGGACGAAGAGGTCCGGATTGGGTCTTGCTTTTCGTTTTAGCAGTTTTGAGCAGAGTACATGGGGACGTTTCTTGTTCTATCTAATTTACTTATTCACCAATGCTTGCAATGTTCTTCACTGATACTGGATATTAAATATGGTCTCATCTGAATTGTATTTTTCACAACGTCATGATTTGAATTGGTCGTTTTCATCCAATTTGGTTTGGGTTTAAATGGTCTGTTCGCGTTGTATACTATGACTGAGTCTAATCCTTCCTTTGTTTCTTCCTGTGCAGATGGTGGTGCATGCACGATCAGGTGGCACGATTGAGGTCATGGGATTGATGCAGGGTAAGACGGAAGGCGACACTATCATAATAATGGACGCATTTGCTTTGCCAGTCGAAGGCACCGAGACTCGGGTGAATGCTCAAGCAGATGCCTATGAGTACATGGTGCAGTACTCGCAGACAAATAAGCAGGTGGATGTTCTCTTTTTGATACTTTTTCATAATTCTCTCTACAGTTTCATTGAAATTGCAAACTCAGCTTGTTATTGCAAGGCCTCGGCTCTAGGTAACCAACATAGTATTTCGCTCAATCCTTTTTATAATGAACACCTTTGTAATGATATTCTAGAGTATCCTACACACTTACCACACCTTGACTCTAGCACACTTGTCACTCATTCAAATAGTGAGAAAGTTGGGACTCCAGGTGTTAAGATTAAAGAGGATTGAGTGTATTTAGGTTCAGGTCTGGGCCCCTTCTGCGTGAATCATTGCATTTATGTTCAGTTACTAATTTGTACAGCATGACACTAATGCAAGCTTGGCTTGACATGCATCAACTGTGAGGAGGCAATCTCCTAGAGTATAGCTTATATGTGTGTCCTGACCAGAAGGAGCTGTCTCTCCCATTCAGGCACATTATGAACATGTTGCTTTGAGATTGAAGAATCTATACTGACATTGGATTTACCGACATTGTGTGGATGTGTCATCCAGGTGGGAAGACTAGAAAATGTGGTAGGATGGTATCACTCGCATCCTGGCTATGGATGTTGGCTCTCAGGTATTGATGTATCTACCCAGATGCTGAACCAGACGTATCAGGAGCCCTTTCTAGCTGTCGTCATTGACCCGACTCGCACTGTGTCAGCTGGGAAAGTTGAAATTGGAGCATTCCGGACCTATCCTCAGGGCTACAAGCCGCCAGATGAACCCCCATCTGAATATCAAACCATCCCTTTGAACAAAATTGAGGATTTTGGTGTCCATTATAAATCTGTAAGAATCTACCTTATGATGTTATTTTCCACGGCAAATACGAGAAATTTGTATCTTTCTAGACTGTCAGTTTTGTACCCATCTTTTGCTGCAGTTATTTGACTTCTTTTTGGTAGTGTCCAGCTTTGCTGTAAAGGTAGCTACACCTATTTGCATCCCTTTCCCAAAGCGACCCCTCTAGAGTCTTGCCTAAACTGTATATGAGAGTCTGGGCTCGATTTTGAGTAAACTCATCATCAGCAGTTGAAAATCCATGGTTTATTCAGATGTTGTCGCAAAAATACATGCCAAGATGCATCGGAATCATCTTTGAAATGGCAACAAGTCCCAACAGAAATTAAGACACTCTAGTAATAAGAACCCTGCGCAAGTGCTTATTTGGACGCTTTTCGGGGTACATACCTTACTTCTGCTATTCAGTTGTGCTCTATTGTAAGGCTCACCAATGGTTACTGTATGTGGGCGCAGTATTATTCTCTCGACATAACATATTTCAAATCATCATTGGATTCGCATCTCTTAGACCTCCTTTGGAACAAATATTGGGTCAATACGCTTTCATCCTCACCATTGCTTGGCAATCGAGACTATGTAGCAGGACAAGTGGCTGATCTTGGTGAGATGCCTCTTTCTATTTTCCAGCAATGTCCTCAGCAGTAGATCCTGAAGTGGTTTTGCTCATTTGTCGTGAATTAATGGATGTGTGGTGCTCCTAGTGCCTTTAGTGATACCAATGCCCGAATATTAATCATCTTTTAGTTGGATTACTAGACTGATGAGTACTGTGATTTTCCTCAGCTGAGAAACTGGAGCAGGCAGAGAATCAGCTAGCTCACTCGGGGCGAATGGGAGGGTTCTTTATGCCCGTGCAAAGGAAAAAGGAGGTGTGTCATTGAATCTCACTTTTCTGGTTTTTTTGGTTGCATTTTTGGGTGACCAGATGCTCTTTTTGAAGGGAAGGATTCCCCAAAATTTCTAATGTTGGATTGTTGATCTAGTGAATACTACTTGATCAAGAATTAAATTTAGGAGAGCAATAATTGCTACCATGGCCTTGATTACTTGGGACAAGAGTAGAATAGATGACCTATCGGGCAAACCTGGCATTCTAGTGGTTTTGGAAGGCAGTGAAGTCCAATCTGAATTGTAGAGGACTCTAGTATATTTACCATAATGAAAACCGAAGGTCTGTGACATCTTCTAGGGGACCCTTTTCTTGTTTTCTTGTAAATTTTATTAGATCCTAAGTGAGACAGCCTGCACCGCCTATTGACCATTACGTGCTTATCACAAACCTTTTAAGGTTTGAGATCTTTATGAAGATCTTCAACGAGCACCCTGAAATTGTGTTTGAGATTCTTGATCTCTGTCTGTGTGTGTTGTGTGTTGTGTTGTGGTGAGAGGTCATAGCTTTTGGCGTGCAGGAAGAAACCCTGTAGTATGTTGCATTTCGTCCTCTGACCAATACTAACCAAATACTTTCAGTGATTTCTTCATTTCTCGATTTTCCTATGGAGTATGCGAAGTCTCTCGCGATTGCCGTTCTCCACGAACTTCATGTCTCTCATTTACTCAAAGGAATGGTTTGACTCACTTTTGCAGGAAGAGTCGCAGCTTGCAAAGATCTCGCGTGACAGTTCCAAGATAACTGTAGAGCAGCTGCACGGGCTCATGTCGCAGGTCATCAAGGACACTTTATTTAACTCAGTGATGTCAAATGCTGCTGTCTCCGTTGCTATATCTAGTGAGACACCTGCTTTATCCACCGACCCCTCAGGGCCAGAGCCCATGGTGGAGGCGTAGTCTTGGAAAGGGTTGGGACCTTTGGGACTTCAGCTCACGACAAGTTCTTCTAATGCTCGGTCATATCAATTCAGCTGCCTTTGTTCCTGAGGCAGAGATTTTGGCATCATCAGGATGCAGGCATTCTCATGTGTTTTAATCCAGAACGTGAAAATGCCTGACAGAAATTTTTACACTGAAGTACACCCATGGCTAGGCAGTCTTGGGGAGGGAATTTGAGATCTTTTATCATGATGTGTTGTGTGCACTTTTGAACGCTCACATTTTAGAAAGATCTCTATTATCGTCTTATTGCCGGTAGTGTGCTGTACATTCTGGTTTGCCTATGCCTTTGTTCACTTCAACGTTGGTATCAAGTTTGTAATTAGCGTCTGTTGTGACTTGTGGAAAAGAAGTGAGTGGGCTGCGTTATGACACATATTTCTTCATCCCTTTCTTTGAAGAACTGCTGGGCTTGGACTGTGATGTGAACAACAGGGGTGTGCTGCCGAAAGTGTGTTCATTCCTAGTCCTGGAGTGCAGTTATACATGATCCACACTCTGCTGAAGAAATATTTGAGACTGAGCTCCGCCATGTGGGACACAAATCTCCGGTAGAGAATATATAATTTATATGAAAATTTAATGTTGGCTTATTTGAATGACAATGCCATTCTTAGTGATTCTCAAATTCAAAATTACAAAAAAACCCAATTTAAGTCAAAATTTGGACCTTGGACTATAATCACATATTTGCTAGGATATTTTCTTATATAAATCCTAAAACACTAATTAAGTGCCTTGTCTAAGTGCCTTGTTCCAACATGAGAACATTGAATTTAGCTTTTTGAATTGTAAAAATGAAATACAACATTGTTAAACTCGAATCTATGATAGTACAAACATTTAATGTTTGTGCTCCATATATTAAAGTAATAGATGAAAGTCACTTATTCTTATGAAATTTTTAACATATGTAAGATATAAGACTTTGATCCATTTTTTTTTAAGTCACGAAAACTAATAGTAAAATTGACTCTAAACTTTGATCATGTGCAGAAATTTTGCCATGACTATGAATTTGGACAATCATAGTGTGCTTTTATTCTATAGGTATAGGGAGAGAAAATTAAAGTTGGAAGGTGTCCTTGCATTTGAAGGGGACAAAATAGACTCCCATACCATTTGTTAACAATATTATGAATGCAAAATACAATAAATGGAATCATGTTTTCAAATTTAATTTTCACTTATATTGTAAAAGAATTAAGTAAAACAATAGGAAAAGGACTTAGAGAGATATAGATATATAAATTAATATTAAAGGTATGTAAAAAATATTTTTTTGAAAAATTACATAGACATTTGGAAATCTTGTTATCAATGAGTAACTAATATTTATATATTACACTTCTAGTCATAAGGTTAAAAAGGTTTGAATAGAGTCAAAAAGTTAAAAGAAAGAATGATCTACAAGTCCATTTGAAGGATCTTTGTGAAAGATGCCAAGGATTTCTTCATATATCTATTAAAATCTCAAATTTTTATTTTAAACATTTGCATTGGTATCAAAAGATTTTCAAAGACATATATACTCTCCCTATTCAATTAACCTTTGAAGGTCCAAACACCATTTTTTGGCAACATAGCAATTTCAAATGACTCACTATGAATAAAGTTTTCATTTTTTTTTCTTTGAAAATTTCACAAAAAAATTCTTTGATCAAAGAGTAGCTTTAAGGCCCAAAAAATTTCATAACTTTTGACTGCATGGTTAAAAAGCTATTGCTTTTATAGACTTACTATTTGTTTTCTATTTGTTGTATAGTTCCAAATGATTTGAAAATTTTCAATCATGTAGCTAACTTGCCTTGAAGAATGAATCCAAAGAAGCACCACTATTCTCAAAAAATTTCATACAAATGTGACCTTGTAAAGTATAGCTGCCCTGTTTTTTTGTGGAGCAAATTTTTTTTTGAATAATGTCACTTCAAATGCTAATTTCTTGCAATCTACATAGTGGAAATTTCCAAAATAAATTCTTCATCTTCTCACACTAGTGCACTTATCCAAAAATGTTTTTTTTTCAAAAATTTGGTACTTATACTAGAAATGGCAATTTTAGAACATTTTTGTCAATGAAAATATAGTCAAAAACCTTCTGGGGTGTTAGAAAATCAAGACAAAATGAATCCATTTTGCATTAGCCATTGTATAACACATTTAGTTAGGAGACAAACCAAATATTTTGCAACATATTGTAAGATTTTGAAAAGTAACAAGCCCCTCAACCCCCCTCCTTTTTCTATTATAGAGTAATAAGATTGTCTTTCTTATTAACAAATAAAGCATATAAAAGATAGATTTCATTTGAAAATCTTGTTTTCAATAAGGTGCTAGAATTTGTATTTTACACTTTTCAAAGGTTTGAAAGGAATTCAAGGAAGAAATGGTCAACAAGTCTAAAGATCTTCAAGAAACTATGTCAAAAGATTTCTTCTCACATCTATTCAATTCTTCAAGTATCCGTGCAAACCGTGCAATGATATGATAGGATCTTCAAAGAAACATTCTCCCCTCATCAAGTAGAGTTGGATTCTTGGATATTCCCATGTGGCAAAAGAAACAAATTTAAGTCAACATCAAGTCACAACTTACTATTAAGAAAGACAGGACAAAAAGCACCCATCATGCACAACCCATTGGCTTGAACAAAAAATGTAATATTAGATAATAGACAGGCCACACAACAACACCCTCTCTCTTGGAGTCCCCCCTCCTTTGTTTAGTATTGGCACAACCACCACGTCTCTTGTTTGCGTGTCTCCTCAACTGTACTTCATGTGAGAGGAGATCTCCTCTCAATCTCCTCTCAATTGCCTCTTTTTCACCTTTCCTTTTAGACAATATTTTACATTGTTTTTCCTCATCTTGCTAGAGCATTGCTATAGTATGAAAGGTTACGTTGCTTGAATCATCCATATCATGTGCGTAGCAATTGAATGCTGTTCCTTTGCAGTTCCTGAACTCGTCCAAGCAATCTAGCTAAGCTAGCACGCTTCGTCTCTTGCATTCATTCTGCATCGTAAGGGTGCCCGTGAACTGCTACCCTGCCTCCGTGCAGGCACGCTTGCAGAGCCACTTACAGAGAAGTTGGTGAATGTGCTTACGCTGTTTGCCAATTGGTCATCACATATGCTGCTGAAGTATGCACAAGTGATATGTGCGGTAGTCAACAGTTCGTGATTATGGAGTGAAACAGAGTGCGGATGCATTTTGCACGTTATTTGCTTCCTCAAGTTTTGTTCGCAATTGCAGGGCAAACGTACTCAACTTAACTTCACTGACTCGAAAGTGTGGTGGTGGCGGCGGACATTGCAGATCAGTCACCATGGAGCAGGTGGCGACATATATAAGTTATATGTGCGGTAATCGAGAGTTCGTGATTATGGAGGGAGTCAGAATACGCATGCACTTTACACGTTATTTGCTTCGTCAAGTTTTGTTCCGAACTGCAGGGAAAAACGTACTCAACTTTCACTGACTGGAAAAATTGGTGTGTGTGTGTGGTGGGGATGTGTGCCGCGCATTGCAGATCACCATGGAGCGGGTGGCGACGTTCCTGTGGCCGCTGCTGGGGCTGAGCTTGTTGTTGCTCCTTCAACTGCCTGGGATCCAATTAAGCAACGACATATCGCGATATACTGGAACGACATATCGCCATCAACCTTCCGCCGTGTAGTCAAAGCTCTGGCGGAAGTAATTCGTGGAAATGTTACGACGCACCCACGAGTCCTCTGCCGCCGTGAGACATCATCAACCGCATCATCGGCAAACAGTGCTATCTGCGGATGGCCGCCGAAATGACCGCCGGCAGTTGTAAGCGATGTGGGTGAGGCGTCTTCTATGACTGCAAAGAGCGAGACGACGCAGGAGAAGGGTGGACATGTGGAGGCTGAGTTAACGCCGTGCAGTCAAGTGCCAGGAGGCATTCCTGGGTGGGATTGTTATGACCCACCCACGCATCCTCTGCCGCCGTGCGATATTCACCACCAGCTCGGGATGGCCCCCGGCTGCCAAGTTTGGCAGCTTCAATGCTTGGAAGCCGAGCTTGCTTGAGCGTCACTTCTAAATTATGCAAGCGTGGAGATGGAAGATGGTTTGATTCTGAAGTTAGCTGCATGCCGTCTTCGCTTTCAATTTGATCACGTGTGCGGAGGTCCATCTAGGGCCCGATTCCTGGTTCCAAGAGTTTGTGTAATTGAGGTTTTTGAGGCTCGTAGCGAGTTTGGTCTTTGTGAGTTTGTACATTGACGTGCGCGCATTGGACAGTCGTCTTGTTGTAATAAAATCGATCCATTCGATACACTTGAACTTTCTTTGTTGTATTTTTGGTCTTCCACACTGTCTGTTTGATCCCCTAGCTTGCATGCTTGCTTGTTATCTTCAATCTCAATAACGCAACGTTGACTAACGATGAGGTTGGAAGTTTGCAATCCCGTGTGTGAGAATATGTCAGCATGCATTTCCCTCGATGATCTCCCAGTGACGACGGAGATGTGCTACATATATTTCCTTGACCCCCCAAAAGGGAGAAAACAGGGGACTCTGGATGCAAGTATTTTCCTGTTTTTCACCTAGTTTTCCTCCTGGGAATTGGACTAGCCGTCATACTGTACATCCCACAAGTGATTCAGCAACGAACACCTGCACGCCGAGGCGCATTCTCAGGAAAACAGTTCCTAGTTGTTGATCGAGCAACAAAGATGATTATTGGCGATGCTCATCATGTCCATTTCGGCATCTCCCAGCACTTGGAATTATTCCAAGCATTGAACAGTCTCAATCTTAAGCAACTACTAATTTCTCTCACCAACTAGCTGAGTCGATGTCTTAAAGCAAGATGGTCATACTCTGCTAAATCTTATAGTAATAAATATGTGACATTAAGTGTTTGTCACCCTAAAATCTTGAAGTTGTGAAAAAGGTTTTATCTTTTTTTTAAAAGTGATTTTGACACTTCACCATCAGGGTGTGGTTTCCAAGGTCACACTTTAGTGTTGAAAAATTTAAATGTAACCTTTTGTGGTCAATACTATTAGTGTTGAACTAACTCATCATCTTGCATGTGATCACCAAAATTGATCTATGTAGAATTGTTCAAGACTTGAACATTTTGGTCAAATGATCAATGACTAGAAGAAATTCAAATAAGATTACCACTAGGAAGGACCTTTTTTATAACACTTTCCTACTCTTTGCATGTAATAGTTGAAAATTTCTCAAGCATTTAAATCTTTTTATAATGATACAAATTAAAATAGTAGGCAATAAATATTCTTTAGAAGCTTTACAATGCAAAATTTGGTAGTTAAAAAAAAATAAAGAAAAACTGAAGTATATGATCACAAAGGAAGATTTCATTATCAAAATTCTAAAAATATAAATTTTGAACATTGTATTCCTTGAAACTTCAAGACTTAAGTAGAATTTAAGAATTCTTTTGCAATTTTTATTTGCAATCCTATTATAAGAATCAACTTTGAGGACCATATTATACTAGTAGCCTAGTATAGTTGAAATATAGAAAAATTTCACTTTGATTCGTAACATAAGGATTGTGCAATAATAACAACAATCTCCAAGGTTGGTCCTTTAGGAGATAAATTACAAATTCATTTCAACTATATACCAAACAATTAATGAATGTCTTATTACCATGAATAGTACTGATAGTTCTCAAACAACACTAGTGCCAAAGTCCAAGTAGCCAAGTTTTATTGTGTAGCGAGATAAAAGCAAAATTGTCATAAAGAAATCACGTATATTCAAAATGGATTTTAAAATTTTTTCTTTCCACCCTCTTCAATAGTCAAATCAATTGCTATGCAAAAGAAAACATCAAAAATTTTGGCCTTACATTCTCTTATAGCAACAACGAAATTGGGGAAAACCGGAGGGTGTAGATTGATTATTACAACATCAGTATCCACTCAAAGACACACACTTCACACTTCACATTACTTCACTTTCGTTCCATTACAATTGCCCAACTGCACCAAGCACATCAAAAACTGTTGCATTTCTAGCTTTCTAGGAGCAAGTGCACTTGATGGATGCCATTATTTTAACAAAAATCCCACATTTCTCCTCAACAGCTGCTCATTCTGTGGACGTGCGTGAGAGGAGCAGTGTTTTTGGGAGTGTACAAATCATCTCACAGGGTGTGGGAGTACGTAATCTAAACTATTGTTTCCAACATTTAGGAGTTTCTTGGGGAAGGCAGTATCATAGCCTCAGTGGCAGGCTTTCAATTCCAAATTTGTTCCGTTGGGAGTTGGGAGTTGTGGGCCTTCATACATAGACTGTGAAGTGTGTCTATCTTATTTTTTATTTCAATCCATTTGAAAATTTAAAGAATTCTCAGTTCTAGTATTTCTTTAGAACTCTATATGAAGAAACTATAAATTTTTGAAGTATTTATAATAGTGTGTCCAAAATCAAGCTTAAGCTCTCTTATTCAAAGATGATATACATTTTGAGATCCTAAAAGATCCAACATTTCTCCATAAGCTTCATATATGTAGTTTGATATTTTCTTTGTGAATTTTATTTCATAAAAGATGAGGCCAAGAAATTGTGCATAAATGGGTAGGTATTAAAAACTTAAAAATCAACATGAATCATTTCTGAAATTAAAAACTCACCCCAAAGTATCGGTTACTCTTTCACTATTAGAATTTTAATATTCAAATGATCAGATAAAATTAAAAACTAGAAGTATTGTAGTTTACATGGTCACTCACATTACATGTTGCAGCTGGGGTTTCTGAAATTTTGGATTTGAATTCGGGATCGTGAGAGACTACGCATGTAAACACGGACTGCTGTCTGTCGTGCCTCTTAGCAAATTCCTCCGGGGTGCCATCGTACATATCTGCAATTTGCAAAGGCTCTCAAATTTTTTTCTGCACGGGATTCGCGTGATAAGTTTTCACTCACAGTAAGGTAGGTACACCCAAAACCGCCACTTTTTGCTACTAAGCCTATTTTCTAATACTAGACTGGTCAAATTTTCACATGTTCTTGTTGGCAAGTGAAAGGAGGTTTCCAACACACCAGAGAACGCGGCATTTGGATACTGTATGCAAAAGTTATTAAGGAACAAAGTTTGGTTCTAAAAGCGTTTCTTCCACATAGGTACAGAACTGATTTTGGAGATGTACATACAGTTTAGATGGCAGTTTAAGGTCAGTGACACATTTGAGTGTACCTACCTTAATCGCTTCAAAAGAGACAAGTGAGTACAATTGCAGAATGGTCATTTCACGATAACGTCAAGTGCATTGATATATCCAAGGTTTTCAAAATAAAAACTTGCAACTAATTTTGATGATTACGTACCATGGACGTAAGTTACACACATTCAGCCGGAAGAGTCGGACAGCAACCCCCCTTCGGTCGATTTATTTGCGGGCAAACGAGAGCTCCTTCGCTACAGTAAACACACGTTTGTAACGTACAGGTGGAAAGAAAGTCTTTCTCCGACGAATATTTTCCACAAGAGGTCATTCCTGAATTCCCCGGAGCAGATACTCTTCAGGCAAGCTTATGGTTTCGTCAACAGGAATTACGTATTCAAATGATTATTGTTTGTGGCTGCGTGATTGCAAAGGCCTGTCCGCAAGTTTGATCGAGCCCACCAATCCCGCTTTTGTAACGGAGTTCTGAGTATATTCTGTTTCGGTTCGTGTAGAGAATCCGCTGAGATAGATTGATTCTTGGTTTGTACGCCACTGCTGGCCCGGTGTTTCAGGGTTCTTTCACGACAACGTCAAAGTGCATTCATGTGTTGTATCCATGGTTTTCAAAACAAAAGCGGTGTGACGGTGAGGCGGAGGAATTAACAATTCAATAACAGCCCTCTGAAGCAGTACTGCAGTGGGTCCAAGATCCCCCAAATAATCAGACTTCCATTGGCCACACAGAATTGAAGCTCTGAAGCTTTGGAAATTAACTGTATTTCTAAGAGCTTAAAAGCCTCTACAGTATCTGCGGCTGCAGTCACTACGTCTGCAGCACCAAGCTCTGACAAAGGAGGAGTCTGTAACTTTAGCTCAACTCTGGTCTTGTGGTCAGCGTGAATGAAAAGTCTGTCAAACTTACAACTCGCCGGCATCAACTCCTGCAGCGTCCTAAATATATAATATATAAGTGGTAGAACAGCCCATTATTGCAGTTAGAAGACCTCATAGTGGACACCTAAGGAGTGACCCCATTATGGGTTAACAAGATTTGGACCACAATCAGTTACTTATCTGACAATAATGGAGTGATTAGTAACCTCATTACAAACTTCTGGATTTTTTGCGGAACTTCATCATAGGAAGTGACTTTTTTAGGCCTTCCATGTTAAAAAATATTATGACTGCATTAGGTGTGTAAGATGAGCATTAAGGATGCAAATTTTGTTGGTTTTGGGATAGTCTAGAGACTCTTTTGGTCCATGATGGGCTAAACACTTTGAAAATTCATAGCAAATTCATACTTTGTTGAAAAAAAATAGTTTCAATTCCTTTGCTGTTTCTCACACTTGCCTTGCTGTGGGAAAAGAATTAAAAAAAAATTCAGCAATGTCATGAGGGCAAACTCCGTATGTTAACCACACAATGGGCTGTTTTCCCTTAAAGCGCCAGTGCCGGATCGGAGGTGAAGAGCCTCGCAGGCAACTCCTTGTATACCTCACCGCAATATTAAATGGCGCCAATCCGCCTCGCAGGCAACTCCTTGTGTACCTCACCGCAATATTAAATGGCGCCAATCCGCTTCGCTTGAAGGGATGCCTACTCTCCTTTTCTTTATCTAGTCCAAGTGTGCTGGTAGACTTGCGCATCCTTCCGCTCAGCAGCACCATGACCCATAAGTATGGCTTAGCTTTGCAGACTTCGGTCAGGTTTTGTGTGCCCTTCGGAGTGCATGTCGAGCAGTACGTGGAGGCTATTGCTGTTGCGCTTGCCATTCTCACTACCAGCCTCTGTAAGCAATTGCTATCAGTGTCCACGGAGTCATCAACTTTCCCTTTCTCATCAGTTCAAAGTCTCACACAATTGCGGAGCCAGCTTAATCTAGCTGTTCTCAGCACGCACGTGATCACCTAGCTAGCCTGCTTTCACCCATTCGCTCCGAAGCGTAGCAACGCATGCACTGCATTCGCTGAATCTTCTATTCGTTTCTTCTCTCTATGAATGCGGACCAATTCCATCTCGTTCAATGTGTTTTTCAATGAGTAGGAATGTTTTGATCAGTCCTCACGAAGACCACGACGCGGGCTTCACTGGGACTTGAATTTGAGATGCGAATTTGAGAATGATGTGATTGCCCGTTTGCATTGGAATTGATCAAGGGCTACATGGGCTGCTTTCCTCCGCTCCCACTGTGATCGAAGGAGAAGGCTTTGAGCGAAGATTTTTTTTTTTTCATTGGGTGCACGTGTTTGCTTTGTACGTGCAGTTCCCTAGCCTGCGTTTGATGGAGAAATCGTTGTTTTTGTAGGACACGACGCCAATCAGATCAAATCACCGAATTACACGAAGGGGAATTGAGCGGCGCTTCGCCATGGCGCAGGCACCTGAGCCGGGGCGGGCAGGCGCAAACGGAGTGGTACCGCAGATTAACGGCGCAGTACCTCCGATGAATGGAGCAGGCAATCTGGCGGCAGGTCTAGGCGTCGTCGTCGTTGCTAACATGGCAGGAGCACTTCTTCCCAATGCTCCAGTCCATGCCCGTTTTGACATGGAAGCAGTTCTGCTGGGGCCTCTGCCAACAAAGAGCAACCTGAGTTGCAAAATCCTTTCGAAGATCACGAATGAAATCTGGCCTTGAGAAAATGAAAGAACTGAAAACTGCAGTACTCGTAGCAGTTGGCAGGTTACTTAGTGTTTCTTGGTCCTACTTTCTTCGTCTTCTTCATTGCACCGAGTGATTTCCCTTTGGTTTATGGAAAGTATGGAAAGTCAATTCATAAGAAGAAGAAGAAGAGTCCACTGGGGCAGTTGTAATTAAGTTTCTAACTTAGCCCCATGGACATGCTGAGTTTATAGTATCATAAATATTGACTTTATTTTACAGACTCATTTGGACTGGTTTTCATGTTTTATTGTGGAGGCAGTATACAGCAGTATAAAGGGGGGGGTGTTTGGAGTTTGGAGTATGGATATATAATGCTTAAGCTTAAGAATGACCCTGTGGAGTTTTTTTGTAAATTTCTCTCTTGACTCAACGAAAGCATATTTGCAAAAGAGGATACTGGTTGTCCACAGGGAGCACACACAGTCCAGCAGGGCTGTTTTTTTCTTCAGTTTTTATAAAGTGACAAAGTGGCTATATAAAATGTTAATATAGTGGTGCTTCAACTTTCAACATTCATCTACATATTGGATAGAAATATTACATTAGCATGTATCACATATCCATAATTATGTATCTGCCGATTTCATCCAATATTTTTTTTTTATCTGAAGTTTTCTTGTGAAGTATTTTTCACAGTTTTTCATCATTTTTTAACCAATTTTTCTTCTTCTGGCGGTGCAGTCTGGCAGTATGAAGCCCCCACCCACCCCCACAAAAAAAAGCCCTGCACAGTAGTACCGACACTCACTGGAAAACATTGTTCACTCCTACTTAGCTTGTGACTCAGATTGTTCTCAAAAACTGAATACTTTTGTTTCGATTCGGAATCTAACTTAGTTTTGTTTTCAGTTCTCCGTGGATTTGCTTGAATTCTTGTATCTTGTTTTCAGCAAATGGAATGTCAGTTTTCATTTGTGTCTAAACTTTGAAATGGCCATATTCATTAAAATGAGACAAAATGGTCATTTTGAGACTTCAACCCTAAAACAATTATAGTAATTTTATCCTCAAATCGAAGATAAAATAAGAGTGCAACCTTTGGGCAATCAAAGGTTTATATATATATATATATATATATATATGAAAGTCTCAAATTACCAAATAATCTTAAAATTGAATAGTTATAACGATTTATTTTGGAGTCGAAGATAAAATTGAGACTACATTTTGTCTTCTATTAACAAATATGGTCAAACAAATATGTGAATATGAATTTGTGAACGTAGAACAAACTCTTACTGTGATTGAACCATTTCCAAGAAGATTTGGAGTCTTTGCTCTCTCAAATTTGTGTATCCTAAGCTTTCCTTGTCAAAAGAAATGTCAAAATTAATGATCATAAGAAATTATTTCCATTGAAAATTGAAACTTCACATATGAAGTAGGGTAATTGCATCAAAGTCAAATACATCTTGGGAGAGTTATGCAATTATGAGAGGAAAAAATATAAGGTGGGATTTAATGTTTCAAAGGAAGTAAATCAAAAATGCTTAAATAAACAAGGTCTTCAAGGTTAGTTTTAATATTAAGAAAATTAAGAAGATTTTTGAACTTGGTAGTAAACATATTAATTTTCATGAATCCACGCACTACTTTAACCCCCTTCAAAATCATGTTTAGAATCCAAGGAATTTCAACCTTTTGTAAGGAGTAGTAATGTGCCTTGTGCCATTGTCACAGTCAAAATAAAAGTAAAAATCAATTTTTTAATTCCTAAAAATTTCAAAAATCAATAACTTTCACACTATGAGTTGGAACCCCACAAAACAGAGACCATGCACCCCTCCTCACTGAGAGCTTTCCGATGGTACCAAGAATGCAACTAGGGGACATATAGTATGGGGGATCTCAACATAACAAACAAACAAACTTAACTATAGGATCTTTCCAAAGATAATTGAAGAGAAAAATTACTCCAACCTCTTTTAACCCCTAAAATATCGTAGTGTTTTGAAGCTCAAAATTGCTTTAAAATATTCCTATCCAAAGCAAGGCTAAAATCTTCATCTATGTTTATCTTTTATGAAGTTCAATTGTACAATCCAATAATTAATTCCTAAAGTCCCAAGGCCATTTTGTGTCAAAAATCACTTAAAACTGCCATTTTTGTTGCATTCATCCAAAAAAAAAATTTAATGTTTTTTAGAATGTAACCATACAATCTTGCACTTTGATTGTCTCAAATGATGTAGTAAAAATTTCATGAAGTTTGACCATACATATAAAATAGACATTAGCATTCAAAGTTGGAATTTTTTTAAATGATGATTTGCAATTTCAAATAACTTTGACCACCATTTGTAGAAAAAATTTGCACTACAAAATTTGAATTTAAGACTTTTTATATTGAAGAATTGAGTTGAAAGTCTAGGAGTTTTTTAAAAACATATCCTTAATAAAAAAAACCAATTGATTCATTCTTTAAAAAATTGTTAAGTAGAAATCGGTTCAATCATACTACTAAAATCATAAGTCCCTCTGTAATATCACAAATGCTACCATTAATACTAGGGGCTCGTGCTTGCTATGCTACGCATTCATTGTATCACATATTAGTAAAATTTTGATATATTTGAATAGAATGCATGATAATGATTTCAATAAGTCTTTAAAATAATTATTTTAAATATTTTGTAAAAATATTTTCAGTCATGCATACATAGAAATTGTATTTTCACACAATGTGATATTACAAAAATAGAGTAGTAGTTTGCAATCACTTCTATAACATCACTTTTTACAAAGGGTGATAGTATAGAAATAATATAGTTGCTGCAATTAAGGTGATTTAAAAGAGGATCAATAGGATGATATTATAGAGGTACAAATCCATTGCTTCTCTTGGCTCTACACTTCTTTGCACTTCTATGATTTTGTGCTTTTGTGAGCTTTGAGCTTTCATGATTTCAATTTTCTATTGCTACTACCAAATGATTTTGAGAAATGTATTCAATTGAAGTGATTTTGGATTCTACAACAATTAAGTTGTTCACAAAGTTTTTAAGATTTATGAATTTTTCTTTTCAATTCTTCAATTTGGGTTGCCATTGTTTGTAACAATTGAGTCAAATTTTGAATGCATTTTAATGTATGTGTATCTTTTATAGTATTTACCATTACATATGTTTCATTCATCACTCAATAAATTTCTATTGTACATTTCAATATATACTTACTTATAAAAAAAAATTATACATAGATTTTAGTCATTTTTATTTGAAGATTTATTAAAAATTTTATTCTACATTCTACCTAATACATAAAAATTCTTATTAAATTCTAATGATGAATGCGTAGCATAGCAAGCGCCAACCGCTAGTATTGAATAAAAAAACTAAATTTTTTTATAGCTACAACTCTCTCTAAGATGGAATTGAAACACAATAATTCCAATTGTGAGATTGTTTCAACAATTTTTTCTGAAAAATAGTAAAATTTGCATTAAAAAATGAATCTTATAAGTTAATTTTTCAAAATGATGCTTACATTGCCCCAAAACAAGATTGTTTATAATTTTCTCATCACTAGTCCAAATAGAATGAATCAAAGCTTCACATGTAAACAAAAACATATAATTATTTTGGCTTTTAAAAAAAAATTGTATTATTTGCCAACACTTGGGTTTCAACTTATTGTACTATAACTTTTGCTCCCAGGCACCAATTGAAAATACATCACATTTTTCAAAAGCTATAATATTTTTCTAGCTTTACAAAAAGTTTAAAAAATTTATGATGAATATTGAGACCATACAAGCCTATCCAAAGTCCCATTTCATCCCATGTAGGGTCAATGGGACTTTAAGGGTTAATTTGCTCAAGTACATTCTCCCTAAATTTTAGAGTAAAATTCCCACCAAGTGTAGGCTCAATATGGGTGAAATCACATTGAATGAATCCAAAAATTAATGCCATATTTAACTACTTTTGGACTTTGCAAAGTCCAAAATTGGTAAAGGGACATCTAAGATAGTTGTAGATTTTGATTTCTATAGATTTTAGGAATCTAGATATGATATAGATTTTGGACTAGGTGGTTTGAAAAATGTACAACAAGTTTAGATTTTAGATATCTATGACAATCGGAGATCTCTCGTTGGACAAAGTCCAAAATTCCTTGAAAAGTCCAAAAGTAGTTAAATATGACATATAAGTCAAACAATGTTAATTTGCACTTTAATATTTTATCTATGATTGTCTAAACTTAATTTACTAACTTTAGTTAATTTAGCCTTTTTCTACTAGTATTTCACTATAGATTAAAATAAACAATTTCTTGCATCAAAAACATAATTCCTTTACTAAAGTTCTAATGGAAGTTTGAATATTAACTTATTAGTTTTTCCTATAGTAGAATAAGTGCCTATTACATAATGAATATGAATGTGATTGATTCTAAGAGAATTATTTAATTACATAATCATATAATGGAGTAAGAAAGGATTTTTCAACAATAATATATATGCTTTCACATAATGATTTCATTATTATTGTAACTATAACTATAATATAATTATTTACAACAAAGAATGCATATACACTAATTTCACTAAAAAATATAGAGCTCCATTATAAAAAAATAACATGCCAACTAATAAAACCTTCAGTGAATGATTTTGGATCTTTTTGAAGGCACTTCAAACATATAGCTTAAAACACTTTAAAGTTTCTTCAAGTCTTGACTTTGAAAATTCACAAAAAATATAAAAATTCTCCAAAAATATTTTTTATTTTTAAAAATTTATTGGTACCCTTTGTCTACAAGTAAAAAATAATCTTTGACTGTAATTTTGACTCTATCTATACACATCACCTTAAGTGTGTGGCATTAGATCTTTCTACCTTAATCCTTAAGCAATAGGTTAAGTCCCTCAAGCTTGATTTTGAGAGAATTGTTGACAAGAAGTGGTCTTTTGTATTTTCTTAAATGTTTCAATCGAGGTTTCAACCTACTAGATTCACTTCAATAGTGAATATGGCTTATCAAGCACCACACTTAATTAGGCTACAAAGTCAAACCACTATTCACTATTCACTTTTGCATGCCTTGACCACACAAACTTTGGACAAGCAATGACCTTTAGCCTACTTCTAAAGATATATGATATAGAAGGTCAACTATCTTGAGGTACTTTTAAAATTTTCATTTTCCAATCTTTGCCATGGATGTAGGATGTAGGATGAGTCATAATATCATGTGACTTCATTAATATGAAGTAACTACACACAAGTGTTAGAAGATGAAATAGCTTATCTTATATATAAATGGATGAAATATTGTCACTTGACTTTTCAATTTTAATTAACTTACACTACATCAAATGCTTGTAGTGGGTTACATTTCACTTCATATTTTTTTACTACTACAAATGAAGTTAAAGCTAGTGAACTTCACTCAAACTTCATTCAATTTTTTTTATAATGTTTTATATTTTAAGGTAGAAGTACCTTATTCCATCTCTACATCTAATTCCATACTTGTAAAATAGTTGCATTCATTTGAAGCTATTTAGGAGCTACGAAGTCTCTTATTACTTTTAGATAATGTCATGAGAACATGCACTCTTCCAAATTCATGTGCTAAATGGAATGGAATTAGATGTACACAAAGAATGAGATGCTTTTAGTTTAGTTTTAGTTGAAATACTGTTACTTACACATTATAAGTTGACCAAGTCCCTCCCATTTTCCATTCATCTAGTTGCCATAGTAAGTGTGATACTTCACTTCATCTTTTGACTTCCAATCGCAGTAAATTTGTTTGCCAATGCCATGGTGTTTGCATTGCTTGCATTGTCATTCATAATATGATCCGTTTTCCTACCATTAATATCCAAAACTCACATTTTTGCAATTTTCTAGAGCCAAGATTATTATATTCATTAAAATTATAGAAAATTATTTGAATGAGCCAAAATCCTATTCAAATTTTTGAAATTAATCCTTAAACTTCATAGGTATTTAATATAAATTTAGAAATTAATCTAAGGTTTTTGGTGTAACAATTAAGGGTTAAGGGTGACTAAGCCTAATTGCAACCTTATTACAAAAGTAATTCCTTCAAAAAAATCCTTAACTTGTGTAGCTTCTAATTGTAAGAACTAGAATCAATTTTGATACAACAAAAATCAAATCCTTGAAAATTTATATTTTATTTATATGATGTACAAAAACAAATTTAAGAAAAAACTAAAACCTTCCTCCAAGTAAGGCCTAATAAAATCTAAGAACCAAGGTATGCAAGAGCTTGGATGGGTATTGAAGTGCCATGAATTGAAAACTTAAGCTCTAAATAAAAAATAGATGTAAATATGAAGGGTTTTTTTTAGTTTAACTACTTAAAACTATTGCATCTCTTCAAAACTCAACCTTTGTTTTGCCTCCCAATTCTTCCATCTTTATAAATAAGTTATAGACATCCAAAATTGATTGAATGCATATGTAATCAGTTAATCAATATTGAATGTATTGTCCAACAAGAAATTGAAGATTTTTCAATTCAGTTTTCAAAAACTTGATAGATTCTTAGAAAAGAGACATTCTAAGAGATAGAAATATCCAATTCTATCATCTTCTCCATTAATGTCATATAAAGGATCTTTTGATTTGTTACCAATGTAACCTAAAATAATCATGCTTGCAAATGTCTTCAACTCTACATATGGTACACATGACACACATGGTTGTAAAGTAATTAAGCTTCTATTGAATGGTTTTCAATTTTTTTGAAGACAATTCAAGGATGCATTTATACATGATGCTTTAATTATTTAAAGGCATCTTCAAGTCCTAACTTATGAATTTTCTAATTTTTTTTCATATATATTAATATGGTTTTTACTTTTTTGATGGTAAAAATTGACCTCAAATTATAATATTGACTTCATGTACCGACATGCAAATCAACTCAAAATAAAACCTTTAGGACAATCCATCTAAGTTGTAATGACTTGTAATAAATGATTTTATGACTTTAATACAAGAGAGTAGTATAGTTTCAATACACTATTGAAGATCCAAGATCATAGGCTTAGAATCTTTCATGTAAATCAAAGAAGGCCACTTCATTTTTTGAAAAAGATATTTGGAGTTTCTTCAAGTTATAAGAACAAAGATTATAATGGGTGTTGAATAGTTAGAAGACGTTTTATTTATAGAAACTCTTAGATAAAAATCACCACTAGGATTCTAAAGATGGTCTAACATACCCTTGGCAAATTACCTCTCCAATCCCCACAACACTTGCAAACAAGTTACTAGGATGATGTCCCCTCCTTCATCCATAATGTTCCATGTTTGTCACACTTGCTATGCTTCCACTCACCTTCATAAATGCTACCATTGTGGTATGTGGGGCGCAAATTGAGGTGTCATTCACCCACACAATGGTTCCCTGATGTCCAATACATACCTCAGTGGTAGCCTTCCTTATTAGCCATGCAATCTAGAAAGTGTGTGTATGGCTCTAACTTGTAATTGTGTACTTCTTGTCAACGTTCTACTAGATCTTTGGAGTCTACTGTTGGGTTGTCATTCACTTTGCCTGTGCTTATCTTTGGACTTGCATCCATATTCATCAATTGGATGAGCTCTTGTATTTTTTTACAACTTTCAAGACATTCAAAGTTCATATTCTTGATGATGAACAAAGCGCTTCAAGGTGACGACTTATCCAAGTAGTTCTTTATTCATTCAAAGTCATGCTTGAATCTTTTAGATTTCCACTTTTTAATCAATCAATTGATGAAATTGAAGTAAGGATGAAAGCAAAATAATCAAAAAAAATTTAAAAACATTGGAAACTATAGAGTTAGGGTTAGTAAGCTAAATCTTGCATTTCAATCTTGTTTTTTAAATTGTGACATAGATTCTTATCTAAAATGCAAATCCTTTAAACATCCAATTAATGTAAGCCTAGGGACAATTTTAAGTATATAATACTTTAAAACTTTACATCCAATTTATGCTATGTTCAAAAAATGCAAATTAAGAGAATCTAGAAATTTCTTTCAATTGCTAGGATATTTAATTTAATAATATTGAAGAGCAAATCATTTAATAGTAGGATTGTAACTAGTACACTCAAGTGTTTGTTTAAATGAATTTAGATTTAGTCACCTTAATTTTTGAACAAGTAGATAAATGTGAAACAATATGAGTTTAATTTGTTTGTACAAATAGCTCAAAATTTAAAGTTTATCTAGGAAGTCAAACCCTCGATCGCTAGTCATTCTTGTTATAGTTGGTATCAACTACCAAGTAGCTAGACACTTCTCAATTCTCACCATGTCATATCCACAAGCTCCACAAATACAAATGCCAAACACTTAATCAATATATATTATAAATGATTTTTTTTCCATTTTCTCTAATATTCTCAGCATCCTTTCATTGCATATTGTTTTTTCATTATTGATTATTAGGAACTTGAATTATAGATCTAGATGTTTTTCTCTTTAACTAATGCTTAGGACTTTCCTTGTAGTATTACTTCACAAAAAGCTAATTACATGAAGATGGTCTATTTTTTATAATTTGAGAATTAATGTTGATTTGTTCTATCCAATTGTAGATTTAGTATAGCAAATTAGTGTTAACTTAGGCAATACATCTTCATAGCTATCATCTTTGCAGCCATGCAATTCTATATAATTATCTCCCAATTTAGTAAGATGGAGTGTATGTCTCTTAGTATACCAATAGATACAACAATGCATGAACGGTTAGCTAGAGCTCTTGTATAACTGTAAAACTCTTCGTATACTCAAAGTATAGCAAAGGTTTCTTGAAATTTTATGGTTGGATTTGATGCAACTTGTTTATTGAAGGCTAATTGAGTTTGACTATTTGAGTGGTCATTGACTTGTAATGAATACAAAATTTGTAGAACTTGAAGGAATTAAGAAAATAGTGGCAACAACAACAACAATAATTAAGTGATGATATTGCTTGCCTACTAATCAATCAAGATGCCAAGGCTTAGGGAGGCAAAGATTCCATTTGGACGCCAAGTGTTTCTTATGTTGTTGAAAATTATGAATGCTAGCATTATTGTAAGTTGATTGAATTGTTGTTAGTGTTTGTATTGCATTGATAGATTTATATATATAAAGTTTAATGAATATAGTTTTTAGTGATTTTGGGGCATCATTGATAGAGAGGGGTGCAATGCAAAGATATCAATTTAAAAGTTGAATCAAAAGGAGACATCTTCATTCACTTCATTGTTGTTGGTAAAACTTATAGATGTTGTCATTGTGAGTTGATTGAAATTATTGTTTGTGTTGGTAGTCAATGGATGAATTGTAATAGGGTTTAATAGAAATTTACTTTATTCAAGGTATTTGGATATTGATTATGGGTTGGTATTTGAATGGAGAGATGGCTTCCACTTAGGTCAACAAAGAAAGGACTCCTTGTTTACTTCATTGGAAATGTTAGAAGGTTATTTGCTAAGTATAATTCTAATAATGACATTGATATACACCTTAAAAGTAGATACAATTGTACAAACAAGTGATTAGAGGAAGGTTCCTTTATGAACTATTGAGAGATGTTTCTTAGTTCACGAATTACATCATGTTAATCTTGCATAACAATGATTTATGACCTTATGATATTGTCTAAAATACTTGAAATGATGCAAGTTATGTATTTTACCAAAAAATACACCATGTTCTTTACTTGCTCACCTTCAACTTGCCTAGAAATGGCAATGCAATCCAATTCATAGAGGGATTACAATTTAATTTGACATGATTGAAATAAAGGTCCAATTAAGAATCCATTCCTTGAAATGGAGAATATCTGAAAGAAATATGTTTGTGGGGTGCCCATGCAGTTGTTTGGTGCCTTGACTGTGGTTTTATCATTTGAAATCAATCCCACTCCCACATTCTCCCCTGGATGGTATGCCTCTATGTCTTCATATATTATAGATTATGAATCATGTTCTTTCAATTCAAATAAAATTGATATTCACCACATTTTGTATGTTGTAAACCAAATAAATTTTGATTATTAGCACTTCATATGTCTCAAAAAAAATTATAATTTTCACAAATGTACAATTCAAATTACACTATGTAATTTAGTTATTCAAACACCAATTGTTTGAATACAATAAGATTGCAAGACAATAGGAATTAATTGCCTTTTGTTCCTCAAGCTTATCATTACTCATATGGAAAATAACAATTTGGTGCACTTACCAACTTTTGTGATTTCTACCATTCAATACTATAAACAAAAGGTTGTTTGAAGTTGTTCCCCTTTGTTTTTACCTTCAAGACACTAAAAGATTCCCATGTTTTTAAAATGCATTTTTTGTAACATCTAACTATTTTTATATTATGTTTGATGTTACAACTAATGTCTTGATTTTATCTTTGATGTCATTGTTTGCATAAAAAAACAAGTGAATATCACAAAAATGTGTTTAGAAATACATTAATTTCTAGTAGTAGGTTTTTCAATATTGCAAACAAAGGAAAACCTTTTGCAGGAATTGAACTATCATGTCATTGTCTTAACCCTTAGATGTCGTAGCTAGCCACTTGGACCAACTTCTAGTGCATTTTCAGGTATTGTGATGAAATAAAACTAAAATCAACATACTATCTAACATATGATTACTCCAAAATAGAACATTTCCATATCAACATGCAAAGTTTATAGTAACAAATCACTCATTATTTGAAAATTCTTCTTAAACTTTTACCTTTTTTAACTATGGAGAATGTTTTAGGTTGTTGATCTTCTTAGGTGCAACAACAATGCTTGGTGGGTTTACGGGCTTTGGAGGCACGACTTTGCCATGTTGCTACAAGAGTCATTTGATTCTCATGAGCATCGTCATTTTCAGCACGATTATTTTTTGCCTTGTCATGTTTGGCCAAGTAATCAATAACCTTACTTTCTTCAAGTTAAATAGGAAGAATGATCTTTTCAAATTAAAAGAGATCCTTCTACAACTAGTCAATAATATTATGAGTCATAACCCATGGATGTTGCAGAGGGCAAAAGTAGTAGCAAGCTTCCAAAGCACACGGTTTCCAGAAGCCACTGTAAGCGACATAAAATTCAATATGCTCAAACTTGAAAAAACAATTCTCAATTTTTTTTTTCAATTCCATGTCATGTCTTTGCCAATTACATATAAATTTTTTAGGCAACTCTATGGTGATTAGCGTTTCGAGTGAAATTAATTAACAACTTCAAAATTCAATTGAGGATTTTCAAAGAATTGGTGATGTGGATGGCAGGTGGACCACTACATAGCTCAGCTTTCATGGGCTTATGTTTTTGTCATAATTGTTGAGGTGTACATCTTAACATTTTTATATATAAATTTGGTTGGATAGAAAGATTCTTTTTTTTACATGAATTTCTTTGATAGAAAAAATGGTTTTTTTAAAATTTAATTTTAATTCTCAATTTTATAAAGAAAAATGAAATCAAGATTAGAGACAATATTTTGTCCACATGAAAATGAATAGAATTAGTAAGTTACCACATCATATTAGTGTTTGTTTTTCCTGGCGAGTTGGTGCAAAATTGCACCAAATTTTCTGGCCTAGTACCACACCTATAGAACCCCCCCATGAAAACTCCCCTGTAAATCAACAAAAAACTTCAAATTTAAAAAAACTCTTAAATGAAAATAGAATTATAGATATGTGATATCTGCTAATGTGATGTTTTCTATTCATTATGTGAATGAATGTTGAAATTTAGAGCACCACTATTACATTTAATATCATCACTATGGCACTTTACAGAAAATGAAAAAAAACAAACCTTGATTATATGTGATGAAAGCGATGCATTACTCAATTACATGGAAGAAAATTTATGTGGTTTCAAGAAGGAAAATTTCTTGATTGTCTTTTGGTATATTGTACGTGTGAAAATTAATTAATTTCAATTAATTTCTTTAATGAAAATTAATAGAGTTCTTTTTATCCATGTCTAAATGGATTACTCTCCATCTCTCTATTGCTAAATTTGAGATGGGTAGCAATTGCAAGAACTCACCCTTCCTATTGTAGATGGCAACCAAAAAATAAGACTCAAAAAGCCTACACCATAGAGAGTATGTATGGACAAGCACTTGTCTCCTTCACTTCGGTATTCCTAAATCTTTCAATTGTAGTGGGTATTTCGAATAGACTTCACTAATTCACAATTTTTTCTATATTGCCTGGACAGGGTGTGGCACTGGTGGCCAGGGTATTCTACCAGCGCATTGCTAACCAAGCACAGTTTGAGACTCTGTCACAGACACAGGACTTTCGTAACGTGGCTTTGGGGCAGATGTGCCAGGATCTGTAAGCTAAAATCACCCACTAAAACTTGGAAGATTAATTTTTTTCACTAGAAGCTCACCAAGATTGATTCATGGGTCTCGGTCCCTTGTTTGCAGTGGGGGACGGAGTAATAGAGTTGACCAAACAAAAGCTGCAACTCTGGACTCTAGAATTAAGGACAAGTACGACAAGTAAGTGTACATCAAAAGGGTTTTACACCACTAGATACTGGGCGTTTGAGTTTTCCATATAACATCCTCTAGTCATCTCATTAATAAGGATCTCTGAAGAGAAGTAGCGTGTTACAACAGATGGAGCCATCAAGACTTAGGATGATCCTAAGCAGGACCTGTGGCCTGCTGTAAAAGCAATGGGAGTCCAGTAAGCTACATGAATAGACACGTACAATATCCATGGTTAATGGAGATAAATTGACAAGTTTGAATATACAAATGAAAAGGTGCAGCAGTTCTGCAAGGCAGCAATAATCCAGTCGACATCAGGTCATGACGATCTGAATAGCCAAGGTAAATCAAAGATTGAGCTCAACATGAGTTGATTGCTCTTCAGCATTGACAGCAATCAGAAGACCTGATTTGCTGTAGCCATTGGTACTGTGATCATCATATACTTCCAATCGAAGTCAAAGCCCCTCTAACTGCCGTGTGTACGATCACCTCAGCAAAGTAGGCCACTCCTGCCTATGACTCGTTCATATAGGTTATGAACAACGAATGTCAAGGTCTTACCTTCTCTTTCACGAGGGCTCGTAGCTTCCGTAAGCTCAGGTCTTCCGGTCGAACTAGTCCGGTGGCTGTTCTAATAGTTCCAAGTGCACTTTCCACACTAGCGTGATCTGACACGTTCTTTGAGCGATCTTTCAGGACTTCAAACTTCTTTCCCTGTAGCACACACAGACAAAAAAACAAACGGGTCACTACATTTAGATGAGTACAATAGATGAGTACACGGAGCTATAGATGAGTACACGGAGCTATAGCTGAGTACACGGAGCTATAGCTGAGTACACAAACAGTTTTGTTTGGGAAATTGACTTCACACAATGATGACATCAAATAGGTGCATACTACACAAGCAATGTAGCGAATGGAATCACACACCACATATCGAACAGGGCCGTTAAGAATACCTTTCTCTTTTCTTTGCCAACACCCAACTTCCTTGATTTCCTGTCTCCCAAGCTTTTCTCGCCCTGGTTCTCCTTGTCCGATACCTCAGATGAAGCTCTGGATTCACCTGAGAAGCGAGTCGTCTTGATACTTGGAGCCTCTCCCTTGGAGACGATATCTGCGTCCTCACAGACAACTAATCCCTCCGCTGAACCTGAGGTAGCTTTTGGCGTAAGTCTTGCCTTCTTTGCAGTTGGTAAATCCTTGTCCACCACCGCTGCCTGTGCAAGGTCCCAGGAAGAAGCCATGTAAACAAAGATACACGATAAGGAATGCAATGGATACTGAATTCACGGTAGTAGATTACCCTGGTGAAAGAAGATTCTGGGGATTGATAATAAATGACTCTAAAAAATGTCAATTATCTTCTTGAAAGACTATGATTATTGCTCACAACATACCAGCTTAGCAACCGGCGTCTTCAATACCGCGGCTGGAGCAGCGTTTTCCACGACTGACGGGAACTTGGGTTCCCAATAGCTTTCGCTTATCCTATTAACATCTGCCCTCAAAGCCGCTAATTTCTCCAGCATTGCAGTTGCCTTGGCGAGAGTGGCATCGATGTTGCTCTGAACTTCCGTTTCAGACCTTGCGAGGGTAGATTCGGTGCAGTCCTGAATCTTTGTCAATTGAGTTACGGGAATATTGAAGGTACTAGAGCCTGACATCACCTGCTTCGATCCTGAAGCGATCACCAGCTCTGCTGGTAGAGAAGAATTGGTCTTATTCTTTTCAGCAAAACTTTCATGGGATTTCCGAACTTCAGTAGATAGGGGTGTAGGGCATGTGCGAAATTTTTGGCCTCCATCAAGAACTAGGGTTGAGCTCAAGTATGTCGCCTCAGTTTCAAAAATCTTGTCAACCATAAAACCCTCAACCGTATCGACTGTGCGACTGCCCGGTTGTTGTTGGATGTCTTCTCCCTGAATGACCAGGGGCACAACAGTACTGGGAGACATGGTAGCGGGCTCCTGCCCAGGTGTCGGAAGCGAGTGGTCTTGCGAATCATTCAAAAAACTCCCCGGAGATTGAGCATCACTGACAACAGGTAGTCCAATCCCCTTCTCACTCCGACTTACTGCAGGATCGACGCAGGCCATGTCATTTAGAAGGGGACTAAGGTTACGACCTTGCTGCAGACGGTTCTGGACGTGTTCGGCAAATTCGTCCACCTTACTATTAGATCCATCACTCGCATCCTCACGAATACTAGAGAGAACTGTATGATCTAGTCCCAGTGGCGTGTTGCTATAGTCTAGGACTTCAGGTGAAGAAATGAATGGAGAGTTAGAAATCCCAAGCTCTGATGCTTCCGAGTCGATCGCAGTAGATGTTCCAGCTCTCTGATTATCAGCTTCACTCTTAAAACCAAATAGTTCCTTATGCAGAGCCATATCCCGGAATTCAAATCCTACTTGTACCAAGTTCTCCGAAGCCACTTCTATTTGTTCCGCCTCTCTAGGTGCAGCAGCATCATCTTGCTCCTGATCCACGGGACTGTTTCTTCGAACACCGAGGAGCTCCCTGTGGAGAGGTGTATTCTTGAATTCGATTTCAGCGTAAGAGACCTCAATAGTCTCCGTCTCAGGTTCCATCTGGTCCCCTTGATCTGATGCAGGATTCGTATGTTTTGGTCCCTTTGTTTCACTGTTCTTAAGTTCAACCTCGTCGGCGAAGGCCACTCTTTTGCCACGAGAAACACGAGAAAGAGGAAGCGTCTTCGTTTCGTCATCTTGCGGTGACGTCCTGCTGGCACCAAGCCTAGACTTCATCTTCTTGGCAGTTCTTCCAGTTGTGGTCAGCTGGATGACTTCAGAGGCCTGGGGTTCTGACCTTCTGGGTGTTGAAAGCAAATCAGAGAATGAAACAGGTGGAAGAGCATCCCCGCCTCTTCTAGTAACAACCGCTGCTATCTCAGCTGTTCTCTTCCTTGGAGTAGGTGCTCGAGGTTTTGGACTATTCACGGATGTTCCATCATGAAGAGCTGCAGCTGCAGCTGCAGAGCAGGAAAAAAAAAATCTTCAGAAAAGAACACACGTAATGGATGTGAATTCGACATCGCTTACACTGAACGCTCGTTTAATTAAAGCTAAAAAAAAATGAATCCAAACTTGAAAAGAGATACCTCGAGTGAAAACAGGGGCAGCAGAGACGACTCTCTCCTCGTGTACGGGCTGCATCGACCTTTCCGTTCTCTTAATTCCGCGTTTCAAGGGCGTTGTATTGGGCTTGGGAAACGAAGAGTCCTCCATGTCAACCACTGAAGTTGGCTTCGCAGGAGAGACCTTCCTCTTGCCGGTCAGTAACAAAGACGCCAAGGAAGTCTCGGGCAATGCAGTCTTTCGTTCCAGTTTCAGCTTCATTGGTGTAGTTTTTGAAACCCCAAGAGAACTTGAACCAGCCCATGCTTTGGCTTTTGCATTTTCTGCCTGCTTGTTTGTAATTAACAAGAAATATATCAACCATTTTCAGCGTTAACTTCGAAACAGGTTTTGAGGAGATAGATTCAAGGTTATTATGCCTGCTTGTTTGTATTAATCAGAAATACACCAACCATTAAGCAGAAACTTTGTCTTCCAAATTTGACACAGTTTATTTTAAAATCAAACTCAAGTGCAGCTTCTCTCAATTTGAAGCTCTTCAGAGTTGCGTACCAAGTTAGAATGTACAGAATCGACTACTGCTATTCTTATAGAACACAACGCTCATCCCCACTTCACATGCTCTTGAGTGTTCCTGCTATGCAAGCAACCTCAAGACCACTCGAAGCGCTACATTCTCGCATTGTCATTCCTCGATACTTAATACGTTCTCGACAATTCAAGGAGATAAGAAAATTTTAAAAATTACAAATTACAGAAAATTAACGAAGCTTCAGGGCACAAACATACAGGGATATAAGCGGAGAGAGCGTCCGCCATTTTCACATTCGTCTTGTTCGCAGGGATTCCATGCTGCTTGCATAGAGCTTGAAGCTCACGCCGAGGCAAGCTGTACAAGCGCAGCGACGCCGCGTTTTTCGTGCCCCGAAACGACATGATCGCCTCTCAAAACCCTAGAGGGTAACTCAAAGACAACAAAATTCTCTCTCTAGAACTATCGCTCAAATTCTCACCGCTAATCTTCCTCTAGCACCGATCCTAAGCGCAAGCTGCTCGATCACATCCGTCCCAAGTTAGAACACACCACACCACATTCGCATTTCCAAGGAAGAAGCTGCAATCGGTGACCTAAAACGACCAACATCTCTACAAAGCTCAGGGAAAAAAAAAGACTCTCTCGTGGCTGCTCTGCTATACGGACGATTTCGGTGATGAGAGCGAGGAAACAAAGAAACGGCGGAGAGGATCACCGCTGTAGGTTGTGAGCGCGGGAGCGGTAACCGAGGAGGCGGAGCCAGTTTGAATTTGGATGAACGTTAGGCGGGATGAGAGGTGGATGACTGAAGTAACCGTTGAAATTGGATGAAATCTCTAAGTAGCCGTTGCGAGTTGCGCCTCGTGCTGACGAGCACCAATAACTGCACACCATTTGGAGTCCGCCCCAGATGCGATGCAGAAACCACAGTGCACTTTAACACTTGTCCTGGGAACCCTAATCTACTGTCCGGAGGTCTTACCGGTACGCTTGCAAGGGGCTCTTCAATGTCGATGACCTTGGTTTCTGGAGGCTGCGGAGCTCCAGTATCTTCCTGAAACAACCTTGCAAGCAGGATGGTAACCCCCTCAAAAAACAATCTAGTGTTCTCCGCAACAGATCCCCGCTTCGGGATTGCACGTGCACAAATGCCGAGGATTTCAACGCTGCTAAGCTCCACCAACTGGGAATCAGTTCTCGATGCGATTTCCTGCGAGGCTCCAATGCAGCTCCCACAGGAATTAAAGTTAGAAACGAATCCCACAATTAAAAGCTAGAAAACAAGAAGAAGAAGATAGTGATGAAATCTTTTACCCTTTGGTCGGGAATATTCCTCTCATACTCGTTGAGATGGTGAATGTGACCCCGGTGAAAAACCAGAAGAGCTTTCCTTGCGAAAGCTCTTCCGCAACCGTCAATGCGGCACACCCATTTCAAGCCTTCATCCCGGGACCAGTGCGGGTTACTTTGGTCCAGATTTTCCCTTAAAGTGGCGGGCTGCCGTGACCGTGCCATCGCATCGAGTGTTTGTTTATGAGCAGTATAAAATCTTCGCATGTATGCACTTGAAGCGTCAAGTCCCTAATATTCCTGCAACTGCTCCCCAGATGCCCTGCACAATGACAAGCATTTTGTCATGAAACGTAAGAAATCTAGGAGTACATAATGCACTGTTTTTTCAAATCTCATAAATCAATCCTACCAGTCTACCACCTGTGATCACAGTGTCGTTGCTCACATGGTAAGGCTAAGGCTGATAAGGCAAGCGCACAATTTCCACTACATGATAAAGAAAACACTATTGACAGCTTAATTGCCCAAGGTCATCAACAATCACCTGGCAATGGAAAAGATCAGTCAAGAGTTGGAAATCTTCCAATCCAGTAGCTATAATTCTCCAAACAAACCCTCCTTCCATTACGACGCATAAAACCTCGATCTCTAAATCCCCTGAAGACTAACAACAATATACCACCAATTCCTGCATACAAGTGTAGAACCCTAAAATTTTAGGCTTCTACACAACCAGAACATGTTGCACTTGAGATAGTCTCCCATCAATGTGAAACCTAATTTTTACGTCACCGGTGTCCATCAACAAAGATTTTTTTCGTCTACAAGTGCACAGAATTCAGATCGAAAACCCTGTGCATGGCCAAACATATGTAAGCAGAGGTTTCAGTTTGCAAAGAATCGGAGCATGGTTGCGAAGAATGGCGTTCAAGAACGGTCTCGCTCATTAGGTTTCAACTATGTCCGTTTCAACTCTGTCGCAGCTTTCTTCAATTGTATCCGAGAGGTTAGAGCTCAAGATAGACCACTGATGCTCGAAAAGAAAAGAGCCAAGCTTACAACTAGGTTGCAAGAAAGCGGATCTGAAGTATTCGATTGCAACAGTGGTGTTGCGAGAGTTCTACTCACCGTATACTTGGGCGACTTCCTCACGGACCTTCTCCTCGCACTTGTTGCAACACATGATCACCCTCATTTCGGTCCTCTGGATATATTCCACACACCACCATGCTCAAAGTCAGCAACAAAATATGCCAATTGGGCACAATACTTGAGGCACTTTCAAAACCCTTATTTAATCATCGGTGGATTAAACAACTTTGTGGCGCGCAAGCACGAATCCAAAACGACGCAGCATGCATAAGAATCAGTGAGAATGAAGAGCTTACAGGGCAATTGCCTCCATAGCCAAAAGGGGGAACTTCCCGGTTCATCCACCAGAGGTTCCGAGCCCCTAAAGAAGAGTTGTACATTGCAATTTGAGAGCATGTCAGATACTCGAAGCTCTCAAACCAGCTATAGCATCACGCCCCCACCTAGAAAATACGAAAAAAGATGCAACTCCGGGATACAAACTAACAATTCCGGAAGGTAGAGCAGGGTATAGGATGTAAACGACATGGTGTTTTATAACGTCAGTTCACGAGCTGCACATTTGTTTCTTGTAACAACATTGTTTGTCATGAATGAACTATCCGTGTAAAAAGGGATCACATTCCTTTCAGCATACCCTAGTATTTATCTGGCGAGGTCTGACTAGCGCTTGTAAGCTCCCACCTAAGTATGAGCATGAGTAACAAACCTTCATTCCTCTGTCTCAAGCGCATATACAAAGATTGTGCAACGTGATGACGAAATAGGGAAGATCGCTATGGTGACACCGGTGTTGATCTGTACGTTCCTTGAAGCATTGGCTGAAGCATCGGCTGATTTCGTAAATTCTCAAACGTTGCGTGTTTGATCTGGGAAGGCGCTCGATGTGCAACATGACGATTCTTTGATCTAAACTCGAAACGTTAGTTAGTTTCTCTTCCAAGTTGCACAGTGAAGATGCCCAATTTCTCGGCCTCGTGTCAATCCTCTCACTGATCACCACCATTCCCGAAACTCAAACTCAAACACTGGAATGTCATTTCGAATAGGGGTTACCTGCCATTTTGAATATCAAAATTGGAACAGCTTCATCTACAAAACCAGCGATAATCTCTGTTGTCATCTCCAGATCAGTGACAAACTGGTTTGTCAGAGAAGTGTGTGTGACACTCATTTATTGAAGTTGCAGTATTCATAAAAAAATCATTGTGGTGTGTGTAAAGATATTGATGTTTTGTACTAATTTCCAAGGAAGAAAAGAAATCTTGGTGATACTAATTGTGTTAGTGGAGCTAATTTTGCACCCTCATTGATACGGCAAATTAATGATGTATTTTATCTCCTAAGTGAGCCTCGTGGGGGGGGAACGTAGATTTTGTCCTTTCAAGGCAAGATGAATTCTATCTTGAATAAGAAGAATTTAGACATAAGTTAAACTTTTACTTTTGAGGAGTTTGTTTTTCTTCCCGTCTTTGCATGAATCGATTCAAAGCTTTGTACAAAAATCATAGTGACTAAGCTAGTAGTAGTTGCATCTTTGAAGAATAGGCAATACACTTTCAAAAATGCTCACCATTAGAAATCAACTAAATAAGTTTTGAGCATGGTTTCTATTATTGAATTGCAAAAGCTTTTGGGGGGTCTTATTGGTAGTCAAAAGGGAGAATCCAATATTTTGAAAATGCATTTTTTGGACACTATATGAATCGATAAACTAAAACTTTTCAAAGTATTCAAAATAGATGTATCCAAAATCAACCCTAGGCTCTCACAAATGGAAGTCATACATTTTAGGCAGGAAAATGTAAAAGTTGGTTTTAGAAACAAATCACAATTAAGTGCAATTGTATTAATCCCTAAGAGAGACAACATACATTGGATGGATTATGATTGTTTTCAAGAGAAAACTATGGGTGCTATAGAAAATGAAATAAATACATCCATGGCAAGCCCTTTGAAAAAATAATTTTTTGTTTATTTCTCAATGATGCAACTAGCATAGTCACTCAATAGGCATACTTAAAGTGAATTATGATTGTTTTTAAGGGCAAATTGTGAGAGCTACAAGAATCAAATGATATATATCCAAATTAACAAAGCAATTTTGGTTTATTCCTCAACGATGCAACAAAAGTAGCCACTCAATACTCCATGATTATTAAATGCTTTGTGATTATTAGAGGCTCCTTGATTATTAACCCTTAAATGTTTAGGTAGATGTTTGGCATCTAATGGATGATAGAGAATCTTTTAGTGTAAGATAGAAGTGCAACTATTCATCTTTGAAATTTTGTACTAGATAACAGGCTAGGCTACCAAGGTGAAATTTGCTCTGACAGTCCATTCACTTAAATTAAAAATACTAGAGGCAAATTTTGAAGTATCTTGTATATATATATCTACATATTTTTATCTGTCTATACATTGCCCAATACGTCGTTCTCTCTTTGGCGAGCTTAAGTTTAATTTTAAAATCTCTTCAGTGCAGGTTATTTGCTACAATTGTTTCACAACAGTGTTGTATAGCTATTTGTGGTTTGATATTCACAAAGAACATATATATGTATGATGTATCATACGTAGATAGTATAAAATTTGTATGTACACCACATATACTTAATATGATAGAATCACCCCTAGAATGTAGAATCTACAAGTAGGGCTAATTCTACCAAGTGGGGCTACCAAGTAGGGCTAATTCTATCAAGTGGGGCTACCAAGTAGGGCTAATTCTACTAAATAGGACTGATTTGTCATATTAAAATGCCCTTGCAAAGGAAAGAATATGCCTCTAGTATTTTTAACATGTAAAAAGGGGAGATCTTCTACAATTCTTTGACTTCCAATTAATGCTTTTGGATTTTCTTAGACCAATGATTCCCATGGTATCAAAATGGATGATTTTCACAATTACTAATTCATCATTTAAGAGTTAAACAAGCTTCTATATGAGTTCATGTAGAGATGGGAAACGAAGATCCAATGTCTAAACTCCTCTCACACCACAATTTATTGTGCCAAACAGAACTCAAAATCTACATCTCCTTCCTAAATTCTTCTCATGTCACAATTTATTGAGCAAAAAGACCCTCAAAATCTACATTCCCTTCGTAACACAAAATCTACATCTTTCCGGATTAATCACACTATGCCTTCGGGAACTAAAAGGAGGCGACCCGACGCCCGGGACTCGTGAAGCATGCCGAAGCACCTTCAACCCCACAGGCAGAATCGTTAGACCAGGCTGCGAGACTCTGGCATCAGTGCTTTGGTTTCAGGAGTAAGCCGCTGGGAAAACTCTCCTTGCAACGCCATGTACTAGGAACATGAGAGCGGTTTAGGGTTAAGGGTGCCAGCAAAATGCCCACACCCACGATTGAGCCTCCCCAACACTGGAATTGGTCCCTCAGCGATACCGGAAAGAGTGTTCACCTCCAATATAAACTGAGGCTTCAAGGACACGAAAAACATTATGGGACTTCTATCCCACATCACTTTTACTCAACTTCGCCAATCCACTTGTGATTAGACTTGAAATAGCAAGTTCGGTGAAAAGAATGGCCTGGCGTAAATCGGGGATCCCTTTCACTGTAGCCTACAAACTCGTAGTTTTTGAATGCTGAAAAGAAGTTGATCTAAAGTTGGTCTGCAGAATTGGATGATTTACAACAACCACGAACAGATGAGAAAAACGCAATAAACTAAAGAGTCACAAGGTATCACAGATACGGAAAGGAAACCGGCGAATGATTATCTTCCTCGCACAAATCTTTAAATCTCCGAAAGATAACCTTAATTTGATTTATCACAAGTATCACATTGGCGACACTAACTCGTGGCCCACCCTACTCAGCTACACAATATCAATTATTGTCCAAGCTCTGCCTTTTTCTTGGCCCACAACCTGTCGAGAGCGCTGTCAGCATCACCCTGCATCATGCACAACCAGTTTTGCAGATGAAGTCAGTAAGACTTCATCCTCCTACAACCCTGTCCTTGAGCTACACAGTAACTGGCATATGCCATACGCACCACAGCAAAAAATGCAACTACTGTGGTATACACTTGAATAGACGTCATGATTTACATCTCGGTATAGCATGAAACAAATGCTCTAAAGGATCAAGGACTAAATTATAAATGACTTTACAATAAACTCTTTCGTTATCAGTAAATTAGAGATAATACTTCAAATCAAACCTATAGCTGAAAGTAAAAGGACTTAATAGAATTAGTTGGTCCACAATAATTGCACTTTCTGGTGCAGTGGTTTCCTTTCAGCAAAGTCTGCTTTCAGACATCTTCTTTTTTGGACCAAAGACTTTATTTCTTAATGCCAAAATTTTGATGACTCAAAATATTGACACAAGGAATTAGATCGTTGCCGCTGTGGGTGCTTTCCAAAATCCAAGAAAAAGAACTTCTGTAGACATTGAGCAGAAATTCTCCAACCTCACGTTTGCAGGACCTAGACATAAACCATAACCTACCGTGGACAATGGTGATCTTTACGAGCACAGATATCGTGGCCATAACAGCAACTCAAGAAATAGACAAATTCGGAAAAGGAAATTAAGCCTTTTAAGGACCGACGATTCAAGGGTTTAAAGTGACCATTCTCATTACTCATACTGTGAAAAGTATAATTTGAACGCGCTCTATATCACTACACGCCCAATCAACGACCCTGCATGTATTGGAAAGGAATTTTATTCTTTTAAATGAACTAAAATCTTCACACGAACTCCGCAAAACTGCCAAAAAAAACACGAAGCCCCAAACGGCTTTTCGGTCCTTAAAGAATTAGGGTGTATATAATCTCCAGACAAAGCAGAGGAGAGGAGTATATGTCGGATTGCATACCTGTGCACGGACAAATCCGCACAAGGCAAATGTGGTAAACTGCCCGGTATAGACGCCATTTTCATCGACATGGCCCACGTTCAACTGAACTGAGGAAACATCCTTGGAAGTGATCAACCGGTTGGTCGAAGAACTGCACAGACAAGCAGAATGTCCAATCAATATTGACGCAAATGGAATTCTTCAGCAAATTCACAATCGTCTCTTCGACTGATTACACAAAAACTACACTAATCAACCGTGGTAATAGATTCTCATAAACGATTGCTCCAGGAACAAGATGAACAAAACAATATACATATCACAGTTGAAACTCACCGACTCTTCCCTTTATTTCCCGATAGAAGACACTTCTTCCGTATTCCAAAATTCTAGGTCTATTTGATAACAACCAAATCCCCGTACAAATAAAGAGTGTACGCAGGTGTGAGAGTGACAAAATACCACCTTAAGGGCAAAGACGACTGTCAGATACGTTCTTTCACCTAAAACCCTGACAAAGACACAAACAAAGTGCAACCGACTAAGACTAGCTACCCTGATACCTGCTTCACAATACTCCTTCCACACGAATCATCGGACGGAGCATTACAAAAATAAAAGATGTGGTGAAAACAAGTTTACCACTTCCTGGGAATGTAGAGGTCGACGTTATCTCCTTCCTCGTTCTGCATGATGACGTTAGATTAAGCAGTAAGGGAAGATGGCGACAGCGGAGGCGAGAGAGCGCTTTGCGAAGCAGCAAGAAGAAGACGCAAAAAGACCCGATTAGGGTTAGGGTTTAGGTTTTCAATGTCCCCGATCCCGAGACTTCGACGAAGTTGTTTCCCTATACGGAACGCTGGAAGGGTGTTTTTTCTTTTTTCTTTTAGCTTCCTCCTTTTTCTCCCTTTTTTGCCCATCTTTTCCTTTTTTCTTTTTCCTTCGTTTCTTATGTCTTTTTGTGACAAAGTTTCCTCCAAATTCATTTCTGCTCCACTAGGCCATCCACAATGGAACCGAAAAGTTGAATAGTATTTGTATGTATTTTCAAGGTAGGGAATTAAATTTTCAACCCTATGGGTTCAATAATCAACTCTCTACAATTCCAAGGTTGTCATTTTTTCTCACAAGCCAACATATACATGTAGAAAGCCTGGTGAGCACTCCAAGTTCCAACGTGAGCACTCCAAGTTCTAGATCTGGCATGAGCACTCCAAGTTCCGGCGTGGGCACTCCAAGTTCCGGCGTGAGCACTCCGCAAGTTCCAGCTTCTAGTGTGAGCACTCCAATAATAGTCTCCAAGAATAAGAATTCATGATAATGTGAATGTCAATGTTTTGTAGTGCTCTACAAAAGCAATATTGTCTTTAACCAAGCGCAAAGGCAACAAAATCATCCCAACATTATCATTTTAATATTGTTTAAAACACATTTGGAGGTTGAAAAGGTTGAGTTGCATTGGAATGCAACAATTGGCAAATCAATTGTCACTAGTTACATGCATGGAAAAAATGCCCTAAAAAATAGTGATGTAAGGACTAACTTTCCCCTAGTGTCAGTTGAAGATGCCCTTTGTAAAGGAAAGGACTTATAGGAACTTTTTTAGCAACACACCCATTGAAGGGACAAATCATGTTTGTTGATTCTAGAGGAAGTGTAAATGAATGTGAGTGGTCCTTCTAATAGGTGTGTCACTACCTAAAAATTCCCCACTTTCAAATCAGTTTTCATTGCTTCACATTGGTGAAGGAAAAATTGACATGTTTTCAATGCTCTTTTGAAAAACAAATAGAACAAATTATAAAGAATATGCAGTTTAGGTGATTTTTTCTTCTCTGTAATGGACGTGGTGTAATAAGTACGGGTGTAAGTGAGTAAATATTAACAAACGAGTTAATAATTGTACTTAAATTGTACTTATATTGATAGTATGTATGCAATTTATATTTTTAAGTACTCTGGAATTTTATTAATTTTAGATTAATCTTCCAAAGATGAGAAGGGAAGGGAAGAGTCACAGTCACCGATTTTGCACACACGATTCCCACAGATGCATTAGATCTTCACAAGTGAATCACTAGCAACTCAGTTACAACTGCAAGGCTCAAATTACAAAAACCTGAGACACGTAGACAGGACGAGCTCTGAAATAGAGCAATTCATCGACACTGTTAAGCTCAATTGGAGCACTTGAAAGATTGGAAGGGGCCTCCGCACAGCCTTGAGACAATGAGTAGATCTCTACATTCCAAAAAAGGGCTCCTGCAATATGAGAAGAATCATAGTTGTACTTCGAAATTAGCAGCAAATTGGATATAATTACACGAGTATGTCCAGTCGAGGCTCGAAAGGAAAGGCTGAACTGGGGCCACACTTGGGAAGATGGCCATAATCAGGGAAGTTGCTAATCCTAGTCCAAGAGTTTTCGCACCTGTTATACAACAGCACACGAGGGCACCTTGTGGATGTCACACAAATCAAGCTGGAGTCGATATGGCCCATAGCTCGCACTGCTCCCGGGTACTCTCCAAACAGAGGTGGAACTCTGGAAACAGGGGACCACTTGCTCTGATCAAACTCTAAAATAATCAAGCTGAGCACCCGAGCATTGCCACACCTTTCTTCTCTGCCAACCAAGCAGCAAAGCCGCCCCTGCGAAACAAACAATTGCGTAGGTCGCGGTTTCGTATGCGTTGGGAAGATGTTTTGAGAGGTTATGCTCCACTCCAGGCGTTCCACCGTATACGAACTCAGATAGCCATCCTTGGTGAAGCTGAAATACACTGAGCCATCGAAGAAGGTGGAGTTGTATGTAACCCAGGGCTCACAGTATCCTTCCGGGATCAAATTCTTGACTGACCAGCACTTTGTCCGTGAGTCATAAACTTCCAGGCTATCATACCCCAGCAACATGCTGTTGATGCCAATGGCGACGATCACCTTGTAAGCCCCTGTCTCTGGTTCCACAATCATCTGCGCGGACCGCTTTTTCAGCCTCTGCTTGGTTGAATAAGGAAGCTTTCTGTACGTCCTCGTAATCGGGTTGCACACAAAGAGACACTTCCAATCTTGTGTCGAGCTGTGCTGGTTCTGTAACGTATGAGCATAACAAAGCAGTCCCCCAGCAGCTGCGACACAAACCACGTTCACAGGGAGGAAATTGCAGTTCAGCTCATGCCACTCATCCAACTGGGGATTGAAAGCCGCATACCTCTGCGACTCCCCTTCAGGGAACATGAGAAACCAGTGGTTTCTGGGCGCTTGCCGTGAGTAGAGTTTAACAAATGAAGGAGTGGAAGTGATGCGCTGCCAACGCTTGCAAACGGATCTCATCATTAGAAGGTCGTGCAAAGGAAGAAACATGAACACGATCTCCAGCAAGTCATCTGAGAGGACTCTCCACCGCCCATCGCAGCTTTCCAAGCACGATTTCTTGGTTGAAAATTCGGGTTGCCTCCTGGCAACCCTTCTCCGCAGCCCGGATTTCATTTTGAACTAAATTAGGTACTACCAACTCAATGGTTTGCATACACAGCTGTCCAAACCCCTCTCATGGAATTGGGTAAAACAATGCATCAGAGATAATCTCTGAAATGGAAGCTGATGAAGCCTGAACAACGCCTCCACTTACTGTCTGCTGGGCTCCTTAATACACACAACACACCAACATCAATCCTTCAGTCACTTTAATCCCTAAATGTCTCAATGGTCAAACGTAGCTGCTTCCATATTGAAATGAATCATTTAGGAAGCTTCAAGGATGGTAGCAGAAAATTTCAATAGAAAGATGAAACTACACCCTACCATTTTGAATGGTACAAATATATTTTCGGAATTACTATAATTGGCCATGAGCTTCCAATTGAACTTTCATTACTAGTTCAGACATGAAGGAATTAACCCATAAAAGCCCATATAGTCAAAAGTGGCTGGTTCCATAGCTATAAGAAAGGGCTGAAACAAATCATTTAGGAAACTTCAAGGAAGATAACAGAATGTCCCAAAAGAAAAGATCATACCCTACATGTTTGAACTATACAAATATATTTTGAAAGTTATTATAATCAATGATTCGCAAGAGTTTAACTCTTTCATCAAATAGCACCTTTCAATGATCCATCCAAGGGTTTAACCTCAGAGAGCCCAAATGGTCAAAAATGGCCACTTCCATATCTCTGAGAATTCAACGCATCGTGTAGGACGCTTGAGGAAGAAGAAATCAACCCCTGCATTTCTGAATGTCAGAAATGTGTTATCAAAGTCACGACAATGAACTATCAGCTTCCAAACTAAACTTCTAGCAGAGGCACTTAGGGACAACCATGTTGCTCAAGCATGGGGTCCAGAAACTTGGCGGATGGGTAGGGTAATTAACGTGCAGCAATGAGAAATCAATAGATCCCAGTCAAAACTGATTTCCTAATATACAATTTCCTTCTCGCTTGCCCACAATCCACCCAGTTCTCACAGAAACCAATCAACAAATCAATCCAAACCCCTCCACACACCCACACCCATTTCCACAGTCCGCAATTGCACAAACAAGGAAACTAACCTCTTCCAACTTCCCCTCCTCAAATCCAAAACACGCCACCGCTAAACCCTAAAAGATGACAAGCAAGAGAAAGAGCAAAAGGGGCACTCATGCATTCAAGCAATCACATACATTTCTTAGCCGTCTGCTCCGATGCCACCACGAGAACCAATTCAATCCCCTCCCCACTCGCCACTTCCCAACCAGTCTCCACTCCACAATCGGACATTCTTCCAGCATTAATTCCAAACACACGAGCCAAACTCAAAACTCACGAGCATTGGGCTCCATTCCGTCCAACCCAATGATCCACGGATGGGGAAAAAGCTCTCCCTGCACTCTGGACCCCAAACCAAACAGAGCACCAGCTTCAAACACGTCCCCGGATGACTAAAAGTGCTGGAACAACTTCGGATTGCAATGCAACTGGAAACATGGCCATCGCGAGAACTAGCGAAGCTAATAAGAAGGGGGCGAAAACCCTAAAAGGGCTTCGGATTTCTGGGTTGGGAGGAGGGTGGCAGTGAGCTTTACTGGACAGTGGCGAAGATGCGAACAAGGGGAAGCACATGTGCTGATTGGTGTGAGACTCGAGCCGTTGCTTCCATGCCATGTGCGACGTGGAGGTTTAGAACCTTCGGTCTTTTTTTAATACTCATGATACTGTAGTAACTTATGAGATTTAGTGTGGGCTACACGATAAAAATTAGGTTGTGTTGAAGGTTAGGTATTTGCACCACATTGCGCTAGCTATTTTTTTATGTTTTTTTCTTTCTGAAGGAATAGGATTCACCTGATGTCCCAAAAAAATTGTAACATGTGCGTAAGAGGAACCAATGGGAGTTCAAGAGTTTATAGAGGCAACTAATGGGAGTTGAAGCATTTTGTGTGTCAAAGGTGGTCATTTCAAAGCAGTTTAGTAGCATGAATAGGGCACCCTATGTTTTCTACTTTGACAATTCATAGAATAATATTGAATGAGTGTCGGGAAATTACAAAACAACTTGGGTTGGTTTTGTCTCAAGAAAGCTAACATTTGTACTTAAAAAAGTGAATATTTTAGGTGTATGCATCCTAGATGCACTTCATCATTTCAATCATTGAGACCTTTGAGGCAAAAAAAAATGGACACTTTAGGTTCACATACCTTATATTGAAGGCTTCTTCTCACAAAATCCCATATTCTGCCAAATTCTCCAAATCTTGTTTTTTTTTTAAATTTTTGCTTCATGACTAGGCATGTGTTTGTTATAAATGAGAAATGGGACTTACAATTGGGACTTTAGCCTTCACTCTATGAAACTTCAAGATTTGCATACAATATTTTTTATTCACCTTCTAGCCCAAAGAAGTGGCATTTGACTTTTGAAATAGGACTTGAACAAATGAGACTTGAGATGTTGTGAATAACAATCCTAAAATGTTTAGAGTCAATAGACCTAATTCCAAACCTTAAAGGAATTTTAGCCATGACAAATAATGTAGAAAGTTTGTATCTATTTTCCATGTATACTCTCATGTAGTGTGACCTTAATTTCTAGTATAATGAAAGATACTATAAGCAAAATCAACATTTTTTATTTTTTTATAAATTTTAGCATTATCCAATGGAAATTTAAAAATGAATATGTCTAGAATGAATCAAATTAATAACAAAAATGATCAGTGGTTGGATTTGTAAGTTATATCAACTTTGGGTGATTGTTTATTATGAAAAAAAGATGACAATTGAAGTCTTTTTAGCAAGAAATTTTATTTAAACCTAAATTATTTTATTTCATTCAAATTCAAAACTGAAATTTTAATCTAGATTAAATGTATTTCAATTGTATTTTATAGAACTTGAATTTATTTTACACTTTTTACCTTGACCACATTGCAATTTTACAATCTTCAAAAGAATTATCTTCAAGAGTTTTTAAATTGCATAAAAAAATAAAATGAAGTAGAATAGGAAAAACCAAAAGTGTTTTATCTACCAGCATTAGTATCAACTTAGTATTGTCAATGTTTTATAATGTAGTATTTTGAATTTCTTATTTTTTTCACTTTAACATCACAAAGTTTAGGCCCTATAGTATGTCAACAATTATCATGTGGTTATCATTGTTTCATGGGTTTGCATGTTAATTACAATTTATCGCATCATTATAATGCATTATTTTGCAATGTAATGATGCAATAACAGTGCAAAGCAGTGCATTGTAATGTTGTGATAAATTGTAATTAACATGCGAACCGATGAAATAATGATAATCACATGATAACTATTGGCAAATTATAGGGTCTAAACTTTGTGATGAATATATTTTTTTCAGCACAAAAAAGATTTAAAAAGACTCCAGTACATTTGGAGGTTTGAGATTGAATGTAGATTTGAATTTGTAAGATTTGAATTTATTTAGTTTAATGGTATACATTTCATTTTGTTTTTCATGCAACTTTCAAAATTGGATGAACTCATTATTAACTTCCAATTTTCATATCTCTTATGCTTTATTCCATGTATTGAATTTGTAGTATCATAGTTAATCACAAATAATGAGATGTAGTATATTGATTAGTACTTGAACTTGCTTATAAGTGATCAATAGAGAAACACAACATGAAACTAATAATGGACTAAAAGAATATCTTTAATAATCTCTTAGTAGAGTTACATTCTTAATTGGCTTGTATAAAGCCTTCTTAGGATCTTTAAAAGAAAAATCTTTCTTTTGGGATTCCTTGGGGGGATGTTAAGGTTAATTTGGAAGCAAATTAGAGGTTGCCACATTTGCCTATGCTAAGGAGCCACTTTGCATATTTAAGAGGCAAAGTAGACCCCTAGCCCCTAGCAAAGGTCAAGAATGTTATGAAGATGAATACATTCTATTCTATTCCTTTTAATTGCACTACTTTTAAAGACAAATGAACTTCTAATTGCACTAAAATTTGTGTTTACAACTTAACTTGTAAAAGTTTTTCAACATGATTTTCATGCAACAAAAAATCATTTTGGGGATGCAATGTACACTACAAAGGATGTGTAATTATAGAGTGTACAATTGGAGAAGGATGCACTTTGTAATTGTTTGATAAAAAAATCTTCCTTTTTCATTTTTTTCTCAATGCCTTGTTAAGGATGCTAGTATATTGCTTTCACTTTGACGATGAATAAGGTATGAGGTCCATAAAATGACTAGTCTCTAAATTTCTCCCCTATTTAAAAATCAATGACTTATTCCTTGAAATATCTATTATAGTCAATGATGAGTTTAGGTAGACTTAAACGGAGGGTTTATAGACCTCCTACCTAAGTAATACTCAAGTATTTTCTCGTTTTCTTCGTCGACCACGACGTTCGTTCATGTCTTCTTCCAGCCCCTGTTTTCCCCGTCCGTCGGTTGGGCGACCTGACAGAAAGGAAAGACCACTGGTCGTGACGACCATCTTCTGGTCGCCGACCTCATCTCTCTCGTTCTGCATCGTTTCCTCGAAGTGATGGTGATCAGCTTCTTTAGCTGCATTGATCCGAATTTCCGTATTCGCCATAGCCACATTTCCTGTTCTATTTTTCTTTGATAATTCCACGACTTCTTCTGGTGGAAGCGATCGACAAAATTAGTGCTACAAGAATTTCATTTCGCTCCAGGATCTTGGTCTGATCGGAGTTCACAATGGATGTAAGTGTTTTTCTGGATATTGTATCACTTTTAGGGTTTTTTTGTTTTGCTTTGATTAAAAATAGTCTTTACTTATTTGTCTTCTTGCGGAGTTTCAGAGTGAAAACAATTGAAGTGTAGGGTTCTGACGATCGCGGCATTGGTGCAGATTTCTACTCCGTTGGTTAAGAACGTGTTACTCCTTGATTCCGAGGGGAAGCGCGTAGCTGTCAAGTACTTTTCCGATGACTGGACGACACTTTCTGCTAAATTGGCGTTTGAGAAATCTGTGTTTAGCAAGACTCAACGCACAAGTGCTCGTTCAGAAGGTACTTCGGTGTTTTTTCCAATTTTGTTGTGGTTTTATAATAGTTTGGAGAAATTGAAAGGCTTCGTGAGCTAAATCATGTCGATTCCGTAGAGGGCTTTTATTAGTGCCCTGGAATAGCTGTGTTTTTTCTCTTAATTTGGTTGCGATCAACCGATTATAAATTTTTTGGTATCCGTCAACGAGTAATTCCTGGTATGCGGATTCTTTCATTTGTAACGATCTAATTGTTATTTTTATTTTTAAGAGTTTGTCCTAATCTCGAAAGACATGAAACGGCACGTTCTTATTTGAACTTGATTTGTGTGGGTAGCGTGTGCTTCAATCGAGAGGCAGAACCCTGGTTAAACGTTCAGAGATGTGGACATTACTGTCTACTGATGTGTCTAATGCTATGGTGGTCATGCTTTGCAGCTGAGATAGGACTGTTTGATGGATACATCGTGATCTACAAATTTATTTCGGACCTACATTTCTATGTAACGGGAGGCGAAGATGAGAACGAACTTATTCTGGCAACGGTCCTGCAAGGATTCTTTGATGCCGTTGGATTGCTTCTCAGGTTGGTACCATAGACCGGGTTTGGGGTTTGGGGTTACGTATGTGAAGGTTGACGCCCTTCGCATATTGAACTGTTTCTATTCTCTTCTATGCTATGAACTCTTTTGGACCAATGCTGATTCTGAATTAATTTGAGGCTAGTTCTAAGATTTAAGGAAATGCTTTGATTGATAACAGCAAATTTGTGATAACGTCACTTTGCATATGGAAATGTCACAGATGATGTTTGAGATGTAGGTAGCTTAGATGCAGCTTTCTAGACCACATACGCGAAGTGTAATGGACCCACAATAATTGCTCTTTTTGGTGTATTTATTTCAAACAGCAGTGGTCTCTTTGTACGTCTAAAAATCTGACACGATGATTTTTGGTTGCCCTTGAAAGAAATCTTAGAAATACGGTGTTTGACGGAACCTACTAATTGCAGAAACAATGTCGAGAAGAAGAGCGTTCTGGAGAATCTGGATCTTGTCCTACTCTGCCTCGACGAGATAGTAGATGGCGGGTATGTCTCCTGGACTTTGTGTACTGTCTCTGAGTTTGAATGAGACAACCTTTTGTGCGAGGGATTGGAATGAAATCGTATAAGCTTTTTCATGCTCACTAGAGCAGTGATATGGGTAATCTCCTGTATATTTTCAGACGCTCCTTTGCCTATAGTAACTCAGAGTAAGGATCTGATGCATTGGTAATGTGGGTTCTATAGCATCATTTTGGAGTCGGATGCCAACGTCATTGCTAGCAGAGTTGCAATGCGGGGTGCTGATGCGGATGTTCCTCTTTCAGAACAGGTATTGTTGGCTCCCTCTCCTGACACGTGTAATACCTGTGTCTTATCAGCATTGAATCCTTGTTACGATCAAGTATTGTAATTAGCTCAAACTGCCCTAACTAAATTAAAGATAGTCCACTGTGGAAGCTAACAATTGATCATAGAAACTTCCAAAACATACTTCTATTGTTGAAAATGTAGCTCGTCGTTTCTTCTTTCTTTTGATACATTTTGTTGCCTTCTTTGAAGCGTCCTCAATGATTTGCTTCAACTCTGGACATTGAAGCAGGCACTTTTGGCCATTTAGGCACTCAGGGTCAAGTGTAAATATTCTAGTTAATCTCTCTTGTGTATGACACTTGCAGACTATCTCACAAGCCTTGGCAACCGCAAAGGAGCATTTTGCAAGATCGCTACTCAAGTAGAGACTTTATAATTGATTTTGACTATTCCCGGTCATGAGCATTATATTGACATTATCTCGCGTATCAAGTTGTCAATTCATTTTTTGAAATTATTTCTGCAGTGGATTAATGCGTTTATTCCCTTGGGACTTCATTGCACTTCATGGTTTTCAATTTGAAGTGAACCGATAACCAAGGACATCACCCAAATCGTTAGCTTTCATCCCTGTGAACGAGTTAGCCACCCGACTTTTTCTTGCTTTTGCCTTATAATCCCATTCCGTCTGTTCAGACTTCAATATAACATCCATTCTATCATGGTATCTAAACCAAATAACGTGAGGGTGGCTCTTGTACTGTAAACCAATCTGTTACCACCCAAATCAGCAACTTGAATACCTTCTGAAACTGCTCAATGAGAGGTACTTAAGGTAACCGCACCTATTTATTATTTGTGACCTGTTTCTAAAATCAACCCCAACAAATTTGTGTAACTTAGAACCTCCATTCACGAGAGCCTAGGGGTTGGTATTGGGTACATTGAATTTTAGCACTTTGAATATTCCAAGAGAATCTAGAGTCTTTTTTTGACTTCCAACAAGATTCAACAAAATTGAGGTAGTTAATTGTTTTTTTGGTTCATTTTAGGTGTCCTAAGAAAATTTTCTTCATAGATTTGTGCTTTCTTGAAAACCAAACACAAGTAGAATTATATTTTTCTAATAAAAAATTATAAATTCTATTAATTTTCAAGTGGTTTGTCTAAATATTGTGTATACAAACCCTTCTATAGGTAGGGCCTATAAGTATCCAAGTTCTAACCTAAAACTATTCCAAACCACCTCCTTTGAATAGTTGAATCTCCTAAAAATAATAGGCTCTAAATGCAATTCCCTAGGAGGCCTAAGGAATGGGAATCCCAATTTAAATTCTCAATACCAAATCATATTCTTTGAATTTCTTAACCCCTAAAAGACAAGAAGTTTTTGAAGAACTTTTTAAAAGCTCAAAAAACCTCTCACAAAATAAAACTTGAACATTATTATATGAGATTTTCTTGTCAACTTAGACATTAAGTGTACCTACTCAAAACTTTACAAAAATTGATTAATGTTTGGGCCATGAAGTTATGTTACTCAAAAGGCAACAAATTGCCTAGGCAACATAAAGTGGAATTGACCTAAAAAAGGGGGATGAAGGTCTTGGAGTTTAACTATTCAAGCAATGGGAGTGAAGATAAAAAGTGGGTGGTAGGGAGACGTCAGCTTGATCCAATCAACAAAAAGAGGTGTAATCTAGTTTTTCAAGTCTCTTCATCTTTAGTTTAACTATGAGTAAGATCCTTTAGTCCCTCCACTTTTCTTCTACACTCTTCATTAACTGTGAGTTCCCCCTTAATACTCGTGCATTCCTTTATCTTCTTCACTTTAAGTACAATTTTTTTTCTACGTCATTACCTTGTTTGATGTTGAATTAGATTGGATGCATAGATTGAAGGTACTTGGTGTTCTTTCTATTGGTTGGCATTAGCTTGCTTTAATTAAAAGAGTTTGTATCTTTTTGGTTTGTTGAAGTACCTTTTTCCAATGGTAGCTTGCTTCAATTGCAATTCTTATGTACTCTATTCCGTTATTGTACTAAATTACTTCAATTGAGATACTTACTATTTCATGTTTTTGCATTAGCTTACTTTTATTGAAATACTTGGCTTTTTGTTTGATGTATTGTATGAGCTTGTTTAGTTAAGATAAACACTATTTTTTAGTGTATATAGAAGAAACTTGCTTCAATTGATATATTTGGTGTTCTTGTTCTTTGTTTTCTAAGCTATAGCTTGTTTTAATTGATGTTCTTTTTGTTCTTTGCATTAGCATGCTTTGTGTAAATATTTACTTGGTGTTTTTTTCTTTACTATATTTGCTTACTTTTATTGAGATAGTTGGTATCTATTTTATTTTGTAGAAGCTTGTTCCAATTTAGATATAGGCTTAATTAATTTTTATTTTTCTTTGTTGCACTTGCTTGCTCCTATTGATTGTGATATAAGGGATTGTACTTTTTTTCCTTCTAAGAATATTTGATGTTGAATCAACTTGCTCCGCAATTGATTGATTGTTTTCTTTTCATTCTTTTTAATTTTCTTTTTCAAATACTTGGTCTGTTTTTTTATTCATTGCATTTGCTTGTACTTTGATTGGGACAATTGTCATCTATTAGTTTGTTGCATATTATTGAGATACTTTCTTTTTTTTATCGCACAAACTTTCTTCAATTGATATATACTTGGGGATGTATCTTTTTCTTCTTGAAATTGTTTGATGCTGAATTAACTTACTTTGACAACAATAGCTATAATTACTCTATCTTTAAATCGCTCTTTAAATTGATTGTTCACTCACTTTTCATTCTTCTCATCTATCCTTAGAGTTGCGAGTTTCCAATCAAGATGGGGTGCATACCAAGAGTCATGATGTCCAATGCCATTGCACTAGCGCTCTTCATCCTCCTAGCATTTGCTACACAGCTAGCACATGGCACCAAGTCCACCACAAGCATCTCAGATTACGAATCCCAACATCATTTGCGTAATCCCGAGTTGCATAATGACGACAACATAGTTATAGATCTCTTCAACAGATGGGTTGAGAAGCATGGACGCAAGTACAACTCCCAGAGTGAGAAGCAACGTCGGTTCCAAATCTTCCAAGAGAATGTGCAATACATCCATAACCACAATGTGCAACAGAAGAGTTATTGGATGGGGATCAATAAGTTTAGTGACCTTACACACCAAGAGTTTTTGGCACAATATTTGGGAGGGTTTCAAGCTAACAGATCACACATTGTTCATAGCGAAGTGGACTTCATCTACAACGATGTCATGGCAAAGCCCAATGTGGATTGGAGAAAGAGTGGCGCCATCTCGGAAATTAAAGACCAAGGCCAATGTGGTTTGTCACTCTCATTGTCCATATTAGTTTCATTACAATAGCTTTAGAGCTAGCAATTTTGTTTTTAAGGTTTAATCTTCCAAGGTTCTTCTTATTGGTTGCTTTGTTAATTTAGCTATGGTCATTTCATCTTCATCTACAATTGCAAAAATGGTAGCCCTTTGCCAAAGTCATTTACTTTTCAACACTCTTTCACTAAATATTTGAATTAATTTTGTTGAGAGCACACAAAATATTTGTCATAATTAGTATCCCATTCCATCTATTCACCCTACCTTTAGTATTACATCCATTGTACTTTTAGATAATACGGCAAACAATGAAATTCAAGTAGATGGATCTTCAACTTTTTTGCCAATTGAAAATCTTTGGTAATGATTTGCATGTATTATTGAAGAAGTACATACATTTCATATTGCACTTGTTTTAAAAGGTGACGTGTTGTTTTTAATAAATGTAGAGACTATCAAAGTTCTTAAAGCCTTGGTTATAGATTGCAATATTGGTAGTTTTGGTTTGTTAATAAAGTTGTAGGGTTGGTGGTACTTAATTGTGTAGGGAGTTGTTGGGCATTTTCCGCAACCGGTGCAGTGGAGGCAATGAACCAAATTGCAACAGGACAAATGATTACTCTATCTGAGCAGGAGCTTTTAGATTGCAACTATCCATCCAATGGTGGTTGCAATGGCGGTTATGTAGAGAATGCATTCCAATATATTTATGAGAATGGAGGCATTCGCATTGAGAATGATTACCCCTACATGACGCATACCAATTTTCAGTGTGCAACTAAGGTAAGCTACTTGGAACTATAATTTTTTTCTTTGGAAATTATAATCTACTACAAAATTTTGTGAAAAGACTTGTTTTAGAGTCTAATTCAATTGAGTATGATTGGTATGAATTCCATTGGAATATACCACTTGTTATTCTCCTAATTCTATTTCAATTTAGGAGAGTCTTTAACCAACATTGTAATTGGTTTTGAGAAGGATATTCATCAAAATGGAAAAATTATTGTTTAGAGAAAGTTTGGGGGTTAGAAAATATTATGAATTATCACGACAATTAGAGAAATTCATCAAAAGAAATAAATATTTAGATATTATGTTTTTATTTGTAGAAAGATTTATCAAAACTATATTTATTGTGTATCTAACTTATGACATTCCTATCTTTTTCAAAAGCAAAACTCGACTGTTGTATCCATCGATGGCTACCAATTGGTTCCCACGCAATCAGAGAACTCTCTTCTAAAGGCTGTCTCAATGAACCCAGTTAGTGTTCTTATTGAAGCTTCTGGCCAAGACTTTCAATATTATCAAGGGGTATGTGTTTCATATTTAAATCTTATAAATTCCAAGTCTCACTATGGAGCTTGCTTGTCTATTTGTTTGTTATTTGAAATCTTTTTTTAGCTACACTATTAGCATCTTACATTTACATCATTCTTGAGTGTAGGCAATTATGATGTTTTTTTTTTATTGATTATGAGATTAGAACAAGAAGAATAATGGCTTCTACTCTTTCTAAGTTTTGACAAACCAAAGTGTATATTCTTTAAATTGACAATCTTTTTTCAATCTTTTGGTAGAGTTTTGTGAAAGTGAAATTGTACCAAACCAGATCATAAACCTTTTCATTTGCCAATTTTCTTGTATATCGCAAATTTGGCAATTAGAAAATTGCAATTTTAACAAATATGTCCTAGATATGAACAATATATTGATATAGTTGCCTAGCTACAACATTGCACAATGACATAAGTTGGGGTTGTCAATGTAAATAAGTTGGGGATATTGTGTTTTGATAAATATTTTTTTATGTTTGATCATTTATCATTGGATCTATAGCTTACTCATTGATTGTTGTTTCTTTCACTTGGATAATAGGGCATTTTTACTGGCTCATGTAGCACCAATCTTGACCATGCAGTCTTGATTGTGGGATACGACACTGAAGAGGATGGTTCATCATATTGGATTGTAAAGAATTCTTGGGGCTCATGGTGGGGAGAAGCAGGGTACATCCGCATGGCACGAATGGGATCAAATGATCCTCACGGAATATGCGGCATCAACATAGATCCCTCCTTCCCCATCAAATATGCTACCAAATGAGTTCAATTAGGATCAAATCATACCCATATATGAATTGATGGAAACTTGATAAATATTTGTGAACATATATATATTAAAAGGATTGTTGTTCGTGCTTTAGAATTATACAATGTGTAATGGAGCACATCCTTGCTTGTATATATGGTTTGGATGTATAGATTTATTTCATGAAATACAAAGTTGATATATATGTTGTTCATGGATCTGCAAGAGATTATTTTGAAGAAATGTTACATTGCCTATATGCACAAAGTTGATTGTCTAGCACCTATTTTTTTTTTAAATAATTGACTATCTTTTATAATTATCTATTTGACTAAACGGTTTGAATCCATCATATTTGTAGTGGTAACTATAACTATCTTTTTTTCAATTTAAGCTATAAATGGTCTCTGTCTTTATATTTGTTTCTTTCCCGTGCTTGAACATTCAATGGTTTGGGGTCTTAGATTCTTTTCAAGGTGAAAGATGGATCTTATATTTGTAGTATTTCTTAGCCAAATCTACATTCTTGTGATCAATGAGTTGGATGTTGATTGATTTTGAATATGATTGCAATGGAGTAATTGTGCACTTGGCGACACTATGAAAACTAAGTGCTATGAATAAGAAAATGACTTGCTTCCATTACATAAAGTCATATGGGTCTTTGGAAATGAACAATGTTCATTAAGAAGTTATGAACATATCTCTTGTCAGTTTAGTGCTTTGCAAGAAATAAAGATTGTTGGATTAAAAAAAATTAATACATTGACTATAATTGTAGTGTATTGACCATTGACCCATATCATTGGTTGATGAAAATTACAACCGTTGTACAAAGTACACTTGTCCGAGTGCTTGTCTACCTAGTATCAAAGCCAACTTAGGAGCTAGTGATCAAGATAGGAACCTTTGAGGAACTTTACAATAGCATTGTCAATACCTAAGGGCTTCTCAATCACAATGATGGCGATGTTGAGCTCAAAGATATACACATCCATTAGGTGGAAAAATTGGGTGAATACACAACCATAGAAAATAGAAGGAGCCAAATCATCTAGACAACTTCTTATACTTTTATAAGGGAAACAAAGATCATCTCCCTATGAATAAAAACCAATACTAAGTTTACTATTGTGTTATGAGAAGAGTTAAAGACTAACTGAAAAGCTTAAACTCAATGCAAAGAATTGCAATAATGTGCATTCTCCATTCACTTTACACAAGCTAGGAAGAGGTTCCATTCACCATACAAGTGATTATTTTGAGCCTTTCCCTACAACAATGTAGAAACTTAATATATCTAAAGTTTTGTGCATTTATTTTGAGTTAAGCCAAAAATCAAGATTAAGTGCCTTTACACTATGTATAAAGCAAAATCACGTGTATGGTCAAAGGATGCATTGGGTCGAGTCTATAGTAGTACAATGAGCCTCTTGACCATAATTTTCATAGCTGGTTGGTAGTGATGAGGAATCCGAACTTTTGCAAAGTGAGACTATTGAAGGCGATGGTGGTCTCGTTGCAACATTGATCTAGAAGTGTAGGCTTGCCTTGGGGAATGGAGTCATGTTGCCTACTTGTAGCATAAATGTGTACAAAACGTTGTTGTTGCTAATTAATGAAGCTTGTGTAGATGCTACCATACACCAACAATGTCTCAACTCCTTGCAAGTGGGTGTATAGGGGCACCACTTCACTAATGTTGAAGTCTAACTGAGTGTATGTGATGCCCTTTGTGTTGAGGCCAAGGAACTATACGGGAGTAGATAAAGCAACTATGACTCCCATTGAAGACTACTTCATGTCGTCCCTATGAAAAACAATTAGTACTACACATTTGCAAATAAATTCAGAAAAAAAGGGTACATCACTGGCTAATAATTAACTAACAACTATGTTAGTAATCAAACATGTAGATGCACCAAGCATTAGTTGTTTTGGGGGCATAGTTGTAATATAGTTAAATACTATTAGAATTCATTCCATGCAATAATGTTTGTAGCAACGTTTGAACATTGAACACAAAACATGATTCTACAATTGACATTCAACTTTCTATGTGAACAATGTTTTGGAACATGTTCACTAGCCAGAGTATATTAGAAAAAATTTCCTTTTCACTGAGGAAACATATGTTGCTAGCTAAAGCATCTTTCAAAACGATGCTACAAAATTTTCAAACACAAGTTGCTAAATAGTGGTTAAACCCTCCAACTTTACCATATTAAGTAGAACCTCATTAAAAATTAAAATGTTACAACCTCAACTAGGGTAGCAACAACTTGTAGTGCATGAACTATTCTATTGCGTAATATAATCAATATTAATATTATCTAGCTCATTTATGTAAAAATCATGATGAATATTGATATTGTAGGAGCTCATCCAAAATCCATTTGTTCTCCAAGGAGACAATGTGACTATAGAGATTAAATATTTTATACTCCAAATACCTTTGCTAATGACCTTTAGACAAATGTTGCTATCTAGATAAATTTATCCTTTTATATATGATTTATATTATGCTTTGATATTTTTTGCTTGTGAAAGATTGTATTTTATGTTGATGTGGATTTTTTTTTTAAAATTTGATGGAAGAATCAAATTATTGTGATATTTTTTAGTAAAATATAAAAATAAATTATATTCAATTAGAATATCATTAGAATAATTTGAAATGCTTACTCTAGAATTGAAAGTTAGAATGAGAAATATTATTTTTATAATATGAATTTAAAAACCATATAAAAGAAAAAAAATATATACAATATTAGGTAATTTTGATTCCAATACACAGAGCTTGCAATTGTAATATTTTTTTCAAGTTTTAGTTTTCTTCAAAATTTTAATATGAAATAGAAACAAAACTTGGCAAACTTCATTTTGTTAAATTTAAATCAAATACTTGAAATGGATATTTTGAAAATAACAATCAAGGTTAACCATGGTACATTCACTTTTGATGAGTGTGGATCTTTAATATCTACTCAAGTTCATTTAATCAGTGTGAGAATTTGAATAGTGTCAGACCATCTCCCAATAATTGGGTGAATGTGATTCAAGGCTTTTTTTTGCATTATAGTGCTAGATTGCATTGAAAAAACAATTTAGCAACAAAATGACAACAAACCATAATATTTTTCACCAAAAAACCTCAAATTAAATACAAAGTATAAATTTCTTGGATGAAATTGTCAAATTGTGGATGAAAACAAAATTAAGGACACATTATAATATGTACTAATGTAATATTTTCAATCCAATATGTGGATGAATGTTAAAATTTGGAGCACTACTATAACATTTTATATCACCACTTTGGCACTTCATAAAAAATGAAAAAAAAGCCCTAGGTTCGATTAGTGTGAAACACTTGGATGAAATTTAGATGACAATCATTCAATTTAGATGACACTTTTGAAGCGAGGAGACTTCCTATCAATTCACCACGCCCTCCAAAAAATTTCCAGTTGCACAAGTAGAGAGCTGTAATAGAGCTACATCACAACTCCAAGAGAAGCATCCAATGCAAAGTAGATAGAAACAAACGTTCACGGGTAATCCTTGACGTAGCAATATTATTCCACAGGTCATGCTAAACAAGCCCAAAGAAAGAGATAATTTAATGCTTTTTAAAGGTCCTACAATTTCCACATAACCCTAAACCCTAAACCCTAAACCCTGCAACCCTGCATTAAGTTACCTTGCATACCGCCCAACACCTCGCCCCCACCCTGCACCACAGCACACCAGTCATCAACGAACTTTCGTCCATTGCACAGTAATCTCTTGTCAACAGTAATATTAGATCGTTACGTGTCAAGTGCAATACTAGATCGTGTAGTAAATATCCTGTGATACTAATTATATCTTTACTGGCACACTTTTGAAATAGTTCTCTCCAGCTCTTCAAGTTTGTTCACCTCTCAAGGACTACGAATTCCTGGTTTGAAATAATTGATCACACTGTGAAAAATCAATAATTCCGTTACTGCCATTTGTTATTTCACTAAAATCAGTGAACGTTACATGTTTTGGTCGAGAATTAAATAAAAATGGAGTATAACAAATTTAGGACAAAAGGATGCAATAGCATTATCCTACACTCTGCTTGAACCTAGCAACGTTGCTAAGTGCAGATAGAATATTGAGTAGGAAAACATTACTTTGAAGTCTCTGCTCTTGTTCAGTGGCGTGTGCCAACCGTCGCTGCCGAGTCAATTCATCCTTCTCACGTGATTTTTCTTGCAACTCTCGTTGCTGCCTTTCCCGTGCTGCTGCTATTTCTTCTCTCTGACATAAACATCATTCAGATTTCCAAATCAAAATGGGCATGATAACTGGAAATCGCAGTAAACCGAATATAGAAACAGTGTGAAAGTCCTACCCCATTGAAAATCTCATTCGCTTTGGGACCTCTCAAGTCACTGACCTCATCTTCGACGATTCTGTGTCGAAGAGGAGTAATTGAATATTCAGAACGAGAGTCCAAGTTGCGTTTCTGATTGTTAATCCCTAAAGGACCAATTAAGCCTCATAAGTTTCTAGCAGTGTTGGAATAGACCATATGGAGACTTTCGATTGTTCAATTTCGTTTATTTTTGGATGAACACATGCTATGTTCTTCTCTGATTCTGGTGATATAAAATTTTGATTATATTTCCACAATAGGCTCAATCAAACTGGTCCTTTTAAAACCATGACTGGTCCCTACGCGTTGATGTTATTCAGCTTCTGCAACCCTACAAAGAGAAAGAAAGTAAACAGGTTGGGAGGTTACATTCACACTCCGAGGCTCCACACTGGCTTCGCTTCCTTTGATTTGAGCATTCAAAGAGACCAACCCTTTCTGCAAGATGGGCAGAACCCGAGCGCAGAATAATGCTATGATAGCAAACGTCATGAGAGCCTTGAGGAAGAAATATAACCCCTCACCCGATTCGAACCAGTCCACCACGTTTCCGGGCAGCTGCGTGACCACTGCCAACAATTTATATTACATAATACTCTGCAGCATGAGAACAACCCCCTCAAGTAGATTTTACCTCACCAAAAAGATGCGTAAAGACTGCAAAGAGACTCATGTATATATTAATGCATTTTCGAAGGTAGTGAATCTCACAGCCAGATTATTGACAGGCAAAACTCGAGCCCTTTGTTGGACTGTAAGATATGACAACACTTTCATAGCGTCGTGAGCAGTAACGCTAAAAGGGCAGAGATGTCCAAAATACAAAGAAATGGCGCCCTGATGGGCCCAGTTGGGTCCTTCAAAGGTAAAATGCCACAATTGCAAAAGATACTTCAACACTAAAGCAACAATTGTGAACCCAAGACACAACTACATAAAGTGAAGAAGGTTTCAATGAGGTCGAACCGTTAAGGAGAGAGTGCAAGCCAGCAAAAGATGTCTCGGCATAAGGAGCCACCACACGCCAATTTATTGTTATGAGGGCCAAAAGGACGCCCAAAACTCCGATTCCGAAGATGTAGAGGCAAGTCCTGCTCCTAACCCACCTCCTGCCTTGCGCATCTGTTAGAAACAGGGGCAGCAGCAGTAGGGGAGCTGCTCAAGCATTCACAGCAAGCACTGTTAATCACACAAAATCTTTCTGATACCAGTGCCATTGTTCACAGAAAAAAGAAAAAAGGGAGAGGACAGTAAAATTGTTAGGGACGTGATGCCGCGGTCTCTGCAATAGTGGTTTACAAAATCCCACTTTGAATAATTGCATATGAAATTCATACATAGAGGTAAAACAAAATAGTCTGGTTCTTGTACCCCGAAACCCCTCTCCACTGCACTACAAGTCTCTCAAAAATCACTCGTAAATATGCTAAAATGATGTAAGTAGTATCCTCTACCATAATGTAGGATTGTGATAAGAGACGATGATAAACTCACACATAGCAGTAAGAAACATCAGCAACAGAAACAAGATTGCCCTGATTTCATCCATAGTGTCACCATCTTGATTAGGGGCACTCCCTTTCAATCCAACCATGGCAGAGCGATGTTTCCTTCAGCTGTAATCATCCACACAACATGAATTGAGCAAGTATTATCAGATTTGAATATTAGGGTTTAACCTCTAAGGAACAAGTTTGAAAATGACCAATTCGGTTGATCATACTTGTGACAAAACATAACTCAGATGAGGTGAATTGTTTTATCACTTGAATCAGTGAAGAACACTGCATGTGTTGATCAAAAAATAAATCAAATTGACAAGAAAACAGTCCCCTTATGTCCTACTCAAAACTAGTAAAACCAACTCGAGGCCCAGTTGGAGCTTCTCTCTTGGTCCAGAGCTCATTACCAGACTCACTTCAGTGTCTTTGACAGTGCTTTCTTAAGCAACAGGACAATTGTTCTTAAAGACGTGCAGAATTTTAGTCCTAAAACCCTAATTGCTACAGATGTCATAGAGATGGTTTCCAACAGATATTATGCGCAAATAGTTCTTTCATAAAAGCATCTGCCACAATCACAGAATATGCATTCGCCACATCAAACTCCAGCTACAGAGCATAAATAAAAATCTGTCGAAGGGGGTGAAACAAGTGAATGGCAGTTATAGATCGAAATTTCGAGAAAGAAACCACCACTTGCAGATACGAGAACTTACTCTTTGAATGTCTACCTCGCCACACCGAAACACTAAATCTCCGCCAAGAGTTTCAGAGACAGGAAACAGGTTTCGGGTTAAACCCTAAACCCTACAATCCCTGATTTTCTGTTGTCACCGCAACAATTCTACCGACGATCTAAGACCTTCGCTTCGAAAATTCGCTACGAAAATTCCAAATTTGTTTTCGCCTCTCAACAACCTTGACCGCAACTGACGATCGAGAAGACTCGTTAGGCACTGCTGAGATCAACCACTTTGTAGAATAAATTTTCATTTTCCTAGATTTTTATGGTAGGAAGTAGTAGATTTGGTGAACTGCAAGGACCCATTCCTGCGTTTATTCTGATTGGAAAGAGCCTATGACCATGTAATCAAACTTCAAAATACTTCATTGCATTATGGTAGAACCACCTATAGCCAATCACTTAAGCGATTTTCTAGAGCAGTATAAGGCAATGCAAATTTTTTATTGTATAAGAAGGTAGAAATCATATAGATTGCAAATTTTTTTGGTAATTTTATGCCTTCAATTGAAATTACTATGAATTTTGGAAGCCATATTGGTTTGAACCCATATCCAATGTATAGAGTCTTTCATTCAAGAACTACTTTTCTACTCACTACTTTCTACTTTCTTGCTCTTTACTTTGAGACCTTATTGGTTCCAACCTCAAAAAGGAGTAAAAATACATTCCAAGCTTTTGTTGGAAATTTGTTTGAAACTTTGGTTGGAGATTTGCTCCAAACTTGGTTGGAAATGGTTGCACCCTCCAATCTTAGTATGGATCCATGGTCAAGAATGGGTGGTTCTACTATAACCTTGTAAGGACTTTGCAAACACTAAGTGTCTGATGGATGACTTTACTTGAGATTATAGGATAGAAAAAATCATTTTTTCATTCAATAATATTTTAGAAAGTTGCTTGAGTATATTTTTAGTGGATAGTATTGTAAATTCGTTCATCATGGTATTATTAATTTTTCTAATGAAGAAGATGCTTAATCCACAAATCATCCTTGAAGTGTATTTTGACCATTTTTTTGTTATTAACTCTTGATGTGAATTTTAGCCATAAAAACGATATTTGTTGAATTTGTGAAATGAAGCCTATCAAGTTCAATTTCTACTTCAATTGAAAAATTTGTAAATTTCAAAACTTTATAGTAATATGAACTTTGGGCCTATAACCATGGTTTGTTGATTTTCTAAGTATAAAACAACATGACACAATGTTATATACTATAATATACATCTATGGTGAAAATTTCAGATTTTTTGAATACATTTTGTATTTGATATGTATTTTCTTCATTTTTTTCTTAAAAAGTTCACAATGATTTCAAATTTTTCCAAAAAATATTTGAAAATTCAATGACTAGTAGTAGAAATTTACTTCATCTATGAAAATAAATATAAAAAATTTCATTCATATCTAGTTGCAAAATGGCCATGAACAAAGTGATGGACAATGAGTCTTGAAATTATTGGTCTTGGGCCCATCCTTGTAGGGTTATATATTCCATTAGCAATTGTATATGTATGTTTCCATTTTTTAAATTTCACTCTCAAGAGATGAAATTCTAAGTTATAAAATTTTGAAATTTTCTTATGAAGATAAAAAATTATTCTAATATTTTATGAAAATCTAAAGAAAATGTAGATCAAACACGAAACATCTTTAGAAAATCTGAAAAATTCACCATAGATGAACATTATAGAATAGAACATCATGGTGTTATACAATTTTTTCGTGTCAATCTACACTTAGAGATTTGGCTAGAGGTCTCATCTTTCAACAATATTAAATAAACAAATTTCAGCAAAGTAGAAATTACATTTGAAAATCTTTATTTTTGTCACTTTGTTAGTTGTACTCCAAAATAAAATAAAACCAAATCATTTGAATGATTTTAGAACAAAAAGCTAAAAATTGTTATAATATGCCATAAATATGTCTTTTATTTTAAAAATCAATACAAAATCAAATGATAACTAATATAGCTTGAATTTAAGTCAATGATTTTCTTATTCAATTAACAATGATGTGCCTATATTAAAAATTGACTGATGTTCCTAATTGACTCTTAGTTTGTTCTAATCAATTTAATTGTTTTCATATTTCAAATAAATCCATTAGGGGTGTTAGGGCTAGGTTTCTTATAACCAATAGAGGTGCTCATTGCTAGCTTGTCTGATCTTTATCTTCCAAGTTTGAGGGTGGATGATGATAACAAATTTGGTTTAGATGTTGTACACATGAAAACATTTTTGTACAATCATTTTCAAAGGTAGTAAAAGAAAGAGTAGGAGATTTTGATGGAGATGGTTTGATGCAAAATTATTGCTCAAATATATGTCACCAAAATTATCCAAAATCTTCAATAAATAATGGATTTTATCACTACTTAACCCGTAAATGATTTTGACTATGTTTTCACCAAAAATGCTCCAAAACTGCCATCTCTAGTACAAATACCAATTTTTTAATTTTAAATATCATTTTTGACACATCTAACCATAGGATCTTATATTACTTTGGTTTGGAAATATGCAAAAAAAAATGTCATAAATTTTCACCATGTAGATTGCAAGATATTAGCATTTGAAGTAACAAAAATCCTTTTTTTGTCCTTGCAAAAATCCTTTTTTTGTGCCTGCAAAAAACCAGGCAACTGCACTTCACAAGGTCAAATCACTATGAAAAAATGTCCCAAATGGTGATTACTCTTTGGATTCATTCTTGAAGGCAAGTTGGCTACATGCTTGAAAATTTTCAAATTATTTAGAATTGTACAACATATAAGGAAAAAATAGAAAGTAGTAAGAAGTAGAGAATAATTCAAAATACAAAATTGTTAACAATTTATTTATGAAATTGAAAAATGCCAATCTCAATGGTCGTAATGTTTTAATAAACAATATGCACCCAATTATTTTATTTTTTTCCAAAATTTACTGAAAATTGAGTTAAATAAAGAACTTCAAAGTTTATTTTAGAGTATAGATTCTATAACTACCCGCAAACTACCCACAACTAATACTCCTCATAACTTTCATCTCATTAATCAAAATGGAATGATTTAAAACTTTTCACGAATAAATAAATCTAAAGAACCAATCTCAAAATTTTATTTCAAAAAAATGATTTATAAAGAAGTTTTTTTCTGCCCGGACTATCCACTGAATGTTGAAAATTACATATCATACAATAACTTTTTAACCATGTAGTCAAAAGTTATGAAAATTGTTGGGCCTTAAAGCTACTCCTTGGACACATGTTGTGTGAAAATTTCAATGAAAAAAAATGTAAATTCCATTCATAGTGAGCTGCCCAAAATTGCTATGTTGCCAAAAAAACGCCATTTGGTCCTTTAGAGATTAAACTAATATCATTCATTCCTAGTTGTTTGTTAATGTGGTATAGAAGAAGATTGAGGATATGCCATACCGGATGCTCCTTGCATCCCATAATACTTCCCCTATCCTATAATACTAGTCATTTTTAAATTTGTAATAACGAAAGTATTAAAGATTTGGCAACAAAGGTTGCAATAGGCACAAAGTGCTACACATAAATAAGTATACGCTTTATAAAAAAAAAGACTTCCTAGGCAACTACCTTGCCCTCTTTAAATGCTTAGATTTGCACAAAAACGGCTTGGAATTCAATAGATTCAATGAAAAGTTCAATGTCTTTTGGTCTTTAACCTAGTCAACTTCATATTTCATTAGACTTCCACCTTGCTTAATATCATTAGTAAATGTAAAAAAAAATCATCTTAAACCCTAAAATCAAGTCTAAAATCAAAGAGACACATAATTCTAGACAAATGAAATAAATAGAAAGGACTAGTATTAGTGGATGGAAAGAGTAGTTATTTGGGAGTGCAACTACAATTATAGATGCAACAAGTCTCTTGAACAACACAATTTCTTAGAAATAGAGATTTGGGACAATTGTAGATATTAGGACCCTCTAAAATTGTGAGAAATTGTGAGAATTATGTCCAAATTTATTTATTTTAATTCAATTCTAGAGTGTATAAATTTGTAAAAAATATGCAAATGAGTCAAGGATTGCAAATGAAGAGCATTGCAAACAGAAGAGACAAATTTTTTAAAAAGAACTAGAAGTGTAAATATCTCTTAAAAAACAAAAGAAGTTGAAGAATCTATGGAAAAATGTTCAATATTGAAAAATGTTGTAGAGCCTATATAGAGGAGGGTGAAAATTGTTGAAATTATTTTTGTTTAACCATAGAATACTTAATTCCAAGTATTGAATGCCTAAGATTCTAATTTTATAGGTTTTATCAATAAAAAAAACTTATACTAATGTTAGATTCAAACATTGGGGAGACTTATCAATGAAGAATATTTCATTGATTTGTCATGGTTTATACCAAGTAGGATTTCAAAAAATATACATAGTTTATTCATTAGAATCCATATGTTTATTTCACATCAATCATTCACTTCCTATTGGTAAACTCTACAACAACCAAGTAGGTTGGATTTTGAAAGCCAATCTTTCATCAAAGCAATGGTCCTGACTACATGTCAAAAAAATTGCTTTCAAGAATATGAAGATTGCGTAGTTGGTGTATTTATTTTTTGCAATTTAAGTACCTCAAGTTGGATTTAATTAAGGTGTACGTCAATCTTGGGGGGTGGGGAGGCACTTAGAATGTCCATTAAAAACCACGTGTGAACAAAATTTTGAACCCCCTATATACTTTTTGAATATTAAATAAAATTAAATGAAAAAATATGAATAGATTTTTCTACTTTGAAAGTTTATGTTTTGAGTTATTAATGTTTTTATTCGTTAATAATAATTAGTTACAAATTTTTGAAGTAAAAAGATACACTGTAGAATTGAAAAATAACTTTCACACCCTTATATTATGTAAGAAAATTTTTTCTAAAAAATGAACAAAAAATTCCTAAAAATAACTCTCTATTGAAAGCTCATTTTGAGTTGAATATTGATGCAATGGTCATCTAAATGTGTTCTCTAAGAATATTTGAGTTAAAAAAACATGCCATTTTAGTGCATTTTCAACTTCTTCTAGAAATCATTCCATATTTTATTTGAGTTTGAAATTTTGGGAGTAAAATCCTATAGTCATTAGTAAATAATGCTCAAAATTTGAAGTTAAAATTATAGTTTATTAGAAACCACTTGTTCGCATGTGGTTTGTTGTAGTAGAACTAAGTGCACCCCACGGGACATCAATACTAATTAGAACAAATAGAAATGATTTTAAAACTTGTTTGGATGTAATATTTATTGAAATTCAAATAGATAGAGTTTTGCTAGTTGTAGATGAGTTGGCTAAGGCATTGTTTTCTATGTGTATTGTCAACTTTAAGTCATCAAAAGAAATTTTCTTTGATTTGTTTTGAGAATCAAGTAGCTCTCTAATATGTAAAATGATCTCTTTTCACGCGCTTCACACTACAAGGAAGGCTTTATTTTGTAAATTTTTCTTTCCAAGTAGGACCTTATTTTGCATATATAATAAACAATTGTGCTACAAAATTCTTTGTTTCTACAACATTGACTTGCTATTCAAGTAAGATCCTACTCAAACTTCCTTGATTTGAAGTTTTGTCTATACAAAGTTTCCTTCCCTTTGGTTCAAAATCAACAAATTAATGACATTCAAACTTTAGAACTTCACGCTTCTAAAATTTTCTTGCAAGTCAAAAATCAAACTACCAAAAACTTTGAGAAAAAATAAGAGTTTACTTTGGTAATGTCCCTCTAAAGAAAAAAAAACCCTATAGTAATAGATTGATGTTTTTTCTTTCTACTCAAGGTTTTTGATAAGTATTTCCAATTGCAAAACCTTAATTTTGCCCCATTGCATCCTAGTGTAGTGAAAACCATGCAAGTTTTTGCATTATGGCTAGTCATTGTAGTATTGGGATTGGTAATAGTAGGTTAAAAAGTCTTGGTTTTATGAATTCCATATAGTAAACATCCTAAATTTTTTATAGTTATATGATAAAAGGTTCATTTATGAATTCACAATCTTGAGATAAACTATTGGATCACCATTGCAACTTGTAGGGAATTAAAAAGGCCACAAGCTTACATTGTAATAGACAAGAGTAGTCCTTTTGGGATAACAATGTGTTTTTGATTTGACTACTACTATAGATTTTTTTTTCCCTGCTTCAAAAATGAGTTGGCTAAAACTCAAGTGGAAAGATATGTGGAAACTTCCTAGATTTGTCATTCTTTTGCGATTTCTTTTATATAAATTCTATAAGTTTGGATTTGTTAAAGGGACAACTATAGTTTATTGGATGGATTATAATTGATGTGCCTTTGGTCCTTCCCACATGTTTTGCCATTTCTCATAGTTTTGAAAAAAATTAAAAGACTTCTTTTTAGAAGGGTGGAAAAATAATAAAAATTGTCTTATATAAAGGTAAAATTGAGTTGAACATTTTTCAATACCTTTGATTTTTCATTAAAAATTCTCTATCATGGATCTCTTGGTGAAATTTTGGCATACATAATCTTGTCAAAAATCATAGGAAGACTTCATTGAGCATTCACACATTAGATTTTCTAATGCAATTTATCCTTGCATGTCTAGATGTCCCTTACTTGGTTTGGGACCAAGCTTTGATATTTGGTGTAATTTATATTTAAAGATACAACTAATAATCTAATATACCTTTTCCTTCAATATTGTACCTATTTCTACTTTACAAATGCCCGTACAAATGTTAAGAATGAGGATTATCAATTTTTTAATTGAATTTTTCTCTCAAATTTTCAACTCAATTCCCCATCATGAAGCTTTAAACCTCAAAACTTTATAGTGCAAAAAAATTAAGTAAAGCAAGGTGCAAAAAACACTTTTCTTTTTATTTCAAATACTAATATCTTACAATTTACGCAGTTGGAATGCTTGAAATTTTGTCCATACATTTTTATATAAATCTAGTGCAAGATCTTGTAGTTGAATATAAAAAAAATAGTTTTATTTCATTACAACTCTTTGCACTAGAAATTGTGGTTTTAAAGTAGTTTTGGTGAAACCTATTAATTATGAAGCTCTAGGAATTAATTTTGCATGATCTGAATTTTTACTAAGTTTTAAAAGTTACAACTTCAAAATACTTACAATTTTACTAAATCCATCTAACTTTTTAAACTTTTAGAATGTTCAAGGAAAAAAAAGATCATAAAAGACTCTTGAAGTTATACCTTTAAAAAAAAACTAAAATTTCACATCATACAAAGTTCATATGAAAGTTACATTTAAGGTAGGAGGTCTATAAAGCAACTAGCAAAAAGCATTCACTACTAAGGTTCTCTACTTTTCTAATACAAATGGTACATTGTGCTTTCTTCAATGTATCAATTGTATTCCTCAATGTACCAACAATGAGCCTATCTAGAAGTGGACTCTTCTAATGCCCTATGTGATTCCAACTTCAAAATTTAAAACTAATTTCACTAATGTCTTAAAAATGTGAAACAAAGTACATTAGATACTAATTCCATTTGTCTTTGAAGTGAGATTCACTAAATATAATTCCAAGGCATAAAACTCCAAACAATTGTAATCAACTAGTTAATGCTCATTTTATAAACCTTTTACCTTAGTGTGATACACTCAAAATCAAACATGCAATTGTGTTATGCAAGGCTCTATCCCTATAACACTAAACCTTGGAAGTAGAATGGTGATGAAGAAAAAGTGTCTCTCTTTTCATTTTTAAATTATTTCAATCCACAAGTCTTATATATATACTATGTGATTCATAAACTTGAAATTTTTGTTTCATTTTGAATAAACTCTAAGAAGCTCAAAAAAGGCCTTGGACATTTAGGGGTTAAGGTGATTTGATTTTGAAGTCAACTATGCTAGTATGTGAGCATGAAAAAGCAAGCATGTGAGCTTTCAAGAGCAATATATAAGTAGATATACTACAATCATTGAAGGTGTTTCTAATGTAAACACTTATAATATAGGTACCTATATCATAGTTACATTATAATTATAGAAGGTTTCTACAATATAGACACCTATAACATAGGTATATAGTCTTCTAGGTTCAGGTGCTCATGCTCCCAAACTCACATAGCCCCCCTCCAATGTATGGGGAGTAACCGCATTTAGTTACAAGTTAGCTGATTGATTTTAGGAATTGCTGAATTGATTTGAAAATCTTCAGAAAAAATCCGACCAATTAAGAGGAAATTCAGAGAATATTCTCTATTTATTATAGGCCTAGCTGAGAGGATGCTTCAAACAACTGGTTAGTTTGACAATATGTAGGATTTTAGCTGGTTTGAGTTGTAAAACTCCCCAGATTGTGCACCCCTCATTTTGAAGTAAGGCAACCACTCAAACATCCTCACATTGATAGCTTCAAACATCATATGTCAATGACAAGGTGTTTTTTTGAGTTGAAAGCAATTTTAGGGGGCATTATCACTCAAAAGCTCAATACAACTTTTTCAAGGGAATCTTGAGCAATAGATTTTCCTATCATCAATGGATGAAATCACTCCATTGCTACATAATCTAGGGAAAATATTGTTTTATAGACAAAAGTATATACTTACAAATGAATATGTGTGTTTTCATCTACATTTTGTGTGTATCATCCATGCCAATGGATGTAAATAGCTTCTCCATTTGACTTTTCCACTGGAGATTATTTTTACACTACCTACAAAAAAATGAATTAAAAAAATCAGCTAAAAGTAAAGGTCTACAAGAGAGCTAAGGTAGGATGCTAAATCCACCCCACAAAGTGCGATGAGCAAAGTGAAAATGTAAGTTCTTGGGGGTAAAAGTAAAATCTTGCCCTTTATTTTGTATTGAGTTTAGGGTATGTTTTTGACCTCTACTATAGTGAAAGCACCCATAACCAATCAAATAAGCAATTCTAGACATATTCTAGAGTAGTACAAGGCAAAACAAATATTTTTAGAGGTGCATTGATAGAAATGATGAGGATTGCAAATTTTTTGGTAATTTTATTGTTTGAACTGAAATTATTATAAATTTTGGGAAGCGAAAAATGTTGTAGACCTATAGTTAATATCTAGATTCTTCCAATTCCGATCATTCAAGAACTATTTTTTTGCTCATTGTTTCTTATTTTCTTGCTCACTACTTTGGAACATGTGTCATGAACTTAATAGTCCAAACCTTAAAATGAACATTCCAAGCTTTGTTTGTAAATCTATTTTAACCTCTAACGTCCTAAAGTTCCTATGGGGGACTCTTGGGATTTTAAGTAGGCTCATATGACCTTAATTTTTGACATAAATTTTTGAAACATTTCTTGAAGATAGGAAATCATATTAGCTTTCTAGGAATACAATTAGTGACCAGAAACAAAAGTTTTGCCACCATGAGTCCAAAAAAACCCACAAAAAGTTGAATTTTTTAATTTTTAATTTTTTTCTCCAAGATTACATTTTTGTCTACATTTAAAGCTTTGATTCATTCTGTTTGGACTTGTGATGAGAAAGTTATAGAAAATCTTGTTTTTCAGGCAATTGAAGCATCTTCTTGAAAAAATAACTTATAGAATCCATTTTTTTGGTGCAATTTTTATAATTTTTCCCAAAAATTTATTAGCCAGGGTTAAATTTTCTTGCTAGAACAATCTCACTATTGGAATTACTATGTTTCAATTTCATCTTAGAACTATCAATGGATTAGTTATCCCTTCAATCTTGAACCTACTTCTCCTTAACAATTTTTTAATGAGTGAAAATTAAGTGTTTTTTTGTTGAATTTTTTTTTCTAAATTCTCAACTCAATTCTTCAACAAAAAAAAATTTAGGAAATCAAAATCAATAGTGCAAAAAATTTAAGTTAAGAAGATTCAAAGCCCAAAAATCTAGCTGACCAAGGTGTTAAATAAAATTGTTTTCTTCACTTTAAATGCAAATATCTTGCAATTTACAGGGTCAAAATTTTTTAAATTTTCCCCATGCATTTTTATACTAGTGTAGTACAAGATCTTATAGTTAAATATGCAAAAAAAAATTTAAGTTATTTTCTCTTTACAATAGAAATGATAGTTTTGAATAGGTTTTGATGGAAAAAAGGCCTTGGAACTTTAGGGGTTAATCTTGGTTGGAAATATTGTTGATGGGGTGCAAGTTAGAAATGGGTGTTCTCACTATAATTAATTTGGGATCTCTGATTGTAAATATAAATTCAATTTTTCATGTGAGAAAAATAAATAAATTCCTATGTTTTTCCTAGGGTACAATTCTTGTGTTTTCCTTGGGGTAAAATTCTTGCGTTTTCACTTTTAATCTTCTTGGTCCCACCTTGTGGGACATAGTGTTTGTTTTTATCCTGGCAATTTGGTGCAAAATTGCACCAAATCATTTGGCCTGGCACCTTGTCTATAGAAAAAAAAATCACAAAACCCTCCCCGTAAATTGCTTGGAAACTTCAAATTAAAAAAAATCTTGGATGAAATCACTATATTGTGGATGAAAATAGAATTATAGATATGTGATACATTGGGAAAAAGCCCTCCATTGCAATAGTATTGTTGCAATACTATTTCAATGCTTGAACAATAGAGTACTAAAAACATATTATTGCAATACTGCAACACTACAATTTCAATGGGGGAGGGGTGTACTCTATTCATTGAAAGTATATTATTGAAGTATTGCAACAGTATGTTTTTAGTACTCTACTAGCGGTTGGTGCTTGCTATGCTACACATTCACCATTAGAATTTCATTAAATTTTTTATATATTAGATAGAATGCAGAGCAAGAATTTCAATAAATCTTTAGATAAAAATTACTAAAATCTTCATATAATTTTTTTTATATGTAAGCATATACTAAAATAAAAAATAGAAATTTAATGAATGATGAATGAAATACATGCAATGATGAATACGGTAAAAGATACATATACATTAGAATGCATTAGAAATTTGACTCAATCGTTACAAACAATGGCAACCCAAATAAAAGAATTTAAAAGAAAAACTTTTAAATCTCAAAAGCTTCATGAACAATGAATTGTTGTGAAATCCAAAATCGGTTCAATCTAATAAATTTCTCAAATCATTTGGTAGTAGCAATAGAAAATTAAAATTAGAATCTCAAAGCTCACAAAAGCACAAAATCATAGAAATGCAAAAGAAGTATAAAGCCAAGAAAAGCAATGGAATTGCTACCTTTATAATATCACCATATTGATCCTTTTTAATATCACCTCAATTGCAACGACTATATTATTTTTATAATATCACCTTTTGTAAAAAGTGATATTGTAGAGGTGATTGTGAACTGCTACTCTATTTCAATAATATCACATTGTGTGAAAATATGATTTCTATATATGAATGATTGAAAATATTTTTACAAAATATTTAAAATAATTATTTTAAAGACTTATTGAAATCATTATCATGCATTCTATTCAAATATATCAAAATTTTACTAATATGTGATACAATGAATGCGTAACATAGCAAGCACGATCCCCTAGTATTAATGGTAGCATTTGTGATATTACAGAGGGACTTATGATTTTAGTATTATGATGATTGTTCAAGCATTACAACAATATTGTTGCAATTGGGGGGATACCATTCTTGGTGTATGTGCTAATGAGATGTTTTCTATTCATTATGTGCATGAATGTTGGAATTTGGAACACCACTACAATATTACATTTAATATCGCCACTATGACACTTTATAGAAAATGGAAACCAAAAAAACCCACCCTAGTCGGACGGGTTTATCCTCGTGCACGGGCCGGGAGAAACCGTTCCTTTCGTCATTCGATCCAAAATCATCGAATGCCAACATCTTCTTTTTCTGTTTATTTTCTTTCTTTTGGGAAACCAATGATTCGGAATCTCGGGGTCAGAAAGTCAACAGCAGTCAGAACAAGATCCTACGCTGACCCTTCCGAATGCCACGTGGCGGCTTCACCGTCTGTCTGTAAGCACGTTTTCCAGACATCCTCGGAGCATTCATGGCCGGGCTCCAAGTACTGGTGGTACTTCGAAACTGTCGCTATCTCACTTCTGTACACTGCAATGGGGGCCGGTTGGGGGCGCATGATGTGCTGCTGCTGCTGCGGCCGCGAGACTGGTGATGACCCTGGTGATGGTTCCGCTCGGGGATATGAGATGCGACTAGATGTGACCGATTTCGGAGACGGCATTGTGGTGGGAGGGCACCCGCTTCAGACGGATTACCAAGAGATTGTGCACGGGCTCTGCCCTCGCCTCCTGCAGGTGGAAGATTGAACTGCAGGTGGCGAGCTTGGCTGCTTTTCCGCAGGTACCTTGAGCAAGTCGTTTTCTCACATGAACGTCCCCTCCATTTCTGTGTCATACAATCGGGGTGTTGTGAGTTCTTTTAGTATATGGGTATGGGCGAAACGGGTGTCAAAATTCTTTGAGTTGTTTGAAAAGGAAAGAACGAAATGCTCTCAAAGTACAATCTAAATTATCTTGCTTTTCTTCCTGGTACTCTACTTGCTCTCAAGCCGTGAAGCTATGGGAAGGAAGAAAACTTTTCCTTTATCCTAGTTACCTAGTTGCGGTGTGAGGTACCCACTTTCGATCTGCTTTAGTTCGGTTGTACAATCTGGATGACACATCGTTGTTCACTGCTTCTGCAACGTTGCTCGCTACGACGAGGTTGTGATGTTTTTCCTTTCGAAGAGTTTGAATGTGATTGGTTTTCAGTCAATTTTGAATTTTGATGTTGTAGAAATGTGCGCACTTCCGAGCTTTATGCAGGTCAGTCCGATTCTCTGTGTTTTCACGGCTTTGTTTCTTACTGTCTCTTTCAAGTTTTTTTGTTCCGACCATAGCGGTTTTAGGGATTAGCTATTCGTTTTTCATGAGCTGGGTGTCAGTCTGTCTTAACTGTTCTTTAGTTTTGGCTCCTGAGAGTTCTCTTTTGCTGTAAAGAGTCGATTAGTTTATCGCGTGCGGGTGGCGAAGGTGCGTCCTTAGATTGTTGTGGTGTGAGTTATTCGGAATTATTTGCCGCCATGGCCACAAGCGCCGTTTTCTTGCAGTTCGTGTATAGTTGCAATGAGTGTTAAGTGGAAGCATGTTCTTGGTTCAGGATCCAGAGCGAGCTATGGCTAATTGTGTTCTTCAGAAATCGCTGAAAGTGCAGAAGTGTGGAAGTTTGTACAGTGTCAGAGAGGGGTGAAAGAGAGCTCCGCCTTGGCCACAAGCGTCATCATTGGCGATGCTCAGCAGATGAATACACTGCAGAAAATTGAGTGTCCTGCTGCAGTCGAAGCAGGCGTTGAGGAATGCTTCGCTAGGGTTTGGGTGTCGGTGTGAGAGCGCAGTAGAAGCTTTTGCAAGCTTGTAAATTTCTGGCGATCGATTCAACCTTCAATGTTGTGAAAGATGGAGTTTATAAGGAAATTGTGAACCATTACGTGTGCTGGGGAGGGACATTTTACTGCTTTCAGAAGGGGGGTATCCTGGGCGTGAATCGGCACGCCTCACAGGATTTCAAATCAATTATGCGATGATTTGTGTATGTAGACCATTGGGCTACGTTGTGTTGTAGTATCACACATTTTTGTCCGAATTAATGTGAAAACTCTGAAACATTTCTGAAGTCGGGAAGGTTTATTTTACAGCTCTCAGAAGTAGTTGGAGAGAAGGGAAGTAGCGTTGGGGATGCAGTTCCAAGGAAGGTGGCCAACCATGTGTGTTTGAAGATGATGTCAATGCGCTGCTGCTTGTCAGTGCTAAGTAATGCCGTTCTTAGATGAAATGACTTCGTTGCCGCGAGTTAACATCGGAGGTGGTGACGCAGTATTGGGCGGAACCAGTAAGACTCTTGGGGAAGTATTGAATGCACAAGGAAGGAAGTTATCAGAAAATGGGGACGGATAACTTTGTTTTATCGATGTGTACAGAAGTCATTTAATATAGTATTATTTCAGCCTACAAGTGTCAATGTTTCAGTTTCATTCTTCACACAAAGTACGGAGTATCTGGTTTTCATCTGCATTGTATTTAATTCGTTTGTTCTTTCTAAACTTTAACAACTTCCTGCAACTTCTCAATGAAATCTTTCAGGATGATGAAACCTTTTTGGTGCCTTTCCATTGCAGTGGGATTTGTTCTAGTTTCAATACATTACGAATGATAAACTGGTGTCACACGCACTAATCTGACAATATTTTCCATTGTAGTTTGTGATATCTGTCTGTCAGTACGATTTTGTTTGGTTGAGGATGCGTGATCTTCTACTTCATCTAAGTTAGGCTTGTTTTTAGTGATGTGACTTGATCTGACTTGCTATAAAACACCCCGGTCTCGGAGGGAGCGTGGATATCCCCCCCTCTATGTGGGATCCGGGGGGTTATTCTGAAATCTGCTCTTGAAATACCCCGGGGGATGGACAGACGCCGCTAACTTTGAGATTTGTCCTGCCGCTTTCACGTTGTTCCCGTTTTGGCAGCTCTCTTCTGTCGTGTACAGTTGCGCATCTGTTCTCGCTTGCACTCCATTAGTTTTATTGGATTCCGGCAACAGATACCTGTGTGTGTGTGGGGTGAGTGGGTCGTGGAGAGTGCTTTCCATGGTGTTGTAGCGGCAGACAGGGTTTGGGGACGAATTTTGGGCTCCGGAATGGGTCTGCAGCCGTCGCATGAGTGTTCGTACTGCTCTGCTCTACCGGAGAGCGGCATCTTCTTGGGATTGTACGTGCTCGCACTTGTACTTGCATCGGAATTTTGTATGAATTTTGAATGAATTTGAAGCATGCTCATATCCTTATTTCTTTCTTTCGGTGCAGCGGTCAGTTTTCAGGATTTCGTTGATGACGTAGACGCGTTGTGGTTTATGTTAGGAGTGCAGAAGCAGTATTTTTCTTCTTGTAATCAGCCGGAGGTTCTGGAACTGATTTTCCTATTCATTTTAACTGCAGTCATGGCGACGGGCCAGACGAATGTGTTATAATTGTGACTTTTCCTCGCCGGATGCTGCGCGGTGACTGTTACACATGCCCTTCAGGTCGGGGACACATTTATGAGTCTGGGGGTAGGTTTAGTTTGTGAGGCTCGCCAGGTCAACTTTCCAGAAGGAGTGAACAAGCTACGGGTGAAAGGAAGGGAGCTGAATTTGGTGCAGTTTCATTTCCACACTCCTTCAGAGCATGCATTTGATGAACTCCGCTTTCCTGTGGAAGTCCACTTAGTACACCGTAGGTGCGTTGGAACCTTGTGTGCGTTTTATTCGTTCTTACACTTCAATTGGTTACAGCAGGGGATGAGTTCCTTGTGAACTCAACTTTTCAGTCTTTATAGAACATCTGAATATGTTTGTATACTGACTTGCCATGCTTATTTTGCTGTGCAGAAGATGCAGTCACCAAGGCTTCTGCTGTTGTTGGGTAAGAAGGCATGTTCAGCAACTTCTGTTTTTCAGTCTCTGAGACATGACAGTGACAGAATTTGTGTTTTTCACTAATATTCAGTAAACAGAACGCTATCTTGTGGAGGATATCGTTGAGTGCCTTCCTCATGTGGTAACGTGACTTTGATTTGCAGGGTTCTGCTGATGCCATACCTGATGCATACTCAAAGTGCGGTCTTGCAGCAGCTCTTCGTTACTCACCCCTGGAACATGGAGAAACTTTGTAAGTTCTCTTCTGACATGCTTTGGTAGCCAGGAGAATGTTTCATATCGTAAGTTTCCTGCTGTTGCTGTTTCAGGAACTTGGAAAATGGAGTTTCTTGGTGCGCACGAAGGAACATTCTTTAGTTAGAAAAGGCCGAGCTCTTGGTGCCATTGGGTACGTTCTAGTGAGTTTTTCTGTGGCAATTTTTTCTGTGGCAATTTTTTCTGTTTAATGCTGTTGAACAGCTTTTGATTGGATTGAATAGCTTAAGGGAGATTCTTCCTTGAATGCGAAATGTGCTCAAGGTGTGAGTACCTGATTTCAAGAACGTTATGTTTGTATTTGTACAGTATGAGCACTTTGCTGCCCTGGCTCACCTCTTGGTAATTCTTCTGGGAAGTTCCGTATTACCACAAGAAATGCAGCTAATTTGTCTATCAGCCACCGTTGCTAAGCCAGAGTAGCTTGCTGGTTGGATCGCTCAGGTGCGTTTCATGGTAAAAATGTTACGATCTAATACGATATGGCCAGATCTACAATACCGGGAATAGTGCTATGCATCATGACTATACATTGTTTCAAAATCCTTTGAAGCGTGAGAACCAGAAGTTTTTGTTGAAAATATTCCTGTGTGATTGCCCGCCCGTTTCCCTTCGTATTCTGATAGCATGGCAGTGAAGTATCTCAGCTTTGACTAACATGGGAGAGTTACGCGTGGGAATCTTTGTTAGCTCGTTATGTGTCACCTGTATGATTTGAAACTTGAAGATTAATCTTGTGCTGTATGGTCAGGTGCATGGTCCTACCGAACTTGTGACATCATGCGAGAAGACCTGTTCCTGTTCCACTTGTTTGGCATTTTTCTACTCGCCACTCACTTCACCCACTCTTAAACGAACAAGGGAGTGAAATGAACTGGTGAGAAGTGCAGTCTTCGTTTCTCAAATTCTAATTGGAAGAGCTGGTAATGTTATTGGGGCTGTGCTCGTTATTAGTTTCCAACTCGTACATTAGAGACGATTGCACTGCGCATTTACAGGTGGGCTGGTTTGGTTCTGTTGTTCTCACATTGATGGATCGTGCCCTCCGTTTTCTTCTGTAGGAGACTAAGGACCGAGCGTGAAAGAGAACCCGATCCATTCTGGGATGAAGTATCCGACTCCCCGCGGAGGAAGCAGCCAAAACTTCTCAGAGCTTGCAAACGCTCCAAAGAACCCAACGTCGGCAGTGAAAATCAGGAGTGATCAGGTGGGTGGGGGCAAGGAGACTTCATGTGTCCAAAGAGGAGCTCTAGTTTCTTCGGCGCAGACAGGTATAAGAGCACCTTCATGTCCATGTTGCTTCAACACATCCCTTTGAAAATGTTGGTTTCGTGGAGAACTACTGGACTGGGACCTTGTGACTATCGATCTATTCTGAATTGTTTTGCTCAGATCCCGCAAATCAGGGATACGTTGCACCAGTTGAAAGAGCGGGACATGCTTCCAGTTATTTGGTTCATCTTCAGTCGCAGGGACTGCGACCTTGCCGTTCACTTTGTTCTGGTAATATCCACTCTCCTTGCCTCAACATTACTATCTGTGTGCAATGTAATTCACACGTGTGTATTCGGAAGTTGCAAAATGCGGAATGTCTATCTTTGGACATTTTCGTTTCTGGAGTTCTGTTGTGCGGTTGTCACTGAATTTCTGTGACAGCTTTCTTGAACGCATCAGGGAACCGATTTGCTGACTCTGGAGGAGCAGAGGCGAGCTAGAAATGCACTCGAAAATTTTCGGAAGCAGCACCCAGATTCTGTACGTGAAGTGACAATGAAACCGAAACCACTTCTGCACGGAGGAGGAGTTTTCCAAGTACTCTCTACAACGGGTTGAACAAGGGATGCGTAAGGATGACTCAGTATACCTTATTTTGCTTCGTAGAATGAGTTTTGTACCTCATTTTAGATACCACTGAAATTGTCTTCAATGAAGAAGTGTTTCGTGTTGTATGTAGGTTTGTGTCCTTTCAGATGTTGTGAACCAGTCAAGAGAGCATTGGAAGATTCCAAGCTCAGTCTGAAAGACCTGCAGGAAGTAGTCTCAGTGGGCCACTAAGGTAGGAAGCTCTAAAGGTGACCTTTTGAAGGTCTGATTTGCCTTTTTCACAGGTTTTTATGGATAAAATGATTTTTAGCTCATTTTTCAGAGAAAGAAAAATGTATGCGGAACACAACACAAGTAGTTTCATATTTTTCCAAGGATTTTTGAATTGCTTATGAATTTTCAAAGATTCAGGTCATAGGCACCTATTTGTGACCGTAGGTATCCCCAAATCTGTCCTCTTGTGACTTACAATGAAATGTGTAGAAAGCAAAGACAATGATTGGTTCTTGCAATATGAAAAACAATTTTTTCTTGAATTCATTAACAAACCAAAGAGGTCCATTTAAGGATCACCTCACATCCATTCTACAGCTACGTATAGGACGGTTTGAAGAGGAGGGGCAGATTTTGAGCCACCTACCTCAAATCTCATACTCCTACTCAAAACCACCTCTACATTACATTATACTCCCCCTTCATCCTATAATACTAGACTAGTACCTTTTGGTAATCCCTTTTAGACGTGATTTTAGGACTTAAAATGATTTCTTTTGTTTTTGACATTAACTTATGAAATGAAGTAAGAGAAGTCTAGTTTGTTATCAACTTTACAAATTTAAAAAAATAGAAAAATTTGAATTGAATTTCTTATAGCAATTTGAAGTTGATTGGTTCAAAGATCAAAAGACATTGCATTTTTCATTTCAATCCGATCTTACACATGGAGAAGGCAACATACTTGCACAAAAAGTCTTCCTTCTCTATACATACAACTTGCCTTTATTTATGTTTGGCCTTTTGTATCTATTGCAACCTTCTATTTTGTAATCTTTCTTTAATTGCAATTAATAGAGGCACGTTCACTTGTTTTGCACTTGAGAGAGTTCATTCCTCATTTACTATAGAATAATTTATTCATAACATGCATTTAAAAATTGTTGCCAAATCATTAATACTTTCATTAATATAAAGATGGACAAGGATTATAGAATGTCAAAGTATTTGCTAAGGTGGGATCACTCATTTATGCCCCTCTGGTCACCACACATATGTAGACAAATTGGCAAAAACATATTGCTTTTCATTGTTGTTCCTTCTCCTCATCCACTTGAACCTTAATTTGGTCCATTTCGTTCCTTACACGCCAACCCTTTTATTTGTTCATTACATGCCAACCCCTTTTATTTGTTATCATAGGGCCAAATTGCACCAATTGAAAAGGAATCTCTATTTTTCGCCCAAAAAAAACAGTCTTTTTCTACCAAATTCATTGCTATTCAAAATATGAACAAAGTTGATAAATTTGGATTAAAAAGTACACAAATGTAATTGAAAAAGTATTTTTTTGTTCTAAAGGTAGATAGATGTAGAAATACTATGTTTCACCAAATTTTAAGTGATTGTCATTCTAGTACTTTTTCAAAAAGGAAAAAAACGCCATCCTAAATTTTTACTATGGTAATTCAAAAGTGTCCCTCAAGATTGTGGAATAATGAATCAACTTTTTGCCACATGCAAAAATTGCTTTGTGATGTTCCTTGAAGTTATAAAACCATGACATTTCAATCCAATTCCACATTGAAGTAATCATAATGCCAATTGACCCTTTATAACCTCACCACATTAGGAGCTATTTAAAATAATTATCACAATTATACTTAGGGTAGTTTTAGATTTGTACACCTTGGACCTTGATACCCAATCATCCATCACTTCCCATTTCCAATACCTCTCCGTTCTTTTCACTTCATGCAAAACAAAGTCTTCATTCTAATGATTAAATAAACATAGTTTAGAAGTCATCTGTTTTGACTTTTCAAAGTCTATAATGTAACTTCAAATAAACAAAATTTTGATATGTGTCAATTATAATAACATGGTTTGAATTTCTTTTCTTTCTCTCTATTTTTGTATATAATCTCTTTACTTTGTTCAAAAGAACGAATTATAGAAAAAATGACTCACCATAGCTTTCAAATTGTTTTGGGGTGTTATCTCATTCATTGAAAGAGTACTATAGGCTTTTGTAGAAGACTAGAGACGGGATTGGGTTTGTTTAGGTTGTAGAGTCACTTTAGAAATTTGTTGGGATTCTAAGGAAGGATGTCCATAATTTGTTCCTTTGAGAATTGATTTTTTTTATCTAGGATTTTGGTCCTTCCTCTCAAAACATTTAACAATAAATTGTTCTTGAAAGACAAGGAGCTATATTTGAATTTAATTAATTCTTAAAAGACATTGCAAGCCATACGGACATTTGGAAAGTCAAATCCTCAATTTTCACATAGTTCTTGATTTTAAATGTTTTTAAGTGTAACCAAAAAAAATGTAGTTCCGATAATCAACTTTATACTCCATTTTAAACTTTTCCAAATTGTAATTTTTGTCACACTATGAAAACATAACATCTTGAAAGCTCAAAATATGCCACTTTAAACTATTTCTATCGAATTATTCTTGGCGTGAGTTCAAGGAATACATCAACTACATCATGATGTATTTTACTATTATTTCAATTTCATATTAAAAAAATTTATACTATTTTGAACATTGTTGTAATTATTGAAATCTTCATTGAAAAATTTCTTTAAAAAATCATATAAAATTCAATTTAATGCATTTAATTATGAAAAAATGAGATTAAATATTAGACACATATTACTACATCTTAAAAAATATCAAATTTTTGAAGTGTGTATTTTAATGTAGAAATCAAATGAATTTTGACCAAGCCCAAACATGAAACATTCTTGAAGGGTTAAAATCAAGTTGTTTCAACCTTTGTGAACTAGTCATAATTTTCAAAATTACACACATTTTTTGTGTTATTCTAAGGATGAAAGGCACTAGTCCTTTTAGCAAGAGAGTTTATCATATGTTGGGTTTAGATTTGTAAGACCCCATTCAAAATCATTTCTTTTTGCGTGGAATTACGTTTTGTTAACAAGATTTTGAATTTTTAAAATTTCATTTCACGTGATTAGGAATATTTCATGATTTCAAGCACTATCAACACCAATACACTACTAGCACTAGTATGTGGTTGAGAATACTATCAAATTATCACCAATTGATCATGATTTCTATTGTATTTAGGAAAGGAATCTCTTGATCTAGCTATCTATTTAATTTTGGCTTCTAAAGCATTCTAACAGGATGGAAAAAGAATTCAAATGTTTTATATATACTCATATGTTCAATTAATGCAAACTGTGTTTGTGGATTTGAACCTTTTAGTTGAAGTCTTATCCTACATTATCATGCTCAGATGAAAAAGATTAAAATTCATTCCCTTGAAAAATTTAAATAGTTGCAAAATTAAAATTCCAACCTACAAAACGATGTGGTTCTCCCTCCTTAGTATTATCCGTGTTATAATTTCTATAAATTTCATGACATGCCATATCTATTTTATATTTTGAATTATTTTTAACTAATCTGACCCGGGTGTAGGGTACTGTTCCGACTCTTGCAGACACTGGTTTGCTTGAAATGGTCAGATCATAGGTTGAAATATGGGCAATTTCGTTAAAATGGCGAAATTCCGCTACTTTGGCAGTTTCTACAGTTCAGAGCGGGCGGTCTGAAGTGTATAAATGTACTAGATGTCTGAAAACTATATTGTTTTTAGATGTGTGAAATCTTCACCTGTGCTAGATGTCGTTTTTATCATTCAAATCGTGCGGTCTGAAATCTATAGTAGTAATAGATTTATTAAATCTATAAAAGTTCAAGATTCTTGAAAACTATACCTGTCCTAGATGTCATGTTTACAATTCAGAGCGGGCGGTCTGAAAATGGCACATGGAATGCCGCCATTTTAACGAAATTCCCCACAAATGTGCACATAATCGCTTATTGTGCCTCATTTGGGGGAAAGTTCAGCCACGAGAACATTCTCGATGAAAAGTTCCGGGGTGACCTCTTGAAGCTCCAAGAGACAGCACAGGTTCGCTAAAGGAATTCTATCCTCAGCTCCAGATCGATCTGTGTGTTCAAGCTAGTATAATTGCGTTTGGGCCGAGCCAGTCCAGTCATGTAAGTTGGGCTTGTGTTCTGGGATCATGCAAGGTGCTGCGGCGGAAGCTCTCGGTCCCCGGAAGAATCGAATCGAAGCTCCTGTCTCGCTGGAGTCTCCAAACCTCGGTGGAGGCTTTCGCGTCTAGTCGCATCTTATGTCGAGCTGGGCAATTCGATCGACGAGTCGAGCAGGAAGAAAGCAAGCTCGCTCGCTTTTTGTCACGGGACTCTGTGCACTACTCTGGTTTGCGCAAATTGGGGTGTTTATTTTGCCCCTTTCAATGTTCCCCAGCTCGCGTGGGGTGCGGCTAGATGCGAACGCCGAACTCATCACCGTTCTCTGCGGTGGTTTTGTGCGAGTGACTTCCAAATTCAGGTTTCTCGCATTGGCTTCATTTTCGCATGCTTCGTTGGCTTTCAAATACTCATTTCTAGGTGATCCCAGGTCTCGGGATTTATTGAAAGGAACCAACGCGGGTATGTTAATGAATGAGATTCGTTGATCGAGTGGATAAGGAAGTGTGTAGCATGGAGCATCATGCTAACAAATTATGAGAGTATGTATCATGCAAGCAAGCTTTGAGTGTAGCTAGGCTGGAGGCGTGGGTGGAAGTGGGTTGGGAAAGAAGGTGTGTATTGCACATACATAGTCTAAGTTTTTGGTTTGGAGTTTTGATTTTGTTTGGTGTCCGCTTATTTAATTAGTTTTTCTTTCTTTGTGAACAAGCTTGCCTTGCAAAAAGTGTTAGTCTTGCATGTTTGTTCTGCGCTTGTACTGCAGGATGATGGGCTCGCCTCGCACTCTCGACCAGAGATTCGATTTGGTTACCTCATGCGGATGAACGGCATTTTCGATCCAATTCCAACGTGAGTGACCACTTAAGCCTTGAGTTCCTTTTGCACAGTCCCAAGTTCCAACCCACTTTTGATTTCTATTCGGAACATCAATGTTGCAGTCGACCCATTTCACTTTCCGTGCAGGTGGAGATGAAAAGTGATTACTTATAACATAGTTCCCAGCGTAGTTGTGGTTCATTATGATACGCTCCATATTGCAACCAGCCCTCGATCGATTTTGTTTGCAGCTCGTGGTTGGAAATAAGAAGGTCTATATGACCAGTACAGGTCAAATAGAATCTTCAGCTAAAAATTTATGGAATCCTTCCAAACTGCATCTCTGTACACGGGAAAAATTTCGCAATCAAGATACACAATCTCCAGAGATGCGTAATTGCTTTAAGTGGTTGGAAATGGGTCCACTACCTTACTTTGGCACCTTTCAGAATGCACGTTCTGAAATATAAATCCTTACTGTCCTACAGTTTAGATCTCTCAATTCTTGGTGCCAGTTTCAAACATGCTTGGTTTGCTTAGCATCCTTGGTCGTCGAGAGGGGAGTGACGCCATTGTGTTCTTTTTTGCAGTTTCACTGGCTAGCGAGGATAACGAGGTTCTTCGCACGAATGGGAACGTACATCCTGTAGCTGTCAGTTTCTGAAGTTTTTAGAAATCGAGCGATTTGAGCATCAGATCTCAGGCTTGGGCTTTGCGCAAATCTGATTTTCTGCAGTTGGCACATGTGTGCATGTCCGGTCCTTGGTCATGTCCTTGAGCTCCCTGGGTTTTTCACAAATGTACCACAAGATAGTCCACAAATGTACCACAAAAAATTTGATGGTGAATTTTTCCATAAATTGCACATGTAATGTCATAACATTCAGTAGTATACAACTCTTATGCGGGAATTTCATTGAAATGGTGGTATTTCAGATCGCCCACTCTGAACTGTAAAAGTGACATCTAGGAGTTTTATATATTTCAAAAGTCTTGGACTATTGTAGATTTCAAACCGTGTGGTTTGAACTATGAAAGTGCCATCTATTACAGGCATCTAAGAATTGTATAGATTTTAAAAATCTAGAATAGATGTACATTTTAGATTAAACTATTAAAACTTCCAAAATTATAGAATTTTGCCATTTAACATTATTTTCCATTGTCAGTAAATAAAACAATAAGCAAAGCAATAATAAAAAGCAATCAATAATATTGAGATGGGCAATTTCGTTAAAATGGTGAAATTCTTCTACTTTGACAATTTTTGCAGTTTAGAACGAGTGGTTTGAAGTGTACAAACGTCCTAGATGTCTTAAATCTATATCATTCTTAGATGTTTGAAATCTATACATATGCTAGATGTCACTTTTACAATTCAAAGTGGACAATCTAAAATCTATAGTAGTCATAGATTTCTTAAATCTATAAAAGTTCAAGATTCTTGAAAACTATACGTATCTTAGATGTTACTTTACAATCTAGAGCGGGCGGTTTGAAAGTGGCACATGGAATGCTACCATTTTGATGAAATTCGCCATTGAGTGAACTTCATAAAGAGGATTCAAGGTAGCCTCTCTAAATGCTACATATTATAATATGTCATAATTTTGGTTATTGGAATATCACCAATTTGATGGATTTGATGATATATACAACAACACATTTCTTTCAATGCAAAAGAATTGTTGCATCACATAATAAAGTTAATAAGACACTCTATTGCCTTTAGTTCTCTCAACAAAGTTCATTCAACATTTACTAATTGCTTTGAATCTTTCTTCTTTTTATCGATTACTTTTTATTATTGCTTCTTTTACAAATTGTTTTGTGAAACTCTAATCATTCTCATACCATGTATCATGTTGTGCCCTTGTAGATATCAATAAGATGTGAAATACTCCACAACATTTCATTGCAGGGTAGAATGATAATCTACATCATTATGTTGAGAAAGAGTAGAAGAATGAACAATTATGTTAGAATGGCAAAATTCCACAACTTTTCCAATTTTTATAGTTCATTGACATATGTTATAGTTGGCACTTTCACAATTTAGACCACGCAGTCCTAGATTTTAATGAAATCCCCCATCTATATGATTTTCTCTATGGAGTTAACTTTAAAATGTTGTTGAATAATAAATGTTCAATCAATGGATGACAAAGAGTCCTTCTATATCAGACAAAGGTGCAGATGTCCATCCTTGAAATTTGTATGAAAATTGTACTAAGTCTTGTACAATAGTTTAACCTTCCATAAGTGCTTTTAGATAACCTTTTATGAAAATGATTCAAACGGTACTAAGGTAGACAAGCCTATTACTACCTTGAAATCTAAATAGTTTGGGTCCAATTTCAAAAGGGGCACATATTTTTTAGAGGTGTGTGCTTGTTTTTTGAATCAAACCCAAGTAGAATTTTAATTTTCCAATTAAAATTATAATTATTATGAATTTCTAAAGTAGTGTGCCCTGAAATTATAACTGTGCCCCAGAGTGGAATCATAGATGTTCCATAAACAACCCTTGACACTTGCCTTTCCATGCATCTATTGGCACTTAACTCCTATAGGATTTTGACTACATTTTCACCATAAATACTCCAAAATTGTCATTCTAATACAAGTACCAAATCTTAGGAAAAAAACATTTTTGGACACATGTAACCGCAAAGATCTTGTATTAAGCTAATTTAAGAAATTTAGAAAAAGCTTTAGAAATTTCCATTGTGTATACTACAAGATATTAGCTTTTGAAGTGACAAAAAACTTTTTTATAGCCCTACAAAAAAAACAAGGCAACTGCACTTCACAAGGGCACACTGGTATGAAAAAATGTCCAAAATGGTAGTTATTATTTGGATTCATTCTTCAAGGCAAGTTGGCTACATGCTTGAAAAAATTCAAATCATTTGGAATTGTACAACGCATACTTTAGAAAAAAAAATAAGGGATTTGACATGTCTTCTTTGTTGGCATTTGAGCATTGCTTTTGTTATAAAATGAACAGATTTGGATGAATCTTAGGGTGGAATTGGGGCCAAAAGTAGAATGATGGAAATAAGCAATTGGTAAAAATTGACTGGTCTACCTTAGAAAGGATGATTTCTACATAATTAGCCCAAGGTTCTAGGATTAAGTACTAATCTATCAATCCCGTTGGACTCCATTTCCACAAAATTATAAAATATAAGTAATTGTTGGACACTAGATTCTCCAACTCGTTCTTATTATACCTTCCACAACAATACGTTATCCATCATAAGATCCATACCTTAAATTTGGTTGTTTGTTTTGTTATGTTGAGATCTCCCGGACCATGCATCCTCCGGTTGCATGCTTAGTACTGTCGGAAAGCCCTTGGTGAGGAGGAGTGCACTAGCTTGGTTTTGTGGCATTTGAATGTACGGTGTAAGAGTTATTGAATTTTGAAGTTTTTATGAACTAAAAAATTAGAAAATTACTTTTACTTTTATTTTGACCGAGGGCAATGGCACAGAGCACACTAGTAGGTTATTTGTTTGTTTTGTTTTGTTTTGTTTGTTACATTGAGATCCTGGACCATGCATCCACCATTCACGTTCTTCGTTCCACCAAAAAGCCCTCAACTAAAAAGGGTGTACAGGCTTTGTTTGGCCCCATAGTATGAAAGTTATGGAGTTTTGAAGTTTTTATGAACTAAAAAATTAGAAAATTATTTTTACTTTTATTTTGACTATGACAACGTCATAGGGTCCATCCATTAAGTTAGGCTCTTTATTTGTTTTGTTTGTTACAATGAGATCTTCTTGGATTGTATATCCCCTGGTTACATGCTTGATACCTATGTGAAAAGGGGTGCACAGCCTTTGTTTTGTGGTGTTCTGACACATAGAAAAAAAAATATTGGATTTCAAAGTTCTCGTGAGTTAAAAAAAATTTAAAAACTTACTTTTTACTTTTATTTTGATTGTGGCACACTTCAGTCATGTGCGGCATGTGCAAAGGCTCATAATCACCATCCTATCATCCCTGTAGGAACTCACTGAAAAAAATGGGATCAATCATTTGTGTAACAACTTATAAAGTTTGAATGCTAACAAATAATCCTTTGCATCTCCAGATGACAATAGTGACTGTGACAACTGCCTGCCAGTTTCTACATTGCCTTCTCCGCGTGGGTATAATAATTTAGGTTGGAAACAAGGACCCTTAACCCTTAAAGGACGGGCCTATGACCGCGAAAATCATCCCTTTTGGCATTGTGTGAATAGTTGGTTTAAGAAAATGTAAAAGCATTCATTGGAAGTCAAACTATTATATAAGACCTCTTCATTTCATGTAAAATTCTTTGGATGAATAGTTGCACTTTTGTCCTACATTCAAAGATTCTTTGTCATTCATTGACCAAAAATTTGTTGCAATGTTGTTTATGGGTTCATTTACCCTGTCAGTGGACAAGGGCAAAGCATCACAAAGCTTACATCCTATCTCTTATATGTAAATAGCCTGAAATGGAGTGTACCCATCTTTCACTATACTGATCATGCCTTATTTAGTATGGGTGTAACACTAATTTATCAAAAAGTACTATTTTAAATTACTACAAGTTGAAATCAAATTCTTGTTCTCTAGTCATTTTCAATGGAGAGGTATTTTGTAGAGACTAGTGGGATTAACCTATAAATGACAATCTTAATCTAAAAGGTTGGATTTTCACAAAATCATCAACAAAATTCTTCCAATATGCAATTAAGAATGAATTTCCTTGATGCTATTATTCTCTTTGTCTTTAGAAGATGTATCTATCTTGTGTTTTGAATCACAATTTGAACTTGTAGTTTTGCATTAGAAAGTTTGATTCAAAAATTTGAGTGGTGACTTTGGGGTTGCCCAAGGCCTTGAGGAGGATAGAAGTTCATCATTGATTGGTCATTTAAACAAGCTCCATGATGCCCATGTAGCAAAGATTTTAAAATTGAAGTTTGGGTAGTCCTTATAGGACCTCAAGTATCCTTTTGAGGATTAATTAGCACATCAACAACCTTGGACAAAAGAAAAATAATTTCTAAGATTACTTATACATAGCATTTTTGAAAAACATTGGAGATATCTTGAAGAGGGTCCCTCTTTCCACCAAGCTTCAAAATTTCTTCCACCACTGGCCTACATTTCAAAATAGACAAGCAAAGAATTGCTTCCATTTGTATTCTATTTTGACATTGATGGGACCATTTCATTCCACTAAAAAGCAATACAATGATACCTAGTTTGTAAATGAATAACTTTCTTTTCTATCTATTGTCCATATGTTGAAGTACTCATAGCATTTGCTCCATTATTTGTTGATCTTGGCAATTTCAAATTTTACATCTATTTTTGAAGATTCTTTAAACTTTTTGTCTTGCTTACCAAGTGTATTCTATAAATATACAATTGACCAAGCATGTGGAAATTTGAAAAGATTCATTGCTTCATAAGCTAGGATTTAGTGTGAGGAGAGTATTTGGAGGGTCAAAAAACACTTATTATCCACATTTGATAAGTGTCAGATCCTTTGAGAGAGCAAATGCACAAATGCTCTTAGTAATAAAATGTTCTTGTGGTTACATATGGGTCAAGCAATAAACCTTAAAAGAATCAAAATTAAAACTAGGTACAATTTGAATTATAACACTAAACATCTCCAATAAAATCTAAATTATATTGAATGCATAAAACTTTAAGTGCTAGCAAAGGTATAATTGTAATAACAATCCCCCAAAATGATATAGAAAGGCAAAACCTAATGACTAGAATTGGACAAGATATTAGTAGAGTTGCACCCAAAATATTCCTTATACTTCAAAAAGATCGAGTGTCCAAAGTAACAAGAATGCTACAGTCTCTAAATACTAAAATTTACTATCTCAAATTCACATTGTTCAATTTCTTTTCAACAACAAACATTAGCAAAATGACAAAAACCTAATGAATTCATATAATAGCTATCCATGCACTTAAAATAGGCTACAATTAGAGTCATTAGTTTATAAGCAATATTATCAATTTATCACTAATGTCACAATCACAAATATCAAAATATTTAACAATACAAGATGATGCAAGGAATAAATACTACACAAGCACTTGAAGACTTACCAACAAGCCATCTAGATTACAAGCATTAATACCAATAACAAGAAGTTAATGATCATAAATACTAATGCCTAAATTTGTAGGGTTGCTGATTATGAACACAATTGAATATTAGTGCAAGGATGCAATGTATGTCATATAAGTCACTAGTGTGCCATGTGCCATTGCCACAGTCAAAACAAAAGTAAAAGTAATTTTTTAATTTTTTAGTTCATAAAAAATTAAAAACTTCAAAATTCAATAATTTTTGCACTGTACATTTGAACGCCATGAAACCAAGCTAGTGCACCCCTCCTCGCCGAGGACTTTCTAATGGTACCAAGCACACAACTGGAGGATGCACGGTCTGGTGTGACAAACAAACAAAAAAAATAGCCAAACTTAAAGTATAGACTAGTGTGCCCTATGCCATTGCCATAGTCAAAACAAAAGAAAGTAATTTTCTAATTTTTTTGTTCATAAAAACTTCAAAATTCAATAACTTTCACACCATGAGTCAGAATGTCACAAAACAAAGCGCATGCACCCCTCCTTGCCAAGAGCTTTTGGGTGGTACTAAGATTATGACCAAAATATAAATAAGAGTAATTTTCTAATTTTTTAGAACCAAAAACAACTCAAAAATGCATATCTTTCACATCGTATGTTCAAATGCCATGAAACCAAGTTGGTGCACCCCTCCTTGTTGAGGGCTTTCCAATGATACCAAATAAGAAATCAAAAGACACAAGGTCCAGGAGATCTCAATGTGACAAACAAACAAACAAACCAAAAGCAAACAACTTGATTTAACCCCTAAAGGACCATTTGTCCCCTCATGGGACAATTTGGGTCCAAGTAGGTTCCTATTGTCTCTATTTGTAGTGAATGTTCTTGAGATTTTTTGAGGTTGTGGAGTTTGCCAAGAGCTTTGTGAATATATAATTTTTGTTTCAATTGGTACCCGGGAGAAAAAGTTATGGCACAATAAGCCAAAAATTAAAGTCAACTGGCAGTACAAAAAACTCAGAAAAGGTCAAAATATTTTTTTAATATATTTTTTCCTAAAATTTTATATTTTTCTCTACATTTGAAGCTTTGATTCATTCCATTTGGACTAGTTATGCGAAAGTTATGGACAATCTTAGTTTTTCGGGCAATCTAAGCATCCTCTTGAAAAAATAACTTATAGGATTCATTTATGAATGCAGTTTTTATAATTTTCCAACAAAATAATTTAGAAAAGGTTAGTTTTTTTTTCTAGAACAATCTCACTATTGGGATTATCATATGTCAATTCCATCTTAAAGCTATTAGTAATTTAGTTTTTCCTTCAATCTTCAACCTACTTCTACTTAACAATTTTTTAATGAGTGAAAATTAAGAATTTTTTCTTTTGAATTTTTTCTCTTAGATTCTCAACTCAACTATTCAAAATAAAAACTTAAAAAATAAAAATTAGTAGTGCAAAAAATTTTAGTTAAAAAGATTCAAAGCCAAAAAATCTAGTCACGCAAGTTGCAAAAAAAACTTGTTTTCTTCACTTTGGATGCAAATATCTTGCAATCTATGTAGTCAAGTTTGATGAAATTTTTTACCATATGTTCTCAAACAAGTTAAGTACAATATCCTATGGTTGGATTTTGAAAGAAACATGTTTTTTTGATTTTTTTATGTGAACATAGCAGAAGTAGTAGTTCTAAGTGGTTTTTGACAGAAAACACCCTCGGGACTTTACGGGTTAAGGTATAGAAGGTCCAAAGCATAAAGAAGTCTTAAGAGCTAAAGTATAATAGTAAATATGATAATTGAGTGGAATGATGGAGAATTTTACCATTGTTGATTTAGAAAACCAAATAACTAGTCTTAGGATTCATTCAATAATGGATATTTATTACTTTCAAATACACTATGGACCTTTGGGCTTCCAAAAGAATGCAACTTAGTGTAGGGCAATGTCCCAAGAAGAGGGGATTGTAGAAAAAATGCATTGACAAAGGGGGCAAAACCCAACAAAACTTAGTTTTGTTAATACCACCCTTCTTCTTGTAGTGATGTTCCAATGTAGTGAGCAAGAAAGTAGGAAGTAGTGAATAGAAAAACAATTCTTGAATGATTGAAATTGGTAGACTCTATACATTGGATATGGGTTCAAACCAACTCAAGGCTTCCAAAATTTGTAGTGATTTAAATTCTAGGAATAAAATTTCAAAAAACTGCAATCCCTGTAATTATGTCTTTCTATATAGCATAAAATTTACATTGCCTTCTATTGCTTCAAAACATGTGCAAAATCGCTTAAGTGGTGGGCTATGGGTAGTTCTACCATAAGGTTGAGGCACTAGTTGTCAACCACGCCTAATATTCAACCTGTAGGGTGCACTATTTCCAACCTTAGGTTGGAACTCATGCTTGGAATGTGTGTTTTTTGGTCCTTTTCAAAGTTGGGACTAATAAGGTTTAGGATGCATGTTCCAAAGTTGTGAGCAAGAAAGTAGGAAGTAGTGAGCGGCAAAGTAGTTCTTGAATGATTAGAATTAGAAGACTCTAGTGACATTGGCTATTGGTGAAGTGCACTTTTGGGCTCCCAAAATTCAGAGTAATTTCAATATTGAGAATAAAATTCTGAAAATTTCATTGTCCTCTTCTTTCCTATCTTTGTACACAAGAAAAATTTCCACCACCTCATACTCCTTACCATTTGCTCCAAAATTGCTTAAAATAAAACAAACCCATTGTGGTCATAATTAAGAATTTGACCTCTTGTTGTTTCTTGAAATTTTTCAATTTTTTTGCCATATTATTACAAGTATGAGAAATAGTGAGAGCAATTGAAATTATGTTTTTTAGACAACGTATGAATTGGCTATGAATTTTTGAAGTGTTCAATGCATTATGGCCCAAAAGAATTTGTAGACTACCTTAGAACCAACAAAATCTGAATCTATCATGCTCATTTTATTCACCAAAAGCAATCATTGAATTTTCTAATATGGGAGGTCTAAAAAGTCAATTCTTACAATGAATTTCATACAAAAAGTTGGAAGTTCCTTTTGAAGTCACTAATCACTCCATTCTTGTCATATAAGACATAAAGTAAACTAGTCCATGACAGGTGAATTCCCTAATACAAACATCTATCAAACAACTCATTACAGTTTTCCATCAATCTATGTCAGATTTTTTCTAATTAATGTAAACAAGACTTCATTAGGTAGGTTAATGACTAAAATCAATGTTTTGCATGATGGTGATGGAGATGTTAGAGATTGTTTAAGGAACTTGCTCCTTTCTAATGTAATTCATTATATGAACTACCTTTTTTTTATGTCCATATTAGAAAATATTTCAACCATGTTAGGAAATATTATAAGTACATTAGGTGGTTTGATGACTACCATGGATATAGTTATCGATGGCTTTGGAAGTAGCCTAGAGATTGTTTTGAGCCATTTGGCCAGTTTACTTCAAAAATTTGTAACAAATTCATACTTTGTGAAAAAAAATGAAATTTCAGCTGCTCTCCCCATTTCTCATGTTTGCCTATATATGAATTCAAATATTGGTTACCATAAATTTTTCACAATCCAGGGTGGGGCATTGGGGGCCACAATGGACCACATGCCAACCTCATTTCTGCACATGCCAACCTCATTTCTGCACATGCCAACCTCATTTCTGCACATGCTCCACATGCCAGGCGAAGGCCATCTCATTGCTGCACGCGCTCAGTGTAAGCCCTCACACTCTTCCCTTAGAGCAGCCCCACAGCCACGCGACAAGTGATGCAAACCCGGGGAGTGGCCAGGGCCGGCCTGATGTAAGCTAAGACAGTCCATTGTGGTCAAATGACCCATTGTGGTTGCCTAAGAAATGACCCATTGTGATTTTTTTCTGGGATGTGGGCTACAATGCATGTCTTACATGACAGCAATGGAGTGAACACTGACCTCATTAGGAACTTCTGAGTTTTCAGTGTGAAGTCCATTGTAAAAATTGATTTTTTTGGCCTTCTGTAATAGAAAATATTTTGACTGCATTAGGCAGTGAGATGAGCATTACAGATTCAGATTTTAGTGGTCTTAAGGTAGTCTACAGACTCCTTTGGGCTCAATGCTTCAGAAATTTCTAACAAATTCATACTTTGTCAAAAAAAATTAATTTCAATTGCACTTGCTATTTCTCACACTTGTACTAATGTAAGAAGAAAATTGAAAAATTTCAGCAACAAGATGATGCCAAACTCCTCGTTCTGACCACAATGGGCTGGTTTACCTTAGTGCCCCACAGCAGACACTGCTAGGGCCCAGAAATGACCGGGCACGGCCAAATTAGCTCAGTACACGGCCAAGCCCAGAGGGGACCAAAAGTGTCCTCACACAGTCTAGTAGTCAACTTCAAAGTGCTGTAACTTTTGCATCCAATGTCCAAATTAAATATAACTTGTTGGAAAAGTTGCGCATAATAGTCTATTTTGTGTGGTGAAATTTTCAGATCTATCCAAGACGTTATGAGTTATTGAAAGCCATTCAAAGTTTGCAGGTTCAATTTGAGTTCACCACACTGCAATGAGATGGCTGCAACTTCAAGGGCTTGTATCTTTTTCATCAAATGTTAGTTTTCAATCAAATTTGTTGGGTTTTGTTCTTTATAAAGTCTACTTATTGTGATAAAACTTTCATATCAATCCAAGTTGTTTTGAATGCTAGGGAGAAATTCGAAGTTCAAAATCTAGACATTTTTGCATCACAGTGAACTTTGGCGGCTCAAAACTTCTTCAGGGTCTGTTTTCAATAATTTTTGTTGGAAAAGCTGCACATACTAGTCTAGTTCTTGTGGTAAAAATTTCATATCAATACAAGAAGTTATGATTGACTGAGAAGCATTTTAGTAGAGGTAGGTTCAGTCCTAGATGTGTTTTTTTGCTACTTTTTTCACTATTTTTTGACATTTCAAAACAATTTTGCAAATGCAATGAGCCATTTGAATGATTTTTTTCCACCAAAGTGTTTGTCTTTTGATTTTAAATCACTTTTTAGTTTAAAGTTTTTTCATTGGAGTAGGTTTAGAAATCGAATTTCACCTCCAAATGTGTTTTTAGGAAAATTTCAGTATCTTTTGTCAACACTAAAACATTATAATCTTTCAATCTATACGGTCAAATGACCCCAAATTTGATTTACACCATCTATAATATGCACACTACAAAATTGTATGGTTGAGATTTTCATAACTTATTCACATTTAGACTTAAAACACTCGAAAAGCAAGGTTGTTTTTTGACATGGTTAGGCCTTGGGCGGTGAGGGGTTAAACAATCTAAAATTGCTTGATCAAGTACTAGATATTCTCTATTAGTAGAGTGACATGTTATCTCGTGTTGTCATAGTATTCTCTAATTTTGTCATAAAATAAAGAGAATTTTGGGGGATTTTAGGTGGAACTGGGGCCAAGAGTAGCAGTGTTTTTTTTATCATTTAGGGGTGGGTGCTTCTTTCTCCCCATAGAGAAAGTGTAATGAAACCAGGTGGCTTTTTTAATACTTATTTTGGCATTTTTGTAGTGAAGGGTCTGGCTGCAGAGTAAATTGCTGCCTTCAAATTACATGTCACTGGCTACTTTTTAAATTTGGGTGTTGCACAAAGTAGTGACTAGGGATTCCAATTTGGTGGAATTTTGGCTAATGAAAGTGCACAATTGAATTGCTTTAGGCTGCCCTTGTGTTGTTATTGCAAAATTTTGTAGACAATTGAGCAATACATGACAAACATTTAACATGAAAATGGCGATTTCATTTGAATGGAAGATGAAACAAAATTGGTAAACCACTAACTAAAAAACAATGCTCCTAGTTCTCCTAACTATCAAAACTGTACCTGCAAAACAAACACAAGTACTCCGATGCTTGATTTAGTACAAAGGTATACAAAATTTTAACATTCCCACAATGTTAGCAAGTATGCAATGCAAGATATTGATGCATAAAGACATTACTACAATGCAATTATACAAGTATAGTCTGTGACACACACCAAAATTGCAACAAAAGCTTTATTCACATTGTTCTCCCTTCAACTGCTGTGATGTCACCTGCAACCAAGAGAAATGCATGCTCCGATGCCTAAGTCAAAAGGAGAAGTGAATTCCCAAAAGAAGACAATGCAAGCAATACAATAAAAGAAAACATTTACATTTCAACTTTCAAGGTGATTATCGGAGAAGGTTTACGGCAATGCACCTGACTGTCTTGACATAGAAAATTACTGTACCACGGTAGTAGAAGCTCGTGCCATCCTGTACTCTCCATCTGCAGGCAGCTACCAAAATCTAACAAACACAAGAGATTTACAACAAGAAAGAAATGAAAGCCATGTTCCTTAAAAGATGTACACCATGACATGGGCATTCCCCAAAGTTACAACTAGAACCTAAGGTGCAACAAAAACTCTGTTGCAAAACCCACTACATCTGCTGCAAAATCCACTCGCTGCAAAACTCTGTTGCAAAACCCACCCGTTGCCCAAAACCCACTACATCCTATGAAGGTACTACATATTGCACGCACAGTAGGTCATGCTGTGACTACATAACGCTGACGCTCAGCAGCAAGCACCCACTGCTTGAAGCAGTCATCATACGGGAAGTTCTTTAGGCTGTATACATTTTGACAATGCATACCCACCACCACGCCAAGGTGTTGATCCAGCCTATTACGTAGCCTGTCCTTCAGAAAAGACAGTGCAGAGAATGTGCGTTCATCTTCAACGCTCCCGAGCACATGAACCATGGCAATTTGTGCCAACTTGATATATTCTCCGAAGTTTTTGCCAAGGGAAGAATTGGCGTCCAGAGTCCTCCACAGCTTCGTCAGAGGATTCACTAGTTGGTGTGCAGGAGCATTTAGTGGAGGCAGCTCCATGGCTGCGTATGCATTGGCAATCATGGCAATTTTAAACAAAGGCTGCTCTGACTCAAGGAGGAATTTGTCTATGATGGCAGGGACAAAATGTCTGCTCTCACCCTCCCCAATCCACTTGGGCTCTCCGTAGAAAATTTTGAGAACGTCAAGATGCTTTCGGAAGCTGGCTGCGCAATCTCCTTGAAGCCAATACTGAGGATAAACAACCCCCAAAGTGTCCATCAAGCCATGATTGGGAAACCTTGAGGTCATTTTGTCCATCAATTTCCGTACAGCCTCTGTTAGACAACAAGGGTAAAAGTTACATCAGAAAACAAGGGCAAAAGTTACGGTAGGCAAAGCAAAGAAACATGCAAGCAATGGAACAAGCACTCTAGACAAGCAAACAAAAGATAAAACAAAACCTGACCTTTGCAGTCACTCTGGACGGTGGCAATAATTGCTGCATACCCCTCCTGATTCACCATTTTTCCTTCATGCAAAGCGTGCAAAGTTTCTCCACCCACCACAAACGCCAAGCTCTCATAAGGCAAGTTCAGATTTGCCTCCCACTTCATGAGAATCTACTCATGAGAACACTGGACAACTTGGTTATATGCATGGAACTCATCCTTGCGAAAAGCTGTGTCAGCATTCAAGTAAAATGTGAACAAGTTGCTCTGGCATGTGCCTAATGCGCCGACAAAGTCACAGATGAACGTGTCTCGTCTTTGGGCCCATTGAATCAATGTATCCATTGATTCTAACATCGGAAGGAGGGCCATCATTCCAAGCAACACGTATGGATCAAGCAATAGAGCCAAATTTGCTTGCGTCCAAAAGAAGACCAAAATGTTAGATCCATGCAGGTGGTTTCCTACAAGATAAGAAAAGAAGTTTACAACCAAGTTTACAGCGAACAACTTGGGGGAAAAAAAAAGCACTTACCAACCGAAATGCATAAACTAAAAAAAACACCTCAATTTAGAATGCAGGAGCTCACCCGTGCCTTCGAGCCCCATTTCCTGTTGTTTTTGTCGGCAAGCATCATGGCAATGACACCCTTGTATTTTGCAAGGAGCCTTCGAATAGGAGCGAGGCAACTCATCCAGCGCGTTTTGACGTTCTTTAGGAGCTTCAAGCCTTTAGACTCCAGCTACTGAGCCAAGGCCCTAAATTTGGCTGCCTTCTTCGGAGAATGCGCGAAGTATGCATGTGTCATGCGGAGAACTTCCTCTATGGTATGCATCACTGTCAGTGAAGACAGTGACTGAGCGGCCAAATTCAAGCGATGGGCACAGCAATGCACCCCAGTAGAGAAAGGTGCAAACTTATCTTTTATCTGTGTCGTCACCCCGGACTTCAAGCCCTGAAAAGTGCTAACGCCATCGGCGCCGAAGCAAAATAACTTACCTGCAATCTCGTCATCTGTCACCCTACCCCCCACAATCAATGCCTCTGTAATAACTTTGGTTAGTTAGTTGGCAGTGGCCCCATCAGCATCCATTCTCTGGATTGAAAGGAGGAGAGGCACGCGGCACCAATTCTCCATAATGTAAGCATGAATTGCTATCCAACTCGAATTGTCGCATGCAGTGGTTTCATCTGCAGACAAGGCAAAGTACGCAGCACTGGATACAAGAGTCTTGATTCTCTGTTTGACAAAGTCATACAGATGCTCTGCCATTACCCATCCAGAACCCAAACCCCAGTGCTTGTGAGGTAGCTCAGGAACCTCAAGGAAGTCATACAACTCAAATCTAGCCTCGAATTCCGTCATGGGCCTCCTCCCTGTGAGCAATTGAAACAATGTTGCAAATTGGACGCGTTTCCTCCGTGACTCCATCGTGCTACACCCCTGAATTAGCTCAGCTATAGACACAGGACCACGAGTTGCGTAGAGGAGCATGCATTTTCTGTGGATTTCACGTTCACCATGTTTTGAAAGAGTATCCCACTTAGGAGCCATATGTATGGGTTTCCCTTGCACTACAGAGCAAGGCCTGCACCGAACCAAGTGCATGACGCCGTCCTCTGCCAAGACTGACTCACTCCACGGCTCCTTCGCTGCCCACTCGGTGTGGAATTTTCGATGAAGGTCATAGTTTTTCTTGAGTTTCTTCATGGTGTTAGTGGTAGATGTTCCTGCAGACTTTCTACCCTTTAGTCTGAGGTCTCTACTCTTCCTCTTCTTTCCACCACGCACTGGAGGATCCATGAAAGCATCGTCGTCCGAATTCACCATTTCGTCTGCACTCAAGTCTAAATCTTCCTCTGAATTTGAAGTGCCTTCCTTATCATCGGAGACAGGGACAACAGCAGGGCATGAAAGAACAATCTCAGTGTCCATAGATTGGGAGTTGTCACACTCCATCTCCGTCAATTGTGCACTCGAGGACTCCACACCAATGCCGCCTATGCCGCTACTTTGTAAAGGCCTGCGATTCAAGGAGTTCCTCGTTGACGTGAAGTAGCTGCGCATCGTCTTTCGAGACGCCGCTTTCTTTCTGGCCTCTACCTCGAGCGCCCGCTTTAATGCTTGAGCAACCCGCTCAGCCGCCTTCGCCTCTTGCTGCAATCGGATCAATCGTCGTTCACGCCTCTCTGCCGCCTTCCAATCATGCGTTGCCTTTGCTGCGCTCGCAAAACCAATGCCGACCGGACCAGAAGTGGAGTCTACCATCTTCCCCAACCACAAGCCACAAAGCACCTGCCGATGCCCAATGCGATAACACAATTCCCCAACCGCAATACCCTAAAACCAAAATACAACTCCCAACCCCCTAATTCCACTGAAGAAATAGAAAGCACGCTCAACGAAACTGAAGAGGAGGATACTGGTTTGCCTTGCCACACAGTTTTCCAATTCCAAATCGCACTTAAAACCCAGCGCTGCTGCCGCTGCAGAATGTGCAACGGCCCTAGACGATTGTGGAATTCAAAGGCAGCCATAATTCCACAGAGATTTAGGAAATGTGGTCGCACCCTACCCAGGTTAGAATTCAATGTGGCGTCCGGAGCTTCACTAACAAAACGAAGTGGCTGTCAATGCAGGAGTAAGGATTTGCTGTCGGCTCTATATAACCCTAGGCCATTGCAGAGTGGGCTATGAGGAATACATTAACGCAGCGAAAGTGGCAACAACACAATTGAATGCAGCAGAGAAGGTGGCCTTCAAGAAGTAAAAGTGGGAGAGAAGGTGGCGTTCAAATTGCAAATCAAGAGACACTTTGAGGCAAAGTAGGCTGTATCACTCAGAAAGTGAAAGCGACAAGGTGGGCAGCGCTGGCGACATCGACAGGAGTTCCTCGACCGTTCCAAGCGAAATCGACACCAGGGCCTGTAACCGTGCGCGGTCATAGGCGATTTATGGCCTTTTCAGCCTGTTTTTTTCCTATAGGCCTGGTGCTGGCCAAAATTTTTTGGTGCTTTTTGCTCCAAATCGCCAGAAAAAAAACACACTGAAGAGTAGGTGATGGAATTGGATTGTCTACGTTAGAACAAACCAACGAGTGTATCAACTCCTGAAGGCCAAAGGCCATTTTCTCTTAAAAATCACTTAAAACTATCATTTTTGTTGTATTTGTTCAAAGAAACAATAATATTTTTTTTGTAGAATTTAATTGTAAGATCTTGCACTTTACTTATTTGATTTTATGTGGTAAAATTTTCATGAAGCTTGACTATATAGATTGAGATATATTGACATTCAAATTTGAAAAAAGAAGTTCTTTTTGAACAATAGCGTGCAATTTTAGATGACTTTGACCACCATTTGTGAAAAAAATTTGGACTATTGACTTCAAGTTAAAAAAGTTTTGTGTTAAAAAATAGAGTCGAAAGTCTAGAAAAAAATTCTCCCAAAACACACTTGATTATGACTCTTTAAAAAATTGTTGAGTAGAAATAGGTTCATGATTGAAAAAAAACACTAAATCATTAATAGCTCTAAGATGGGATTGAAACACAATAATCTCAACAGTGAGATTGTTCTAGCAAGTAAACTTAACCTTATCAAACATTTTTTTTTGAAAAATTGTGAAAGCTGCAATGAAATGAATCCTATAAGTTATTTTTTTGAAAAGATGTTCAAATTGATTGAAAAACAAGATTGTTAACTTTCACATCATTAATTCAAATGGAATAAATCAAAGCTTCACATGTAGACAAAATTATGATCTATTAGAAAAAAAAAAACTTGATTTCAAGTTTTTGTGGATTTCTTTTTTTGCCCACCAAATAAAAATTTTGACTTTTTGTGGTATAACTTTTGCTCACCGACATTGATTGAAAAAAAAATTATATTCTCACGAATCTAATGAGTTTTTCTATCTTATAAGAAAGTTTCAAAAAGTTTCACCAAATATTGAGTTAATAGAAACCTATCCAAAATCCATTTTGTCTCCTAAGGGGAAATGGGCCTTTAGTGATTAAATAAGCATTTAAGCATGAAAATAAAGAGGACTACACTAGTTGTTGCATGAGAGTGGCAGACGGGTGTGGTGATTGGTGACGAACGTCAAGAGATTGTATACATTATGTGGAGGTCAAATTCAACATAAATCAAGTACTTTTTTGAGTCAACGAGTACTACATGACATCTAATGATTGGTGCAAGGTGATGTCAGTGGCTTGTCAAAATCTGAAGTGGAAATTCCATTTCAATATCTCTTTGCTCAATGTGCCCTTTTCCTACATCATTGTCGCAGAGTTGGATGTGAGAATGACTAACATGATTAACTTCCTTGATCTTCATGCTCCCATGGGTAGAAGAACAACTCCAATTCTATCAAAACCACGTTTACTGTTGGAATTCAGGGCTTGTTGACACCCAAAAACTTTGAGTTGGAGCCTAAAGAAATGGAGTGTTTTGATTGGAAGATACCTATGGTGCCTAGATTTTGGGTTTACCCATCCTATGAAACTTGGGTTGGAGCCTATCATTTTCCACTTGAAGAAAATCCTTGTTGGAATCCTACATGGCCAAAGTAGATGTGCTGTCACTCTAGTTAATTTGGGGTCCGGGTCTCTGATTCTAGAAATGAATTCGATTTTTCATGTGCGAAAATTAGAAAAATAAAAATGCCTGCGTTTGCACTGGGGTAAAATTCCCACGTTTTCACTTTTCACCTGGCTTGGTTCCACCTCGTGGACGCGCCGGCAGAAACCGTTCCTGTCGTCAGTCCATCTCCAATCACCGAGAGTCAACACCTTCCTCAGTTATTCTTCGAAACCAGTGCAACGGAATATCAGTCAGAATGTCCACATCAGAACAAAATCTTAAGTGTACCCTTCGGAATGTGACGTGGATTCACTGAATCACCGTTATTCCAGTAACTGTAAACCTCACTTTTCCACTTGTCTGTACTTTTTCCACTTGTCTGTACTTTTTCCACTTGTCTGTACTTTTTCCACTTGTCTGTACTTTTTCCTTCTCTTTATCTTTTTTGACACAATGAACAAGAATCATTGCAAAGAGAGGAATGCCAGCCGCAGGCGGCACTTGTCTTTTAGTCAGGCCATCCAATCCACTGGAAACTGAACGTGGCGCAGAGATGGTGTAAAAACCAATCCTACTGATTGAAACTGGCGGAGCTCCGATTCGCCCTCAATCGTGCCGTAACTTGCGGCTCGCAAAGTATTAAGCAGCGTGAGCAGTCCGAGCCTGTCGCGATCACACTAAGTTACTCTTCAATGGGGGCCCGTTTGGCAGGCATGATGTGCTGCGAGCCTGGCGATGTACCTGCTCGTGATGACCCTGGCGATGGTTCCGCTCGGGGATATGAGATGCGACTAGATGTGACCGATTTCGGGGACGGCATTGTGGTGGGAGGGCACCCGCTTCAGACGGATTACCAAGAGATTGTGCACGGACTCTGCCCTCGCCTCCTGCAGGTGGAAGATTGAACTGCACGTGGCGAGCTTGGCTGCTTTTCCGCAGGTACCTTGAGCAAGTCGTTTTCTTACATGAACGTCCCCTCCATTTCTGTGTCATACAATCGGGGTGTTGTGAGTTCTTTTAGTATATGGGTATGGACGAAACGGGTGTCGAAATTCTTTTGAGTTGTTTGAAAAGAAAAGAATGAAATGCTCTCAAAGTACAATCTAAATAATCTTGTTTTTCTTCCTAGTATTCTACTTGCCCTTCAAACCGTGAAGCTATCGGAAGGAAGGAAACTTTTTCTTTATCCGAGTTACCTAGTTGCGGTGTGAGGTACCCACTTTCGATCTGCTTTAGTTCGGTTGTACAATCTGGATGACACATCGTTGTTCACTGCTTCTGCAACGTTGCTCGCTACGACGAGGTTGTGATGTTTTTCCTTTCGAAGAGTTTGAATGTGATTGGTTTTCAGTCAATTTTGATGTTGTAGAAATGTGCGCACTTCCGAGCTTTATGCAGGTCAGTCCGATTCTCTGTGTTTTCACGGCTTTGTTTCTTACTGTCTCTTTCAAGTTTTTTTGTTCCGACCATAGCGGTTTTAGGGATTAGCTATTCGTTTTTCATGAGCTGGGTGTCAGTCTGTCTTAACTGTTCTTTAGTTTTGGCTCCTGAGAGTTCTCTTTTGCTGTGAAGAGTCGATTAGTTTATCGCGGGCGGGTGGCGAAGGTGCGTCCTTAGATTGTTGTGATGTGAGTTATTCGGAATTATTTGCCGCCATGGCCACAAGCGCCGTTTTCTTGCAGTTCGTGTATAGTTCCAATGAGTGTTAAGTGGAAGCATGTTCTTGGTTCAGGATCCAGAGCGAGCTATGGCTAATTGTGTTCTTCAGAAATCGCTGAAAGTGCAGAAGTAGCTTGTGGAAGTTTGTACAGTGTCAGAGAGGGGTGAAAGAGAGCTCCGCCATGGCCACAAGCGTCATTGTTGGCGATGCTCTGCAGATGAATACACTGCAGAAAATTGAGTGTCCTGCTGCAGTCGAAGCAGGCGTTGAGGAATGCTTCGCTAGGGTTTGGGTGTCGGTGTGAGAGCGGAGTAGAAGCTTTTGCAAGCTTGTAAATTTCTGGCGATCGATTCAACCTTCAATGTTGTGAAAGATGGAGTTTATAAGCAAATTGTGAACCAATACGTGTGCTGGGGAGGGACATTTTACTGCTTTCAGAAGGGGGATTATCCTGGGCGTGAATCGGCACGCCTCACAGGATTTCAAATCAATTCTCATGCGATGATTTGTGTATGTAGACCATTGGGCTACGTTGTGCTGTAGTATCACACATTTTTGTCTGAATTAATGTGAAAACTCTGAAACATTTCTGAAGTCGGGAAGGTTTATTTTACAGCTCTCAGAAGTAGTTGGAGAGAAGGGAAGTAGCGTTGGGGATGCAGTTCCAAGGAAGGTGGCCAACCATGTGTCTATGAAGATGAAGATGTCAGTGCTAAGTAATGCCGTTCTTAGATGAAATGACTTCGTTGCCGCGAGTAAACATCGGAGGCGGTGACGCAGTATTGGGCGGAACCAATAAGACTCTTAGGGAAGCATTGAGTGCACACGGAAGTTATCAGAAAATGGGGACAGATAACCTTGTTTTATCGATGTGTACAGAAGTCATTTAATATAGTATTATTTCAGCCTACAAGTGTCAATGTTTCAGTTTCATTCTTCACACAAAGTACGGAGTGTCTTGTTTTCATCCGCATTGTATTTAATTCGTTTGTTCTTCTAAACTTTAACAACTTCCTGCAACTTCTCAATGAAATCTTTCAGGATGATGAAACCTTTTTGGTGCCTTTCTATTGCAGTGGGATTTGTTCCAGTTTCAATACATTATGAGTCGTGCCACTTTGATAAACTGGTGTCACACGCACTAATCTGACAATATTTTCCATTGTAGTTTGTGATATCTGTCTGTTGAGGATGCGTGGTTGAGGATGCGCGGTTGAGGATGCGTGATCTTCTACTTCATCTAAGTTAGGCTTGTTTTTAATGATGTGACTTGCTCTGGCCTTAAAACACCCCGGTCTCGCAGGGAGCGTGGATATCCCCCCTCTATCCGGGGGGTATTCTGAAATTTGCTCTTGAAGTACCCCGGGGGATGGACAGACGGGTCTAACTTTGAGATATGCCCTGCCGCATTCACGTTGTTCCCGTTTTGGCAGCTCTCTTCTGTCGTGTACAGTTGCGCAGGTCTTCTCGCTTGCACTCTATTAGTTTTTTTGGATTTCGGCATGACGTAGTGGCGGGGGTACCATGGTGTTGTATCGGCAGACAGGGTTCGGGGACGATTTTTGGGCTCCGGAGTGGGTCTGCAGCCGTCGCATGAGTGATCGGTACTGCTCTGCTCTACAGGAGAGCGGCATCCTCTCGTGCTCGCACTTGTACTTGCTTCGGAATTTTGTATGAATTTTGAATGAATTTGATGCTTGCTCATATCCTTATTTATTTATTTCAGTGCAGCTGTCAGTTTTTAGGGTTTCGTTGATGACGTGGACGCGTTGTGGTTTATGTTAGGAGTGCAGAAGCAGTATTTTTCTTCTTGTAATCAGTCGGAGTTTCTGGAACTGCTTTTCAAATTCATTTTAACTGCAGTGATGGCGACGGGCCAGGCGAATGTGTTATAATTGTAACTTTTCCTCGCCGGTTGCTGCGCGGTGACTGTTACACATGCCCTTCAGGTCGGGGACACATTTATGAGTCTGGGTGTAGGTTTAGTTCCTGTTGGTTTGTGAGGCTCGCCAGGTCAACTTTCCAGAAGGAGTGAACAAGCTGTGGGTGAAAGGAAGGGAGCTGAATTTGGTGCAGTTTCATTTCCACACTCCTTCAGAGCATGCATTTGATGAACTCCGCTTTCCTATGGAAGTCCACTTACTACACCGTATGTGCGTTGGAAGCTTTTGTGTGTATTATTCGTTCTTACAACTCAATTGGTTACAGCAGGGGATGAATTGCTCGTGAACTCAACTTTTCAGTCTTTATAGAACATCTGAGTATGTTTGTATACTGATTTGCGATGCTTATTTTGCTGTGCAGAAGATGCAGTCACCAAGGCTTCTGCTGTTGTTGGGTAAGAAGCCATGTTCAGCAACTTCTGTTTTTCAGTATTTGAGACATGCCAGTGGCAGAATTTGTGTTTTTGACTAATATTCAGTAAATAGAACGTTATCTTGAGGAGGATATCGTTGAATGCCTTATTCATGTGGTAACGTGGCTTTGATTTGCAGGGTTATGCTGATGCCACACCTGATGCATACTCAAATGGCGCTGTTGCAGCTGCTCTTTGTTACTCACCCCTGGAACATGGAAAAACTTTGTTCCTTCTCTTCTGACATGCTTTGGTAGCCAGGAGAATGTTACATATCGTAAGTTTCCTGCTGTTGCAATTTCAGGAACTTGGAAAATGAAGGAGATTCTGGTGCGCACTAAGGAACATTCTTTAGTTCAAAAAGGCCGAGCTCTTGGTGCCATTGGGTACGCTCTAGTGAGTTTTTCTGTGGCAATTTCTTCTGTTTAATGCTGTTGAGCAGCTTTTGATTGGCTTGAGTAGCTTAAGGGAGATTCTTCTTGAATGCGAAATGTGCTCAAGGTGTGAGTACCTGATTTCAAGAACGTTATGTTTGTATTTGTACAGTATGAGCACTTTGCTGCCCTGGCTCACCTCTTGGTAATTCTTCTGGGAAGTTCCGTATTACCACAGGAAATGCAGCTAATTTGTCTATCAGCCACCGTTGCTAAGCCAGCGGAGCTTGCTGGTTGGATCGCTCAGGTGCGTTTCATGGGAAGAGTGTTATGAACTAATACGATATGGCCAAATCTACAATTGTTTAGGCTCCCGGGAATAGCGCTATGCATCATGACTAGATACATTGTTTCAAAATCCTTTGAAGCGTGAGAACCAGAAGTTTTTGTTGAAAATATTCCTGTGTGATTGCCCGCCCGTTTCCCTTCGTATTCTGATAGCATGACAGTGAAGTATCTCAGCTTTGACTAACATGGGAGAGTTACGCGTGGGAATCTTTGTTTTCTCGTTATGTGTCACCTGTAAGATTTGAAACTTGAAGATTAATCTTGTGCTGTATGGTCAGGTGCATGGTCCTCCCGAACTTGTGACATCATCGAGAAGACCTGTTCCTGTTCCACTTGTTTGGCATTTTTCTACTCGCCACTCACTTCACCCACTCTTAAACGAACAAGGGAGTGAAATGAACTGGTGTGAAGTGCAGTCTTCGTTTCTCAAATTCTAATTGGAAGAGCTGGTAATGTTATTGGGGCTGTGCTCGTTATTAGTTTCCAACTCGTACATTAGAGACGATTGCACTGCGCATTTACAGGTGGGCTGGTTTGGTTCTGTTGTACTCACATTGATGGATCGTGCCCTCCGTTTTCTTCTTCAGGAGACTGAGGTCCGACCGTGAAACAGAACCCGATCCATTCTGGGATGAAGTATCAGACTCCCCAGGGAGGAAGCAGCCAAAACTTCTTAGAGCTTGCAAACGCTCCAAAGAACCCAACGTCGGCAGTGAAAATCGATAATCAGGAGTGATCAGGTGGGTGGGGGCAAGTACGGGACGATGTGTCCAAAGAGGAGCTCTAGTTTCATCGGCGCAGACAGGTATAAGAGCACCTTCATGTCCATTTTGCTTCAACACAACCTTTTGAAAATGTTGGTTTCGTGGAGAACTACTGGACTGGGACCTTGTGACTATCGATCTATTCTGAATTGTTTTGCTCAGATCCCGCGAATCAGGGACCAGTTGAAAGAGCGGGACATGCTTCCAGTTATTTGTTCATCTTCAGTCGCAGGGGCTGCGACCTTGCCGTTCACTATGTTCTGGTAATAGCCACTCTCCTTGCCTCAACATTACTATCTGTGTGCAATGTAATTCACGCGTGTGTATTCGGAAGTTGCAAAATGAGGAATGTCTATCTGTGGACATTTTCGTTTTCTGGAGTTCTGTTGTGCGGTTGTCACTGAATTTCTGTGACAGCTTTCTGGGAACCGATGTGCTGACTCTGGAGGAGCAGAGGCGAGCTAGAAATGCACTCGAAAATTTTCGGAAGTAGCACCCAGATTCTGTACGTGAAGTGACAGTGAACCGAAACCACTTTTGCACGGAGGAGGAGTTTTCCAAGTACTCTCTACAATGGGTGATGCCTTTCTCGGTGGTGACGACTTGAACAAGGGATGTGTAAGGATGACTCAGTATACCTTTATTTTGCTTCGTAGAATGAGTTTTGTACCTCAGTTTAGATACCACTGAAATTGTCTTCAATGAAGAAGTGTTTGGTGTTTGAAACATATCATTCTTCTATGCCTTCGTTGAGGTCTAAAATTTACAATTCCTGCATTTGACTTAATTATGAGCGGTTGAACTTTTACTAATTTTCCTTGACATTTTTAAACACCCCTCTCTAAAATTTGTTCATAATTTTTAATTAAAGGCTCAAAATTACAAACGAATTTTTGAGAATTTAATTTAACTTGATTTTCCAACTTTTCCTAGTTCAATTTTTTTTTTTAAAAGAGGTATTCTTCTATGCCTAAATGAGGTCTAAAGTTCTACTCCAAATGCCATTTCAGCTTTTTTGACAATGAGTGCTCAAGCTCTCATCTTAAAGCTAAGCCATACCTTCATAAAGTTTATGAACAATGGACAATGGACTTAATTATAAAAATGACATCCTCATCCTCTATTTTCACAATTGTCAATGAAATGTTTACTTCATATTGCCATTAAACTTATTCAATTGTGGCAAATGGTCAATTGCCATTGGTGTTGACGCTTATATTCTTCTCCACAATGTGGATGAATTTTTTGGATGAGGATTGTGGAGAGGAAATGCAGTGGTAGTTGATGTACAGACAATAGAAGATTATGCTCCAAGTCCGAACAACCTATAACTTCAAAGTAACCCACTTATGCCGAACCAATGCCAAACCAACTGAAAACAAATGTTTTTATACAGCCTCTACCTTCCGATCTTTGTCAGAGATTATGTATTCATGAGCGTTATTACCAAATGCCAGGTGCTAAAGGCCCTTTAGTATACTTGGTCGTCGAGAGGGGAGTGACGCCATTGTGTTCTTTTTTGCAGTTTCACTGGCTAGCGAGGATAACGAGGTTCTTCGCACGAATGGGAACGTACATCCTGGAGCTGGAGTTATTTACTCAAGTGATTTGAGTGCCAGAATTCAGGCTTGGGCTTTGCACAAATCTGATTTTCTGCAGTTGGCACATGTGCATGTCCGGTCCTTGGTCATGTCCTTGAGCTCCCTGGCACAAAAAATTTGATGGTGAATTTTTCCATAAATTGCACATGTAATGTCATAACATTCAGTAGTATACAACTCTTATGCGGGAATTTCATTGAAATGGTGGTATTCTGTGTGCCATTTTCAAATTGTCCAGTCTAAACTGTAAAAGTGACATCTAGGAGTTTTATATATTTCAAAAGTCTTGGACTATTGTAGATTTCAAACCATGTGGTTTGAACTATGAAAGTGCCATCTATTACAGGCATCTAAGAATTGTATAAATTTAAGAAATCTAGAATAGTTGTACATTTCAGACTTAACTATAAAAACTATCAAAGTTGCAAAATTTTGCTATTTTAACTTAATTTCCCATTGTTAGTAAAAATATAGTAAGCAAAGCAATAATAAAAAGTAATCATTAATATTGAGTAAACTTCGTAGAAAGGATTCGAGGTAGCCTTTCTAAACATTGCAACATGTTATAATATGTCATAATTTTGGTTATTGGAATATCACCAATTCAATGAATTTGATGATATCAACAACAATAGAAAAATGTGTAAGTAGATTGATTTCTTTCAATGCAAAAGAATTGTTGCATCACATAATTAAATTAACAAGATATCATAACATTCTATTGCCTTCAATTCTCTTGACAAAGTTCATTCAACATTCACTAATTGTTTACGAATATTGTTTTTTTTATTGATTTCTTTTAATTATTGCTTCCTTTACAAATTGTTTTTGTGAAATTGTAATCATTCTCATGCCATGTGCTACATTGTGCCGTTTGTAGCTATTAATAAGATGTGAAATATTTCACATCATCTCATTGCAAGATAAAATGATATTCTACATCATTCTATTGGGAAAGAATAGAAAAATGGGCAATTTCATTAGAATGGCAAAATTTTGCAACTTTAATAATTTTTATAGTTTAGATTGGGTAGTCTTAAATGTACAACTATTTTAGATTTCTCAAATCTATATCATTCCTAGATTTCTATAATCTATAGTGTCATAGATGGCACTTTTACAATTCGGACCATAGAGTCTTAGATTTTAACAAAACTCTCCATCTATATAGTTTTCTCTATGGAGTTAACTTTGTAATGTTGTTGAATATTAATCCCTACATGCTTGAGGCACCAAATTTTGGTGTTGATAATACTTTGAACTTAAATAAGACCCAATTTTTAGTAGTTTATATTTTTGACAAATTCTTTTTGAAGTTCAATTTTAGCATCAAAAATTTGATTTTGAAAATGAATGATTATAATTTTTCTATTCAAGATTTTGTGTAAGGGTGTCCATTCACTACTAGAGAAAACTATGTCCAAAACAACAAAATTAGAATTGAAAAGTGTTGTTTAATTCTATTGTTTTGGTTGTATTGTACTAGTCAAAATTATACTCAAATCTATTGTTCAATTCTATTGATTCGGCCAATGAATTTTTTAAAATTTAATTAAAAAATATATATAATTGTCATGTCATCAACACGGTCAAATTGCCACGTCAGCCCTTGTGGTCAAATTATATTAACTGCCACATCATCATTGAGATCAAACTATGTTGACTATCACGTCAACCCCTATTGTTTTGGTTATATTGGTCAAAATTACACTCAAATCTATTGTACAATTCTGTTGATTCAGACAATGAATTTTTTAAAAATAATAATTTTTAATTGCCATGTCATCAGTATAGTCAAACTACCACGTCAGCCCCTGCAGTCAAACTACATTGATTGCCACATCATCACCGAGGTCAAACTACGTTGACTGTCAAGTTAGCCCCTGTTGTTTTGGTTGTGTTGTACCGGTCAAAATTGCACTCAAATTTGTTGTCCAATTCTATTGATTTGGACAATGAATTTTTTAAATTAAATTAAAAATTAAAAATTGTAATTGTCATGTCATTAGCACGGTCAAATTGCCATGCCAGACCCTACGGTCAAATTGTGTTGACTACCATGTCACTAAGTGTTGGTACCAAGGTTTGAACTTGAGACTTCGTCTTTGTAAACGAGAATCTTCTAACCAATACACCATGTTTAAATTCACATGTGCACGTACAAAGTAAAAAGTGTTATATATAAAATTTATTGTATTTCTATTGTTTTGGTCAAAAATTAATTTGAAGTACCTAGAACAACAGAAATCTATTGGTGTCTTTACAAAATTTTGTTAAATTGATCAAGTTGTGACCAAAGTGCCCCAAACAACAAAAAATTGTTGACTTTCTGTTGTTTTGGTCACAACTTTCTAGTAGTGATTGCAATCTTGACTTTTTGTAGTGTTGAGGGCTCTTGGAAATGAGCTTCAAATACACTAGATCTTGGAGAAAAAATCAAATTAGAAATTCATTTAAGAAAATTGTAGAGTAGATTTTGAGAAGTCATAAATTGTAGTATGGTTTTGAGAAGTCATAAATTGTAGTATGATTTTGAGAAGTCATAAATTGTAGTATGATTTTGAGAAGTCATGAATTTGTAATCATAAATTGTAGTAATAAATTGTAGAGTAGATTTTGAAAAGTCATAAATTGTCATCCATTTTGATAAGTTGTATCAATTTTTTTTGAATTGTCATCCATTGATACAACTTATCAAAATGTTGGCTTTTTGTTCAATTTAAAGCAAATTCCAAGAAGCTCAAACAAGCCTTGGGCATTTAGGGGTTAAGTGTTCAATCAATGGATGACAAAGAGTCCTTCTATGTAAAACAAAGGTGTAGATGTCCATCCTTTGAATTTGTATGAAAATGATACTAAGTCTTGCACAATATTTTAACCTCCCATGAGTGCATTTGGATAGTTTTTTAAGAAAATGATTCAAACAATACTAAGGTAGACAAGCATATTACCACCTTGATTAGCAATCTAAATATTTTGGGGCCAACTCCAAGAGGGGCACATATTTTTTAGAGGTGGGTGCTTGCTTCTTGAATCAAACCTAAGTAGAATTATAATTTTTCAATTAAAATTATAATTACTATGAATTTCTAAAGTAGTGTGCCTTCAAATTACAACCCCTTCTATAGTGTGGAATCATAAACGCTTCATAAACAACCCTTGATAACTGCCTTTCCATGTATTTATTTGGATTTAACCCTTACATTTTTGGACACACGTAACCATAGGATCTTGTATTAAGCTAATTTGAGAAGATGTAGAAAAACTTCAAAAATTTCCATTGTATAGATTGTAAGATATTATTGTTTGATACTAGAAGAAAAACATGTCCGCCACAACCAACTGCTATGTGACTATGTATCCTATACAACTATCCTACAACTGTAATCCTCTGTATTTGCACCAAATTTAACCTCTACATTCTTGTAGTTGCAGATGAGTCGTAGAATGAAGTGTAGGGATACTAAAGTGAAACCAAAATGCAATGTGAAACATTCTACATCCACTATTCATCACAGATGTCGACGTGGACAAATTTTTGCTTTATAGAGTCTAGTGTGACAAATCGCAATTGCATTAATTAATGTAAACTTGATTACAATTCAATTAGAAAACAACTACAGTTACACTAGGACATGACTAGAATGTAATTACAAAGCGATTAGAGAACTACAATTGCAATTAGAAAACTACTCAAATGCAACTAGAGAGTGAATGGATTGCAACTACATAGCGACTAGAATCCAATTAGAAAACCACTCAAATGCAACTAGAGAGTAACTAGAATGCAACTACAAAGCAACTAGAATGCAACTAGAGAGCAACTCGAATGCAACTATAGAGTGATTAGAATGCAACTAGAGAACTGCTCAAATGCAACTAGAAAATGACTAGAATTTGAATAGAAAATAACTAGGGTTTGACTACAAAACATTTAGAATATAACTACAAAACAAATACAGTTAGAATTCTTTGTTGGAATGCTATAGGTTTCAATTACAACCTCATTTTCCTAAACAATTGTAATTGTAAGTTATTCACTATGACTTCACTATGGGATGCAATCAAAGGTTCGATGCTAATCAAGATACATACTTTAGAAGATCAAATAAGTATGCTTTACAATATTGTTCATCCATAGTCTACCAAGAAACACTTGATTTCTAATTGCCTTTTTTTTATAGAGGGTAGACACTTGGATGCAATTGTGCATTAAGTCTTTGAATTGAAGAGCATTGCAAAGGTAGTTTCAAAGTTGAAAACAACAAACTAATATTTTCAATGGATGGTCTCAATATCTTACAAATGCTAGGAGATTGTCCTCTACAAATAACTTTATGGCTCTGACTAGAGATGGGACACTAGGTAGAGGAGGCACATTGTCTGGAGTAGCTAAACTAAAAGCTTGTACAGTGGTGCTTACAAACACATCTGATCTATACACAAATTCTCATTAAGCATGAGCTTGTTTATATAGTACTACTTTCCAATTATCTTTCCACACATCATAAACAAATAACACCTAGGTTGCTTGGCTTGAAAATATAAATGGATCAAACATCCTGCGCATTTTGTAGCTGAAGTTCACTAGAAGGAAACTAGCCTTGTTTCTAATATACGTTGGATTTTTTCAATTGTTTGTTTTCTTTACTCATTCACATCACATTAGAATCACATAGTTGCTTATAGACTCATAATCTAGTTTCAATATATATTTCAATACTCCAATATAGTGCATTAACATGTCTCAAACGTTAGAAGCTGGAATTTGGAACATTAATGCAACACCACAATCGTATGTTTGCAATCTGTTGGAGGCATCATCATCTATTCTAAAATGGTTTCCAAAAGCTTTCATACAAGAATAATGATGTGCCTTTTGGAACGGTTTCCTAGAAAATAGCATCCTATCTTTGTTTTTTGGAGTATGTGCATTAGCATTATTATTGCAAACAACCATTTTTATCTACACATCAAGCAGTGTTGTACTCATATCTATTTGACACTCTTCTTTCCACTTTTTGCACGTGCATGGCAAAAGTTAAAACCATCAATGTCTGAATTTTCTAACTAGCAACTACTACAGTTATTCACCTTAGACATTTTGTAGTTACAATAGTTGCATATTAGTTGCATATTAATTGCATGTTAATTGCATTTTTGCTATTCAAATCAATTACATATCAATTTCATATCCATATTTTAATAATTGGATTATTCAAAATGAAGAGGCTAGTGCAATTTACTTAATGAATGGCTTCAAAATGGCAACATTGTTTAATACATAATCATATGTTGCATCCTGTAGTACAGTTCCCTTCGGAAAGTCTTCGGACAAATCGAATCTAGGGTTCTTCAGAGTTCTCGCACTACTGACTTCAAACGGCTCCCATTTCTTCAGCTGGCCTTCAAACCCTAGATTTCTTTTCACAACATGGTGTACACAGGAGAGGAAAAGGCTCAAGTGGTTGGGATGTTCAAGGGTGGCTGTAGAGTGAGTGAAATTGCCGTTTCTTTAGGTATACCTAAACAAAGTATTTCTGACATTCTGAAGAAGTACCGCATTGAAAACACCGTGGACACCTTGCAATGCAGTGGAAGGCCAAAGAAGTTGTCAGAGCGGGATACTAGAGCAATTGTTCGAGTAGCCAAGCAAAACAGGAGGGCAACATTGGCAGACATCACGAACTCTTCGCCTATCCAAGTAAGTCATACTGTTGTGAGACAAGTATTGAAAGATTCTGGTTTGCAAAGTAGAATTGCTCGCAAAAAGCCATTTCTTTCACGTGTTCACAAAGAGAAGCAACTTGCTTTTGCGAAAAGTCATGTCAATTGGACCGTAGAGCAGTGGAAGAATGTGATTTGGACAGACGAGGCAACCTTTGAAATTGGCAAAAATTTCCGGCAAATTCGGGTGTGGCGTAGCACCAAAGAAACTTACGAACCGGACTGTTTGGCTTCAACTTTCAAGAGCGGTAGGACTTCAGTGATGATCTGGGGTGCTTTCTACAATAATCTAAGGTCATCATTAGGGTTTATGATACCAGGAAAGCGAACTGCTCTTGATTTTGTGGATATAGTTTACGAAGGGCCTCTGAAAGAATTTTTGTTGTTAGTTCCTGGGGCAATTCTCATGGAAGATGGTGCTCCTGTGCATCGTAGTCTTGCACCAAAAAAATGGAGAGAAGATCGAGGATTGCAGATGCTTGAATGGCCGGCATAGTCACCAGATTTGAATCCGATTGAAAATGTGTGGGCCATGATGAAGAGCAGTATACAGAATCGCTCAACACCAATTACAAACATTGCAGACATGAAGATAGCTCTGCAAGAGGTGTGGGTAGGCTTAGACATTGAGAACTTTGAAACTTTGATTGTAAGTTTGCCCACCAGAATGGCTGCTGTGATCAAGGCCAAGGGAGGAGCAACTCGATGGTAAATTGGTATACTTGCAGAAAGAGATTCTCAATTGACTCAAGATTTTTCTTGTATTTTCATGTGTTGGTTGTCGATGAGTATAAAAAATTTGAGATCAGTGCATGGATTTTGGATTGTGCTACATCAAATTTGATGCCAAGTGATGCAGCTGTCCAGAGTCAGTTTTCTTGGTTGTCCGAAGACTTTCCGAAGGGGACTGTACAGTAGGCATTAAAAATTGCCAACACACACCTTCAAGAACTTCTTCAACATCATCAAATTCCAACTTAAATTTAACTAACATATGCATGTGCCAAAACATGATGAAAATGTATACATGGGGTACATTTTGAATTCAAAATGTACAAATATATTGGTTGCTAGCCAATACCTTAATTGTCCATAATTTGCAAAAAAGTCTAGAATTTGTTAAATATAAGATTTCCTCCTTTACATACCATACATGTTTCTTGACAATGTCAAATCTTTGCAAATACTTTGTTACAAAGCCAAGGCATTCTTCCTTTAAATACCCTTCTGCCATGCAAGCCTCTGGTCTAACCATGCTGCGGACATAATTCTTCAATATCTTCATATACCTTTCAACTAGATATATCCACCTTGTGCTAATGGGCCCACACAAGTCAAATTCTTGTATTAGGTAATATGGAAGATGTTTCATCATGTTAAAAATTAACAGTGGGAATTTCATTTCTAATAGTGCTATACTTCAACCACATCTAATTGAAGAGACTCAAACTCTACTGGATTTTAAACTTTTGTGTATATTCCCCTAAATACCTTGCACATCTACATGATAGCCATACATAGATCAGGCTTCAATAGACCCTTTAAAGCCAACGGCACCAAGTGTTGCAGTAATACATGATAATCATGTAATTTGACCTTTATATGCTTTCAAAATGAAGAGGATTAACCTAAAGAAAGTTTCGCAGAGGCAATAATGTTTGCAAATTGCTCATACTCTTTTCAGAGAGTACGTATCTAGCAGTTGGTTTCAACATCTTCCTAGCTCTGCAAAGGTTTGGTATCAACTACAAATGCTTGTATGCCTCTTCTTTGTAGATCTTGTCGCATCTTCATTGTATCTTTTTCTCCACGTACTGTTTTAAATAAATTATTGGCAAGATTCATCTCATAATGCATAACATCCAACGTATAGCAGATAAGAAGCCTCTAATCACATAAATAGTCTTCTCAAGTTAGTGTGAGATTGACAAAGGACAATCTAGAAAGACACTACGTACACAAATTCATTTGTACATCTTCCTTCTTGATGCTTTTATTATCATTTCATCTCTATTAAAAAGCATACTAGCTAACTTTGACAGAAATAATTTTGCAATGTAGTTTTTTCTGTCCATTGGAGTCATTCATTACAAATACAATGCTACTACATTTCAAAATGAATATGGTGCAACTAAAATGTTACTATAATACAACTAATATGCGACTATAACACAACTAATTTACAACTACAACACAATTGATATGTGACTATGGTACAACTAATATGCAACTACGCCACAATTGACATGTGACTACAACACAACTATGCAACTACTCCATTGTCATTGCCCCACTTTGCCTAGTTATTGCCCTACCTTTCCTAACCCTAAATCCACTTGTCTTCGTTATTCACTGACTTCACCAAGCTACAACTCTACTTCCCTTACCTACTCTTCTAGTAGTCCTTGTTACTCGCCTTAGAGTCCTCGTACAACCCAACTTCACCAAATTATAGGTGCACCCTTCTCTCATTATCCTCCTTGGTTTGGAGTGCATTATTCTTTCCTTATTCAATTTATTACTTCATGGTTTCAAAGTTATGTCTAGATATCTTATGGTACATTTAGGATTGGCTTCCGGAAGCATTGGTATGTTGGATACAGTTCTACATCACCATCGTCCCTAGTTTGTAACTTGTAGCTCAGTCTCTATTTCGTTGTCATATTTGAATTCTTCTATGGAGTCCTTGTCTATAGACAATCTAAGTTAGTCCTTACCAACTCACTGGGTAGGAGGGAAGGAGGTTTTGTATGCTTGAAGAATTGTGTTTGAGAATGAGCATCTTGCACAATTGAATCAACATTAGTAGTGGTGAATATTGAGAATCTATAGAATCGAGTTGGTTCTCCAACTTTTTTGTGTCGCTCAGTTGATTATACCTTGTTTCTAGTAAGTTTGTATAAATTTGGTCGAGGGGACTTTTTACTCAGGTTTTAGCTTGTGAAGAAAGAACATTGAAGAATAGAAGGTTGAAGAGTGGTTATCTAAATTTAAAAAAATAGAGGATGAAAGCACAAACTTGTGAGTGGCGTTTCTAGAGAACACCATGTATTAACGTTGTTCTTAGTATTTGCTATTCTTATATCATTTTCTTAAAAATTAGTGTTGTAGAACTTTAATCATAAGACTTATGTTAGTTTATTATTTACTACAAATTGATTTTTGAACCTGTACAAAAGCATGATGCATTGGTATGATTGTACTTGAGACTTTCTTGATTGTCAATGAAAGTAGTTCTCTCATTTGTAGAATTTGTGAGGATTTGAATGGGTGAGGCTTATCTTTTGATAACATTGAACATTTAGTTATCTTCATATTTGTGTATTGATGACAAGGAAATTTCTTGAAGAATTGTATGACATTATAATTGTTCATTGAACCATTTTTTGACTTTGTAAGTACGTGAGTGGAAATCGCTCATCATGGATTCTGGTGACTATGAGAAAACAGACATGGAATTGTGAGATGCTAGAGTGGCAGAGTTAGTTGTCTAAGTACAACCAATAAAAGAAGCAATTGAAGTAGTGGCAAAAGAACTGTAAGGGCTCTTAGAAATTTGAAAATTGTCTTTAGTCTTACAATGGTGTTTAAAATTAGGGGATTGCATTATATTTACTTGTATTTCAATAGTTTTAAGAAGTTGTTGTAGTCCTATAAAGGTAATTGAAGTTGCATAAGAGTCACAATGTAGTTGTAATACAGTTGCATTGTAGTCAAAAATTAATTGCAATGTAGTTGCAGTCTCAATTTAGTAGCAAATTAGTTGCAATTGCATGAACTTTCCTTTTTTGTTACAATGTCAATTTATTTGCAGTGGAACTTCTAGTAGCAAAAACAAGCGTATGAGATTTGCCGAATCCCTAACTCCTCTTTATAGTGGATTTGCTAAACAACCAATGTAGAAAAGCCTAGCAAGACAATGGCAATGGCAATGGATTCTACTACAGTCTATGCCACCACCATCCACCCAACCTCCACAATGGCTGAGTCTGGGGTTCTTCTATATTATGCTTCGTGGCAAAGGCATGCGCAATTGGAGGAAGTGTTGTATAAATTAGATAGCATTGGATGTTTTGTGAGGCGCAAGAGTTAGAAAGAGTTTGAGAAAAAAGAAGTAGCCCGAAGCAATAGCAGAAAAAAACCAAATCAAATACATGTGAATTCAAATGGCGAGATTGATGCATCTTTTGCTGGGAAGAATGCTTGGGACTGACATATAAGAGCATTTTCATTGATCCTTGATGTGAACATTATCGATTGGGATAAACAAGTTGGGTATAAATTATATATAAGTTGCAAGTTAGTTGTATACAAGTTAGCCATAAATTGTAAATAAGTTGTATATAAATGGCAAAAAAGTTGCATAGGATCCATAAACAAGTTGCTAAGAGTTGCAAACATATCAAGAATCAATCGCGAAAGGTAAAAGCAAGTTCAAATGTAGTTACAAATAAACCGTAGAAAAACTGCAATCAAGTCGCACAATAGTTGCAAACAAATCATAGATGAGTCGCAAGAAAGGCAAGTCCAAATGTAGTTGTACATCATTGGCAATGAGATTATAGACAAATCACAATCAAGTCGCAAAGGAGTTGCAAAGGAGTCGCAAAGGAGTCACAAACAAATCATAAAGGTGTTGCAAACGAGTCATAGATGAATCACAATGAAAGCAAGTCCAATTGTAGTTGCACACAAATGGCCATGAAATCATAGATAAACTGCAATCAAGTCGTACAGAAGTTGCAAACTAGTTGCAACAAAGTGAAAATAAAATAACAAAGTCCCATGAGTCATAAACAAGTTGCATGCTAGTTGCAAAAAGTTCACTACAAGTTAACTATAGGTTAACTACAAGTTAACTATAGGTTAACTACAAGTTAACTATAGGTTAACTACAAGTTAACTATAGGTTAACTACAAGTTAACTATAGGTTAACTACAAGTTAACTATAGGTTAACTACAAATTAACTACAAATTATCTCACGTGGCAGTGTTAGAACAATTCGTCAATGAAGTTCTTTGTAGGCTATCAGATGACAGACAATCTTATAACTACACTCAACTACTACAACTTGTCCACTACAATTGCGGTCCCTAAATTGTCACCTAGTTGCAATCATATACAACTACAAAATGAGTTGTACACTGCAGTTGCAAAAACCCTCATTTTCTTCTAGTGTGACGTGACAAAAATCTTTTTTTAGGCCCTATAAAAAAATAGGGCAACTACACTTCACAAGGGTACATTGGTATGAAAAAATGTCCAAAAGTAGTGGTTACTTTTTGGATTCATTCTTCAAGGCAAGTTGATTACATGCTTGAAAAATTCAGATCATTTGAAATTGTATAATATATAGGGAAAAAAATAAAGGATTGACATGTCACCCCAAGTTGGCATTCAAGCATTGATTTTGTTATAAAGTGAATGGATTTGGATGAATCTTGGAGGTGAAATTGGAGCTAGAAGTAGAATGACAGAAATAGGCAGTTGGCAAAAATGAATTGGTCTACATTAGAAAGGATGATTTCTACATAATTAGCCTAAGGTCCTAGGGTTAAGCACTAATCTATCAATTCCATTGGACTCCATTTCCACATAATTGTGAAATGTGAATAAATGCTAGACATTTAATTCTCCAACTCATTTTCATTGTACCCTTTGCAATAGTAAGTTATCCATCCAATAAAATAGATTATTTGTTAGTTTTGTTTGTTACATTGAGATCTTTTGGACCATGCGTCCATTATTCATTTTCGTAGTACCACCAAAAAGCCCTCAACAAAGAGGGATGCATGGGCTTTGTTTCATGGCATTTGAATCGACAATGCGAAAGTTATGGAATTTTGAAGTTTTTATGAATTGAAAAATTAGAGAATTACTTTTATTTTGACTATGGCGCACTAGTATCCATCCATAAAGTTGGGCTCTTTGTTTGTTCTGTTTGTTACATTGAGATCTCCCGGACCGTGCATTTCGTGGTCACGTGCTTGGTACTAGTGGAAAGCCCTCAGCAAGGAGGGGTGCATGGCCTTTGTTTGTTGGTGTTCTAACACATGGAAAAAAGATATTGGATTTCAAAGTTTTTATGAGTTAAAAAAATTAGAAAAATTTACTTTTTACTTTTATTTTTATTGTAGCAATGGTACAAGGCACACTAGTAAGGTAGGAGGTTTTAAAATGGTTCAAGCTATAAAATAACTCACTTCCTTAAATGTATACTATTTGTATATGTTTGTTTTTCATATCCTTTAGCAATGTACAGAGAGTGCACATTTTAGGAGGTGGGCAATTTTAGAGCCCTATGCCATTTCAACTTCAAAATTTCATAACTAATTCCACAAAGCTCCAAAAAATATGAATTAGCTTGAATTAGTTGACAATTCCACTTGTCTTTGAAGGAAAATTTACTGAAAAATATTTCAAGGTGTTTCACTTCTCTAAAATTCAATTCCAATCCTTAGATGGTTCATTTATTGACCTCCTACCTTAAGGTAAGACAGCCCATTGCGGACACCTAGAAAATGATCCATTATGGTTTTCTAACAGTTTGTAAGATTTGGGCCACCATCAATGTCTTACATGACAGTGATGGAGTGATTAGTAACCTCTTTAAGAGCTTGTAACTTTTTTATGTAACTTTTTTGTAAGATTTAATTTTTTAGGTTTTCCATATTAAAAAATATTATGACTGCTTAAAGGCGCTTTTACACCTGGCGTTTGGTAACAACACTCATAAAAACATAATACCTCTAACAAAGATCGGAAGGTACAGGTTGTATAAAAACATTTGTTTTCAGTTAGTTTGACATTGGTTCAGCATAAGTGGGTTATTTTGAAGTTATCGGTTGTTCAAACTTGGGGCATAATCTTCTATTGTCTGTACATCAACTACCATTGCATTTCCTCCCCAAAAAATCCTACAGTTTAACATGCAAAAACAAAAATAAATTTTAAAGTTTTTTCCCCCTTGCATTAGAAATGGCAGTTTTGAGTAGGTTTTGATGGAAAAAAGACCTTGGGACTTTAGGGGTTAACCTTGGTTGGAAATACTGCACCCTATGGATTGCTGGTGAGGCACAGGTTAGAAATGGGTGCTGTCAGTATAGTTAATTTGGGGTCCGTCTCTGATTGTAAAAATGAATTCGATTTTTCATGTGTGGAATTTTTTTTTAAATGCCTGTGTTTTCCCTGGGGTAAAATTCCTGCGTTTTCACTTTTCACCTCGTGGGACGGGTTTATCCTCGTGGGACGGGTTTATCCCCGTGCACGGGCCAGGGGAACCCGTTCTTTTCGTCAGTCAACCTCGAATCATCGAAGGTCAACATCTTCTTTTTCCTTTTTGGAAGCCTATGGAACGGAATATCATGGTCACAAAGTCAACATCAGTCAGAGCAACTGAAGATCCTACGCCGACCGAAGGGCGCTGCGGACCGATTGATCGCCTCAGTCGAGCTCACTGCGGTCGTACGTAGGAGCGCTTCCGGAGCTGCGCAGCGTCCATTTTCCCCGACTCAAAATCGGTCTGAGCCGGGTCTCGCGGGCGTTCTCGCAAGAAGAGCTCGTGCACTAGATATGTCAACCAAATATACGTAGAAAAATGCGTGTAAATCCGGCAGTTCCTGAAACAAGATCTTCAGAAACCATCTTTGTTTGAAAGACATTTTGCTCTCGAAATGGCTCCGGCAGATCGATCTCAACCTTTGAAGACAAGTACGTCTGACGTCGGGGGCGACAAAATATCTCTCAGTCGGCTCCGCTACTGAAACCAAGCTCACCAACTGCAAAGAAACCGCACTTTTCCAGTTGTCTGCACCCACACTCGAACAGACATCCGACATTCCCACGGGCAATGATGGCACTTGTAGTCGGGCCATGGATCCCCCGGGCGATCTGGAAAAATCAAGCAATCATATATAACTTAGTTGAAACTTGGTGAGTTCCTCATTCCGGTCTCAAGCATACAGTACAAACCGATCGACCTTTAGTAGTCCTAGCCGGTCGCGATCGCACTACTCTACAATGGGGGCCAGTTTGGGGCTTATGATGTGCTGCTGCTGCGGCCGCACGACTGGCGATGTGCCTGCTCGTCATGAGCCTGGTGATGATTTCGCTCCGGGATATGAGATGCGACTAGATGTGACCGATTTCGGGAACGGCATTGTGGTGGGAGGACACCCGCTTCAGACGAAATACCAAGAGATTGTGCACGGACTCTGCCCTCGCCTCCTGCAGGTGGAAGATTGAACTGCACGTGGCGAGCTTGGCTGCTTTTCCACAGGTACCTTGAGCAAGTCGTTTTCTTACATGAACGTCCCCTCCATTTCTGTGTCATACAATCGGGGTGTTGTGAGTTCTTTTAGTATATGGGTATGGGCGAAACGGGTGTCAAAATTCTTTGAGTTGTTTGAAAAGAAAAGAACGAAATGCTCTCAAAGTACAATCTAAATTATCTTGCTTTTCTTCCTGGTATTCTACTTGCTCTTCAAGCCGTGAAGCTATGGGAAGGAAGAAAACTTTTCCTTTATCCGAGTTACCTAATTGCGGTGTGAGGTATCCACTTTCGATCTGCTTTAGTTCGGTTGTACAATCTGCATGACACATCGTTGTTCATTGCTTCTGCAACGTTGCTCGCTACGACGAGGTTGTGATGTTTTTCCTTTCGAAGAGTTTGAATGTGATTGGTTTTCAGTCAATTTTGATGTTGTAGAAATGTGCGCACTTCCGAGCTTTCTGCAGGTCAGTCCGATTCTCTGTGTTTTCACGGCCTTGTTGTTGTCTGCTGTCTCTTTGAAGTTTTTTTGGTCCGACCATAGCGGTTTTAGGGATTAGCTATTCTTTTTTCATGAGCTGGGTGTCAGTCTGTCTCAACTGTTCCTTAGTTTTGGCTCCTGAGCGTTCTCTTTTGCTGTGGAAGAGTCGATTAGTTTATCGCGTGCGGGTGGCGAAGGTGCGTCCTTAGATTGTTGTGGTGTGAGGTATTCGGAATTATTTGCCGCCATGGCCACAAGCGCCGTTTTCTTGCAGTTCGTGTATAGTTCCAATGAGTGTTAAGTGGAAGCATGTTCTTGGTTCAGGATCCAGAGCGAGCAGTGGCTAATTGTGTTCTTCAGAAATCGCTGGAAGTGCAGAAGTAGCTTGTGGAAGTTTGTACAGTGTCAGAGAGGGGTGAAAGAGAGCTCCGCCTTGGCCACAAGCGTCATCATTGGCGATGCTCAGCAGATGAATACACTGCAGAAAATTGAGTGTCCTGTTGCAGTCGAAGCAGGCGTTGAGGAATGCTTCGCTAGGGTTTGGGTGTCGGTGTGAGAGCGGAGTAGAAGCTTTTGCAAGCTTGTAAATTTCTGGCGATCGATTCAACCTTCAATGTTGTGAAAGATGGAGTTTATAAGCGAACTGTGAACCAATACGTGTGCTGGGGAGGGACATTTTACTGCTTTCAGAAGGGGGATTATCCTGGGCGTGAATCAGCAAGCCTCACAGGATTTCAAATCAATTCTCATGCGATAATTTGTGTATGTAGACCATTGGGCTAGGTTGTGCTGTAGTATCACACATTTTTGTCTGAATTAATGTGAAAACTCTGAAACATTTCTGAAGTCGGGAAGGTTTATTTTACAGCTCTCAGAAGTAGTTGGAGAGAAGGGAAGTAGCGTTGGGGATGCAGTTCCAAGGAAGGTGGCCAACCATGTGTCTATGAAGATGAAGATGTCAGTGCTAAGTAATGCCGTTCTTAGATGAAATGACTTGGTTGCCGCGAGTTAACATCGGAGGCGGTGACGCAGTATTGGGCGGAACCAATAAGACTCTTAGGGAAGCATTGAGTGCACAAGGAAGTTATCAGAAAATGGGGACAAATAACTTTGTTTTATCGATGTGTACAGAAGTCATTTAATATAGTATTATTTCAGCCTATAAGTGTCAATGTTTCAGTTTCATTCTTCACACAAAGTACGGAGTATCTGGTTTTCATCTGCATTGCATTTAATCCGTTTATTCTTTCTAAACTCTAACAACTTCCTGCAACTCCTCAATGAAATCTTTCAGGATGATGAAACCTTTTTGGTGCCTTTCCATTGGAGTGGGATTTGTTCTAGTTTCAATACATTACGAATGATAAACTGGTGTCACACGCACTAATCTGACAATATTTTCCATTGTAGTTTGTGATATCTGTCTGTCAGTACGATTTTGATTGGTTGAGGATGCGTGATCTTCTACTTCATCTAAGTTAGGCTTGTTTTTAATGATGTGACTTGCTCTGGCCTTAAAACACCCCGGTCTCGCAGGGAGCGTGGATATCCCCCCTCTGTGTGGGATCCGGGGGGTACTCTGAAATTTGCTCTTGAAGTACCCCGGGGGGATGGACAGACGCGTCTAACTTTGAGATTTGCCCTGCCGCATTCACGTTGTTCCCATTTTGGCAGCTCTTTTCTGTCGTGTACAGTTGCGCATCTCTTCTCGCTTGCACTCCATTAGTATTTTTGGATTCCGGCATGACGTAGTGGCGGGGGTTTATTGGAGAGCGCTTACCATGGTGTTGTATCGGCAGACAGGGTTCGGGGACGAATTTTGGGCTCCGGAGTGGGTCTGCAGCCATCGCATGAGTGATCGGTACTGTTCTGCTCTACAGGAGAGCGGCATCTTCTTGGGATTGTACGTGCTCGCACTTGTACTTGCATCGGAATTTTGTATGAATTTTGAATGAATTTGAAGCATGCTCATATCCTTATTTCTTTCTTTCGGTGCAGCGGTCAGTTTTTAGGGTTTCGTTGATGACGTAGAGGCGTTGTGGTTTATGTTAGGAGTGCAGAAGCAGTATTTTTCTTCTTGTAATCAGCCGGAGTTTCTGGAACTGCTTTTCAAATTCATTTTAACTGCAGTGATGGCGACGGGCCAGGCGAATGTGTTATAATTGTGACTTCTCCTCGCTGGATGCTGCGCGGTGACTGTTACACATGCTCTTCAGGTCGGGCAAACATCTTGCATCGGACGAAATGTGTCTGGGGTTAGGTTTCGTTCCTGTTAGTTTGTGAGGTTCGCCAGGTCAACTTTCCGGGAGTGAACAACCTGTGGGTAAAAGGAAGGGAGCTGAATTTGGTGCAGTTTCATTTCCACACTCCTTCAGAGCATGCATTTGATGAACTCCGCCTTCCTATGGAAGTCCACTTACTACACCGTATGTGCGTTGGAACCTTTTGTGCGTTTTATTCGTTCTTACAACTCAATTGGTTACAGCCGGGGATGAATTGCTCGTGAACTCAACTTTTCAGTCTTTATAGAACATCTGAATATGTTTGTATACTGACTTGCCATGCTTGTTTTGCTGTGCAGAAGATGCAGTCACCAAGGCTTCTGCTCTTGTTGAGTAAGAAGGCACGTTCAACAACTTCTGTTTTTCAGTATTTGAGACATGACAGTGGCAGAATTTGAGTTTTTAAGTCATATTCAGTAAACAGAACGCTATCTTGTGGAGGATTTCGTTGAGTGCCTTCCTCATGTGGTAACGTGGCTTTGATTTGCAGGGTTCTGCTGATGCCATACGTGATGCATACTCAAATGGCGGTTTTGCAGCAGCTCTTCGTTACTCACCCCTGGAACATGGAAAGACTTCGTAAGTTCTCTTCTGACATGCTTTGGGAGCCAGGAGAATGTTTCATATCGTAAGTTTCCTGCTGTTGCTGTTTCAGGAACTTGGAAAATGAAGGAATTTCTGGTGCGCACCAAGCAACATTCTTTAGTTAGAAAAGGCCGAGCTCTTGGTGCCATTGGGTACGTTCTAGTGAATTTTTCTGTGGCAATTTTTTCTGTTTAATGCTGTTGGACAGCTTTTGATTGGATTGAATAGCTTAAGGGAGATTCTTCCTTGAATGCGAAATGTGCTCAAGGTGTGAGTACCTGATTTCAAGAACGTTATGTTTGTATTTGTACAGTATGAGCACTTTGCTGCCCTGGCTCACCTCTTGGTAATTCTTCTGGGAAGTTCCGTATTACCACAAGAAATGCAGCTAATTTGTCTATCAGCCACCGTTGCTAAGCCAGAAGAGCTTGCTGGTTCACTGGTTGGATCGCTCAGGTGCGTTTCATGGTAAAAATGTTATGATCTAATACGATATGGCCAGATCTACAATACCGGGAATAGTGCTATGCATCATGACTATACATTGTTTCAAAATCCTTTGAAGAGTGAGAACCAGAAGTTTTTGTTGAAAATATTCCTGTGTTATTGCCCGCCCGTTTCCCTTCGTATTCTGATAGCATGGCAGTGAAGTATCTCAGCTTTGACTAACATGGGAGAGTTACGCGTGGGAATCTTTGTTTTCTCGTTATGTGTCACCTGTAAGATTTGAAACTTGAAGATTAATCTTGTGCTGCATGGTCAGGTGCATGGTCCTACCGAACTTGTGACATCATGCGAGAAGACCTGTTCCTGTTCCACTTGTTTGGCATTTTTCTACTCGCCACTCACTCCATCCACTCTTAAACGAACAAGGGAGTGAAATGAACTGGTGAGCAGTCCAGTCTTCGCTTCTCAAATTCTAATTGGAAGAGCTGGTAATGTTATTGGGGCTGTGCTCATTATTAGTTTCCAACTCGTACATTAGAGACGATTGCACTGCGCATTCACAGGTCTGTTGTACTCACATTGATGGATCGTGCCCTCCGTTTTCTTCTGCAGGAGACTAAGGACCGAGCGTGAAAGAGAACCCGATCCATTCTGGGATGAAGTATCAGACTCCCCACGGAGGAAGCAGCCAAAACTTCTCAGAGCTTGCAAACGCTCCAAAGGACCCAACATCGGCAGTGAAAATCAGGAGTGATCAGGTGGGTGGGGGCAAGTAGGGCACCATGTGTCCAAAGAGGAGCTCTAGTTTCTTCGGCGCAGACAGGTATAAGAGCACCTTCATGTCCATGTTGCTTCAACACATCCCTCTGAAAATGTTGGTTTCGTGGAGAACTACTGGACTGGGACCTTGTGACTGTCGATCTATTCTGAATTGTTTTGCTCAGATCCCGCAAATCAGGGATACGTTGCACCAGTTGAAAGAGCGGGACATGCTTCCAGTTATTTGGTTCATCTTCAGTCGCAGGGGCTGCGACCTTGCCGTTCACTTTGTTCTGGTAATATCCACTCTCCTTGCCTCAACATTACTATCTGTGTGCAATGTAATTCACACGTTTGTATTCGGAAGTTGCAAAGTGAGGAATGTCTATCTGTGGGCATTTTCGTTTCTGGATTTCTGTTATGCGCTTGTCACTGAATTTCTGTGACAGCTTTCTTGAATGCATCAGGGAACCGATTTGACTCTGGAGGAGCAGAGGCGAGCTAGAAATGCACTCGGAAATTTTTGGAAGTAGCACCTAGATTCAGTACGTGAAGTGACAGTGAACGGAAACCACTTCTGCACGGAGGAGGAATTTTCCAAGTACTCTCTACAGCGGGTGATGCCTTTCTCGGTGGTGACGACTTGAACAAGGGATGTAAGGATGACTCAGTATACCTTATTTTGCTTCGTAGAATGAGTTTTGTACCTCAGTTTAGATACCACTGAAATTGCATTCAATGAAGTGTTTCGTGTTGTATGCAGGTTTCTGTCCTTTCAAATGTTGTGAGCCAGTCAAGAGAGCATTGGAAGATGCCAAGCTCAGTCTGAAAGACCTGCAGGAAGTAGTCTCAGTGGGCCACTAAGGCTCTAAAGGTGACCTTTTTAAGGTCTGATTCGCCTTTTTCACCAGTTTCGGAGCACAACAAAAGTAGTTTAGTATTTTTTTCAACCATTTTTGAATCACTTATGAATTTTCAAAGATTCAGGTCATAGGCACCTATTTGTGATTATAGGTGTCCCCAAATCCATGACATTGTGACTTATAAAGAAATTAGTGTGCTTTTTGCCATTGCCACAGTCAAAACAAAAGTAAAAGTAATTTCATTAATTCTTTAGTTCATGAAAATTTCAAAATTCAATAACTTTCACACCGTATGTGTGAACGTCACGAATTGGTGCACCCCTTCCTTGTTGAGGGCTTTTTGACGGTACCAAGCACATGACTAACGACTAAGGGACACACGGTCCAAGAAATCTCAATGTGACAAACAAACAAACAAAATGAACAACCAAATTTAAGGTATAGATGTGCAAAAATTAAAAACAATGATTGGTTCTTGCAATAAAAATAATAATTTTTCTTGAATTCATTTATAGACCAAAAAGGTCCCATTCAAGGATCACCTCGCATCCACTCTAGAGGGCGGTTTGAAGAAGAGGGGTAGATTTTGAGCCACCTACTTTAGATGTCATATTCCCATTCAAAACCATTACTACATTACATTATACTCCCCCTCTATCCCATAATACTTGACTAGTACCTTTTGGTAATCCCTTTTAGGCGTAATTTTAGGATTGAAAATGATTTCTTTTGTTTTTGACTTAAACTAATGAAATGAAGTAAGAGAAGTTTAGTTTGTTATCCACTTTACAAATTAAAATAAAAATTGAATTGAATTTCTTATCGCAATTTGAAGTTGATTGGTTGAAAAAACAAAAGACATTGCACTTTTTATTGAATTTCAATTGAATTTGAGACAAATCTTTTGCAAATCTATACATGGAGAGGGCAACGTAATTGCACAAGAAATCTTCCCTTTCTATACTTGCCTTTATTATGTTTGGCTTTTTGTATCTATTGCAACCTCCTATTTTCTAATCTTTCCTTGATTGCAATTAATAGACATGTTTACTTATTTTGCACTTGAGAAGAAACATTCTTCATTCACTATAGAATCATTTACCCATAATATGCATTTAAAAATTGTTGTCAAATCATCAATACTTTGATTAATATAAAGAAGGACAAAGGTTATACGATGGAGGAGTATTTACTAAGGTGAAGTGACGCATTTATATTCCTTTGGTCACTACACATATGTAGATAGATTGGCAAAAACATATAGCTTCCCATCGTAATTCTTAGAAGGGTGCTCTCCTCATCCACTTGAATCCTAATTTGGTCCTTTTTGCTCCTTACATGCCAACCCCTTGTATTTGTTACCATGGGGCCAAATTGCACCAATTAAAAATAAATCTCTATTTTTTGTCAAAAAAAAATAGTCTTTTTCTACCAAATTCATTGCTATTTAAAATATGGATATAGTTGATAAATTTGAATCAAAAGTACACAAATGTAAGTGTTTTTTTTGTTCTAAAGGTAGATAGATGTAGAAATACAATGCTTCAACAAATTTCCAAATGATTGTCATTCCAACACTTTCTCAAAAAGAAAAAAAAAAATGTCATTCTAAATTTTTACTATGGTAATTCAAAAGTGTCCCTCAAGATTGTGGAATAATGAATCAACTTTTTGCCACATGCAAAAACTGCTTTGTGATGTTCTTTGAAGTTATAAAACCATGACATTCCACATTGAAATAGTTATAATGTCAATTGACCCTTTATAATTCTCATCCCATTAGGGGGTAAAGCACAAAATTAGGGGCTAATTAAAGTAATCATCACAATTATACTTGGGGCAATTTTAGATTTGTACACCTTAGACCTTGATACCCAATCACCGATCACTTCTCATTTCCAATACCTCTCCCTTCTTTTCACTTCATGCAAAACAAAGTCTTCCTTCTAGTGATCAAATAAACGTAATTTAGGAATCATTTGTTTTGACTTTTCAAAGTCAATAAGGTGACTTTAAATAAACAAAATTCTAATGTGTCATTTATAATAACATGGTTTGAATTTCCTTTCTTTCTCTACTTTGGTATACAATCTTTCTATTGTGTTCCAAAGAACAAAGTATAGAAAAAAAGACTCACCGTAGCTTTTAAATTGCTTTGAAGTGTTATCTCATCCATTTAAAGAATGTAGGCTTCTAAAGAAGACTAAAGACAGGATTGGATTTGTCTATGTTGTAGAGCCACTTTAGAAATTTATTGGGATTCTAAAGAAGGATGTCCATAATTTGTTCTTTTGAGAATTGAATTTTTTTTGTTTAGGATTTTGGTCCCTCCTCTCAAAACATTTAGCAATAAATTGATCTTGAAAGACAAGGAGCTATATTTGAATCTAATTAATCCTTGAAGGACATTACAAGCTACACATACATTTTGAAAGTCAAATCCTCAATTTTCACATAGTTCTTGATTTTAAATGTTTTTAAGCATAACTAAAAGAAATGTAGTTCCTATAATCTACTTTATTCTTCATTTTAAACTTTTCCAAATTGTGATTTTTGTCACACTATGAAAACATAACATCTTGAAAGCTCAAAATATGCCACTTTTGAACTATTTCTATTGAATTTTTCTTGGTGTGAATTCAAAGAATACATCCATTACATCATGATGTATTTCACTATTATTTCAATTTCATATTAAAAATATATATACTATTTTAAGCATTGTTGTAATTATTGAAATCTTTACACAAAAAATTCTTTAAAAAACCATATAAAATTCAGTTTAATGAATTTAATTATGAAAAATGAGATTCAATTTTAAACATGTATTAGTACATCTTAAAAAATATCAAATTTTTGAAGTGTGTGTTTTCATGTAGAAATCAAATGAATTTCGACCAAGCCCAAACATGAAACATTCTTGAAGGGTTAAAATTAAGTTGTTTCAACCTTTGTGGACTAGTCATAACTTTCAAAATTACACACATTTTTGTGTTCTTCTAGGGATGAAAAGCACTGGTCCTTGTAGCAACTGAAGAGAGACTAGTTCGGACTCTTGTTGCTTTGAAATGGTCAGTTACCACAAGATCATAGCTTCAAAGGTAGTTAGTAAACATAGTTAGTAAACATTAATCACTTATTGTGCGAAAGAAGTTCAGCCACCTCACTCCATGCTCTGTGAGAGCATTCTCGATAAAAAGCTCCAAGAAACCCGCAGTAGAAGTTCAGTTCTGTTCAGTTATCCTCAGCAAAATCTGGCTCAAGGAATTCTATCCTCAGAAAAATGTCGCTCCAAATTGTCCAAGCTAGTATTGCGTCTTGACCCAGGCCGGCATGCAGTCCAGTCCTTCGGGCTTGTATTCTGGGACCAAGGTGTTGCAGCGGAAGCAAGCTCGCTCGGTGGAGGCTTTCGCGTCTAGTCGCATCTTATGTCGAGCTGGGCACTTGATGGACGAGTCGAGCAGGAAGAAAGCTCGCTCGCTCTGTGTCACGGGACTCTGTGCACTACTCTGGTTTGCGCAAATTTGGGTGTTTATGTCGCCCCTTTGAATGTTCCCCAGCTCGCGTGGGGTGCGGCTAGATGCGAACGCCGAACTCATCACCGTTCTGTGCGGGGGTTTTGTGCGAGTCAGTTCCATATTCAGGTTTCTCGCATTGGCTTCATTCTCGCATGCTTCGTTGGCTTTCAAATACTCATTTCTAGGTGATCCAGGTCTCGGGACTTATTGAAAGGAACCAACGCGGGTTTGTTAATGAATGAGATTCGTTGATCGATTGGATAAGGGAGTGTGACTGTAGCATGTAGCATCATGCTAACAAATTATGAGAGTATATATCATGCAAGCAAGCTTTGAGTGTGGCTAAGCTGGAGGCGTTGGTGGAAGTGGGTTGGGAAAGAAGGTGTGTTTTGCACATACATAGTTTAAGTTTTTGGTTTTGAGTTTTGATTTTGTTTGGTGTCCGCTTATTTAATTTTTTCTTTCTTTGTGAACAAGCTTGTCTTGCGACAAAAAAGTGTTAGTCTTGCATGTTTGTTCTGCGCTTGTACTGCAGGATAATGCGCTCGCCTCGCACGCTCGACCAGAGATTCGATTTGGTTACCTCATGTGGATGAGCGGCATTTTCGATCCAATTCCAACGTGAGTGACCACTTAAGCCTTCCTTTTGCACAGTTCCAAGTTCCAACCCACGTTTAATTTCTGTTTGGAACATCAATTTAGTTCCAATATTGTAGTCGACCCATTTCCGATCACATTCTCTTTTCAGTGGTATAGGCCGCTCTCTTTCTGTGCAGGTGGAGATGAAAAGTGATTAGTTTTAGCATGGTTCCCGGAATAGCTGTGGCTCATTATGATACGCTCCAAGTCTCTATATTGCAACCAGCTCTTGATCGATTTTGTTTGCAGCTCGTGGTTGGAAATAAGGTCTATATGACCAATACAGGTCAAATTATGGAATCCTTCCAAACTGCATCTCTGTACACGGGAAAAATTTCGCAATCAAGATACACAATCTCCAGAGATGCGTAATTGCTTAAGTGGTTGGAAATGGGTCCACTACCTTACTTTGACATCTTTCAGAATGCACGTTCTGAAATATAAATCCATACTGTCCTACAGTTTAGATCTCTCAATTCTTGGTGCCAGTTTGCAACTTGCTTGGTTTCCTTGGTCCTCGAGAGGGGAGTGACGCCATTGTGTTCTTTTTTGCAGTTTCACTGGCTAGCGAGGATAACGAGGATCTTCGCACGAATGGGAACGTACATACATCCTGTGGCTGTCAGTTTCTGAAGTTTTTAGAACTCAAGCGATTTGAGCATCAGATCTCAGGCTTGGGCTTTGCGCAAATCTGATTTTCTGCAGTTGGCACATGTGCATGTCCGGTCCTTGGTCATGTCCTTGAGCTCCCTGGGTTTTTCACAAATGTACCACAAAATAGTCCACAAATGTACCACAAAAAATTTGATGGTGAATTTTTCCATAAATTGCACATGCAAGGTAGAAGCACCAGGAGTGAATCACTTCAGCAAATTTCGACCAGATAGTGAGGAATATGAGGTGGTGGAAATTCTTCCAATATAGATGGGCAATTTCGTTAAAATGGCGAAATTCCTTTACTTTGGCAGTTTTTACAGTTCAGAGCGGGCATTCTGAAGTGTACAAACGTCATAGATATCTTAAATCTATACTATTCTTAGATGTTTGAAATCTACACCTGTGCTAGATGTCAATTTTACAATTCAGATCGTGCGGTCTGAAATCTATAGCAGCCATAGATTTCTTAAATCTATAAAAGTCCAAGATTCTTGAAAATTATACCTGTCCTAGATGTCACTTTTACAATTCAGAGCGGGCAGTCTGAAAATGGCACATGGAATGCCGCCATTTTAAGGAAATTGCCCATATAGGAAGATAGGAAATATGGAGATGTTTAATTTTTCAGAATTTTATTCCAAAATTTGAAGTTACAATGAATTTTGGGAGCTAAAAAGTATTATCTATCCATAGTCAATATTTGGAGTATTGTAATTCAGATTATTGAAGAACTAATTACCTAATTACTACTTCCTACTTTCTCACTCACTACTTTTAGACATGTGTCATAAACATATTAGTCCCAACCTTGAAAAGGACAAAAAATAAAAACATTTAAAGCTTGATTTCCAGCCTCAGATTGGAAATAGTGCACCCTACAGGTTTGGCACTACTTTGACAATTGATGCTTCTACCTTAATGTCATAACATTTAGCAGTTTACAACTCTTATGCAAGAATTTCATTAAAATAGTGGTATTCCGTGTGCCATTTTCAAATCGCTTGGTTTAAATCATAAAAGTGACATCTAGGACTTCTATATATTTTAAACATCTTGGATTTATATAGATGGGTGATGGCTAGCTTTGGGTACCCAAAAAGGTTGTCTCAACTACAATATCAGTCCATATCACTATGTCAAATGACTTCATCTTTTAAATATTATAAAATATGAATTCATGAAATGTGGTTTTAGTTTTTAACACTTATAATGTGTCAAGATAAAAAAATTAATGACTTTCAAAGAATTTTAAGAATTTTTAGTTAATATTTTAGTTGAAAAAGTAAGTTTTGTTACATGTACCTAAAATCCTTAGAAACAAGCATTTGGAATATCAAATAATTTTATTTTAATATCATTTTTGGATATAACTTATATTTTATAGTTCAACATATAAAAAGTTAATTTCATCAATAAAAAATTTAAAAATTGTGCACTATAATGCTTGTAAATCCCCAAATTTAGAAGTTTTTCTCACCTCTATCAATAGGTCCAAAATTTACTTTGAAAAAAAATAAATTCAATAGAAATATACATGTTCATGTTGAGGTGTAGAAATTTTTTATTTTCATTTTAGGTTTTCATTACTTGATCAAAATAAAAAAAATTAGACAAACTTTGGAGGTTTTAAACAAGAATCACCTAATTAGTGTGTCCAAAAAGTGATACCCCATGCTGACCATCACCCAGATTTCAAAAATCTAGGATTGTTGTAGATTTCAAACTGTGTGGTTTGAACTATGAAAGTGCCATCTATGAAGCATGTAGATTTTAGGCATCTAAGAATAATATAGGTTTAAGAAATTTAGAACAATTCTACAATTCAAACTGTCTAGTTTAAATTCTAAAAACTACCAAAGTTGCAAAATTTTGCCATTTTAGCGGAATTTTCCATTGTCAGTAAAAAAAAATAGTAAGCAAAGCAATAATAAAATGTACTCAATCATTAATATTGAGTGAATTTTGTAGAGAGGATTAAAGGTAGCTTCTTTAAACACTACAACATGTTATAATATGTCACAATTTTGGTTATTTAAGTATCACCAATTCGATGAATTTGATGATATCTACAACAATAGAAAATGTGCAAGTAGATTGATTTCTTTCAATGCAAAAGAATTGTTGCATCATATAATTAAGTTAACAAGATACCATAACATTCTATTGCCTTTAGTTCTCTCAACCATGTTCATTCAACATCCACTAATTGCTTTTGATTATTGCTTTCTTTTAATTATTGTTTCTTTTACAAATTGTTTTTGTGAAACTCTAATCATTCTCATGCCATGTGCCATACTGTGCCCTTGTGGCTATCAATAAGATGTGAAATATTCCACATTATTTCATTGAGGAATGCAATGATATTCTACATCATTCTATTGGGGAAGAATAGAGGAATGGCAAAATTTCACAACTATAATAGTTTTATAGTTCAAATTGGCTGGTCTTAAATGTACAATTATCCTAAATTTCTTAAATTTATAGCATTCCTAGATTTCTATAATCTACATGTGTCACAAATGGCACTTTTATAGTTCAAACTGCACAACCTAGATTTTAACAAAATTCCCCATATAGAGTTAACTTTGTGATGTTGTTGAATATTAAGTATTCAATTAATTCATGACAAAGAGTCCTTCTATGTAAGACAAAAGTGTAGATGTCCATCCTTGAAATTTGTATGAAAATAGTACTAAGTCTTGCACAATAGTTTAACCTCCTATGAGTGTTTTTGAATAGTTTTTTAAGAAAATGATTCAAATGGTACTAAGGTAAACAAGCCTATTACCACCTATATTAGCAATCTAAATATTTTGGGGCCAACTCCAAAAGGGGCACATATTTTTTAGAAATGTATGCTTGCTTCTTGAATCAAACCTAAGTAGAATTATAATTTTTCAATTAAAATTATAATTATTATGAATTTCTAAAGTAGTGTGCCTTGAAATTACAACCCCCCTCTATAGAGTGGAATTATAAACATTCCATAAACAACCCTTGATAATCGCATTTCCATTTATCTATTGGCACTTAACCCCTATAGGTTTTGACTACATTTTCACCAAAAATGCTCCCAAATTGCCATTTCTAATACAAGTACCAAATTTTAAAAATTTTAAAAATTAAAAATTGGACACATGTAACCATAGGATCTTGTATTAAGATAATTTGAGAAAATGTGGAAAAAACTTCAGAAATTTCCATTGTGTAGATTGCAAGATATTAGCGTTTGAAGTGAGAAAAAAAATTGGGGGTCTTGCAAAAAAAATGGGGCAGGTGCACTTCACAAAGGCACATTGGTATGAAAAAATGTCCAAAATGGTGGTTACTCTTTGGATTCATTCTTCAAGGCAAGTTGGCTACATGCTTGAAAAATTTCAGATCATTTGAAATTGTAGAACATATAAGAGAAAAATAAAGGATTGACATATCACCCCTTGTTGGCATTAGAGTACTAATTTTGTTATAAAATGAATGGATTTGGATGAATCTTTGGGTGGAATTGGGATGAGAAGTAGAATGACAAAAATAGGCATTTGGCAAAAATGGATTGGTCTACCTTAGAAAGGATGATTTTCACATAATTAGCCCAAGGTTGTAGGGTTAAACACTAATCTATCAATTCCATTATTCTCCATTTCTATAGAATTGTGAAATGTGAATAAACACTAGACATTGGATTCTCCAACTCGTTCTTATTGTACCCTCCACAACAATAAGTTATCCATCCAATAAGATAGGTTATTTGTTTGTTCTGTTTTATTTGTTAAATTAAAATCTCTTGGACTGTGCATCCATTGTTCACGTTCTTGGTATCACTAGAAAGCCCTCAACCAAAAAAGGTGCACAAGCTTTGTTTGGATCCACAATGCAAAAGTTATGGAATTTTGAAGTTTTTATGAACTAAAAAATTAAATAATTACTTTTATTTATATTTTGATAAATAAAGTACACTAGTATTTTGATAAATAAAGTACTTTTCATAAAGTACACTAGTATCCATCCATTAAGTTAGGCTCTTTATTTGTTTGGTTTGTTACAATGAGATCCTCTTGGATTGTGTATCCCCTGGTTACATGCTTGATACCAGTGGAAAGCCCTCCGCAAAAAGGGGTGCACAGCCTTTGTTTTGTGGTGTTCTGACACATAGAAAAAAAATATTGGATTTCAAAGTTCTCGTGAGTTAAAAAAAATTAAAAAATTTACTTTTTACTTTTATTTTGATTGTGGCACACTTCAGTCACATGTGGCATGTGGGAAGGCTCATAATCATCATCCTATCATCCCTGTAGGAACTCACTGAAAAAAATGGGATCAATCACTTGTGTAACAACTTATAAAGTTTGAATGCTAACAAGTAAATAAATCCTTTGCATCTCCAGATGACAATCATGTGACAACTGCCTGCCAGTTTCTACATTGCCTTCTCCGCGTGGGTATAATAATTTAGGTTGGAAACAAGGACCCTTAACCCTTAAACAACGGGCCTATGACCGCGGAAATCATCCCTTTTGGCATTGTGTGAATAGTTGGTTTAAAAAAAAATGTAAAAGCACTTATTAAAAGTCAAACTACTATACTTGTGTTTTGAATCACAATTTGAACTTGTAGTTTTGCACTAGAAAGTTTGAAGAAAAGAAAATTTGAGTAGTGGCTTTGAGGTTGCTTGAGGCCTTGAGGAGGGCAAAAGTTCATCATTGATTGGTCATTTAACCCCTAAACATCACATGAGACGAAAAATGTCCTCACAACCTAAAAGTCAAATTCAAAGGGCTGTAACTTTTTCATCCAATGCCCAAATTCAATAAAACTTGTTGGAGAAGTTGCACATACTAGTCTAGTTTGTGTGATAAAATTTTCAAATCAATTCAAGATGTAGAATAGTTTTGAGAGCCAATCAAAGTTCACAGGTTCAATTTGAGCTCACCAAATTGCATTTGATGGTTGCAACTTTGGGGGCTTGTATCTTTGTAATATAATGTTTGTTTTCAATAAAAATTTGTTGGATTTTGTATCCACTGAAGTCTAATTGTTGTGGTAAATTTTTCATGTCAATCCGAGTTGTTTTGAATGATTATGAGCAATTCAAAGTTCAAAATCCAGACATTGGTGGATTCTAATGAACTTTGGTGGCCTATAACTTCTTCATACAATGTCCAAATCCAATAATACTTGTTGCTAAAGTTGCGCATACTAGTTTAGTTTGTATGGTTAAAATTTCATAGCAATCCAAGAAGTTATGATTGACTGAGAAGCATTTTAGTAGGAGGTTCAATCATAGATGTGATTTTTTGTTACTTTTTTCATTGTTTTCTGACATTTCAAATCCATTTTGCGGACACAATGATTCATTTGAATGATATTTTTTTCACCAAAGTGTATATATTCTGGTTTTGAATCAATTTGTAGCTTAAAGTTTTTTCATTTGAGTAGGTTTAGAAATCGAAATGTGTTTTTAAGAAAATTTTAGCACCTTTTTTCGAAAATTTTAGCACCTTTTTTCAACACTAAAAGATTATAATCTTTCAATCTATATGGTCAAATGACCCTAAATTTGTTCCACACCATCTACAACATGCACACTACAGTATTGTACGGTTGAGATCTTCATATCTTACTCTAATTTTGACTTTTCATACTTGCAAAGGCAGGCAATTTTTAAGTCTAGTTGGACCTCCGGCATTGAGGAGTTAAACAACATACATGGTGCCTATGTAGAAAAGATTGTGAAATTCAAGTTTGGGTAGTCCTTCTAGGACCTCAAATATCCTTTTGAGGATTAATTAGTGCATCAACAACCTTGGGCAAAAGAAAATTTCTAAAATTACTTATATGTAGCATTTTTGAAGAGTGTTGGAGATGTCTTAGAGAGGGTCCCTCTTTCCACTAAAGCTTGAGAGATTTCCTCCACTATTGGCCCACACTCAAAAATGGACAAGCAAAGAACTAATTCCGTTTGTATTCTAATTTGACATTGATGAGACCATTTCATTCTACTAAAAACAATAAAATGATACCCAATTGGTAGATGAAGAACTTTCTTTCCTATCTATTGTCCATATGCTAAAGCGCTCATAGCATTCACTCCATTATTTGTTGAATTTGGTAGTTTCAAATTTTACATCTATCTTTGAAGATTCTTCAAAAAAATTGTCTTACTTATCAAGTGTATTCTATAAATAGTTGATTGACTTAGCACATGGAAATAGAATGTAGAATGAAGCTACAATAATTGAATTCAAATTTGAAAGGAGACATTGCTTCACAAGCTAGGATTTAGCGTGAAGAGAGTATTTGGAGGGTCGAAAAGTACTTATTATCCACGTTTGACAAGGCTAGATCCTTTGAGAGAACAAATGCACAAATGCTCTTAGGGATAAAATGTTCTTGTAGTTATATATGGGTCAAGCAATAAACCTTAAAAGAGAAAAAAATTAAAACTAGGTACAATTTGAATCATAACACTAAACATCTCCAATAAAATCTAAATTATATTGAATGCATAAAACTTTAAATGCTAGTAAAGGTAAGGTGTAATATCAATCTCCAAAAGTGGTAGATATAGAAAGGCAAAATCTAATGACTAGAATTGGACAAGATATTAGTAGAGTTGCACCCAAAATATTCCTTATACACTTCAAAAAGATTGAGTGTCCAAACCAATAAGAATGTCATAGTTTCTAAATACTAAAATTTACTATCTCAAATTCACCTTGTTCAAATTCTTTTCTACAACAAACATTAGCAAAATGACAAAAACTGAATGAATTCATCTAATAGCCATCCATACACCTAAAATAGGCTACAATTAGAGTCATTAGTTTATAAGCAATATTATGGGTTTATCACTAATGTCACAATTACAAATACCAAAATGATTAACAATACAAGATAATGCAAGGAATAAATACTATACAAGCACCTGAAGACTTACCAACAAGCCATATGGATCACAAACAATAATACCAATAACAAGAAGTTAATGATCATAAGTACTAATGCCTAATTTTATAGGTTGTTGGTTGTATAGATTTGATTCACTTTTTTGTTAGTTATAAACATAATTGAATACTAATACAAAGATGCAATGCATGCCTTATAAGTCATAGTCAAGAGCATAAGGAAGTATTGAGAACTACAGTGCATAGAATGATGAAGAATTTTACCATTGTTTATTTGGAAAACCAATTGACGAGTTTTAAGATTCATTCAATAATGAATATTTAATACTATCAAATATGCTATAGACCTTTAGGCTTCTAAAGGGATACAACTTTAATATAGGACAATGCCCTAGGAGGAAGGGATTGTGGGAAAAAATGCATTGATAAGGAGGGCGGAACCAATAAAGAGGTGCATTTTTTCCCACAATCCCCTCCTACATAAACAACTACCAGGAAATTAAATTTCGTTAATAGAATAAATTGAATTTGGATGAAAAAAATTGTAATATCCAATTACCTGGGGAAAAACATGTAATCAGACATTACAACCTAATCATATACCAAAACTTGCCGGAGAAATGAATGGGTGATTTCTTGAAAGTGGTTTATGTGCATGAACTATCTTTATTCATCTTTATTCATAAGGCCTACCATGCCTGGTAAATAGAAGTCTCAATTCGAGTTTTTTTTTACAATAACCTCCATGTCTTGATTATTCATTTATTTTTTTGAGTGATCATTGCTCAAAACACCACTAGACTTCAGTTTAGAATTTCATACCACAAATATTCTTGAGATGTAACATTGGCATTTTCCATTTCAGAATGGAGTAAGAGTTATTCAGTTCTCATCGCTAAACCTTGCTACTAAACCGAGGCTCTATTGCAAATGATATAGGATTCAAACTGAACAGATCCAATTTGCCTCCAAATCCTTCAGGCAAGGCCGGAAGAGCTTCACACTTCTCTTGATCTCTAATATCAAAAACCTCCCCACTGTGATCCACGGCGTTGTAGATGCACAATTGCAACTCACTGAATGGAACCAATGCAAATTCCGGATACACTTCCAAACTCCGACCGCCACTCTTTTCCTTCTTCAAAACATTCACCAGCGTGAAAGTATCCGTCTTCTCCTCAGAGTCTCCTTCACTTCGAGTCCACTCAATTCTATCAACCCAATGCTCGGTAACTAGGCCGTTGTCTCGCTCGGAGAACAGAAACAGTTCGCCATTGTTTTCCACCAGCTGAAGAATGGAGGATACCGGCAAACCTCGGTCAGTCCATTTTGTAGACCAAGTTCCTTCTTCCACGTTGTATCCCAGGATGCTCTTCACTGTTTGATCACCGAGCTCCAGAAATCCGATGCAGAAAATGTTGCCATTTTGGAATACACCAGATTGATATTCATTCAATGCGAAAGCGGGTCCAGGAAGATCCCCTACTCTCTGCCACTGCCCAGATCGAGAATCATATAATTCCGTGATTCTAGACAAACTCTCTTCACCTGATGCAGAACTGCCTGCTACAAGTATGTGATATGCTTTTGAGGAATGATCCACATACATGTGCATCAAAACAGGGTTCCGCCGATGGAGCAACGGAGGAAGCTCCTTCCATTGTTGAGTGAGAGGATTGAAGACAATTAACCGCTCCTCATGCGTCGACTTGGAGAAATTCATGCACACCAGCCCCTCGTGGGCACAAAACAGAAATTGCTTGAACAAATCCACGTCAGGGTCACAATTGGAAGGCAGGAATGTCAGAGGAGGTAGCTTTCGCCACTTACCATTGCTGGGCAGGCTTTGACCCAAACTGGAATTCCAATTTGGATCAAAGCCTGCCCATTGCCACACTCCATTTTCGATGAAGAAATAGCATGCTGTCAACCACGGATTCTCTTTCAGTGACACAGCTTGAAGGAACCCATCGCTTTGGATCAAAGAATTCCAGCCTTTGGAAAGTGACTTCAGTTGCACAATTTGTTCATAACTGAGATGATCCAAAACATGTCCCTTCACTTCTGGAGGAAAATTGTCCAAGTCCAGTTTGTCCTTGCTTGTAGGGAGATCTGACGGGCTTCCTTCGCTCTTTTGGAACATGGAAGTGAAGACGCGAAGAAAGGGTGGCAATTCTCGGAACATCTGTAGGGAACAAAATTTTAACAAGTCAATTTGTAATTTCCCCCCTATTCTTTGCACCGAATGATTAGGAGGGTATTCGTCATTACCGTGTTCATGTCCTCTCCTAAACATTTGATTCTTAAATAAGTTTTTTCAAATCAATTTATTATATACCAAGACTGAGTCTCTTTTGCAGTGTCGTTTAGTTTGTTCAGTATGATCATGAGGTTCGTCGTGGAATTGCAAGCAACTATTTAGATCATGCATGGTCCTCTGTCCAGGACTCACTCTCCATTACTTCTAGGCCAATGTCTAGCATAGCATAAGCTAGTTGTCTATACATCGTGAGCAAATGAGTTTTGGACGGTATATGTTTGCTTTTTTTGCCGGAACCACGGCAAATCCTTACGAAATTGCATGGAGCTCACTCTCCATTATTTTCAGGCTATCGGCTCGGGTTAAGCTAGTAAATGGACATAAATAGATTTTTATAATATGGTAATGTATCATGACACACTCATACTCCTAAGAAAATTTTCTAAATTTATTTGACTTGCCCCTTTTCATCTCTGCGGGCATTGTATATTTTCGTACTCAACACTACACTCGGCCCATTTTGCCAAATTCGATGTGTAAGGCAACCTTAACTACATCTCAAGAAGACAAGCAAGAGGATTCTAACCTAGAATCCTGATCTTCAGTCTCAGCCTTGACATTAATTCAAAACCCTTTCAAATTAAACACTTGTGATATCTGTACAACACTGAACAATCATCCATATCTAATGCAAAGCACAAATTGAAGTGACAAAAACAGAAGACTTACAGTGATAACAGGTCCCGATGTCCTAGCTGCAGCTCCACTTGGGCCAATCGGTGAATGCGATTCCAATGCTCCAGCGTCAGCTCTTGCTAAAGCATGCCTCGACGTTGAGAGCCGATCGAAACTTGCGGTCGTCGCTAGTTGACAGGTTGGGAATTCTACCCATAAGTCTGTTCTAGAGTTCAATAGCTAGAGCAGACATATGGGTTGAATCCCCAACCTTTGCATCAACAACTAAAACGGTTGTATTTTAATTTTATCTAAAGTATTTACAACTTGATGAAAGCTATCATGGGTCGATACGATTCAGATCCGAGATAAAATCGAATCCTTCTCTGTCAGCCGCCGCGTCGTTACAAGGGTTACCGCCGAAAACGTTACCACCGAAAATGTTATAAGGGTCAACCGCCAAAAACGAGGGCGGCGCGCCTGCGCCTACACTATTTTGTTTCTGGAATTTTACAGGGTTTGAATGGCTATTTTGGTCTCGAAATTCCTTTGTTAAAGACTCGAATTAGGTTTTTAGAATCGGTACACATTTTGTAGGTCATGAAATTCGACCCACGCTGTGCTCCCCAATTGAGAAAATTGAATTAGGGGACGCAAGTGGGCGCCTTGGGAGTTGTGCACTGCTGATACAGACAAACGGGCATTTCCTGGAGTTTTTTTTATGAAGTACACAGTTAGCCTGACTACCGGTACTGCAGGCCGGACGTTAAACACCCCCCTCGAGCAAAAGGGGGTGCCTGTCAGGCGGAGTGGGGCCTGCGCCTCCTCCGTTCCCTCCGTCTGTTCCCTTCGCTCCCTGCCTGCTCCTCCTGTTCTCCCTCCCTCTCTTGCTCCCTTGCACCCTTCCTTCCTTGACTCGTATCCTTTGGCCACAGATTTTTTTCAACCTCAACCTTGTGTATTTGTCTTTAACCTCTAATTGTCCAAGGCACCAAATTTTCACGTTTCAAATATTGTGAAGTTAAATAAAACCTAACCAGATTTCTATTTTTAATAGTTTATATTTTTGCAAAACTCTATTGGAAGTTTAATTCTAGCATTAAAAATCCGATTTTAAAAATGGATGATTATGATTTTTCTATTCAAGATTTTGTGCAAGGCTACCCATTGCAATCTTGACTTCACGTAGTATTGAGGGTTCTTGGAAATGAGCCTCAAATACACTAGATCGTGGAAAAAAAAATTACATAAGAAATTCATTTAAAAAAAATTATAGAATAGATTTTGGAAAGCCATAAATTGATTGGGGTTGTGCATGTTGGGCCTTATAACCTCATATATTTTGGAGGTGACCAACTTTGTAGATTTCATATGTGAAAAGAAATTTGAAAGATTTTTGAACATATTGACTTTTCCAACATATTGACTACATGGACAAGTTATAGCGTATACATATTTCTTTTCTAAAAATGTTGAAATACAAAAGCCTTCACCTTTAAGAAGCGCTAGTGAAGCCTATGTTTAAAGTTAAATTCTAGTACATTGAACTTGCAATTGGTAGTAAAAGTCATTTCATAATCTTAGAACAATGTACTTGAACAGGTTAACCAAAGAATCCTATGCTTGAATTCATTTAAAAAATATTGATGAAGACTATAACCATGCTTTTGGAATGAATGGTAATTAAGAAGTATTTGAATGAAATTTTAAGTTAAACATTTGATGCAAAAGAAAACGTTTAACCCCTAAATGCTTAAGGCTTGTTTTTAGCTTCTCGAGATTTGCTTTAAATTGAACAAAAGCCAACATTTTGATAAGTTGAATCAAATTTTTTTTAATTGTAACCGTACAAATTCAAACTAGACATGTTAGAGATCACATAGGAAAAGAAAATTGATTCTTAAAGCTTTATTTAACTTCACAATATTTGAAACGCGAAAATTTGGTGCCTTGGACAATTAGGAGATAAAGGCAAAGACATGAGGTTGAAGTTGAAGAAACTTGTGGCCAAAGGATAGGAGTCAAGGAAGGAGAGAGAGGGAGAAGAGGAGGAGCCAAGGCAGGGAACGAAGGAAACGGACGGAGGGAACGGAGGGGTAGCAAGGGCCCAACTGCGTCTGACAACCCCCCTTTTGCTCGAGGGGGTGTTTAACGTCCAGCGTACTGTAGTGCCACAACGAAACTGATGTGGATTTGAAACTTTTTCATTGAAACAACCATACCATAAGCATCAACTACACTAAAATTGGTAAATAGTGTTGGGTGATAATTAGTGTTGTTCCCTGTTTTTTACCCCAACACTATTTTTCAACTTATATGTAAATAGTGTTGGGGCACTTAATTGATGTCATAAAAATCTATCCCTTCCCTGCAAAACTGTAATTTTTGTCCCCCACCGTAAAAATCTGTCCCTTCCCTGCAAAACTGTAATTTTTGCCTTCCGCCCTAAAAATTTGTTCCTTTCCTAGAAAACTATAATTTACTATAGAGCTAAAATAGTGTTAGAATGGATAAATATTCATCTAACACTAACCTTGCTAATCACAATTAGTGTTATCTTAGTAAATTAGTGTTGTCAACACTATTTACCAATTTTAGTGTAGTGTGCCCTACAGTCGAAACAAAAATAAAGTTATTTTTTTAATTATTTAGTTCATAAAAAATTTAAAATTCAATAACTTTCACATCGTACATCCGAATGCCACAAAACCAAGCAAGTGCATCCCTCCTCGCCAATGGCTTTCCGATGGTATCAAGCACACAACTAGAGGACGCACAATCCAGGAGATCTCAACGTGACAAACCAATAATCAAAACAAAACAAAGAGTTTAATTTAAGGTATAGACTAGTGTGCCTTGTGCTGTTGCCATAGTCAAAATAAAAGTCAAAGTAATTTTATAATTTTTTAGAACCAAAAATAACTCAAAAATGCATAATTTTCTCATTGTCAGTCAAAATGCCATGAAGCAAAGCCCGTGCACCCCTCCTCGTCGAGGGCTTTCCAATGGTACCAAGAATGCGACTAGGGGACACACGGTTTGGGAGATCTTAACGTGACAAATAAACAAAACAAAACAAAACAAACAAACAAATTTAAGGTATAGATGGGTAAGCCTAAAAAGCAGATATACAAAAATTGTAGTATATGACATGTAACATATTACTACAAAAGTTTGAAGAAAAAAGTAGTTGTAATTTGAAAGAAAATTAATTTCAAAGTTAGCCATGATTGTCTAAAACTCGGTTTTGTTGTGCCATAATTTGGAATTACTTTACATTTTGTCAATTTTTTCTAAGAGCTCCAAAGGAGTTTTTTGTGCCATGATGGCATGTTGGTATTCATCATTTCAAATTGTTGTACACAAAATTGTAGGAAATTGACATTTATAGAATTTTAAATATTTATAATTTGACAAGCATGCAACTAATGTTGGTCCTTATGATATTAAATTTTTTTTGAATTGAGAGTGGAATTGCATTAGCCATTGTAGAGAGAGTATAGGTTGCAACATGAACCATTTTAAAATCTTAATCCCTAAAGTTCTCTAACTATGTTTTTACCAAAAAATGTTCTAAAACTACCATGTCTTAGACAAGTACCAAATTTTAGGAAAAAAATTTGGGGACATCTATACATTACATTAGAATGTTTGTTTTGTTTGTTTATCACGTTGAGATCTTCTGGACCTTGTGTCCCTTGGTCGAGTGCTTGGTATCATTGGAAAGCCCTCGGTGAGGATGGTTTTGTGGCGTTTGGATGTATGGTGTGAAAGTTGTGCATTTTTGAGTTATTTTTGGTTCAAAAAAAAAATTACTTTTTTATATATTTTGGTTACAATCTTGGTATTGTTGGAAAGCTCTCAGCAAGGAGGGGGGCATGGGCTTGGTTTCGTGGCATTCCGACTCATGGTGAGAAAGTTATGCATTTTTTTAGTTGTTTTTGGTTTTAAAAATTAGAAAATTACTTTTTTTAATATTTTGGTTACGATCTTGGTACCATTGGAAAGCTCTCGACGAGGAGGGGTGCATGGGCTTGGTTTTGTGGCATTCCAACTCATGGTGAGAAAGTTATGCATTTTTTAGTTGTTTTTGGATCTAATAAATTAGAAAATTAGTTTTACTTTTGTTTTGACTGTGGCAACGGCACATGGCACACTAGTCTATACTTCAAATCAGGCTATTTGTTTTGTTTTGCTTGTTTGTCATATTGAGATCTCTTGGACTATTCATCCCTTGGTTGTGTGCTTGGTATTGTTGAAAACCCCTCAACGAGGAAGGGTGCACCGGCTTGGTTTCATGGCGTTTGGACATACGGTGTGAAAGTTGTTGAATTTTGAATTTTTTATGAACTAAAAGATTAAAAAATTACTTTTACTTTTGTTTTGATTGTGGCAACAACATAGGGCATACTAGTAGAGAACTATAGGATCTTTTAGTATACTAGTTTGAGAAGATGTGGAAAAAAATTTAGAAATTTTCACCATGTGGAATGTAAGATATTATCATTTGAATTGACAGAAATCCGTTTTTTGCCTCTACAAAAACCAAAGCAGTTGTACTTTATAAGGTCACATTTGTATGAAAAAATGCCTAACATGGTGGTGCTTCTTTGGATTCATTCTTCAAGGAAAGTTGGCTACATGCATGAAAATTTCAAATCATTTGAAATTATATAACATATAGGAAAAAAATAGTAAGTAGAAAGATGTAGATAATGATTCAAAATACTAATTAAATTGTTAAATTTTTTGTTATGGAATTGAGAAATGTCAATCTCAATGGTTGTAATGTTGTAATAAACAATCTACATCTTATGATATTATATTTTTCCAAAAACATTGAAAATAGAGTTAATTAAAGGACTTCAAAGTTTATTTTAGTGTAGAGATTCCATAATTGCCTGCAAACTAAAACTCCTCATAATTTTCATCTCATTAATCAAAATGTAATGATTCAAATCTTTCCACGTATATATGAATTTAGAAAAACAACTTGAAATTTTAGTTTCTAAAAAAATGTTTATTTTTATTTGCTTGGACTACCCAATCTAAAAAAACTATATATCATACAATAACATTTTAACTATGGAATCAAAAGGTATGAAAAATGTTAGGCTTGAAGAAAAACCTCATCTTTATGTTGTTTGAAAAATTTAAAGAAAAAAAATAAAAATTCCATTCATAGTGAGCTACCCAAATTTTCTATATCATTAGAGGACACATATTGGTCCTTTAGGATTTAATACCCTTGCATTTGAAATATTTGTCAAACATGGCAATGCATTCAATTTAGATTTTAAAATTGAGGGACAAGGAATCTCTTTCATATGGAGCAAATTTCATGACAATTAGAAATATGACTCAAAAGTTATGGCCAAATATGTTATTTTTTTCACCATCTAGGTAGTATGGGCAGATTCAAAAAATCACTTTTTTTGAAAACAAAAATTTGAAATTGATTTTCTAGAGTAATATATGTGTGGAAAGCTTTGAATCATTCTATTTTGATAAATAAGATGAAAGTTATGACAGAGGAGTTTTTGTTTGTGGGCAATTATGGATTCTCTATGCTAAAATAAACTTTGAAGGTTTTTTTCTTACTCAATTTTCAGTATTTTTTGAAAATAAAATAAAATCGTAGGATGTAGATTGTTTATAACAACATTTCAACCATTGGGATTGACATTTTTCAATTGCATAACAAAATTCTTAACAATTTTGAAATTTGAATCATTCTCTACTTCTTTCTATTTACTATTTTTTTTCCTATATGTTGTACAATTCCAAATGATCTAAAATTTTTCAAGCATGTGACCAACTTGTCTAAAAAGAAAGAATCTAAAGAAGCACCACCATTTTGGACATTTTTTCATAGAAAAGTGAGCTTGTAAAGTGCAGCTGCTTTGTTTTTCACAAGGCCCAAAAAATGATTTCTATGAATTTAAATGCTTATATCTTGCAATCCATGCAATGGAAATTTCTGAAAATTTTACCACATGTTCTCAAGTTAGCATAATATAAGATCCTATGGTTATATGTATAAAAAAAAAATCATAAATTTGGTACTCATACTAGAAATGGCAGTTTTGGAGCGTTTATAGTGGAAACATAGTCAACGAATTTTAGGGGTTAAAAATGCATTATACATCTCTAAAATGTAAATTGAATGCACTGTCATATTTGACAAATGTTTCAAATTCAATGTATTAAGATGGGGTGGTTGGCCTAAAACAAATATAAAAAAGTAAGGAAAGTCTAATATTGTATCACAATCATCTAGATTATTTCCAAAATCCTCATTAGGAAAAAATTGAACCCACAAAGAGGCCTTGAGTTCTCTTACTAATTTTTATACTAATTGAATGAATATGAAAGTGACCACATCCTCATTAGGACCACTACTTGGTGTGTGCTTCATTTTTCATGACGGAACCATCATGAGATTTATAAGATTATGGAGATGGATTGGGTAATGATGATAAATTTTTGAATTTATTGTGCAATTTATAGCCTAATTAGTGAGTTGAGAAGTCTCTTCCCACCTAAATTTATAAGATTGTGGAGATGGATTGGATAATGATGATGGATTTTTTAATTCATCATGCAATTCTTGACCCAATCAGTGAGTTGAGAAGGCTCTTCCCACCCAAGCTTTTGCATTATGAAGTGGCCTCTTTTGGGGTTCAATTTTTTCCTAATGTTGGCATTAGGTGATTAATTATTCTTCCATAGTATGTACCATATAATTTAGATAAAATTTGATCACTCATGAGTGCCATACATTACAATTATTTATAATATGTTTGGAGTTTGACTAATAAATAGAATAATGTGTCTCTTTGAAATTAGAAAGCAAATCTTCTTAAAGTGAAAATAGAGCATTTTGGCTCAATATAGGAGATGTTCACTTCTAAATAATAAATGTAACCCCAACATTTATAACAAGGACTAAAACAATTCTAAAATTTTCAACTTTCCCTAACAAATGTCAAAACTTTCCTTTAAATTATAGTTGTTGATTTTGTATTTCCAAAGATACTTCTCACTAATTGAAGGTTCCTTGATTCCAAATATGAAGTCAAAAATTCCAACTTTAATAATATATAGTAAATAATAAGATGTATTATTCTTTATGAAGCAAAAATTTTGGAGCAAAATCCACCCTTGTAATAAATATTGGGTTGCAATTAATATTAGGGGATATTTATTTTGAAAATTCAATTGAATAGAACACCAATAATTGATCATATATTGATCCAAATAAATTGATTGTTTGAATACTAATTACTTTATTTCATATAGGTGAAATATAGTAATGAGTATTCAAATGGTGCATACCTAGAATGACATTTGTTCAATGACAACTTTTTCTATTGATGTTGACTTTATCTTCCTTGAACATCCATGGTTTGTGTTTAAATATTATTATGTAGACAATGTTGATTAATATAGGAACTCATGGTGTATTATGGTATATTCAATTCAAACTTATATTTCCCATCAAAACTTCCAAAAATGTCCTTGTGAGCCACCACATTGGTTCACAAATTAGAATTAGGAAAAATTAGACAATTTAGGTGAAATTGCAAGTTTAGAAATTATTAGTTGGATAAATTTAAGCTATAGTCATGAATAAGTGGATTTATTAAAAGGTAGGAATATATCAATGGTATGAACTTTAGGAATTGCGATTATGCAAAAATGAAGTAAAAATATGGGAGAAAAGTAGGAATTTTAAATTAAAAAGATATTATGTAAAACTTATGAATTTAATTAAATTAGGCAAATGATTAAATGTGGAGAAATTGGAAAAAAATACTACATAAAGAAAATTGCATTAAAAAAATATATAATACAAAATACAAATTCAAAAATATATAATTAATTAGTAAAGTTAGAACAACTATTACAAAAATTATGGTAGACACTATGAAATAGAAGAAAAAATAATAAAATAATAAGATTTACAATAAATTAGAGAGATTCACGATAAAATAGCAAGTTTTACAATAAATTAGTGCAATTTTTCACAATTTAGTACATTTTTCAGTAAATAAGAATTGGGATGAAACCTTCAACTAATTGCTCTCAAGCATAGGAGATTATTTAGGATTTGAAGCTCTCTTGTATTTTTTCTCTTCTTGTATGTGTATTCTAAAGAATCTCTTGAAAAATTGTGTGAGAAATGAAGTTGTTAATGAGATTAGAGAAATGATGGTGGGAGGAAATGGGAGAAATAGTTAGAAGACTCAAGAATTAGAATGAGTTGATTGGATTTTGGAAATGAAGGTTTGGAATAAGATCAAGGATTGAATGTGCAAAGTACCTAGAGGCATTAGTGTCAATTGGATTTCTTCAAGGAAGAGGAGAAAAAACATGAATGACTAGCAAGGTCGAAAATGACAAAATGAGGACGGAATCAATACCAAGGTCAAGACTAGCGATCCCCAATTTTTATTTTTTTTATAATTCGCAGAAAGGCTATATTCATGGAAAAGGGGAGCTATTTCCGCAACAATATCCTTGTGGGGGAAAACAAGGTAGATAAAAGGGGAGAAAAAGTTGTAATTTGACTATCTTTGTGTGTTGTAAAACTTGTGACTATTGTAAAATGTAGGAGTTGAATCATGGCTACTGTGCATATCTTTTGGTTCTTTGAATTGCTAGGTAGTATATAAAAATGTCAAAGTTTAGCAAATTCATTGGCAAGTGTTGTGGAAAAATGTTCCTTGTGTGCTTGTATGTAATGGTCAATTTCATTTTTTGTATTTTGGTTCAATGTCACTAACAAGGGAGTTGAACCCTTCTTGCAAAATGCAAGACTATCCAATGCAATGTTAGCATTCTGCACAAGAAACAAACAAACAAGCCACATTAATAGAATGGATTAGAATCTTAAAGCAAATAATTACCATTAGTAATGCTATAGAAGGTGCCATTGTAGTACATGATCACTGTCACAAATGTTCCACCAAAGTTGCAGTTCTGAAGCTCCAAGTGCAGCAGTCTCTAGAGCTTTATATTGCGCATAGTTTTCTATTGAGGAAAACAGGAGGGGCAAGGCTTGAATAACTTCATGAAAACTAAGGATAAAAACTAGAATGGTAGTGGAAAGGCAATAGGAAGGATACTATTTCGTCAATCTACTTCATACATTCCCTTGCCAATAGACCTTCACTGCAATTTTTTAGGAATTTATAGCTTTTGTATTAGAAAAATTCTCCAAGGTAAAATACTTTTGGCCAAACATGTGCACAAGGCGGAGGTGCTTTTCTAGTCTATTTCTATGGCATAATTTTAGGTGTTTCAAAGTAGAAAAACATCTCTCATCCTCTAAGGATCCAAGTACCAAGCAACATCCTAATTCAACAAGTTTAAAGTACTTGGAGATTAGCTTACTCAAGTGGCGTAATTGTGCTAATTTGTGCCACAATTTGATAATAAGATTTACTTCCAAAGGTAGGCCACAAGTAGCATCACAGTTGGCCTTCATAGTCACCTTAAACAAACCTTGTTGTAAATCCAAGTTGGAAACACTAAGCATTTCAAGGGCAGTATGAGGTTTGCCGCCTTCATACAAAAGGGCAGCCTTGGTTTATTAACCAACTATGACTATATTTTTTTTTCAAAATAGACAAGTATTGGATGATTGCAAGAAAGATTGGTACTATTTTCCGTCACAATGAGAGTGGCTCTCTTATCATCCGTTATAACTTCTGAAACATGAACTCGATTATCTTGAAATTTTTATAAGAGATGGCTAACTTAATAGTGTTTAAATCCCTTATTTTTCCAAAAAAATTCAAAAATCATTTTATATTTAAGTTTAAATTTAACTAATTTATCACAATGTGTGGTTTAGGGTTTTTTTCTATTGGAAAGTATCCAAAATTAATAATCTAGAGATGAAATTTCTTTGGTCTATTCCCACAATAGGGAGACAAGTGCCTACCAAAGGAAATCTAAAAATACATTATTCTATGGCTTCCATATTCATACAAATAAAACTCCCTTGTACATGCACTTTTAAACATTGAAGATGGTTTCGACTTCCATTTTTTGGTGAAATGCAATCACTATCAAGTCTTTACAAATGGCTATTTTTAGTTTTTTAATTCATGATTTTTTAATTATTATTAATTTATACCTAGTTCTATTTATTTTTTGTGATAAATTGTCTTTTTTTTCAAATAGTACTTTTTCAGTACTTGCAAGTAGTCAACAATATTAGTAGTTGTCAAATTTTCAAATCAATGGTTAAGATTATTTCATTTTATAGTACTCATAGCACTAAGCATAGAAACTACAATTTTGTCACAATGCTCCCTAAATCATTCAGTGTTTCTTACAACTACCCTATTGTGGAAAGCTAGGGTTAGCCCCCTCTTGCTTCTAGTATTGGGGATAAATAGTCCCAAAAGCATCAAGGAGTTCTTATTGAGGGAATTGGTGATTTAGCTCATTACATAGTACTTGTGTAATATTTGCAAACAATGTGAAGCCACAAGCAATGAATAATTATAGCAATGAGCAAACAGACAATGTACATTGAAGCATCCAAGCTCTTCAGCTATTGCATGAGCCGCTCCAAAGAAAGAAAAAAATTGTACCATTAAATGAAGTCATTGCAAGGAGAAGCCAAAAAAAATTGTGTCATTAAATGAAATCGTTGCAAGGTGCAGCCCCCAAAAGTATTGTACCGATAAATGAAGGCCATTGTAATACTATTGATAGATCGTTTCCAAGAGAATTCAAAAGAAAAAAAGTGGAAAGCAATATGCAAATCTAAAGATGCATATGACTTAAACAAAAATAAATTGGGAAAAAAATGCAAATGCAAACATGCACATGACGTAAATAAAAAATGGAAAAAGAAAGAAGCCATATCTATAAATTGACGTTCAATGTTATCCTAGACGTGGTGAAAATCTTGTTGTGTCACAAAAATATGTGCATTGGTTTGTTTCTTATGGTACTATGCATATACATATGTGATGGCAAAATTGAAGAATAGATGGGAAATACTTGAATTACTAAACAACTTCCACTATGATAATAGAATATCTTTGCATTCCAAATTACAAGTTCATTGTACCTCAAGAAATCATCCTTGTTGTAAATAGTGGATGTGGATGGAGTAGTAGAGACAAGCAAGCTTATGCTGGCAAAGTTTGATTGCTTGCATGAAGGTGCATATGAAAATGTTACAGCTTTGAGAAAGTTTGATCAAACAATGTACTGCATGTACCAAAGGGATGAAACATGCTAGTGACAATAGTATTTTAATGTCAGCAAATAGGTCAAAATTATCACCAACACTAGCATTAGTTTTCTGACTAGGACTTCTAGTCGTATCTAAGTCTTAATTCACTATGCTAGACTCCTTATGGATATCCAATGTATGCCTACATTGCATAGCAATTTATTACCTTTAGTTTTCATGAGATTTGTAAGTTTTTGCAACTCAATATTTTGCTTGTAGTTACGATAGAAATAATTGTAAATAGACTAGAATATTTCCTTAAGCCAACAGCTATTGGATACTTGGAAAGAGTCTCCACAACTAGATTTATACAATGACTTATACAACTAGCTTCCAATATGAAGACCCACGTGAAGAAAGTCCATTTTTCCTTGATATGAGATGTAACACCTATTTTGAGACCTTGAAATGTATTGATCCCATCAACCCCAAAGCACATAAGTTTAGAACTTATTTTCTCATGAGTAAGACCATTTTCTTCTAACAAAGCATGCATAACAACAATGGTCAGGTGATCGACAGTGCCACCTTCGAAGACACAAGAAAGATGGAGAAGGTGCAGCTTCTTCTCTTAGTTGTCCATGGTATAAACATGAACCCCAACCCAACATGTATTGTCCACCACTGCGACCTTGTCAGCACTAATGGAGACAATGTTTGCAAACTACACTATAATCTTCAAAACATTGAGGACGGAAGCATGCAAATACTCACTCATCTTCCAACCACTAGTTTCGGACCAATATTTTTAGGCAAACTTTAAACTTTCAGAAATTTGAGCAAATATTGCTCCCTTTCATAATCACACATGGAACGACTACAATTGAGAATTTGAAAAAGGGTTGAGAATTGCATTCCCTTTCTCTTCAAGTCATTTTTGAAACTAGTAGCCAATTGATTAGCCATGGTGCCGCTAGGTTTGTAGCCAGCCTAGATTTTGTATAACTTTAGGTGCTTGCAATCCAACTTCACCAAAAACATCACCCTTTCTTCAAGTATAACAAGGAAAACCCATCTTTTCTACACGTATGTTTGCCCTTGTATTTTTTGAGATTATCAACTTTAGGAACCATGACTTTCTTCCTTTCCATAATTGAAATAAAGCTCTTGCAAATGACACTGGTAAGGTCTCCATTTGCATCAAATTCTTCCTCCACCCAAATAAACTTGCACACCCACTTTTCTTATCATCTTCTCATTATTGTACTTGGGGCGTATTTTTTTCTCTTTGGCAGATTGTTGTGAGCCACTCCCTTCTTCTTATCTATCATGCAACATTCATTGTCGCTAGAGACTTTGTTCAAGCGTCAAAGTAGGAACCTCTAGACACAAGACGATGTCTTTTGAAGCCAAATCGCGGTCTATTGGTAGTGAAATGGAGTGTGATAAGCACGTTTCAGAAATATGAGTGGCCTCCGCACTGGGGATTTGGGGAAGATACTTACCCATCTCGTTTGTGTTGCGGTTGTTGTCAAAGGTAAGCACCTTGAAGTTATCAGACAATTTCAAGCGTGGTACCATGGGACCCTACGCAGCCAAGACAAAACAACAGCAGTACGAGAGAAAACCCACGAGAAACCGCAAGAGAAAAACAACAATAGCACGTATCGATCAATCCAAGAAAGTAGGGGCAAAGCACACAATGAAGTCTAGAAACAACATGGCATTCACAAGCAACAGGGAGATCGTTGAAAGATAAACACAACAAGTCGCAATTACAACTTTGCAACTTTGTAGCGAATGAAGAGATAAAATTCACCACAACAATGAAAGTCACTTTTCCTGAACGACATTCTCAAACAAGTAATTTTTGCACTGCATTCACTGCAAGCCACCATTTCTGAAGTGCTATGAATGCCAAAGACACCATATGCCTCCAAAATCTTCACAGCAGCTTGGAAGTAGCACTGAAACACATAGAAAATCAAATTGCTGAAGATGCCGCTTTCAAAACAGAACCAAAACAAGCACTCAAAGCATACATCTCGAGTGCACTCCCACAGATCATTCTACTATCAAGATACCACGATGACAACAAGTGCATTAAAAAAGGCAATGGAGATGTCTGCAACATTAATGCAACAATCGAGAGGAGCACATGATCTGTTTTTTTGTTTTTTGTTTTCATTTTCTATGAAGTGCCATAGTGACGATATTAAATGTAATAGTGGTGCTCCAAATTTCAACATTCATCCACATAATGAATAGAAAACATCACATTAGCACATATCACATATCCATAATTCTATTTTCATCCACAATTTGGCGATTTCATCCAAGATTTTTTTTTTAATTTGAAGTTTTTTGACAATTTACAAGATTTTTTCATGTTTTTTTTGTATAAGTGTAGTGCCAGGCCAAAAAATTTGGTGCAATTTTGCACCAAATTGCTAGGAAAATAAACACTATACATGATTCACAAGAACATAGGCTATAGGAGGTGGGTAGGGGGGGAACCCTTAAACCCTAGCCACTATTTGGACGTTCCAGATGTTGTTGCCATGTGAGACATGGAGGGTCTAGATTGCGCCAGCGTGACCAACAAGATGAACAGGGAACGGATGAAAACTATTATTGAATCAGATGAATGTGTACTTTGAACAACAAAGACAAAATCTAATGTGTATTTTGGCTCCAAAGTAGATTTCAATTTTTTTTCTCCATATACATTCAACACCCAATTTTTTTATACCATTGGAGCACAAATTAGCTAATTTAATAAATGCTGATCAAGTCTCAAGACGAAAACATGAAACAAAGTTCTAGCATCCAATCACCAAACAATAGTAGCAACCCCAATCAAAATAGCAAGTGAACTTGAATAAAAACAACATGGGTTTGTTAGAACTCCCTTTTCAATTGAATCACTAACTAAAGCGCCTTTGTAGAGATAACACTACAAGAGAAAGGAGGAAGTTAAAGTAAGTTTTTAAGTATAGTCTTAGAGATAAGATTATAAGTAGTGATCCTTATGGAGATTTTTAGTAAAATTTTACTAAAAATACATAGGTATGCCATGCTAAAAGGATTTAATGGGGTTGGATAAACATATACATATATATGAAAAAATGTATTACTAAGCCTTTGTATGGCAATTGAATTACTTCAAAGTGATTTAATCACTTAGATCTTTTAAAGACAAAAGATGTTTATTTTGTTTGTTTGTGAACTAGTTTGGTTTGAATCAAAACCCATGTGTATTGAATGAGGCTAAAGAAATGTGAATTGTCATGAGAACTAATCTATGTGTGCTAATAAACTCATTATGTTGCAGGGTTCATATAAACATGTTTGAAAACTTCATTAACCCGTTGGTCCTACAAGGGCCAAAATGCAACCTTAGGTAGGCTCATACAATCTCAATATTCACTGTAATTTTTGAATCTTTTTGTGAAGTTAGAAAAATACATGAGCTTTATGGGAATATAATTTTTATTTCAATTGGTGCCTAGGAACAAAAGTTATAGCACAATTAGCCAACACAAAGGTCAACAAGAAGCATAAGAAAAATCACAAAAATTAAAAATTAAAAAAATTAAATTATTCTAAAATAATATTTTCTTTTTACATGTGAAGCTTTAATCCATTCTATTTGGACTAGAGATGAGAGTTATGGACATCTTGTTTTTTGGGCAATCTAAGCATCTTCAAAAAATAACTTATGGAATTCATTTTTGAATGTAATTTTCACATTTAAAAAAAAATTGCTTGACAAGGTTAAGTACGCTTGCTAGAACAATTTCATTATTGGGATTATTGTGTTTTAGCTCCATCTTAGAGGAATTAAAAATTTAGTGTTTCTTTCAATTTTAGACTTACTTCTACTTAACAATTTTTTAAAAATGAAAATCAAGTGTGTTTCTTTGAAATTTTTTTCCTAGATTCAAAGCTCAATTCTTCAATATAATAAATTTAAAATTTAAAGTGTGTAGTGCAAAAAAATTCATAGATGGCAATCAAAGTCATTTAAAATTGTAGGCCAAAATTTAAAAAAAACTATTTTTCCAACTTTGAATGCTAATATCTTCCAATTTGTATTGTAAAACTTCATGAAATTTTTACCACATGATTTTGGACAAGTCAAGTACAAGATCCTAAAGTTAGACTCTAAAAAAGTTATTCTTTCTATTTTCTTAGATAAATGCAACAGAAATGACAATTTTAAGTGTTTTTCGACAGAAAAATGACCTTGGGACTTTAGAGGTTAAAAGAATAGTGGTATATATCCATAGTAGAGTGGGATTGTAAAAAATAGAGTCCAAAAATAATAAACTAAATTACTAGGGTGGAATCCATTGTTTTAAAGGTTAGATAGAATTCACTCCCCTCCAAACTCTTTTAGAGGTGTTTTTTGCCACGCTAGTGAAGAACACTCATATACATCTATTTGTATTAACATCTTTCTATTTTTCAAAACAAAATTCACACACAACAAACAAGTAGACTAGACACAAGCCAATCCTTCATCAAGCAATGGTCCCAACCACATTTAGTCAAACAACAATCATCACAAGCATAAAATTCAAATACAAACACACAAAGCACAAAATTGACTCTCACACTCACACAATTTAGATATAAAACCAATTCTATGCATTTAAAACTAAAATAATACATAGCATCAAAAACTAAAAAGTCAATCCAAGGCTAGACTCACACACTATGTAAGTTGTAAATCCTCTAAATGGTAGAAGACAATTTATAAGATTTTGAAATTGATACCCATCTACAATTGGCAAAATTACCTATTTGGATTTCAAGAGACTTTACTTCTAAATAGATCTTAAAATTGTTCTAATTTTGCCCCATTGCATCCTAGTGTAGTGAAAACCATACAAGTTTTTGCATTATGGCTACTCATTGTAGTATTGGAATTGGTAATAGTAGGTTGAAAAGTCTAGGTATTATAAATTCTATGTGGTAACCACCCTAAGATTATTATACATAATAAAAAATTTCATTTATAAATTCACAATCTTGAGACACTACAAAAGAAAGTGGGTTTTAAGTAAAGTCCTAGCAATACAATAGAAAGGGGTGTTTTAAGTATAGTTCTAGGAGTATAGTCCTAACAATAATGACCTTGTAGGGGATTTTTAATAAAATTTTACTGAAAACACATATATTTCTAATAAACTTTTACTAAAATCTCCTAAACAAGTCATTACTATTAGGACTATATTCCTAGAACTATATTTAAAACATCCCTTTCTCTTGTAGTGAAAGAAGTTATTAGATACCATTGCAACTTGTAGGGAATTAGAAGAGTCACAAGCTTATTACTTAATGGACAAGAGTATTCTCTTGTGGAACAACAATAGGAAGCTACACTACAAGAGAAAGGGGGGGGGGGTATTAAATGCAATATTCAATTAGAAATTACATAATGAAAGGTCGGGTATTTTAAAGAAAACCATATGTCTAGGACTTATCTTAAAGTACATTTATTGAATTCTTACATTATGTCATTAATTCAATTAGAGAGCTTAACTACAAAAAAAAATTGCAAGTCTTGGGGTTTGAACTCCTCACCTAATGCTTGGTAGTGAGAAACCTTTAGTTAGTATCTTGATACATCTTGCTTCATATGTGAAAGCAAAGATGTTCTAGAAATTTATGGTATAAGGTGTCTATTTAGTAACTAGTGACCAACAAGGACAAATTTTCAATAACCAATAACCAAAAAGGATAAATTTTTAGTAACTAGTGACCAACACTAAAAGTACGACCAATTAGTGTTATGAACTTCACATATACTTATTATATACAACAAAATTGACCTTTTAGTAACCAATGACCAAAAATGATAAACTTTGAATAATGTTATGGTTGATTAGCATTGAAGAATTAGCAACATACTTATTATACGCAACTAACTTAATCATTTAGTATTAGAAACAACATTTTAACTAATTGGTCGTACTTAATACCATTCTTTCTCTTATAGTGCTATTTGTTTTTGTTTTTGTTTTGACAACCACTATGGTGTCTTTTTCTTCCTTCGAAAATGAGTTGACCAATATCCAAGTAGGAGATAAGTTGAAACTTCTCAGATTTGTCATTCTTTTGTAATTTTTTTCTTCTATGAATTTCATAAGTTTAAATTTGCCAAAGAGACAACTATAATTTATTGGATGATTTAGATTTGATGTGTATTTGGTCCTTCATACATATCTTGCCATTTCTAAGACTTTTGAAATAAACTAGAGGATGTCCTTTTAGAAGGTTGGAAAAATAGTACAAAATGTCTTATGGAAAAGTGAAATTGAATTGAACATTCTTCAATACTTGTAATAAATTTTCTATTTTGGATCTCTAAGCAAAATCTTAGCACTCATAATCTCGTCAAGATCCTAGTCTGGTTGTATATGTAAAAATATAGTTTAATTTCATCACAACTCTTTGCACTAGATATAGTAGTTTGAAGTGGTTCTGGTGAAATATGATTATGAAGCTATGGAAATTATCTTTGTTTAAATATGAAATTTTGAAAGTTACAACTTTACTAAATCTATCTATATTTAAAAACTTTTGGAATGTTTAATGGCCTTATTCGTTAAAATGAGACAATCTGCACATTTTGAGACTACAACCCTAAAACAGTTATAATGATTTATCTTCGAGTCGAGGATAAGATGAGCATGCAACCTTTGGGAAATCAAAGGTTTTTATATATATATTAATACATTGAAATCTCAACTTACCAAATAGTCTTAAAATTGAACAATTATTATGATTTATCTTCGAGTCGAGGATAAAAATGAGACTACCAAAAGTCTCAATATAACGAATATGGCCTTTTTAAAGAAAAAAGGTACAAAATACTCCTAAAATTATAACTTTTCTAAAATTATAAATTTTAGAAAGATACTAAACTTTGGTACCACAAGAAGTTCATATGAAAGTTTCATTTAATGCCTAAAAGTCCAAGAGATTTGGACAAAATACAAATGTATTATAAAAATAAGTTCTATAATTTTTTTGAAGTTTGCATGAAAGAAGATAATGTGAAGCACAAAAAGTAAAATGTATTTGTGTGGTCAAAATCATAAAATTATATTTAGACAATCTTCAAATAAATTTTGAAGATATAACTATGGGGGATTTTATTAAAATGGCACCATTCCGCAACTTTAGTAGTTTTTATAGTTCAAATTGGGCAATTTGAAATGTACACATGATGTCTGAAATCTACAATTGTTCTAGATGACACTTTTATAGTTTAAACTAGGCGGTTTGAAATCTATACAAATTCAAGATTTTAGAAATCTTTACCATCCCTAGATGGCACTTTTACGATATATGCCAAGCTATTTGAAAATTTACAAGAAATACCACCATTTTAACAAAATTTCCTATAACCACAAAAATTCACTAGAAATACCATTTCTATCTTTAGTATAAATTGAATTTTTTATTGGTCAAAATTGTGGTTTCTATAGATTTGTGAAAAATGGATTAGATCTGGTATTGAGAACTTCAACACTTTCTTCAAATAGTAAATTTTCCAATACTTGGCAAATTCTAAACACTTTGTATTGTTTCCCTTATAATTTTTGATTGACCATAGTTTTTTAAAAATTGAATGTATAAAGTGAATGACAAATCTAATCTAGTTCCCCCCCCCAAAAAAAAAAAATGGTATTTTTTTTCTATCCAAAGTTGGAGCTACATTGATCATAAGTTATTCTCTACTTACTAAGGTTCTCTAATACAAATGGTACATTTTACTTTCTTCAATGTACCAATTGTATTCTTCAATATACCAACAATGAACATGTATGAAGAGGACACTTCTAATGTCCTACGTAATTTCAACTTCAAAATTTATAACAAATTCCACAAAAATCTTAAAAATATGAAACAAAGTAGATTAGTTACCCATTTCGACAACATTGGAAATTCATTCAAAAAAATGAAAGAATAGATAAAATTAGAATGGTGTTAAAAGAATAGTGCCTCAATTATATAATTAGAAATTTATTTAAAAAAACTAAAGAACAGATTTTGAGAAGTTGTAAATTGCTCATGGTGATGCATATCACACCCTTTAGCCTCATATTTTTTAAATGACCTCAATTTTAGATTGGATATGTAAAAGAGGATTGAAAGAATTCAAATCACTTTCAAACAATTATAAATAATTGAAAACCATTCGTCGGTGTCAACGGAATTGAAAACTCCAGTTCTACGCTTTCGTAATCTCCTGTGCCACATGGTGGCATCAGCACCGTTATCTCATTTTGTCTGTAAACAGTACCTGCACTTTTCGCAGACACAACCGAGAGGAGTCTGTGATCGATGCAGACTTCTGTTCTTCTTCTTCTCCTTCTTCTTCTTGCATTGATGCTGATTGATGAGATGGGGTTGTTTGCGGTGAATCTTTGGCCAGAGACGATCGAGACTTTGGCTGTGGCGATTGCAATGCTTTGACTTTGGTTGAGAGGTACTGTGATTCAACCGTCGCCATCGTTACGTTGTGCTTGAATGAATGGTGTAGTTTTGTTTTGTCAACAAAGCAAATGGGTTTGGTTTTGCAAAATTGGAGATATGGCAGATTTGGTTTTCTGTCTGTGTAAGTTTTTCTCTTTAAAGTCCGAGATTGCGTGTACAGCAGCTGAATAAGATATACTGTAACAGTTGTTTTTTAGTTTAGTTGTAAATTCATTTTTTTACTCTAGTTCGTTGGATTCTTTAATTTTATACTGTGGAAAGATTTCAATTCTTATTCCTTCCTGTTTCATTGGTGAGGCAAAGGTATCAGGAATTTTTAGCCTGTACGTGGACAACTGGGTTCCCTCGTAGCTGAATCTTCAGATGAATTCGCTGCTAAGACGAACTCAACAGTAATCCGCCGTATGGCATCTCTTGTAGTACCTCTCTTAATGAGTTGACCGAGAGCGTATCCATTATTCCATTTGTATTGTGTGAAAACCAAAGCCGACCTTGTTTTTTGAACTGCTTGAATTTTGATGATTGCGAGTTTGTACTTCCTAGAAATCTTGTAGCACTCTGTGTCTGGTGTGACGGCGACAAGCCTCTAAGATTCGCTCTCATGCTTACTTGGAATCAGTGATGGAGAGTGACAATGTGAACTGTGTGATTGGTTGCTGTGATCAGAGTCAATATTCATATTTTCTCCTTCGCGAACAATTTCGGCCCTGATTCGTGGTTTGTAGACGTCAGGCAGAGGCACACGCACCGATGTCTAAATAGGGTGTTTCTCTTTTTTCGCTGTTTTTTTTTCCCTTCGTTCTTTGGCTTTTTTTTTTCCGGGTGCAGACGACTCTTTTTTTATTTATGTTATGAGTTAGAGGTGGTGTGCCTCTACAGGTAAGTGCTCTAACCCTGTCTCGATCTTTCTGCAATGGGGGCCACTTGGGGACGTCTGGTGCTCTGCTGCTGCGGTGGTGAGCCTGATGCCGAGCCTGGTGATGAGCCTGGTGATAACCTCGCTCTTAGATATGAGATGCGACTAGAAGTGCCACATGAGACCGATTTGGGAAACGGCATCGTGGTGGGAGGACACCCCATTCAGACGGAATACCAAGAGATTGTACACGGACTTTGCCCTCGGCTGATTGAAGATTGAACTATGGTCAGCTTTGCTGCTTTTCCCAGGTACCTCATGTGGTTTCTCTGTCATAGAATCATATTATGAGTTCTTTCAGTGCGCATATGGATAAGGGCAAACCGGGTGTCAAATTCATTAAGTTGTTTGAAGGATAGGTTAAAAGGAAAAGAATGAAATGCTATCAAAGTACTTGTCAATCTAAATCCCCTTGTGCTTTTTCCTATTATACTTGCTCTTCAAACGTGAAGCAATCGGAAGGAAGAAAACTTTTCTTCATGTTTGAAAGCTCTAGGTGAAAATAACCTGCAGCGTTGTGAAAGATGAAGTTTATAAGCAAAGTTTTCGATTTACAAAGAGGATATTACATTTAATTTAGGTAAAAGCTTTTTCATCCTTCCGACATACCCTACTTGCTCTCTATTTTCTTCCTTCAAAGAGGGATAAGGACCCTTTCAAAAATGAGGAACTGATCATTCATAAGTTTCTCAGAGTCTTCAAGTCTATCAGGGTAAAAATGAAGGTTCACGAGAGGTTATATGATGAGCTTTGGTATAAAATAGACGAAAGCAGTCTTTCTAAATTAGCAGTCTTTAAACTACCGCTTTTTAAATGGTGCTCCAACTCCTTTTTGTTTTCCTCTTGACTATTTTTGACATGTGGCAGGCACAAAATTGTGAACTCATTTCATTACATGTGCTGGGGAGGGACACTATTTCACTGCTTTCGGAAGGAGGGGTATCCTGGGCGTGAATCGGCACGACTCACAGGATTTCAAATCAATTGTCATGCGATGATTAGTACGTAGACAATTGGGCTACGTTGTGTTGTAGTATCAGACATTTCTGTCTGAATCAATGTGAAAACTCTGAAACATGACAGCTTTCAGAATCTTGAAGTGTTTGGAGAGAAGGGAAGTAGCGTTGGGGATGAAGTTCCGGGGAAGAGAATCAATGTGGCGGTGGCCAACCATGCAGTGCCTTTGAAGATGAAGATGTCGGTGCGCTGCGGCTTGTCAGTGCGCGGGGAAGCAACTTCAATACGAAAAGCCGTCCTCCGGGAGCTAAATAATGCCGTTCCTAGATGAAATGGCTTCGTTGACGCGAATAATCATCGCAGCCGGTGACGCTGCAGTATTGGGCTGCATCAATAAGACTCTCAGGAAAGAGTTGAATGCACAAGGAAGGAAGTCATCGACGGAGGAAGCTATCTATCATATTTGGGGAACAGATAACTTTTTTTTTTAATCGATGCATACAATACTTTATAAGTACTCATTTAATATAGTGTTATTTCAGTCTGCAATTGTCAAGATTTCATCCTTCACACAAACAAAGTATCACGTTTTCATTTGCATTGTATTTAATTCGTTTGTTTCTTTCTAAACTTTAACACCTGCTTGCAACTTCTCAATGAAATCTTGCAGGTTGATAAATAGATACTTTTTGGTGCATTTGCATTGCAGTGGGATTAATTTGTTCTAGTTTAGATACATTACAAATCGTTTTGCCGCCTTCAATCTTCATTTCAGTACAGTACATGCAGGTGCACTCAGGCATGTTAGAAGGATGTGACTTGCTCTCTTATGGTGTAACTTAAGGTAGACAAGCCTATTACCACCCTGTTTTGGAATCTGCATATCTTAGGGACAATTCCAAGAGGGGCACATATTTTTCAGAGTTGTGCACTTGTTTCATGGATCAAACCTAAGTGGGATTATAGTTTTCTGGTTAAAATTGTAATTTCTGTGAATTTTTGAAGTGGTCAGCCCTGAAATTACAAAACTGCCTATATAGTGGAGTCATAAACACCCCCATAAACGCCTTTTCATGTATCTATTGGCATTTTAAGTTCCCACCGATTAAGGATTGACAAGAAATCCATTTTGGCATTAATTTATTGATTTTGTCAAAATCTAGAATGGATTTCTATATTTTCTAGGCACATTTGGATGAAGCAAGAAACATGATTGGAGCCCAAACTAGCTTATGGAATTAGTCAACAGGCAAAATTGGGATGTCCTACTTTATGTTCTGCATTCTATCTCTCTATTTTGTATTATATACACCTTGTAAACATGCATATTACCGCTAAGCAGATTTGGTATCTAGGTACCTTGGAGAAGGTATTTGTCAACTCTCATGTATTTTTTAAAGATTGAGAAGGTTGAGAAAAGCCATTTGCTGGTTTACAGAATCAAGATTTAAAGTTAGAAAAACCAAGACTTTTCAATTCAACTCTACATAGAAGTAGTCATAATGCCAATTGATCCTTCAAAGTTTTCACTGGCATTACAAAGTAAAAGTGAGCAATTGGGGGTTAAGGTAATTATTACAATTAAACATGAAGTGATTTTAGATATGTATATTTTAGACTTCAAAACCCCATTATTCATCACTTCCCATTTTGAATTCCTCTCCTCCTTCCTTTTTCCCTTAAAAATCACTTGCAAAATGAAGTCTTCTTTCTAACAAGACAAATGTAATTTAGAAGTTACTTGCTTTTTTTTTTTTCTCAAAGTCATTTAATAGAACCTCAAATAAACAAACTTTTAATGTAAGTCAACTATAATGACATGGTTGGAGTTTCTTTGTCTCTCTACTTCCATATACAATTATTCTACTTTGTTCTCAAGAACAATTTATAGAACAAAATACTCATTGTAACTTTCAAATTACTCTAGGGTGTTATATCTAATTCATTGAAATAGGATATGAATCTTGAAAAAAAAACTAGAGATAATATAGGTTTGGTTTATGTTTTAGAGTCACCTTAGAAATTTTAGTTGGGATTTTAAGGAAGAATATGCATAATTTAAAAGTGTCTTTTTAAGAGTTGATTTCTTTTGTTTGGGATTTTGGTCCCTAATTCCTCTCAAAACATTCATGAATTGAAATTGTTCATGAAAGACAAGAAGGAGCTATATGCTAGGAATTTCATTAAAATGGTGCCATTCTACAACTTTGGTAGTTTTTACAAATCAAATTAGGTGGTCTAAAATCTATTTTAAATGGCGCTTTTATGTCTCAAATCATGTGGTTTTAAGTCTATATCAACCCTAGATTTACGAAATCTATGTAAATTCAAGATTTTTGAAATCTATATTTGTCTTAGATGGCATTTTCACAATTTAGACCTGGCAGTCTAAAAATGGCACATGGAATATTGCCATTTCAATAATATTCTCCATACTATGTTAAATCTAATAGTCAAATTAAGTTGTTTCAACTATTGTGGATTAGGGTCATTGCAAGAAACACTTGCTATTTTTGTCTCAAAATAGTCTATGTGAATGAGTATTGTGACTTTGGAAATAAATATTTTTTAAATGAAATTATATATATATATATATAATTTATAAAATATTAAAGATATTATAATTCTAAAAATTCAAGCCTAGAAAAATTTACCTCTAAAAGTTGTGCATCCCAAAAGGACAATGTAAAATGCCAAGAAAATGGAAACTTTGATGTTTGATTCTTAGAAAATAATAAGAAAAATTCAAATTTTTTTTTCTAATTTTGAGCGCATGTGGAAGGTGGACCATTTACTATTTTTTTTTAAATGTCTTTGAAGGCTTGTGTAACTTTAGTAAAAGTTCTTGTATCCCAATTTTGAAGTTCAAATTGCATTTTGGATTAAAAATAGTACCCCCCAAATGGCCAAGGAAGACATTCAATTAAGTACTATTTAAAAATAGTAAAATAATTTTTATGATACAAAACATTATTTAATGTCCAAAACTTTCACATGTATCTTCATTGCATGGTTGTCATACTGGACAAGTTACTATTCATTTTTCGTCTTGTAGGACGAGTTACTATTCATCAAATGTACTGGATTGGGGGGATTAGTATCACTAAGAAAATTAGTATCACCACAATTTATATGTATATGTGTGAAAATTAGTACAATACAAGAATATTTTAACCTACATTGTTTAAGTCAAAATAGTGTGACTTTGAGAAATTGGTCTCATATGCATTAGTAGAACAAATCAATGTACCCTAACATAATCCTTTTGTCTTATTATCTCTCTAACAATTTCCATGACAATTTCTAACAATTTGTATAGACCCCCAAAACACTTAAATTTGAACCTCCTAGAATACACATTCAAAAACAAGAAGAACCTTTAGAGTGAACTTTTGTAATGTATTGCAATAGGAAAATAATTTTTTAGTTTTCTAAAATCAAAATTGCTTTTTGCCGACCTAATGTTTCTATTTCTATTAATAAAAATATAACATCTATGTGAAAAGGGGGAAATTATAGTTTAGGAATAGCTTTGAATATCAATTTTATTAAAGTGGACTTCTATTTTAAAGCTAGTGTTTTGAAAATGGGACAAAGGAATAAAATACCACCAATTTAACAAAATTGACATTTTTGTCGTATTCTTAAACTCAAAGCAACCAAGAAGTTCAAGTCCTATGTTAAAATTAGTTTTTCAGAAGTCAAAAAGTTGCCTCCCCATTGCTTTTCATGAGCCAATTCTCTCAACCATATTGCTCGCCAACCATTCTAATTCTCCTTTGGCAAATAAGGTACATACACCCAAATGTAACAAGAGTTGTTTATGGACACTTAGAATAAGCCTTAAACTAAAGCACGGGTGGATCCAATGTTGACATGTGAATTTCCATAGAATGTTCAGAGTGGTAGGACCAAGTTTTGTGTTGGCCAATAAAACAAGCATGATACAAGCTCAAGGTCTGTTGCTTTTGGGTGTTTCCTTGTTTACTTTGGGGTTAGTCTATTGTCCATAGTAGGTGCATGTACGCACTTATTTTCACAAATTCGTATTATATTCATACAAGCTCGAAAAAATATGAAACTAATTTTCCTGAACCATTTCCTAACAAGCGCACATCATTTTATTTTGGATCTAATCTAAGTGCTTCTACCTTATTGCACCCACTTCCATGCAGAATTCTAGAAACTCTTTTCTCATTTATAGAAAGTTTGGCACATAGCTTTTTACACGTGGCTTATACTGTAAGTGTGCGAAAGCCACCTCACTCCATGCTTTGAGAGGACATTTCGTTCACAGGGAATTTCCATGTGTGTATCCAGGGTGTTCCAGGGTGTTCCAGGGTGTCCAGTCGATTCCTCGTGAGCCTCACCAGCGAAGTCTCGCTCATGGATTCAGTCTGTCCTTCCCTCCCTTCAGATCGATCTGTGTATTCAAGCTAGTACAAATTGCGTTTGGCCCCAGCCAGTCCAGTCATTTAATTTGGGCTTGTGTTCTGGGATCATGCAAGGTGCTGCGGCGGAAGCTCTCCGATCCCCGGAAGAATCGAATCTAAGCTCCTGTCTCGCTGGATTCTCCAAACCTCGGTGGAGGCTTTGGCGTCTAGTCGCATCTTATGTCGAGCTGGGCACTTCGATCGACGAGTCGAGCAGGAAGAAAGCTCGCTCGCTTGATCTTTGTCATCGGACTCTTTGCACAATTCTGGTTTGCGGGAATTGGGGCGTTTATTTTGCCCCTTTGAATGTCCCCCCTGCTCGCGTGAGGTGCGACTAGATGCGAACGCCGAACTCATCACCGTTCTCTGCGGGGTACTGTACGCGCACTGACTTTCATATTCAGGTTTGTCGATTGGCTTCTTTCTCGCATGCTTCGTTGGTTTTCAAATACTCATATCTAGCTAGGTGATCCCAGATCTCGGGATTTATTGAAAAGGAACTAACCGTTTGTTGTGAATGAGAATCAGTGAGAGTCGTTGATAGATTGGATAAGGAAGTGTGAGTGTAACATATAGCATCATGCTAACGAACTGTGAGAGTATGTATCATGCCAAGCAAGCTTTGAGTGTAGCTAGGCTGGAGGCGTGGGTGGAAGTGGGTTGGGAAGGAAGGTGTGTATTGCATAGTCCAAGTTCTTGGTTTTGAGTTTTGTTTGGTGTCCGCTTATTTAATTAATTTTTCTTTCTTTGTGAAACAAGCTTGTCTTGCGACAAAAAGTGTTAGTCTTGTTTGTTGTGCGCTTGTACTGCTGGATGATGGGCTCGCCTCACGCGCTCGACCAGAGATTCGATTTGGTTACCTCATGCGGATAAACGGCATTAATTTCGATCCAATTCAATGTGGTGACCATTTAAACCTTCCATTTGGACAGTTCCAAGTTCCAGCCCACTTTTGGTTTCTATTTGTAACATCAATTTCGTTCCAATACGTACTTCGGCACCTTCCATAATCGACACCTTTCAGAAAGCGCGTTCTGAATCATAAATCCATACTCCTACAGTTTGGACCTTCATGTACATATGTCTCAATTTTTGGTGCCCGTTTCAAACTTGCATGGTTCCTTTAGTATACTTGGTCCTCGATAGGGGAGGTTTAACGTGACGCCTTAGTGCTGACTTCTGTTTTGCAGTTTTAATGGCTAGCGAGCATATCGAGATTCTTCATACGAATGGGAATGTACATGGGGAATTTCGTTAAAATGGCGGTATATCCATGTGCCATTTTCACACCGCCGGCTTTGAATCGTAAAAGTGACAACTAAGATCTAAGACAGGTATAGATTTCAAATTGTATGATTTGAACTATAAAAATAACATCTAACAGAAATGTAGATTTAAAACATCTAAAGTGATATAGATTTCAGACATCTAAGAACGCTGTACATTTCAGATCGACTGGTCTGAACCGTCAAAACTGCCACACAGTAGCGGAACAGCGCCATTTTAACGAAATTGCCCATATACATCCTTTAGCTGGTTGTTTTGAAGATGTTTATTCAAGCGATTTTTAAGCCCCAGATCTCAAGCTTGGGCGTTGAGCATATCTGTTTTTTTGCAGTTGGCACAGTGCATGACCGGTCCCTGGTCCGGTCCTTGAGCTCCCTGTTTTTTACACAAATGTACTACAAAATTTGATGATGAATTTTTCCACAAATTGCGAATTTGATACATCTTGCTAATTATGTGACGCAATCTTACGGCTCTTTTGCATACTGAGGAATCAGTCTACTTGCACATTTTTCCTCTGCTGCTATGAATAACATCAAATTCATCAAATTGGCGATATTCCAACAGCCAAAAACTGTGACATGTCTTCACACAACTTTAGGTCTAATTTCAGGCCACAAACTAGGACAAGGCAGGTATAGATTCCGGTTTCAGGCCGCCCGCGCCGAGCCGCGCCAAAGTATATTGACGGTAACTGCTTCACTCGGATTCTGAGGGATCGATATACTGTATTCATGACTCTGGACGCAATATGAGAGGAGCAGGGTGATATTTACAACTTCCATGCAATATGATCATGCAATTTTCATCAAGAGGCAGGAGCTCAAAGTTGCCTTATACACTAGAAAAATAAGCTACGTGTCCATCGATTATTTTATTTTGGATACAGAATGTCTCAACTATGAGGGAATTTCCACCACTTTCCATTGCCAGCGGCAACTGCTCACATTCTTCAATCAGACCCCAGGTGGCCTTACAAGGTCAGATAGAATACCAAATTGAATACATGCATTGAATACTACGTTTTCTCTAATTATACAGTTTTCTTGTCAATTTAAGCACTAATCTATTCAGACTGAGTTCCGTTGAGAAAAAGTGCTGAACTCAATTTTGAAAGAATTGTGAAATGTGAATTCAAGACATTGGATTCTCAAACTCGTTCTCATCGTACCCTCGCGACAGTGTCATGTGGAAGACATGCTGGGTCAGGAAAAGCATGTGACAGTTCCCTGTTCCTTACAACGAAAAGACAAGGACAAACCTCAGTCACATGTGGCCTTTGCCCTCAGTCACATGTGGCCTGTGCAAAGGCTCATCTCATACCCGTCGGAACTGACCGACTGGAAAACGGGATCAATCATGCTCTCTGTACAATTTGAAATACAATCCTTTGCATCTCTGGATAACATGTGGCAACTGACAGTTTCTAATGTTCATGAGGGTTGGCTTCTCTGTATCTTATGATTTAGGTAGAACTGGCCATTACCACACACATTTGCTATCTAGGTACTTTGGAAAAGTTTGAGAGAAGTCGATTGCAAAAAGAATGAAGACATTCTGACAAGAAGTGAATTTTTTATGATTTTTCAAAATAGTGAATAGACCGTTGTTGAAGCATGAGTACACTCTTGTTAAAGCATGGGTTGATGTGTACACTCCACAAGTGCATTGCCATCGAGATAAAGGGTTGTAAAGATAGTAGTAATAGATGCGCCACTGATGCAATTGGGAGGTGGGAGGATCCTAGAGGTGGCAGAATTGGATGGCGAAATTGGGTGGCAAAATTGGGTGGATGGTGGTATCAAGCAGTTTTACCTTATGTTGTAAGCTAAAGTAATTGACCTCTTTCCAATCAACCACCCATTTTCACTAGTTAGGCTACTGTGTTTCCAATCACTTGTGTGTTTCCAATCACTTGTGGTTTAGACGATTGTTCATGTAGCACAAATGTTCGTGTGGTGTACATTGAAAGCATACAATGATTACAAGGTGTATATTGAAAGTCACAGTTATCACTTACATTGAAGCATGGCCGATTTTGTAATTAGCCTATGGTTGGAAATACATTGACCTATATAATGAGAATAGGTTGAACAAAATCGTCACAAAAAATTTCATTGTAATTTTCTTTTTGAAGAAGAAAATGTGAAATAATATGAAATCCTTACGAAATCTATTTCTATAAATGGAAAAAAAAATCCCTCACCATACCCATATAATAGATATGCCGAACTACTTAGGTGATTGGAAAGGGGTTAGCTACCTTAATCCGCCTAGTATTTAGGTATCAGTGGACAAAGGCAAATCATTGGAAAAGTTGGCCCTTTCATTTGAGTTGCTTGCCCGTCTTTCGCTACATTGATCATGCCTTATATGTGGATGTGAATTGTGAAACTAATTTAGGAAAGTCTCTATTTTAAATTATTGTAGGTTGAAATCAAATTTATAATTTTTTAACCCTTAAACATTAGACTGGTGATCATGGAAATCATCCATTTTGATACTAGGGGAATCATTGACCATTTAAAAAAATTCCAAAGCATTCATTGGAAATCAAAGTATTGTAGAAGATCTCCCCTTTCCAAACAAAATTCCAAAAATGAATAGTTGTACTTTTGTTCTATACTAAAAAATTCTTTGTTCTTTATCATTCATTGGACACCAAACATTTGCCTTGATGTTTAAGGTTAATTACTAATCTTCAACAAAACTTGTAGTTAAGAATCTATAGGGAATTTGTGAAGAGTTTTAAATTTTTGGTTAAATACCTCGTTTTCTATAGTGATAGTAGTGTTACAATGTTAACAATAGACTATTACCCGGGTAGGAAGATTTTCTATAGTTTTGGCCAATAGATGGATGGGATTCAAGGGGATTAGATGGATGAATTCTATTGTGTTGGCGGTTGAGGTGGTTGGCTATGGTGTTCAGGTGAAGTTCCGTGGGGAAAGCCAATTGTTCTTAGTCTGGAGAGGGAATCCAGAGCTCCTGTGTGGTGAGCCAGTAGTATAGCGTTAGTTTTCGTGTTTGCTATTGTGAGGAGATCGGGTGAAGAGTGTAGCAATTCTATAGTTTGGGGTGTCGTTGTAGTATGTTGTGCTGGGTCAATTGATGTTATCGAAGCAAGATTGTGAGAGATGGGAAACAATTGTAAAAATTTGTAATGGAATGAAATGCTAATTTGAATGGAGTTTGGAGTTATTGTGTGATGGTTTGATTGAATTCAATTGGTAGTGTGTGCTGAATTCTGTGTGGTTTGAATCAATTGATGCCTGCGTTGATGGATGTTGTGATAATATTCTATAGTCTGAATTTTGTTATTGCTATGGAGCATGTGCTGAAATGGAAATGAATTGATTGTACCTGCTGTATCTGGATTGAGTGTTAGATCTATAGATTCAGGTTTTTTTTAAGAAATGGTTATCAAGTGATTGAGGATTGATGTTAAATAGTAATTAATTTTAATTGTATTATCAATGGTGAATGAATTGAGACTGTAAAAATGAATGGATTCCATAGAGAAAATAGCAAATGTAAGTTCCGTTGTAAGAATGATTATCGAAAGCAAATTTGCAATAGGCCTATGGTTGTTGTTAAACAACAATTGAAGCCAGAGTATAAAGGAGCAGATCATAATAAGCAAATATCAATTGAAGCTAATAAGATTAACATGGAAAATGAAGCTGCAGCATTGATAAAAGAAGAAAAGAACAATCAATTGTGGAAAGCAAAAAAGAAATCAATAGAGACTATACCAGCCGGTTGGTGAGGCTGACGAAGAAGTGAGCAAATAAAGCTGAATTGATAGATTGACATACAATTGATAAGTCTCCAGCCTTGATTTTAATTATAATATGGTTTAGATCTATTGTTTGGGTCAATGTGAAATATTTTCCCCTTATCCTTCAATTGTGCACAACTTGGATTAATAGATTGCCTTAGGAATTACCTGTTGTAAACCATACCTCCCTGCGAACGAACTTGTAACTATAGGAATTTCTCAATAGTTAAATCTATAGTAAATTCCAATCTACAAAACTCAAGAGCATTTGACACTATGGCCAAAGGTCAAGAAGCCATTGATCTCCACCAATGAGATTGCCAAATTCTTGATTTCTTGCAATCGGATTGGTAGAAGTTGATAGCCTCTCACCCTTCGCTATAGTATGAAGTACCCCTCAACTACATGTGAATTTCCTTGCCATTGTTGATGTTGTATCCAAAAAATGCACCTGTCAATCTAAGTCTTGGAATTTTGAATCACATTCAATTTAAACTTGTTATTTTTGCATTGGAAAGTTTGATTAAATTTTTTTTAATAATGGCTTTGAGGTTGCCGCCATGACCTTGAAGAGGGTGGAAGCTCATCATTGATTGGTCATTGAATAAGCTACATGATGGTTATTAAAAAATGATTTTGAAATCTAAGTTTGGGTGGTCACCCTAGGACCTCAAATGTCCTTTAAGGGTTAATTAGTGCATCAATGACCTTGGGGTAAAAGAAAATTTATAAGAATTCTTGTATATATTATTTTTTGAGAAATATTGGAGATATCTTGGAGGTGTTAATCTTTCCACTAAAGCTTCAAGAACTCTTCTATTACTTGTGTATCTTCAAAAATGAACAAATAAAGAATTGCATACTTCTATTTGTATTCTATTTGACATGGATGGGACCATTTCATTCTACTAAAAATCAATACTACAATGATACCCAATTTAAAATTGATCAATCTTCTTTTCTTACTATTGTCCATATGTTGGAGTACTTAGAGCATTTGTTCCATTATTTATTGAATTTGGCACTTTTAAATTTTACATCTATTTTTGAAGAACCTTCAATTCCTTGTTTTCCACCCTAGATCTAAATGTTACTATGGTGAAAACACCCATTCTAATATGTCATTGTACCCAATTGAGTCATGATGTACCAACAAAGTACATTCTTACTAAGAAAATGTGTACCCTTGGTACATCATGATGGAATTAGGTATAGGGAATGGGAATGGATGTCTTCATCTTAAGGTATAGAAATTTCAACCATACAATCTTGTAGTGTGTATCGTAGATGATATGAATCAAATTTGGAGTTATTTGGCCACATAGATTGTAAGATTATACTATTTTAATACTGTTGAAAAAGGATGTTGGAATTATCCTAGCAATACATTTGGAGGTAAAATTAGATTTCTAAACCTACTAAAATGAAAAAAAATAAAGTGATTCAAAACCACCATACAAACACATTGGTGAAAGAAAGTATCATTGAATTTGACTCATTGTGTTTGCTAAGATAAGAGGCTTCAAAATGTCAATAAATAGCAAGAAAAGTTGCAAAAAAACACATCTAAGGTTTAACCTCTTTCTACTAAAATGCTTCTTAGTCGCTCATTTCTTCTTGGATTGACATAAAATTCTAACCACACAAACTAGAATAGTATGTACAACTTTTCTGAAAAATTATTTGAAATGAACACTATATGAAGAAGAAATGAATTGTTGAAGTTCACTAAAATCCAAAAATGTTGAGATTTTGAACATCGAATTGCTCCCAAACTTTCAAAACAACTTGGATTGACATGAAAATTTTAGCACAATTACAATAACTAGTCTACAAGGGGAATATAATCCAACAAATTTTATTGAAAATGAACATTGGACATTGGATGAAGGAGATACAAGCCCCCAAAATTGCAACCTTCAAATGGGGTTTGGTGAACTCAAATTCAATCTCTAAACTTTAATTGGCTTAAAAAAATCAGTGCATCTTGGATTGATCTGAAAATTTTACTACTATACACACTAGAAGAGAGTGCAAATTCTCCAATTGAACTTGAAGCTATGTGAGGACACTTTTAGTCCCCCGGGGCGTTAGTGGATCAAAAGGATTCACCTAAACCTCCTTGTCTTATTATTTATTTATTTTTTGGAGTGCCCCTCTATACTTCAAATTATGAATACCACAAATATTTATGAGATATAACATTGGCATTTTCCATTACAGACTGGAGTAACAGTTCTTTTCGCTAAACTTTGCTACTGAACCTTGGCTCAATTGCGAATTATCCAGGATTCAAACTGAACAGACCCAAGTCTCCTCGAAATCCTTCAGGCAAGGGCGGAAGAGCTTCACACTTCTCTTGATCTCCAATATCAAAAACCTCCCCACTGTGATCCACGGTGTTGTAGATGCACAATTGCGACTCACTGAATGGAACCAATGCACATTCCGGATACACTTCCAAACTCCGACCTCCACTCTTTTCCTTCTTCAAAACATTCACCAGCGTGAAAGCATCTCTCTTCTCCTCAGAGTCTCCCTCACTTGGAGTCCACTCAATTCTATCAACCCAGTGCTCGGTAACTGGGCCATTGTCACGCTCGGAGAACAAAAACAGTTCGCCATTGTTTTCCACCAGCTGAAGAATGGTAGAGATCGGCAAACCTCGGTCAGTCCATCTCGTCGACCAAATTCCTTCTTCCATGTTGTATCCCAGGATGCCCTTCACTGTTTGATCACCAAGCTCCACAAATCCGATGCAAAAAATATTGCCATTTTTAAATACACCAGATTGATATTCATTCAATGCGAACGATGGACCAGGAAGATCCCCCACTCTCTCCCACTGCCCAGTTCGAGAATCGTATAATTCCGTGATTCTGGACAAACTCTCTTCACCTGATGCAGAACTGCCTGCTATAAGTATGTGGTATGCTTTTGAGGAATGATCCACATACATGTGCATCAAAACAGGGTTCCGCCGATGGAGCAACGGAGGAAGCTCCTTCCATTGTTGAGTGAGAGGATTGAAGACAATTAACCGCTCCTCATGTGTCGACTTGGAGAAATTCATGCACACCAGCCCCTCGTGGGCACAAAACAGAAATTGCTTGAACAAATCCACGTCTGGGTCACAATTGGACGGCAGGAATGTCAGAGGAGGTAGCTTTCGCCACTTACCATTGCTGGGCAGGCTTTGACCCAAACTGGAATTCCAATTTGGATCAAAGCCTGCCCATTGCCACACTCCATTTTCGATGAAGAAATAGCATGCTGTCAACCACGGATTCTCTTTCAGTGACACAGCTTGAAGGAACCCATCGCTTTGGATCAAAGAATTCCAGCCTTTGGAAAGTGACTTCAGTTGCACAATTTGTTCATAACTGAGGTGATCCAAAACATGTCCCTTCACTTCCGGAGGAAAATTGTCCAAGTCCAGTTTGTCCTTGCTTGTAGGGAGATCTGACGGGCTTCCTTCGCTCTTTTGGAACATGGAAGTGAAGAAGGTTGGCAACTCTCGTAACATCTGTAGGGAAACACAATTTCAACATCATGAAGCGCCATACTCCTAAGAAAATTTTCTACACCTCTGTTACTTTCTGAAAAAGACCCATGTTTTTGTAAAATACAAAGGAAACACGGTTTTTTTCAGAAAGAGGTAGTGCATTTTTTTGGCTTGCCCCTTTTCATCTCTGCGGGCATCGTATATTTTCGTACTGAACACTATCCTTGGCTCATTATGTCAATTTCGATGCGTAAGGCAACCCGAACTACGTCTCAAAGACAAATAAGAGGATTCGAACCTAGAATCCTGATAATAGGTCTCAGCCTATACACGAACCCAAAAGTACAGATCTAAACATTCTCACACAGGGAGACCGGCAGGGTGTCACCCCCCGGGGTATTATATTCCAGCATGAATCTTTACCCACACCCCAAACTTTCTGTTTCAAGAAAGTTGGGGGTGGGGGGAGGGGGGTGGGGGGAGGTGTAAAGTTTCATTCTGGAATATAATGCCCCGGGGGGTGACACCCTGCCCGTCTTCCTGTGTCAATTCATCGTCTCAGCAGAATGTTCAACAATGCTGTCACGGCAATTTCAATTCCACACGCAAGTTAGACACTTGTGATATCTGTTCAACACTGACCATCCATGTCTAATGCAAAGCACGAATTAAAGTGACCAAAGCAGAAGACTTACAGTGACAACCGGTCTCGAAGTCCTTGGCTGCAGCTCCACTTGAGCCATTCTGCGAATGCGTCAACCGGAAGCAAGCGCAAAATCTGCGATCCAAGCTATTAGTGGTCGATTGGACTCAGATCTGGAGAGAGAGTGAATTCCCAGCGGCTTGCTGCGTCTTTGGATTCACATTGCCGGAGCTCTCAGTGCTTCCTTTTGCAATGAAATACCGTTTCATTTGTTTCAGAAAAAAGGGACAAAAAAACAGAGTCCGATTGGCTAGCATACTCGATACGAAGCACGTGTTAACCGACAAAGACGAGGACGGTGTGTCGGTGCCAGATATTCAGTTTGTTCTCCGAAATATCACGAGGTTTTTCGTGGATATTTGTGTCCTGACGATGATCGAAAGCAAAGACTCACCGAAGACTCTCAGACGGGCTTCCATGTGGAGTCGCGGGCGGTGGAGCTTGCCGACCATCGGTGAAACGGGCGCTCCTGGAAAAAGGGACTCACCGATGATCGGCAGGCTCCACCGGCCCCCCGACTTTCGGTTTCTGGTGTGTACCCATCAGCTGTAGATTTTGAAATTGATAAGCGCTGCAGATTTGTGAGGCCCCGAAGCACAATATCAAATGATTAGGTACAGACAAGAGACTTTCGCAGGCATTTCCTGGGAATTTTTTCAGAGGCTTGCCGGGTGGTAGCTGGACGGGACTGTTGCCGCCGCCCCTCTGCTCGTGGCGTTACGGTGACATTTCGGTAGGCGTGTAATTCGTCAGTTGGTTGATGAGTGATTTGATATTTTTTCCCAATGGGAAAAAAAACTAAAAAAACAAACTACAGAATGAATTAATGTCAGTAAAGTTGGTTAAAAAAACAGTGAAAGGTAGCCGACCCCTTTCTGATGCACTTGACGGCTTGACCCTTAAAAGGGACATGTGGACGTTTGGTGACTAATGGATGAGAGAGAATCTCTTAGTGTAGGACACCATCATGAAAGTATCCCTCCATTGCAACAGTATTGTTTCAATGCTTCTATAGTACTTTGACTTTTAGTGCATACTTTGGGAAATTTTTTAGACCAATGATTCCCACGGTATCAAAATGGATGATTTCCACAATCACTAATTTGTCTGTCCATTTAAAGGTTTACCCTTAAACGATGAGCCGGTCACTGTGGAAATCATCTGTTTGAGTAAAGTGTGAATTGTTGGCTTCAAAAAAATGCAAAAGCTTTCATTAGAAGACATTTCTTTTCCCACAAAATTTGGAAGATGAACAATTGCACTTCTATCCTACATGGAGAGATTCAATGTCATCCATTAGACGCAAAATGTTCCGACTCCATTTTTCTTGTTTATAGAAATATATTTTAGAAGGATTTTATATTTTTTCACATTTTTTTCTTCAAAAAAAATTACCAAGAATTTTTTTTTGTGAAGATTTTGTTCAACCTATTCTCATTATATAGGTTACCATATTTCCAACTACAAGTTGATTACAAAATCAACCATGCTTTAATGTAGGTGATAATTGTAGCTTCGAATGTACATCTTGTGATCATTTTATGCTTTCAATGTACACCACCCAATACAAATGTATTGTATTGTATGGGCTGTCATCTAAAACACAAGTGATCGAAAACATGACAATCTAACTTATCTACCAAAAATGGATGGCTAATCAAAAAGAGGTTAGCTACCTTAGCATTCATTTCAATTTCTTCAAAATCATTTTTCACCATGGGATCCTTTTACAATAATATAGAAATCTCTAATAAGATAACAATACATGAATGTGTTTGAATAAACAATTCAACATGATTTTTGTTATTATATTAAAAAAAATTGTATAGGGCCTTTTTGATAGTGGAAAGGAGATCCTAGATTCTTTTATAATGCATTTTTAGAAAATAGTATGAATAAACTATGAATTTCAAAAGTATTGAAAGTAGGAGCACCTACTTACGTATCCACTCTCTTATGAATAGAGGTTGTACATTTTTGGCAAGAATAGGGTTACAATTAGGTGTTGTTGCATTGAGACATAACATTGTGTACTTGTGCTCTTTCTTCTTCAATGATACAATGAGGGATGGAGAGCAACTTTGATTAAAGTGCTTCTAAATTCAAAAAGCAAAAGTTTATGAAACATTTTTCAAATTTAACTTTAAAGACAATTTCTAAAGTGTTTAATAAGTCTTCCTTTAAAGCAAATATATCAAAAAATTGGAGAAGTCTAATATTAGATCACAATCATTTAGATTATTTCCAAATTTCTTTAGTATGGAGGGATTAATCATACTTCTATAGTTTGCCATGCATAATTTAAATAAAATTTGAGCATCCAAAATTGTCATATATTGCAATTATTGAAAAAAATTGGAATTTGAATAATAAATAGAATAATCTGTCTCTTCGAAACTAGAAAAGAATCCTTTGTTAAAATGAAAGTAAAGCACTTTGGTTTAAAATTGTTTAGCCTTGCCTAACAAATGTAAGAACTTGTCTTTTGAATTGAAATCATTGGTTTTGTATTTTTAAAATACTCCTCATTAAGTAGAGGTTGCTTAATTTCAAATACAAAGTTGAAATTTTCAACTTTGATAATATGTGGTAAATAATAAGTTGTTGTATTCTTTATGAAGCGAGAATTTTGGAGCAAAACCTACCATTGATTGCAATAATATTGGAATTGCATTTAACCCCTAAAGTCCTAAAACTCCTCTCAAGGGACTCTTAAAGTTTTGAGCAAGTACCTATGATATCATTTTATAGAAAGATTTTTAGGATTTTTTTCAATATTGAAAAATTAATTAGTTTTCTAGGAATATAATTTTTATTTCAATCAATGCCCAAGAGCAAGAATTATGCCACAATAAACCCAAAATAGGCAACGGCAGGCAATAATTAAAATTTAAAACAATTTATTTAATTTTTTTCTTATAGATTATATTTTTGTCTACATGGAAAGATTTGATCTACTCCATTTGAATAAATAATGTTCAAAGTTATAGAGTATTTTGTGTAGTGGACAATCTTAACTAATTTTTGAAAAAATAATGTATTGGATTTGTTTATGAACTCAATTTTAATAATTTTTCAAAAAAATAGTTGTTTATGATTTTTTTTTCAAGAACAATGTAAGTATTGTGATTAATATATTTCAATTCCATCCCATTGCAATCTACAATTTAGATTTTCTTTCTTTTTTAAATCTATTTTAGCTCAACAATTTTTTAAATAATAACATATAGAGCTTTTTCTTTTTTTTAATTCCTGAACTTTCAACTTAGCTTTTCAACATTAAAAAATTGAAATTTATAATATCCAGTATAAAAAGTTTTAATTAAAAGGATTCAAAGTCTTATAATCTAATTAGGCTAATTAGATTATATATCTTGTGATTGATACAGTTAAAGTTTCTGAAATTCTTCCAAACATTTTTGTACTCGTGTAGTGTAAGATCCCATACTTAAACATGATTAAGAAATACTTAAATTTTTTGGTATTTGCATTGAAAATGGTTGTTTTAAATGATTTTTGATGGAAAAATGGCCTTGGGATTTCAGAGGTTATTATTGAAGGATATCCACTTTGAAAATTCAATTGAATAAAACACCAATAATTGATTGTGTATTCATTAATAAATCAACATGAACAATCTATTTGAAACAATGTAATGAATATCCAAATGATGCATACTTTGAATGACATTTGTTTAATGACTTTATCTATTGACGGTTGACTTTACCTTCTTGAAACATTTATAGTTTAGATTTTGTGAATTAGATAATGTTGTTTAATACAAGAGCTCATGGTGGACAAGACAACTTTCATTTCAAAGTTGTTCATCAAGTTCAATGAGGTCTTTTAGATGAGTCTTAGTTTAGGTTGACCTTTCAAATTGTATACAATTTTTAATTTTATATTTATGTTGCTTAAAACTATATGTTTTAAAAATAAATAAAAATTCAAGTGATTTTATTAAAGAAATTACTTGCTACAATATTTAGAATCAAATGAGAAAAAAAATTTGGTAAATATAACCAAAAAATTCAATGGAATATTTTGGAAATTCTTCTAAGACTTTACTGTAGGAATAAAACATAGGGCTATGAATTTGCAAGAAATTGATTAAAAAAATTCAAAAATTAAATTACATTCAAGTCAAATTACCACTTTCTTGCTTAATTATTCTTTATATTGTTAAAAAAATAAAATTTGATATTTTTATATCAAAAAATAAAAAATCAATAGAAATATAGATCTTTTCCAATTTACTGGTTGAAAAATCAAATTTTTAGTGATTTTTGAGGGAAAAATATATGAAAAATTATATCAATCACTACACATAATAAGAAAAACTTTGTTTATTTGATCAATAATATAATGGTAACTTAAATCTAACATTACTTTCAAAACTAGAAAATTCAAATAAAATTGTATATTGTTGTGAAGTTCAGATTTTAACAAGTAGAGCTAGCAATTGCAATAAATTAAAAAATATATTTGACAAGCTTCACTCCATTAATAAATATTGAATGAAATAAACAAATATTTTGAGAGCTCACATTGAGTTTGACCAAGGCACATTAATAATTTGAACTCTTGAATGATTGGATTCGTCTTTTGATTTCATTTCAAATTTTTGTAAAGATATATTATAAATAAGAACCTCCAAAATTCCTTAATCTACTCTAAATTATAAACAAAAATTTCTAGATATGATCATCAAAGAATGAGGACTCTAGAACAATCAAGTGGTTAATGACCATGGATAGTTCAAGTATATAAAAATATGAAGATGTAATTTGAACCTATAAAGTCCTATTGTCCCTTTGGGGGACAAAATGGATTTTGGCTAGGCTCCCATAGTTTCTATGTTTTTTGTGCTTTTTTGATACTATTTTGAAAATAGAAAAATACATTAGCTTTCTAGAAATATAATTTTTATTTCTATTGGTGTCTAGGAGCAAAAGTTATGGCACAATAAGTACAAATTTTAGTTCAGAGAGCATAGGAAGTCCCCCCTCTAAACTTAATATAAAATAGTTTTTTTCTCTCATGGATTGTATTTTTGTCTAAATGGAAAACTTTAATTTATTCCATTTAGATTAGTGATGTGAAAGTTATTGAAAATCTTATTTTGGAGGATATGAGATCATCCCTTCTAAACTCAAATTTTTCAATTTTTCAAAAAAAGAATTTTACAAAGTTAAGATCTTGTATTAGAAACATCTCATCTTTAAGATTAGTGTGTTTCAATTCCATCTTAAAGTTGTTAAGAGTATAGTTTCCTTTGAATCTTAAACCTACTTCTACTTAATAATTTTTTAATTAGAGAAAATTAAGTTTATTTTTTTGGAACCTTTTTTGGATTCTCCATTCAATTCTTAAAAATTAAAAATCAATAGTACAAAAATTTCAAGCTTAGAAGATTCAAAGTCAAAATCTAATCTAGCAAGGTGTTTTTTTCACTTTGAATGCAAATATTTTGCAAAATATGCTGTCAAATTTTTTTTAATTTCTTCCACACATTTTTTTACTAGTTGAGTGCAAGTTCACCTATTGTTAGATATGCAAAAAACACAAATTTTAAAGTTTTTTGCTCTTTGCAATAGAAATGGCAGTTTTGAGTGGATTTTGATTGAAAAAATGGCCTTGGGGACTTTAGGGGTTAGGAACAATTTAGAATAATAGTTTAATGATGAATTTTAAACGAGAGTAGTAAAATATGACCCATAGATTATATCCATATGATTGGATCTATAATTAGACTAACTAATATCTATGAATAAAACTTGAAACCAACAATTGAAAGTTCCTTCTTAAATTGACTTTGTTGATGAAACATTTGCAATCTTTACAAGATTTTTTCTTTAAAGTTCAAAATTTTACAATTTGCTTCAGATGATATTTATAGTTAATTAGTTGGATTATTTATTCAAATCATTTTTGAAGAGACTTGCTTTGAATTGAAAATTTTACTTTTGAGGTGAAACATACTACTTATATTCTTTGAAGATTTGTTGAAAAGAGTTAGGAAAATCTATATTGCACACATACTAGAGAACTAATAGAAACATTACTACTCATTCAATGGATAGATGAAAAAAACAAGATTTGATGTATTTGGGATACCTTTGCATTCCTTTTGTATTCAAAATGGTTTATTCCTTAACCCCTGAGCACCCCAGTGCCTCAAATATGGCCTCTCAAAACTTAAAGATCTCCTTGTTTGACCATTATAATCTTTTTAATGGTACGATAAAAGGACGTGTCTTTTTCCCTATAGCTCCGGCTCTATCTCTACTATCAATCGGTACAATCAATTTATGTGGATCTCATTTTACATGATAGTTTGATTGGAATGAATTGAGAAGGGTCTGAATTTTGGCAAATACAGTCTGGGCGCTCAGGGGTTAAAGAGTTATGGTAAGTACATTGACCTAATACCTCTATAACTCAATATGATAGAGTGCAAGTAGATGTGGGTAGCAAAACTTTGCATGACTTCTTGAGTGAACTACTTTAGAGATTAAGTGTAATAATTTGCCGCAGATCTTGAATTGATTGATATTGTATTTTTCTATTACTTCTAGCTAATTCAAGGTCTTTGATTCCAAACATAAATTCCAAACTCCCAAAATTGATCATTTGTGACAAATAATAAGTTCCATTGTTTCACACATATTGCATACTTGCACTTGTAGGGTTTGCTTCTATTGCAATTTAACCCCTAAAGTTCCTTCACTATGTTTTCATTGAAAACGCTCCAAATCTGTCATTTCTAGTACAAGTACCAAATTTTTGAAATTTTTTTTTGACACATGTAACCATAGGATCTTGTAGTATGTTGACTTGAAAACATGTGGTAAAAATATCAGAAATTTTCACTATGTGGATTGCAAGATATAAGCATTCAAATTCACTAAAATCATTTTTTTGGCCTTGCAAAAAACAAGGTAGTTGCACTTTACAAGCTCACTTTTGAAAAAATGTTCAAAATGTTGGTGCCTCTTCGCATTCTTTTTCCTAGACAAGTTGGCTATATGCTTGAAAATTTTTACATCATTTGGAATTGTACAACATGTAGGAAAAAATAGTAAGTAGAAAAAAGTAGAGAATGATTCAAAATACAAAGTTGTTAAGAATTTAGTTATGGAATTGAAATGTGCCAATTCCAATGGTTGAGATGTTGTAATAAACAATCTACATCTTATGATTTTATTTTATTTTTAAATATTGAAAATTGAGTAAGATAAAAGACTTCAAAGTTTATTTTAGAATAGAGAATCTAGAACTACCTGCAAACAAAAATTGCTCATAATTTTCATCTTAGTGATCAAAATGGAATGATTCAAATCTTTTCACATATATATAACTATAAAAATGCAATTTCAAATTTTTATTTATAAAAAAGAGTAATTTTTTCTGATATACCCATATTGCCCAATCGGTGAAAAAAGTAACATATTTGACCATAACTTTTGACTTGTATTTCCAAATGTCATGAAATTTGGTGCACTTGAAAGATATTCCTTGCCCCCACCATCTATTAAAATTTTAGCTTAAAATATGCAAATCTTTAGCCACATGTATCTACCCAAAATTTCTATACAACCAAAAAACGCATGCTGGTCCTTTAAGGGTTAATAACACCAATTGATAGGCATGAAATGCAAGGGGCATAAGGATAAATAGTCCTATGTCCAACTAGTATATTACCCCTCCAATTGTATTTCTAACTCTTAACTTATATAGAATTAAAACTTGAAATTACTATCATTAGAAGCGCATCCAAAATAGACATTCAAAGAGTTCAATATTAGACATATAGAGGCTTTGACAAATGACGCTTACCAAAGCAAAATTTGGTCAATCACATGCTATACTTGGAGTGCAATTGGCCATATTTGGCTTTGGTAAGCATGAATTGTCAAACTTTCTACAATTTCTAACTTTTAGCTTGCTTTTGAAGTGGTTGTCCAATATCTAAGTATGAATATTTTTATATGTCTATTTTGGATCACTTTCAATGATAGTAATTTCAAATTTTAATTATATACAAGTCAAAACATTGGAAGGGCCAATATACTAGGTGGACTAGGGATGTTCTCACCACCCAATGCTTCATCACTATTGTGCAACTTTGCAAGAGGGATTGTAGTGAATACTTATTTAGTGATAATAGAAGGTTGTCTACCATAGCTAAGACAAGCCCATGAATTATTATGCAAATAATAGAGTATTCCTAATAAAATAGAATCTTTACTAAATCTTGAAACATGGGCATATTACTACGGAATTCTAGCTCAATTTCCTTCACTCTGAATACTCCCAATTAGTAGCTAAATGTGAATGAAATTTTTTATTTTTATTTTCATGTTTTAGAGACAAAATTACATGTCTTCTTCAAACCATAATTATTGTTGATTTGTTTGTAAAAAATTAGGATTTGGAGGAGGTACCGAAGAGAAAGATCACATTGAATAGTAAATTCTCTCACAATTTCTAGAAATTTCACCATAGGTGCACATTACATTGAAGAACATTTTAGTGTGGACAAAATTTCCATGTTGTTCTATAAATAAAAATAAATAGATATTGTAAAGATCTCCAAAGTTCAAATTGGTATACATATTTCAATTTTAGGAATGTTAAATTGAATTTTCAAATTAGAGTAGAAACTAGAATAGATGAACTTCATATCATGAGTTGGACTCAAATTCAAAAAACATCATTTTAATGGAAAATTTTCAAATCTAAAACACATAGTAACAAGTTTCCAAAACATACTATAGTTTAGTATATTTCGTGATCCATTTTTACAACAACTTCTTGTGTAGAAAAGTTGGAAATACCTCCAAGAGACAATTTCCAACACCATCCAAAACAACTCCCATTGTAGAAACTCTCCAAAGAAGAATTGGATGAAAATTGTTTTTTTCTTTATCTAAGAAGGCCAATAATTGCTCCAGTGTCTTTTGAATGCCACAAAGTCATGCTAACAATGTTTCAAGGTTAACCTTGTACGGATGTTGAGGCCCACTTCAATGAAGAAGTGGTCAACAAATGATTTTCTAGATCAATCAATGTAGAAATGAAGAATGCACTTATTGGTCTTGAAACCCGGAAACTTTTGTAAAAAAGAATTGCTCCAACTAAAGGTATGTACGAAATCTTCTTGTGAAAAAAGTTGAACTTTCTAAAAGAATTTAGAATCCCCTTTTGACTACCACCAAGGCCTCACACCTTTTGCCGAAAATTCCTGACAATTCTAGAGAGTTCAAATTCCACCTATTGTCAGGGAGTTCTAGAAGGAGGATTGCCCCCTCATTGCCCCTCCCTTGTATGGATGGTCGGTTCTCTGTCCCGCCGTCCGTTCCTTCGATGACCTTCGATCTCCTCCGGGAGCAGGAGCAGGAGCAGCGGCTGTAGCAAGAAGACGAAAGCTTCTCCCGCCTCTTCCGCTGCAACTTTGCAGCTCGATCGCGATTCCGTCCATCATATTTACAGTCCTGTACTGTCTATCAGAGGGTCTTCCTGTCTTCCTAGATCGAATCATGAAACTCCCGGAAAAGGACCCAAAAGGGGAGGAAAAGCTAGGGTCCAAAACGACATGCATGTCCATCATGTTTTGAGGGAGGACGGAGGAGGCCCTGGGACCCTTTTACCTACTACGGAAGGTGCTTCCAGAATGATAAAGCGTGGGTGCTGATAGGCAGACGGTAAAAAAGCGCAACAACCTGTCGGCGACTATGTTAGCTCCAACATTAGCGTGCTTGGACACTTCCGCGGAGATGGAGATGGCGAGAGGCCGCGGCCATCCACTGGGAGCTCTGAAACTTTTGGCCCCCCAGGCTAGATCAGCAGACTGTGGGGTCAAACCCACAGTGATCCTGTGTGAGCTTCCTAGAAATCACGTCATGTTTCTGAGCTGTCTAGGTGGACATTCATGGTAAGTATGGCCGGGTGAGGGAAAGCAGCCCCTTAGAGCGCGTTTCCATTGACCGCCTGGACCTCCAGGTCCGGGAGGTCCAGGCGGTTTCCGTTGGGGGGAAGGGGGAGCTGGACCTCCAATCGGACGTCCAGGTCCCCCTCCAGCCTCCAGGCCTGTTGAAGCTGAAAAACAGACCTGGAGGGCCTGGACCCCCACTGGACCCCCCCAAACTTGGAATACGACAGCCTTGTTTGCCATATGTTAAATCCAGAGTGGCTATGGCTCCTCCAGGACCTGGAGGTCCAGCTTCCAATGGAAAGCTGGACCTCCCTTCCGGCCATCCGACTCCCATCCAGTCCGCCCTCCAGGAGCTGGACGTCCAGGAGGGTAATGGAAACAGCCTCTTAGCCTCGTTGTGCGGAATGAAGAGGGCCTTCAACTGGCTGGAAGTCTCCTTGCTCCGTGTGGTTGCATGTTTTGCGGACTCTCGTTTTGCGCAGTAGCTAGCTGGAGATTGTCTACAACTTCCAACCTTAGAACTTTGCAAATAGATTTTCAGATTTTTGAAAAAAACAAGGACGTTGTAAGTTTTGAAGTTTGGTTCGTGTTTTGTTTTTTGGAGACTTGTCCGTGAAACAGGTGGAAGGGAACTTTTGTTACTAGTCTTGCGGGTTTTTTTAGGTCAAGAAATTCATGTTTGGATGAGCTTGAGCTTTCTGTAGGTAGCACCAGAGAATTTTCGTGAAGGGCCCAATATTGGCAAGGGCGGGGCTGAGGCCAATGCTGCATGCCGAAATTCCTGGACGCCTGGCTGCTCTAATTCAAGAATGACGGAGTGGGGATCCTCAACTGCACCCTGAGTTTGTTGCAATTTGCACAGAGCTTTGGTTCATAAAAGGGCTTCTCTTGCAAGGTATTCCATTTCTTGTTTGAAGTGCATGGATATATATATGATGAAATGGCATGTTTCACATGAGCTACAACATTGTGACACTCACGTGCCCACAACTCTTGTAAATGAAGGCTTGTTTAGATTCGGGATTTGAGATTTGAGTGGGAGGAGCAAAACTGCACCAAGTATTAGTGTGATTCATCTACCATTTTAGTGAATGTGAGATTGAGGGCGTTTGTTTATGAAGCTTGGTAGAGTTCTGATTTTTTTTTAAAATTTTGATGACTCTCCTAATAGAATGATAGTCGTTATGTGGTGAAGTGTGATTATCAAATTGACTTATTGACTTTTGTGAATGTGAATTTTTTTTTCTTCCACGGTCATTGCTAATGATGTTTGTTTTTGTGAACTCATGATGTTGCAGAGCTTCTTGTAGTAGTGACAGTTTTTCTAATACATGGGCAATTTCGTTAAAATGGCGAAATTCCGCTACTTTGGCAGTTTTTACAGTTCAGAGCGGATGGTCTGAAGTGTACAAACGTCTTAGATGTCTAAAATTTATAGCTTTCTTAGATGTGAGAAATCTACAGCAGTGATAGATGTCACTTTTACAATTCAGATTGTGCAATCTGAAATCTATAAATGTCATAGATTTCTTAAGTCTATAAAAGTCCAAGATTCATAAAAACTATACCTGTCCTAGATGCCATTTTTACAATTCAGAACGGGTGGTCTGAAAATGGCACATGGAATGCCGCCATTTTAACGAAATTCCCCATATACGTGTTGTGACCATTGCAGTTTAACTTTAGCCTTCAGGGTGTACTAGCTGAATCTTGAAGCCTTGAGAAAGCCTTGTAGTTAGGAAGACTTACTTTCAATGAGAGGGATGATTGGAGAGATTACATGTATGTTGTGGGTTTTCAATCACGAGTAAAGTATGGAGAGATTACATGTATGTTTTGGGGCTTCAATCACAAGTAAAGTATGCACCATTCAGCAACAGATTATGAGTTCATTAGTAATTTGTCTTTTGCATTGTGGATTCCGATTTCCAAGTAGCTATAGCAATGCTTCATTTCAGCAATTGTAATTGATTTCATCCAATTGTGTATAAGTATTCATCCCATAATGTTATAGACTTCATCCAGTTTGTCAATGAATTTCATCTAGAAAATAAAAAAGACATCAAAATTGCATATTACCAAAATATGAATTAACCCCAAATATTTTTACTTTTAGCCCAAGCCAAACAAGAATCTAACCCTGGCTGGTGGCACAAAAATGAGGCTAAAAAATCTCCCCCCACCCCCCTTTTCTCAGCAAGACCTAAATGGAACTAGATTTGGGGCTAAATCACCCAGTTCAGCCCCGACTGAACGCCTCAAAGTTTCCAGTCAAGGTATAGATTCACAGCACAAGTAAGCAAACGGAGTTTTCTTCTTCAACGTCAAATTTTGTACAGAGTTTATATAATCTACATACACATATGGTCAAAAATCACAAAACAGATTTTTAAAGACATGTTTATTTAGTTTATCTGCAGTGTGCCGCGTTGTTGTTAGCGCCCATGTGCAGTGTAGCGAGTGAATTTTTTTTCTCGTGGCGGGGTTACATTGCACTGCAACCTTACCATTTCTGTATTACAATGTCGACTGTCTCAAAAAATTTGAGTAGAATGGTGTAAACCATCACCATCTCCAGAGTCTTGCTTTAGCGAGTACGTGAATTTATTCTACTTTTGTGTTGACTCTGGGTTTTTTTAAAGTCTTTGTTTGGAAGACGTGAGAGGCTTTGTGTTTTCAAAGATGTATCTAGCACAGAATCAATCCTGAATTAGACACAACCGCATTGGGAAAGCGACTCTATACTCAAAAGAAAAGACAGAGCACGGGTTTCATCGGCATATAGGCAAATGAAAAGCAGACTTCAAGAAAGAAAAATTCTCGCACACATTACTCTCTCGCACTAGCAGCGAACCGCACAACAAACATCTGGAGAGAGACAACACCCCGGACAATACGCACTGTCGGCATGGACGTGAACAAGAACGACGCACCAGATTGAAAATCCGCCACAGAGCTACAGATCTAGAATCCGCAACACAGAGCACAAAATCGCAGCGGAGGAGGCGGGAGGTCGGAGGGGAGTGTGATTATCGGCGGCTGGAAGGGTTCCAAGGGAACGCGCGATTGCCCCATCCCTCCATCCATACAAGCATCCCTCCATCCATACAAGGGAGGGGCAATGAGGGGGTCAATCCTCCCTGGCCGTTCTAGATCGAATTGCTAAGAGATCGAATGCTGTCGACTTATTTCACGGCGAGAATGAATGTCTTGTGAGATGCCCCAGTTGCTCCTTCGCTCCAGTAAACCCTCGTCTGGAGTCAATGTGAGCGCACAATTTGGAACATTCCAACAAAAGAGGCCGGCAACAGGGTCCAACCAGGCCTCAGGCACTTTGTCATACTGTATTTAGACTGGGGATGGGGACTTGCAAAGTAGACTAGCTTTAGTAAAACTTTTTTTTTATGCGGAGCACACCAGATTTAGGATGCAGAGCACAAATAGGTTCACAAATTGATATACACCTATACCACTTATGTCAAACAATAATCGAGAATTTCAAACAATGTTTGAGATGGAGCATTATGGTATTTCACTTGCTTGTAATTTATGCTAAAGCTAACAATGCTATACTTTGCTACTAAACCAAGGCTATTCATTAGAAAAAATTCGGACTCTCTAGAAGGCTGCTAAGGGTTGACAAGCCAGTCTAATTCTGGAGCCCCTACTGAGCTACAAAAAGTACAGAAGATCTCACAAAAAACATCATGTGTGAATATCGGGACTGACAAGGAAAGGAGTATATGTTTGTTTCTTATTTCACAATTGTCAAAAGAGGGCACTTGGGGAGTATTCTAATGAAATTGCCCAATTGTATTGCATTCCCTTGTCCAAATGCACTTATCACACCACTTGCCATCCATGAGCAGAAATAGGAGAATAGTTTAGGAAACAACAAAATAAATGTAATGTCGAGGTCCTATTCAATACTTCTTAGCAGCCTTCTTGAGAGTTTAGATTTTCTCTCATGGCAAACGATACAGGATACAAACTAAATAATCCCAATTCGCCTGGAAATCCTTCAGGCAAGATCAGAAGAGCTTCACTCTTCTCTTCATCTCCAGTATCAAAAACCTCACTGTGATCCACGGCGTTGTAGATGCAAAGCTGCGATTCACTAAATGGAACCAATACAAATTCCTGATACACTTCCAAACTCCGATCGCCACACTTTTCCTTCTTTAAAACATTCTCCAGCTTGAAAGTATCTCTCTTCTCCTCGTCTCCTTCACTTTGAGTCCACTCAATTCTATCAACCCAATGCTCGGATTGTCTCGCTTGGAGAACGAAAAGAGTTCGCCATTGATTTCCACCAGCTGCAGAATGGTAGAGATCGGCAAACCTCGGTCAGTCCATCTCATCGACCAGATTCCTTTTTCCATATTGTATCCCAGGATGCCCTTCACTGTTTGATCACCGAGCTCCACAAATCCGATGCAGAAAATGTTGCCGTGGTGAAACAGACTGATATTCATTCAATGCAGAAGCTGGTCCAGGAAAATCCCCCACTCACTCCCATTGCCCAGTTCGAGAATCAAATAGTTCTGTGATTCTGGACAAACTCGATTTCATCACCTGATGCAGAACTTCCTGCTACAAGTATGTGGTATGATTTTGAGGACTAATCCACATACATGTGCATCAAAACAGGGTTCCGCCGATGGAGCAACGGAGCAAGCTCCTTCCATTGTTGAGTGAGAGGATTGAAGACAATTAACCGCTCCTCATGTGTCGACTTGGAGAAATTCATGCACACCAGTCCATCGTTGGCAAGAAAGAGAAATTGCTTGAACAAATCCCAGATACAACGTGGAAGAAGGAATCTGGTCGACGAAATAGACTGCCGAAGCTCTGCCGAACTCTACCATCTCTCAGCTGGTGGAAAAAAATGGCGAACTGTTTTTGTTCTCCGAGCGAGACAATGGCCCAGTTACAGAGCATTGGGTTAATAGAATTGAGTGGACTCAAAGTGAAGGAGTCGAGGAGAAGACTACTTTCAAGCTGGTGAATGTTTTGAAGAAGGTAAAGAGTGTCGGTCGGGGTCAACGTCACAATTGGGAGGAAGGAATGTCGGAGTAACTTTCGCCACTTGCCATTACATATGTCCGCTTGTCGACTTCGAGTTTAGATCAAACGCCGCCCACTGCCAGACGTCCATGACGATGAAGAAAGAGCACGTCGTCAACACAGGCTTGGCCTTCAGTGAGAGCGGTTGAATGTACTCCACGCTCTCGATCAAAGCTTTCCAGCCCTTGGAGAGACACTTCAGCTCCATAATATTTTCGTGATCGAGGTGCTCCAGTACACGTCCCTGACTTCAGGGAGCTAACTATCCAGCTCGAGCTTCTGGAACTCCAGTCATCTTCAACCAAATTTTCACTGCACATCGGAACGGGCTTCTTGTAGCATATCGACAATAGGTCATCAATTAGTATGAGCTCATTAAGCAGAACCTCTATCCATGGAAGAAGGAGGAGAATTGAAGAGCTTTGATTAGAGCACAACGTAACGAACACAACGTAACGAACAGTCCAGCAGAGGGGCTTGCAGGGATTCGCAGGTTCGGATCCGTTATTGAACCGTTGCGGTAGCTAGCTGAAGATGTCCCCAAGTAGGCGTCATGTATATAATATTATCTTTGAGCAGAGAGTATTGTAGAAGTGTTTCACTAGCAAAACTGGACTCTCGAAACGGTCTTATATATTAAGCTTGACGGCTCACTCGATGCAAACGAAACAGGTAAAGTGACGTGCACGACACGTTCTACCAAAAATTCCTGACCATTCTAGAGAGTTCGACTTCCACCTATCGTCAATTAATGTCGTGAAATTGGCTCAGCGAGTTCTAGAATTGCTAAGAGATCGACTCCTGTCGACTAACGCGAAGAGAATGAATGCCTTCAGTTGTGACCTTGTGGGCTCCTGCGCAACAGTAACCCTCGTTTGTAGCAGGTGGAATCGGGGAGCCAATGTTAAGTTCTTAGAGCACAGTTTGGAACATTCCAACGAAAAGTGGGCACTTGGTCACACTGTATTTCTTATGTATTTCGTTTGGGGCCGGCAAAGTAGACTGATCATTTAACCCGTAAAGGATGATCGAGTCTACAGTAGTGCACCGACCTTCCTCCGGAGGTCCAGACAAGGGTGAATGTGAAAAAAAAGACCCTCTGTTTTGTGTCATTTTACTTTTAACACCTCTCCTTTCTAATCCTTTCTGATTGCAAATATGAACTCAAAATTTGCAAAAAAGAATTTTGTGTAGCAAATAAAAGGTTCTTGTGTTTTCCCTAGGGGTTGTTAGAGGCTCATTGCACTACTATAGACACTGACAACATGTTCAAAAGCCCAAAACTAATTCAAAATACATGTCCACAAAGTAAGGCGAAATTTTCATCAATATTTATATTTTAACAAATCCAACTGTAGGATCCTTTGATTAACTTGTTCAAGTACATTGTCCCATAATTTAGAATGAATATCCCCACCAATTGCAAGTCCAATGTGCCTAAACTTCAAAATGTAGGCTTTTTTAGCCCTAAACATGGAATTAGACATTCTTGCACTTGGCCAAGTGCAATCATCATATGCATTACTATTCACAAGAATTTTGTTTTTACAAAGGTGGATACCCCTCACCTTTTTCCTAAGAATGGTCTTCCGTTGTACTCTGTTCAATTTCAATTGAATATACAAAATTCTTATAGAGATGTAATTCTGAATATTTTTAAGTGAAACAACTTAGGAATATACACTTTTCTCATATCCATTACTGTTATAATTATTTATATTTGAGTTTTCTAGCATCATACACCCCTAACACAACAAAATCACATTGTATTTATACTCATTTGACATGTACAATACAGACTCATTCTTATTATTGAAAGAATTCTTCAGAGAATTAAAACAAATGAAAAGGGATATCCACTGCCTTTCCATTATTTTATTTATAATTCACACAAGTCAAACAAAAACTATATGAACTTCTACAAATACTTTCAAAACAACTATAGTTCGTCCACACTTCCACAAACTACATACTACTATCTCTTGTACTACTATCCTCCTTCATTTTCTGCACTTTTGCATTCAGTGTCTACAACACATGTTCTGTTGATTGTGTCAATTCGATTTCTCCTTCTTCAATTGCCTCTATCTCTTTGTTAACATGTTGCTCCACAATTGGAGTTAATGGAGGTGGAGAGGCATATTCCAATGCCCTGTCCACCATAGCATTTGCAACAGGCGTTGATACCCCCTCTGTCAAAGTTCGTGATCCAATTGTTCCTTCAAAGATAGAAACAATGCGTTCGTAATAGTAAGACCCTTCATTTCCCATTCGAATATATTTTATGTGGTCCTTATCATAATAATATCCATCTTCACCCAAAGTGAAGCTCTCCAAATTCTGATTGCTGAATGCTAATAATGCTGATATCGGTTCTGATGTTGTAAATATTTCTTCCACTTCTTCAGACTTCATTCCAGCATTTGTGGCTACTGCAATGCATTCCATCTCTGCACCTTGAACTCCAACATCCGCATCTACCAATATACCTTCTAGTTGTCCAACCTGAACAACAACATCTGCTGGTGTTGAAGTATTATCTACTTCTCCTCCTTGAACTTCAATATTCGTTCGCGTTGTTGTATTTTTTGCTCCTATACCTTGAACTCCCATTTCCGTTCTTGTTGGTGAATTCTGGAGTTCTGCACCTTCAACTCCAACATCTTTTGCTTCTGTATTGTCAACATCTCTATTAAATTGTGAAGGAGCATAATCAGGGTCTTCTTCCACTTCCAATAAGTCTGTTTGGTCTCCATGTGCATCACTTCCTACATCAGTGTCAACTGAACCCAAACTTCGTCCACCACTAGGTAAATCATCAGAGTGCATTTGCTCTGAATCTGTATCACCTCCACTTGATGAAGAAGCTCCAGAGTCAACTGCAATTTCTTTGCCTTTTTGTTTTTTCTGTTGCCTCCTTTGAAACCTTCTTCTTCCATCCGATGAGTCGCTAGATGATCGCAGTATCCTTTCCTGTCTACCACGTGGAATTCTTGTATTTTTTATAGGAAGATCATCACTAGGTGATTCGCCTCCCGTATTCAATACTTGTGCATATCTTCTATCAGCTGCCCTGCGCTCACTATTTAACATCACCATTTTCTCTCCATACATCACCTGCAATGTATTGTATACGAATTGCGTACGGGTTGTTCCACCTTCCATGATGATAATTTCGTTGCCCACAAAACCAGTCTCCAAAATTCCAGGCACAGCCACTGTAATGCCCATTGTTACCAATCCCCATTTCTGTGGTAGATACATTTGGACCATCCTCTTCAACTCCATTGGTGTCCTCTCTAATTTGTCTACTACTCGCGGCATCACATCTGCACTCCATGAGTCCCGGAAAATCACATCTAGACAATTTGAAGTACGAGGTAGATTTTCCATAGGTCCACTTTCTCTTGGATACTGCAAAACAATGACAATGTCTCCCACTGCTTGCACTCTACGTTGACGTTGCCCTCCATGATGTAGATCATGCACATATGATGCAATAGTTTGTGGTTCAAAAATCCATTTACCCTTCAAGCAATGACAGTTGTTTGGTAAGGCCATCATCGACTGCATTGCTTCGTCAAATTCCATACCTGGAGGGAATAAAAAAATTGCTGTCCACCGTACAATGGAAGACATCCAATTCTGAAGTTGCGTTACAACTTTGCTATAGTCCTCATTTGACCATTCCTCGTCTTCTCCTCTTGAACCTCCTCGTCTACAATCGAAAACCCATAGATATGGTTTTCCAAGTTCAACATAAGCATCTTCAAAGAACCCTCCTCTACACCTCACATGGATTGTTTTTTCTGTCATTTGATCTTCAACAATGCCAACTGCGACTTGCCAATCCCATCGAGCATTTGACACATCCTCCACATCTCAGCTGTAGCCTGCAAAACCTCTTCGTCTCGCTCTAATGTCTGTAAAGTGTTGTTTAACAAATGGTGGAATTAAATGATCAAAACTTCTCAACGATTGAACTGTTTTCACCGATGGCGCACACCATAATGTCTTAGATTCAACATTCAATGTCTTCCCCATTAGAGTGAACTGTTTCCCACCCTCATCTCCAAACCGACTCGCATCTATGGCCATGAACTCATCCATAGACAATGGTTTCTCATCCCCTGCTTCTACCATTAAAAAACGGATTTGGTTCCTCACTGCATTTTTCCGTTGCAATCGATCCACGGCATATGCAACAGTTCCTTTGGGGGGATTATTAGACTTTGCATTGTCGAAATAGTATTGCTGTGAAGGTCGCTTTCCATCAACCACGTCCTTGGCAGCCATTTGTTTCACAACATGCAAATAAACCTCTTTAGAGACTCTGCTTAAAGGCCTAAACCATGACTTCTCCATCCTTTTCCTCCTCGGGTTCTTATCCAAAGTGATGTCCAAGTTCTGCTCCTTCGCCAATTTTTTCCACTGATCCTCTGATCTTTTGTTGAAAAATAACTTTCCATCTTCATAATCTTTGCAGACCTGCAAAATTGCCTCATATGCTTCGTCATCCTCATTCCATGCATGTCGTATGTACTCTAACATTCTCTTTGAAAGCTCCCTCAATGACATATTTTGCGGTAAATCTTGAGTCCAATGCAATGCACTCGCTGCCATTGTTAAGGCCTTAGCTCTGTAAACATCATCAAGTCGAGCAACAGAACTGGGACTTCCACAGGCTCTCCAAATTTCTCGTAGCTTGATCAAATTTTCGTAATATGTGGTAAAGAATTTGCGGTTGAATTCCCTTGCATTGATTTGAACCGACGCTTCTATATAGAACTGGGGATTGTTGTAGACCACAAACTTTGCTTTCCGTCTTGCAAAATGCATAAAGTATTCTTCTTCTGACATGCTACCATCTTCATGTTCTTTTTGAGCTCGTTTACAAGCAGCAACAATATGTTGTCCATCCACTGGTTCCCACACAATGTTTTTTTGTAACCATTCGGTCCTCACTGTAATCCTAGATGTACCTGGATCAGCTTGGCAATGTGTTAAAAATGCTACCTCAAATTCCCGTGCAGCACCTTCATGACTAAAAAGTATTTGCACCTTCTCCATCTCCCCTACGTCATTGGTTCTCTCATATTGATATGCAATGGGGCGTAGTGTTATTGCACTAACCCCATCAGATTCAAATCCCTTCAGACGTTCATACATCTCATGAACTCGCCAATCCATTAACGTCCTATGGTTTGTCTCTGCATTTGTTATGTTATGAATACTATCAATGTTTGCATTGAAAACCATATCATGTCCCCATATGTACCCAGCCTTGTACTCAATCTCTGTAGGAAAAACCACTTGTGCTTTGGTAGAACTTTTTAGTATAATGTTTGTACGTGCAAGCTCAAAATCTTCATCCTCTGAATAATCATCATCCATTTCTTGTCCACCATCATTTCCTTGTATTGGACGTCCTTCCATCTCTATTCTTTGTTGATGTCTTCGAATTGCAGTACGAGTATGGATGTTTCGATCTTCTTCAATTGGTGTTCTTGTAGTGTGAAGTGTTTGTTGTTCTTCTATGATGTCATTTGTAACAAATTGATGTTCACCTCTACTTCCACCATTTCCTCCACGACCACCACGTGTTCTAAGACCACCACGTCCTCCATGACCAGTACGTCCTGTACCAATAACACGTCCTCTAGCCGTAATTGATTTTCCGGCGTTAATATTGGACATTCTTATCTTTGATCTGTATAGGCGACTTCCTGAGCCACGTCTTAGACCTCTAGATCCTGATTCTCCTTCTGTGACACCTCTTTCATTTTGAACCTCCATTTCAATTTCATGTCCAACAATTGTTTCATCTTCATGTGGTACATTTCTGTCGGTTGCCATTTGATCGAGTTGCATTGACTCCTCTCCAATTTCCATTTGCCTAGATGCTGGAAAAACTGGTGCACTCCCTTGCAGTAGTACTTCGTCATCTCTTTCAGTATCATTTACCCTTAAAGATTCCATTTTAATATCTGTTGTTGCAGATACAATACGTTGGCGCTGTGCTCTTGGTCTTTCAGAAGCACCCCTTTGTTCTAAAGGCTCTACATGTCCTTCTTCAACAACAATGCGCTTGCGGTTCCTTTCAGACACCGGAATCCAATTTTCTTGTAAAGGAGCTGCATAAAGTCTGTACAAATCGTCTGTATCCTCGGGTTCTCTAGGCGGAGGTCGTTCTTCAGCAGCAACTGGGTCAATATTTTGAAGTTCCTCATACCTTCGAATCTCTATATATATTGATCGTGCTCGAAATAATTGCTCAGGAGTTGAATCTTTGAATTTTTTAATGCAAGCTTCTCTTCGATCCTTCAATGCATGAGGCATGGCTTTCCAGTAAGTCACCAGCGTCTTCAAACCATGTATAGGTGAAAGCACTAACAGGAATTCTGGTGGAATAGGTGCCATCATGAGCTTCTTCCTCAGCTTATACTTCTCGTAGACCGTTTCAGTATTGGTTATTGAGATAGTCAGTCCTCCATCAGCAGTTCCGGCGATCGACTCTATGCCTCCATATAAAGTACCCAAAGGAGCCCAATATTTCCCTTCTTCAATTGGAAAATCTGTGATCCACAAATTGGGCTTCTCCATATTGTTCGCCTCTATCCACCATCCATGTTCCAACCACTTGAAATGCACCTTAGGTGCCATAATGTCCTACACCTCAAAAGACAAACACTATTTTTTAATAATGTTCACAATCTACTACTGTATATTTCCAATTATTTTTCTACCTTTCAAAATCCAAATGTAATTCCTTCAAACACAATATAATAATAATGCAATCCTTGTTGTTTTCATATATTATTGAAGACAAATTTTAACAATTAAAACTGTAAGTTACTTTTCCATATGAATATTTTTGATTGGGAACTTTAACATTTCTTGCAACATATGTATTGGTCAAGCAGAACACATAGAGAACACAAACTTCAGCGCACGCATTAGTTGCATACCACCAGAACAAAATAAATGTAAAATATTTAAAATACCATTTTGAAAACAAAAAATGACTTCATGTACCAAAATACATTCAAACAATCCATTTACGCATGTTGAATGGATACAACTTGTCCATTAATTAATATTAAAAAACTAATTGCCACTGTTGTACCAGGAAGTCCTTCAATTAATTCTCAATCTTCAATCATAAAGAAACTAACAGAAAAATGTGTTCACTTGTGAATTTCCAAAGTCCATTCCAAAATGAACCGTCCTTTCACTATATTCTAATATAGCGCATGTACGGAAGCATTGTCTATTTCTTCATCCTGTACTTCTTTCAAAGCATCATTATAGATACGCTTACAAGTTCTACCATTTCTTTTCTTCTCTTTGTCCTGCACTAACGATATGGAAAAGACGTACAACATTATTTATGTGTGGCAACATTTGGATTGATAGAAAATCAAATGTCATTGTATCTTTTCTATAAGAATTCCGTCTACATTTCAAACCAAATGAAAAACAACGTATGCAAGTATACATCACAATTTGATGTTATGCAAACAATTTTGAAAAGCCAAAATTATTTAAAAAACAATTAGTGGTCTTTTTCATTGTGCACACATCACATATCAATAATGAAGTTGTCATCCACAATGTAGTAATTTCTCTACAGACTTTTCCTTCTCTTTATTTTTCATAAAAAAACCTCCCTTACTTCCCATCATTTTATACCAATTTATTTTTTTTCAATGCAAATAACTAAAAATTAATGACCTTCCTTCCTATTAAGATATAGTATTGAGCTTATGTATTTAGTATTCTTATGAGTCATACAATGCATGTCTTCATTCCAGTGATATTTAACACATTTTCACTAAAAGATGAGGATGTACATTCATCTTAATCAAAAAGCTTCTGAACCCAAAAGTCCCATTCTCCCTAAAGGGGACAGAATGAATTTAGGATAGGCTACTATAACCTCAAGTTATACTAAAACTTCTTGAAACTTTTTCATAGTCTAGGAAAAATTCAAAGCTTTCCAACAATACAATTTTTAATTCAGTTGGTGCCTGGAAGCTAAAGAAGTGTCACTATAACCTTAGAACGAGGGAGAGATGACAACACCAAAAAAAATATTGAAATAAATTGTGAAATTTTATTTTCATTGGACATTAAATTTTTGGTAAATGAAAAACTTTGATTCATTCCATTTGGATTGGACATGTGAAAGTTATGAATCTCGTTTTTTGGGTGGACAATCATGGCAACTTCTGAAGAGAAATTAGTTTCTGTCACTTTCAATGGCAATATATTTCTATCATTACAGTCGTAATTCACAAAAATAAATCACACTTTATCTAAGACAAGTGTACAACAAGATTGTACGGTTACATTAGAAAATATATTTTCCAAGATCAATTTTGTACAAAACTGTACTAGAAGTTTTAATTTTCACTGATTTTGCTAAGAAAAGGGCTAGGGCACTTTAGGGATTCATAAGAAAATGTTTCATCTCTCATTTCTTCTTTCAAAAAAATCATTGGTACTTATTTATGATGGTTTATGAAAAGTTTTCGTTAGACATTTTGTTTTCAGTACAGTCCATTTCCGGTGTTACTGAAGTACATAATTAAGTTAAGTAATTGCATTTACATACCTTCTTGTAGTGCACTACTGAATTCTAAATCCGCATATTGCCAAACATACAACTCGGCATAAGTCATATATCTCTTCATTTCAATTTTTAAAAAATTCCTAATTTACTTGTTTGTATACTAATTACTCTTGGATAAATTAAATTTTCTACAATTCTAACAATTAATTATACATTATTTTTCCAATTAACTTGTTTGCAATCTACAGTGGTCCTTGTTAAGAATATTTATAGCACTTAAACTTTCATTTACACAAAAATATGACTAAACATATTGATTAGGGCATACTTTACATAGAAAATCAAGTAACATTAATAGGTGATCATGGGAATGCAAGCGTACAAGCCTTTAGCAAATGTATAAGTGAACACTCTGAAACCATTCAAGGAACTGAAACTACAGTGCAGGTTTTAGGTACATAATTACACTACAATCGCAAAGGTTTCAAAAAAAAATTACAAACACCTATAACATGGATGTATAGATTTCTGTACTTCTACATTTATGATTTCAGTCTCACAAAATAATTGCATGTGAAATGTTAATATATTGAAATACAAACTATCGTAAGTACATGTAATTTTCAATGTTTTCACAAATCTAGCTTCATAGATTCTGCCTCTCCCCCCAAATATATTAAAAGTAGTCATAATGAAAGAAGTTTTCTATTACAAATCTATTGTCAGCAATTACAATTCTAAAAATTTTGCATAGAAGTTCATCCCCCCCAATGTGAAATATCCAGAAATACTACTTGAATTCAAACAAGAGAAAACCAAAACTCAAAGAAAATTTCCTTCTTCAGAACTATTCTCATTTTCACAATAACACGAACACTATAATAGAAAAAAAAAGACATTCGCATATTTTTACTTGTACACTTACCAATGAAACAGAAATTCTGTAAATACGTAATAAGGTTGTGTTCACTATAATTGATAATCAAGCTCCAACACTCACAGACTCCAATATGTGATTTCTTTTTCCTTCATGCACCTGCAACAACAAAATGCGTAATTAACATTTTTAGTAATTATTTCCTTTCAATGTATTTCATAAAACGGAAAACAAAAAAAGAAGCAATGACTCTCTTTTACAAACACTCAATCATGTTTTGAAATGAAAAATGTTAAACATTTCATGTATTTAGCAATTTTCTTTCTAATGACTACTAAGAATTTAAGTTAATATACTATAAATTAATTTCAACAAATTCTACCTCAATTGTAAAAGTCATTTTCAAACATTTACTAAATAGTGCTCTGCCTCTTCATAACTTTTGTATGGAATATTGAAATACTATAGTGTGTACTAATAAATAGAATACTGAAATTGAAAGATCATTAGCTCGCGGTAGAATGTTTCAAACCCATTCACAACACATGGTCAAATCCAATGACTTCAGAAATGAGCAAAAGAAATAAAGCATTTCTTTTGAATTCATCAAACTGTAAAGGATTATGTTCATCAATGTGCATCAATCACTTAGGTTTCAAGCATCATGATCTATTGATTTTGATTCTTGAAATTAGAATAGGTTGTTCATATATACCACTTTCTATTCTTATGAACCTCGTAGAAGTTGACCAAGCCTAATAATTGAATTGTATCTATGAAATTTATTCAACTAGGATTGGTCTTCTAACGAAGGTACTGTAACTAGTTGAAAGGTTGCACATTTTTCACTCCTACAAAGACATTCCTAGTGCATAATATTGTAATTCAACTTTACAACAAAAACATAGTGCTACCAAATGAATGCTGCAGTACAACAATGGTTTACATAATCCACTAAAGCTACAACGTACAAAGTGTGTTGAAATGAAAGTCTGGCAATACAGAAGCCACAATGCATGTGAGGTATACTAAAAGGCAGAAGTTACATACTCTATTTAAGTGAGAACTCATGTCTTACTACACTCTTGGTAGTGTCCTTAAGTGAAATGCTTTAAATTTCAAACTTGTGACCATAACATAGTACGCTCTCAAATCGAAGAACCTCTAAAATTGCCCACATCTTTAAAATTCACATTGTGCAATCATGTTGCTTTCTCGTAGCCTTTTACAATGTAGAAATCTTTTAGATTTTAGGAAGTGGGCAATTGTAGAGCACTACATCCTTTTAAATTCAGAATTGTATAACTAATTCCACAGATGTCCATAAATTATGTATAGATTTCAAGAGGTGGGCAATTTTAGAGCCCTATATCCTTTTAACTTCAAAATTGTATAACTATATGCCTAAGAGGTCCATAAATTATGAAACGACTTAGTTTACATCTCAATTCAACTTCTCTTCAAATAGAATTTACCAAAAATTAATTTATGAAGCTTCTCATTCCCAAAAATAATTTTCAGCTCTACGGTGGTCAAATTCTGGTCCTGTTACCTTATTCCTCCCCAAACCCCAATAATGTCTTCTCTCAGAAGTCACAGTTGGCGTTGGACTGTATTCTTTCTAGGTCCTGTTGTTGTAGATTGCTTTGCTGACGTTGGAATGTACTCTTTCCAAGTCTTGCTGTCGTAGACTGCTTTGCGGATACCTTGATCCAAAAACCCGAAGTCTTAGTTGCCGCAGAAGTCAGTGACAGCTCAAACCCTACTCATGCACTCCTACTTCGCTTCTATGAATTTTTTTTTTCAGCCGTTTTTGTATTTTCCTCTGGAAACACGTAGAAATAGTTTTCCGACGCTACAACTTCTGTTCTGATACTGAATAGCTTGCGTCAAGTCCTTCAGCTTCATGCATAGCGACCATGCTACCCCTGAATTTTGCTTATCAATAATATGCTCGAGAAGTTACAAAATGCGCGCACGGCACTGGCCACTCCGTACTTGACATCACCTGATGCTCTGACTGCCGCAGAACGTGATCGTCTTCCTGCACCCTTAGCTAGACCACTGCTGCATCTGATTCCATAGATTAGGTTAGTCCTTCAAATCACCGCTGCCAAATTTGAAGTGTTTCCTTCGCTCCCGTTTCATTTTCCTCTGTCCCCTCCAAGACGTCGAATAGGTTGTTGAAGAAGAGATGAACCTACATGTCTGTGTGGGCTTGTACCTTGTTCATGAAGCAGATCAAGCTTCCTGCTGACACTGAGAACAGCAGTTCGGAAGGCAGATAGCTGAGAGGGAGGTTGTACCACCTGTGCAACGAGGGGTCGGGTTGCTGAAGAAGAGCTAAACGTCCATGTGGGCTTGCACCTTGTTCATGAAGCAGATCAAGCCTCCTGCAGAAACTGAGAACACCAGTTCGGAAGGCAGATAGTTGAGAGGGAGGTTGTGCCACATGTGCAACGAGGGGTCCAAGCTGAAGAAAGAGCGGCTATATTCAGTCAGAGATCTTTGCATAACTGGAGCTCAGAGTCCTGAGCACGGAAACAAGATAACGTTCAAGTGAGTACTCGAACTTCAACAAATCCCTGCTTTCTCTCTCTTCCATAATTGAACAGTGTACAGGAGTTTGTTATAGGAAGTAAATGTATTCCATACCTGAAGTAGTACTTTGCACGAAGTCCCCGTTTACTACCCTGAAGGTGGCACCTAGAAACTGAATCCCGGAATTCTACACCACCTGCAAAATTTTTTTACCACATCAACCTATCAAAAACAGCACAGTACTATGAAGAATCTCAAGCAGGGTCCTAAGCTAAGGAATGTATTCAGCCTTGCACGAAGAGGGCTCCAATACCAAAGCATTAAAATGCTTTGAAGGAATTGCTGAATTCATATGGTCTGCATACCTAATGAATTTTACCGTAGGAATCACTTTTAAAAATGCAGGCTTGGAGCTTATGCGAAGGAGAACCAACAAAGGAAACTGAAGTTCGGAGCGAAACGGACGAGCTACACGGAGACTGCCGGAGATCTCGGGATGCAGGTAAGCTCATCGGATAAGGTGACGAAATGATAAGGTGACCGACGTAGTGAGAGGTCCTGGCGATAAGGCTACCGCAAGTGACCGCTACCTAGATTTTCAGTCGTGGCACCAAGGCCGCCCATACTCATGTCAATTGAACTAACAATTTTTTTAATTTGAAAAATTGATTAAAAGGTGAATAGTGAACGTCCGCGGGTGCGGGCGTTCACTGTTCATCTGAAATCGAAATTGAAGGTGAACAGTGAACGTCCGCACCCGCGGACGTTCACTATTCATCAAGAGAAAAAAACCTCGCCAGTACGTACTGCGATTTCGCAAGTTTAAAATTTTCATTTTCGGATTCTCAGTTTGTACCTGTGGATGGCAGCGAAGGACTGACAGATTTCTAATGCAATAATAAAACCCTAATTGGAAAAATGTCGAAGTTCGGCAGGCCAGACCACAAGAAATTACCTGTTCGCTGTGCTCGTAGATTCCAAAGAAGAAGTCGGAACCCTCTCTCTGTAAGCTAGGTCACAAGAGTTGAACTGAATGAAGCTTAGCAATGTCCAGTAAACCACTTACCTGCGATTGCATTCTTCATATACCCTTGATGAGCCCACCGCCTGTTCTTGCTCAACTCCAAGTAATTGTAGCCGACATTGCAGACGAAGCTTAGGGCAATTCTGGACTTGTTGTCTACCGGCAGTTTGGAAAAGGGTTTCGCCTTCTTGTTGACGTAGTGCTTAAACTGCGGGTGACCTCGTCTACCAACATCTGCAAGAAGCCTCACTCTGCGCAACCTTTTGCCACCGTTGTCCGCGTTCAGGTCTGCACCGAAGGCTTAAAAAAAACAATGTTTCCATCGCCAAAATGTCTTCGTCGTCTAAACCGAAAGCCAAGCTGGGCCGATGCAATGAACTGTGACCGAATGAACAAAAGTACGGTAGGACCTACTGGAATTCTGAATCAGTGCAGTCGATGCTCCTCGATCGGCCACTGAATGAATAGTTCCGCGGGATACAAGTGGGCACTCTGCATTGAAGTGCAGAACAAGGTCTACAGATTATCTAAGAGACAAAAGGAAAAAAAATATGAAAGTAACCCAAAACCTAAAGTTGTTTCGCCGTGTTATGGTCGACGATATTTACCTGCTCTGTTTGTAAGTCTCACACCTCGAAGGCCAGGGTTCAGGCATGAGGACCACCAAGTAACCGTTATCTGGTACGGTACTACAGTAGGCCTAAGGTAGTCTGGTTTTGAAGCGACCATTTCAAGAGCTATTTGCCTTTTGGGAATGAACTCTTTGAAGAAAAATGGAATTGGCATTTAACCCAAGTCGTTCCATATTTTTTTGATCTTCGTGAAATTAGTTATGAATTTATGAAGTTGTAACACATTGTGATCACTAAAACTGTTCACCTCCTAAAATGAATATTGGTGGTATATTAAAGAAAGGAAAAAAAAATTCATTTGTGCCATAATGACTTTTAAAACACAATAAGAAAATGAAAAAAAAATAGGGGAAGAAGAATGATTACTCCAATAATCTTCATAAAAGATAAGACAAATAAAAAGTTATCTTGTTAAGGATGTAAAAGACTGAAAGTGTGTAGTGCATGATTTTCAAAAAACAAAACAGCACAAGAGAAAGGGATATTTTCAATGAGTTTTTAAGTATAGTCCTAAACATGAGATTACAGGTAATGTCCTTTCAAGAGATTTTCAGTCAAGTTCTATGAAAAATACATTTATTTTTAGTTAATTTTTACTAAAACTGTCCTTAAATTCTATAATTATATGACTAAAAATATACTTTATAATTTATTTAAAACACCCCTTTCTCTTTGAAAGAAATAAAAAGTGCACCTATTTATATAATGATTAGATTATTTTTCAAGTTGACTACCTCATTGATAAATATTTCCATTTCCAGATTCATTGAAAATTAAATTTGGGAGATTGTTTGAGATTTGCCTTCTTTACAATGACATACGAAAACTATTGGGGAGATTTATCTTCAATACAATAACATTTAAACTAAAAGTATGAGGGACATGATTCCCATTCACTCTAGAATTTTCCATTCATTTGATTTGATGTAAAAAAATGAGATAATTAGCAATTGATGGTGCGAAGAAAGACACACTAGAAGCACAAAAAAACTAAAAATATTAGGGACCTAATCTTGTTTCTTAGATATTATTATGTAGTTAATTTTTCTTGATTTATTTTTGCCAATGTCTGATTTGATAACAATGTTGGCTACTTTTGAACTAGAGAAGTTGACCAAAAAATACATGAAATTGCCAAAAATATTTTCAAGAAATGAAGTATTTACCATTTTTTTATATGCAATTTACTATTTTTTTATATTAAAATATATTGATGAAAGTAAATATTGATAGATGGATTAATATTGAATGATTTTTCTTAAAGTCTTGCATTTGTATTGTTGTTCAAAAGGAAAGAATAGAAAAAAAATTCATTCAAACTATAATTATTATCTTAAACTTCCAATGTATTTGGTTGACCTTCAATTAACAAGCTAAGAAAAAATTTGCGTAGTATTCTTAACTTTAAAGAAGTGGGGGCTTTTTTAACATGTGAGGGGCCTTAACTTCTCCAATAAAACATCAATGAAGCAGCTTTGATTTAATCGTATTTTACCTGTACCACAAAGTATTTTGAAAGGGATTATTAGTTCTTAATAACCTATAAGAAGAAAAAATATACAAAATAAACATACTATGGATAGAAAAAGAATGAATAGAAATTGATTGGAATAAATGTTGGTTGTGCTAATCAATGAGCTTCTTCATAGCCTAAATTCTCTTCTTAAATTTTTTGTTCCAATCCTTACCTGCATTGAAAATGAGCACCTTCTCTACATCATCTACATTTTTGTATACCAACTTTGTGATGGCTTGTACACAGTTTGAAATGTGTAAAAGTAGTTGCTTTTCATAGCATTAAGTTGCCGAATCTTATATGACTTCACTTTAAAAAAGTCACCGAGTTTTTTTCCCATCACCATAAGAAGGAATGGTTTGTCATCATTACCTCCAATTTTAGTGGCCATTTTCTCCAATTTTTACTATGATTCCTCAGCAACCTTCATCTATGACTTCATTTTCTTTTGAAGTTTCTTTTTGTGCCTCCTCAAAGGCTTAGGTAAAACCTTTGTGTTAAAGTTACAAAATTTGAAGTCAAAAGTTTTAGGACAACCAAGGACAAGTGCAAGCAATTAGTAGCCTCCTCCTCGCATGTAATAATCAATCATGCAGAACTGCAATGTAAATCCTTAAATTTTTTTAAGTTCAAGAGAAACCTAGCTAGAACGTCAACTCCACAAATGAGCTTGTAAGTACATTGCGTTAACTTGAAGTGCGAAGGAATGGCAAGCCAATGTTTCGCTTGCCTTGCCTAGACTGTTGGAAGGAGCATTGGGTGACAGACTGTTTCCGCATGAAGTCATGATGCATATGACTATGGAAATGGACGGAAATGAATGTATGCTGATGCCAACAGTGAGGTGTCGTTGGTCATATTCTGCATTGTCTCTTTGCAGTCCATTCTTCATAAATATTGTTCTATCATTATTTATCTTCTTGAATCCGTGGTTCTTGACGCAGGCCTTCAGTTCTTAGTAGTGCTGTATTCCATTGCCATAGCCAAAATGAAATGAAATTCGAATCTAAGGTAGGTACACCCAGAAGCACCAGTTTTTGCTACTAAGCCTATTTTTTATTATTAGAGTTGTCAAATTTTTATATGTTTTTGTTGGTAAGTAAAAAGAGATTCCAACGCAGCGAAGAACGCAGCATTTAGATTTTGTATGCAAAATGTATTAAACAACAAAGTTTAAATTGGTTCTTAATGTGTTTCTTCCACGTAGTTACGGAACTGATTTTGGAGATGTGTATATAGTGTAGATGGCGGTTTAAGTACAATGGCATATTTGGGTGTACCGACCTTAAAATTTTAAAACAAATTCAAAATTAAATATCTTTTCCAACATAGTTCCAAATGCCATGAATTGAAGCCCTCGCTCTCCTTTGGAATGAGGGCTTTTTAGCGGTACAAAAAATGCAAGTAGAAGATACACAATCTATAAGATCTCGCTGTAACAAATAAAACAAAATGAACAACGACAATTTACTTTTCAAAAAATAATTTGCTTTTTGTAGCTGCCTTAGTAAATTGAAAAATGAATATATTAATTTTCTTACTCATAAAAACTTTGTAATTCCATGAGTTTCCCATCGTGGGTCCAAATGTAAAAAAACAGAGCCTTACAGTCCTCCTGGTTGAGCGCTTCCTAATGGTACCAAAAATGGAACTACGAACATACAACTTGGGAGATATGAATGTATTTAAAAAAACAAAGAAACAGACATCGTAACTAAGAGGATGGATGTTGAAAATTTAACCCCTTAAGAACAAGACCCATTGCTACATTATGACATTATTAATCGACATAGAAGCAGTTGCAGTATTAACAACCTTGTCTTCAATCATAATGCATTAGAAGTACTCTTTGAACTACGACACAACTCTTGCAAACGGGTTCTGTACTGTACAAGTTGGAAATGGAGGGATGGTTGGAAATGTCTTGGGAATTTGCTGTACAGCAATACTTTAGAGTATTGATCCCATAATTAGTTTGTGGAATTTATTGCAGTAAGGTAGATGCACCTTAATGTGTCCTTATACCTAATAGAATGCCTTTCTATGAAGAGCAAAGCAGTGACGAAGGCTTCACATTCTGTTCATTTGCTTGTTTTTTTTGTAGTAGAGGTCATTTGTTTTCTGAAATAACTACATGTTTACTTCTTTATGTGTACCTTGCATAAGGAAATAAATAATTGATGAACTTCTTGTATAACCAGAAAAGTGTTTCTTTGTTACAGAGAAATTTACTTGGCTTCGGCACGCAATTGATTCAAGAAGTGTGTTACAACAATAGAGGTATTCAAATGCACTATACCCCACTATCAATTTCCTTCTAAGTAAGCATTGGAATTCTATTGTTTTCTTGAAAATAACTTAATTGTAGAAGATTAGCCAATTGCCGATGTCAATAGAATCCTAGCTTTCTGTTGCCTAGGCTTTTGTATCCATCATGAGCAATTTGAAAAAACTTTCAAGCATCTTTAACATTGAAAAGAATTCGATAGTATATTTCAAGTTTATCCAGTATGTGAAGGCGAGGGAATTATCATGTTGAAAAATATGAGATTATGTTTGTTGTAGAGTAATCTCTTGAAAAAGAAGATGTTTGTTTTGCATTATTTTATGCATGATGTTTGCTATGGATTATCTTGTACAAAATGTTTTTTATTTTTTTTATTTTTTTTATTCTTGTTATGTTGAGATCTCCCGGACCGTGCGTCCCCTGGTCACATGCTTGGTACCGTAAGAAGTCCTTTGCTGAGGACTAGTGCACTGCATTTGTTTAGTGGCATTTGAATGTAAGTTGTTGAAGTTGTGTTTTTAAATTTTTTTTTATTCTCTGAAATTAGTAAATTATTTTTTAATATTTTAGTTGCAATCTTCGTACTGTTGGAAAGCCCTTGGCGAGGAGAGGAGCAACAACTTGGTTTTCTGTTTTCATATTTCACGTTGTGGAAAAAGTTGGATTTTAAAGTTTTTTTATGAACTGAAATATGAGGAAATTGTTTTTTGGTTGTTCTCATTGTGGCTATGGCATTTGTCACACTAAAAAAGTAGAGAAATATTTGTACTTCTATTTTGGTCACAATCTTGGTGTTGTTAGAAATTGAACTCTCAGGAAGAAGGTGTGCAGAAGCTCTGTTTTTTGACATTCTGACTCGCAGTGAAAATGTTATTTTTTTTTGAGTTATTTTTTGTTTTAAAAAATTTGAAGAAAGAGTTTGATATTTGTTTAGACTGTTGTAGCGACAAAGGGCACAGTAGTTCATACCTTGAACTTTTCTCTTTGTTTATATTTTTTGTTTGTCACGCTGAGATTCTCCGGATTATACTTCCACACATTGTGTGCTTAGTACCATCGTAAAGTCCTGGGTAAGGTAAGGTGTACGAACTTTGTTTCATGGTGTGAAGACATATGTTCTGGAAGTTATGTGTTTTTTTAAGAAATTTCTGGTTCTACAAAAGTGGAGAATGTTTTTTTCTTATATTTTTTGCACAATTTTCGTACCATTGATAAGTTCTCGACGGAAAGGAGTGCTTCATCGTTGTTTCGTTGAGTTGAAACTCACTGTGTCAAGATTTTGCATTTTTTTACTTATTTTTTATTTTAATGAAATAGAAAAATTAATTTTATTTTAGTTTTGACTTTTGCAACAGTATAAGGTAAAGCAGTAGTGATTAAAAGGTACAATTTCCATGTCAAAGAAAGCATTGCAGAAGATACGTGTGGTGGCCACAGAATAATTTAAAGTGTTTAAAAAAATCAATGAAAGAGTTATTAAGGTAGAACATCGAGGTTGTATTTCACCTTTAAAATTTTGGGGGTTATGAATTTCATGGTTTCAAAATGTGGGGTTCCGGCTTAAAAAATGAATTCCTTTGGTAGTTTAAGGAGAAATCTACAGATATGAACGTATATTTGTAAATTTAGGTACCTTGCAATTCTAGAAGATCCACTTGCATTTTGCGAGTTTCCTTAAAAGGTAATGGAATACTTCTATTATTTCGCTGACATTGTTTAAGACCTTCCTATATTTTTAGGTGTTATAATTAGTTTGAGTTTTTTTTGAACTCTGCATTTTTATTGATTAGTGAAGCTCCAATTCTTGTTCATACTACAAAGCATTAGTTGAAAATTGTAATGAACAATTGATTGAATGAATGAATGCATGCATGCATGCCATGTGATACAAAGTTACATTCCCTTAATTATAGGTACTTGCTATGCTATTGCTGACTAATGAAGAGTCCAAGAATTTAAATGGTTGAGGTATATGTAAAATATGAAATGTAGGTGTACTTTGTTTCCATGGGATAAGGAGCAAAGTAATTTAAGAATTTATCTTTAATTTTTATAGGAACGAAATCATGAATGAATGTATTATGTTATAAATTGAATGGAAATGGCAATTAAATGCTAAGCATAAGCCCATTGAAGTACTTGCTAACAACGTATGGTGTTGTAAAAGCAACCTTGGTTTACCTTAGAAGCCTCAATGTTTCTATTCAGTTGTGGCACCTGTTAGAGTACTTTTTGTGGAAGCAATATCATTTTTTGCAATTACATGAAATTGATGTACAAGAAAGGTCATCTATTGAACATTTAAGTATTATAATAAAGTGTGAATTAGAATTTCATAGGATTGAAGAATGTCTTGAAGTTGTATATTATTATTCCTGAATGGTGAAGGCTTCAAAAACTTATGTAGTTGCAAAAGCATTGTTCAGAATTGTAAGAAATTGTTGAAGTGGTAGATAGAATATGCAATGCAATATTTCAATTTGTTCCTATTAGTTCCTACATAGTATTCTAGTATAAAATAAATCAAAAAATAACATATCTATATATATTGTCTTTTGTCAGAAACTGTGAATACATGAATTTATTTTATAATATTGGTAGGTTATTCTTTCTTCAGATGAAGACAGAAGTGTCTAATTGTACATTTTTCTGTAATTGTTTGGAAGTGTAGATATAAAATAAGATCTTGAAGGAAGGAAGGAAATTTGCGAAGCTTATGACCATGTGAACAACAATAGTGCATACGTTATTGCAAAAAATGACAACGCAAGCGTTTGGAAGTCCAGTGGTCTTCAATGTTCGAGATAGTACGTTGGTTGGAACGGAACAAAGGAGCATAGGAGAAAGGCTTGCGCGTGTAATACGAGGAAGACTTTTCGAAGAAGAGAATCATGAAACAACACATTTTGTCTCTGAAACAACGAATGGGATGGTACAACTTCTTGGGGACAATGGTGACATTGTCGGAGTGGGTGAAGTGGATGATAGTTTTCAATGTGGTGTAGAACTTCACCAAGTTAAATTACGATCATTTGAAATTGCGGTTCGTATAACGCATGTTATAGATGAAAGGAAATGGGTCGGAGAGGTGATAGGGAAGTATCTTGGAGATTGTAAAGAGAAAGTCATTCGATGGCGTCGATCTTTAGTCCGTTGGGCATGTCCTTCAGAAATGAGAACAACAAATGCTAATCCAAGGGTGGGGCAAAATTTCAACTTTCCACCTGTCCACGCACCATAGTTTGATTTCCAAGACGTAGAGGAGAGTGCCAGCAATTCCAATGTGACACCATTAAGTCAAGGTGGAATAAGCACAAATGAAAGAAATTCTCCTATGACACAAGGCTCTGAAGGCAACACTCCTGATGGAACAAGAGTGGAAGGGATCTCTTTAGGTGCACCAAAGAGGAGGTATTCAATGACAAATCGAAGGGCGAGGGTGAGAAGTTCGAGAGAGCGGGGAGAGTCAGCAAGTTAGAAAGTCTCTCTTGAAAGTGTTGTGTGTGTGAAGGAGAAAGGGGCATGCAAACGCAATTGCTTACGTCATATCGATGCAAAGTATATATTGAATCAACGATATATGGCATGGGGACAGAAGTATGAAGCGAGAGCTACATGGATAATGCAAATGCTGAATGCTTTTTACACTCGCACGGAGGGTTTGGTAAGAGACAAGTATGTGACTAAGTTAGATGGCATAGTGGTTTGCAATGCATGTTATGCTGCAGCATTGGGTTATTCTCAGAGGCGGTTTAAGCAACTGAAGACATCACATGCTGTATATGGCCGAGTGGCTGCTGTTCATGGAAATACATGTCAAGGAAGAGAAAGTGCAAAAATGTCGGCTACTAGGGAGAGCTTCACTGTTTTTGTCAATGAAGCTGGATGTCAACAACCTCATCGATCGCTTCGAAGGAAAATGGACAATGCAGTGTTACCACTGATTCTGTTGCCTATGAATACAACAAAGCTTGATGTATTTCGATATGTAAATGAAGAAGTGAAGAAGCTAGTAGATGGTTCAGAATTATCTATGAGCTCGTTCCGTCGGCTTTGGAGGAAGGAATTTCCACATGTTCAAATTCCACCATTCTCAAGGTTCTCAAAGTGCTATCATTGTTGGGAGTATAAGTGCGGAATGGAATCCACAACAAATGCAGTAGCAAAACAAAAGATAAAAGAATTATACATCATCCACATTCGAATTCAAATGGAGGAGAGGCGAGATTACTGGTTGTTCAAGAGATCAGCAATGATTACACCAGATATTTTCATGTGTTTGATTGTGGATGGTATGGATCAAAATACAACTATGATACCAAAGATGAGACAATCTGTGAAGAACATTGAATCTCGATTCGTGAAGACTCATCTTTGTGGGGTACTAGTACATGGGATAGGCCTATATGCAGATGTGTGGATCGATGCTCACCACAAGCATGATAGCAATCAAGTTATAACGTCGATTATGAACGTAATATGTGACGTGAAGCGAAGGAAAGGATCATTGCCACCAACGTTGAGGATTCAAGCAGATAATACCACGAGGGAGAATAAGAACATCTACATGTTTGCCATGTGTGCTGCACTGGTAGGTCTTGGTTTCTTCAAAGAAGTGCATCTTTGTTTTTTAATTGTGGGGCACACGCATGAAGACATTGATCAGAGATTCAGTGTCATTTCGAATGTATTGAAGAGGAAGGACATAGATACATTGGAAGAGATGTTGAAGTTGGTGGAGAAAGGGACGTCGTACACAGAAGCTTTTGTGAGTGCTCGCCAACTTGAACACGTTCGTGACTGGAAGTCCTTCATCACACCTCATTTGCTACGAGGAGGGGAGCAATTCACGGGCATCACATTTCCGCACCATATGAGGTTTTACATGGAGAGTGGGTCTGTTCGTGTGCAACACAAACATTTCAGCTCAGATGAATGGGGTCCAACAACAGGACATGTGTGTTTGCACTCATTACCGAGTAGAGCAGAGACACCAGATTTTGCTGAAGTTTTTGCAGCTGATCAGAGATAATTGAAAGCATTGGATGAATTCATTGCATATAAGAAGAAGTTAGTACTAAGAGGCTTTGATGCAATAAAAAATGCAGAAGTTGTTGACAGAACAGAAGAATTCAAGGAGTACCTTCAAGAATTTCCGCAACGAAATCGTGAAGGCATTTATCATTTACCATTTTGGCCAATCGACGTTGAAAATGACAATGAAGATGACAATGTTGTTTCCAATGTGGAAGAAGAAGGTACAAATGAGAATGTAGTAGCGCATGCAGCAGGAAACATAGTAGAGAATGCAGCTGTAGACTTGATGATGGGAACAATGCCTAATCCACAGAGGAGGGGTTATTTTGGACCCCGTAAAGATAGACCTCCTCAAGAAATATCCCGAAGATTGACAGGAAGGAGAAATAGAGGGAAAAGTAATGAATCAACAGTTGAAGTACTAAGAGATGGAAATGAAGATCCTTTTCCTCCATTCAATCCAATGGATGACATTACCGTAGGATAGTTTGTGGCTCTTATTGTAGAATTGAGTGAAGTGAAAGGAGGAGTACCTTTTTATCTAGGAAAGGTATTGGAGTTTGGCCAAGGAAGGTGGGCCAATAAGATGAAAATTCTATGGTATTGGCCGACAATGAGACGCGGAACAGAAAACGAAGCAGAAAGTAATAGAATGAGGTACGCAAATTGCATGGAATCTACATGGGAACCGTCAGGTGAAAGATTTTCTTGGATTGAGAAGGAAGCAACTATATATTCATGGTTGGATGTGCCACGTCAAGGAAAAAATGGTCACGTAGCTCGTGGAAGCATTGTAGTGCATGGTGTCCAAACGGAGGAGGTAGTGAACATTCCAACAGAGGCTAAACCACATCTTTTGGAGTACATGGCGATGCAAATGGAGGACCTAGACGACCAGCGTTTGCAAAATGATTTGAATATGTATTAGAGCAGATATGTGTCATACAATGATACAATACCTTTTTTCCTTGTAGTTGTAGGCATTTTTATATATTATAATGTGAAGTGCAAAGAAACATTCCTTGTGAATAATGTTGTTTGAGAAGTGTATAAGATTTCCATGAATTAATTAAAAAGTTTTGACCAACTTCACGTCTACTAATCAAATTTTTTTTGGTTCAAAAAGTGCTCTAAGTGTTTATAAATCTTTCCCCGCCCTTCAGACTTGAACTTGTCCACTTTTCATGGCGTACGAGCCAAGTGCAATGTCAGACCCCCCAAGTGCAAAAATGCCTAATTCGGGTAGGCTACCAAAAAGTGAAGTTTAGTCTTTCAACATTTTTGGAAAAAAACAAGTATGTCCTATAATTTGTTCATTTTAATCAATATGTTGAAAAGTGGATTGAAAACATATGAAAAAAATTGTAACCAAACATACCTTCATATTCATCTTTAAACAAATTGTAAAGCAGAAGGTAGTACCGAATGAAAGAAAAAACTAATTTGCTAATAATTCTTATAAGAAATTGAAAATTCTTAATTCCAATGGTCAAAATGTTTTAGTAAACAATTAAATAATATCCTTTCTTTTTCTTTGAAATTTTTCAAAATTGAGAGCAAAAGACAACTTTATATGTTTTTTCTACCTTCATAACTTGTAAAATAAAACTCCTTGTAACTTTTACTTCATTATTTAGAATTGAATGGTTCAAATATTTTTTAATAGGTATCAATATATACAATTCCAAAAAAATAATTAATATATTTTTTTAAATATATTTTTTGCTACCTAGTTTGACATTGAAATCAAAATACCCCTTTTGATTTTTGCAATATTTATTAGAATGACATGAAACAAAGCTTTGCATGTAGATATTAGATAATGATGAGAAGCATCCATCCTAAAATAATGCATATAATAATTTTGAATTATGAAAACAATAGGGGCTACCCAAGTTCTCAAAAAGTCCAAAGTAGGATCTTTGGGAAGATAGAAAAATATGGAGATTGAAATTTTTTTCAGAATTTTATTTCCAAAATTGAAATTCTTAAGAATTTTGGGTGCTAAAAAATGCACTTCACTAGTAGCCAATGTTTAGAGTTCTCTAATTTTGATTATTCAAGAACTACTTTTCTACGCACTACTTTCTACTTTCTTGCTTACTACTTTGAGATATGTGTAATAATCTTATTAGTCCTAACCTTGAAAAAAACCAAAAAAACACATTCCAAGTTTGGTTGGAAGTCTATTCTAGCCTTGCTTGGAAATACTACACTTCTACTAATTGGACACTAAGCATGGTTGACAATTAGTGCTTCAACCCTAGCTTGGTTAATTCCAACCTAGTCAACTTTAACTATGGCAAAGTCTTGAGCACACCTCCACATCTCATGAGGCTAGTAAGTGCCTTGCCACTTCATGGCCTGGTCCAATTTTATAGAATTGGTGGTGATGCCCTAAATCAAGAGAATATTTGGTGTGATTTTGACATTGACAAAAGGTATAAACAAATGGTATCCATGATGAATGCATGAACCAACTAAGTTCAAACCATCCATAGCCAATCACATAAGCAATTATGGAACAAATCATGAGCAATATAAAGTAATGCAAATTTTTCCCTTGTAAAACAATAGAAAATATAGGGACTGCAAATTCTTCATGATTGTTTTCCCCAAATTAAAATTGTTGTGAATTTTGGGAGCCAATGTCTAGACTCTTCCAATTTTGATCATTTAAGAACTACTTTCCCACTCATGACTTCCTACTTTATTGCTCTCTATAATAATAGGCTCTTAAATCAAGTGGGCATTTAGAATTGTCCCTACAAAAGGGTTTAAAATAGTACAAATGGTTTAAAAAATAGTCAAGTTTTGTGAGGTGAGAAAATTTCACTACAAGTACATGGTTTCAAGACATTGAGTAATCAAGAGGGAATACCATCATGTTTAGTGTATGACTCATTAATACATGCTTGAATTGCCTAGATAGAAATCCAATTTTGAAAGCAATGTAAGGTAGAAACACTAACAATGGATCACTTAAGCAAATTTTGACTAGATGGTGTGGAGTATGAGGTGGTGGAAATTTTTTCTATATAGGAAGATAGGAAATATGGAAATTTTTAATTTTTCAGAATTTTATTCCCAAATTTGAAGTTACAATGAATTTCAAGAGCAAAAAAAATATTATAGATCCATAGTCAATGTCTAGAATATTGTAATTCCAATCATTGAAAAACTACTTTCTTGTTCACTACTCCCTACTTTCTCACTCACTACTTTTAGACATGTATCATAACCATATTAGTCCCAACCTTGAAAAGGACATTAAAAAAATATTTTAGGCTTGAGTTCTAACCTCAGGTTGGAAATATAAGATTGTTAACCTTCACTGTGTGTGTGTCATCTGTTTTGCTCCCCTGTAATCAAAAGCCCCCCATCATCAAGAATTTCCCAATATAAATGAATTACAACTTCTACAAAAAAAAGGCACCCACATCATGGAATGATGACTTTTTTGGAATGCATGTTGACTTTGTGAGTTCCTAGGGGTGATGGCTAGGGCCAACTCACCAAACCCATCCCCTAGGCGAGCATTCAGCAAACTTACATTCGCTAGGATCCAATTAAGAAGCTAAGATTATAATTGAATTCTCCCCCAACATCTTGGGGGAAATTATACCTCCAGCTGGAAGAAGGATATTGAGTGGCTTAACAATGTTATGAATATCCCACGCTACAGATTGGGCACTGGGCGTGGTTGACAACTGATGCTTCTACCTTCGCGCTACAGTTCTAAGTTGTCAGGCTTTGGGGAATACGGACGGCAGACATGTGTCTTGTTCCGATTTTGACATTCTCTTGGCACATGAACGCACTCAAATCATGTTCTCAATCAAATTTATAGACTCTCTTGCTGTATTCAAAGGCGCAACCCAAGTGATGACTACTGCTGTCTATGCGAACTATGCTACCTTGGACTTCAATAAATCGTAATTCAATTGTTTTTCTTTTCTTTATCTGCCCCAAAAAATTTCAAATGTTTGGGCAGGCAGCCTCCACCATACATTTGTACTTCTCTTTGGATGGTCCATTCTTGAACCTGTTACCTTACTTTGGGACATGTATCATGACCTATTAACTTAGTCCCAACTTTGAAAAGGAGAAAAAAAAACGTTGGTTGGAAATAGTTGCACTATACAGTGGGGTACAATTCATTTACGAATTTTTGGGCTCCCTTCTCCTGTGATGGTCCCAGTCCCGCAACTTCCCACTGTCCAAGCACCTCCCTACCTAGCCCTTTCCATCTGAAATTTTGTATGTAGGTTGTACATACCTAGCACTATATCATGGGCTCCTTAATTACTTGCAACTACCGCCGCATTACAATTTTGGGCCGCCATTTCCAAATGACTGCAAAACATGGCGACTTGTTCCCTGCACTCAGCCTCGATTCGCTTGCCTGCCGGCCAAGCATCCCTGGACTCCTCTTTGCATCTGCTTCCATTTGGGATTGTGACTTTACACTATGCAATCTTGAGTTTAGTCGCATTTGCCTGATTTACAGGGACTCCTTTGCGCGGTCTCCTCTTTCATCGCCTTGCCATGGGGGGGGGGGGGGGGCTTATACCTCAAGGCATTGTAGCTCTCACGATTAGCGATGCCAAAGCTTATGGTTTAATTCAGCAAGGCGATGGTTCCTTGGTTGAATTCACCACAGGGAGCCAGTTCCTTTGCTACCACTGGGTTTTGTCGTCACCACTGTTGCCTTCTTTTCCAGCGCTTGGTCAACTTCCTTTGCCACTGATCAACCACATCAAGTACACAGTCTGCATCCGAGGTTTGTCAATCTTTGCAACTCTTGTACTTTGTTTCCTTCATACAAATTGTTTGGATTGCTTACATGCATATGATAGTGTTTCCTAGTTTTCCACATGGAATTTCTTATCTACACTACCAATTTCATGATTTTTTTTCTTCATTGCTAGATTCCAATGCGTACACGAACATTGAGCGATCATGAAAGAAGTCTGATCATTGGAATGCGTCGAGGAGGCATGAAATGCAAAGATGTTGCTGCATTACTGAAATTGCCACGATCTACTGTATCAACAGTGTTGACAAAATGGAAGAGAACTGGATGCATGATGACTCAAAAACCTAAACCTCGACCTCGAAAGCTATCTGGTCGGACAATGAGAGATCTGTCTCGACTTCTCCGTGATGATCGACACATGCGCTTGGGAGCGCTTGCAAGGAAATTTGAGGTACATCGAAATACCATCCGTAAATACATTCACAGGTTGGGATTTGGAAATCGTGTTGCTCCTAAAAAACCTTATCTCAATCCACGACATAAAGCTCAAAGGTTGTCATTTGCTAGGGAACATCGTCATTGGACATATGAAGATTGGAAGCATGTCATATGGACAGATGAGTCTTCTTTTGAGCTTGGGAAAACCTCTGGGCAAATTCGAATTTGGAGAAGAGTTCATGAAAAATATGCATCTAATTGTCTTGCACCTAGTTTCAAATCTGGACAATCATCTGTAATGGTTTGGGGAGCTTTCTCTGGATTTGACAAGAGTCCCTTGATATTTCTACCACCAAATGAACGAACTGCATTACATTTTGTTCAAAATGTGTATGAAGCTGCATCGAGCGGCTTTTATTTCATGCATGATGTACCGCATGAACTTGTACTCATGGAAGATGGTGCTCCTATACATCGTAGCAAAGTCCCTGAAATGTGGAGGCGTGCTCATAGAATTAACAAACTAGATTGGCCTCCGAATTCGCCTGACTTGAACCCCATTGAAAACCTGTGGAAGATAGTTAAATAGCTTTTGTGAAATCAACCTCGGCCACACGACATGCAACAAATGATGCAACAAATTCAAGTGGTATGGGATGAAGTGTCTGTAGAACAAGTACAAAGGCTCATTTCCAACATGCCCAATCAAATGCGAGCTGTAATTTTGGCAAAGGGTGGATCTACTAGATGGTAGATAGTTTAGAAAACTCATCGAAGATGTTGTATGATTAGGAATTTCAAATGTACATATTCATCATGCTTATAAAGTATTTTTCTCCACTATTCCAACGCATCTTGTGATTTTAGATTTGGTTCATTTTTGAGCATGATATGACCTCTCAAAGTTTGTAAACTTGACAAAGAAAACTGCCTGCGTGCAAAAATTCGTAAATGAATTGTACCCCACTGTACAGTACAGGTGTGAGTCCCTGGTAAAGAATGGATGGTCCGACCTTACATGAACCACAACCAATGTTCCAAAAAACATGTGAATTCAAAAATGGTGTGCTTATGCCAGGCCACTTGTTGTTGGTAGGCTTTGTATTATTTCCCTTTACAAAAATTGGCGTGCTCATCAAATGATGGCAAATCTACTTGACTACCGTGATGTACATTGAAGTGGTGGTGATCAGTTAGGGTAGAGATGACCGGGGCGATGACCCGGGAGATGACCCGGGCGATGACCCGGGAGATGATCTCAGTCTGAAGCCATGCACCGACGCCTCTCCCACCTTCAGTCTGCGTACATTCATACGCAGTCTTGTGCGCTCTCCAAACGGACGGGTGAGGACATCCAGAACATCACGCATACTGTCTTCTGTTTCACGCCGGTGGAAGTACTGGTACATTTTAACGGCCAGCCCAATGACAACCACTGCCGTCCCAACAATCGTCGCACCGATGCCCACATACCAAACTGTTGGATAAGTCGTCGACATTTGAGAAGTCGACGGCCTGTCACACAAAACAAAGAACATACAAGTTTTCGTTTCAAAAAAGAAGTATTACAGAAAAAATGAAAAAAACAGGAAGTGGTTAATGTAATAAATAATTCAATTCGCAATAATATCAATGTGAAAGAAAAAATTACGATCCCATGCATAGTACCCAGAAGATATGGACACAGCATTTCACAAAGTCATTGTAGACATGTGCACCTTCAAATTCTTATTGGTGCGAGAGGTCCACCAGAATTGAGAACCGTAAATTGCAATTAATACAAAACTAAGCTCATGCATTCCACTTTCAAGTTACCAAGCAATAGCACGTTGAAAAGTGTGAAAGTATCTAAAGAATTCAGCTGAAGTCAACATTCCTTGTGAGGCAACGAGGAAGCAGCAAGGGAAATATCTGTCAGTGAACAACGCAGAAGACCAATTCTAAGTAAAGCTATAATATTGAAACAAAACAAGAGGGTAGAGGTCTCTACCCTGGCTCAGGCTCTGGGCTTGCTTCAACAAGAGTCAGGCTCGTCAAGAATAAAATCACACTGAGGATACAACACCTGATAGATCGAACTGGGTTACTGGGTAGGAATCTCTCGAAGCTTGGAGCTACACAACAAACAACACATAATTCAATATGAAGCCAAATGCGACAGCTACAGCAACATAAGCATTGACCCAAATCACGTGTTCTTTGAAAAACAAATACTTAAATCAAACGTGTTTTGCCACTTTGAACACACGTTCCTCCATACTGATGTCTTTTCACCGTCAGGGTTCTGTGTTGCAATCAGCCTGAGTGTCAACTGCAACTGCCTCTGTTTATCACTTTAATCATGAATTCATTTAGTCTACCTTAAGTGAAATAGAGAAACATCTACGTCTGTTGCAGCTCACCTAGAAACGCCAATGTATCCCAGAAAACAATGCAATCACACCCTGGAGTGCAAACTCACAATTTGTGGCGGGAATTTAGGGGTTTGAGCTGAACCAGTCAATTCCCACCCTCACTTCAATTCCGCCCTCATTTACCCAGAGAGAATATTTCTGAAAAGAAGCGGAGAAGCAAGGGAGTGCGAAAAAAACATCTGCAGATCGCCAGACCTAGACGCATACCTAGGCCAATGTCTGGTATAGGACAAGCTGGTTTAATATATACCATGGCTAAACGATTTTTGGACGGTGTTTGCTTGATTATTTGTGATCGAATTGAATTTCAGTCGCAGCCTTTAAATGAACCAAAAAGTGCAGATCTAAACATTCTCAGTTAATTGTCTCAGTAGAATGTTCAACAACGCTCTCACAGCAACTTCAGTTACATACGCAAGTTTTCTGATAATTGTTTCAAATGGGATATATGCAAAAGCTCTCTTGTTAATTTTCTCTGTTGTGTACAATATTTAATTTAGGTGTAATTACGTTCAGTAAAAAATTGTGCAAGATTTGGTGTTGGCACAACTCACTCAACGAATCCGCTGTATATTCCGGATACACTATTGAACTGTGATCCAAGGTGTTGAAGATGCACGGTTGCGATTCACGGAATGGAATCGTTGTATATTCCGGATACACTATTAAACCCCGACCGCCACTCTTCATCAGCTCGAAAGTCTTTAGAGTCCACTCAATTCTATCAACCCAGTGCTCGGTAACTGGCCCATTGTCTCGCTCGGAGAACAAAAACAGCTCGCCATGGTTTTCCACCAGCTGAAGAATCGTAGACATCGGCAAAGCTTCAGCAGTCCATTTCGTCGACCAAAGTCCTTCTTCCACGTTGTATCCCAAGATGCCCTTCACTGTTTGATCGCCGAGCTCCACAAATCCGATGCAGAAAATGTTGCCATTTTGAAACACACCGGATTGATATTCATTCAATGCGAAAGCCGGCCCAGGAAGATCACCCACTCTCTGCCACTGCCCAGTTCGAGAATCATATAATTCCGTGATTCTGGATAAACTCTCTTCACCTGATGCAGAACTGCCTGCTACAAGTAGGTGGTAGGCTTTTGAGGACTGATCCACGTACATGTGCATCAAAACAGGGTTTCGCCGATGGAGCAGCGGAGGAAGCTCCTTCCATTCTTGAGTGAGAGGATTGAAGACAATTAACCGCTCCTCATGTGGCGACTTGGAGAAATTCATGCACACCAATCCCTCGTGGGCACAAAACAGAAATTGCTTGAACAAATCCACATCAGGGTCACAATTGGAAGGCAGGAATGTCAGAGGAGGTAGTTTTCGCCACTCGCCGATTGTGGAATTCCAGCCTTTGGAATGTGACCTCAGTTGCTCAATTTGCTCACAACTGAGGTGATTCAGAACATGTCCCTTCACGTCTGGAGGAAGATTGTCCAAGTCCACTTTGTCCTTGGTTGGGGGGACATCTGACGGGCCTCCTTCGCTCTTTTGGAACATGGAACTGCTGTGAAGCAAGGGTAGCATCTCTCGTGTCATCTATAGGGAAACGCAATTTCAACAAGTCAATTTATAATTTTCCCCCTATTTCTCGCACCAAAATATATAATTACCGTACTCATATCCTACCCTAATCATTTGATTCTTAAATAAGTTTTTCCCAACCAATTTATTATACATCAAGACTGAGTCTTTTTTTCAATGTTGTTTAGTTTGTTTGTTCAATGTGATCATGGCAGTTCGTCGTGGAATTGCCAGCAACTATTCAGATCATCCATGGTTCTCTGTACAAGAGACAGGTATGATAACTGATCAACTTCTCTTCTTCATTCAGGAAGGAAAACTTAGGATATTTAGGCACGATCAAACAGCACCGCATTCAAACCCTGGTTCAGCCTCAGAAAATGAACTACCTGAGGTACTGCGTTTAACTTGGAAACCTGTTCTTCTGTGGTTTCTAGGCCGTTTTTTGGACCTTTGACTGGTCCGAAATTAATGCTTATACCATCAACTGCAAGATTTTTGTAAGTTTCTCTTGATTGTGGTGAAATTTTTCATTATTTCAATCTAAGCACCGAAGTGCCCCAAAAGTCAAAAAGTGGTTTCGAAAGTTGCTGAAATCGACCATCAACTTCAAATTGAACTTTCTGTCCTTTGGTATGGTACTTGGCATCGACAATGCCCTATAATGAAATATATTTGAAGCCCTTGTCAGAAATTGAAAACCAGAAGTATCGAGCATTTCAAGTGGACAACAAGCAATTCCGAAACATCCTATGGTCCCAAAACGTCACCACTCTAGCTCCCAAAAAACCCTTCCTCAACAACGATCGTCCTCCCAAATCATCCCCCCAAATCCACCGAAACACAAACACCAGAAACCGATTTCTCCAAAAATCCACCAAAACATAAATCTCATTCAAATCAATTAAAATACCAACTGTGGACCAATCTCTCCAAATACGAACTGCAGAGTGATTGCACTAAGCAGTGTGCGAAGGACCGACCTCTTGCATGTGATGACGAGCAACGCAGCCACTTCTCACAAAGCAGCTTTTCACTTGATGTACGCGGGCACCACACAGCAGCCTGTCGGTAACACTATGAGCGAAATTTGGAGCTCCAACTCTGAAGCAAAACGCTGAATTCGAAACCCTGTCACTGAAACACAGGCTGCAATTTCGAAACTCAAGCTACGAAACCAAACCCCCGAATGTGAACCTTCTCAGTAAGTTAAAGTCACCAGCAATGCCGCGACCCTAGTTCAAAGCTTCTGTTCCTATAGTCAAACGCCCCCCCCCCCCCCCCCCTAGACCCCATTTTTTTTAATAATGTTCTAGATGAAACAAGTAGACACTTTTAAATTTAACCCCTAAATGACAGACCCATGACCACTGATTTCAAGCCTCACTCCCCATCACTCAGTTTGCTGTCATTTTGCAAGTGGCTAAGTATGAAAATTTTTATACTTATTTCTTCACAAAAAAATTAGATTTTTTCTTGGAAAATTGATTTTTTTGAGAATTTTCAAAGAGAAAGTAAAGAAAAATCACATCAAATAAAAAAAAATTCCAAAAAAACTAAAAATTTCACTATGTGTATATGTTACAATGACAAACATCACAGTGTAAACTCAATTCCCATGTCATTTTATAATTAGAATTCAATAGACATTGAAAATACATCCAAAGTTCAAATTGCAATAAAATATTCAATATTAGGATATTGTTTTCCAAATTCAAATTAAAGTAAAAACTAGAGTAGATGACCTTTGTTTTGTTAGTTGAACTCAAATTCAAAAATATCATTTTTATGAAGAAATTTCAGATTTAGAATAAGGAGCAACAACTTTTCAAAATACACTTAACCCCTCAACGTCACAGGGGACAAAAAACGTCCTCACAGTCTAAAAGTCAAATTCAAAGGACTGTAACTTTTGCATCCAATGTCCAAATTCAATAAAAACTTGTTGGAGAAGTTGCGCATACTAGTCTAGTTTGTGTGATAAAAATTTTAGATCAAATTAAGATGTACAATAGATTTGAGAGCCAATCGAAGTTCACAAGTTCAATTTGAGCTCACCAAACTGCATTTGATGGTTGCAACTTTGGGGGCTTGTATCTTTGTAATCTAATGTTTGTTTTCAATTTTTTTTTAAAAAGGTTTTGTTTCCATTAAAGTCTAATTATTGTGGTAAAGTTTTCATGTCAATCCGAGTTGTTTTGAATGATTGGGAGCAATTCAAAGTTCAAAATCCAGACATTGGTGAAATCCAGTGAAGTTCGGCGGCCTATAACTTCTTCATAAAATGTCCAAATCCAATAAAACTTGTCGGAAAAGTTGCGCATAGTAGTTTAGTTTGTGTAATTAAAATTACATAGCAATCCAAAAAGTTATGAGTGACTGAGAAGCATTTTAGTAGAAAGAGGTTCAGTCATAGATGTGATTTTTTGTTACTTTTTTCACTGTTTTCTGAAATTTCAAATCCATTTTGCAGACACAACGATTCATTTGAATGATATTTTTTTTCACCAAATAATATACATTTTGGTTTTGAATCACTTTGTAGTTTAAAGTTTTTTCATTTGAGTAGGTTTAGAAATCGAATTTCACCTCCAAATGTGTATTTAAGAAAATTTCAGCACCTTTTTCAACACTAAAACATTATAATCTTTCAATCTATATGGTCAAATGACCCCAAATTTGTTCCACGCCATCTACAACATGCACACTACAATATTGTACGATTGAGATCTTCATACCTTACTCTAATTTTAACTTTACAGACTTGCAAAAGGAAGGCAGTTTTAAAGCTTGGTTGAACCTCTGACGTTTAGGGGTTAAATAGCATAGTCTATGATCCAGGTTTTTTCACTAACTTCTCATTTATGTGAAGAGGAACATTGGCAAGGGTACAAACTCAATTGAATACTCTTTATAACCCATTTTGAAAGGCCAACAAGGAAAAGTAGAATGAAAGAATTCTTCCAATAGCTTTAGAGCTCATTGAATTGTCATCTAGGTGCCACAAAATGGCACCAATGGTCTTCCAAGGTTAAATGTCAGTGTATTTTGGAAAAGCTTTGATATTTAAGGATTGTACATTGAAGATGGATAATTTCACTATAAAACGTGAGGTATCTATGTTACTTCAACATTTTTAGTATGTGTGAAATCATTCTCAAAACTACTTATGTTGGAATATTTGGAAAATTTCCATTTTTGTGAATTTTTCAACCTCCAAATTTGATACACATGTTTCCAACATAGAAAGGATCTCATGCAAAAAAATTCATGGTAAATAAACAATTTCTCAATCCTTGGTACAACATCACAGTTGGCAATAATGGAATTTCTTTCCCTATTCTTGTACAAAGGGGTGCTTTGGTTTTTCCATTCTAACCATGTAGAGAAGACTTAAGAGAGACACATTAGAATCTAAAAGGGCAAGAATAGTCTCGGCCCTTCTAAAAAACACACTAGGAAGCTTTATGTTTTTGCTTTGACCACCTATAATGTATCTTTTATCCAAAAATAAGTTGAGCAAAATATATGTAAAATAAACCCATCATGCGACTCTAATACATAAATTGAATGTAGTGTTCTATGCAACAAATATTTCAAATGCAAGTACATAAACTAACAATCTAAATGATGTATACCAACAAACCAAAGTACAAATTTTTTTTGGTGTTAGGGAAAAAATTGACAAAATGTACATAAAATAATACTATAATAATGTGTTGTATGCCGCATACTATAACTTTTTGTATACATATACTTTTGGACTCTGCCCATTGTTGCTTACGGTATGTTTGTTTGAATGGAAAAGATTCAAATGTATACTGAGTCTTGTTTGTCTTTGTACTTATGATGATATTTAGAGTTTTTCATTCGCTTATTTATTCAAATCATTTTCTTAGGCACATGTTTTGAATTGAGGGGAGGTCATTCTATACATTTACACAACCCATGTGAGGTGAAGATTTTGGACACCTTACTTACTTCATAAAATTTAATTTAAAGAAAATTTAAAAAATTTGAATAGGTCATTCTACTTTGAAAGTTTGTATTTTGAATTATTGATATTTTAAATTGATAATAATTAGTTACAAATTTTTGAAAAAAAAAGATACACTATAGAGCTAAAAATAACTTTGGACCCTTACTTCATAAAAAATTGTCTAAAAAATGAACAAAAAAAATCCTAAAAATAACTTTCTATTGAAATTTTATTTTTCTTGAATTTTAATGCAATGGTCATTCAAATGTATTTTCTATAAATGTTTGAGTTGAAAAGCATGCCATTTTAGTTCATTTTTAAAACTATTATAATAGTCATATTAAATGTCATTTGAGTTGGGAATTTTTGGCAATGGAAATCTATAGTCATTATTAATCAAAGTTCAAAATTATTGGTTGAAATTATAGTATATTCCAAAGTAAATAGGGGGTCAAAAAATCACTTCACCACACGTGGTACACAAAATCCCCATAGAGTGACCTCCCTTCAATCTTACACTTGATTGCAAGGTGAATAAGCAAAGTGTCTATACAAATTTAAGGGGGATCATCCATTTCTAACTGGCATCCATTCTCCCAGCTTAGGTTGCTCAATTTGTGATAAATTTTCCTTGAAAGACAAGTAAAATTAGCACCTAACCCAAGTTGTATCATGTTGTTTTTTAAGCTTTGTAGAATTAGTTATAAAATTTTGAAGTTGAAATCGCATAAGGCACTAGAATTGCCCACCTCCTTCAAATGTATAGTAAGGTCTGTTTCATTTACAAACTACCCATCTGTGCCTTTCCAATTTTTGTTGCAAAGTAAAAGAAAAAAATAGAATTTTTCATCTTGCACTATTAACACCCAATACTAACACAATTCCAATCAAGCATACCTAATTTTAGTTTTCAAAAATCAAAACTTTGTTTTTGGTGAATTTTTGAAGTCAATTTTCAAAAATACGCACATCTTTCAAATTAAAAAACACCCCATCAAGTAACAAAAATACAAGCTCCTAGTAAGAGTTCAATATGAGGTATTATATGATTAAACTTTGTGAAATAGATGTCTCTATATTTTAACTAGATTTGGGCAACATAATTGTACCATCATGCTTAAATGTCCCTAATAAGTTACCACATGAGAGACAAATAGAAAAATCCAATTATAATAAAGAGACATCGATTTTTTACCACATTTGGGCATTGTCACCCAACATTGAAATCTCTATAGAAGAAATTATAAAACTTTTTTGGAGATGCTTGTCTAGGGAAATATGTGCATATGGATGTTCCCTACATATATCCACATTCAAACTTAAAAAATTCACCACCGATTGCTTGCAATAAAATATCATACAAAACTATGGAAATTGGCTTTAAAAATTCACTAGAAACAAAATTTTGCTTTTCCAAAACCAAAATTTGGTAGGCTTGAGTGGGATTGCGTAAGGATGAGATGATAATTATATTTACCAAAATATACCAATTATACTCCACATACATACATAAAAAAGTTTGAATGACTGAGAGAGGCAATTTGTAAATGAAACAGACCTTACTGTACAGCACATTGAAGTGATGGTGATCAGTTAGACTAGAGATGACCTTGGAGACGACCAGGGAGATGATCACATTTGCTTCGAGTCTGCCTGTAATTTAGTGTGGGTTTAGTATTTACCAACAAATTAATGGATTTAAGTTTATTTTCCTCTCATGTAAAATACGGTTGCTATAGGTCAGGGTCAGCTGAAAATAATTACTCTGAAGAATAAATAACCAAGTTGTAAAAAACCAAAAAAAAGTCTAGATTTAGCCACAAAGTCCAAAATAATGCCCAATCATCATCTCCCATCATGTAATATTTTGATGGCAACATGAAGCACTTCTTTCATGGACATTTGTTAAGAATGAAGGATGGAGAGGTTGGTTTCATAATGAAATCCATAGTCTGTCATGAATCCTCAAAGGATATGGGATAAGTTGAAGATGAGAGCTTTGCCGCTCATTGTCATAACATGAGAATTGTATTCAAAGCAGAATTTCAATCCTCATTTTGGCATAGTAAAATAACCTTTTTTCAAAAAAAATTGTATTAATTAAATTTGGGGAATGAACTTAACTTTCATTTCCACCAACTTGTTTGTGATTTTGATTCTCCAAAGAAAAGTTATGCACAAACTTTAGAACAAATGTTTGAACATGTCAAAGAAAAAATTCCTTCCATTTCCTCTTTGAAATTTGTCCAAAACTTTTGCATGGAGGCTTAATATCTTAAATAGATTTTTTAAAGATGAAATGTACCTTGATTTTACACATGAACTTAGTTCAAAGTTTTTTGAAATAAGTTATCCTACTATGCCTAAATGAGGTTTGAAATTCTACTTTGAATATTACTTTTACTTTTAATTAAATTAAGAGTGGTTGAGTTCCTACTAATATTAATTTAGGTAATGTATCCCAGATGGATTGTTTTACCTCCTACCACCCCACTTGTATAAAGCTTCTCTTTTCATCTCTAATTCACACAAGCCACACTCTATGTGATTAGGGTACACTGAAATTTTAATGTAATGTATCAATTTTCAAAATAAAACAATTTTTTGTGACATTGATTTTGCACCTTCAAATCATTGCAGTAGAACAAATCAATTCAATTGTAATATTTGCTCATTCCACTAAAATGTGTTAATCTATACAACATAAAATGAAGCCCTCAATAAATTTTAAAACATATTTAGTCCATGATTGTGGGAATATTGTTTTGGCAAACATGTAACATTTGTAAAATCAAACTTGTAAACAATACTTTAGATACTTGTATGGTAGTCTTTACTTCAAATTTAGAATCTTTTTGTTGTTAAAAACATTATAAAGCTTGTACAAATGACCTATCAATGATGAATCTCTATCCTCCTTTGTACAACTCAAAAAACTCTTTATTGTAGTACCTATATCCTTTACAACTTTTCCATACAAAAAGGCACATTGAATTTGTATTTTGAAATACAAAAATCAACTTGACAAAAATATTTTCTAAAGGCTTGCAAACATAACATTTAACATAACATTTTTAATCATATATAACCGTAGGATCTTATAATACGCTGATTTGAAAAGATGTGAAAAATATTTCAGAAATTACCACCATGTGGATTGTAAGATTTAGTATTTGAATTGATAGAATTTTTTTTTGGCCCAACAAAAAATAGGATAGTTGCACTTCACAAGGTCACATTTGTATGAAGAAGCATCTATATTGGTGGTGCTTCTTAAGATTTATTCTTCAAGGCAAGTTGGCTATATGCTTGAAAAATTCAGATTATTTAGAATCGTACAACATATAGGAATAAAAAAATAAATAGAAAGAAGTAGACTGAAAATGATTCAAAATACTAAATTGTCAAGAATTTAGTTATGGAATTGAAAAATTTCAATCCTGATGGTTGTAATGTTGTAATAAACAAAGTATACCTAATGTTTTGATTTTACTTCAAAAATATTGAAAATTGAGTTAACCTAAACCACATTTTTTGACAACATAGCAATTTTAGGCAACTCACTACAAGTGAAGTTTTTTATTTTTATTTTCTTTGAAATTTTCACACATCATGTGCCCAAGGAGTATCTTTCAAGTCCAACAATTTTCATAACTTTTGACTACATGGTTCAAAAATTATTGTATGATATATAACTTTCAATGAAGTATAGGCAATCCATGTAGCAAAAAAAATTCTCTAAAAATCACTTTTTTTAAAAATAAAAAATTTGAAATTGGTTTTCTAGATTTACATATATGTGAAAAACTTTGAATCATTCTATTTTGATTAATGAGATGAAAGTTATGGGAGTTTCAGTTTGTGGATAGGTTACGGATAGTTATGAATTCTCTACTCTAAAATAAACTTTGAAGTCATTTTTCTATTGAAAATAATTAGGTTTGAAGAAATTTATGATATTATACATTTTTTTATCAATTTTTACTTCATTCAAATAAAGGGTATTGAAAGACTAAGCAATCAAACAACCAATTTTTGGTTGCTATTTTTTTTGTAAGGCTTACTAAGAATGAAAAATAAACTAAATTCAGAAAATAAATGTTTATGAATTGCAAATTAGATCCTAAAAACTTCCAAATTTCATTGATTCCAGTGATATAAAATTTGGAAACTCTCTTCACTATAACATTCACACTATGATCAATGAAATTGGCTGAAATAAATATCAACAAAATTATGGATAATCATTTTAGGATGGAGGGAATAGAAAATTTTTTAGTATGTTATTTCATTTAACTCTAATGTATATGGTTTAATAAAGATGTAGTTAAAGGTATTCATATGAGGAAAAGGACATTGAACTTTAGTATTAGGATGTGAAAAGGCAATTTGGAGGTTAAGGCACAAAGCTCTACATTTTTCTAAATGTTTATAGTTTTACTCTTATGTTAATCTTGACCTTCTAAGGCAAAGTAAAATTTTTCTTCATAAGAATTTAGATATAAAATCTTTATGAAAAAAAATTAATTATTTTTCCTCATCTGTATATGAAGTTATTCAAAACCATGGATAAAACTTGAAGCATTCAATGACCAAGTTGTTTACAAACTTGAAAAATAAGTAGAAGTTGTTTTCTATCTTATTTGGATATTCCTTTCTTATTTAATATTTTTCTCAATGCTTGCTTAGAAAACAATTGCAACTAACATTTCTTATTAATTAAAAAATGGAAATCTAAATATTTTTAAAAAAAGAATCAGAATTTGCATATAGGATGTCCATATGCCACAGAGCAGAGCCCTTGCACTCTTTTGTGTAGAAAAATTTGTATTTGTGCCTATTTCATGGCATTTGCACTCATGGTTTAAAAGTTAAGAACTTTTTGAATTTAAAAATAAAATAAAATAATCATATATTCTTAAAAAATCACAAATTTCACATGGCATGTCCACATGCCAAAAAATAATGCCCTTGAACTTTTTTCCAAAGACATGCAAGGGATTGTAGTCTCCCCTCGCCCAACACGTTTGAAGAAGCAATTGAAGGGAGTGGGAAATGAAGAAAGCTTGATATATGTTTGAAGATTTGGCAGATAGATGGATAGGTAAATTTTTATAGATAGATATGTACATGACCAAATAACAATTATGTGTACCATTTTCATGCAATGGAAGTCTTCAAATTTTACCCACAAAAATTGTGTGGTTTGGTGTGATAAAGTTATTTATTATCATGATTATAAATATTCTAATTTTCATATTTAGAATGTGCTGCAAATTGACCTATACCATTCATGCCTACTAAAATTCATGGATGGACCAAGACTTATGTGCAGCCAAATCACATATGAAAAACAACCATTTGTCTCATTATTCATGTCTTGAAAATGCCCAAAATTCTTGGATGGGTCAAGGCTTACGTGCACCGAAATTTCACACATGAAAAATGGTGATTTTCATGTGAGGACATAAATTAGGAACTGTTTCCATAAGATGAAATCAAACAAATTCACACACATATCCGAGTCTGAGGTCATCCACCGAAGCCTCTCCCACCTTCACTCTGCCTACATTCATACTTGCGCGCTCTCCAAACGGACGGGTCAGCACATCCAGAACACCACGCAGACTGTCTTCTCTTTCACGCCGGTGGAAGCACTTCTGTTTCACGCGGGTAAAAGTACTGGTACATTTTAACGGCCAGCTCCATGACAACTACTGCCGTCCCAACAATCGTTGCACCGACACCCACATACCAAACTGTTGGATAAGTCGTCGACATTTGAGAAGGCGACGGCCTGTCACACAAAACAAAGAACATACAAGTTTAGGGTTCAATAAAGAAGTATTACAGAAAAAATGAAAAAACAGGAAGTGCTTAATGTAATAAATAATTCAATCCGCAAAATTCTGATCCCATGTGTATATAGTACCCAGAAGATATGGACACAGCATTTCACAAAGACATTGTACACAATCATGTGCACCTTCAAATTGGTGCGAGAGGCTAAAGTAATCCATCAGAATTGAGAACCGTAAAATGCAATACAAAGCTCAAGCATTCTACTTTCAAGTTATGAAGCAATATACAGCACGTCGAAAAGTGTGAAAGTATATAAAGAATTCAGCTGAAGTCAATAGTCCTTACGAGGCAACGAGGAAGCAGGGGGAATATCTCACTGTGAACAACGCAGAAGACCAATTCTAAGTATAGTTAAAATATTGGGACGAAGGCAGTGGTCTCTACCCTGGTGAAGATGCTGGGCTTGCTGCAACACCACCAAGGCAAGACAAGGATGCAACAACAACAACAAGGGTAGAACATCCGACAGATCGACCTCGGTTATTGGGTAGGAATCTCGCCGAGCTTGGAGCTACACAACAAACAACACATAAATCAATATGAAGCCAAATGCGACAGCCACGGCAACATAAACATTGACCAACGTCACGTGTTCTTTGAAAAATAAATGCTGAAGTCAAACGTGTTTTGCCATTTTGAACACACGTTCCTCCATACTGATGTCTTTTCAACGTCAGGGTTCTGTGTTGCAATCAGCCTGAGTGTCAACTGCAATTGCCTCTGTTTATCACTCTAATCATTCATTTAGTCTGCCTTCAGTAAAACAGAGAAACATCAACGTCTCTGCAACACTGATGTATCTGAGAAAACAATGCAATCACACCCTGGAGTGCAAACTCTGAGTAATACTCACAATTCGTGGCGGGAATTTGGGGGTTTAAGCTGAACCAGTCAATTCCCACCCTCACTTCATTTCCGCCCTCATTTACCCAGAGAGAATATTTCTGAAAGGAAGCGGAGAAGCAAGGGAGTGCGAAAAAAACATCTGCAGATCGCCAGACCTAGACGCATACCTAGGCCAATGTCTGGTATAGGACAAGCTGGTTTAATATATACCATGGCTAAACGACTTTTGGACGGTGTTTGCTTGATTATTTGTGATGACCACAGAAATTCCTTGGGAAATTGAATTCCAGTCACACACTTTAAATGAACCAAAAAGTACAGATCTAAACATTCTCAGTTAACTGTCTCAGCAGAATGTTCGACAACGCTCTCACAGCAACTTCAGTTACATACGCAAGTTTTCTGATAATTGTTTCAAATGGGATATATGCAAAAGCTCTTTTGTTAATTTTCTCTGTTGTGTACAATATTTAATTTAGGTGTAACTACGTTCAGTAAAAAATTGTGCAAGATTTGGTGTTGGAAAAACTCACTCAACGAAACCGCTGTATATTCCGGATACACTTCCAAACTCCGACCGCCACTCTTGATCTTCTTCAAAACATTCACCAGCTTGAAAGCATCCCTCTTCTTCTCAGAGTCTCCTTCACTTGAGGTCCACTTAATTCTATCAACCCAGTGCTCGGTAACTGGGCCATTGTCTCGCTCGGAGAACAAAAACAGCTCGCCATGGTTTTCCACCAGCTGAAGAATCGTAGACATCGGCAAAGCTTCAGCAGTCCATTTCGTCGACCAAAGTCCTTCTTCCACGTTGTATCCCAAGATGCCCTTCACTGTTTGATCGCCGAGCTCCACAAATCCGATGCAGAAAATGTTGCCATTTTGAAACACACCGGATTGATATTCATTCAATGCGAAAGCCGGCCCAGGAAGATCACCCACTCTCTGCCACTGCCCAGTTCGAGAATCATATAATTCCGTGATTCTGGACAAACGCTCCTCACCTGATGCAGAACTGCTTGCTACAAGTATGTGGTAGGCTTTTGAGGACTGATCCACATACATGTGCATCAAAACAGGGTTCCGCCGATGGAGCAGCGGAGGAAGCTCCCTCCATTGTTGAGTGAAAGGATTGATGACAACTAAGCGCTCCTCATGCGTGGACTTGGAGAAATTCATGCACACCAATCCCTCGTGGGCACAAAAGAGAAATTGCTTGAACAAATCCAGGTCAGGGTCACAATTGGGAGGAAGGAATGTGAGAGGAGGTAACTTTCGCCACTTGCCTTTGTGTCCGGTGGTTGACTTGGGGTTTGGATCAAACGCCGCCCACTGCCAGACTCCCTTGTGGATGAAGAAAGAGCACGCTGTCAACACAGGCTTGGCCTTCAGTGAGAGCGCTTGAGTGAACTCCGCGTTTTCGATCGAAGCTTTCCAGCTCTTGGAGACAGACTTCAGCTTAAATATGTCTTCGTGATCAAGGTGCTCCAGTACACGTCCCTTGACTTCAGGGAGCAAAGCATCCAACTTATCCTCCGGCAGTTGGACGTCTACATTTGAGGCCTGGGGTGGCAATTCCTGTATAAAACAGCGATTGAAGAAGAGCAAAATAAGATAAACTTATGGTAAGTAACTCTGCCAAACCTCGTCCCCAAAACTCTGACACCATTTTGGCCAAGTTCGACGAGCACTGACTAAGTTACATTCACTGGTTCTTGCCTCATGCAAGGACAAGAAGATTTTTTGGACCAGAGGCGACCCCCCTCTCCCGGTTCTTTCACTCAGTTTCTTTGCTCCATTAAAGTAGTTAGATGGCAAATGGTTGTAAATACTAATGTACAAATCCTAAGGCTAGATTAGTTTAATGCGACAAATGCAATAATGAAGTTTGATAATTGAGAGTATTGGAAAGATCTTTTAGAAGATAATTAAGAGATAAGAAAATCTAATAATTTAAAAAACAAATTAAGGGGTCTAATTTTGAGTGCCGAAAACTATTCATGAATAGTGTGAAGAGTGTACCATTTGATTCTTCTGAATGTCTTCTTTTCTAGTATGATCTAACAACCTATATAATAAACAGTGAATTCCCTTGTGGATTAGGATTATTAGAAAAGTTGAAAAAGCACCTGCTTGGCATTGTGAGTTACCACTCCGTGATGTAACGAGCATTCATCACAGAATTTCCTGCCATGTCCTTCTAAAAAGAAGATCGATGCTATGGAATAGATTGATATGATGAATTCCAGAAGCTGGAGACACGATACCCCAATAAGCAACAGGACACAAGCTTTGAAGTAACAACCCAAAGTCCACCTGCAGCTGCTTATGAGCCCGTGCTCTCTACACCGTGTAGCGCCACCATCGTCGCCTGGAGCTGCAGATGTCCTGAGGAGCGCCATCTTTGAGGAGATCATACTAACGTAATTCCGGAGCTACCTGCAAAGCAAACTTGGGCGTACGTACCGTACGTCGGATAGATCGATCTCTCAAGCTTACAATTGGACTGAAGATCTCAATGAAGTGCCCAGATTTTCGATTTTCTAAGCGACGAGCAAAACCTGGACTCTTCGATGAGTGACAATAGTCACACAGTCACGAACTCAAGCGCGCACGTGTAGTGTCATGCAGGACCGTAAATCCCAGAAAGTTCGATCGAGAATGCGGGCGAGAATGATCGAGTGAATTCCTGTGAGGACTGAAATGCTCTTTAATGATCGAGAGAATTGAATTCCTACGAAGCCTGGAAAACTAATGCTCTGGAAAGATCGAGAGCATGCATTCCTATGAGGACTGAAATGCTCTGGAATTGCAAATCTGAACGACAACGATAAACTTATAAACTTATCACGCGCTAGCTTAACTATAAGCAGGACATGACTCGTCGGGGAACGGCGTGCATTCTATGGAATGTGAGAATGCGATTTCATCCTATGTGCGTCCTTAAGAAGCACCGATTCGGATTCTTAATGCATGACACTGTGATAGCCCACACTGTTGGGTCCGATATCCCACTGTTGAATTATGAAAGTCTGTACCGACATAAATAAAATATTGTTCAGAAGCTTCGTCGACAGTTTCGTGAAAGTTACGGTGCGTGCAGCTGTGCAGCGGGCACTCAGGTTGAATTTCCAGGTCAGATTCTCAGGGGTCCACGGCACGCTATTCACAAGATGACGTGTGGGATTTTTTTTACAAAAATGGCTTAGAGCATCCCCACTCGTGTGGGAAAATTTGGCTGGCAAAAATGCCAGTCCATCCATGCTGCAAGCCAGGACCACTGTTGAGCCTCACTGGTAAGCCAGATGAAGCGGCTGGGAGGTAATAAGCAAAGGTAATAAGTAAATAAATGGAAAGGGGGAATTTCTGTGAGGCAACATACTGAATGTTTGTTTTTGTTTTTTTATTTTATTTTATTTTTTCCTTGAAACATATTGAATGTTCTGAATCGTTTGTTAATTAATAAGTGATTGTCAGTTGTGAAATGTGAAGGACTAGAGTTTTTAAATCTCTACCAAGGATGTGAAATTGCTATATTGTTTTTAAATTTTGAAGTCTTTGAAAGTGTTGAAGTTTTTGAAAATTTTGAAAATTTGATTTGAATATGCTTATTCATGCTTGTTCAATTGGAAAATGCCAAAGGTTTAGGTAATTTAGGAAAAGTGTAAAATTGCTAAAAATGTCAAAAAAAAATGACGAACATTATGAACAATTAGAGGTCATTTTGGAAGTAGTCATACATTACAATGCATGAAATTAGCCCATAAAGAACATAACCCCCACAACCAAGGTAATCAACAAAACGGTTCAACAGGTGCATTCTTTGTTTCTACAGTGAACAGTCAAGTCATCCATCAACTAGTTTTTGGCCATAGCATCTTTTAATCCCTAAATATTTTTTTATTATACTGTTTATTAAAAATGCTCCAAAATTGCCATTTATAGTGCAAGTACCACATTTAAAAAGATGTTTACTTTCCACTATGATATTAAAATTTGAATCGACAAAAATCCTTTTTTTGTCCCACCAAAAAAATAGACACTTGCACTTCATAAGGTCACATTTGTATGAAGATATGTGCAAAATGGTGGTGCTTTTTTAGATTCATTCTTCAAAGCAAGTTGTCTATGTGCTTAAAAAATTCCAAGATCATTTGAAATGGTACAACACATAGGAAAAAATAAGAAGTAGAAAGAAATAGAGAATGATTAAAAATACTAATAAAATAATTATGAATCTAGTATTGGAATTAAAAAATGCTAATCCTAATGGTTGTAATTTTTGAGATAAACAAGGAACATCCTACAATTTTATTTTTTTTCAAAATTTGAATATGGAGTTAAATTTTTTTTTAAAGTTTATTTTAGAATAGAAAATATCCACAAATGAAGATGCTTCATAACTTTCATCTTATTAATCAAAATAGAATGATTCGAAGCTTTCCACATCCATACAAATCTAGAAATTAGTTTTTAAATTTTAAAAATAAAAAATGATTTCATAATAAAAAATTGAGTTACCTACCAAGTAATGAAAAATACATATCATACAATAAGTTTTTAACCCTCTAGTCAAAAATTATGAAAATTGTTGGGCCTTGGAGCTACTCCTTGGACATGTGTTGTGTGAAAATTTCAAAGGAGAAAAATTAAAAAATCTTATTAAAATTTAACCCCTATGTCCAGTTGTTTATTGAACAAACAATTCAAAATTTGGATAGATTCTTATGATTGCAATTTTACTCACATATACGCAAAATTGTGATACAAGGTGTGAGCATATATACCTTTTACTAGTTATATAATTTTTTTTTAATCAAGATTTTAAATCTAAGGGTATATTGTCCTAAATGTTTTTGGCAACTAGACCAACTTTTAGACATTTTTTGCTGAAATGCTCATTAACTTTGAAATTTTGTATGTGTATAACTAATACAATATGGCATACAATTGTCCAAAAATTTAGTTCTCCAATCACATTCTAAGAAGAGTCAAACTTTGTTAGCAAAAACGACTTTAAGAAAACTTGTTATTCTAAATTCTAGCCCTATTATCTTGCAATCTGTGAAATCAAGGTTCTTGAATTCTTTCTAGTGTATTACAAAATTTTGTCTCTACTTTTTAGCAATTCATATTTCAAATAGAAAATTTCCTCATTGCAGAAGAAATCATCAAAAAATTGACATGTGTACTACCAATGCAATTATCCTCTTTGCATTGCAAGTTAATTTTGTACTAGCTAGATTTTATATTTGTTTTTGAAATTTTTTATGAGAGATACTAACAAGATATGTTTATAAATGGTCAAAATATTTTTCTTTATAAAAAAAAATTTACTCTAAAATGGCTTAGAGTTTGTTGACTATCATTTGCAAGAATGAAAAAAAGAATTCCACTTCAAACATTCTAATCTTCCCATCCACATGTTCAAATGGGCTAAATTTTTTCCATACTTTGTCTTACATGATGCATACACTTTTTTATAATTTGAGTTTAAAAAAAAAATTATTGCCATATTTAGGGAGTAAAACCTCACAAATGATCCAGGATGTGTGGGCGGCCAACTTATATCTTTATTATTCTACACAATGCATTCAAAATTGAAAGTCTTAGACTTTTCTTCTTCCCAAACATCTTGAGTTCCAAGCTTTAGGGGTTTGTAATAAACATTCCTATCACATGATGTTTTGACATAGCCTAATTTATATATCTTAAATTATGTATCATTTCATGAACCCTAAAGTAACCCTACAAATTATATAGAATTTTTTCCCTCCCCTTCAATTGAGTGGACCCTATTTTTTACTCACATAGTTTTCTAAAAAAAATAAAGTGATCTCTCTAACTAATGTTACCAACATATATCTAAAGTTTCAAGACCTTCCTTTTAATGCCCACAAATATTCTATGAGATCATTTCTGAGCATGTAGTGTATATTTTCATTGTGAATTACTTTAGTTTCACGAAAAAAATCTTCAAATGTTAATCCACGTTGTAGAATTAAGCCTAATGTACCTGTTGCATCTGGTTTTTGTACAAAAAACCTATCATGGTGCTCTACAGCTTCTACCAATTTCAAGAACAAGCACCTCGACATACGAAACCTTTGACGAAACATCTTTGCATCATAAACTGGATCATCTACAAAATAGCCCTTCATTAGACGATCATGTGCCTCTGCTCTTCCTCTCACAATGTTTGCTCTTTTTCCACGAGATGAACCACCACGTTGAGGAGGCAATGGTTGACCAAGTTCATGTACCTAATCATAAAGATCATGAACTGCATCCACCGCTAAATCAAGAATATTTGCATCTTCTTCTTGAATTGATATTTGCACTTCTTCTCGTTCCCATGTACCCATTATATTGATGTCCATGGGATAATGATCACTTTTCTACGATATGCAAAGGAAATGTGAAAATTTGAATTAAAAATGTAACTTACAAATTCATCTCAATACAATTTTGGAATACAAAAAACATATTCATATATGGTAATTTGGTTTTTTATAGTTATACCTTTAGCTCAAAGTAATCTATATATATACCTAGAAACTCATTTTAAACATCTAGTTTAAAGTAAAATCTTGAAGTTCACGACGAAGTTGAAGTTTGTAGTAATACTTCTAATTTAAAGTAGTACTTCCAATTTAAAGTAATCTATATTTATACAATTCAAAATGAAAGCTCAAGTTTAAAGTAGTACTTCCAATTCAAAATAATCTATACTTATATACTTTTTCTATTTTTAAAATTCATATCTAATTGAAAACTCTAGTTCAAATTCGATTCTCAAGTTCGAAGTACTACTTCTAGTTAAAATTAGTTTATGTTTATACCTATTTGCAAGTACATCCAATAGTTTAAATTAAAAGCTCAAATTCAAGGTAATACTTCTTGTTTACAGTAATCTATATTTAAACATGTTTGGTACTATCAAAGTACAACTCAAAGTAAAACCAATAGTTTGAATTAAAAGCTTGAGTTCAAACTATCATAAAAGTAAACTAGCTTGATGTAATACTATTATTATGAGAAATCCTAAACCCTTTTGCTGTCTCTTTCATTCATCTCTACCATTTTATTTTTTATATTTTTTTGTGAGGTATGCATATAATTTGTGAAATTGTTGCATATGTTTTTGTAGTTTCTTAATTTTCCTTTGCATCAAATATTTCATGCTTCACCGCATTTTAGTACTTTGTATTGCATTTTTGATTTAATATATATTGTACACAATATTTTGCATTTCAATTTGCAATGATACAATTCTACTTTTTTAATTTTAAAAACATGACAGGTGCATACACGTGAACTTGTAAACATGGCAGGGGAAGGTTCATCGAAGAAGGCAGAAAACTATAGTACCAACGATGAAATCCAACTATGCCATAGTTGGATGCACATCAGCCAAGACCCCATCGTAGGAGCACAACAAAAGGTGGGGAGATTCTGGGAACGGATAAAGATTCATTACATGGCCGAACTTGGAACAGGTGAGTATGAATCATAACTTTGAAATGGAACTACAATTGCAATTCAATGTATGCAATCTAATATCATCTTGAATTTTAAATCCAATACCAAATACTAAAGCTTGGTGTTGTTACTTAGGTGCCATTGAGAGATCAGTGAAGTCTTTGGAAACGAAGTTTAATAATAAAGACAGAGACATCAAAATTTAATGCAAGTGTAGTTACCATTAGGCTACTTGATGAGTTAGGTACAAATGAATCGGACATAATTGAGAAGGCATCTAAACTTTATAAAAGACAACATGGACATGAAAAAAAAATTGCATTTATGCATTGTTGGGTAGTACTCAAAGATGTTCCTAAGTTCTTTGAACCAAGTAGAGTAGATACGTCCACTAGGGTAGGGAAAAGGGCATCTTCTGGACGTGATGTTCCGTCTATTGAAGAAGCTCCATCTATTATCCCAAGTGCTAGTACTAGTACATTTCCTACTAGGCCTATGGGTGCAAAACAAGCCAAGAGTTTGAAAATAGATGACAATGCAAGGGTCTTCACTCTACGTCGAACAGCAAAAGCTGCTTCTTCATTATCTTCAGAAGTAGCTGAGAGAAACAAACTCCTAGCAATTCAAAATCAAATCGCAACTGATCAAGCTGCTATAGTCCTTTTCGAAAAAGCTGGGGATAGAAATCCAACTCTAACAAATACGTATTATATAGAGCGTATGGAAGAAGAGGTTGAACTCATTCAAGAAAGAAGAGCCCTTCGAAAAATTCAAAGGCACACAATACAACAAACAACTACAAGTTTGCCACCAGTACCTAGGCCACGACTACATGAGCCTATAATAGACCTTGAAGCACCTGCACAAGATGATGATGAAGAAGGAGTAGAGGCCAGATATGCAGAAGAGAATGTTTACTATGAACGTCATCAAGAAAGTAGAGGACGAGAGGGAGATGGAACGGATGTTGATTTGAACATGTAACATAGTACCAATTGCATGTGTTATTTTTTTAATATCTATTGTGACCAATGGTCCATTACTCCATTAATATAGAAGAATTATTATTTTTGTGTTTGAAAATTATATGTACTTTTATTTTGGACATGGCAACAATACATTTGGCACAAGTTCATATGAAATTCAAATTGTGTTCCAAAAATTTAATTGGTGCAGCTCTTGGGCTATTTTATACTTGTCTTTAATTATTTGGAAAATTGTCATCTAATATAAGTTAAAGTCTAGTGGTCTTTCTCTTTCTTCTTTTCTGAGACAATCTTAAATGGTTTGTTATAGACTTGTAGGTGTTGAACCTTATTTCTTCAATTCCAACCTTGTAACCCCTAAATTTATCATAGCCTTTTGGGGGGTCAAAAACATCATTGCTTTTGAAATGCTAAAGGTCTCAATGTCAGAAAGGTATAGAAGTCTCAACCATACAATCTCGTGAATACATGTTGTAGGTGATGCAAATCAATGTTGAAGTCCCCTGGTCACATACATTGCAAGACTATAATCTTCTAGTGTTAGAAAAAAATGCTCAAATTTTCCTCACAATACATTTGGAAGTGAAATTTAATTTAATTTCGAAAACTACTCAAATGGAAAAACTTTGAACTATTAAGTGCTTCAAAATTAGGATAGAAAAACATTGGTGAAAGAAAATATCATTCAATTGACTCATTTTTTTTGTTACATGGCTTTGAAATGTCCAAAAATGTTAAGAATAGTTTTGAAAAAAACATTTGAGGCTAAACATTCTTGTACTAAAATTCTTCTTTTGTCACTTAAAACTTTTTGAATTGATATGAAAATTTTACAACACTAACTAGACTAAAGTGGATAGCTATTTTCAAAAAATTAGTTTAAAATCTATTAAAAATAGACATTGTATGAAGAAGAAATTTTAGTTCATTGTAATCCAAAAATTCTAGGGTTCTAAATTTTGAATTGCTCCCAAACATTTAAAGCAATTCGCATTGACATGAAAACCTTATCACAATAACTAGAATTTGAAGGGAACATAATCCTACAAATTTTATGAAAACAAACATTAGATGAAGGAGATGCAAGTTCTCAAAGTTGCATTCATGAAATGCAATTTGGTAAATTTAAATTGAACATGTGAACTTTGATTGGCTTCCAAAGAAGTTGTACATTGTGGATGCTTTGAAATTTTTTATCACACAAACTAGACTAATACGCAAAACTTTTCCAACAAATTTTATTTAATTTTGACATTGGATACAAATATTATAACACTTTGAATTGGACTTAAAACAAGGTGAAGACAATTTTGGTCCTCCAAGGCATTTAGGGGGTTATAATTTGGGAGCCTTTCATCTAGTATAATTACAAGTTTGGTGTACTTTTTTTTTTTTTCCTTTTTTTGAGATGCAAACTGACATGGATTCTAATAGACTTATATGAGCTGTACCTTAATTTCTTAATTTTAATACCTTTAATCCATGAGCCCCCAAGCATCTCACATGTGGACTCTTTGACTTGAAAGGTTGCCCTCGTTTAACTATTATAATTCTTTCCAACGATATGGCCAAATCATTGGATCATTTTCGTGCAACTTTGGACCTATCTTCACTACCAATTGGTATAAGTAGTTTATGTGGATCTAGAAATTCAAATCAATACAACAACTTATCTTCAATACAACAATTTATATATGTAATTGAAGTCCCTACTACTATCGTAAACTATAGTATGGAAGAGAAACCTGCCAGAAAAAAATCAGTTTGGTATTTTTATCCTAATTGTATGTGTTCCAATACTAAAATTTCTAGAACAATAAGAGAGATTTAAACTCTACTTATGGGTCAAACTTTATTTAGGATCACTTTGTCTAATAGGAAGATTATTTGGGGAAGGAGGAAGCACATGTTTGTTGTGTTTTAATTTTATAGGAATATAGATGATAGGTGCAAATGATGACTTCTCAAAACTACTATGTAATACTACTATGTAATATATGTCCTTAAATGTATACTTCAAATTCAACTAGATTATTGGACTTCTATAAGTGCTCCAATCATCAAAAATTCATTAATTCCTAATTGTCTAAGTGACTATATAAGGTCACTCTAAGTTCTCATGCTTGCTTGTGTATTAAACAAGTTTTTAAGTATAGTCCTCATAGTAAGAGCATAAATAATGACCTTCAAGGAGGTTTTCAATAAATATTTACTAAATGTCCAAAAAATTGTTAGGCAATATTGTAGGTTAATAATAAAAATATTTTGTTTTACTAATAGAAATATTTGATTTTTGAGAGGTCCTCAAAAGCATATATAATATGTACCACTAGTAAAAGAATAAAGTTTGCCAATTATACTTGATATGAAATCTAAAAAAATGTTCTTATCCATTTGCTTTGAAAATTGTCTCAATGGAAAGACTAATTAAAAGTGTGTTCCTGATTTTTACTATTGAAAATTTGAACATGCAAGTGCTGATTTGGAGTTATTTCAGAATTTCTACTCATTAAAAAAAACCATATATTTCAACAATTGCAAAGTAGATCATGTAATGAATTTAATAGTTCTTCATTTGAAATAAGGTTTTTGTAAGTGCATTTTAGTGTGTTAAGGCAATTTTTAGTATTCATATAACAATTTAAATTTCAGGGATTGGAAGTTCATTCTAGATACATTACAAACATAATGTTTTTTTAATACATAAAGTTCATCATTTCCAAAAGGAAAAAAATGATAAGCTCCCTAACATTTCCTTATAAAAAATTATACCTTTCATGCATTTCTCTAAACAAATATATTAATGATCCACACAAGTTTGTTTTTTTAAAATGTCAAGGCACCTTAAACTCTCTTGTTTGTAGTCTACCCTTACAAAGGTGAATTCTTCCAGTAGAGAAGCAAGAGGAAGTGAAAGAACACCTCAACCACTTCCCAAATCCACCACCACCATTTTGCAATGAGGCAACTTCAAGGACATAAAGTAGGAGGATGTAAAATTGCATGGGCATTAAGAACCGCTCCTATAAGTGGCTATTAAATCGACATGAAATGGTTCTAAAATTGACCATTGTAGTCATTGAATGAATGGGGGAAAAAAACACTATTAATTGCAAGAGCCAATCATTTTCTTTGCTTTCCCATTTTTCTTTAGAAGTTGCAAAGTGAACAGTTTATGAAAGACCTAGGGTCATAAATAGGGACCTATGACACATTTGGTTTGAAAATTCACAACTAAATCAAAAATGCTCCGAAAAATATGAAACCACTTGTATTAGATTCTTCATCTATTTTTCTTTGTCTGAAAAATGAGTTAAAAATTTTCCCATCCAAAGAAATACATGAAAAAGGCAGACCAGCCCTCAGATGGTCCATTCATGGACCTTGTACCTCATTGCCTTCTCAATGAAATTTTGATTCATTTTGTTTCAAAATCCAAAAAACAAAACTGAATTTGACAATGAGAGTGCCTATACAAGAACTGACATGATCTTGATTTAAGGTAAGACAGCCCGTTGCGGTCAAATGACCCATTGTGGTCGCCTAAGAAATGACCCATTGTGGTCATGTATACATGACAGCAATGGAGTAAACACTGACCTCATTAGGAACTTCTGAGTTTTCAGTGTGAAGTCCATTGTAAAAATTGACTTTTTTGGCCTTCTGTAATAGAAAATATTTTGACTGCATTAGGGTCTGATCACACTGAGCAGTAAATAAGAATTTTGTTATTACTTAAAGGCCCGCCTCAAACAAAGAGAAGGACAGTTCATTAAGCAGCAGGCTCGGAACCAGCCCTGAGGACTAGTCCAGCACTTTCCATCACTCATTCCTTGTCTCCTACAGCAGATATCTGACCTCACTATCATGTTTCCCACAAGCTTGTGGCAAATAGTGAGGCTTCAATGCGCCTCGCCAAAGGGTTTGACTGACCTCTTCACTCCATCTTTGATGGTAGTGACAGTCCCTTCTACCCCATCGTCGAGGCACTGACCTCAAATAACCTCACAAGTAATTTGAACGACAGTCCATCCTTTACTTGTGTCAAAATAAAATCATCTTCCAACTACAATAAAGTTCCCTTTACTTATGTGTAGAAAGTCAAGAGATAGGCTTTCCAACTTTGTTAAGTTTCGAGTGAAAGTGTAGCTCACTATATACACATGGGGTGGTAGGAGGTAGAACAAACAATGTGGGATAAGTAGAATTAGAGTGAGCTCAACAATCATAGTTAATTCAAAGTTCATTCTATTATGCCTACTTTTGAATTAACTATGAGTGTTAAGCTTCTACTTACTTTAATTTTACTTATCCCACATTGTTTGTTCTACCTCCTACCACCCCATGTGTATATAGTGAACTTCTCTTCATCCTCAAAACTCAAAATAAGTTAAGAGTGCTTTTGAAACAATGTGAGGTAATGCATTGAAATTTGAAAGTTAAATTTTTGTAAATTTAATTTCAAATCCTTCAAACCGTTTTCATTTAATATCCATTAAGCCCCCCGGCTTGGCGCGTCAGCCATGGGGCAGAGTCCCACTCTCCAAATCTACACGCCAAGGCTGCACTTGGCGACCCTACTTGAAGTGCAGCTGTGGCGATGCTCTGAACTACTGACGTTTTCTACGATGAGCGACCTTACCTGAGCACCAGCTCAGCACCCACGCAGGCTCGGCAAATATGCTAATGTTCCAGTGGGAACCCTCCCTCCACTTTTACTTGTTTCTATCCTAATATTGCTGATATAATGACTGGTGAGAACAGACCCTTAGGTACTGTAGTGAGATGAGCATTACAGATTCAGATTTTAGTGGTCTTAAGGTAGTCTACAGACTTTTTTGGGCTCAATGCTTCAGAAATTTCTAGTGAATTCATACTTTGTCAAAAAAATTTAATTTCAATTGCACTTGCTATTTCTCACACTTGTACTAATGTAAGAAAAAAATTGAAAAATTTCAGCAACAAGATGATGCCAAACTCCTCATTCTGACCACAATGGGTTGGTTTACTTTAGTGAAGTTGGAAATTTCTCATAATGCCAGAATCTACAAAGGCCCCCCAAATCACCTGGAGTACCCTCATTATAATAAAAACCTGTAACCTCATTATAATAAAAACCTGTAACCTCATTATAATAAAAACCTGTAACCTCATTATAATAAAAACCTGTAACCTCATTATAATAAAAACCTGTAACCTCATTATAATAAAAACCTGAGACCCATCAGGTGACTGAGTTATAGGATGGCTTCAATGCCAACTCAGTCCAGCATGGCGGGGGAGAAAAAAACAGCGTGGAACATGGCAGGGGGGTAAAAACAATTTGTCTCTTCCTGTTTTGCAAGCCAAACCACGGCTTGCAAAACCACCCCAAAATGCAAGCCAAGGCCCACTTGCAAGCCCTTTCTTTTAACAAGTCATCCGTTTTGCAAGACGGGTGGGGATGCTCTTAGGGCTGGTTTATACTTGGGGCCGGATTGAGGGCCAGGGTGAATTGACCCCCTCATTGCCCCTCCAGGGCAAGCCCTGGAATTTTTTTATTAGCAAGGCTTAATTTTTTTTGGAAATTCTGAATTCATATTTGCAATCAGAGGTTCCAAATTACTTTAGGGAGATGCAAGAATTGCCAAAAAATTGGCACAACATAGGGGGCTTTTTTGTCAAACCACAGTTGACCGGGGCAATGAGGGGACCAATTCTCCCTACGCTAGATTGAGGGCCGGCCAAAACTCTCCAAGTTAAAACCAATAGGAGTGCTCAATTTCTCCAAATCTAGCCCAAGGCGTTTATACTTGGGACCGGATGGAACTACAACTCATCCTACGTGTCGCCTTAGGTGGCATGGTTTTGGCACCAAACCATCCGGCCCCAAGGGAGCAATCGGGACGAGGTTTTGGGTGGCCCGAACTCCCATCTAGGGCCAGATTAGGGCCGGATTGGGCTCCTCCGTTGGATTGTACAAATCTCCACCGTCTAACTATGCAAAGTCTTTTGTTTTCTATTTTGATGCATGCTTGTTGATTGTGAACTCAAGAAACTTCCACCAATATGCATTGCTAAATTTTTGGAGCTTGATCTGTTGTCAATGTTGTCAATATTTCAGTTTGAAATTGGAAACAGTGGACTGATGAGTTTGGGAGCTTTGAAACAGAAACAAAAGTAGACTGAGTTTGGGAGCTTTGGAACAGACTAAGTGTACACATTTTATAATACATTATATAAACTCATTATAATATAATATATATAAACTCATCATAATATGATATATAAACTTATATATATATATATTCTATAAAATTGTTCTTAACTGAATATGTGAATATGAGATTTTAAAGTTTATTTGGTTCAATGATTTTTAACTGATTCAACATAAGATTTATTTTTATTTAGAATTTGGTACATGTTTATTTGATAGAGTTGTTCTTAATTTCTAAATGTCCAAGGTACAAAATTTTGGTGTGAACAATACTTTGAAGTCTAATAAAACTTAACCAAGTTGCTATTCTTAGTAGTTTATATATATTTTAAAGTCTATTTAAAGTCTAATTTTAGCATCAAAAATCCAATTTTCAAAGTGATTGATTATGATTTTTTATTCAAGATTTTGTACAAGAGTGTCCATCACAAACTTGACTTTCATAGTGTTGAGGGCTTTTGGAAATGAGCCTCAAATACACTAAATCTTGGAGAAAAAAACACATTAAAGATTCATTTAAAAAATTGTAGAGTAGATTTTGAAATGCATGTTAAGCCCTTTATCCTCATATTTTTTTGATGACTTGATTTGTTTCATATTTTTTAGATCTTTGTGTAATTAGTTATGAATTTTTTTTAAGTTGAAAGGCAACGGTCATTAAAAGTAACCATGTCCTAAAATGTGCTAATACATTCACTAAAGCAAAATGTACCTCTCTATCATGATCACTCTTAGAGCATGGGTGTTTTTAGAGCAAACTCCCTTATGTATTTACTTTTTTTAATTTTAAAGGAAAATCATCATCTAAGTGACTACAATAAAGTACCTATGTTTTAGTATTAAACATGTTAATTACAAATGCATATTCTATATAAGAAGAAAATCAAAACATTAAATTTATTTTTTATTTTTAAGTATTAAATAAATAAACTTCTTTTTTATATATAGAAATAAAATATATAGGAATAAAATCGTTTTTTGAAACTTCCTTGATAAAGTCAAGGTAGATTCTAACTCCCCTTCAAAATTCTTACTCATAAATCAAGGATAGTAGTCAATTTTGTTTTGAGCAATACTATCAGTATATAGAGATAGTTTTAGAGAGAAATGAGGTAATAAGCAACTTATACCTTGAGATCCAAACATGAGTAGTATTTATGTCCATTGTACAAGACAAAGAGAACAAATAAACTACTAGTGATTATATCCTGATACGTCAAACATTAAGGAAATAACGAGTACGTCTAATCAGTCATAATTAGAATTGCAACCAAAAAAACTTTTAAAAGAGTAATCTGTATATGCCCACGACTTCATACATATAAGTGACACAATGACTAAGTTAATACAGAGCCGCTTGTCCAGTACTCCAAGGTCGAAATCCAGACAGCCTTGAACTCAGAAGTGCCCCAAGTGAACAAAAAACAACTGCCAATAAGTATGGAAGTGAAAACATGAACTTAATCCAAAAGGAATGAAGTCCAAGACTGTTGCTTTGACGCTCTGTAACTTCTCCCGCCTATAGTGTAGTATAAGAGATTTTTGAAACAAAGTTCCCGAGAGGTGGTAATTCCTCACCTGTACCCATGCCACCCAGCACACAATTAGTTTGCCAAATGACGCGTACGAGGTGTCTACAGATTTACCACTACTTGTTATCGATATTCGCAAGAGAAATATATTTCAACAAACATGTAACCACAGCTAAGTAACGCAAATTCACAACCAATACCATATTAGTATTGCTTGAAAAAAAAATCAGCACCTGTTGGCCGCTGTTCTGAGATCCAAGAACCATCTTGCACAAACCCTAAATGAAACTCAGATCTTGCTTACTGCTCCCGAATAAGCCTAGCTTGCTCCCAGCACCTTGTTATGCAAAAACTAAAGCTCAATGAGCTTAACTAGTTCAAGTGCATGAATTTCAAATTCAAGCAATTACTACAAGGGCGGGATATGGAGGCGTGGCAGACATCAACGCGTATATGCCATTGATGCCCAACCATGATAAATGGTTTCCAGTTTGTAGTAAAGGCACGAGCCCCCACCAACCGTCAATATTTTAGTGTCATCAAATGGTGAGAAGCTACTTGGTGGTAACTCTGACAATTTGTGATGAGTAAAGCTGAGATGAACAGGGTCTCAACTTCTGTTGAAACTAGTGTTTGAAGATCAAAAAGATGGAGTCTATGTAGGGTAGTGTAGAATGGAAAACTTGTTCCGTTCATGGAGAAATGGAAAACTTGTTCCATTCATGGAGAATTAAAAGCTAAGTAATATATACCTCAACGGTCTATAATTTCTTAGAAATTCCTCATAAAATAAGGGGATAAAAAGACACTATTATCACCATATATTATATTGAACCAGCGGTAGACTTGTGTGAATTTATAGGAGTGAAACCTAGAATTCAAGTCTAAAAAAAGAAAAAAGAAAAAAAACACCCACCTCCACCCTTGGTGTTACTGTCCTCAGTAGAAGTACTTGGTGTACCCTCTACTGAGGAGTACACCAAGTCTTGCACTTACAATTTTTCTTTTAACCAACAGGTCTATATCACAGTAAAAGATTACCTGAGTTTGTCAAGAAGCAACGGCAACTTAAATTTGATTCCAGGGAAATTGCTTTCTCGGAGGAACTTAATGATGTTGCCACGGAGTCTGTTCTTCTGGAAGCCATTGCTGTGCAGGGTGGCGATCAGGAGCTCCAACTCATTGCAGGCTGCCTCGACTGAGTTCGACAGGTATAGAATCGGCACTGTTTGGGAGATGGCAATGCTATACGATTGTCGTATTGGCCTGTTTGACTTGAATTGGATGTACTGTGAAAACTGAAATGGAAGATCTCGACGCTTATCGAACTTAGAAGTTTGATATAGTCCTGAGTTGTCGTCCCTGATGTTAATATCCAAGTTCATGAAATGAGCACTGATACCCTTAAGCGGGTTATCTTTTGCGTAAGACTTGATCTCACACTTGATCTCCAAGACATCTAATGGATAAATCCAGAAGGGGTTGTCTGGAGTACGAGCCTGATTTGGGTCAAGAAATTGTTCTGCTACATCATTGTTGATCCAACAGAGGTCATCGATATAGCGATATGAGTGTTTAAAGTGACGCATGAGATGATCTAGGCCCAGTTTTCCTAGGCGCTGAAGAAACTGAATCTCATAGTGTAAGAGATATAGGTTGCACCATAAAGGAGAACAGCTAAAGCCCATTGGTATTCCCATGGATTGCTTCCAAACCCGATCTCCCAAACCAACGTAACAGTGGTTCATCAGCCAAGAATTAAGGGTGATCAACCTGTCTTCAGACAAAGGAAAACAATTCCCGTAAGTCGGACAACATGTACTCCACGTAGCATGTGCCGCATTTCCTTCTTTATCCACTCTTATCCATATTTGGGGATCAGAGCGGGGGTGCTTTGAGCGTTCCTGTCGGAAGCCTAAACGAATGATGTGTGCAATAGCATCAGAAAGATTGTCATCACCATGTAGAGGAATCGTCTCGTAGCAACGAGTGATGTCCGCCACATAGATGTTAGTGATTTTGGCTGGAAGATTTAATGCTACCTCAATAGCAGAGTTTACCAGCCAAAAAAGTAAAGTATCTACTCTGAGAAAATTCAGAAAACCCGTGTGAGCTGTGGCAGCCCAATCCTTGATTTTATCCAAAATAAGCATTGTGGATATTGTCAACATATGGGCAAGGTTAGAATATATCGTACGGAAGGCATTTGTTAGCCATCGGTACTTGTGTTTATGGAGCTTGTAGGTAGCCATGAGGTAAGGTAAGGAATTGTAGGTCACTTTTAGCTCTGGAATAATATCCATAAGCGAGTCAGTGACCATTTTGATCACTGTGGCCCGAGGTGTCCAAAGATTGATCTCTCGGCAAGGAAAAAAATCCGAGCTCATTAATCTCTCTAGAGCTAACAAACGAATGTGTTTTATACATATAAAACAAATGTTATTTGAGGCTTTATCTAAACCTGCACAGTAGAGGTTTTCAGTGATCCATTCCACTTCCCTAAGGACGGCTGTGGATGAAAATAAATCAGGTTGCGAAGAACGAAAACCGAACTTGTTATCGCTTCTCGCCTTTTTGAGGCGTTCCAGACATGTCACACGTAACCATTCCTTTCCTTCCGATATAGGAAAATCGTTTGATTCTAAAGATAAAATCAAAGCAACTTGTACAAAGGCATCCATAACAGTGGATATACATACCCCAATGGTTGTTGGCTTGAGAGGGATGTGATTCAATCCTTTAGTAACTGCCTTGCGTAGCTCTGCATGTTGCAGTAGATCGCAGCTCACCGTACGCACATGGATGTCCGGAGCAGTAAGTCCAGTTGTATCCTGCATGGTAAGTGGGTCCAAGAATCGTTTCAATCGCTTAGCGACCTTGCACAAACATGGTTTAGATCCCTCCAATAAATCTGCAAAAGCAAAATTCTTAAAGACATATGTTGGTTTATAAAACATAGTAGTTAAGCTATCATGGTAGCGCCATGCGAACAAAATTTCTTGAACTGAAGGTATCAAGTGAGAGAAGCCAAAGTGACTCATCAATTCTTGAAACACTTGTTTCATATTGATCCATTCCATTGCCCTATTGGGATATGTAACTATTACAATTCCTGAATGTTTGGTCTTGTTAACTCTCTGTAAAATCTGCCGTCCTACTTGGTCGAAGGCCAAGAGTCGAGAAGTCTCTGTTCAAAAAAAGATGGAAAATAATAAAACTTCCATCTAGTCATAAGATAGATACAACATAGACATACTACTCTTCATTTTCATTTGCAAAACTGAGGGTTTTGCGTTTGAGAGGAGATTCTGAAATTAATTGAATCCTGCTAATTGTCGGAGCACTAGTATTTCCTGTGGAGTGTTGACCACAGAATTGCGGGTTATCAGAGGTGTGGTCCGCAGTCTCCGACCCAAAAGAGTCGCAAATGCTCATCACTGAGAAGGCCGGAACTGTGTCCGGCGTACGGGGTAGCCGTTGTGGATCCTTGCTCCATGGAGACTGTCGTTTAGATTGGTTAGAATTTTGCCCGGTAACATTGGAGCTCTTATTGAAGCGCTGCCAATTGGACCCATTGTTCCAGTTTTGACCTGGAGAGTTATGATAGTTGTTACCGCGACCCCTACCATAACCTCGAGAGATGCCACCATTACCTCGCCCTCTCGCAGCACTAGTGCTACAAGGAGGAGTATTCATGAGTTTTTGCCGTTTTGTTGCTGGAGCATGCGAAGTTTTATCAGGGTTAGCTACTGACCAACTTGCTGGTTTCAAAAGGCGTTCCACCTGTTTGTAGCCTGGAAGATGTGCATTTTCTTTGAAAAGTGGACCCTCTGGATTCACTACGAGTTGCATAGCTCCTTCGCAAATCCACTTACGAGCATGCATGAAGGATATGTGGCATTTGACTGCCACAGAACCGGCTTGATGTAGCCAAACAAGGAACGCGCTAAACTTGGACCGAAGAGAGGGATGAGGAATATCTTCAAAAAAACGATCTAAGTGGTTAGCCATGAACCAAATTGCATGGTCCCACCAGATCATGGAACCAGCACATCCTTGGCTAGCATTAGGGGCGCAGCTACATTTCATATATGGGCGTTTTCCGTTCCATAATTCTTGCATGTGCTTGTCCCGTCTGTGCTTGTCAGTGGGAGGGTCGATCTTGCACTGAAGTTTGATACTGTTTGTGGTACACTTCGTGTGATCGAAGGAACTGAGACTAAATGCATTGCTGATTGTACTAGCAGCAGTACTCATGGCCCTGTTGTTGAGGGCTGATTCTTTGCATTCTTTCATATCACCAGCTAGTAATCCACCCCAAATTCTCCAAACGAAAGGCGGGATGGGTGCTAAGAGATTGATGTTGCCAATTTGCCACACACGGTGGTCACAATTGATCAACATATCTTCCACCGTTCGAGGTGGTGTAAAAGGAATGGCTAGTCTCTTGCCAGAAGCAATTAGCTCTGCCTCTTCCTTGTGTTTCTGTGTGCATATAATCAATTCCTGTAAATCCTCAATGGCAGATCGTTCACTAGGAGCCATTTCCATACCTTCTAGGAAAGGATGCGAAATGACAGATATCTCACCGTTACTCTTTTGGCTGTTGGACAAGTCAAGGTCCTCTTTGTTATTGGCTGTTCTGATGGCTACCTCCACTGAAATTGCTTCTCTCTGGGATGAGGCGTACTCCACGGCATCTTGGGAAATAATATCATCTAATAGTGAATGAAGTTCTTTAAGCCGAATAAGACCCTGTTCAGGTGTCTTACCGTTGGCAACTTCAAAGATTCTAGTCCATTGAGATAAATCCAACGTACTGAGTATCAATGGAATCTCACCATCTTCTCCGTTAGCTTTGATGGTGTCTAAATCCGTCTTCTGGATGAAGGCATGAATCTCTGCAGGTTTGAGGCTCGCCAGGGTGGCCTGGATAATAGGGATCGGAGGTGGCAGCGGCATATCATACCCCAGCGCCTGTAGATCCGAGTGCCATGTTGGTTCCTTGATGAGTGACTGAAAAAAATGAGCAGTATTAGAATGAGTTAGAAGTACGATAAGGAGTAGAATCTAAAAGAGATTCACCATCTCTTAAAGGATTGAGGCAAAAAAATCGTTTTTTGAAACTTCCTTGATAAAGTCAAGGTAGATTCTAACTCCCCTTCAAAATTCTTACTCATAAATCAAGGATAGTAGTCAATTTTGTTTTGAGCAATACTATCAGTATATAGAGACAGTTTTAGAGAGAAATGAGGTAATAAGCAACTTATACCTTGAGATCCAAACATGAGTAGTATTTATGTCCATTGTACAAGACAAAGAGAACAAATAAACTACTAGTGATTATATCCTGATACGTCAAACATTAAGGAAATAACGAGTACGTCTAATCAGTCATAACTAGAATTGCAACCAAAAAAACTTTTAAAAGAGTAATCTGTATATGCCCACGACTTCATACATATAAGTGACACAATGACTAAGTTAATACAGAGCCGCTTGTCCAGTACTCCAAGGTCGAAATCCAGACAGCCTTGAACTCAGAAGTGCCCCAAGTGAACAAAAAACAACTGCCAATAAGTATGGAAGTGAAAACATGAACTTAATCCAAAAGGAATGAAGTCCAAGACTGTTGCTTTGACGCTCTGTAACTTCTCCCGCCTATAGTGTAGTATAAGAGATTTTTGAAACAAAGTTCCCGAGAGGTGGTAATTCCTCACCTGTACCCATGCCACCCAGCACACAATTAGTTTGCCAAATGACGCGTACGAGGTGTCTACAGATTTACCACTACTTGTTATCGATATTCGCAAGAGAAATATATTTCAACAAACATGTAACCACAGCTAAGTAACGCAAATTCACAACCAATACCATATTAGTATTGCTTGAAAAAAAAATCAACACCTGTTGGCCGCTGTTCTGAGATCCAAGAACCATCTTGCACAAACCCTAAATGAAACTCAGATCTTGCTTACTGCTCCCGAATAAGCCTAGCTTGCTCCCAGCACCTTGTTATGCAAAAACTAAAGCTCAATGAGCTTAACTAGTTCAAGTGCATGAATTTCAAATTCAAGCAATTACTACAAGGGCGGGATATGGAGGCGTGGCAGACATCAACGCGTATATGCCATTGATGCCCAACCATGATAAATGGTTTCCAGTTTGTAGTAAAGGCACGAGCCCCCACCAACCGTCAATATTTTAGTGTCATCAAATGGTGAGAAGCTACTTGGTGGTAACTCTGACAATTTGTGATGAGTAAAGCTGAGATGAACAGGGTCTCAACTTCTGTTGAAACTAGTGTTTGAAGATCAAAAAGATGGAGTCTATGTAGGGTAGTGTAGAATGGAAAACTTGTTCCGTTCATGGAGAAATGGAAAACTTGTTCCATTCATGGAGAATTAAAAGCTAAGTAATATATACCTCAACGGTCTATAATTTCTTAGAAATTCCTCATAAAATAAGGGGATAAAAAGACACTATTATCACCATATATTATATTGAACCAGCGGTAGACTTGTGTGAATTTATAGGAGTGAAACCTAGAATTCAAGTCTAAAAAAAGAAAAAAAAACAAAAAACAAAAAAACTTTGTTTTTAATTAAAAAAGAAAAAAAAAGATAAACATGCATATTTTTATATAATTTTTTAATTGAACATTGAGAAAATCCAAGAGCATATGAATTGGAAATTCGGCCCTAGAATCCGGCCTAAGGGGTTTACATTACCTAGGGCTGAAGATTTTAAGTCACTAGGAATAGTTGAAGAAAATTCATATATTGAATACGAAGCATGCTTCTTAAATTACAGAAACTTCATAATTGAAGTACATTATAAGATAAAGAAAATCTCCAATCACTCTCTATTTAGAAATGTGGTGATAGATCCTCAACTTCAAATTTCCATAAAATGTTCATATTTAGAATCTTTCCAATACTTTTAACTGGAATAGAGACAAGGCTTCAAAATCTTCATTCGTTGGTTTTGTTCAAAAGCAAATATGAAATCATTTTAAATGTCAAAGTTTGAAGGAAACAAAAGCTCAAAGTATTCAAATAATTACACTTGAAGGTTTACCATGTTTTTAATAATCTATCCCATGTAAAATAAAATAAAAAAAACTAAATAATATGTCTTGAATTTACCACTTTGCTATGGATATAACATTAATATAGTTTCTCAATCCAAAAATGGATGAAAATCAACCATTTGTTAATATGAAAAAAGATTGCTTGACATTCCAAAGCACACTTTTAGTCCTCTAAACAATCTTGCAAGGTAATAGTAAGATAAGCATACCTATTATAGAACTAGGCATGGAATACAAAATTGATGGCCCATAAAAAAAAGTAGTTTTTTGCATCTACAATAAGCATGGGGAAAAAAATTCTCACCCTCCCTTAAATGGCTTGTACACAAATCCATGTCTCGTAGGTTAGCTATTTCTTAATCTCCATGCCTTGTCGATGAGGAATTGGAGTGGATAAAATTTAATGCGCTTTGTATATAAAAAGCATATGAATTCTACAATATTGCAAGTTCCCATCCTCTAGACTAAAGCAGGAGGTCTATAAATTGCCCATTTAAGACCTAAAACTAAATTTTTGAGGGGTGAGCTTCTTAAAATATTTTCAATAAATTTTCCTTGGAAGACAAGGGAATTGACATCTAATTAAAGTCATTTCATGTTTTTTTGAGCTTTGTAGAATTAGTTATATAATTTTGAAGCTAAAATGGTATAGGGCTCTAAAATTGCCCACCTCCTCAAATGTACACTATTTATACATTGCTGAAATCTATGAGAAAGCAACATGTAAGAATTGTGTACATTTGAAGAGGTGGGCAATTTTTAGAGCTTGCACCCTTTTAAAACCTCCCACCTAAATTATAGTTTGAGGTATTTGATGCTTGATGTTTAGACGGCTTGTTTACTTCCCTCTTTCTTAACCTTTAAATAATACTGCGGCCATTTTCTAATCAATGAATGGCAAAGAATCTTTGTGTATAGGATAGAAATGCAACTCTTCATCTTTAAATTTTGTATAAAAAAAGGGAATTCTTATACTGTAGTTTGACTTCCAAAAAGTGCCAAAAAGAATGATTTCCATAGTCACGAGCCCATCTTTTAAGGATTAAGTTAGAATGTTTCAAATTGTACTCATAACATTGGCTCCAAATTCCACAATTATGTTTCAAATGAGGTTTTTAATTAGAGCAATGGAACATCTCACAAAACAATTCATTCTTTGTTGCAACCTTAACAATCCTTATTCAATTTTAACAGCTTCCAAAGTCCTTTTGTAGCTTAATGGATTCACCACACTTTACTTTTAATATCACTTGGATCTCAACTAACTAACACTACACGTGCCACACACACACAACATTAGTTTCTATTTCCAATTCATGTTGCTAAGTCTCAATCTCTAGAATTGCTAATACACACTCTATATATGATATTCGGCATGTCATTGGTGACATGGGACAGAACTTCTATCTTATTGAATTAAGACTCATGGTGGCACTACTCACCACAATCCTAACCTTCCTTGAGTGTTACCACACTCCCTATGTATTTGCTACTTTCACACCATGATTAATTGGGACTTACTAGTTGGAACACGTCAAAAATATCTTAGCAAAAAGAAGCACTTTATCCAACTAGTGCCACAAAACACACACAAGTGTCCCATAGTGCCTTGAAAATTGGTAGTGAGATTGCTTCACCAACCTTGAGTCATTAGGATTCACCAAAGCTCTAAGAAAGAAGAAAGAAGGAGACCAACCCCTTCTATATTACTCTCTATAATATTTAATTGATTCTCCTTTGTAGTGCAAAGGAACTTCTAAAACCCAATTTGGATTTGGAAAACCATCTATTTCCAACTAAAATCACCAAATTATGACCCTATTTGGACTCCCAAACCTCCAAACGGCTTAATTTTATAGCCAAAGTTTTAAATTCTATATCCAAATACAGTGGGGTACCAATCAAAATGTCGTTTTCGAATTCGCAGTGAGAAAAATTTCAGTATTGCTAACTTTGAAAGCCTCTCGAGAGCTCAAAAATTGGTATTTTACCACTAAATATTTACCACAGCATCACCTTTAAGTTAATTATATGTATGCCAAATTTCATGGCCAAAAGATTCATCGAAAAAAAGTTATTCAAAATCTACCAACATTGGTAGCTGTGGAAATTTTTTCATTGCCGCCAACTTTGACAGCCTCCCAAAGATTGAATTTTATTTTTTGCCATGAAATTATTGGAACAAAGACCTATTTATGTTAATAACATATGATAAAAATTTCAAGGCCAAAAGATTAATACAAAAAAAGATATTAACAATCTACCAATATGTGTTGTTTTGAGAAACAATTGTGAAAACCGTTTCACCACTTCAACTTTGACACCCTCCCAAGGGCTGAAAAATTGCTTATTTACTATGAAATTTTTTCCACAAAGTTATTTCTATGTTAATAAAATTTGTGACAAGTTTCAAAGCCAAAAAAGTTATACAAAAAAAAATATTCAAAATCTACCAACATGTGTAGCTGTGAAAAACCATTTCACTACTTCTAACTTTGACACCCTCCTAAGGGCTGCAATTTTACTTATTTACCATGAATTGTTTTGCACAAGATCCCCTCTATGCTAATAATATGTGTGACAAATTTGAAGGTCAAAAAATTTACACAAAAAAAAGAAATTCACAATCTACCAACATGTGAGTTGTGGGAAACAATGAGGGAAACCATTTCATCACTACCAACTTTGACACCCTCCCAACAGTTGAGAAATTGTCTATTTACCATGAAACTTTTGTCACAACATGCTCTTTATGTTAACAACATTCATGCCAAATTTCAAGGTTAAAAAATTTATACAAAAAAAATATTTACAATCTACCAATGTGTGTAGTTGTGAGATACATTTTATTAAAGACATTGAAATTGTTGAAGTATGTTAGACACTCATGTTTCTAGATTGAAATTCTTCAGATGATGCAATCTCTAATCATAAATGCTTCTCAATAAAATCAAAGATAGCCAAATCTAGTTGTGTGCACTTGTCACATCTCAAAGAATACACTTGTTTAAAAATTAGAGACCATACATGCATGAAGAAGCTTTTTCCTCTCAATAAGAATGCTTGCATTTACAATAGAGCATTATAGGAGGTGGGATGTGGGATGATGAGAGAAGCAAGTGATGGGTGATTATTTTCTAAGCAGAGGATTGAAACATTGTGAACATGAGTAATTGAGTGTATGAAAGATGAGTTAACTGAGCAAGTTTAGGCTATGTGATAACTGAGTGGATGAGGCATGGGATGAGTGATTGAGGATATATGGAGGTATGTGAGATTTTCTTTAAGAGTGAATGAGGTTATAACTTACATGTGGTGACTAGTGAGGTCTGGTGAATGAGTGAAGGTTGTGAGGTTGGATGATGGTGAGTGATTGAGGGTATGTGAGATTTGTTTCTGATAATTGAGTGAGGTTATATGTGTGCTCAATGAATGAGGCTGGATCATGATAATTAAGTGAAGGTTAGATCATGGTCACCGAGTGATGGCTATTTCAGATGAAACTCGTGCTCACATAGTAGGTTTGAGTGAGGCAAGGAACACAGGAGTTGATATTGCAGCTATTGTTGGAGTTCATATTAGAACAGTTTAGAGGGTAGTGAAGAAATTTCAAGAAGATGGAACCTGTTGTCACGGACACTCTAAGACCTTCTAGGCTTTTCCATGGTCTTCTAGTACCTTCTAAAGTCTTCCAGAAGCTTCCAGAAGCTTCTATAGTCTTCTAGAGTCTTCCAGAAGCTTCCAGAAGCTTTTATAGACTTCTAGAGTCTTCCAGAAGCTTCCAGAAGCTTCTATAGTCTTCTAGAGTCTTCCAGAAGCTTCCAGAAGCTTTTATAGACTTCTAGAGTCTTCCAGAAGCTTCCAGAAGCTTCTATAGTCTTCTAGAGTCTTCTAGAAGCTTCCATTGTGTTTCGGAAGCTTCCATAATGTTCCAGGAGCTTCCATAGTATTCTAGAAGATGGTATATTGCCCTGGAAGTTTTCAATAGAGTTCTAAAAGTTTCAATAGAGTTCTAGAAGCTTCCATAGAGTTCCAAAAGAACATCTTAGGTAGTAGTATATAAGGAGTTGAGACTGAGGTAGTCCTCAGTCTCAACAACACATCTCTTAAGTGTTATTTTTGTGATTCAAGTTCCAGCCTTGTACTTTTTTTTAATTCTATTAGCAATTTTGATCCTAGAAACTTCTCTTGTCTTGTTCTCTTGTTGTCCGTAACAGTTTGTCGAGATCGCTTTCAAAACTTTGTTTGCAAAGTTTTTTCTAGATTTTCTTGTCTTAGCAAATGGACAAGTGTTAGTTTTGTTCAAGGCTTATTTTAGTTCTTGTTTTTTTGATACAACCAAGGATAAAACTAATACTAGAGCTTGATTTTTTCTTGATAGAGTATGGATTACCCCTCTTCTTGAAAACTCTGAAGTGTTTAGGGGTTGCGGATTACCCTCCTCTGAACTAGTATTATTTTTTTTCGACAAAGTTTTTTTCTCGATTATGAGCGGTTCACTGCCCTTCTTGAAAACAACCTTGACATTTAGAAATTGTGGATTACCTATCTCTAAATTGGTTTGTTAAATTAGCTAGTTATCTTTGCCGAGTGATCTAATATATCAAGAAGTACAGACACAAATACAACTGAGACTAAATTAGACCTTATATTAAAGGTCATTGAATCTTTGTCTATGAGAACAAATATTTTAGAAGATTTTGTGGCAAAAATTGATACTAATTAACGAGCAGCTGAAGCACCAACTACCTCAACACTAAGAGCAATGATGCCTACTCAAGGCTTCGATCCAATTCCATCAGTTGCAAAAGAATCAAGAATCAGTCTTCTCGAAAAATTCGATGGTTCTCGCTTTAAATTCCGAAGGTTCGTAAATCAAATTCAGTTGATTATTGCCCTCCAGTCTCAACGGTATCCTACAAACGAGTTACGAATCGGCTTGGTTGGAACTTTGCTTATTGGACAAGCCTTGTCTTGGTTTACACCACTATTTGAAACAAGGTCTCCTATTCTAAGCAACTTCAAAACGTTTCTAGCAACTTTTGTCGAAGCATTTGGAGAACATGATAAAAATCGTTGAGCAACAACTAAGATTTGTACTTTGCAACAAGGATCACGCTCAGCTTCACTATATGCATTTGAATTTCGGCAGTTGGCTTGTGACATCAACTAAGACGAAGAAGCACTCATAAACTAATTTTAATGGGACTTACGCGACGATGTGAAGGATCTACTATTATCGTTTTATGATCCTCAAACATTGAACGAAGCAATAAGTCAAGCTGTGAAGTGTGACAATCGACTATTCCAACGACGTCAAGATCGACGTTCTTGAACCGCACCAACTTTACAAACATTTCCTTCGGTCAAGGCAACACATATTACAAACATATTTTCTCAAGGATTAAAAGATATGTAGATTGATGCAGTGAAATTTGGCCACTTACTGCACAAGAAAAGAAACAACGACTTGATGAAGGCTTATGCCTATATTGTGGAGACTTTGGCCATAAGACAATCAACTGCCATAAGAAGCATAAATCAAGGTCCTTCAAAACCAGGAGTGTACAAGTATCGGAAAACAAGGATGCTCAACCACAATAGGGACTGTGCGGCTTGAGACTTTTATTGAACAAACAAACTCAGGTCCTCATCTTTTTATTCAACCTTCCCACTGCTTTCTTATATCCTTATGCTTGGGACACAAGAAGAAGTTGTGAATTCAAGCTCTTCTAGACTCTGGAGCTTCAGCTTGTTTTGTAGACAAGAAATTTGCAAAACGCTACAAGATTCCTCTAATCAAGAAATCAACTTCAGTACATGTGAAAGCTATCAATGGTCAAGCTTTATCTTCAGGAGATGTCACATATGAAACCAACCTAGTGGAAGTTTCAGTTGCAGGACATACAAGTATAATCACATTCAATGTGATTAGCACTCCGTCCAATCCTGTAATATTAGGACTATCATGGTTGGAAAAATATAATCCGGTTATAGATTAGAACACGCGAAACCTATCATTTTTGTCCGCAGCCTCTACATCGAAATCTTCTCTAGTACATTCCACCAATAAGCCCGTACTTATTGAAACTAAAGCTTTCCTGAAAGCAGTAAAAGAAGGCAACTCTTATGTTATTTATGCAACTCCGATGTGCGAAAAGAGCAATGCCTCTTCAAGCATTCCAGTTCAGTACAAAGAATTTGGCGACGTATTTGAAAAGAAGAATGCCGATATTTTGCTAAAGCACCGACAATATGATTGTGCCATCAATTTGGAAGACGGAACCCAACCACCATTTGGCTCAATCTACAATCTATCGCAGAATGAACTTTTGGCATTGAAGGAGTATAACAATGAAAATTTGGCAAAAAATTTCATTCGACATTCAAAATCTTCAGCAGGAGCACCAATATACTTTTTGAAGAAAAAAGACGTTTTTTTACGAATGTGTGTAGACTATCATGGTTTGAACAAAATAACAGTGAAGAATCGATATCCGTTGCTGTTGATATTTGGACTTTTTGATCAACTTGGCCAAGCCAAAATCTATGCCAAGATTGATCTTTGTAGAGCTTACAATTTGGTACGTATCAAAGCCGGGGACGAACGGAAGATAGCATTTTGAACAAGATACGGACATTTTGAATATAATGTTATGCCATTTGGTCTTACGAATGCACCGGCTATTTTTCAGCACTTAATGAATGATGTTTTTCGCAAATTTTTAGACCGGTTTGTTGTATGTTATCTTGACGACATTCTGATCTATTCGAAGAATACTAAAGAACATGAAAAACATGTTACGCTTGTGTTACGAAAGCTACAAGATGCGGGATTATATGCCAAGTTGGAGAAATGCGTATTCCATCAATCACAAGTGGAGTTTCTCGAGTACATCATCTCCAACAAAGGATTATTGATGAATCCAAAGAAGATTCAAGCTATCACAGACTTGGAAACTCCTAAAACCGTACACGATGTACAATGTTTTCTTGGATTTGCTAATTTTTATCGGATCTTCATAAAGAACTATTTACAAGTAGCAGCTCCACTAACTCGGTTAACATGAAAGGACAAGCTTGACTAGGGATTTGAAGCAGAGAAGACCTTTCAACAGTTAAAGTCGGCTTTTACAATAGTCCCAATCTTGATCCATCTAGACTTTACCAAGTTGTTTTACATGGAAACGAACGCGTCAGACTTTGCATTGGGAGCAATACTCTCACAAATGGGAGAAGAAGAAAAACTTCACCCGATTGCATTTTATTCAAGAAAATTTTCAGCTATTGAGATCAACTATGAGATTCATGGCAAGGAACTTTTTGCTATTGTTGACTCATTTCTAGAATGGCGCCACTTACTTGAAGGAGTGTCTCATCGGGTGACTATATATACAGATCACAAAAATCTTGAGTATTTTATAACTGCTCGCGTCTTAAATCAATGTCAAGCTCGCTGAAATATGTCATTATCTTGTTTTGACTTTATCATTACGTATCGTCCCAGAAAGCAACAAGGATTGTTAAACGCCTTATCTCGGAGATCATATTTGGTATCAAAAGAAGGGAAAGCAACATATGACCAACAACAAACAATTCTTCTTAAACTTGGACAATTCCATCTTCATGCAACAACTATGACACTGCCAATTGATTCTTCATTTCTTGATCAAGTTCGTACAACATCGATAACGGATCCTTTAGTTCTTGATATCAAGCATCGATCTTATCATGACGACAACAATTTCAAGTTATCAAACGACCTCTTGTATTTTAAAAAACATCTATACATTCCAGAAGGCCCTCTACGTCTTCAAGTTCTTTAAACTCAACATGATTTTCCTACTGCCAAACACTTTGGATTCAACAAGATGTTGGAACTTGTGTCTCAAGACTTTTGGTGGCTTCAAATGTGGAAGACTGTTAAAGAGTTTGTACTTTCATGTGACACTTGCTCAAGATCTAAAAATCCAAGACATCGACTGCATGGACTTCTCCAACCGTTACCAATTTCAAAGAGGCCATGGTCTTCAATTTCTATGGACTTTATTACGGATTTGCCTCCATTAGCATTTTTCGATTCTATTTGCGTGATCATAGATCGTCTTATCAAAATAACTCACTTTTCTCCATGTTCAAAAACAATCACCAGTGAAGAAACAACAAGGCTATTTTTTGACACTATCTATCGATATCATGACTTACCTGATGATATCATATCTTATCGAGGACTGCAATTTGTCTCCAAATTTTGGAAGTCTCTCTTTGAAACCTTGAAGGTAAAAATTAATCTTTCTTCTGCTTTTCATCCACAAATTGATGGACAAACAAAACGTGTAAATCAAGTGCTAGAGCAATACCTATGTTGCACCATCAACTACCAACAAGATGATTGGATTTCACACTTAACCTTGGCAGAATTTGCGTACAACAATATCTTCCATACTTCTACTCGTGAAACGCCATTCTAAGCCAACTATGGATATCATCTCAAATTTGATTTACTCAATGTTTCTCAGATGGACAATCCAGTAGTCCAACATTTAACTTTAAGGTTATCAGAAATTCAAGAAACCATAAAACTTCATCTTCAAGAAGCTCAAGAACGTTACAAAATAACAGCAAACACGCTGCGTAAGGAATCACCTCCATTTCAAGTTGGGGACAAGGTTTGGCTTCTTCGACGCAACATCAAGACTACTCGACCATATAACAAATTGGATTATTGACTACTAGGACCATTTTCTATAGTCAAATAAATCAATGTTGTTGCCTACCGTTTAGAGCTTCCAACAACAATAAAAGTACATCCAGTTTTTCATGTTTATCTTCTTGAACCATACAGAGAGTCCAATTTACTTGGCCGAAATCAACCACCACCGCCTTTCATTGAAATCGATAATAATATAGAATACGAGGTGGAAAAAGTATTTGATTCGCAACAGCAGCGTGGCAAATTGGAGTATCTTATACATTGGCGTGGCTATAATATTAATGAGAGAACATGCAAAGCAACAACAAATTTAGTCAACGCGCCGCAAAAGATACAGGAGTTTCACCAAACTTATCTTGATAAACCACGGTCTATCTAATTAATAACTTTTTAAAGAAGTTTTCTCTTTTAAGGCTTGATATAAAGAGGGAAGAGTCACTACAAAAACATTCACTTCAAAACTTCAATAGTTCTCAGGTAACTACCATAGTATCTCCAACATGTCTAATTGGAGGGTTTTTAGAGACTCTTTAGAGCCTGAACTAGAACCCGAGCATGAGTTAGAACCTGAGCTTGAGCTTTCTATGTCACAATTACTAGACCGACATTTACAACTTTCAGCTCCTTCAGCACCACAATCTGAAAATGAAGGTGGATCTTCGGCACAACGAAAGCAACTTCGTATAGATCAACCTTGGCAAGGCAATCTTCAACCTGATGCTCGAGTTTTGATAATATTGTTGCAAGTTGGAAGTCTTGAACCCAACGGTCCAGAAATAACATTCCAAGGATGTTTTGAAGGTTTGAACATTGAGCACTATCGTCCTAGAGTTCGCCCTGTGGAAGGAGGTCGTGGTCACAATCATTAGCTCCAAGAACCAACACATCTTCTACTACCAGAGTAAAGAGCAATTTATGTTGCAAATACTCTTCTTCGTATGCTTAATTTCTTACAAATGTGAAGCATGCATGACACGAGTTCCTCTTGGAACTCGTCGCTAAAAAGGGAGGTGATATCACGGACACTCTAGGACCTTCTAGGCTTTTCCATGGTCTTCTAGTACCTTCTAGAAACTTCCAAAAGCTTCCAAAAACTTCCAGAGGCTTCTATAGTCTTTTAGAGTCTTCCAGAAGCTTTCATTGTGTTCTAGAAGCTTCCATAGTATTCTGGAAGCTTCTATAGTATTCTGGAAGCTTCTATAGTATTCTGGAAGCTTCTATAGTATTCTGGAAGCTTCTATAGTATTCCGGAAGCTTCTATAGTATTCCGGAAGCTTCCATAATGTTCTAGGAGCTTCCATAGTATTCTAGAAGATAGTATATTGCCTTGGAAGTTTCCAATAGAGTTCTAGAAGCTTCCATAGAGTTCCAGAAGAACCTCTTAGGTAATAATATATAAGGAATCGAGATTGAGGTAGTCTTTAGTCTAGACAATACATCTCTTGAGTATTATTCTTGTGATTCGAGTTCCAGCCTTGTACTTTTCTTGACTCTATTAGCAATCTTGTTCCTAGAAACTTATCTTATCTTGTTCCTAGAAACTTATCTTATCTTGTTCTTTTGCCGTCCATAACACTTGTAAGTGCAAACCTTGTAGTGGAAGTCATGCTAAAAAGCTTAGTGATAGAGATGTCCGTGCTATTACACGTGTCTCAAAAACTCATCGTCGCTCGACATTCTCTGAGATCACTAATATATGTTCTATTCAAGTGTCTAGATCGACTATTCGAAAGGCCTTATATGAGAGTGGCATTTTCAGTCGAATTGCAATTAAAAAACCTTTTTTGACACCTCGTCACATGTCTCAACAATTGGCATTTGCTCAAAAGTATTGTGGATGGAGTGTAAAAGAATGGGAGAGAGTTGTTTGGACAGATGAGTCTACCTTTGAAGTTGGAAAAAGTTCTAGACAAGTTCATGTTTGGAGAAATGCATATGAGCGCTATTCATCAAGTTTTATAATTCCAACTTTTAAGAGTAGAAGAACTTTTTTGATGCTTTGGAGTGCATTTGCTGGAGGGCAAAAGTCACAACTTGTTTTTATGCCCAAAGATAGACGTTTTACTAAGGATTTTGTTGAAGTGGTCTACAATGGCGAGTTGCTTCATTTTATGAGTAGAGTGCCACAGGGATTGCTCATGGAAGATGGCGCACCTTTACATCGTAGCAAACTATATGAAGAATGGAGACAAACACACCTCTTGGAGAAGCTCGATTGGCCTGCAAATTCTCTTGATCTCAATCCAATTGAAAACCTTTGGAAGATTTTGAAAGATGCTATGCAACATGGCCCAATATGTTCAAAAAATTTAGATGACTTAAAGGTAGTTATTGAAAGAGAGTGAAGGTTAATCAATGGTACAAAGCTCCTTCAACTATGTCATTCTATGCCCTTTAGGTTACAAGCAGTGATTGAGGCAAATGGAGGACATACACGACATACACGTTGGTAGATTGTAAATATTTTTTTGTATAAATTTTTTGACCTTGAAATTTGGCATGAATGTTGTTAACATAAAGAGCATGTTGTGACAAAAGTTTCATGGTAAATAGACAATTTCTCAACTGTTGGGAGGGTGTCAAAGTTGGTAGTGATGAAATGGTTTCCCTCATTGTTTTCTACAACTACACATGCTGGTAGATTGTGAATTTCTTTTTTTGTGTAAATTTTTTGACCTTAAAATTTGTCACACATATTATTAGCATAGAGGGGATCTTGTGCAAAACAATTCATGGTAAATAAGTAAAATTGCAGCCCTTAGGAGGGTGTCAAAGTTAGAAGTAGTGAAATGGTTTTTCACAGCTACACATGTTGGTAGATTTTGAATATTTTTTTTTGTATAACTTTTTTGGCTTTAAAACTTGTCACAAATTTTATTAACATAGAAATAACTTTGTGGAAAAAATTTCATAGTAAATAAGCAATTTTTCAGCCCTTGGGAGGGTGTCAAAGTTGAAGTGGTGAAACGGTTTTCACAATTGTTTCTCAAAACAACACATATTGGTAGATTGTTAATATCTTTTTTTGTATTAATCTTTTGGCCTTGAAATTTTTATCATATATTATAAACATAAATAGGTCTTTGTTCCAAGAATTTCATGGCAAAAAATAAAATTCAATCTTTGGGAGGCTGTCAAAGTTGGCGGCAATGAAAAAATTTCCACAGCTACCAATGTTGGTAGATTTTGAATAACTTTTTTTTGGTAAATTTTTTGGCCTTGAGATTTGGCATACATATAATTAACTTAAAGATGATGCTGTGGTAAATATTTAGTGGTAAAATACCAATTTTTGAGCTCTCGGGAGGCTTTCAAAGTTGGCAATACTGAAATTTTTCTCACTACGAATTCGAAAACGACATTTTGATTGGTACCCCACTGTACATTTTGGATATATACACAACAAATAGATGACTATGGATTTCTCACTTGTTTCATTTAAATAAATTATCAAAAGTTATAGCCTTCTAAAGATTCAGGTTCACTAGAAACAACGTCATGCCTTCACCACGGCTCTTCTTTTGGCCATAACTTTGGACTCATATATGAAAACCTTGTAATGGTTGTCATTCAAACTTCCTTGTACTTTTAGCTTTTCAATAATATGCTACATGTCATACTTCCTTGAAGGATTCATTGGGAACCCTTTACTCCTAGCCTTTAAGTGTCTTAGAGCCACCGAGCCACGACTAACTTTGAACAACCATAACTTCTATCCAACTAGTCCTAATCACTTAATCTTTGGATGGTTAAAAGTGTCTACTCAAGAGCTTTCCAAGAATGTATAATATTTTACCATTTCCTTCTAATTCAGGGCATTACTATGCCTTATTTACTCAAAAGTCTTTTATATCTTCCTTCATAGACTATTGCAAGGCTTGGAAAGTCATTTCCAAAGTCCCTCTTGCTCACTAAGGCATTAAGACACACCAAAAAGATAAGGGTGTGACATTCATGCCTTGTAATAAGTTGATAAGATTTGATCTTTTAGCCAACAATTCAAGAATTTGCTGAACCAATTTCACCCTAAATTGAAATGCCGGGCCTATGATCACAAAGTTGGAAGAAGACATTAGATGAAATTAAGCTAGTCTAAAGGGCTACAAGTTCCCCTGAGTTCATAGACTGTAGGGTCTCAACTTTAATAGTAGTTTGATATAGTGAATGACTATCATGTTAGATAATAATAATAAATTATTTAAAATATTTTATTATTATTATTTATTCCAACTAGGATTGGTTGATTTATGGTATAGGAAATGTGTATGAAATGGCCCTCCAATGCCTCCAAAAAACATGTGATGGTTAAATTCCATCACTTTGTATACTCCCATTTTGTAACTACATGTTAACAAAAAAAACTATTTTTATTTTTCAAAGATGAAATTACATGTCTTCTTTATTTTATACAAAAAAAATTTGGTGGAAAATTCATTTTTTGAAAGTTTTTGAAGGAAAAATGATGAAAAAAATCATATTAAAGAAAAAATTACCTCAAAAAATTTGAATATTTCACCTTTTGTGTATATCGTAATGAGGAATTTCATAGTGTAAATTGAATTTCCACATCATTCTATAATTAAAAATATATACTAAGTTCAAATTGCAATAAAATAATCAATTTTAGGATTTTTATGAAAATTCAAATTGAAGTAGAAACTAGAATAGATGAACTTTGTTTCATTAGTTGGGCTTAAACTCAAAAAACATCATATTTATGGAGAAATTTCATATTTTAAGCAAGAAGCAACAACTTTTCAAAATATACTAAAATAGCAAATTTTGTGATCCATCTTTCTTACTAACTTCTCATTTGTGAAGCCAAATACTAACTAGGCCACAAGCTCAATTGCATGATCTGCATGGCCCAATATTAAAGGTCAAATAAAAAAATGTGTATGAAAAATACTCTCAATCTCTATTTAGGTTATTGCATTGCCATTCAAAGGCCACAATAGAAAATATAGGGCCTTATAGGTAGTCAAAAGGGGATTTTAGATTCTCTTAGAAGGTTAAAATATCTTCATAGGAGGATTTTGGAATATCCTAGAACAATTCTTTTTTATGTAAGTTTCTAGAATTTAGTTCCAATAGGTACATTCTTCATTTCTATGGTGATCTATGTGTTGATAGGGTTGACCTTGAAATCTTGCCAACGCCACTTTGTTGCATTCAAAAGACACTTGGGCAATGTTTGGCATAGGCAAAAATAACATTTTTCATCCAACTCTTGTTCTAGAAATTTGTTGAATGGGAGATGTTTTGGATGGTGTTGGAAATTGCCTCATTGAGGTATTTTTTACTTTTCTACACAAGAAGTTGCAGTAAAAATCAGATTAGAAAATATGCTATTTTAGTGTATTTTAAAAACTTCTTAATCTTTATTTAAGATGTGAAATTTATCTATAAAAATTATATTTTTTTGAATTTGAACTCAACTAAGGAAATGAAGTTCATCTACTCTAGTTCCTATTCCAAATTTAAAATTTAAAACATTCCTAAAATTAAAATATTTATTGCAATTTGAACTTTGGGTGTACTTCTAAGGTCTATTGATTTCTATTTATAGAAAGACATGGAAATTTTATTCACACTAAAATGTTCTTCACTATACTATACACCTTTGGTGAAATTTTCAGAATTTTTGAGAGAATTCACTACTTGGTGTGAGTTTCTTCACTTTCACTTCTATAATTCTCTAAATTTTCATTTTTTCAAAAAAAGTCCAAAAAAAATTTAATGTAAAGAAGACATGTGATTTCACCTCTAAATTAACCCCTAAAGGACCATCATGTTTAGAGGCCCAAAATTGTTTCAAAATCTCATCCCCAAAGCAAGGTCAAAATCTTCATTAATAACTATTTTTTAACAAATCCAACTGCAAGATCTTGTAGTCAACTTGCTTAAGTAAATTATCCTAATTTTAGAGCAAATATCTTCACCAATTGCAAGTTCAATACACCTAAACTTCAAAATGTAGGCTTTTCTAGCCTTTCCAAAAGGTGAAGTTTTATCTTTCAACATTTGAAGAAAAAACTCATATGTCCTATAACTTGTATATTTTGTCAATACCTTGGAAAGTGGGTTGAAAACATAGGGAAAAATTTAAACCAAAAGAACTTTTATATTCATCTTTAAAAAAATTGTAAAGTAGAAGGTCACATTGAATGAAAGAAAAATTAAGTTGTTAAATCTCATTGTGCGAATGAGGATCCTTGAGAAATTTTAGTAAGCACAAAGGGAATTGTTCAAAATCTGCAATCGGGAATCTCTGGCAGCCTGCGGAGTTCCGATTAGGGATTCGAGAGCTGTCTAAATTCTACTAGTGCACCTTCTATAGCATTACTGATGGTGATTATTTACTTTAAGTTTCTAATCCATTCTACTAATGTGTCTTGTTTGTTTGTTGTGCAAAACGCTAACATTGCATTGGATAGTCTTATATTTTGCAAGAAGGATTCAACTCCCTTGTTAGTGACATTGAACCAAAATACAAAAAATGAAATTGACCATTGCACACAAGTACCACTAGTAGAAAACAGAGAAATTTTTGTTGTTTCGGTGACGTTGTTTTAGTCACCGAACAACAGATTTCTGCTGAAATTTACAGAAATCTGTAAATTTCAGCAGAAATCTGTTGTTCGGTGACCAAAACAACGTCACCGAAACAACAAAAATTTCTGTGTTTTCTACTAGTGTACACAAGGAACATTTCTCCACAACAGTTGCCAATGAATTCGCCAAACTTCAACATTTTTATATACTACCTAGCAATTCAAAGAACCAAAAGATATGCACAATAGGTAAGCCATGATTCAACTCTTGCATTTTACAATAGTTACGAGTTTTACAACACACAAAAGGTAGTCAAATTACGACTTTTTTCTCTTTTATCTGTCTTGTTTTCCCCCAAAAGGATATTGTCACAGAAATAGCTCCCCTTTTCCATGAGTATAGCCTTTCTACAAATTATACAAAAAGAGTTTTGGGATCACTAGTCTTGACTTTGGTGTTGATTCTGTCCTCATTTCGTCATCTTCAACCTTGCTAGTCATTCATGTTTCTTCTCCTCTTTCTTGAAGAAATCCAATTGACACTAATGCTTCTAGGTATTTTGCACATTCAACTCTTGATCTTATTCCAAACCCTCATTCCCAAAATCCAATCAACTCATTCTAATTCTTGAATCCTCTAACTATTTCATCCCACCATCATTTCTCTAATCTCATTAACAACTTCTTTCTTCATTTCTCACACAATTTTTTAAGAGATCTTAGGAATACACATACAAGAAGAGAAAAATACAAGAGAGCTTCAAATCCTAATCTCCTATGTGTCAAAGCAATTAGTTGAAGGTTTCATCCCAACTTTTGTTTATTGAAAAATGTACCAAATTGTGGAAAATTATACTAATTTACTATAAAACTTGTTATTTTATCATAAACCTCTTTAATTTACTATAAATCTTATTATTTTACTATTTTTTCTTCTATTTTAGAGTGTTTACCATTATTCTTGTAATAGTTGTTCTAACTCTACTAATTAATTATATATTTTTTGAATTTTCATATTGTATTTTGCATTTTTTTAATGCAATTTTCTTTATGTAGTATTTTGTTTCCAATTTCTCCACATTTAATCATTCGCTTAATTTAATTAAATTCACAAGTTTTATATAATATCTTTTTGATTTAAAATTCCTACTTTTCTCCCATATTTTTACTTCATTTTTGCATAATCACAATTCCTAAAGTTCATACTATAGATATAGAATTCCCATTTCTACCTTTTAATAAATCCACTTATTCACAACTATAGCTTAAATTTATCCAACTAATAATTTCTAAACTTGCAATTTCACCTAAATTGTTTAATTTTTCCTAATTCTAATTTGTGAACCAATGTGGTGGCTCACAAGGACATTTTTGGAAGTTTTGATGGGAAATATAGGTTTGAATATATCATAATACACCATGAGTTCCTATATTAATCAACATTATCTACATAATAATATTTAAACACAAACCATGGATGTTCAAGGAAGATAAAGTCAACATCAATAGAAAAAGTTGTTGGAGAAAGCCATGGAACAAATGTCATTCTAGGTATGTACCATTTGAATACTCATTACTATATTTCACCTATATGAAATAAAGTAATTAGTATTCAAACAATCAATTTATTTGGATCAATATATGATCAATTATTGGTGTTCTATTCAATTGAATTTTCAAAATAAATATCCCCTAATATTAATTGCAACCCGATATTTATTGCAAGGGTGGATTTTGCTCCAAAATTTTTGCTTCATAAAGAATAATACATCTTATTATTCACTATATATTATCAAAGTTGGAATTTTTGACTTCAAATTTGGAATCAAGGAACCTTCAATTAGTAAGAAGTATTTTTGGAAATACAAAATCAACAACTCTAATTGAAAGGGAAGTTTTGACATTTGTTAGGGAAAGTTGAAAATTTTGGAATTGTTTTTGTCCTTGTTATAAATGTTGGGGTTACATTTATTATTTAGAAGTGAACATCTCCTATATTGAGCCAAAATGCTCTATTTTCACTTTAAGAAGATTTGTTTTCTAATTTCAAAGAGACACATTATTAGATTTATTAGTCAAACTCCAAACATATTATAAATAATTGTAATGTATGGCACTCATGAGTGATCAAATTTTATCTAAACTATATGGTACATACTATGGAAGAATAATTAATCACCTAATGCCAACATTAGGAAAAAATTGAACCCCAAAAGAGGCCACTTCATAATGCAAAAGCTTGGGTGGGAAGAGCCTTCTCAACTCACTAATTGGGCCAAGAATTGCATGATGAATTAAAAAATCCATCATGATTATCCAATCCATCTCCACAATCTTATAAATTTAGGTGGGAAGAGCCTTCTCAACTCACTAATTTGACTATAAATTGCACAATAAATTCAAAAATTTATCATCATTACCCAATCCATCTCCATGATTTTATAAATCTCATAATGGTTCCATCATGAAGAATGAAGCACACACCAAGTAGTGGTTCTAATGAGGATGTGGTCACTTTCATATTCATTCAATTAGTATAAAAATTAGTAAGAAAACTCAAGGCCTCTTTGTGGGTTCAATTTTTTCCTAACAAGGATTTTGGAAATAATCTAGATGATTGTAATACAATATTAGACTTTCCTAACTTCTTTATATTCGTTTTAGGCCAACCACCCCATCTTAACACATTGCATTTGAAACATTTGTCAAATATGTCAGTGCATTTAATTTACATTTTAGAGATGTGTAATGCATTTTTAACCCCGAAAGTTCGTTGACTATGTTTTCACTATAAACGCTCCAAAACTATCATTTCTTGTATGAGTACCAAATTTATGAAATTATTTTTGATACATGTAACCATAGGATCTTATATTATGTTGACTTGAGAACACGTGGTAAAATTTTCAGAAATTTCCACTACATGGATTGCAAGATATAAACATTTAAATTCATAGAAATTATTTTTTGGGCCTTGCGAAAAACAAGGCAACTGCACTTCACAAGCTCACTTTTCTATAAAAAATGTCCAAAATGGTGGTGCTTCTTTGGATTCTTTTTTTTAGACAAGTTGGTCACATGCTTGAAAAAATTTAGATCATACAACCTATAGGAAAAAAAGTAGTAAATAGAAAGAAATAAAGAATGATTCAAATTTCAAAATTGTTAAGAATTTTGTTATGGAACTGAAAAATGCCAATCCCAATGGTTGAAATGTTGTTATAAACAATCTACATCCTATGATTTTATTTTATTTTTAAAAAATATTGAAAATTGAGTAAGAAAAAGAACTTCAAAGTTTATTTTAGCATAGAGAATCCATAAACAAAAACTCCTTTGTCATAACTTTCATGTCATTGATTCAAATGGAATGATTCAAAGCTTTACACACATATATTACTCTAGAAAATCAATTTCAAATTTTTGTTTTCGAAAAAAGTGATTTTTCGAATTTGCCCATACTACCTAGACGGTGAAAAAAGTAACATATTTGGCCATAACTTTTGAGTCATATTTCCAATTGTCATAAAATTTGCTCCATATGAAAGAGATTCCTTGTCCCCAACTCTAAAATCTAAATTGAATGCATTGCCATGTTTGACAAATATTTCAAATGCAAGGGCATTAAATCCTAAAGGACCAATTTGTATCCTTTAATGGTATAGAAAATTTGGGTAGCTCACTATGAATGGAATTTTTATTTTTTTTCTTTAAATTTTTCAAACAACATAAAGATGAGGTTTTTCTTCAAGCCTAACAATTTTCATACCTTTTGATTCCATAGTTAAAATGTTATTGTATGATATATAGTTTTTTTAGATTGGGCAATCCAAGCAAATAAAAATAATCATTTTTTTAGAAACTAAAATTTCAAGTTGTTTTTCCAAATTCATATATATGTGGAAAGCTTTGAATCATTACAAATTGATTAATGAGATGAAAATTATGAAGAGTTTTAGTTTGCAGGCAATTATGGAATTTCTACACTAAAATAAACTTTGAAGTCCTTTAATTAACTCTATTTTCAATATTTTGGGAAAAAATAATATCATAGGATGTAGATTGTTTATTACAACATTACAACCATTGGGATTGGCATTTTTCAATTCCATAGCAGAATGCAATTGTATTATGGAAATGTATTAATTTGTATTTTGAATCATTCTCTACATCTTTCTACTTACTATTTTTTTCCTATATATTATATAATTCCAAATGATTTGAAATTTTCATGCATGTAGACAACTTTCCTTGAAGAATGAATCCAAAGAAGCACCACCATGTTGGATATTTTTTCATACAAATGTGACCTTATAAAGTGCAACTGCTTTGGTTTTTATAGAGGCAAAAAAGGGATTTCTGTCAATTCAAATGATAATATCTTACAATCCACATGGTGAAAATTTCTGAAATTTTTTCCACATCTTCTCAAACTAGTATACTAAAAGATCCTATAGTTCTCTACTAGTGTGCCCTATGTTGTTGCCACAATCAAAACAAAAGTAAAAGTAATTTCTAATCTTTTAGTTCATAAAAACTCCAAAATTCAACAACTTTCACACTGTAAGTCCAAACGCCACAAAACCAAGCTGGTGCACCTCTCTTTGCCAAGGGCTTTCTGACGATATCAAGCACGTGACCAAGGGACACACGGTTTGGGAGATTTCAATGTGACAAACAAACAAAACAAAACAAACATTCTGATTTAATATATAGATGTCCAATTTTTTTCCTAAAATTTGGTACTTGTCCTAGACATGGTAGTTTTAGAACATTTTTGATAAAAACATAGTCAGAGAACTTTAGGGGTTAAGATTTTAAAATGGTTCATGTTGCAACCTATACTCTCTCTACAATGGCTAATGCAATTCCACACTCTCAATTCAAAAAAAAATTTAATATCATAAAGACCAACATTAGTTGCATGTTTGTCAAGTTATAAATATTTTAAATTCTATAAATGTCAATTTCCTATAATTTTTGTGTAGAATAGTTTGAAATGATGAATACCAGCATGCCATTATGGCACAAAAAGCTCCTTTGGAGCTCTTAGAAAAAATTGACAAAATGTAAAGTAATTCCAAATTAAGGCACAAAAAAAACGAGTTTTAGACAATCATAGCTAACTTTGAAATTCATTTTCTTTCAAATCACAATTACTTTTTTCTTCAAACTTCTATGGTATTATGTTACATGTCATATACTACAGCTTTTGTATATCTACCTTTTTAGCCTTGCTCATCTATACCTTGAATTTGTTTTGTTTTGTTTATTTGTTTGTTTGTCACATTAAGATCTACTAGACCATGCGTCCCCCAATCACATTCTTGGTACCATCGGAAAGCCCTTGGCGAGGAGGGGTGCACATGCTTTGCTTCGTGGCATTTTGACTCACGGTGAGAAAGTTATGCATTTTTGAGTTATTTTTTGTTCTAAAAAATTATAAAATTACTTTTACTTTTGTTTTGACTGTGGCAACAATACAGGACACACTAGTCTATACCTTAAATTAGGCTCTTTGTTTTGTTTTATTTTGTTTGTTTGTTTGTCACGTTGAGATCTCTTGGATTGTGCATCCCTTGGTTGTGTGTTTGATACCATCGGAAAGCCCTCAGCGAGGAGGGGTGCACCTGCTTGGTTTCGTAGCATTCGGATGTATGGTGTGAAAGTTATTGAATTTTGAAGCTTTTATGAACTAAATAATTAAAAAAATAACTTTACTTTTGTTTCGACTGTAGGGCACACTAGTTGATGCTTATGGTATGGTTGTTTCAATGAAAAAGTTTCAAATCCACATCAGTTTCGTTGTGGCACTGCAGTACGGGTAGTCAGGCTAACTGTGTACTTCATAAAAAAAACTCCAGGAAATGCCCATTTGTCTGTGTCAGCAGTGCACAACTCCCAAGGCACCCACTTGCGTCCCCTAATTCAATTTTCTCAATTGTGGAGCACTGCGTGGGTCGAATTTCATGACCTACAAAATGTGTACTGATTCTAAAAACCTAATTCGAGTCTTTAACAAAGGAATTTCGAGACCAAAATAGCCATTCAAACCCTGTAAAATTCCAGAAACAAAATAGTGTAGGCGCAGGCGCGCGCACTCGTTTTTGGCGGTTAACCCTCGTTTTTGGCGGTCAGGGAATGGACTGGACTGCATGCCAGCCATACGGCCTGGGTCAAGACGCAATACTAGCTTGGACACACGAATCTATTTGGAGCGAGCCTTTTCTGAGGATAGAATTCCTGCAGCGAGATTTTGCTGAGGATAACTGAACAGAACTGAACTTCTACTGCGGGTTCTTGGAGCTTTTTATCGAGAATGCTCTCACCAAGCATGGAGTGAGGTGGCTGAACTTCTTTCGCACAATAAGTGATTAATGTTTACAAACTATGGGCACCTTTGAAGCTATGACCTTGTGGTAACTGACCATTTCAAAGCAACAAGAGTCCGAACTAGTCTCTCTTGCTACAAGGACCAGTGCTTTTCATCCCTAGAAGAACACAAAAAATGTGTGTAATTTTGAAAGTTATGACTAGTCCACAAAGGTTGAAACAACTTAATTTTAACCCTTCAAGAACATTTCATGTTTGGGCTTGGTCAAAATTCATTTGATTTCTACATGAAAACACACACTTCAAAAATTTGGTATTTTTTAAGATGTACTAATATATGTCTAAAATTGAATCTCATTTTTCATAATTAAATGCATTAAACTGAATTTTATATGGTTTTTTAAAGAATTTTTTGTGTAAAGATTTCAATAATTACAACAATGCTTAAAATAGTATATATTTTTTAATATAAAATTGAAGTAATAGGGAAAAACATCATGATGTAATTGATGTATTCCTTGAATTCACACCAAGAAAAATTCAATAGAAATAGTTCAAAAGTAGTATATTTTGAGCTTTCAAGATGTTATGTTTTCATAGTGTGACAAAAATCACAATTTGGAAAAGTTTAAAATGAAGAATAAAGTAGATTATAGGAACTACATTTCTTTTAGTTATGCTTAAAAACATTTAAAATCAAGAACTATGTGAAAATTGAGGATTTGACTTTCAAAATGTATGTGTAGCTTGTAATGTCCTTCAAGGGTTACTTAGATTCAAAGATAGCTCCTTGTCTTTCAAGATCAATTTATTGCTAAATGTTTTGAGAGGAGGGACCAAAATCCTAAACAAAAAAAAATCAATTCTCAAAAGAACAAATTATGGACATCCCTCCTTAGAATCCCAATAAATTTCTAAAGTGGCTCTACAACATAGACAAACTCAATCCTGTCTCTAGTCTTCTTTAGAAGCCTACATTCTTTCAATGGATGAGATAACACCTCGAAGCAATTTAAAAGCTATGGTGAGTCTTTTTTTTCTATACTTTGTTCTTTGGAACACAATAGAGAGATTGTATACCAAAGTAGAGAGAAAGAAAGGAAATTCAAACCATGTTATTATAAATGACACATTAGAATTTTGTTTATTTGAGGTCACATTATTGACTTTGAAAAGTCAAAACAAATTATTCCTAAATTATGTTTATTTGATCACTAGAAGGAAGACTTTGTTTTGCATGAAGTGAAAAAGAAGGGAGAGGTATTGGAAATGAGAAGTGATGGGTGATTGTGTATCAAGGTCTAAGGTGTACAAATCTAAAATTGCCCCAAGTATAATTGTGATGATTACTTTAATTAGCCCCTAATTTTGTGCTTTACCCCCTAATGGGATGAAAATTATAAAGGGTCAATTGACATTATGACTATTTCAATGTGGAATGTCATGGTTTTATAACTTCAAGGAACATCACAAAGCAATTTTTGAATGTGGCAAAAAGTTGATTCATTATTCCACAATCTTGAGGGACGCTTTTGAATTACCATAGTAAAAATTTAGGATGACATTTTTTTTTTCTTTTTGAGAAAGTGTTGGAATGACAATCATTTAGAAATTTGTTGAAGCATTGTATTTCTACATCTATCTACCTTTAGAACAAAAAAACACTTACATTTGTGTACTTTTGATTCAAATTTATCAACTATGTCCATATTTTAAATAGCAATGGATTTGGTAGAAAAAGACTATTTTTTTTTTGACAAAAAATAGAGATTTATTTTTAATTGGTGCAATTTGGCCCCATGGTAACAAATACAAGGGGTTGGCATGTAAGGAGCAAAAAGGACCAAATTAGGATTCAAGTGGATGAGGAGAGCACCCTTCTAAGAATTACGATGGGAAGCTATATGTTTTTGCCAATCTATCTACATATGTGTAGTGACCAAAGGAATATAAATGCGTCACTTCACCTTAGTAAATACTCCTCCATCCTATAACCTTTGTCCTTCTTTATATTAATCAAAGTATTGATGATTTGACAACAATTTTTAAATGCATATTATGAGTAAATGATTCTATAGTGAATGAAGAATGTTTCCTCTCAAGTGCAAAATAAGTAAACATGTCTATTAATTGCAATCAAGGAAAGATTAAAAAATAGGAGGTTGCAATAGATATAAAAGGCCAAACATAATAAAGACAAGTATAGAAAGGAAAGATTTCTTGTGCAATTACATTGCCCTCTCTATGTGTAGATTTGCACAAGATTGGTCTCAAATTCAATTGAAATTCAATGAAAAGTACAATGTCTTTTGGTCTTTCAACCAATCAACTTCAAATTGCTATAAGATATTCAGTTCAATTTTTATTTTAATTTGTAAAGTGGATAACATACTAAACTTCTCTTACTTCATTTCATTAGTTTATGTCAAAAACAAAAGAAATCATTTTCAATCCTAAAATTACGCCTAAAAGGATTACCAAAAGGTACTAGTCAAGTATTATGGGACAGAGGGGGAGTATAATGTAATGTGGTGATGGTTTTGAATGGGAGTATGACATCTAAAGTAGGTGGCCCAAAATCTACCCCTCTTCTTCAAACTGCCCTCTAGAGTGGATGCGAGGTGATCCTTGAATGGATCCTTTTTGGTCTATAAATGAATTCAAGAAAAATTATTTTTTTTATTGCAAGAGCCAATCATTGTCTTCAATTTCTATACATCTATATCTTAAATTTGGTTGTTCATTTTGTTTGTTTGTTTGTCACAATGAAATTTCCTGGACCGTGTGTCCTTTAGTCGTGTGCTTGGTACCATTAGAAAGCCCTCAGCAAGGAGGGGGTGTACCAACTTGGTTTCGTGACGTTCACACATACGGTGTGAAAGTTATTGAATTTTGAAATTTTCATGAACTAAAAGAATTAATGAAATTACTTTTACTTTTGTTTTGACTGTGGCAATGGCACAAGGCACACACCTGCGGCTGGCATTCCTCTCTTTGCAATGATTCTTGTTCATTTGTGTCAAAAAAAAAATGAAGGAAAAGACAAGTGAAAAAGTACAGACAAGTGGAAAAGTGAGGTTTACAGTTACTGAAATTACGGTGATCCAGTGAATCCACGTCACATTCCGAAGGGTACACTGAAGATTTTGTTCTGATGGGGACATTCTGACTGATATTCCGTTTCACTGGTTTCGAAGAATAAGAAGGTGTTGACTTTCGATGATTGGAGATCGACTGACGACAGGAACGGTTTCTGCCGGCGCGTGCAGGAGGTGGAACCAAGCCAGGTGAAAAGTGAAAACGCAGGAATTTTACCCCAGGGAAAACACAGGCTATAGTGACAGCACATCTACTTTGGCCATGTAGGATTCCAACAAGGATTTTCTTCAAGTGGAAAATGATGGGCTCCAACCCAAGTTCGATATGAAGGGTAAACCCAAAAGCTAGGCACCACACGTATCTTCCAATCAAAACACTCCATTTCTTTAGGCTCCAACCCAAAGTTTTTTTGCTATCAACAAGCCCTGAATTCCAACAGTAAACGTGGTTTTGATAGAATTGGAGTTGTTCTTCTACCCATGGGAACATGAAGATCAAGGAAGTTAATCATGTTAGTCATTCTCACATCCAACTCTGCGACAATAATGTAGGAAAAGGGCACATTGAGCAAAGAGATGTTGAAATGGAATTTCCACTTGAGATTTTGACAAGACACTGATGTCACCTTGCACCAATCATTAGATGTCATGTAGTACTTGTTGACTCAAAAAAATACTTGATTTATGTTGAATTTGACCTCCACATAATGTATACAATCTCCTGACGTTCTTCACCAATCACCACACCCATCTGCCACTCTCATGCAACAACTAGTGTAGTCCTCTTTATTTTCATGCTTAAATGCTTATTTAATCACTAAAGGCCCATTTCCCCTTAGGAGACAAAATGGATTTCGGATAGGTTTCTATTAATTCAATATTTGGTGAAACTTTTTGAAACTTTCTTATAAGATAGAAAAACTCATTAGATTCGTGAGAATATAATTTTTTTTCCAATCAATGTCGGTGAGCAAAAGTTATACCACAAAAAGCCAAAAATTTTATTTGGTGGGCAAAAAAAGAAATCCACAAAAACTTGAAATCAAGTTATTTTTTTTCTAATAGATCATAATTTTGTCTACATGTGAAGCTTTGATTCATTCCATTTGAATTAATGATGTGAAAGTTAACAATCTTGTTTTTCAATCAATTTGACCATCTTCTCAAAAAAATAACTTATAGGATTCATTTCATTGCAGCTTTCACAATTTTTCAAAAAAAAATGTTTGATAAGGTTAAGTTTACTTGTTAGAACAATCTCACTGTTGAAATTATTGTGTTTCAATCCCATCTTAGAGCTATTAATGATTTAGTTTTTTTTTTCAATCCTGAACCTATTTCTACTCAACAATTTTTTAAAGAGTCATGATCAAGTGTGTTTTTTGGGAATTTTTTTCTAGACTTTCGACTCTATTTTTTAACACAAAACTTTTTTAACTTGAAGTCAATAGTCCAAATTTTTTTCACAAATGGTGGTCAAAGTCATCTGAAATTGCACGCTATTGTTCAAAAAAAACTTCTTTTTTCAAATTTGAATGTCAATATATCTCAATCTATATGGTCAAGCTTCATGAAAATTTTACCACATAAACTCAAATAAGTAAAGTGCAAGATCTTACAATTAAATTCTACAAAAAAAATATTATTGTTTCTTTGAACAAACACAACAAAAATGATAGTTTTGAGTGATTTTTAAGAGAAAATGGCCTTTGGCCTTCAGGAATTGATACACTTGTTGGTTTGTTCTAACGTAGATAATTCAATTCCATCACCTACTCTTGGCCCCAGTTCCACCTAAAATCCCCCAAAATTCTCTTTATTTTATGACAAAATTAGAGAATACTATGACAAAATTAGGGATTTTATGACAACACGAGATAACATGTCACTCTACTAATAGAGAATATCTAGTACTTGATCAAGCAATTTTAGATTGTTTAACCCCTCACCGCCCAAGGCCTAACCATGTCAAAAAACAACCTTGCTTTTCGAGTGTTACAAGTCTAAATGTGAATAAGTTATGAAAATCTCAACCATACAATTTTATAGTGTGCATGTTGTAGATGGTGTAAATCAAATTTGGGGTCATTTGACCATATAGATTGAAAAATTATAATGTTTTAGTGTTGACAAAAGATACCAAAATTTTCCTAAAAACACATTTGGAGGTGAAATTCGATTTCTAAACCTACTCCAATGAAAAAACTTTAAACTTCAAAGTGATTTAAAATCAAAAGACAAACACTTTGGTAGAAAAAATCATTCAATTGGCTCATTGCCTTTGCAAAAGTGTTTTGAAATGTCAAAAAAATAGTGAAAAAAGTAGCAAAAAAACACATCTATGGCTGAACCTACCTCTACTAAAATGCTTCTCAGTCAATTATAACTTCTTGGATTGATATGAAAATTTTACCACAAGAACTAGACTAGTATGTGCAACTTTTCCAACAAAAATTATTGAAAACAGACCCTGAAGAAGTTTTGACCCGTTGAAGTTCACTATGATGCAAAAATGTCTAGATTTTGAACTTCGAATTGCTCCTTAGCATTCAAAATAACTTGGATTGACATGAAAATTTTATCACAATAAGTAGACTTTATAAAGAGAAAAAACCAACAAATTTTATTGAAAACTAACATTTGATGAAAAAGATACAAGCCCCCGAAGTTGCAACCATCACATTGCAGTGTGGTGAACTCAAATTGAACCTGCAAACTTTGAATGGCTTTCAATAACTCATTACATCTTGGATTGATCTGAAAATTTTACCACACAAAATAGACTATTATGCGCAACTTTTCCAACAAGTTTTATTTAATTTGGACATTGGATGCAAAAGTTACAGCACTTTGAAGTTGACTGCTAGACTGTGAGGACACTTTTGGTCCCCTCTGGGCTTGGCCGTGTACTCAGCTAATTTGGCCATGCCCGGTCATTTCTGGGCCCTCGCCGTGTCTGCTGTGGGGCACTGCATCAGGCCGGCCCGGGCCACTCCTCGGGTTTGCATCACTTGCCGCGTGGCTGTGGGGCTGCTGTAAGGGAAGAGTGTGAGGGCTTGCACTGAGCGCGTGCAGCAATGAGGTTGGCATGTGGTCCATTGTGGCCACCCCATGCCCCACTCTGAATTGTGAAAAATTTATGGTACCCAATGTTTGAATTGAGCACACTCCCTGACCCCAAGTGATTAAGATGAACATATTAGATATAGTTTTTGTTGGTTATCAGGTAGCCTACTGACTCTTTTGGATAAATCAGTTCAAAAATTCATAACAAATTCATACATTGTCTGAAAAATAGAATTTCAATTGCTCTCACTATTTCTCACACCTGTCTTTACGTGGGAAAAAAATTGAAAAATTTCAGCAATGGCATAAGGACAGACTCCAAATTCTGACCACAATGGGCTGGTAGAAACACCTAGGGAATGAACCCATCATGATTTTTTTTCTTCAGTATGTGAAATTTTGACCACAATGTAAGGTAAAGTGGTAAACCAACCTATGACAGGTAGATTGACTGGTTTGCCTTGTTGACATATTTGAAAAATTCTAATTTTTTTTCCATATATAGGCAAACATGAGAAATGGAGAGAGCAGCTAAAATTTCATTTTTTTTCACAAAGTATGAATTTGTTACAAATTTTTGAAGTGAACTGGCCAAATGCTCCAAAACAATTTCTAAGCTACTTCCAGAGCCATCAATAAGTATATCCATGGTGGTCATCAAACCACCTAATGCACTTATAATATTTCCTAACATGGTTGAAATATTTTCTAATATGGACATAAAAAAAGGTAGTTCATGTAATGAATTACACTAGAAAGGTGCAAGTTCCTAAAACAGTCTCTAACATCTCCATCACCATCATGCAAAACATTGATTTTAGTCATTAACCTACCTAATGAAGTCTTATTTACATTAATTAGAAAAAATCTAACATAGATTGATGGAAAACTATAATGAGTTGTTTGATAGATGTTTGTATTAGGGAATTCACCTGTCATGGACTAGTTTACTTTATGTCTTATGTGACAAGAATGGAGTGATTAGTGACTTCATAAGGAACTTCCAACTTTTCAGTATGAAATTCATTGTAAGAATTGACTTTTTAAACCTCCCATACTAGAAAATACAATGATTACTTTAGGTGAATGAAATGAGCATGATGGATTCAAATTTTATTGGTTCTAAGAGATCTTACAGACTCTTTGGGATCATGATGCATTGAACACTTCAAAAATTCACCATAAATTCATATTTTGTTAAAAAAGAAAATATAATTTCAATTGCTTTCATTATTTCTCACATTTGTAATGATGTGGAAAAAAATTGAAAAATTTCAGCAACAACATGAGGTCAAACTCCTCATTTTGACCCCAATAGGCTATTTTACTTTATGGTAGAAGTATCCAATAGTCTATCATTTAAAGTAAAGTAGCCTATTGGGGTCAAATGACCCATAGTGGACATCTAGGGAATGATCCCATTATGGATTTTTTTCAGTATGTGAAATTTTGACTACAATGCATGTCTTACATGCCAATAATGGAGTGATTATTGACTTCATTAGGAACTTCCAACTTCTTAGTGTAAACTCTTTGTAAGAATTGACTTTTTAGGCCTTCCATGTTAGAAAATACTATGATTGCTTTAGGTAAATAAAGTGAGGATGATGGATTCAGATTTTGTTGGTTTTAAGGTAGTCTACAAATTCTTTTGGGCCATAATGCATTGAACACTTCAAAAATTCATAGCCAATTCATACGTTGTCTAAAAAACATAATTTCAATTGTTCTCACTATTTCTCACACTTGTAATAATGTGGGAAAAAAATTGAAAAATTTCAAGCAGCAACAAGAGGTCAAACTCTTGATTATGACCACAATGGGGTTGTTTTATCTTAAGTAATTTTGGAGCAAATGGTAAGGAGTATGAGGTCGTGGAAATTTTTCCTATGTACAAAGATAGGAAAGAAGAGGACAATGAAATTTTCAGAATTTTATTCTCAATATTGAAATTACTCTGAATTTTGGGAGTCCAAAAGTGCACTTCACCAATAGCCAATGTCACTAGAGTCTTCTAATTCTAATCAATCAAGAACTACTTTGCCGCTCATTACTTCCTACTTTCTTGCTCACAACTTTGGAACATGCACCCTAAACCTTATTAGTCCCAACTTTGAAAAGGACCAAAACACACACCACTATAAGAAACTGGCAGTTTTTTTGACGTTTAAAAAAACGCGATGAAACATGAAATTTGACGTCCTCAAAAATCCGTCATAAAAAGCACGCAAAAACGTGTCAAAATCACCGGTGACATCCTCTTTTTGGCCTTGGTTTTTTTGGACGTCAACCTTGACGAGGTTAGGCAAACTCGGCTTATTCTGACATGTGGAGGGGTGTGGAGGTCCACATCACCTACTTTTGGGGTGGGCACTACCACGTAAGCCTTTTTTTCATCCAAGACAAAACTGATCGGGGCAGTGACGTGGATTTTGAATAAGTGACATGCATTTTTGGAAAAATGACTTGGATTTTTGAAAAATGACATGGACTCTGCTACAATATGACGTGTCAGATCCACGTCATTTGCCACGTGGGGTCCTCATTTCAGTTCCTGTAGTGCCTTCATGTTTGTTGAGATGTCTTCTGTGACACGTTTATGTTTCGGGTGACATCTTTTTGGACGGGTAATTTTTTTCGTTGACATCAAGGGAAATGGAGGCATGCTTGGCTTTGTGTTTTTTGTGATGATACTTGTTGTAGACGTCTGTTCTCCTTGACGTTTTGTCCGACAACAAGAAGTTGTTCAAAGGATTCACCATGTTTAGGAGGACGTTTGACTGGACATATATAAAAAGAAGCGTAGTTACATGCATTCTTTGAGGACATGGAGAACCACACAACCACTGACATTTGACAAAAACGACTACATACATCACACATAACATCACAGAAGGCATGCAGGCAAATATGTTTAGGGTCAAGAAAATGGTTTAATAAAAAATACTCAAATTTAAAAAAGGTACTAGGAATTCAGTATTGCAATATACAATGCTGACCTCAACAATACATGAGTCTTAGAAACCTCTTCAATCTTAAATGTGAAGTTCCACATTTGTCCACTTTGACTCATAATTAACAGAACTTTGAAATAGGCATTACTTCTGAAACACTCACACCTAATCTTCTTTCTATAATGCACTTCTTCCAAAAATGCCTATTTACAGAAACAACACCCACGACGCCTTTCGTAACATCTACAGTGACATACCACACGGATCATCACTTCTTTCGCGATGGTTCCTGTTTCTTTCCGCTTATTGCCTGCATGAAGTAATGAAATGGGAGCATCAAAGTTCAGCATTGTCATGTAAAGTTTCATTATCACAAAAAATAGTGTGGAGAACAGAATGTTACCTTTGCTGCCCCTTGAATAGTTTTTGTTGTTGTCCCTTTTGAGGTAGTTTTTATTGCTGCCTTGGTCACCTTCCCGCCTTCGGACACCTTCGTGGCACGTCGGGGCCTTCCTGGTGACTCTACCACCGCTTGAACTTCCTCCTACAGAAGAGGTACGGTTCGCTAAGTTAGAAAGAAATGTGGCTTACATCCACAAATCCAAATTAAAAGAAAAATTCCATCTTCATACGGTAGTGGAGGAAGTAGACCCTCCTAATTTACTACAACTGAAGAGAGACTATTGCATGACCACTTGAATCAGAATCCATTCTTGATGTCAATCTCCGAGCCCTGTAACTTCTACAGCTACTACAATGGATTCTGATCATGTCGTTGCTATTGATGTCACTATAGATGTTGCGAAGAACATCAAATAGAACATTTGAATGCACGTCTATGGGAGGGTAACATCAGATCCAACAAACAAATTCAAGGAACACTTATACACTTCAAAAAATCATCTCATAGAAGAATTAAAAAAAAAAATTTAAAGCCTCACAATTTTGGCAAAGGGAAATACTCAAGGATGCTTGGGCCAAAATTTCACCTGCTCTGCCTCAGGCAACTTTGTTTCTAGAATGACACTGTCCGCCACCACATCCACTCCTCCAATCCCAATGTCATAAGCATCTGAGGACTCCTGCAATTGGGTTTCGGGAGCATCGGAATTGGCATCCCCTGATTTCGGTTCATTGTCCTCGGGCTCACCTAAAGGATTCTCCTCCACAGCAGCTTCACTACCAATCTCCATGTCTTTGACAACAACACCTGTAGCGTTAGGCACAACATTGGAAACAACGAGCACAGGGGCCGCTTCTGTTCCCTCTTTTGGGAGCCCTGACTTCAACAAAGGCATAAGAAAATCCTTCTGTACCACATTCTAAGCTGCCCTTCCCGTGGGGCTCTGAGTTGGTGTAGACGAAGATGGTTCTGTTCCGTCCCGCACTACCTCATCAACTTTACGGCCTTGATCCAAAACATGCTCGCGGATCATGTCCTCCAAACGCTTGATGTCCGCTGAAATTGTGACATTCAGGTGATTCACAGAATACTCCAACTCCCCAATACGCAAGCGCACCTCCTCCATCTCCCTTGTTACATCCACACAACCTCGACGCTTCACCTCATTTAAGGCGTCAACCTCCTTTGCAACTTCAGCGTCAATCTCCAAGTCCAATGGTGCTCGATTTAACTGCATGGTCTAAGGTACATAATCCCAGAAGTTAGAGAGAAGGGAATTCTACAAGAGTGGTTCACGAATCTGGTCCACAGAGACACAATTCTAAAAGGAAAGATGTAGGGTTCAGGGTCCGGCGGCCAGACATGACAAGGTGGCAAACTTGTGATGTCACACGTAACATCTCATTCAAGGCCAGGCGTTTGATAAAACATGGGAGACGACAACACGCATTTTCATACTCATCCACACAAACAATAGCTTCCTTCACACATGAATGCCTTCCTCAAATTTCAGGTCACCTTCACTAGTCAGCACACTTACCAGACGGGGAATTACAGCTCTCTCGATGCTCTTCACTTGCACTGTGGTAGAACCCTTGCCCATGGAAATAGAGCACATGTAGGCTGATTTCTGCTGCGCTTCTTCGCTTGAGCGCATGACCTTGAGTCCATCCCAAAATTCTTGCTTCAGCTCCACCGGTTTCTTCTTATCAGCGTCAATGAATTGGTTCAACCTCCAACGCATGGTAATTAGAGACTTCATGAGAATTGGCTGCAAGAACTTCTCTAATACACGGCTGGATTCACCTACCATCTGCCAATCTAAAACAAAAGCACGGAAGTCAACAACTGGCTTGCAGAACGACACACCCTAAGCTATTTCGGCTTCATCAAGGAACTTTCCTCTAATTAACTCACGCTATTGGGACAATAACAATGCACGTGCATGGTAAAAGTACATAAGTCAAGTATTCCACACGGAGGTGCTGCTATACGCGAGTTTTTTTCCTTGACATCGTTGTCGACGCCACACACAGCGCCACGCGTTGCATAAGGCATTCAGCGCCACATCCTCCAAGACGACTGCAATACCTTGAACTGCATTTTCAAAAGGATGTTCATCCTAAGTCCTTCCCATATGTAATGACTACCATACCTGTGTAGATTCTCTGGAATAACATCCTCCTCAGATGACGTGGTTGGCCTTCCCATCCAGCCCTGGGATCAAGTTTCTTTGCGTACTTGTTCACGTCTTTCACAAAGGCGTCCTTCATGGATCCGAATGGCTCTCCTTCCCCATCCAACTCCACAGGCTTCTTCATGGCTGCACTACCTGGTGCGCATCGTCTTTGTCGTGGGTGCAGGGATTCTATGATGTCCTCAGTGTCCTCTAACTCTTCACCACCACCATCTCCACCGGCAGAACCTGCAGAGTATCCTCGCCTATACAACATACAGAAAGCTATAAGTTGCACTAATTCTCTAGGGAAAGTGTTTACGGTAGTATATGAACCCCCCCTATATTCATGCTCCCTCAAACGACGTCAAAGTACATGTCCTCGGTGACATCACAGGAAACGAATACAAGTTACGCACATACCAAACAACATACTGAGGCCGAACGCGAACACTAAACACTTCCAATTAACACATTTTATTTTGGAAGGGAGGGGGCTCAGAATAGTGCATGAATCCCCCAGCCTGAATTCATGCTCCCTGAGACGGCGTCACAGTACATGTCCTTGGTGACATCACCAGAAACGAAGAGTAGTTACACACATACTAGAAGACTTACTGAGGCCGAACGCAAACACAAGAAACTTCCAATTAATACGTTTAATACAGAGGGAGAGGGTTGACAGTAGTATATGAACCCCCCCACCTGATTTCACGCTTCCTCAAACGACGTCACAGTACATGTCCTCGGTGACATCACCGGAAACAAAGAGAAATTACACACAAACTACAAGACATACTGAGGGCAAACGAAAACACAAAAAACTTTCAATTAACACGTTTGATATATAGGGAGAGGGTTCACGGTAGTATATGAACCCCCCACCTGATTTCATGCTCCCTCAAACGACGTCACAGTACATGTCTTTGGTGACATCACTGGAAACGAAGAGAAGTTACACACGAACTACAAGACCTACTGAGGGCGAACGAAAACACAAAAAACTTCCAATGAATACATTGAACACAGAGGGATTCCGTGGCATTTTGCCGAGAACTGCCTCGTCCATAACTGCATATGTTTACATCACAATTGATGTCACATGGAACGTCAAAACAAACATCACCTTCCACTATAAGACATCCCACAGAACGCCGTGCATCATGCCACAAATGGAACATCTTCACATACATACGTCACAGAAAACGTCACACCCAACATGAAAACACCTTCTTCAACGCATAAGTAAGAAAGTTTTGGGAAATCTTACTCCCACGATTGTTCCCTCAACCCTCCGTTGTTCTCTTCGTCCCCTACACTGCCATCCTCCACATCTTCGTCCTCCTCTCCTAAGTCAGAGATAGAGACAACAATTTCCTTCTTCTTCAAGGAAGGAGTACGCTGCCGCCCCTTTCCCTTCGAAGGGCCGCCTCCTTCCCTGTCTTGCCGCAGCTTCGAGCGCCTCTCGCTGTCAAGTCGCATCCTCATCACCTGCGGCGCCTCATCATTTGCCTTCCCTTGCGCTTCGGTGAGTTTGCGCTTACCCTTGTTACCAAATGCCCGAGGCATGGCGGGATCAGGCTCTCTCTAGGAAACGAAGAATTCTACCTCCTGCGACTACAGAATGCGAGAAATGAAGCACCAACCACAGAAAAAACAAATCAGCGATATCCTCAAGCTTACATACAGTAGCAGCAAAACCCACCCCACTACATGATCTTCATTTTACATGCATAAGCTATGAATTCTACCCCCACTGGAAACCACAACAATTCTAGAAATTGGCACTACAAAACCCACCGTCAACCGTGATCGGAACAAGAATTTTGAACTTGACAGAAAGCAAAGAGCAAGGGAAGGCGTCCGCATTGCCAAAAACACCTACGGCAGCGCTGGGCAGCCTCGGCTTCTTCCACACGGGAGAGACGGGCCTATATCCGCCCGCCCCCCTATACCCGCCCCCCTATACCCGCAGACTCCCACACCTATGACCGCGGAGCAGGTAGTAGGGTTCCGGCGGCAACTGCTCCCACCGGCGGCCACCCTTCAAGAGGGAATCGTCCTTACGCCGATCTCCTCGTGCAGATTTGGTGCGTCTTCAATTTACAGAAAAGGTCAAGAGAAGAGGAGGGCGAACCTGTTTACGTGGCGGAAGAATGACATCGGCACTTGAAGAAATTGGAGCTGCGGTTGGCAAGGAGGGCTCCGGAAGCCCTAGTTGGCAACTGCTCCGACGAACGGCACTGTTGTCGTCTTCAAGTGAGCGTAACTACTTCATTGCACTCTTCCTTGATGGAGTTGGTGCATCCGTACATGCTCGAGAAACAAACTGGGCTAGGACATCAGCAGCCTCGGATTCGTACAAACCCAGCGTACACTTTGGCGGTTCAAGAAAGCGTACTACTTTGGGAGGCCTTGGGCTTGCGCATGTAGAAGTCATGCTGGTAAAGAGAACTCTAAATGTTCACAGAAGAATTTGGTGCTAGGAATGTGCAGTTCCTTGACTCGTAACTACAAAACGCACTTGCTTCTTCTGCCTTGATATTTGCAAAGGCAAAAAAAGGATTTCTATCAATTCCAATGTTAATATCTTGCAATGCACAAGGTGGAAATTTCTGAAATTTTTTCCACATCTTCTCAAACCAACATACTACAAGATTCTATAGTTCTCTATGTCCCTCAATTTTTTTCCTAAAATTTGGTACTTGAACTAGACATGGTAGTTTTGGAGCATTTTTGGTAAAAACATAGTCAAAGAATTTTAAGGGTTAAGATGTAAAAATGGTTCATGTTGCAACCTATACTCTCTCTACAATGGCTAATGCAATTCCACACTCTCAATTCCAAAAAAAAATTAAATATCATGAGAACCAACATTAGTTCCATGTTTGTCAAATTATAAATATTTTAAATTCTATAAATGTCAATTTCCTTTTGTGTACAATAATTTGAAATGGTGAACACCAACATGCCATCATGAAACAAAAATATCTTTAAGAGCTCTTAGAAAAATTGAAAAAAATGTAAAGTAATTCCAAATCATGATATAACTTTGACAAAACATAGTTTTAGACAATCATGGCTAACTTTGAAATTGATTTTCTTTCAAATCACAACTACTTTTTTCTTCAAACTTCTATAGTAATATATTATATGTCATATACTACAACTTTTGCATATCTAATTTTGAACTTGCCTATTGATGCTTATGGTATGCTTCTAGTAATTGTTTATGTAGGGCAATGTCTCAAGAAGAGAGGATTGTGGAAAAAAATGCACCTCCTTGTTGATTTTTGCCCCCTTTGTCAACACATTTTTTCCACAATCCCCTCTTCTTGGGGCATTGCCCTACATTGAAATTGCATCCTTTTGGAAGCTCAAAGGTCCATGGTGTATTTGAAAGTAATAAATACCCATTATTGAATGAATCTTAGGACTAGTTATTTGGTTTTCTAAATCAACAATGGTAAAATTCTCCATCATTCCACTCAATTATCATATTTCCTATTATACTTTAGCTCTCAAGACTTCTTTATGCTTTGGAACTTCTATACCTTAATCCCTACAGTCCCGAGGGTGTTTTCTACTTAAAACCACTTAGAACTACCACTTCTGCTACGTTCACCTAAGAAAACCAAAAAAATATGTTTCTTTTAAAATCCAATCGTAGGATAATGTACTTAATTTGTTTGAGAACATGTGGTAAAAATTTCATCAAATTTGACTGCATAGATTGCAAGATATTTGCATCCAAAGTGAAGAAAACAAGTTTTTTTGCAACTTGTGTGACTAGATTTTTTGGCTTTGAATCTTTTTAACTTCTTTTTGCACTACCAATTTTTATTTTCTAAGGTTTTATGTTGAATAGTTGAGTTGAGAATCTAAGAAAAAAAATTCAACAAAAAAACACTTAATTTCCACTCATTAAAAAATTGTTAAGTAGAAGTAGGTTAAAGATTGAAGGAAAAACTAATTCACTAATAGCTTTAAGATGGAATTGACATATGATAATCCCAATAGTGAGATTGTTCTAAAAAGCAGACCTAACCTTTTCTAAAATATTTTTTTGGAAAATTGTAAAAATCGCATTCATAAATGAATGCTATAAGTTATTTTTTTAAGAAGATACTTAGATTGCCCCCAAAAACTATAATTGTCCATAACTTTCTCATAACTAGTCCAAATGGAATGAATTAAAGCTTCAAATGTAGACAAAAATATAAGATTTTAGGAAAAAATATATTAAAAAAATATTTTGACCTTTTCTGAGTTTTTTGTATTGCCCGTTGACTTTAATTTTGGCTTATTAAGCTATAACTTTTTCTACCGGGCACCGATTCAAATAAAAATTATATATTCACAAAGTTCTCGGCAAACTCCACAAGCTCACAAAATCTCAAGAACATTCACTACAAATAAAGACAATAGGAACCTACCCAAACCCAAATTGTCTCCTAAGGGGACAAATGGTCCTTTAGGGGTTAAATCAGGCTATTTGTTTTTCTTTTGTTTTTCTTTGTTTTGTTTGTTTATTTGTCACATTGAGATCTCTTGGACCATGCGTTTTTTGATTGCATGTTTGGTATCATTGGAAAGCCCTCAACGAGGAGGGGTGCACCAACTTGGTTTCATGGCATTTGAACATACGGTGTGAATGATATGCATTTTTGAGTTGTTTTCGATTCTAAAAAATTAGAAAATTACTTTTATTTATATTTTGGTCATAATCTTGGTACTATCAGAAAGCTCTTGGCAAGGAGGGGTGCATGCACTTTGTTTTGTAACATTCCGACTCATGGTGTGAAAGTTATTGAATTTTGAAGGTTTTATGAACAAAAAAATTAGAAAATTACTTTTACTTTTGTTTTGACAGTGGCACAGGGCAATAGCATAGGGCCACTAGTCTATACCTTAAGTTTGGCTGTTTGTTTTGTTTGTTTGTCGCTTTGAGATTTTCCAGACCGTGCATCTTCCAATTGTGTGCTTGATATCATTGGAAAGCCCTCGGCGAGGAGGGGTGCACCGGCTTGGTTTCATGGTATTCAAATACACAGTGCAAAAATTATTGAATTTTGAAGTTTTTATGAACTAAAAAATTAAAAAATTACTTTTATTTTTGTTTTGACTGTGGCAATGGCACATGGCACACTAGTGACTTATAAGACATACATTGCATCCTTGCACTAATATTCAATTGTGTTCATAATCAGCAACCCTACAAATTTAGGCATTAGTACTTATGATCATTAACTTCTTGTTATTGGTATTAATGCTTGTAATCTAGATGGCTTGTTGGTAAGTCTTAAGTGCTTGTGTAGTATTTATTCCTTGCATCATCTTGTATTGTTATTTTGATATTTGTGATTGTGACATTAGTGATAAATTAATAATAATGATTATAAACTAATGACTCTAATTGTAGCCTATTTAAGGTGCATGGATGGCTATTAGATGAATTCATTGGTTTTTTGTCGTTTTGCTAATGTTTGTTGTAGAAAAGAATTTGAACAAAGTGAATTTGAGATAGTAAATTTTAATATTTAGAAACTATGACATTCTTGTCACTTTGGACACTCAATCTTTTTGAAGTGTGTAAGAAATATTTAGGATGCAACTCTACTAATATCATGCCCAATTCTAGTCATTAGATTTTGCCTTTCTATATCTACCAATTTTTGGGATTGTTATTACAATTTGTAGCTTTACTAGCATTTCAAGTTTTATGCATTCAATAAAATTTAGATTTTATTGGAGATGTTTAGTATTATGATTAAAATTGCACCTAGTTTTAATTCTTTTTCTTTTAAGGTTCATTGCTGGACCCTCATGTAACCACAAGAACATTTTATCCCTAAGAGCATTTGTGTATTTGCTCTCTCAATGGATCTGACACTTATCAAACGTGGATAATAAGTGCTTTTCGACCCTCCAATACTCTCCTCACACTAAATCCTAGCATATGAAGCAATGTCTCTTTTCAAATTTCCATGTGCTTAGTCAATTGTTTATTTATGGAATATACTTAGTAAACAAACAAAAAGTTTAAAGAATCTTCAAAAATAGATGTAAAATTTGAAATTGCCAAGTTCAACAAATAATAGAACAAATGCTCTAAACACTTTAGCATATGGACAATAGATAGAAAAGAATGTTGTTCATTTACAAATTGAATATCATCATATTGTTTTTTAGTGGAATGAAATCACTACAAGATAAAGGGGTGTTTTTAAGTAGTGTCCTAGACATCACGTCTTTTAAATAAGTTTTTAAGTAAAATTTTACTAAAAAGATAGTCTTTTTAGTAAAAGTTTACTTAAAAACTTACTTAAAAGACGTTACTTAAAAGACATGATGTCTAGGACACTACTTAAAACACCCCTTTATCTTGTAGTGAATGGTCCCATCAATGTCAAAATAAAATACAAATGGAAGCAATTCTTTGCTCATCTATTTTTAAGTGTAATCTGGTGGTGGAAGGAATTTTGAAGCTTTGGTGAAAAGAAGGAACCTCTCCAAGATATCTCCAATATTTCTCAAAAATGCTATGTATAAGTAATCTTAGAAGTTATTTTTCTTTTATCCAAGGTTGTTGATGCGCTAATTAACACTCAAAAGGATACTTGAGGTCTTACAAGGACTACCCAAACTTCAATCTTAAAATCTTTTCTACATGGGCATTATAGAGCTTGTTTAAATGACCCATCGATGATGAACTTCTACCCTCCTCAAGGCCTTGGGCAACCCCAAAGTCACTACTCAAATTTTTGAATCAAACTTTCTAGTGCAAAACTACAAGTTCAAATTATGATTCAAAACACAAGATAGATACATCTTTTGAAGACAAAGAGAATAATAGCACCAAGGAAGTTCATTCTTAATTGCATATTGGAAGAATTTTGTTGAAGATTTTGTGAAAATCCAACCCTTTAGATTATGATTGTCATTTATAGGTTAATCCCACTAGTCTCAGGGCACAAAATTAGAGTCACTACAAAATACCTCTCCATTGAAAATGACTAAAGAACAAGAATTTGATTTCAACTTGCAGTAATTTAAAATAGTGTTTTTTGATAAGTTAGTGTTACATCCACACTGAATAAGCACTACTAGAAAATTTTGTATTTCTGTTGTTTTAGTCGCGTTGATCCGGTCAAAATCTGACAAAAATCTGTTGAAACCAACAGAATTCTGTCAGATTTTGACTGGATCAACGCGACCAAAACAACAGAAATACAAAATTTTCTAGTAGTGAAGGCATGATCAGTGTAGTAAAAGATGAGTACACTCCATTTCAAGCTATTTACATATAAGGGGCAGGATGTAAGCTTTGTGATGCTTTGCCCTTGTCCACTGACAGGGTAAATGAACCCATAAACAACATTGCTACCAATTTTTGGTCAATGAATGACAAAGAATCTTTGAATGTAGAGCAAAAGTGCAACTATTCATCCAAAGAATTTTACATGAAATGAAGAGGTCTTATATAGTAGTTTGACTTCCAATGAGTGCTTTTACATTTTTTAAACCAACTATTCACACAATGCCAAAAGGGATGATTTCCACGATCATAGGCCCGTTGTTTAAGGGTTAAGGGTCCTTGTTTCCAACCTAAATTATTATACCCACGCGGAGAAGGCAATGTAGAAACTGGCAGGCAGTTGTCACAGCATTCAAACTTTATAAGTTGTTACACAAGTGATTGATCCCATTTTTTTCAGTGAGTTCCTACATGTATGATTACGATCATGATTATGAGCCTTCGCACATGCTGCATGTGACTGAAGTGTGCCACAATCAAAATAAAAGTAAAAGTAATTTTTTTGTAATTTTTTTAACTCATGAAAACTTTGAAATCCAATATTTTTTTTCCATGTGTAAGAACGCCACAAAACAAAGGCCACACATTCCTTTTCGTCGAGGGCTTTCCATTGGTAATAAGCATGTAACTAGGAAATATACAATCCAGGAGATCTTATCGTAACAAACAAAACAAACAAAGAGTCTAACTTAATGGATGGACCCTATGACGTTGCCATAGTCAAAATAAAAGTAAAAATAATTTTCTAATTGTTTAGTTCATAAAAACTTCAAAACTCCATAACTTTTACACTATGGGGCCAAATAAAGCCTGTACACCCTTCTTAGTTGAGGGCTTTTTGGTGGAACTAAGAATGTGAATGGTGGATGCATGGTCCACGATCTCAATGTAACAAACAAAGCAAAACAAAACAAATAAATAACTTACTTGTGCTTTGTGTCATTGCCCTCAGTCAAAATAAAAGTAAAAGTAATTTTCTAATTTTTTAGTTCATAAAAACTTCAAAATTCAATAACTCTCACACCGTACATTCAAATGCCACAAAACCAAGCTAGTGCACTCCTCCTCACCAAGTAACAAGCATGCAACCGAGGATGCACGGTCTGGGAGATCTCAACATAACAAATAAAACAAAACAAACAACCAAATTTAAGGTATGAATCTTATGATGGATAACGTATTGTTGTGGAAGATATAATAAGAACGAGTTGGAGAATCCAGTGTCCAATAATTACTTACATTTTATAATTTTGTGGAAATGGAGTCCAATGGGATTGATAGATTAGTACTTAATCCTAGAACCTTGGGCTAATTATGTAGAAATCATCCTTTCTAAGGTAGACCAGTCAATTTTTACCAATTGCTTATTTCCATCATTCTACTTTTGGGCCCAATTCCACCCCAAGATTCATCCAAATCCATTCATTTTATAACAAAATCAATGCTCAAATGCCAACAAGCGAGACATGTCAAATTCCTTATTTTTTTCTAAAGTATGCGTTGTACAATTCCAAATGATTTGAATTTTTTCAAGCATGTAGCCAACTTGCCTTGAAGAATGAATCCAAATAATAACCACCATTTTGGACACTTTTTCATACCAATGTGCCCTTATGAAGTGCAGTTGCCTTGTTTATTTGTAGGGCCATAAAAAAAAATTTTGTCACTTCAAATGCTAATATCTTGTAGTATACACAATGAAATTTCTAAAGTTTTTTCTAAATTTTCTCAAATTAGCTTAGTACTAGATCTTTGTGGTTACATGTGTCCAAAAATGTTTTATTCCTAAAATTTGGTACTTGTATTAGAAATGACAATTTTGGAGTGTTTATGGTGAAAAATGTAGTTAAAATCCTCTAGGAGTTAAGTGCCAATAGATGCATGGAAAGGCAAGTGTCATGGGTTGTTTATGGAACATCTATGATTCCACTTTGGGGTAGTTATAATTTCAGGGCACACTACTTTAGAAATTCATAGTAATTATAATTTTAATTGGAAAATTAAAATCCTACTTGGGTTTGATTCAAGAAACAAGCACACACCTCTAAAAAATATGTGCCCCTTTTAAAATTGGACCCAAACTATTTAGATTTCAAGGTAGTAATAGGCTTGTCTACCTTAGTACCGTTTGAATCATTTTCATAAAAGATTATCTAAAAGCACTTATGGAAGGTTAAACTATTGTACAAGACTTAGTACAATTTTCATACAAATTTCAAAGATGGACATCTGCACCTTTGTCTTATATAGAAGGACTCTTTGTCATCTATTGATTGAACATTTATTATTCAACAACATTTTAAAGTTAATTCCATAGAGAAAATCATATAGATGGCAGATTTCATTAAAATCTAGGACTGTGCGGTCTAAATTGTGAAAGTGCCAACTATGACATATATCATTGAACTATAAAAATTGGTAAAGTTGTGGAATTTTGCCATTCTAACATAATTGTTCATTCTTCTACTCTTTCTCAACATAATGATGTAGAATATCATCCTATCCTGCAATGAAATGTTGTGGAGTATTTCACATCTTATTGATATCCACAAGGGCACAACATGATACATGGCATGAAAATGATTAGAGTTTCACAAAACAATTTGTAAAAGAAGCAATAATCAAAAGTGATCGAAAAAAAGAAGAAAGATTAAAAAGCAATTAGTAAATGCTGAATGAACTTTGTTGAGAGAATTAAAGGCAATAGAGTGTCTTGTTAACTTTATTATGTAATGCAACAATTCTTTTGCATTGAAAGAAATGTATTGTTGTAAACATCATCAAATTCATCAAATTGGTGATATTCCAATAACCAAAATTATGACATATTATAACATGTTGTAGCATTTAGAGAGGCTACCTTGAATCCTCAACTGCAGAAAATTAGATTTGCGCACGGAATACCACCATTTCAATGAATATCCCGCATAAGAGTTGTATACTACTGAATGTTATGACATTACATGTGCAATTTATGGAAAAATTCACCATCAAATTTTTTGTGGTACATTTGTGGACTATTTTGTGGTACATTTGTGAAAAACCCAGGGAGCTCAAGGACATGACCAAGGACCGGACATGCACACATGTGCCAACTGCAGAAAATCAGATTTGCGCAAAGCCCAAGCCTGAGATCTGATGCTCAAATCGCTTGAGTTCTAAAAACTTCAGAAACTGACAGCCCCCGTGACAGCCACAGGATGTATGTACGTTCCCATTCGTGCGAAGAACCTCGTTATCCTCGCTAGCCAGTGAAACTGCAAAAAAGAACACAATGGCGTCACTCCCCTCTCGACGACCAAGGATGCTAAGCAAACCAAGCAAGTTGCAAAACGGCACCAAGAATTGAGAGGTCTAAACTGTAGGACAGTGTGGATTTATGTTTCAGAAAGCGCATTCTGAAAGGTGCCAAAGTAAGGTAGTGGACCCATTTCCAACCACTTAAGCAATTACGCATCTCTGGAGATTGTGTATCTTGATTGCGAAATTTTTCCCGTGTACAGAGATGCAGTTTGGAAGTATTCCGTGAATTTTTATTGCAGCTGAAGATTCTATTTGACCTGTACTGGTCATATAGACCTTCTTATTTCCAACCACGAGCTGCAAACAAAATCGATCGAGGGCTGGTTGCAATATGGAGCGTATCATAATGAACCACAACTACGCTGGGAATTATGTTATAACTAATCAATTTTCATCTCCACCTGCACGGAAAGTGAAATGGGTCGACTGCAACATTGATGTTCCGAATAGAAATCAAAAGTGGGTTGGAACTTGGAACTGTGCAAAATCACTCACGTTGGAATTGGATCGAAAATGCCGTTCATTCGCATGAGGTAACCAAATCGAATCTCTGGTCGAGAGTGCGAGGCGAACCCATCATCCTGCAGTACAAGCGCAGAACAAACATGCAAGACTAACACCTTTTGCAAGGCAAGCTTGTTCACAAAGAAAGAAAAACTAATTAAACAAGCGGACACCAAACAAAATCAAAACTCAAACCAAAAACTTAAACTATGTATGTGCAATACACACCTTCTTTCCCAACCCACTTCCACCCACGCCTCCAGCCTAGCTACACTCAAAGCTTGCTTGCATGATACATACTCTCATAATTTGTTAGCATGATGCTACATGCTACACACTTCCTTATCCACTCGATCAACGAATCTCATTCATTAACATACCCGTGTTGGTTCCTTTCAATAAAACCCGAGACCTGGGATCACCTAGAAATGAGGCTTTGAAAGCCAACGAAGCATGCGAAAATGAAGCCAAACCAGAAACCTGAATATGGAACTGACTCACACAAAACCACCGCAGAGAACGGTGATGAGTTCGGCGTTCGCATCTAGCCGCACCCCACGCGAGCTGGGGAACATTCAAAGGGGCGAAATAAACACCCCAATTTGCGCAAACCAGAGTAGTGCACAGAGTCCCGTGACAAAGAGCGAGCGAGCTTTCTTTCTTCCTGCTCGACTCGTCGATCGAAGTGCCCAGTTCGACATAAGATGCGACTAGACGCGAAAGCCTCCACCGAGGTTTGGAGACTCCAGCGAGACAAGAGCTTCGATTCGATTCTTCCGGGGACCGAGAGCTTCCGCCGCAGCACCTTGCATGATCCCAGAACACAAGCCCAACTTCCATGACTGGACTGCCTGGGCCCAAACGCAAGTATACTAGCTTGAACACACAGATCGATCTGGAGCGAGACAATTCTGAGGATAGAATTCCTTTAGCGAACCTGTGCTGAGGATAACAGAACTGTCTCTTGGAGCTTCAAGAGGTCACCCCGGAACTTTTCATCTAAGTACTCTCTACAGCGGGTGATGCCTTTCTCGGTGGTGACGACTTGAACAAGGGATGTGTAAGGATGACTCAGTATACCTTATTTTGCTTCGTAGAATGAGTTTTGTACCTCAGTTTAGATACCACTGAAATTGTCTTCAATGAAGAAGTGTTTGGTGTTTGAAACATATCATTCTTCTATGCCTTCGTTGAGGTCTAAAATTTACAATTCCTGCATTTGACTTAATTATGAGCGGTTGAACTTTTACTAATTTTTCTTGACATTTTTAAACACCCCTCTCTAAAATTTGTTCATAATTTTTTATTAAAGGCTCAAAATTACAAACGAATTTTTGAGAATTTAATTTAACTTGATTTTTCAAGTTTTCTTAGTTCAATTTTTTTTTTAAAAGGTATTCTTCTATGCCTAAATGAGGTCTAAAGTTCTACTCCAAATGCCATTTCAGCTTTTTTTGACAATGAGTGCTCAAGCTCTCATCTTCAAATTAAGCCATACCTTCATAAAGTTTATGATGGACAATGGACTTGATTATAAAAATGACATCCCCATCCTCTATTTTCACAATTGTCAATGAAGTATTTACTTCATATTGCCATTAAACTTATTCAATTGTGGCAAATGGTCAATTGCCATTGGTGTTGACGCTTATATTCTTCTCCACAATGTGGATGAATATTTTGGATGAGGATTGTGGAGAGGAAATGCAGTGGTAGTCGATGTACAGACAATAGAAGATTATGCTCCAAGTCCGAACAACCAATAACTTCAAAGTAACCCACTTATGCCGAACCAATGCCAAACCAACTGAAAACAAATGTTTTTATACAGCCTGTACCTTCTGATCTTTGTCAGAAATTATGTATTCATGAGTGTTATTACCAAATGCCAGGTGCTAAAGGCCCTTTAGTATACTTGGTCCTCGAGAGGGGAGAGGGGAGTGATGCCATTGTGTTCTTTTTTGCAGTTTCACTGGCTAGCGAGGATAATGAGGTTCTTCGCACGAATGGGAATGTACATCCTGGAGCTGGAGTTATTTACTCAAGCAATTTGAGCATCAGATTTGAGGCTTGGGCTTTGCGCAAATCTGATTTTCTGCAGTTGGCACATGTGTGCATGTCCGGTTCTTGGTCATGTCCTTGAGCTCCCTGGTTTTTTCACAAATGTACCACAAAATAGTCCATAAATGTACCACAAAAAATTTGATGGTGAATTTTTCCATAAATTGCACATGAAAGGGCATAACATTCAGTAGTATACAACTCTTATGCAGGAATTTCATTGAAATGGTGGTATTAGGTGTGCCATTTTCAGATTGCCCAGTTTAAACTGTAAAAGTGACATCTAGGAGTTTTATATATTTCAAAAGTCTTGGACTATTGTAGATTTCAAACCGTGTGGTTTGAACTATGAAAGTGCCATCTATTACATGCATCTAAGAATTGTATAGATTTTAAAAATCTAGAATAGATGTACATTTTAGATTAAACTATTAAAACTTCCAAAGTTATAGAATTTTGTCATTTAACATTCTTTTCTATTGTCAGTAAATAAAACAATAAGCAAAGCAATAATTAAAAGTAATCATTAATATTGAGTGAACTTCGTAGAGAGGATTCGAGGTAGCCTTTCTAAACGCTACAACATGTTATAATATGTCACAATTTTGGTTATTGGAATATCACCAATTCGATGAATTTGATGATATCAACAACAATAGAAAAATGTGTAAGTAGATTGATTTCTTTCAATGCAAAAGAATTGTTGCATCACATAATTAAGTTAACAAGATATCATAACATTCTATTGCCTTCAATTCTCTTGACAAAGTTCATTCAACATTCACTAATTGCTTATGAATATTGCTTTTTCTATTGATTTCTTTTAATTATTGCTTCCTTTACAAATTGTTTTTGTGAAACTCTCATCATTCTCAGGCCATGTGCCACATTATGCCATTTGTGGCTATCAATAAGATGTGAAATATTTCACATCATCTCATTGCAAGATAAAATGATATTCTACATCATTCTATTGGGGAAGAGTAGAAAAATGGGCAATTTCATTAGAATGGCAAAATTCTGCAACTTTAACAATTTTGATAGTTTAGATTGGGTAGTCTTAAATGTACAACTATCCTAGAGAAAACTATGTCCAAAACTACATTGATTGCCACATCATCATCAAGGTCAAACTACGTTGACTATCATGTTAGCCCTTGTTCTTTTGGTTGTGTTGTACCGGTCAAAATTGCACTCAAATTTGTTGTCCAATTCTATTGATTTGCACAATGAATTTTTTTAAATTAAATTAAAATTTTTAAATTGTAATTGTCATATCATTAGCACGGTCAAATTGCCATGCCAGACCCTACGGTCAAATTGTGTTGACTGCCATGTCACTAAGTGTTGGTACCAAGGTTTGCACTTGAGACTTCGTCTTTGTAAACGAGAATCTTCTAACCAATACACCATGTTTAAATTCACATGTGCACGTACAAAATAAAAAGTGTTATATATAAAATTTATTGCATTTCTATTGTTTTGGTCAAAAATTAATTTGAAGTGCCTAGAACAACAGAAATCTATTGGTGTCTTTACAAAATTTTGTTAAATTGATCAAGTTGTGACCAAAGTGCCCCAAACAACAAAAAACTGTTGACTTTCTGTTGTTTTGGTCACAACTTTCTAGTAGTGATTGCAATCTTGACTTTTTGTAGTGTTGAGGGCTCTTGGAAATGAGCCTCAAATACACTAGATCTTGGAGAAAAAATCAAATTAGAAATTCATTTAAAAAAATTGTAGAGTAGATTTTGAGAAGTCATAAATTGTCATCCATTTTGATAAGTTGTATCAATTTTTTTTGAATTGTCATCCATTGATACAACTTATCAAAATGTTGGCTTTTTGTTCAATTTAAAGCAAATTCCAAGAAGCTCAAACAAGCCTTGGGCATTTAGGGGTTAAGTGTTCAATCAATGGATGACAAAGAGTCCTTCTATGTAAAACAAAGGTGTAGATGTCCATCCTTTGAATTTGTATGAAAATGATACTAAGTCTTGCACAATAGTTTAACCTCCCATGAGTGCATTTGGATAGTTTTTTAAGAAAATGATTCAAACAATACTAAGGTAGACAAACATATTACCACCTTGATTAGCAATCTAAATATTTTGGGGCCAACTCCAAGAGGGGCACATATTTTTTAAGGGTGGGTACTTGCTTCTTGAATCAAACCTAAGTAGAATTATAATTTTTCAATTAAAATCATAATTACTATGAATTTCTAAAATAGTGTGCCCTAAAATTACAACCCTCTCCATAGTGTGGAGTCATAAACGCTCCATAAACAACCCTTGATAACCGCTATTCCATATATCTATTTGCACTTAACCCTTGCATTTTTGGACACATATAACCATAGGATCTTGTATTAAGCTAATTTGAGAAGATGTAGAAAAAACTTCAGAAATTTCCATTGTATAGATTGCAAGATATTAGTGTTTGATACTAGAAGAAAAAAATGTCTACCACAACCGACTGCTATGTGACTATGTATCCTATACAACTATCCTACAACTATAATCCTCTGTATTTGCACCAAATTTGACCTCTACATTGTTGTAGTTGCAGATGAGTCATAGAATGAAGTGTAGGGTTACTAAAGTGCAACCAAAAAGCAATGTGAAACATTCTAAATCCACTATTCATCACAAACGTCAACGTGGACAGTTTTTTACTTTGTAGAGTCAGTGTGACAAATCAAAATCGCATTAATATAAACTTGATTACAATTCAATTAGAAAACAACTATAGTCACACTAGGACACAGCTAGAATGTAACTACAAAGCAATTAGAGAACTACAACTGCAACTAGAAAACTACTCAAATGCAACTAGAGAGTGAATGGATTGCAACTACAAAGCGACTAGAATCCAACTAGAGAACCACTCAAATGCAACTAGAGAGCAACTCGAATGCAACTATAGAGTGATTAGAATGCAACTAGAAAACTACTCAAATGCAACTAGAAAATGACTAGAATTTGAATAGAAAATAACTAGGGTTTGACTACAAAACATTTAGAATATAACTACAAAACAAATACAATTAGAATTCTTTGTTGAAATGCTATAGATTTAAGTTACAACCTCATTTTACTAAACAATTGTAACTGTAAGTTATTCACTATGAGTTCACTATGGGATGCAATTAAAGGTTCGATGCTAATCAAGATACACACTTTAGAAGACCAAATAAGTATGCTTTACAATATTGTTCATCCATAGTCTATCAAGAAACACTTGATTTCTAATTGCCTTTTTTTTATAGAGGGTAGACACTTGGATGCAATTGTGCATTAAGTCTTTAAATTGAAGAGCATTGCAAAGGTAGTTTCAAAGTTGAAAACAACAAACTAATATTTTCAATGGATGGTCTCAATATCTTACAAATGCTAGGAGATTGTCCTCTACAAATAACTTTATGGCTCTGACTAGAGATGAGACACTAGGTAGAGGAGGCACATCGTCTGGAGTAGCTAAACTAGAAGCTTGTACAATGGTGCTTACAAACAAATCTGATGTGTCCACAAATTCTCATCAAGCACGAGCTTGTTTATATAGTTCTACTTTCCAACTATCTTTCCACACATCATAAACAAAGAACACTTAGGTTGCTTGGCTTGAAAATATAAATGGATCAAACATCCTGCGCATTTTATAGCCGAAGTTCACTAGAAGGAAACCAGCCTTGTTTTTAATATATGTTGGATTATTCCAATTGTTTGTTTTCTTTACTCATTCACATCACATTAGAACCACATGGTTGCTTATAGACCCATAATCTAGTTTCTATATATCTTTCAATACTCCAATATAGTGCATTAACACGTCTCAAAGGTTAGAAGCTGGAATTTGGAACATTGATGCAACACCACAATCATATGTTTGCAATCTGTTGGAGGCATCATCATCTACTCTAAAATGGTTTCCAAAAGCTTTCATAGAAGAATAATGATGTGCCTTCTAGAATGGTTTCTTAGAGAATAGCATCCTATCTTTGTTTTTTGGAATATGTGCATTAGCATTATTATTGCAAACAACCGTTTTTATCTACACGTCAAGTGGTATTGTACTTAGATATGTTTGACACTCTTCTTTCCACTTCTTGCACGTGTATGGCAGAAGTTAAAACCATTAATGTCTGAATTTCCTAACTAGCAACTACTACAGTTATTCACCTCAGACATTTTGTAATTACAATAGTTGCATATTAATTGCATGTTAGTTGCATATTAATTGCATGTTAATTGCATTTTTGCTATTCAAATCAACTACATATCAATTTCATATCCATGTTTTAATAATTGGATTATTCAAAATGAAGAAGCTAGTGCAATTTACTTAATAAATGGCTTCAAAATGGCAACATTGTTTAATACATAATTATGTATTGCATCCCATAGTACAGTAGGCATTAAGAATTGCCGACCTACACCTTCAAGAACTTCTTCAACATCATCAAATTCCTCCTCTGCATACCATACATGTCTCTTGACAATATCAAATCTTTGCAAATACTTTGTTACAAAGCCAAGGCATTCTTCCTTCAAATACCCTTCTGCCATCCAAGCCTCTGGTCTAACTATGTTGCGAACATAGTTCTTCAATATCTTCATATATCTTTCAACTAGATACATCCACCTTGTGCTAATGGGCCCACACAAGTCAAGTTCTTGTATGGAAGATGGAAACGGTAATATGGAAGATGTTTCATCATATTAAAAATTAACACTGGAAATTCCATTTCTGATAGTACCATACTTCAGCCACATCTAATTGAAGAGACTCAAACTCTACTGGATTATAAACTTTTGTGCATATTCTCCTAAATACCTTGCACATCCGCATGATAGCCATACATAGATCAGGCTTCAATAGACCCTTCAAAGTCAACGGCACCAAGTGTTGCAGTAATACATGATAATTGTGCGATTTGGCCTTTATATGCTTTCAAAATGAAGAGGATTAACCTAAAGAAAGTTTCACAAAGGCAATAATGTCTGTAAATTGCTCATATTCTTTTTCAGAGAGTACGTATCTAGCAGTTGGTTTCAACATCTTCCTAGCTCTGCAAGGGTTTGGTGTCAATCACAAATGTTTCGTATGCCTCTTCTTTGTAGATTCTATCACACCTTCATTGTATCTTTTCTCCACTTATTGTTTTAAATAGATTTTTGGCCAGATTCATCTCATAATGCATAACATCCAACATATAGCGGATAAAAAGCCTCTAGTCACATGAATAGTCTTTTCAAGTTAGTATGAGATTGACAAAAGACAATCTAGAAAGACACTGCATACACAAATTTATTTGTACATCTTCCTTCTTGATGCTTTTATTATCATTTCATCTCTATTAAAAAGCATACTAGCTAACTTTGGCAAAATAATTTTGCAATGTAGGTTTTTTTTGGCCATTAGAGTCATTCATTATAAATACAACACTACTACATTTCAAAATGAATATGGTGCAACTAAAATGTGACTATAATACAAATAATATGCAACTATAGCACAACTAATTTACAACTACAACACAATTGATATGCAACTATGGTACAACTAATATGCAACTACAGCACAATTGACATGCGACTACAGCACAACTATGCAATTACTCCATTGTCATTGCCCTACTTTGCCTAGTTATAGCCCTACCTTCCCTAACCCTAAATCCACTTGTCCTCCTTATTCACCGACTTCACCAAGCTACAACTCTACTTCCCCTACTTACTCTCCTAGTAGTCCTCGTTACTCGCCTTGGAGTCCTCGTACAGCCCAACTTCACAAAATTATAGGTGCACCCTTCTCTCATTATCCTACTTGGTTTGGAGTGCATTATTCTTTCCTTATTCAATTTATTACTTCATGGTTTCAAAGTTATATCTAGATATCTTATGGTACATTTAGGGTTGGCTTCAGGAAGCATTGGTATGTTGGATACAGTTCTACATCACCACCACCCCTAGTTTGTGACTTGTAGCTTAGCCTCTATTTCATTGTCATATTTGAATTCTTTTATGGAGTCTTTGTCTATAGACAATCTAAGTTAGTCCTTACCAACTCACTAGGTAGAAGGGAGGGAGCTTTTGTATGCTTGAAGAACTGTGTTTGAGAATGAGCATCTTGCACATTTGAATCAACATTAGTAGTGGTGAATATTGAGAATCTATAGAATCGAGTTGGTTCTCCAACTTCTTTGTGTAGCTCAGTCAATCAGACCTTGTTTCTAGTAAGCTTGCATGAATTTGGTCGAGGGGACTTTTCACTAGGGTTTTAGCTTGTGAGGAAAGAGCATTGAAGAATAGAAGGTTGAAGAGTAGTTACCTAAATTTTAAAAAATAGAGGATGAAAGCACGAACTTGCGAGTGGCATTTTTAGAGAACACCACGTATTAACGTTGTCGTCGTTGCGGATTAATTGTTTGACCTTCTCGTTCATCCAATGCGCCCCCAATCCTAAATCCTCAACATGCAGTTCCACAACTTTCATAAGGGTGATAAACTCTACCACACAACTACGCCTTTCTTTGCTCGTAGTGTTCTACCGACAATCATCTCTCTCTTCATATGCGGGTACATTTTGCTCCCATTATATTTAAAAAATACAATATTAACCTTCAATAATACCTATTTACCATGTTTTCTTTGTACTTGCCTTCTAGTCCTATGGATACTCTAGGATCACCCTTTTATTCTCCAAGAACATATGTTGTATTTCATTTCTTAAATAATCTTTCTTTTTCACATTGTATTTATTGCTTATGGACAATGTATTTGTACTAAGCTCTCTTTGTATTGAGCTCTCTTTGTTCATTTTTGTAACCTAATGTACCTTTTTGGAAGTCCTACCTACAATTTCACTTTTCCAAATTATAAGTGAAACTTTACTACTATTGAAGACGATTTGAGGGTTAGTATTTGTTCTTCTTGTTGTGGTTTTGTTTGATTTTTGGACCGATTAGTTAAATTGTTCTTAGTATTTGCTGTTTTTATATTGTTTTCTTAAAAATCATTGTGTTGTTGTAGAACTTTAATCATAAGACTTATGCTCGTTTATTATTTACTACAAATTGATTTTTGAACTTGTACAAAAGCATGATGCGTTGGTATGATTGTACTTGAGACTTCCTTGATTGTCAATGAGAGTAGTTCTCTCATTTGTAGAATTTGTAAAGATTTGAATGGGTGAGGCTTATCTTTTGATAACATTGAACATTTAGTTATCTTCATATTTGTGTACTGATGACAAGGAAATTTCTTGAAGAATTGCATGACATTATAATTGTTCATTGAACCATTTTTTGACTCTGTAAGTACGTGAGTGGAAATCGCTCATCATGGATTCCGGTGACTATGAGAAAACAAACATGAAATTGTGCCAAGATACTAGAGTGGTAGAGTTAGCTGTTTAAGTACAACCAATAGAAGCAGCAATTGAAGTAGTGGCAAAAGAATTGTAAGGGCTCTTAGAAATTTGAAAATTGTCTTTAGTCTTACAATGGTGTTTAAAATTAGGGGATTGCATTATATTTACTTGTATTTAAGTAGTTATAAGAATTTGTATTAGTCCTATAGAGGTAATTGAAGTTGCATAAGAGTCACAATGTAGTTATAATGTAGTTGCACTATAGTCACAATTTAGTTATGTAGTTGGATATTACATAGGTAATTGAAGTTGCATAAGAGTCACAATGTAGTTGTACTATAGTTGCATTGTAGTCACAAATCAATTACAGTGTAGTCAAAAATTAATTGCAATGTAGTTGCAGTCTCAATTTAGTAGCAAATTAGTTGCAATTGCATAAACTTTTCTTTTTTTGTTACAATGTCGATTTATTTGCAGTGGAACTTCAATTGCAAAATGTGAAAGTATGAAGAAATAGTAAGTTCTGCTATTACCTACTTATAAGAGTACCAGAGGTACTAAGAAAGATACAAAAACTATTAGTGAAGATGCAAGTGACAAAGATTACATATCGGCTTTGGAGGAGTCCAAACCAAGCAACACTAATAGTAGTGAAAAAGGTGATTTGATAAAATTCTATGGAAATTATCATCCTTTATAGAAAGTGAGGGTTCAATTATTAAATTATTTTTTCTTTTATAAATTTTTTCTACTACTACTAATGTTGTATTCTTCTAGGATATGAAGACAATCAATCTAATGGGGACGATGGACACTTACGTGGGGAAGCCTCTAGTAGCAAAAACAAGCGCATGAGATTTGCTGAATCCATGACTCCTCTTTATAGTGGATTTGCTAAACAACCAATGTAGTAAAGCCCAGCAGGACAATGGTAATGGCAATGGATTCTGCTACAATCTATGCCACCACCATCCATCCAACCTCTACAGTGGTTGAGTCTGGGATTCCTCTATATTCTGCTTTGTAGCAAAGGCATGCGCAATCAGAGGAAGTACTGTGTAAATCAGATAGCATTGGACATTTTGCGAGGCGCAAGAGTTAGAAAGAATTTGAGAAGAAAGAAGTAGCCCGAAGCAGTAGTGGAAAAAAACCAAATCAAATACATGTGAACTCAAATGGCAAGATTGATGCATCTTTTGCTAGGAAGAATGCTTGGGACTGACATATAAAAGCATTTGCTTCATTGATCCTTGATGTGAACATTATCGATTAGGATAAACAAGTTGGGTATAAATTACATATAAGTTGCAAGTTAGTTGTATACAAGTCAACCATAAATTGTAAATAAGTTGCATAGGATCCATAAACAAGTTGCTAAGAGTTGCAAACATATCAAGAATCAATCGCAAAAGGTAAAAAACAAGTCCAAATGTAGTTACAAATAAATCGTAGAAAAATTGCAATCAAGTCGTACAAAAGTTGCAAACAAATCATAGATGAGTCGCAAGAAAGGCAAGTCCAAATGTAGTTGTACATCATTGGCAATGAAATCATAGACAAACCACAATCAAGTCGCAAAAAAGTTGCAAAGGAGTCGCAAAGGAGTCACAAACAAATCGTAAAGGAGTTGCAAATGAGTTGCAAAGGAGTCACAAACGAGTTGCAAAGGAGTCACAAACAAATCATAAAGGAGTTGCAAACGAGTCGTAGATGAGTCACAATGAAGGCAAGTCCAATTGTAGTTGCACACAAATGACCATGAAATCATAGACAAACTGCAATCAAGTCATAAAAAAGTTGCAAACTAGTCGCAACAAAGTTGCAACAAAGTCAAAATAAAATTGCAACAAAGTCCCATGAGTCATAAATAAGTTGCATGTTAGTTGCAAAAAGTTCACTACAAGTTAACTACAAGTTATTTCACGTGGTAGTAAATATCACATAAGCCTATGTCAAAACAATTCGTCAATGAAGTTCTTTATAGGCTATCAGATGACAGACAATCTTGTGACTACACTGCAACTACTACAACTTATCCACTACAACTACGATCTCTAAATTGTCACCTAGTTGCAAATGTCATATACAACCACAAAATGAGTTGTACACTGCAATTGCAAAAATCCTCATTTTCTTCTAGTGTGAAGTGACAAAAATCTTTTTTTGGGCCCTATAAAAAAACAAGCAATTGCACTTCACAAGGGTACATTGGTATGAAAAAATGTCCAAAATAGTGGTTACTTTTTGGATTCATTCTTCAAGGCAAGTTGATTGCATGCTTGAAAAATTCATATCATTTGAAATTGTACAATATATAGGGAAAAAATAAAGGATTGACATGTCACCCCTTGTTGGCATTCAAGCATTGATTTTGTTATAAAATGAATGGATTTATTGGAGGTGGAATTGGGGCTAGAAGTAGAATGACAGAAATGGGCAGTTGGCAAAACTGAACTGGTCTACATTAGAAAGGATGATTTCTACATAATTAGCCCAAGGTCTTAGGGTTAAGCACTAATCTATCAATTCCGTTGGACCCCATTTTCACATAATTGTGAAATGTGAATAAATGCTAGACATTTAATTCTCCAACTCGTTTTCATTGTACCCTCTACAACAGTAAGTTATCCATCCAATAAAATAGATTATTTGTTTGTTTTGTTTTGTTTGTTAGATTGAGATCTCATAGACCATGGGGCCATTATTCATGTTTGTAGTACCACCAAAAAGCCCTCAACGAAGAGGGATGCATAAGCTTTGTTTCATGGAATTTGAATCCACAATGCGAAAGTTATGGAATTTTGAAGTTTTTATGAATTGAAAAATTAGAGAATTACTTTTATTTTTATTTTGACTATGGCAATGTCATAGGGCGCACTAGTATCCATCCATAAAGTTGGGTTCTTTGTTTGTTTTGTTTGTTACATTGAGATCTCCCGGACCGTGCATTTCCTGGTCACATACTTGGTACTAATGGAAAGCCCTCAACAAGGAGGGGTGCATGACCTTTGTTTATTGGTGTTCTGACATATGGAAAAAAGATATTGGATTTCAAAGTTTTTATGAGTTAAAAAAATCAGAAAAAATTACTTTTTACTTTTATTTTTATTGTGGCAACGGTACAAGGCACACTAGTAAGGTAGGAGGTTTTAAAATGGTTCAAGTTGTAAAATAGTTCACTTCCTTAAATGTACACTATTTGTACATGTTGTTTTTTCATATCCTTTAGCAATGTACAGAGAGTGCACATTTTAGGAGGTGGGCAATTTTAGAGTCCTATGCCTTTTCAACTTCAAAATTTCATAACTAATTCTACAAAGCTCCAAAAAAATATGAATTATCTTGGATTAGTTGACAATTCCACTTGTCTTTGAAGGAAAATTTACTAAAAAACATTTTGAGGTGTTTCACTTCCCTAAAATTCAATTCCAATCCTTAGATGGTTTATTTATTGACCTCCTACGTTAAGGTAAAACAACCCATTGCGGACACCTAGAAAATGACCCATTATGGTTTTCTAATAGTTTGTAAGATTTGGGCCACCATTATTGTCTTACATGATAGTGATGGAGTGATTAGTAACCTCTTTAAGAGCTTGTAACTTTTTTGTAAGATTTAATTTTTTAGGTTTTCCATATTAGAAAATATTATGACTGCTTAAAGGCGCTTTCACACCTAGCGTTTGGTAACAACGCTCATAAAAACATAATACCTCTGATAAAGATTGGAAGGTACAGGTTGTATAAAAACATTTTTTTTAGTTGGTTTTACATTGGTTCAGCATAAGTGGGTTATTTTGAAGTTATCGGTTGTTCAGACTTGGAGCATAATCTTCTATTGTCTGTACATCAACTACCACTGCATTTCCTCCCCACAATCCTCATCCAAAATATTCATCCACATTGTGGAGAAGAATATAAGTGTCAATACCAATGGCAATTGACCATTTGCCACAATTGAATAAGTTTAATGGCAATATGAAGTAAATACTTCATTGACAATTGTGAGAATATTGGGCGGGAATGTCATTTTTATAATCAAATCCGTTGTCCATCATAAACTTTCTAAAGGAATGGGATAATTTGAAGATGAGAGCTTGAGCATTCATTGTCAAAAAAGCTGAAATTGCATTTGAAGTAGAATTTTAGACCTCATTTAGGCATAGAAAAATACCCTTTTAAAAAAAATTGAACTAAGAAAAGTTGGAAAATTAAGTTAAATTAAATTTTCAAAAATCCTTTTGTAATTTTGAGCCCTTAATCAAAAGTTATGAACAAATTTTAGAGAGGGGGGTTTAAAAATGTCAAGGAAAATGTCCCTCCCAACCCCTCTTCAAAATTTTTCATAACTTTTGATTGGAGGCTTTAAATATCAAATGGATTTTTGGAAATGAATGATAACTTGACTTCCTAACTTTTCTTAGTCCAAATTTTTTTTGAAAAAAATCATTCTTCTATGCCTATATGAGGTCTAAAAATTCTACTTCAAACACAATTTTTGCATTTGACTTAACTATAAGCAGTTGAGCTTTTACTAATTTTCATTTACATATCCCACATGGATTGTTTCACTTCCTACCACCCTTCTTGTATATTAAGGTAAACTAGCCCATGATAGGTAAACTCCCTAATATAGACATCTATCAAACAACCCACTAAGGTAGGACTACCCATTATCATACAAATTTGCTATCTAGGTACTTTGGAGAAGCTATTTATGAGCTCTCATATTTTTTAGAGATTGAATTGTTTGAGAGAAGTCAACTGCAAAAAAATGAAGACATTCCAACAAGAATTGAATTTTTTGTGATTTTTCAAAATTGAAATGTAAAACTGTGAGTAGATCCTTGTTGAAGCATGATCAGACTATTGTTGAAGCCTGGGCTAATGTGTCTTCTCTCTAGTGCATTGCCATCATGATCATGGATTAGTAAGATTGTGGTAATAAGATGGGCCAGTGACAGAAATGGGAGGAACCTGTAGGTGGTGGAATTAGATAAATGGTGGTAAGGGTAGTTCTACCTTATAGTTTTCCATCAATCTATATTAGGTTTTTTCTAATTAATGTAAACAAGACTTCATTAGGTAGGTTAATGATTGAAATTAATATTTTGCGTGATGGTGATGGAGATGTTAGAGATTGTTTTAGGAACTTGCACCTTTCTAGTATTATTCATTACATGGACTACCTTTTCTTATTCCTTTATGTCATGTCCATGTTAGAAAATATTTCAACCATGTTAGGAAATATTATGGTGGTTTGATGACCACCATGGGTATATTTATTGATGGCTTTGGAGGTCGTCTAGAGACTATTTTGAGGCATTTGTCCAATTTACTTTATAAAATTTGTAACAAATTCATACTATGTCTCCCTATTTCTCATGTTTGCTTGTATATGAAAAAAATTAAAAATTTTCTAATATGTCAACAAGGCAAACCACTCAATCTGCCTATCATAGGCTAGTTTACCTTAAGAGCTTGTTTTTTCCAATCAAAACCAAAGTTGTGAGTGGCCTATGAATTTTTGAAGATGACACCTCCTAATTGGGAGCAATTCTTCTTAGTTAATCGCCCATCTGGAGTTCAATTAACTAACAACGCTCCTCACAATCTAAAATCTATGTTTTCTACTAATTCAAGTACTATATAACATTTTTTGGAATTCAAGTAATTGCATGAACAGTGTCCTCATTTATTGACTTGATCACCGTTCTTTTCCCTTGCAAGCTCAACGTCCACCTAGGATCGGCATTTGCTAAAGAGCGGACATGATCCTCTTTCTAACAACCCCCAAAGAGTTTGGCTTAACGCCAAGTGCAAAAGCACCTTTAGGTAAGTAAGAAAAGCATTCTGGATTTAGACGTTGTTGGTTTTGAGATAGTCTACATACTCTTTTGGACTCAACACTTCAAAATTTGATAGCAAATTCATACTTTGTCGAAAAAATATAATTTCAATTGCTCTTGTTGTCTTTATGTAGGGAAAAAATTGAAAAATTTCAGCAACAAGATGATGTCAAACTCCTCATTCTGACCACAACAGGCTGTTTTACCTTATATCATGTGAAGACATGGTGGGTGTGGAAAACAGAACCGAAGTTGCACTGTGACTGGCAACCCTTGTCCTTCTCCCCAACAACGAGCCAGAGTCGCATGCGTCATGTGCAAAGGCTCATGTCCTCATATAAAGCCTGTTAGAACTCACTGAAAAAATGGGATTCATCATTTGTGTAACTTAAAGGTGAAGGTACCCATAACCAATCAAAGAAGCAATTCTGGACATGGTCTGCAATGTTGCAAGGCAAAGCAAATTTATAGAGGTGCATTGATAGAAATGACAAGGATTGCAAAAAAATTGGTAATTTTATCACTTAATATGAAATTACTATGAATTTTGGGAAGCAAAAAGTACTTCAAATCCATAGGCCACTTCTAATTTTGATCTTAGCCAAACTATTTTCATGCTCACTACTTCCTGCTTTCATGCTCACCACTTGGGACGTGTCTCATGACCTTATTAGTTGGAACGCATTCCAAGGCTTGGAGGGAAATAGAGCACCCTACATGTTGCACATGGGTACCTAATCGGAAATGGATACCTCCACCTTATAATGTTTGAATGCTAACAAATAATCCTTTGCATCTCCAAGATGACAATCATGTCACAACTGCCTCGTAGTTTCAGTTCATTCACAAGGGTTGCCTTCTCCCCGTGGGTATAATAATTTAGGTTGGAAACAAGGACCTTTAACCCTTAACTCCTCATTGCCGAAGGGGACAAAAAGTGTCTTCACACATTGTAGCAATCCAGTTTGAAATGCTCTAACTTTTGCATCTGGTGTCCAAATTTAATCAAACTTGTTGTAAAAGTTGTGCATACTAGTCTAGCTTGTGTGGTAAAATTTTCAAATCAATCCAAGATGAATTGAGTTTGTGAAAGCCATTCGAAGAGTCACAGGTTCAATTTGAGATCAGCATTCTACATTCTCATGGCTGCAACTTTGGGGGCTTGTATCTTTTTCATCAAATGTTCATTTTCAAATAAATTTTTTTGTGTTCTATTTCCTTTAAGGTCTAGTTATTGTGGTGAATTTTTTGTGTCAATCCAAGCTATTTTGAATGTTTGAGAGCAATTTGAAGTTCAAAATCTAGACATTTTTGCATTATAGTGAACTTTGGCGTCTCATAACTTCTTCATACATGGTCCGTTTTCAATCATTTTTGTTGTAAAAGTTTTGCATACTAGTTTAGTTTGTGTTGTTAAAATTCCATATTGATCCAAGAAGTTATGAGTGGCTGAGAAGCATTTTAGTAGAAGGAGGTTCAACTATAGCTGTGATTTTTTCTACTTTTTTCACTATTTTTTAACATTTCCAATCCATATTGCAAACACAATGAGTCATTTGAATGATATTTTTTTCACCAAAGTGTTTACATTTTGGTTTTGAATCACTTGGTAGTTTGAAGTTTTTTCATTTGAGTAGGTTTTGAAATCAAATTTCACCTCCAAATGTGTTTTTAAGAAAATTTTAGCACCTTTTTCCAATACTAAAACGTTATTATCTTTCAATCTCTACAATCAAATGATCCCAAATTTGTTTCACACCATCTACAATATGCACACAACAAGATTGTACGGTTGAGATTTTCATACCTTACTAAAAGTTAGACTTTTAACACTTGCAAAGGCAAGATGCTTTTAAGCATGTTTGGACCTGAGGCGATGAAGGGTTACACGTTGGGCCTGTGATCGTGAAAATCATCTTTGGGGGCATTGTGTGATTAATTGGTTTTAAGAAAAAAATGCAAAAGCACTCATTGGAAGTCAAACTACTATACAAGGCCTCTGCTTTTCATGCAAAATTCTTAAGATGAATAGTTGCACTTTTTTCCAACACACAAAGTTTTTTTTGTCATTCATTGACCAAAAATTGGTCGCTACATCATTTATGGGTTAATCTTCCCTATACATAGACATCAGTGGATAAGGGCAAAGCATAAGTCGCTTGAAATGGAGTGCACCCATCTTTCACTACACTAATCATGCCTTCTTTAGTGTGGGTGTAACACTAATTTATCAAAATATACTATTTTAAATTACAACAGTTGAAATCAAATTCTTGTACTTTAGTCATTTTTATTGGAGAGGATTTTGTAGTGATTCTAATTTTGTGCCTTGACTAGTGGGATTAACCTATAAACAACAACTCCAATCTAAGGGGTTGGGTTTTCACAAAATCTTCAACAAAATTCCTCCCAAGTGAACTTCTTTGGTACTATCCTCAGGGGATGCACTCCCCCTTTTTTTTATGTTAGCGTGTGAACAAAACTTTGGACCCCTATATACTTTTTGAATGTTATATAAAATTAAATGAAAGAAGTATGAATAGATTTTTCTACTTTGAAAGTTTATGTTTTGAATTATTGATATTTTTATTTGTTAATAATAATTAGTTACAAATTTTTGAAGTAAAAAGATACACTGTAGAATTGAAAAATAACTTTCACACCCTCATATTATATAAGAAAAAATTGTCTAAAAAATGAACAAAGAATTCCTCAAAATAACTCTTTATTGAAAGCTCATTTTGAGTTGAATATTGATGCAATGGTCATCTTAATGTGTTCCCTAAAAATATTTGAGTCAAAAAAACATACCATTTTAGTGCACTTTTAATCTCTTTTAGAAATCATTCCATACTTTATTTGAGTTTGAAATTTTGGGAGTAGAATCCTATAGTCATTAGTAAATAATGCTCAAAATTTGAAGTTAAAATTATAGTTTATTAGAAACCACTTGTTTGCACGTGGTTTGTTGTAGTAAAACTAAATACACCCCCCGAGGTACTATCATTCTCTTTGTCTTCAAAAGATGCATCTATCAATCTAAGTCTTGCATTTTGAATTACAATTTGAACTTGAGGTTTGCATTACAAAGTTTGAAAAAAGAATTCGAGTAGTGGCTTTGAGGTTGCCCAAGGCCTTGAGGAGGGAAGAAGTTCATCATTGATTGGTCATTTAAACAAACTACATGGTGCCCATGTAGGAAAGATTCTAAAACTCAAGTTTGGGTAGTCCTTCTAGGACCTCAAGTATCCTTTTGAAGATTAATTAGTGCATCAATAACCTTGGGCAAAAGAAAATAATTTATAAAATTACTTATATGTAGCCTTTTTGAAAAGTGCTAGATATATCTTGGAGAGAGTCCCTCTTTCCACCAAAGCTTCAACATTTCTTCCACCACTAGCCCACACTAAAAAATGGACAAGCAAAGAATTGCTTCCGTTTGTATTCTATTTTGACATTGATGGGACCATTTCATTCCACTAAAAAGCAATACAATGATACCCAGTTTGTAAATGAACAACTTTCTTTTCTATCTATTGTCCATATGTTGAAGTGCTCATAGCATTTGCTCCATTATTTGTTGAACTTGGCAATTTCAAATTTTACATCTATTTTTGAAGATTCTTCAAACTTTTTGTCTTGCTTATTAAGTGTATTTGATAAATAAACAATTGACTAAGCACAAGGAAATTTGAAAAGAGGCATTGCTTCACAAGCTAGGATTTAGTGTGAGGAGAGTATTTGGAGGGTCGAAAAGCACTTATTATCCACGTTTGACAATTGTCAAATCCTTTGAGAGAGCCACAAATGCTCTTAAGGATAAAATGTTCTTGTTATTGAATATGGGTCATGTAATGAACCTTAAAAGAAAAAGAATTAAAATTAGGTACAATTTTAATCATAACACTAAACATCTCCAATAAAATCTAAATTCCATTGAATGCATAAAACTTTAAATGCTAGTAAATGTACAAATTGTAATAACAAACCCCCAAAATGGTAGACATAGAAAGACAAAATCTAATGACTAGAATTGGACAAGATATTAGTAGAGTTGTACCCAAAATATTTCTTACACACTTCAAAAAGATTGAGTGTCCAAAGTAACAAGAATGCCATAGTCTCTAAATACTAAAATTTACTATCTCAAATTCACATTGTTCAATTTCTTTTCTACAACAAACATTAGCAAAATGACAAAACCCCAATGAATTCATATAATAGCCATCCATGCACCTAAAATAGGCTTCAATTAGAGTCATTAGTTTATAAGCAATATTATCAATTTACCACTATTGTCAAAATCACAAATACCAAGATGATTAACAATACAAGATAATGCAAGGAATAAATACTACACAAGCACTTGAAGACTTACCAACAAGCCATATGGATCACAAGCATTAATACCAATAACAAGAAGTTAATGATCATAAGTACTAATGCCTAAATTTTTAGGGTTGCTAGTTATGAACACAATTGAATATTAGTGCAAGGATGCAATGCATGCCTTATAAGTTATGGTCAAGAGCATAAGGAAGTATTGAGAGCTATAGTATGGTAGGAAATAGGATAATTTCTTGAAATGATGGAGAATTTTACCATTGTTGATTTAGAAAACTAAATGATGAGTCTTAAGATTCATTCAATAATGGATATTTATTATTTCCAAATACACCATGGACCCTTGGGCATCCAAAGGGATGCAACTTTAGTGTAGGGCAATGTCTCAAGAAGAGGAAATTGTGGGAAAAAATGTGTTGACAAGAGGGGCAAAATTTAAGAAGGAGGTGCATTTTTTCCCACAAGCCCCTCTTCTTGAGACATTGCCCTATGTAAACAACTACTAAAAGCATACCATAAGCATCAATAGGCAAGTCTAAAAGTAGATATGCAAAAGTTGTAGTATATGACATATAGCATATTACTATGGAAGTTTGAAGAAAAAAGTAGTTTTGATTTGAAAGAAAATCAATTTCAATGTTAGCCATGATTGTCTAGAACTTGGTTTTGTTAAAGTTGTACCATGATTTGGAATTACTTTACATTTTTTCAATTTATTCTAAGAGCTCCAAAAGAGATTTTTGTGCCATAATGGCATGTTGGTGTTCATCATTTCAAATTGTTGTACACAAAATTGAAGGAAATTGACATTTATAGAATTTAAAATATATTTACAATTTGACAAACATGCAACTAATGTTGGTTCTCATAATATTTAAATTTTTTTGAATTGAGAGTGTGGAATTGCATTAGCCATTGTAGAGAGAGTATAGGTTGCAACATGAACCATTTTTATATCTTAACCTCTAAAGTTCTTTGACTATGTTTTTACCAAAAACACTCCAAAACCATCATGTCTAGTTCAAGTACCAAATTTTGGGGAAAAAATTTGGGGACATAGAGAACTATAGGATCTTGTAGTATGTCGGTTTGAGAAGATGTGGAAAAAATTTCAGAAATTTCCACCTTGTGCATTGCAAGATATTAACATTTGAGTTAATGTCACAACATGGTGGTGCTTCTTTGGATTCATTCTTCAAGGAAAGTTGGCTACATGCTTGAAAATTTTAGATCATTTGGAATTGTACATCATATTACTAAAATCATAACCCATTCTATAATATCATAAATGCTACCATTAACACTAGGGGCTCGTGCTTGCTATGCTACGCATTCATTGTATCATATATTAGTAAAATTTTGATATATTTGAATAGAATGCATTATAATGATTTCAATAAGTCTTTAAAATAATTATTTTAATTATTTTATAAAAATATTTCCAATCATGCATACATAGAAATTGTATTTTCACACAATGTGATATTACTAAAATAGAGTAGCAGTTTACAATCACCTCTGTAATATCACTTTTTACAAAGGGTGATATTATAAAAATAATATTGTCATTGCAATTGAAGTGATATTAAAGAGGATCCATAGGGTGATATTATAGAGGTAGCAAATCCATTGCTTTTTTTGGCTTTACACTTCTTTGCACTTCTATGATTTTGTGCTTTTGTGAGCTTTGAGCTTTCATGATTTCAATTTTCTATTGCTACCACCAAATGATTTTGAGAAATTTATTCAATTGAAGTGATTTTGGATTCCACAACAATTAAGTTGTTCACAAAGATTTATAAGTTTTTCTTTTCAATTCTTCAATTTGGATTGCCATTTTTTGTAACAATGGAGTCAAATTTCTAATGCATTATCTTTTACCGTATTCATCATTGCATGTATATCATACATCATTCATTAATTTTCTATTGTTTATATCAATATATGCTTATTTATAAAAAAAATTATATGAAGATTTTAGTGATTTTTATCTAAAGATTTAATGAAATTCTTGCTCTTCATTCTATCTAGTATAGGAAAAATATAGTAAGTAGAAAGATGTAGAGAATGATTCAAAATACGAATAACATTGTTAAGAATTTAGTTTTGGAATTGAGAAATGCCAATCCCAATGGTTGTAATGCTATAATAAACAATCTACATCCTATGTTTTCATTCTTTTTCTTCAAAAGTATTGAAAATTGAGTTAAATAGAGGACTTCAAAATTTATTGTAAAGTAAATAATCTACAATTGCCTCCAAGCTAAAACTCCTCATATCTTTCGTCTCATTAATAAAAATGGAATGCTTCGAAGCTTTCCACATATATATGCAGTAAAACATGCAAAAACAAAAATAAATTTTAAAGTTTTTTCCCCTTTGCATTAGAAATGACAGTTTTGAGTAGGTTTTGATGGAAAAAGACCTTGGGACTTTAGGAGTTAACCTTGGTTGGAAATACTGCACCCTATGGATTGCTGGTAAGGCACAGGTTAGAAATGGGCGCTGTCAGTATAAGGTAAACCAGCCTATTGTGGTCAGAATTAGAAGTCTGCCATGATCCCATTACTGAAATTTAAATTTCTTTTTCCCACATGAAGATAAGCGTGAAAGACACTGAGGACATTTGAAATTATATTTTTTGGACCAAGTATGAATTAGTTTTGAATTTTTGAAGTGAGCATTCCATATGGGTCTGTAGGCTACCTCATGACTAACAAAATCTGAATCCAATATGGTCATCTTCCTATCCAATGCAGTCACAACATTTTCAAACATGGAAGACTTAAAAAATCAATTTTTACAAAGAATTTTACACTGAAAAGTTGGAAGTACCTATTGAGGTCACTAATTACTCCATAACTACCATGCAAGGCATTGATTGTGGTGAAAAAAACCACAATGGGGTCATCATCTGTCCCCTATGGGTCATCTGACCGCAATGGGCTGCTTTACCTTAGTTAATTTGGGGTCCGTCTCTGATTGTAAAAATGAATTCGATTTTTCATGTGTGGAATTTTTTTTAAAATGCCTGTGTTTTCCCTGGGGTAAAATTCCTGCGTTTACACTTTTCACCTCGTGGGACGGGTTTATCCTCATGGGACGGGTTTATCCTTTATCCCCGTGCACGGGCCAGGGGAACCCGTTCTTTTCGTCATGGTCAACATCTTCTTTTCCTTTTTGGAAGCCCCTGGAACGGAATCTCATGGTCACAAAGTCAACATCAGTCAGAGCAACGGAAGATCCTACGCTGACCAGAGGGCGCGGCGGACCGATTGATCGCCTCAGTCGAGCTCACTGCGGTCGTACGTAGGAGCGCTTCTGGAGCTGCGCAGCTTCCATTTTCCCCGACTGAAAATCGGTCTGAGCCGGGTCTCGCGAGCGTTCTCGCAAGAAGAGCTAGTGCACTCTATATGTCAACCAAATATACGTAGAAAAATGCGTGTAAATCCGGCAGTTCCTGAAACAAGATCTTCAGAAACCATCTTTACTTGAAAGACATTTTTCTCTCGAAATGGCTCCGGCAGATCGATCTCAACCTTTGAAGAAAAGTACGTCTGACGTCGGGGGCGACAAAACATCTCTCAGTCGGCTCCGGTACTGAAACCAAGCTCACCAACTGCAAAGAAACCGCACTTTTCCAGTTGTCTGCACCCACACTCGAACAGACATCCGACATTCCCACGGGCAATGATGGCACTTGTAGTCGGGCCATGGATCCCCCGGGCGATCTGGAAAAATCAAGCAATCATATATAAATTAGTTGAAACTTGGAGAGTTCCTCATTCCGTCTCAAGCATACAGTACAAACCGACCTTTAGTAGTCCTAGCCGGTCGCGATCGCACTACTCTACAATGGGGGCCAGTTTGGGGCTTATGATGTGCTGCTGCTGCGGCCGCCAGACTGGTGATGTGCCTGCTCGTCATGAGCCTGGTGATGATTTCGCTCCGGGATATGAGATGCGACTAGATGTGACCGATTTCGGGAACGGCATTGTGGTGGGAGGACACCCGCATCAGACGGAATACCAAGAGATTGTGCACGGACTCTGCCCTCGCCTCCTGCAGGTGGAAGATTAAACTGCAGGTGGCGAGCTTGGCTGCTTTTCCACAGGTACCTTGAGCAAGTCGTTTTCATACATGAACGTCCCTCAATTTTTCTGTCATACAATCCGGGTGTTCTGAATTCTTTTAGTACGCACATGGATATGGGCTAAACGGGTGTCAAAATTCTTTTGAGTTGTTTGAAAAGTAAAGAACGAAATGCTCTCAAACTACAATCTAAATTATCTTGTTTTTCTTCCTAGTATTCTACTTGCTCTTCAAGCCCGTGAAGCTATCGGAAGGAAGAACACTTTTTCTTTATCCGAGTTACCTAATTGCGGTGTGAGGTATCCACTTTCGATCTGCTTTAGTTCGGTTGTACAATCTGCATGACACATCGTTGTTCACGGTTTCTGCAACGTTGCTCTCTACGACGAGGTTGTGATGTTTTCCTTTCGAATAGTTTGAATGTGAGTAGTTTTCAGTCAATTTTGAATTTTGATGCTGTAGAAATGTGCGCACTTCCGAGCTTTATGCAGGTCAGTCCGATTCTCTGTGTTTTCACGGCTTTGTTGTTGTCTGCTGTCTCTTTGAAGTTTTTTCGGTCCGACCATACCGGTTTTAGGGATTAGCTATTCTTTTTCATGAGCTGGGTGTCAGTCTGTCTCAACTGTTCCTTAGTTTTGGCTCCTGAGCGTTCTCTTTTGCTGTGGAAGAGTCGATTGGTTTATCGCGTGCGGGTGGCGAAGGTGCGTCCTTAGATTGTTGTGGTGTGAGTTATTCGGAGTTATTTGCCGCCATGGCCACAAGCGCCGTTTTCTTGCAGTTCGTGTATAGTTCCAATGAGTGTTAAGTGGAAGCATGTTCTTGTTCACGATCCAGAGCGAGCAATGGCTAATTGTGTTCTTCAGAAATCGCTTGAAGTGCAGAAGTAGCTTGTGGAAGTTTGTACAGTGTCAGAGAGGGGTGAAAGAGAGCTCCGCCTTGGCCACAAGCGTCATCATTGGCAGATGAATATACTGCAGAAAATTGAGTGTCCTGCTGCAGTCGAAGCAGGCGTTGAGGAATGCTTCGCTAGGGTTTGGGTGTCGGTGTGAGAGCGGAGTAGAAGCTTTTGCAAGCTTGCATATTTCTGGCGATCGATTCAACCTTCAATGTTGTGAAAGATGGAGTTTATAAGCAAATTGTGAACCAATACGTGTGCTGGGGAGGGACATTTTACTGCTTTCAGAAGGGGGATTATCCTGGGCGTGAATCGGCACGCCTCACAGGATTTCAAATCAATTCTCATGCGATGATTTGTGTATGTAGACCATTGGGCTACGTTGTGCTGTAGTATCACACATTTTTGTCTGAATTAATGTGAAAACTCTGAAACATTTCTGAATTCGGGAAGGTTTATTTTACAGCTCTCAGAAGTAGTTGGAGAGAAGGGAAGTAGCGTTGGGGATGCAGTTCCAAGGAAGGTGGCCAACCATGTGTCTATGAAGATGAAGATGTCAGTGCTACGTAATGCCGTTCTTAGATGAAATGACTTCGTTGCCGCGAGTAAACATCGGAGGCGGTGACGCAGTATTGGGCGGAACCAATAAGACTCTTGGGGAAGTATTGAGTGCACAAGGAAGTTATCAGAAAATGGGGACAGATAACTTTGTTTTATCGATGTGTACAGAAGTCATTGAATATAGTATTATTTCAGCCTACAAGTGTCAATATTTCAGTTTCATTCTTCACACAAAGTACGGAGTATCTGGTTTTCATCTGCATTGTATTTAATCCGTTTGATCTTTCTAAACTTTAACAACTTCCTGCAACTCCTCAACGAAATCTTTCAGGATGATGAAACCTTTTTGGTGCCTTTCCATGGCAGTGGGATTTGTTCTAGTTTCAATACATTACGAATGACATACTGGTGTCACACGCACTAATCTGACAATATTTTCCATTGTAGTTTGTGATATCTGTCTGTACGATTTTGTTTGGTTGAGAATGCGTGATCTTCTTCTTCATCTAAGTTAGGCTTGTTTTTAATGATGTGACTTGCTCTGGCCTTAAAACACCCCGGTCTCGCAGGGAGCGTGGATATCCCCCCTCTATGTGGGATCCGGGGGGTATTCTGAAATTTGCTCTTGAAGTACCCCGGGGGATGGACAGACGCGTCTAACTTTGAGATTTGCCCTGCCGCTTTCACGTTGTTCCCGTTTTGGCAGCTCTCTTCTGTCGTGTACGGTTGCGCATGTCTTCTCGCTTGCACTCCATTAGTTTGATTGGATTCCGGCATGACGTAGTGGCGGGGGTTTCGGGGAGAGCGCTTACCATGGTGTTGTATCGGCAGACAGGGTTCGGGGACGATTTTTGGGCTCCGGAGTGGGTCTGCAGCCGTCGCATGAGTGATCCGTACTGCTCTGCTCTACAGGAGGGATTATACGTGCTCGCACTTGTACTTGCATCGGAATTTTGTATGAATTTTGAATGAATTTGAAGCATGCTCATATCCTTATTTCTTTCTTTCGGTGCAGCGGTCAGTTTTTAGGGTTTCGTTGATGACGTAGACGCGTTGTGGTTTTATGTTAGGAGTGCAGAAGCATTTTCTTTCTTCTTGTAATCAGCCGGAGTTTCTTATTCATTTTAACTGCAGTGATGGCGACGGGCCAGGCGAATGTGTTATAATTGTGACTTTTCCTCGCTGGTTGCTGCGCGGTGACTGTTACACATGCTCTTCAGGTCGGGGACACATCTTGCATCGGAGGAAATGTATCTGGGGTTAGGTTTCGTTCCTGTTAGTTTGTGAGGTTCGCCAGGTCAACTTTCCGGGAGTGAACAACCTGTGGGTAAAAGGAAGGGAGCTGAATTTGGTGCAGTTTCATTTCCACACTCCTTCAGAGCATGCATTTGATGAACTCCACCTTCCTATGGAAGTCCACTTACTACACCGTAGGTGCGTTGGAACCTTGTGTGCGTTTTATTCGTTCTTACAACTCAATTGGTTACAGCAGGGGATGAATTGCTCGTGAACTCAACTTTTCAGTCTTTATAGAACATCTGAATATGTTTGTATACTGACTTGCCATGCTTGTTTTGCTGTGCAGAAGATGCAGTCACCAAGGCTTCTGCTCTTGTTGAGTAAGAAGACACGTTCAGCAACTTCTGTTTTTCAGTATTTGAGACATGATAGTGGCAGAATTTGTGTTTTTAACTAATATTCAGTAAATAGAACGCTATCTTGTGGAGGATATCGTTGAGTGCCTTCCTCATGTGGTAACGTGACTTTGATTTGCAGGGTTCTGCTGATGCCATACCTGATGCATACTCAAATGGCGGTTTTGCAGCAGCTCTTCGTTACTCACCCCTGGAAAATGGAAAGACTTTGTAAGTTCTCTTCTGACATGCTTTGGGAGCCAGGAGAATGTTTGATATCGTAAGTTTCCTGCTGTTGCTGTTTCAGGAACTTGGAAAATGAAGGAGTTTCTGGTGCGCACCAAGCAACATTCTTTAGTTCGAAAAGGCCGAGCTCTTGGTGCCATTGGGTACGTTCTAGTGAGTTTTTCTGTGGCAATTTTTTCTGTTTAATGCTGTTGGACAGCTTTTGATTCGATTGAGTAGCTTAAGGGAGATTCTTCCTTGAATGCGAAATGTGCTCAAGGTGTGAGTACCTGATTTCAAGAACGTTATGTTTGTATTTGTACAGTATGAGCACTTGGCTGCCCTGGCTCACCTCTTGGTAATTCTTCTGGGAAGTTCCGTATTACCACAAGAAATGCAGCTAATTTGTCTATCAGCCACCGTTGCTAACCCAGAGTAGCTTGCTGGTTGGATCGCTCAGGTGCGTTTAATGGTAAAAATGTTACGAACTAATACGATATGGCCGGATCTACAATTGTTTAGGCTCCCGGGAATAGTGCTATGCATCATGACTATACATTATTTCAAAATCCTTTGAAGCGTGAGAACCGGAAGTTTTTGTTGAAATTAGTCCTAACTGATAGCATGGCAGTGAAGTATCTCAGCTTTGACTAACATGGGAGAGTTACGCGTGGGAATCTTTGTTTGCTCGTTATGCGCCACCTGTATGATTTGAAACTTGAAGATTAATCTTGTGCTGTATGGTCAGGTGCATGGTCCTACCGAACTTGTGACATCATCGAGAAGACCTGTTCCTGTTCCACTTGTTTGGCATTTTTCTACCCGCCACTCACTTCACCCACTCTTAAACGAACAAGGGAGTGAAATGAACTGGTGAGAAGTCCAGTCTTCGCTTCTCAAATTCTAATTGGAAGAGCTGGTAATGTTATTGGGGCTGTGCTCGTTATTAGTTTCCAACTCGTACATTAGAGACGATTGCATTGTGCATTTACAGGTCGATCCATTCTGGGATGAAGTATCAGACTCCCCAAGGAGGAAGCAGCCAAAACTTCTCAGAGCTTGCAAACGCTCCAAAGAACCCAACGTCGGCAGTGAAAATCGATAATCAGGAGTGATCAGGTGGGTGGGGGCAAGTAGGGGATGATGTGTCCAAAGAGGAGCTCTAGTTTCTTCGGCGCAGACAGGTATAAGAGGACCTTCATGTCCATGTTGCTTCAACACAACCTTTTGAAAATGTTGGTTTCGTGGAGAACTACTGGACTGGGACCTTGTGACTATCGATCTATTCTGAATTGTTTTGCTCAGATCCCGCAAATCAGGGATACGTTGCACCAGTTGAAAGAGCGGGACATGCTTCCAGTTATTTGGTTCATCTTCAGTCGCAGGGGCTGCGACCTTGCCGTTCACTATGTTCTGGTAATATCCACTCTCCTTGCCTCAACATTACTATCTGTGTGCAATGTAATTCACACGAGTGTATTTTGAAGTTGCAAAATGAGGAATGTCTATCTGTGGGCATTTTCGTTTCTGGAGTTCTGTTATGCGCTTGTCACTGAATTTCTGTGACAGCTTTCTTGAATGCATCAGGGAACCGATCTGCTGACTCTGAAGGAGCAGAGGCGAGCTAGAAATGCACTCGAATATTTTCGGGAGCAGCACCCAGATTCAGTACGTGAAGTGACAGTGAACCGAAACCACTTCTGCACGGAGGAGTTTTCCAAGTACTCTCTACAGCGGGTGATGCCTTTCTCGGTGGTGACGACTTGAACAAGGGATGTGTGAGGATGACTCAGTATACCTTATTTTGCTTCGTAGAATGAGTTTTGTACCTCAGTTTAGATACCACTGAAATTGCATTCAATGAAGTGTTTCGTGTTGTATGCAGGTTTCTGTCCTTTCAAATGTTGTGAGCCAGGCAAGAGAGCATTGGAAGATGCCAAGCTCAGTCTGAAAGGACCTGCAGGAAGTAGTCTCAGTGGGCCACTAAGGCTCTAAAAGTGACCTTTTTAAGGTCTGATTCGCCTTTTTCACCAGTTTCGGAGCACAACAAAAGTAGTTTAGTATTTTTTCAAGCATCTTTGAATCACTTATGAATTTTCAAAGATTCAGGTCATAGGCACCTATTTGTGATTATAGGTGTCCCCAAATCCATGACATTGTGACTTATAAAGAAATTAGTGTGCCTTGTGCCATTGCCGCAGTCAAAACAAAAGTAAAAGTAATTTCATTAATTCTTTAGTTCATGAAAATTTCAAAATTCAATAACTTTCACATTGTACGTGAACGTCACGAAACCAAGTTGGTGCACCCCCTCCTTGTTGAGAGCTTTCTGATGGTACCAAGCACACGACTAAGGGACACATGGTCCAGGAGATCTCAATGTCACAAACAAACAAACAAACAAAATGATCAACCAAATTTAAGGTATAGATGTGCAGAAATTAAAGACAATGATTGGCTCCTGCAATAATTAAAAGTAATTTTTCTTGAATTCATTTATAGACCCAAAAGGTCCCATTCAAAGATCACCTCGCATCCATTCTAAAGGGCGGTTTGAAGAAGAGGGGTAGATTTTGACCCACCTACTTTAGATGTCATACTCCCATTCAAAACCATCACTACATTACATTATATTCCCCCTCTGTCCCATAATACTTGACTAGTACCTTCTGGTAATCCTTTTTAGGCATAATTTTAGGATTGAAAATGATTTCTTTTGTTTTTGACATAAACTAATGAAATGAAGTAAGAAAAGTTTAGTTTGTTATCCACTTTATAAATTAAAATAAAAATTGAATTGAATTTCTTATAGCAATTTGAAGTTGATTGGTTGAAAAACCAAAAGACATTGTACTTTTCATTGAATTTCAATTGAATTTGAGACCAATCTTGTGCAAATCTACACATGGAGAGGGCAACATAATTGCACAAGAAATCTTCCCTTTCTATACTTGCCTTTATTATATTTGGCCTTTTGTATCTATTGCAACCTCCTATTTTTTAATCTTTCCTTGATTGCAATTAATAGACATGTTCACTTGTTTTGCACTTGAGAGGAAATATTCTTCATTCACCATAGAATCATTTACTCATAACATGCATTTAAAAATTGTTGTCAAATCATCAATACTTTGATTAATATAAAGAAGGACAAAGATTATAGGATGGAGGAGTATTTGCTAAGGTGAAGTGACGCATTTATATTCCTTTGGTCACTACACATATGTAGATAGATTGGCAAAATATATACCTTCCCATTGTAATTCTTAGAAGGGTGCTCTCCTCATCCACTTGAATCCTAATTTGGTCTTTTTTGCTCTTTACATGCTAACCCCTTGTATTTGTTACCATGGGGCCAAATTGCACCAATTAAAAATAAATCTCTATTTTTTGTCAAAAAAAAAGTCTTTTTTTACCAAATCCATTGCTATTTAAAATATGGCCATAGTTGATAAATTTGAATCAAAAGTACACAAATGTAAGTGGTTTTTTTGTTCTAAAGGTAGATAGATGTAGAAATACAATGCTTCAAGAAATTTCTAAATGATTGTCATTGCAACACTTTCTCAAAAAGAAAAAAAAAATGTCATCCTAAATTTTTACTATAAGTGTCCCTCAAGATTGTGGAATAATCACTAGTAGAAAACGCAGAAATTTCTGTTGTTCGGTGACCAAAACAACGTCACCGAAACAACAATAAAATCTGCGTATTCTACTAGTGAATGAATCAACTTTTTGCCACATGCAAAAACTACTTTGTGATGTTCCTTGAAGTTATAAAATCATGACATTCCACATTGAAATAGTCATAATGTCAATTGACCCTTTATAATTCTCATCCCATTAGGGGGTAAAGCACAAAATTAGGGGCTAATTAAAGTAATCATACAATTACACTTGGGGCAATTTTAGATTTGTACACCTTAGACCTTGATACCCAATCATCCATCACTTTTCATTTCCAATACCTCTCCCTTCTTTTCACTTCATGCAAAACAAAGTCTTCCTTCTAGTGATCAAATAAACGTAATTTAGGAATCATTTGTTTTGACTTTTCAAAGTCAATAATGTGACCTCAAATAAACAAAATTCTAATGTGTCATTTATAATAACATGGTTTGAATTTCTTTTCTTTCCTTCTACTTTGGTATACAATCTCTCTATTGTGTTCCAAAGAACAAAGTATAAAAAAAAGGACTCACCATAGCTTTTAAATTGCTTTGAGGTGTTATCTCATCCATTGAAAGAATGTAGGCTTCTAAAGAAGACTAGAGACATGATTGAGTTTGTCTATGTTGTAGAGCCACTTTAGAAATTTATTGGGATTCTAAGGAGGGATGTCCATAATTTGTTCTTTTGAGAATTGATTTTTTTTTGTTTAGGATTTTGGTCCCTCCTCTCAAAACATTTAGCAATAAATTGATCTTGAAAGACAAGGAGCTATATTTGAATCTAATTAACCCTTGAAGGACATTACAAGCTACACAGACATTTTGAAAGTCAAATCCTCAATTTTCACATAGTTCTTGATTTTAAAAGTTTTTAAGCATAACTAAAAGAAATGTAGTTCCTATAATCTACTTTATTCTTCATTTTAAACTTTTCCAAATTGTGATTTTTGTCACACTATGAAAACATAACATCTTAAAAGCTCAAAATATACCACTTTTGAACTATTTCTATTGAATTTTTCTTGGTGTGAATTCAAGGAATACATCAATTACATCATGATGTTTTTTCCTATTATTTCAATTTTATATTAAAAAAATATATACTATTTTAAGCATTGTTGTAATTATTGAAATCTTTACACAAAAAATTCTTTAAAAAACCATATAAAATTCAGTTTAATGCATTTAATTATGAAAAATGAGATTTAATTTTAGACATATATTAGTACATCTTAAAAAATACCAAATTTTTGAAGTGTGTGTTTTCATGTAGAAATCAAATGAATTTTGACCAAGCCCAAACATGAAATGTTCTTGAAGGGTTAAAATTAAGTTGTTTCAACCTTTGTGGACTAGTCATAACTTTCAAAATTACACACATTTTTTGTGTTCTTCTAGGGATGAAAAGCACTGGTCCTTGTAGCAAGAGAGACTAGTTCGGACTCTTGTTGCTTTGAAATGGTCAGTTACCACTAGATCATAGCTTCAAATGTGCCCATAGTTTGTAAACATTATTCGCTTATTGTGCGAATGAAGTTCAGCCACCTCACTCCATGCTTTGTGAGAACATTCTCGATAAAAAGCTCCAAGAAACCCGCAGTAGAAGTTCCGTTCTGTTCAGTTATCCTCAGCAAAATCTCGCTCAAGGAATTCTATCCTCAGAAAAGTCTCGCTCCAGATAGATTTGTGTGTCCAAGCTAGTATTGCGTCTTGACCCAGGCCGGCATGCAGTCCAGTCCTTCGGGCTTGTATTCTGGGACCAAGGTGTTGCAGCGGAAGCAAGCTCGCTCGGTATCCGTCTCGGTGGAGGCTTTCGCGTCTAGTCGCATCTTATGTCGAGCTGGGCACTTGATCGACGAGTCGAGCAGGAAGAAAGCTCGCTCGCTCTTTGTCACGGGACTCTGTGCACTACTCTGGTTTGCGCAAATTGGGGTGTTTACTTCGCCCCTTTGAATGTTCCCCAGCTCGCGTGGGGTGCGGCTAGATGCGAACGCCGAACTCATCACCGTTCTCTGCGGTGGTTTTGTGCGAGTCAGTTCCATATTCAGGTTTCTCGATTGGCTTCATTCTCGCATGCTTCGTTGGCTTTCAAAGCCTCATTTCTAGGTGATCCCAGGTCTCGGGACTTATTGAAAGGAACCAACGCGGGTTTGTTAATGAATGAGATTCGTTGATCGATTGGATAAGGGAGTGTGACTGTAGCATGTAGCATCATGCTAACAAATTATGAGAGTATATATCATGCAAGCAAGCTTTGAGTGTGGCTAAGCTGGAGGCGTTGGTGGAAGTGGGTTGGGAAAGAAGGTGTGTTTTGCACATACATAGTTTAAGTTTTTGGTTTTGAGTTTTGATTTTGTTTGGTGTCCGCTTATTTAATTTTTTCTTTCTTTGTGAACAAGCTTGTCTTGCGACAAAAAAGTGTTAGTCTTGCATGTTTGTTCTGCGCTTGTACTGCAGGATAATGCGCTCGCCTCGCACGCTCGACCAGAGATTCGATTTGGTTACCTCATGTGGATGAGCGGCATTTTCGATCCAATTCCAACGTGAGTGACCACTTAAGCCTTCCTTTTGCACAGTTCCAAGTTCCAACCCACGTTTAATTTCTGTTTGGAACATCAATTTAGTTCCAATATTGTAGTCGACCCATTTCCGATCACATTCTCTTTTCAGTGGTATAGGCCGCTCACTTTCTGTGCAGGTGGAGATGAAAAGTGATTAGTTTTAGCATGGTTCCCAGCATAGCTGTGGCTCATTATGATACTCTCCAAGTCTCTATATTGCAACCAGCTCTTGATCGATTTTGTTTGCAGCTCGTGGTTGGAAATAAGGTCTATATGACCAGTACAGGTCAAATAGAATCTTCAGCTAAAAAATTCACGGTAATTATATTTTGAGTTAAAAAATTATGGAAAATTATGGAATCCTTCCAAACTGCATCTCTGTACACGGGAAAAATTTCGCAATCAAGATACACAATCTCCAGAGATGCGTAATTGCTTAAGTGATTGGAAATGGGTCCACTACCTTACTTTGGCACCTTTCAGAATGCACGTTCTGAAATATAAATCCATACTGTCCTACAGTTTAGATCTCTCAATTCTTGGTGCCAGTTTGCAACTTGCTTGGTTTCCTTGGTCCTGGAGAGGGGAGTGACGCCATTGTGTTCTTTTTCGCAGTTTCACTGGCTAGAGAGGATAACGAGGTTCTTCGCACGAATGGGAACGTACATACATCCTGTGGCAGTTTCTGAAGTTTTTAGAACTCAAGCGATTTGAGCATCAGATCTCAGGCTTGGGCTTTGCGCAAATCTGATTTTCTGCAGTTGGCACATGTGTGCATGTCCGGTCCTTGGTCATGTCCTTGACAAATGTACCACAAAATATTCCACAAATGTACCACAAAAAATTTGATGGTGAATTTTTCCATAAATTGCACATGCAAGGTAGAAGCACCAAGAGTGGATCATTTCAGCAAATTTCGACCAGATAGTGAGGAATATGATTTGGTGGAAATTCTTCCTATGTAGAAGATAGGAAATATGGAGATGTTTAATTTTTCAGAATTTTATTCCAAAATTTGAAGTTACAATGAATTTTGGGAGCCAAAAAGGATTATCTATCCATAGTCAATATTTGGAGTATTGTAATTCAGATTATTGAAGAACTAATTACCTAATTACTACTTCCTACTTTCTCACTCACTGCTTTTAGACATGTGTCATAAGCATATTAGTCCCAACCTTGAAAAGGACAAAAAACACACATTTAAAGCTTGATTTCCAGCCTCAGGTTGGAAATAGTGCACCCTATAGGTTTGGCACTATGCGTGTTTGACAATTGATGCTTCTACCTTAATGTCATAACATTTAGCAGTTTACAACTCTTATGCAAGAATTTTAGTAAAATGGTGGTATTCTGTGCGTCATTTTCAAATCGCCTGGTTTAAACCATAAAAGTGACATCTAGGACTTCTATATATTTTAAACATCTTGGATTTATATAGATGGGTGATGGTCGGCTTTGGGTACCCAAAAAAGTTGTCTCAACTACAATATCAGTCCATATTGTGTCAAATGACTTCATCTTTTAAATATTATAAAGTATAAATTCATGAAATGTGGTTTTAGTTTTTAACACTTATAATGTGTCAAGATAAAAAAATTAATGACTTTCAAAGAATTTTAAGAATTTTTAGTTAATTTTTTTGTTGAAAAAGTAAGTTTTGTTACATGTACCTAAAATCCTTAGAAACAAGCATTTGGAATATGAAATAATTTTATTTTAATATCATTTTTGGATATAACTTATATTTTATAGTCCAACATATAAAAAGTTAATTTCATCAATAAAAAATTTAAAAATTGTGCACTATGATGCTTGTAAATCCCAAAATTTAAAAGTTTTTCTCACCTCTATCAATAGGTCCAAAATTTACTTTGAAAAAAAATAAATTCAATAGAAATATACATGTTGACCATGTTGAGGTGTAGGAATTTTTTATTTTCATTTTAGGTTTTCATTACTTGATCAAAATAAAAATTAGACAAACTTTGGAGGTTTTAAACAAGAATCACCTAATTAGTGTGTCCCAAAAGTGATACCCCATGTTGATCATCACCCAAATTTCAAAAATCTAGGATTGTTGTAGATTTCAAACTGTGTGGTTTGAACTATGAAAGTGCCATCTATGAAGCATGTAGATTTTAGGCATCTAAGAATAATATAGGTTTAAGAAATTTAGAACAATTCAACAATTCAAACTGTCTAGTTCAAATTCTAAGAACTACCAAAGTTGCAAAATTTTTCCATTTTAGTAAAATTTTCCATTGTCAATAAAAAAATAGTAAGCAAAGCAATAATAAAAAGTACTCAATCATTAATATTGAGTGAACTTTGTAGAGAGGATTAAAGGTAGCCTCTCTAAACACTACAACATGTTATAATATGTCACAATTTTGGTTATTTAAATATCACCAATTTGATGAATTTGATGATATCTACAACAATAGAAAATGTGCAAGTAGATTGATTTCTTTCAATGCAAAAGAATTGTTGCATCACATAATTAAGTTAACAAGATACCATAACATTCTATTGCCTTTAGTTCTCTCAACCATGTTCATTCAACATCCACTAATTGCTTTTGATTATTGCTTTCTTTTAATGATTGTTTCTTTTACAAATTGTTTTTGTGAAACTCTAATCATTCTCATGCTATGTGCCATGCTATGCCCTTGTGGCTATCAATAAGATGTGAAATATTCCACATTATTTCATTGAGGAATAGAATGATATTCTACATCATTCTATTGGGGAAGAATAGAGGAATGGGCACTGTAATTAGAATGGCAAAATTTCACAACTATAATAGTTTTATAGTTCAAACTAGGTGGTCTTAAATGTAAAATTATCCTAGATATCTTAAATCTATAGCATTCCTAGATTTCTATAATCTACATGTGTCACAAATGGCACTTTCATAGTTCAAATTGCACAACCTAGATTTTAACAAAATTCCCTATATAGAGTTAACTTTGTGATGCTAAGAGCATCTGTGCATTTGTTCTCTCAAAGGATCTAGGCTTGTCAAATGTGGATAATAAGTGCTTTTCGACCCTCCCAAATACTCTCCTCACACTAAATCCTAGCTTGTAAAGCAATGCCTTCTTTCAAATTTGAATTCAATTATTGTAGTTTCATTCTACATTCTGTTTCCATGTGCTAAGTCAATTGACTATTTAGAGAATAGTACACTTGGTAAGCAAGACAAAAAGTTTGAAAAATCTTCAAAAATAGATGTAAAATTTGAAATTGCCAAGTCCAACAAATAATGGACCGAATGCTATGAGTGCTTCAACATGTGGACAATAGATAGAAAAGAAAGTTGTTCGTTTACAAATTGGGTATCATTGTATTGTTTTCTAGTGGAATGAAATGGTCCCATCAATGTCAAAATAGAATACAAACAGAAGCAATTCTTTGTTTGTCCATTTTTGAGTGTGGGCTAGTGGTGGAAGAAATCTTGAATCTTTGGTGGAAAGAGGGACCCTCTCCAAGATATCTCCAACATTTCTCAAAAATGCTACTTATAAGTAATCTTAGAAATTATTTTTCTTTTGCCCAAGGTTGTTGATGCGCTAATTAATACTCAAAAGGATACTTGAGGTCCTGGAAAGACTATTCAAAATTGAATTTCAAAATCTTTTCTACATGGGCACCATGTAGCTTGTTTAAATGACCAATCAATGATGAACTTCTAGTCTTGGGCAACCTCAAAGCCACTACTCGAATTTTCTTTTCTTCAAACTTTCCAATGCAAAACTACAAGTCCAAATTGTGATTCAAAACACAAGTATAGTAGTTTGACTTTTAAGTGCTTTTACATTTTTTAAACCAACTATTCACACAATGTCAAAAGGGATGATTTCCACAGTCATGGGCCTGTTGTTTAAGGGTTAAGGGTCCTTGTTTCCAACCTAAATTATTATACCCACGCGGAGAAGACAATGAAGAAACTGGCAGGCGGTTGTCACATGATTGTCATCTGGAGATGCAAAGGATTATTTGTTAGCATTCAAACTTTATAAGTTGTTACACAAATGATTGATCCTGTTTTTTTCAGTGAGTTCCTACAGGGATGATAGGATGATTATTATGAGCCTTTGCACATGCCCCACATGACTGAAGTGTGCCACAATCAAAATAAAAGTAAAAAAGTAAATTTTAAATTTTTTTTTAACTCACGAGAACTTTGAAATCCAATATTTCTTTTCTATGTGTCAGAACACCACAAAACAAAGGCTGTGCACCCCTTTTCGCATAGGGCTTTCCATTGGTATCAAGCATGTAACCAAGGGATACACAATTCAAGAAGATCTCATCGTAACAAACAAAACAAATAAAGAACCTAACTTAATGGATGGATACTAGTGTACTTTATGATGAGGGAGTAAATGTTCTTGTAGTTATATACGGGTCAAGCAATACACCTTCAAAGAATAAAAATTAAAACTAAGTACAATTTTAATCATAACACTAGGCATCTCCAATAAAATCTAAATTCTATTGATTGCATAAAACTTTAAATGCTAGTAAAGGTACAAATTGTAATAACAATCTTCAAAAGTGGTAGACATAGAAAGGCAAAATCTAATGATTAGAATTGGACAAGATATTAGTAGAGTTGCACCCAAAATATTTCTTATACACTTTAAAAAGATTGAGTGTCCAAAGTAACAAGAATGCCATAGTCTCTAAATATTAAAATTTACTATCTCAAATTCACCTTGTTCAAATTCTTTTCTACAATAAACATTAACAAAACAACAAAAATCCAATGAATTCATATAATAGCCATCCATGCACTTAAAATAGGCTACAGTTAGAGTCATTAGTTTATAAGCAATATTATCAATTTATCACAAATACCAAAATGATTAACAATACAAGATAATGCAAGGAATAAATACTACACAAGCACTTGAAGACTTACCAACAAGCTATATGGATTGCAAGCATTAATACCAATAACAAAAAGTTAATGATCATAAGTACTAATGCCTAATTTTGTAGGGTTGCCATTTATGAACATAATTGAATATTAGTACAAGGATGCAATGCATGCCTTATAAGTCATGGTCAAGAGCATAAGGAAGTATTGAAAGCTACAATATGGTAGGAAATAGGATAATTGTATGGAATGATGAAGAATTTTACCATTGTTTATTTGGAAAATCAATTGACGAGTTTTAAGATACATTCAATAATGGATATTTATTACTATCAAATATGCCATAGGCCTTTAGGCTTCTAAAGGGATACAACTTTAGTGTAGGACAATGCCCTAAGAGGAGGGGATTGTGGAAAAAATGCATTGATAAGGAGGGCGGAACCAACAAAGAGGTGCATTTTTTCCCACAATCCCCTCCTACATGAAGAACTACCAAGAAATTCAATGTTATTGATAGAATAGATTGAATTTGGATGAAAAAATTGTAATACCCAATCACATAGGCAAAAACGTGTAATCAGACATTACAACCTAATTGTATACCATAACTTGCTATAGAAATGAATGGGTGATTTCTTAAAAGTGGTTTATGCATAAACTATCTTTATTCATGAGGCCTACCATACCCAGTAAATAGAAGACTAAAGTCTCAATTCGAGTTTTTTTTTACAATAACCTCCGTGTCTTGATTATTCATTTATTTTTTTGAGTGATCATTGCTCAAAACACCACTAGACTTCAATTTAGAATTTCATACCACAAATATTCTTCAGATGTAACATTGGCATTTTCCATTTCAGAATGGAGTAAGAGTTATTCAGTTCTCATCGCTAAACCTTGCTACTAAACCGAGGCTCTATTGCAAATGATATAGGATTCAAACTGAACAGACCCAATTTGCCTCCAAATCCTTCAGGCAAGGCCGGAAGAGCTTCACACTTCTCTTGATCTCCAATATCAAAAACTTCCCCACTGTGATCCACGGCGTTGTAGATGCACAATTGCAACTCACTGAATGGAACCAATGCAAATTCCGGATACACTTCCAAACTCCGACCGCCACTCTTTTCCTTCTTCAAAACATTCACCAGCGTGAAAGTATCCGTCTTCTCCTCAGAGTCTCCTTCACTTCGAGTCCACTCAATTCTATCAACCCAATGCTCGGTAACTAGGCCGTTGTCTCGCTCGGAGAACAGAAACAGTTCGCCATTGTTTTCCACCAGCTGAAGAATGGAGGATACCGGCAAACCTCGGTCAGTCCATTTTGTAGACCAAGTTCCTTCTTCCACGTTGTATCCCAGGATGCTCTTCACTGTTTGATCACCGAGCTCCAGAAATCCGATGCAGAAAATATTGCCATTTTGGAATACACCAGATTGATATTCATTCAATGCGAAAGCGGGTCCAGGAAGATCCCCTACTCTCTGCCACTGCCCAGATCGAGAATCATATAATTCCGTGATTCTAGACAAACTCTCTTCACCTGATGCAGAACTGCCTGCTACAAGTATGTGATATGCTTTTGAGGAATGATCCACATACATGTGCATCAAAACAGGGTTCCGCCGATGGAGCAACGGAGGAAGCTCCTTCCATTGTTGAGTGAGAGGATTGAAGACAATTAACCGCTCCTCATGCGTCGACTTGGAGAAATTCATGCACACCAGCCCCTCGTGGGCACAAAACAGAAATTGCTTGAACAAATCCACGTCAGGGTCACAATTGGAAGGCAGGAATGTCAGAGGAAGTAGCTTTCGCCACTTACCATTGCTGGGCAGGCTTTGACCCAAACTGGAATTCCAATTTGGATCAAAGCCTGCCCATTGCCACACTCCATTTTCGATGAAGAAATAGCATGCTGTCAACCACGGATTCTCTTTCAGTGACACAGCTTGAAGGAACCCATCGCTTTGGATCAAAGAATTCCAGCCTTTGGAAAGTGACTTCAGTTGCACAATTTGTTCATAACTGAGGTGATCCAAAACATGTCCCTTCACTTCTGGAGGAAAATTGTCCAAGTCCAGTTTGTCCTTGCTTGTAGGGAGATCTGACGGGCTTCCTTCGCTCTTTTGGAACATGGAAGTGAAGACGCGAAGAAAGGGTGGCAATTCTCGGAACATCTGTAGGGAACAAAATTTTAACAAGTCAATTTGTAATTTCCCCCCTATTCTTTGCACCGAATGATTAGGAGGGTATTCGTCATTACCGTGTTCATGTCCTCTCCTAAACATTTGATTCTTAAATAAGTTTTTTCAAATCAATTTATTATATACCGAGACTGAGTCTCTTTTGCAGTGTCGTTTAGTTTGTTCAGTATGATCATGAGGTTCGTCGTGGAATTGCAAGCAACTATTCAGATCATGCATGGTCCTCTGTCCAGGACTCACTCTCCATTACTTCTAGGCCAATGTCTAGCATAGCATAAGCTAGTTGTCTATACATCGTGAGCAAATGAGTTTTGGACGGTATATGTTTGCTTTTTTTGCCGGAACCACGGCAAATCCTTACGAAATTGCATGGAGCTCCCTCTCCATTATTTTCAGGCTATCGGCTCGGGTTAAGCTAGTAAATGGACATAAATAGATTTTTATAATATGGTAACGTATCATGACACACTCATACTCCTAAGAAAATTTTCTAAATTTATTTGACTTGCCCCTTTTCATCTCTGCGGGCATTGTATATTTTCGTACTCAACACTACACTCGGCCCATTTTGCCAAATTCGATGTGTAAGGCAACCTTAACTACATCTCAAGAAGACAAGCAAGAGGATTCTAACCTAGAATCCTGATCTTCAGTCTCAGCCTTGACATTAATTCAAAACCCTTTCAAATTAAACACTTGTGATATCTGTACAACACTGAACAATCATCCATATCTAATGCAAAGCACAAATTGAAGTGACAAAAACAGAAGACTTACAGTGATAACAGGTCCCGATGTCCTAGCTGCAGCTCCACTTGGGCCAATCGGTGAATGCGATTCCAATGCTCCAGCGTCAGCTCTTGCTAAAGCATGCCTCGACGTTGAGAGCCGATCGAAACTTGCGGTCGTCGCTAGTTGACAGGTTGGGAATTCTACCCATAAGTCTGTTCTAGAGTTCAATAGCTAGAGCAGACATATGGGTTGAATCCCCAACCTTTGCATCAACAACTAAAACGGTTGTATTTTAATTTTATCTAAAGTATTTACAACTTGATGAAAGCTATCATGGGTCGATACGATTCAGATCCGAGATAAAATCGAATCCTTCTCTGTCAGCCGCCGCGTCGTTACAAGGGTTACCGCCGAAAACGTTACCACCGAAAATGTTATAAGGGTCAACCGCCAAAAACGAGGGCGGCGCGCCTGCGCCTACACTATTTTGTTTCTGGAATTTTACAGGGTTTGAATGGCTATTTTGGTCTCGAAATTCCTTTGTTAAAGACTCGAATTAGGTTTTTAGAATCGGTACACATTTTGTAGGTCATGAAATTCGACCCACGCTGTGCTCCCCAATTGAGAAAATTGAATTAGGGGACGCAAGTGGGCGCCTTGGGAGTTGTGCACTGCTGATACAGACAAACGGGCATTTCCTGGAGTTTTTTTTATGAAGTACACAGTTAGCCTGACTACCGGTACTGCAGGCCGGACGTTAAACACCCCCCTCGAGCAAAAGGGGGTGCCTGTCAGGCGGAGTGGGGCCTGCGCCTCCTCCGTTCCCTCCGTCTGTTCCCTTCGCTCCCTGCCTGCTCCTCCTGTTCTCCCTCCCTCTCTTGCTCCCTTGCACCCTTCCTTCCTTGACTCGTATCCTTTGGCCACAGATTTTTTTCAACCTCAACCTTGTGTATTTGTCTTTAACCTCTAATTGTCCAAGGCACCAAATTTTCACGTTTCAAATATTGTGAAGTTAAATAAAACCTAACCAGATTTCTATTTTTAATAGTTTATATTTTTGCAAAACTCTATTGGAAGTTTAATTCTAGCATTAAAAATCCGATTTTAAAAATGGATGATTATGATTTTTCTATTCAAGATTTTGTGCAAGGCTACCCATTGCAATCTTGACTTCACGTAGTATTGAGGGTTCTTGGAAATGAGCCTCAAATACACTAGATCGTGGAAAAAAAAATTACATAAGAAATTCATTTTAAAAAAATTATAGAATAGATTTTGGAAAGCCATAAATTGATTGGGGTTGTGCATGTTGGGCCTTATAACCTCATATATTTTGGAGGTGACCAACTTTGTAGATTTCATATGTAAAAAGAAATTTGAAAGATTTTTGAACATATTGACTTTTCCAACATATTGACTACATGGACAAGTTATAGCGTATACATATTTCTTTTCTAAAAATGTTGAAATACAAAAGCCTTCACCTTTAAGAAGCGCTAGTGAAGCCTATGTTTAAAGTTAAATTCTAGTACATTGAACTTGCAATTGGTAGTAAAAGTCATTTCATAATCTTAGAACAATGTACTTGAACAGGTTAACCAAAGAATCCTATGCTTGAATTCATTTAAAAAATATTGATGAAGACTATAACCATGCTTTTGGAATGAATGGTAATTAAGAAGTATTTGAATGAAATTTTAAGTTAAACATTTGATGCAAAAGAAAACGTTTAACCCCTAAATGCTTAAGGCTTGTTTTTAGCTTCTCGAGATTTGCTTTAAATTGAACAAAAGCCAACATTTTGATAAGTTGAATCAATTTTTTTTTAATTGTAACCGTACAAATTCAAACTAGACATGTTAGAGATCACATAGGAAAAGAAAATTGATTCTTAAAGCTTTATTTAACTTCACAATATTTGAAACGTGAAAATTTGGTGCCTTGGACAATTAGGAGATAAAGGCAAAGACATGAGGTTGAGGTTGAAGAAACTTGTGGCCAAAGGATAGGAGTCAAGGAAGGAGAGAGAGGGAGAAGAGGAGGAGCCAAGGCAGGGAACGAAGGAAACAGACGGAGGGAACGGAGGGGTAGCAGGGGCCCAACTGCGTCTGACAACCCCCCTTTTGCTTGAGGGGGTGTTTAACGTCTAGCGTACTGTAGTGCCACAACGAAACTGATGTGGATTTGAAACTTTTTCATTGAAACAACCATACCATAAGCATCAACTACACTAAAATTGGTAAATAGTGTTGGGTGATAATTAGTGTTGTTCCCTGTTTTTTACCCCAACACTATTTTTCAACTTATGTGTAAATAGTGTTGGGGCACTTAATTGATGTCATAAAAATCTATCCCTTCCCTGCAAAACTGTAATTTTTGTCCCCCACCGTAAAAATCTGTCCCTTCCTTGCAAAACTGTAATTTTTGCCTTCCGCCCTAAAAATTTGTTCCTTTCCTAGAAAACTATAATTTACTACAGAGCTAAAATAGTGTTAGAATGGATAAATATTCATCTAACACTAACCTTGCTAATCACAATTAGTGTTATCTTAGTAAATTAGTGTTGTCAACACTATTTACCAATTTTAGTGTAGTGTGCCCTACAGTCGAAACAAAAATAAAGTTATTTTTTTAATTATTTAGTTCATAAAAAATTTAAAATTCAATAACTTTCACATCGTACATCCGAATGCCACAAAACCAAGCAGGTGCATCCCTCCTCGCCAATGGCTTTCCGATGGTATCAAGCACACAACCAGAGGACGCACAATCCAGGAGATCTCAACGTGATAAACCAATAATCAAAACAAAACAAAGAGTTTAATTTAAGGTATAGACTAGTGTGCCCTGTGCTGTTGCCATAGTCAAAATAAAAGTCAAAGTAATTTTATAATTTTTTAGAACCAAAAATAACTCAAAAATGCATAATTTTCTCATTGTCAGTCAAAATGCCATGAAGCAAAGCCCGTGCACCCCTCCTCGTCGAGGGCTTTCCAATGGTACCAAGAATACGACTAGGGGACACACGGTTTGGGAGATCTTAACGTGACAAATAAACAAAACAAAACAAAACAAACAAACAAATTTAAGGTATAGATGGGTAAGCCTAAAAAGCATATATACAAAAATTGTAGTATATGACATGTAACATATTACTACAAAAGTTTGAAGAAAAAAGTAGTTGTAATTTGAAAGAAAATTAATTTCAAAGTTAGCCATGATTGTCTAAAACTCGGTTTTGTTGTGCCATAATTTGGAATTACTTTACATTTTGTCAATTTTTTCTAAGAGCTCCAAAGGAGTTTTTTGTGCCATGATGGCATGTTGGTATTCATCATTTCAAATTGTTGTACACAAAATTGTAGGAAATTGACATTTATAGAATTTTAAATATTTATAATTTGACAAGCATGCAACTAATGTTGGTCCTTATGATATTAAATTTTTTTTGAATTGAGAGTGGAATTGCATTAGCCATTGTAGAGAGAGTATAGGTTGCAACATGAACCATTTTAAAATCTTAATCCCTAAAGTTCTCTAACTATGTTTTTACCAAAAAATGTTCTAAAACTACCATGTCTTAGACAAGTACCAAATTTTAGGAAAAAAATTTGGGGACATCTATACATTACATTAGAATGTTTGTTTTGTTTGTTTATCACGTTGAGATCTTCTGGACCATGTGTCCCTTGGTCGAGTGCTTGGTATCATTGGAAAGCCCTCGGTGAGGATGGTTTTGTGGCGTTTGGACGTATGGTGTGAAAGTTGTGCATTTTTGAGTTATTTTTGGTTCAAAAAAAAAATTTACTTTTTTTTATATTTTGGTTACAATCTTGGTATTGTTGGAAAGCTCTCAGCAAGGAGGGGGGCATGGGCTTGGTTTCGTGGCATTCCGACTCATGGTGAGAAAGTTATGCATTTTTTTAGTTGTTTTTGGTTTTAAAAATTAGAAAATTACTTTTTTTTAATATTTTGGTTACAATCTTTGTACCATTGGAAAGCTCTTGACGAGGAGGGGTGCATGGGCTTGGTTTTGTGGCATTCCAACTCATGGTGAGAAAGTTATGCATTTTTTAGTTGTTTTTGGATCTAATAAATTAGAAAATTAGTTTTACTTTTGTTTTGACTGTGGCAACGGCACATGGCACACTAGTCTATACTTCAAATCAGGCTATTTGTTTTGTTTTGCTTGTTTGTCATATTGAGATCTCTTGGACTATTCATCCCCTGGTTGTGTGCTTGGTATTGTTGAAAACCCCTCAACGAGGAAGGGTGCACCGGCTTGGTTTCATGGCGTTTGGACATACAGTGTGAAAGTTGTTGAATTTTGAATTTTTTATGAACTAAAAGATTAAAAAATTACTTTTACTTTTGTTTTGATTGTGGCAACAACATAGGGCACACTAGTAGAGAACTATAGGATCTTTTAGTATACTAGTTTGAGAAGATGTGGAAAAAAATTTAGAAATTTTCACCATGTGGAATGTAAGATATTATCATTTGAATTGACAGAAATCCCTTTTTTGCCTCTACAAAAACCAAAGCAGTTGTACTTTATAAGGTCACATTTGTATGAAAAAATGCCCAACATGGTGGTGCTTCTTTGGATTCATTCTTCAAGGAAAGTTGGCTACATGCATGAAAATTTCAAATCATTTGGAATTATATAACATATAGGAAAAAAATAGTAAGTAGAAAGATGTAGATAATGATTCAAAATACTAATTAAATTGTTAAATTTTTTGTTATGGAATTGAGAAATGTCAATCCCAATGGTTGTAATGTTGTAATAAACAATCTACATCTTATGATATTATATTTTTCCAAAAACATTGAAAATAGAGTTAATTAAAGGACTTCAAAGTTTATTTTAGTGTAGAGATTCCATAATTGCCTGCAAACTAAAACTCCTCATAATTTTCATCTCATTAATCAAAATGTAATGATTCAAATCTTTCCACGTATATATGAATTTAGAAAAACAACTTGAAATTTTAGTTTCTAAAAAAATGTTTATTTTTATTTGCTTGGACTACCCAATCTAAAAAAACTATATATCATACAATAACATTTTAACTATGGAATCAAAAGGTATGAAAAATGTTAGGCTTGAAGAAAAACCTCATCTTTATGTTGTTTGAAAAATTTAAAGAAAAAAAATAAAAATTCCATTCATAGTGAGCTACCCAAATTTTCTATATCATTAGAGGACACATATTGGTCCTTTAGGATTTAATACCCTTGCATTTGAAATATTTGTCAAACATGGCAATGCATTCAATTTAGATTTTAAAATTGGGGGACAAGGAATCTCTTTCATATGGAGCAAATTTCATGACAATTAGAAATATGACTCAAAAGTTATGGCCAAATATGTTATTTTTTTCACCATCTAGGTAGTATGGGCAGATTCAAAAAATCACTTTTTTTGAAAACAAAAATTTGAAATTGATTTTCTAGAGTAATATATGTGTGGAAAGCTTTGAATCATTCTATTTTGATAAATAAGATGAAAGTTATGACAGAGGAGTTTTTGTTTGTGGGCAATTATGGATTCTCTATGCTAAAATAAACTTTGAAGGTTTTTTTCTTACTCAATTTTCAGTATTTTTTGAAAATAAAATAAAATCGTAGGATGTAGATTGTTTATAACAACATTTCAACCATTGGGATTGACATTTTTCAATTGCATAACAAAATTCTTAACAATTTTGAAATTTGAATCATTCTCTACTTCTTTCTATTTACTATTTTTTTTCCTATATGTTGTACAATTCCAAATGATCTAAAATTTTTCAAGCATGTGACCAACTTGTCTAAAAAGAAAGAATCCAAAGAAGCACCACCATTTTGGACATTTTTTCATAGAAAAGTGAGCTTGTAAAGTGCAGCTGCTTTGTTTTTCACAAGGCCCAAAAAATGATTTCTATGAATTTAAATGCTTATATCTTGCAATCCATGCAATGAAAATTTCTGAAAATTTTACCACATGTTCTCAAGTTAGCATAATATAAGATCCTATGGTTACATGTATAAAAAAAAAATCATAAATTTGGTACTCATACTAGAAATGGCAGTTTTGGAGCGTTTATAGTGGAAACATAGTCAACGAATTTTAGGGGTTAAAAATGCATTATACATCTCTAAAATGTAAATTGAATGCACTGTCATATTTGACAAATGTTTCAAATTCAATGTATTAAGATGGGGTGGTTGGCCTAAAACAAATATAAAAAAGTAAGGAAAGTCTAATATTGTATCACAATCATCTAGATTATTTCCAAAATCCTCATTAGGAAAAAATTGAACCCACAAAGAGGCCTTGAGTTTTCTTACTAATTTTTATACTAATTGAATGAATATGAAAGTGACCACATCCTCATTAGGACCACTACTTGGTGTGTGCTTCATTTTTCATGACGGAATCATCATGAGATTTATAAGATTATGGAGATGGATTGGGTAATGATGATAAATTTTTGAATTTATTGTGCAATTTATAGCCCAATTAGTGAGTTGAGAAGGCTCTTCCCACCTAAATTTATAAGATTGTGGAGATGGATTGGATAATGATGATGGATTTTTTAATTCATCATGCAATTCTTGACCCAATCAGTGAGTTGAGAAGGCTCTTCCCACCCAAGCTTTTGCATTATGAAGCGGCCTCTTTTGGGGTTCAATTTTTTCCTAATGTTGGCATTAGGTGATTAATTATTCTTCCATAGTATGTACCGTATAATTTAGATAAAATTTGATCACTCATGAGTGCCATACATTACAATTATTTATAATATGTTTGGAGTTTGACTAATAAATAGAATAATGTGTCTCTTTGAAATTAGAAAGCAAATCTTCTTAAAGTGAAAATAGAGCATTTTGGCTCAATATAGGAGATGTTCACTTCTAAATAATAAATGTAACCCCAACATTTATAACAAGGACTAAAACAATTCTAAAATTTTCAACTTTCCCTAACAAATGTCAAAACTTTCCTTTAAATTATAGTTGTTGATTTTGTATTTCCAAAGATACTTCTCACTAATTGAAGGTTCCTTGATTCCAAATATGAAGTCAAAAATTCCAACTTTAATAATATATAGTAAATAATAAGATGTATTATTCTTTATGAAGCAAAAATTTTGGAGCAAAATCCACCCTTGTAATAAATATTGGGTTGCAATTAATATTAGGGGATATTTATTTTGAAAATTCAATTGAATAGAACACCAATAATTGATCATATATTGATCCAAATAAATTGATTGTTTGAATACTAATTACTTTATTTCATATAGGTGAAATATAGTAATGAGTATTCAAATGGTGCATACCTAGAATGACATTTGTTCAATGACAACTTTTTCTATTGATGTTGACTTTATCTTCCTTGAACATCCATGGTTTGTGTTTAAATATTATTATGTAGACAATGTTGATTAATATAGGAACTCATGGTGTATTATGGTATATTCAATTCAAACTTATATTTCCCATCAAAACTTCCAAAAATGTCCTTGTGAGCCACCACATTGGTTCACAAATTAGAATTAGGAAAAATTAGACAATTTAGGTGAAATTGCAAGTTTAGAAATTATTAGTTGGATAAATTTAAGCTATAGTCATGAATAAGTGGATTTATTAAAAGGTAGGAATATATCAATGGTATGAACTTTAGGAATTGCGATTATGCAAAAATGAAGTAAAAATATGGGAGAAAAGTAGGAATTTTAAATTAAAAAGATATTATGTAAAACTTATGAATTTAATTAAATTAGGCAAATGATTAAATGTGGAGAAATTGGAAAAAAATACTACATAAAGAAAATTTCATTAAAAAAATATATAATACAAAATACAAATTCAAAAATATATAATTAATTAGTAAAGTTAGAACAACTATTACAAAAATTATGGTAGACACTATGAAATAGAAGAAAAAATAATAAAATAATAAGATTTACAATAAATTAGAGAGATTCACGATAAAATAGCAAGTTTTACAATAAATTAGTGCAATTTTTCACAATTTAGTACATTTTTCAGTAAATAAGAATTGGGATGAAACCTTCAACTAATTGCTCTCAAGCATAGGAGATTATTTAGGATTTGAAGCTCTCTTGTATTTTTTCTCTTCTTGTATGTGTATTCTAAAGAATCTCTTGAAAAATTGTGTGAGAAATGAAGTTGTTAATGAGATTAGAGAAATGAAGTTGTTAATGAGATTAGAGAAATGATGGTGGGAGGAAATGGGAGAAATAGTTAGAAGACTCAAGAATTAGAATGAGTTGATTGGATTTTGGAAATGAAGGTTTGGAATAAGATCAAGGATTGAATGTGCAAAGTACCTAGAGGCATTAGTGTCAATTGGATTTCTTCAAGGAAGAAAAAACATGAATGACTAGCAAGGTCGAAAATGACAAAATGAGGACGGAATCAACACCAAGGTCAAGACTAGCGATCCCCAATTTTTATTTTTTTTATAATTCGCAAAAAGGCTATATTCATGGAAAAGGGGAGCTATTTCCGCAACAATATCCTTGTGGGGGAAAACAAGGTAGATAAAAGGGGAGAAAAAGTTGTAATTTGACTATCTTTGTGTGTTGTAAAACTTGTGACTATTGTAAAATGTAGGAGTTGAATCATGGCTACTGTGCATATCTTTTGGTTCTTTGAATTGCTAGGTAGTATATAAAAATGTCAAAGTTTAGCAAATTCATTGGCAAGTGTTGTGGAAAAATGTTCCTTGTGTGCTTGTATGTAATGGTCAATTTCATTTTTTGTATTTTGGTTCAATGTCACTAACAAGGGAGTTGAACCCTTCTTGCAAAATGCAAGACTATCCAATGCAATGTTAGCATTCTGCACAAGAAACAAACAAACAAGCCACATTAATAGAATGGATTAGAATCTTAAAGCAAATAATTACCATTAGTAATGCTATAGAAGGTGCCATTGTAGTACATGATCACTGTCACAAATGTTCCACCAAAGTTGCAGTTCTGAAGCTCCAAGTGCAGCAGTCTCTAGAGCTTTATATTGCGCATAGTTTTCTGTTGAGGAAAACAGGAGGGGCAAGGCTTGAATAACTTCATGAAAACTAAGGATAAAAACTAGAATGGCAGTGGAAAGGCAATAGGAAGGATACTATTTCGTCAATCTACTTCATACATTCCCTTGCCAATAGACCTTCACTGCAATTTTTTAGGAATTTATAGCTTCTGTATTAGAAAAATTCTCCAAGGTAAAATACTTTTGGCCAAACATGTGCACAAGGCGGAGGTGCTTTTCTAGTCTATTTCTATGGCATAATTTTAGGTGTTTCAAAGTAGAAAAACATCTCTCATCCTCTAAGGATCCAAGTACCAAGCAACATCCTAATTCAACAAGTTTAAAGTACTTGGAGATTAGCTTACTCAAGTGGCGTAATTGTGCTAGTTTGTGCCACAATTTGATAATAAGATTTACTTCCAAAGGTAGGCCACAAGTAGCATCACAGTTGGCCTTCATAGTCACCTTAAACAAACCTTGTTGTAAATCCAAGTTGGAAACACTGAGCATTTCAAGGGCAGTATGAGGTTTGCCGCCTTCATACAAAAGGGCAGCCTTGGTTTATTAACCAACTATGACTATATTTTTTTTTCAAAATAGACAAGTATTGGATGATTGCAAGAAAGATTGGTACTATTTTCCGTCACAATGAGAGTGGCTCTCTTATCATCCGTTATAACTTTTGAAATATGAACTCGATTATCTTGAAATTTTTATAAGAGATGGCTAACTTAATAGTGTTTAAATCCCTTATTTTTCCAAAAAAATTCAAAAATCATTTTATATTTAAGTTTAAATTTAACTAATTTATCACAATGTGTGGTTTAGGGTTTTTTTCTATTGGAAAGTATCCAAAATTAATAATCTAGAGATGAAATTTCTTTGGTCTATTCCCACAATAGGGAGACAAGTGCCTACTAAAGGAAATCTAAAAATACATTATTCTATGACTTCCATATTCATACAAATAAAACTCCCTTGTACATGCACTTTTAAACATTGAAGATGGTTTCGACTTCCATTTTTTGGTGAAATGCAATCACTATCAAGTCTTTACAAATGGCTATTTTTAGTTTTTTAATTCATGATTTTTTAATTATTATTAATTTATACCTAGTTCTATTTATTTTTTGTGATAAATTGTCTTTTTTTTCAAATAGTACTTTTTCAGTACTTGCAAGTAGTCAACAATATTAGTAGTTGTCAAATTTTCAAATCAATGGTTAAGATTATTTCATTTTATAGTACTCATAGCACTAAGCATAGAAACTACAATTTTGTCACAATGCTCCTTAAATCATTCAGTGTTTCTTACAACTACCCTATTGTGGAAAGCTAGGGTTAGCCCCCTCTTGCTTCTAGTATTGGGGATAAATAGTCCCAAAAGCATCAAAGAGTTCTTATTGAGGGAATTGGTGATTCAGCTCATTACATAGTACTTGTGTAATATTTGCAAACAATGCGAAGCCACAAGCAATGAATAATTATAGCAATGAGCAAACAGACAATGTACATTGAAGCATCCAAGCTCTTCAGCTATTGCATGAGCCGCTCCAAAGAAAGAAAAAAATTGTACCATTAAATGAAGTCATTGCAAGGAGAAGCCAAAAAAAATTGTGTCATTAAATGAAATCGTTGCAAGGTGCAGCCCCCAAAAGTATTGTACCGATAAATGAAGGCCATTGTAATACTATTGATAGATCGTTCCCAAGAGAATTCGAAAGAAAAAAAGTGGAAAGCAATATGCAAATCTAAAGATGCATATGACTTAAACAAAAATAAATTGGGAAAAAAATGCAAATGCAAACATGCACATGACGTAAATAAAAAATGGAAAAAGAAAGAAGCCATATCTATAAATTGGCGTTCAATGTTATCCTAGACGTGGTGAAAATCTTGTTGTGTCACAAAAATATGTGCATTGGTTTGTTTCTTATGGTACTATGCATATACATATGTGATGGCAAAATTGAAGAATAGATGGGAAATACTTGAATTACTAAACAACTTCCACTATGATAATAGAATATCTTTGCATTCCAAATCACAAGTTCATTGTACCTCAGGAAATCATCCTTGTTGTAAGTAGTGGATGTGGATGGAGTAGTAGAGACAAGCAAGCTTATGCTGGCAAAGTTTGATTGCTTGCATGAAGGTGCATATGAAAATGTTACAGCTTTGAGAAAGCTTGATCAAACAATGTACTGCATGTACCAAAGGGATGAAACATGCTAGTGACAATAGCATTTTAATGTCAGCAAATAGGTCAAAATTATCACCAACACTAGCATTAGTTTTTTGACTAGGACTTCTAGTCGTATCTAAGTCTTAATCCGCTATGCTAGACTCCTTATGGATATCCAATGTATGCTTACATTGCATAGCAATTTATTACCTTTAGTTTTCATGAGATTTGTAAGTTTTTGCAACTCAATATTTTGCTTGTAGTTATGATAGAAATAATTGTAAATAGACTAGAATATTTCCTTAAGCCAACAGCCATTGGATACTTGGAAAGAGTCTCCACAACTAGATTTATACAATGACTTATACAACTAGCTTCCAATATGAAGACCCACGTGAAGAAAGTCCATTTTTCCTTGATATGAGATGTAACACCTATTTTGAGACCTTGAAATGTATTGATCCCATCAACCCCAAAGCACATAAGTTTAGAACTTATTTTCTCATGAGTAAGACCATTTTCTTCTAACAAAGCATGCATAACAACAATGGTCAGGTGATCGGCAGTGCCACCTTCGAAGACACAAGAAAGATGGAGAAGGTGCAACTTCTTCTCTTAGTTGTCCATGGTATAAACATGAACCCCAACCCAACATGTATTGTCCACCACTGCGACCTTGTCAGCACTAATGGAGACAATGTTTGCAAACTACACTATAATCTTCAAAACATTGAGGACGGAAGCATGCAAATACTCACTCATCTTCCAACCACTAGTTTCGGACCAATGTTTTTAGGCAAACTTTAAACTTTCAGAAATTTGAGCAAATATTGCTCCCTTTCATAATCACACATGGAACGACTACAATTGAGAATTTGAAAAAGGGTTGAGAATTGCATTCCCTTTCTCTTCAAGTCATTTTTGAAACTAGTAGCCAATTGATTAGCCATGGTGCCGCTAGGTTTGTAGCCAGCCTAGATTTTGTATAACTTTAGGTGCTTGCAATCCAACTTCACCAAAAACATCACCCTTTCTTCAAGTATAACAAGGAAAACCCATCTTTTCTACACGTATGTTTGCCCTTGTATTTTTTGAGATTATCAACTTTAGGAACCATGACTTTCTTCCTTTCCATAATTGAAATAAAGCTCTTGCAAATGACACTAGTAAGGTCTCCATTTGCATCAAATTCTTCCTCCACCCAAATAAACTTGCACACCCACCTTTCTTATCATCTTCTCATTATTGTACTTGGGGCGTATTTTTTTCTCTTTGGCAGATTGTTGTGAGCCACTCCCTTCTTCTTATCTATCATGCAACATTCATTGTCGCTAGAGACTTTGTTCAAGCGTCAAAGTAGGAACCTCTAGACACAAGACGATGTCTTTTGAAGCCAAATCGCGGTCTATTGGTAGTGAAATGGAGTGTGATAAGCACGTTTCAGAAATATGAGTGACCTCCGCACTGGGGATTTGGGGAAGATACTTACCCATCTCGTTTGTGTTGCGGTTGTTGTCAAAGGTAAGCACCTTGAAGTTATCAGACAATTTCAAGCGTGGTACCATGGGACCCTACGCAGCCAAGACAAAACAACAGCAGTACGAGAGAAAACCCACGAGAAACCGCAAGAGAAAAACAACAATAGCGCGTATCGATCAATCCAAGAAAGTAGGGGCAAAGCACACAATGAAGTCTAGAAACAGCATGGCATTCACAAGCAACAGGGAGATCGTTGAAAGATAAACACAACAAGTCGCAATTGCAACTTTGCAACTTTGTAGCGAATGAAGAGATAAAATTCACCACAACAATGAAAGTCACTTTTCTTGAACGACATTCTCAAACAAGTAATTTTTGCACTGCATTCACTGCAAGCCACCATTTCTGAAGTGCTATGAATGCCAAAGACACCATATGCCTCCAAAATCTTCACAGCAGCTTGGAAGTGGCACTGAAACACATAGAAAATCAAATTGTTGAAGATGCTGCTTTCAAAACAGAACCAAAACAAGCACTCAAAGCATACATCTCGAGTGCACTCCCACAGATCATTCTACTATCAAGATACCACGATGACAACAAATGCATTAAAAAAGGCAATGGAGATGTCTGCAACATTAATGCAACAATCGAGAGGAATACATGATCTGTTGTTTTGTTTTTTGTTTTTTGTTTTCATTTTCTATGAAGTGCCATAGTGACGATATTAAATGTAATAGTGGTGCTCCAAATTTCAACATTCATCCACATAATGAATAGAAAACATCACATTAGCACATATCACATATCCATAATTCTATTTTCATCCACAATTTGGCAATTTCATCCAAGATTTTTTTTTAATTTGAAGTTTTTTGACAATTTACAAGATTTTTTCATGTTTTTTTTGTATAAGTGTAGTGCCAGGCCAAAAAATTTGGTGCAATTTTGCACCAAATTGCTAGGAAAATAAACACTATACATGATTCACAAGAACATAGGCTATAGGAGGTGGGTAGGGGGGGAACCCTTAAACCCTAGCCACTATTTGGACGTTCCAGATGTTGTTGCCATGTGAGACATGGAGGGTCTAGATTGCGCCAGCATGACCAACAAGATGAACAGGGAACAGATGAAAACTATTATTGAATCAGATGAATGTGTACTTTGAACAACAAAGACAAAATCTAATGTGTATTTTGGCTCCAAAGTAGATTTCAATTTTTTTTCTCCATATACATTCAACACCCAATTTTTTTATACCATTGGAGCACAAATTAGCTAATTTAACAAATGCTGATCAAGTCTCAAGACGAAAACATGAAACAAAGTTCTAGCATCCAATCACCAAACAATAGTAGCAACCCCAATCAAAATAGCAAGTGAACTTGAATAAAAACAACATGGGTTTGTTAGAACTCCCTTTTCAATTGAATCACTAACTAAAGCGCCTTTGTAGAGATAACACTACAAGAGAAAGGAGGAAGTTAAAGTAAGTTTTTAAGTATAGTCTTAGAAATAAGATTATAAGTAGTGATCCTTATGGAGATTTTTAGTAAAATTTTACTAAAAATACATAGGTATGCCATGCTAAAAGGATTTAATGGGGTTGGATAAACATATACATATATATGAAAAAATGTATTACTAAGCCTTTGTATGGCAATTGAATTACTTCAAAGTGATTTAATCACTTAGATCTTTTAAAGACAAAAGATGTTTATTTTGTTTGTTTGTGAACTAGTTTGGTTTGAATCAAAACCCATGTATATTGAATGAGGCTAAAGAAATGTGAATTGTCATGAGAACTAATCTATGTGTGCTAATAAACTCATTATGTTGCAGGGTTCATATAGACATGTTTGAAAACTTCATTAACCCGTTGGTCCTACAAGGGCCAAAATGCAACCTTAGGTAGGTTCATACAATCTCAATATTCACTGTAATTTTTGAATCTTTTTGTGAAGTTAGAAAAACACATGAGCTTTATGGGAATATAATTTTTATTTCAATTGGTGCCTAGGAACAAAAGTTATAGCACAATTAGCCAACACAAAGGTCAACAAGAAGCATAAGAAAAATCACAAAAATTAAAAATTAAAAAAATTAAATTATTCTAAAATAATATTTTCTTTTTACATGTGAAGCTTTAATCCATTCTATTTGGACTAGAGATGAGAGTTATGGACATCTTGTTTTTTGGGCAATCTAAGCATCTTCAAAAAATAACTTATGGAATTCATTTTTGAATGTAATTTTCACATTTAAAAAAAAATTGCTTGACAAGGTTAAGTACGCTTGCTAGAACAATTTCATTATTGGGATTATTGTGTTTTAGCTCCATCTTAGAGGAATTAAAAATTTAGTGTTTCTTTCAATTTTAGACTTACTTCTACTTAACAATTTTTTAAAAATGAAAATCAAGTGTGTTTCTTTGAAATTTTTTTCCTAGATTCAAAGCTCAATTCTTCAATATAATAAATTTAAAATTTAAAGTGTGTAGTGCAAAAAAATTCACAGATGGCAATCAAAGTCATTTAAAATTGTAGGCCAAAATTTAAAAAAAACTATTTTTCCAACTTTGAATGCTAATATCTTCCAATTTGTATTGTAAAACTTCATGAAATTTTTACCACATGATTTTGGACAAGTCAAGTACAAGATCCTAAAGTTAGACTCTAAAAAAGTTATTCTTTCTATTTTCTTAGATAAATGCAACAGAAATGACAATTTTAAGTGTTTTTCGACAGAAAAATGACCTTGGGACTTTAGAGGTTAAAAGAATAGTGGTATATATCCATAGTAGAGTGGGATTGTAAAAAATAGAGTCCAAAAATAATAAACTAAATTACTAGGGTGGAATCCATTGTTTTAAAGGTTAGATAGAATTCACTCCCCTCCAAACTCTTTTAGAGGTGTTTTTTGCCATGCTAGTGAAGAACACTCATATACATCTATTTGTATTAACATCTTTCTATTTTTCAAAACAAAATTCACACACAACAAACAAGTAGACTAGACACAAGCCAATCCTTCATCAAGCAATGGTCCCAACCACATTTAGTCAAACAACAATCATCACAAGCATAAAATTCAAATACAAACACACAAAGCACAAAATTGACTCTCACACTCACACAATTTAGATATAAAACCAATTCTATGCATTTAAAACTAAAATAATACATAGCATCAAAAACTAAAAAGTCAATCCAAGGCTAGACTCACACACTATCTAAGTTGTAAATCTTCTAAATGGTAGAAGACAATTTATAAGATTTTGAAATTGGTACCCATCTACAATTGGCAAAATTACCTATTTGGATTTCAAGAGACTTTACTTTTGAATAGATCTTAAAATTGTTCTAATTTTGCCCCATTGCATCCTAGTGTAGTGAAAACCATACAAGTTTTTGCATTATGGCTACTCATTGTAGTATTGGAATTGGTAATAGTAGGTTGAAAAGTCTAGGTATTATAAATTCTATGTGGTAACCACCCTAAGATTATTATACATAATAAAAAATTTCATTTATAAATTCACAATCTTGAGACACTACAAAAGAAAGTGGGTTTTAAGTAAAGTCCTAGCAATACAATAGAAAGGGGTGTTTTAAGTATAGTTCTAGGAGTATAGTCCTAACAATAATGACCTTGTAGGGGATTTTTAATAAAATTTTACTGAAAACACATATATTTCTAATAAACTTTTACTAAAATCTCCTAAACAAGTCATTACTATTAGGACTATATTCCTAGAACTATATTTAAAACATCCCTTTCTCTTGTAGTGAAAGAAGTTATTAGATACCATTGCAACTTGTAGGGAATTAGAAGAGTCACAAGCTTATTACTTAATGGACAAGAGTATTCTCTTGTGGAACAACAATAGGAAGCTACACTACAAGAGAAAGGGGGGGGGGTATTAAATGCAATATTCAATTAGAAATTACATAATGAAAGGTCGGGTATTTTAAAGAAAACCATATGTCTAGGACTTATCTTAAAGTACATTTATTGAATTCTTACATTATGTCATTAATTCAATTAGAGAGCTTAACTACAAAAAAAAATTGCAAGTCTTGGGGTTTGAACTCCTCACCTAATGCTTGGTAGTGAGAAACCTTTAGTTAGTATCTTGATACATCTTGCTTCATATGTGAAAGCAAAGATGTTCTAGAAATTTATGGTATAAGGTGTCTATTTAGTAACTAGTGACCAACAAGGACAAATTTTCAATAACCAATAACCAAAAAGGATAAATTTTTAGTAACTAGTGACCAACACTAAAAGTACGACCAATTAGTGTTATGAACTTCACATATACTTATTATACACAACAAAATTGACCTTTTAGTAACCAATGACCAAAAATGATAAACTTTGAATAATGTTATGGTTGATTAGCATTGAAGAATTAGCAACATACTTATTATACGCAACTAACTTAATCATTTAGTATTAGAAACAACATTTTAACTAATTGGTCATACTTAATACCATTCTTTCTCTTGTAGTGCTATTTGTTTTTGTTTTTGTTTTGACAACCACTATGGTGTCTTTTTCTTCCTTCGAAAATGAGTTGACCAATATCCAAGTAGGAGATAAGTTGAAACTTCTCAGATTTGTCATTCTTTTGCAATTTTTTTCTTCTATGAATTTCATAAGTTTAAATTTGCCAAAGAGACAACTATAATTTATTGGATGATTTAGATTTGATGTGTATTTGGTCCTTCATACATATCTTGCCATTTCTAAGACTTTTGAAATAAACTAGAGGATGTCTTTTTAGAAGGTTGGAAAAATAGTACAAAATGTCTTATGGAAAAGTGAAATTGAATTGAACATTCTTCAATACTTGTAATAAATTTTCTATTTTGGATCTCTAAGCAAAATCTTAGCACTCATAATCTTGTCAAGATCCTAGTCCGGTTGTATATGTAAAAATATAGTTTAATTTCATCACAACTCTTTGCACTAGATATAGTAGTTTGAAGTGGTTCTGGTGAAATATGATTATGAAGCTATGGAAATTATCTTTGTTTAAATATGAAATTTTGAAAGTTACAACTTTACTAAATCTATCTATATTTAAAAACTTTTGGAATGTTTAATGGCCTTATTCGTTAAAATGAGACAATCTGCACATTTTGAGACTACAACCCTAAAACAGTTATAATGATTTATCTTCGAGTCGAGGATAAGATGAGCATGCAACCTTTGGGAAATCAAAGGTTTTTATATATATATTAATACATTGAAATCTCAACTTACCAAATAGTCTTAAAATTGAACAATTATTATGATTTATCTTCGAGTCGAGGATAAAAATGAGACTACCAAAAGTCTCAATATAACGAATATGGCCTTTTTAAAGAAAAAAGGTACAAAATACTCCTAAAATTATAACTTTTCTAAAATTATAAATTTTAGAAAGATACTAAACTTTGGTACCACAAGAAGTTCATTTGAAAGTTTCATTTAATGCCTAAAAGTCCAAGAGATTTGGACAAAATACAAATGTATTATAAAAATAAGTTCTATAATTTTTTTGAAGTTTGCATGAAAGAAGATAATGTGAAGCACAAAAAGTAAAATGTATTTGTGTGGTCAAAATCATAAAATTATATTTAGACAATCTTCAAATAAATTTTGAAGATATAACTATGGGGGATTTTATTAAAATGGCACCATTCCGCAACTTTAGTAGTTTTTATAGTTCAAATTGGGCAATTTGAAATGTACACATGATGTCTGAAATCTACAATTGTTCTAGATGACACTTTTATAGTTTAAACTAGGCGGTTTGAAATCTATACAAATTCAAGATTTTAGAAATCTTTACCATCCCTAGATGGCACTTTTACGATATATGCCAAGCTATTTGAAAATTTACAAGAAATACCACCATTTTAACAAAATTTCCTATAACCACAAAAATTCACTAGAAATACCATTTCTATCTTTAGTATAAATTGAATTTTTTATTGGTCAAAATTGTGGTTTCTATAGATTTGTGAAAAATGGATTAGATCTGGTATTGAGAACTTCAACACTTTCTCCAAATAGTAAATTTTCCAATACTTGGCAAATTCTAAACACTTTGTATTGTTTCCCTTATAATTTTTGATTGACCATAGTTTTTTAAAAATTGAATGTATAAAGTGAATGACAAATCTAATCTAGTTCCCCCCCCCCAAAAAAAAAATGGTATTTTTTTTCTATCCAAAGTTGGAGCTACATTGATCATAAATTATTCTCTACTTACTAAGGTTCTCTAATACAAATGGTACATTTTACTTTCTTCAATATACCAACAATGAACATGTATGAAGAGGACACTTCTAATGTCCTACGTAATTTCAACTTCAAAATTTATAACAAATTCCACAAAAATCTTAAAAATATGAAACAAAGTAGATTAGTTACCCATTTCGACAACATTGGAAATTCATTCAAAAAAATGAAAGAATAGATAAAATTAGAATGGTGTTAAAAGAATAGTGCCTCAATTATATAATTAGAAATTTATTTAAAAAAACTAAAGAACAGATTTTGAGAAGTTGTAAATTGCTCATGGTGATGCATATCACACCCTTTAGCCTCATATTTTTTAAATGACCTCAATTTTAGATTGGATATGTAAAAGAGGATTGAAAGAATTCAAATCACTTTCAAACAATTATAAATAATTGAAAACCATTCGTCGGTGTCAACGGAATTGAAAACTCCAGTTCTACGCTTTCGTAATCTCCTGTGCCACATGGTGGCATCAGCACCGTTATCTCATTTTGTCTGTAAACAGTACCTGCACTTTTCGCAGACACAACCGAGAGGAGTCTGTGATCGATGCAGACTTCTGTTCTTCTTCTTCTCCTTCTTCTTCTTGCATTGATGTTGATTGATGAGATGGGGTTGTTTGCGGTGAATCTTTGGCCAGAGACGATCGAGACTTTGGCTGTGGCGATTGCAATGCTTTGACTTTGGTTGAGAGGTACTGTGATTCAACCGTCGCCATCGTTACGTTGTGCTTGAATGAATGGTGTAGTTTTGTTTTGTCAACAAAGCAAATGGGTTTGGTTTTGCAAAATTGGAGATATGGCAGATTTGGTTTTCTGTCTGTGTAAGTTTTTCTCTTTAAAGTCCGAGATTGCGTGTACAGCAGCTGAATAAGATATACTGTTAGTAACAGTTGTTTTTTAGTTTAGTTGTAAATTCATTTTTTTACTCTAGTTCGTTGGATTCTGTAATTTTATACTGTGGAAAGATTTCAATTCTTATTCCTTCCTGTTTCATTGGTGAGGCAAAGGTATCAGGAATTTTTAGCCTGTACGTGGACAACTGGGTTCCCTCGTAGCTGAATCTTCAGATGAATTCGCTGCTAAGACGAACTCAACAGTAATCCGCCGTATGGCATCTCTTGTAGTACCGCGGAAACCCTCTCTTAAAGAGTTGACCGAGAGCGTATCCATTATTCCATTTGTATTGTGTGAAAACCAAAGCCGACCTTGTTTTTTGAACTGCTTGAATTTTGATGATTGCGAGTTTGTACTTCCTAGAAATCTTGTAGCACTCTGTGTCTGGTGTGACGGCGACAAGCCTCTAAGATTCGCTCTCATGCTTACTTGGAATCAGTGATGGAGAGTGACAATGTGAACTGTGTGATTGGTTGCTGTGATCAGAGTCAATATTCATATTTTCTCCTTCGCGAACAATTTCGGCCCTGATTCGTGGTTTGTAGACGTCAGGCAGAGGCACACGCACCGATGTCTAAATAGGGTGTTTCTCTTTTTTCGCTGTTTTTTTTTCCCTTCGTTCTTTGGCTTTTTTTTTTCCGGGTGCAGACGACTCTTTTTTTATTTATGTTATGAGTTAGAGGTGGTGTGCCTCTACAGGTAAGTGCTCTAACCCTGTCTCGATCTTTCTGCAATGGGGGCCACTTGGGGACGTCTGGTGCTCTGCTGCTGCGGTGGTGAGCCTGATGCCGAGCCTGGTGATGAGCCTGGTGATAACCTCGCTCTTAGATATGAGATGCGACTAGAAGTGCCACATGAGACCGATTTGGGAAACGGCATCGTGGTAGGAGGACACCCCATTCAGACGGAATACCAAGAGATTGTACACGGACTTTGCCCTCGGCTGATTGAAGATTGAACTATGGTCAGCTTTGCTGCTTTTCCCAGGTACCTCATGTGGTTTCTCTGTCATAGAATCATATTATGAGTTCTTTCAGTGCGCATATGGATAAGGGCAAACCGGGTGTCAAATTCATTAAGTTGTTTGAAGGATAGGTTAAAAGGAAAAGAATGAAATGCTATCAAAGTACTTGTCAATCTAAATCCCCTTGTGCTTTTTCCTATTATACTTGCTCTTCAAACGTGAAGCAATCGGAAGGAAGAAAACTTTTCTTCATGTTTGAAAGCTCTAGGTGAAAATAACCTGCAGCGTTGTGAAAGATGGAGTTTATAAGCAAAGTTTTCGATTTACAAAGAGGATATTACATTTAATTTAGGTAAAAGCTTTTTCATCCTTCCGACATACCCTACTTGCTCTCTATTTTCTTCCTTCAAAGAGGGATAAGGACCCTTTCAAAAATGAGGAACTGATCATTCATAAGTTTCTCAGAGTCTTCAAGTCTATCAGGGTAAAAATGAAGGTTCACGAGAGGTTATATGATGAGCTTTGGTATAAAATAGACGAAAGCAGTCTTTCTAAATTAGCAGTCTTTAAACTACCGCTTTTTAAATGGTGCTCCAACTCCTTTTTGTTTTCCTCTTGACTATTTTTGACATGTGGCAGGCACAAAATTGTGAACTCATTTCATTACATGTGCTGGGGAGGGACACTATTTCACTGCTTTCGGAAGGAGGGGTATCCTGGGCGTGAATCGGCACGACTCACAGGATTTCAAATCAATTGTCATGCGATGATTAGTACGTAGACAATTGGGCTACGTTGTGTTGTAGTATCAGACATTTCTGTCTGAATCAATGTGAAAACTCTGAAACATGACAGCTTTCAGAATCTTGAAGTGTTTGGAGAGAAGGGAAGTAGCGTTGGGGATGAAGTTCCGGGGAAGAGAATCAATGTGGCGGTGGCCAACCATGCAGTGCCTTTGAAGATGAAGATGTCGGTGCGCTGCGGCTTGTCAGTGCGCGGGGAAGCAACTTCAATACGAAAAGCCGTCCTCCGGGAGCTAAATAATGCCGTTCCTAGATGAAATGGCTTCGTTGACGCGAATAATCATCGCAGCCGGTGACGCTGCAGTATTGGGCTGCATCAATAAGACTCTCAGGAAAGAGTTGAATGCACAAGGAAGGAAGTCATCGACGGAGGAAGCTATCTATCATATTTGGGGAACAGATAACTTTTTTTTTTAATCGATGCATACAATACTTTATAAGTACTCATTTAATATAGTGTTATTTCAGTCTGCAATTGTCAAGATTTCATCCTTCACACAAACAAAGTATCACGTTTTCATTTGCATTGTATTTAATTCGTTTGTTTCTTTCTAAACTTTAACACCTGCTTGCAACTTCTCAATGAAATCTTGCAGGTTGATAAATAGATACTTTTTGGTGCATTTGCATTGCAGTGGGATTAATTTGTTCTAGTTTAGATACATTACAAATCGTTTTGCCGCCTTCAATCTTCATTTCAGTACAGTACATGCAGGTGCACTCAGGCATGTTAGAAGGATGTGACTTGCTCTCTTATGGTGTAACTTAAGGTAGACAAGCCTATTACCACCCTGTTTTGGAATCTGCATATCTTAGGGACAATTCCAAGAGGGGCACATATTTTTCAGAGTTGTGCACTTGTTTCATGGATCAAACCTAAGTGGGATTATAGTTTTCTGGTTAAAATTGTAATTTCTGTGAATTTTTGAAGTGGTCAGCCCTGAAATTACAAAACTGCCTATATAGTGGAGTCATAAACACCCCCATAAACGCCTTTTCATGTATCTATTGGCATTTTAAGTTCCCACCAATTAAGGATTGACAAGAAATCCATTTTGGCATTAATTTATTGATTTTGTCAAAATCTAGAATGGATTTCTATATTTTCTAGGCACATTTGGATGAAGCAAGAAACATGATTGGAGCCCAAACTAGCTTATGGAATTAGTCAACAGGCAAAATTGGGATGTCCTACTTTATGTTCTGCATTCTATCTCTCTATTTTGTATTATATACACCTTGTAAACATGCATATTACCGCTAAGCAGATTTGGTATCTAGGTACCTTGGAGAAGGTATTTGTCAACTCTCATGTATTTTTTAAAGATTGAGAAGGTTGAGAAAAGCCATTTGCTGGTTTACAGAATCAAGATTTAAAGTTAGAAAAACCAAGACTTTTCAGTTCAACTCTACATAGAAGTAGTCATAATGCCAATTGATCCTTCAAAGTTTTCACTGGCATTACAAAGTAAAAGTGAGCAATTGGGGGTTAAGGTAATTATTACAATTAAACATGAAGTGATTTTAGATATGTATATTTTAGACTTCAAAACCCCATTATTCATCACTTCCCATTTTGAATTCCTCTCCTCCTTCCTTTTTCCCTTAAAAATCACTTGCAAAATGAAGTCTTCTTTCTAACAAGACAAATGTAATTTAGAAGTTACTTGCTTTTTTTTTTTTCTCAAAGTCATTTAATAGAACCTCAAATAAACAAACTTTTAATGTAAGTCAACTATAATGACATGGTTGGAGTTTCTTTGTCTCTCTACTTCCATATACAATTATTCTACTTTGTTCTCAAGAACAATTTATAGAACAAAATACTCATTGTAACTTTCAAATTACTCTAGGGTGTTATATCTAATTCATTGAAATAGGATATGAATCTTGAAAAAAAAACTAGAGATAATATAGGTTTGGTTTATGTTTTAGAGTCACCTTAGAAATTTTAGTTGGGATTTTAAGGAAGAATATGCATAATTTAAAAGTGTCTTTTTAAGAGTTGATTTCTTTTGTTTGGGATTTTGGTCCCTAATTCCTCTCAAAACATTCATGAATTGAAATTGTTCATGAAAGACAAGAAGGAGCTATATGCTAGGAATTTCATTAAAATGGTGCCATTCTACAACTTTGGTAGTTTTTACAAATCAAATTAGGTGGTCTAAAATCTATTTTAAATGGCGCTTTTATGTCTCAAATCATGTGGTTTTAAGTCTATATCAACCCTAGATTTACGAAATCTATGTAAATTCAAGATTTTTGAAATCTATATTTGTCTTAGATGGCATTTTCACAATTTAGACCTGGCAGTCTAAAAATGGCACATGGAATATTGCCATTTCAATAATATTCTCCATACTATGTTAAATCTAATAGTCAAATTAAGTTGTTTCAACTATTGTGGATTAGGGTCATTGCAAGAAACACTTGCTATTTTTGTCTCAAAATAGTCTATGTGAATGAGTATTGTGACTTTGGAAATAAATATTTTTTAAATGAAATTATATATATATATATATATATATATATATATATATATATATATATATATATATATATAATTTATAAAATATTAAAGATATTATAATTCTAAAAATTCAAGCCTAGAAAAATTTACCTCTAAAAGTTGTGCATCCCAAAAGGACAATGTAAAATGCCAAGAAAATGGAAACTTTGATGTTTGATTCTTAGAAAATAATAAGAAAAATTCAAATTTTTTTTTCTAATTTTGAGCGCATGTGGAAGGTGGACCATTTACTATTTTTTTTTAAATGTCTTTGAAGGCTTGTGTAACTTTAGTAAAAGTTCTTGTATCCCAATTTTGAAGTTCAAATTGCATTTTGGATTAAAAATAGTACCCCCCAAATGGCCAAGGAAGACATTCAATTAAGTACTATTTAAAAATAGTAAAATAATTTTTATGATACAAAACATTATTTAATGTCCAAAACTTTCACATGTATCTTCATTGCATGGTTGTCATACTGGACAAGTTACTATTCATTTTTCGTCTTGTAGGACGAGTTACTATTCATCAAATGTACTGGATTGGGGGGATTAGTATCACTAAGAAAATTAGTATCACCACAATTTATATGTATATGTGTGAAAATTAGTACAATACAAGAATATTTTAACCTACATTGTTTAAGTCAAAATAGTGTGACTTTGAGAAATTGGTCTCATATGCATTAGTAGAACAAATCAATGTACCCTAACATAATCCTTTTGTCTTATTATCTCTCTAACAATTTCCATGACAATTTCTAACAATTTGTATAGACCCCCAAAACACTTAAATTTGAACCTCCTAGAATACACATTCAAAAACAAGAAGAACCTTTAGAGTGAACTTTTGTAATGTATTGCAATAGGAAAATAATTTTTTAGTTTTCTAAAATCAAAATTGCTTTTTGCCGACCTAATGTTTCTATTTCTATTAATAAAAATATAACATCTATGTGAAAAGGGGGAAATTATAGTTTAGGAATAGCTTTGAATATCAATTTTATTAAAGTGGACTTCTATTTTAAAGCTAGTGTTTTGAAAATGGGACAAAGGAATAAAATACCACCAATTTAACAAAATTGACATTTTTGTCGTATTCTTAAACTCAAAGCAACCAAGAAGTTCAAGTCCTATGTTAAAATTAGTTTTTCAGAAGTCAAAAAGTTGCCTCCCCATTGCTTTTCATGAGCCAATTCTCTCAACCATATTGCTCGCCAACCATTCTAATTCTCCTTTGGCAAATAAGGTACATACACCCAAATGTAACAAGAGTTGTTTATGGACACTTAGAATAAGCCTTAAACTAAAGCACGGGTGGATCCAATGTTGACATGTGAATTTCCATAGAATGTTCAGAGTGGTAGGACCAAGTTTTGTGTTGGCCAATAAAACAAGCATGATACAAGCTCAAGGTCTGTTGCTTTTGGGTGTTTCCTTGTTTACTTTGGGGTTAGTCTATTGTCCATAGTAGGTGCATGTACGCACTTATTTTCACAAATTCGTATTATATTCATACAAGCTCGAAAAAATATGAAACTAATTTTCCTGAACCATTTCCTAACAAGCGCACATCATTTTATTTTGGATCTAATCTAAGTGCTTCTACCTTATTGCACCCACTTCCATGCAGAATTCTAGAAACTCTTTTCTCATTTATAGAAAGTTTGGCACATAGCTTTTTACACGTGGCTTATACTGTAAGTGTGCGAAAGCCACCTCACTCCATGCTTTGAGAGGACATTTCGTTCACAGGGAATTTCCATGTGTGTATCCAGGGTGTTCCAGGGTGTTCCAGGGTGTCCAGTCGATTCCTCGTGAGCCTCACCAGCGAAGTCTCGCTCATGGATTCAGTCTGTCCTTCCCTCCCTTCAGATCGATCTGTGTATTCAAGCTAGTACAAATTGCGTTTGGCCCCAGCCAGTCCAGTCATTTAATTTGGGCTTGTGTTCTGGGATCATGCAAGGTGCTGCGGCGGAAGCTCTCCGATCCCCGGAAGAATCGAATCTAAGCTCCTGTCTCGCTGGATTCTCCAAACCTCGGTGGAGGCTTTGGCGTCTAGTCGCATCTTATGTCGAGCTGGGCACTTCGATCGACGAGTCGAGCAGGAAGAAAGCTCGCTCGCTTGATCTTTGTCATCGGACTCTTTGCACAATTCTGGTTTGCGGGAATTGGGGCGTTTATTTTGCCCCTTTGAATGTCCCCCCTGCTCGCGTGAGGTGCGACTAGATGCGAACGCCGAACTCATCACCGTTCTCTGCGGGGTACTGTACGCGCACTGACTTTCATATTCAGGTTTGTCGATTGGCTTCTTTCTCGCATGCTTCGTTGGTTTTCAAATACTCATATCTAGCTAGGTGATCCCAGATCTCGGGATTTATTGAAAAGGAACTAACCGTTTGTTGTGAATGAGAATCAGTGAGAGTCGTTGATAGATTGGATAAGGAAGTGTGAGTGTAACATATAGCATCATGCTAACGAACTGTGAGAGTATGTATCATGCCAAGCAAGCTTTGAGTGTAGCTAGGCTGGAGGCGTGGGTGGAAGTGGGTTGGGAAGGAAGGTGTGTATTGCATAGTCCAAGTTCTTGGTTTTGAGTTTTGTTTGGTGTCCGCTTATTTAATTAATTTTTCTTTCTTTGTGAAACAAGCTTGTCTTGCGACAAAAAGTGTTAGTCTTGTTTGTTGTGCGCTTGTACTGCTGGATGATGGGCTCGCCTCACGCGCTCGACCAGAGATTCGATTTGGTTACCTCATGCGGATAAACGGCATTAATTTCGATCCAATTCAATGTGGTGACCATTTAAACCTTCCATTTGGACAGTTCCAAGTTCCAGCCCACTTTTGGTTTCTATTTGTAACATCAATTTCGTTCCAATACGTACTTCGGCACCTTCCATAATCGACACCTTTCAGAAAGCGCGTTCTGAATCATAAATCCATACTCCTACAGTTTGGACCTTCATGTACATATGTCTCAATTTTTGGTGCCCGTTTCAAACTTGCATGGTTCCTTTAGTATACTTGGTCCTCGATAGGGGAGGTTTAACGTGACGCCTTAGTGCTGACTTCTGTTTTGCAGTTTTAATGGCTAGCGAGCATATCGAGATTCTTCATACGAATGGGAATGTACATGGGGAATTTCGTTAAAATGGCGGTATATCCATGTGCCATTTTCACACCGCCGGCTTTGAATCGTAAAAGTGACAACTAAGATCTAAGACAGGTATAGATTTCAAATTGTATGATTTGAACTATAAAAATAACATCTAACAGAAATGTAGATTTAAAACATCTAAAGTGATATAGATTTCAGACATCTAAGAACGCTGTACATTTCAGATCGACTGGTCTGAACCGTCAAAACTGCCACACAGTAGCGGAACAGCGCCATTTTAACGAAATTGCCCATATACATCCTTTAGCTGGTTGTTTTGAAGATGTTTATTCAAGCGATTTTTAAGCCCCAGATCTCAAGCTTGGGCGTTGAGCATATCTGTTTTTTTGCAGTTGGCACAGTGCATGACCGGTCCCTGGTCCGGTCCTTGAGCTCCCTGTTTTTTACACAAATGTACTACAAAATTTGATGATGAATTTTTCCACAAATTGCGAATTTGATACATCTTGCTAATTATGTGACGCAATCTTACGGCTCTTTTGCATACTGAGGAATCAGTCTACTTGCACATTTTTCCTCTGCTGCTATGAATAACATCAAATTCATCAAATTGGCGATATTCCAACAGCCAAAAACTGTGACATGTCTTCACACAACTTTAGGTCTAATTTCAGGCCACAAACTAGGACAAGGCAGGTATAGATTCCGGTTTCAGGCCGCCCGCGCCGAGCCGCGCCAAAGTATATTGACGGTAACTGCTTCACTCGGATTCTGAGGGATCGATATACTGTATTCATGACTCTGGACGCAATATGAGAGGAGCAGGGTGATATTTACAACTTCCATGCAATATGATCATGCAATTTTCATCAAGAGGCAGGAGCTCAAAGTTGCCTTATACACTAGAAAAATAAGCTACGTGTCCATCGATTATTTTATTTTGGATACAGAATGTCTCAACTATGAGGGAATTTCCACCACTTTCCATTGCCAGCGGCAACTGCTCACATTCTTCAATCAGACCCCAGGTGGCCTTACAAGGTCAGATAGAATACCAAATTGAATACATGCATTGAATACTACGTTTTCTCTAATTATACAGTTTTCTTGTCAATTTAAGCACTAATCTATTCAGACTGAGTTCCGTTGAGAAAAAGTGCTGAACTCAATTTTGAAAGAATTGTGAAATGTGAATTCAAGACATTGGATTCTCAAACTCGTTCTCATCGTACCCTCGCGACAGTGTCATGTGGAAGACATGCTGGGTCAGGAAAAGCATGTGACAGTTCCCTGTTCCTTACAACGAAAAGACAAGGACAAACCTCAGTCACATGTGGCCTTTGCCCTCAGTCACATGTGGCCTGTGCAAAGGCTCATCTCATACCCGTCGGAACTGACCGACTGGAAAACGGGATCAATCATGCTCTCTGTACAATTTGAAATACAATCCTTTGCATCTCTGGATAACATGTGGCAACTGACAGTTTCTAATGTTCATGAGGGTTGGCTTCTCTGTATCTTATGATTTAGGTAGAACTGGCCATTACCACACACATTTGCTATCTAGGTACTTTGGAAAAGTTTGAGAGAAGTCGATTGCAAAAAGAATGAAGACATTCTGACAAGAAGTGAATTTTTTATGATTTTTCAAAATAGTGAATAGACCGTTGTTGAAGCATGAGTACACTCTTGTTAAAGCATGGGTTGATGTGTACACTCCACAAGTGCATTGCCATCGAGATAAAGGGTTGTAAAGATAGTAGTAATAGATGGGCCACTGATGCAATTGGGAGGTGGGAGGATCCTAGAGGTGGCAGAATTGGATGGCGAAATTGGGTGGCAAAATTGGGTGGATGGTGGTATCAAGCAGTTTTACCTTATGTTGTAAGCTAAAGTAATTGACCTCTTTCCAATCAACCACCCATTTTCACTAGTTAGGCTACTGTGTTTCCAATCACTTGTGTGTTTCCAATCACTTGTGGTTTAGACGATTGTTCATGTAGCACAAATGTTCGTGTGGTGTACATTGAAAGCATACAATGATTACAAGGTGTATATTGAAAGTCACAGTTATCACTTACATTGAAGCATGGCCGATTTTGTAATTAGCCTATGGTTGGAAATACATTGACCTATATAATGAGAATAGGTTGAACAAAATCGTCACAAAAAATTTCATTGTAATTTTCTTTTTGAAGAAGAAAATGTGAAATAATATGAAATCCTTACGAAATCTATTTCTATAAATGGAAAAAAAAATCCCTCACCATACCCATATAATAGATATGCCGAACTACTTAGGTGATTGGAAAGGGGTTAGCTACCTTAATCCGCCTAGTATTTAGGTATCAGTGGACAAAGGCAAATCATTGGAAAAGTTGGCCCTTTCATTTGAGTTGCTTGCCCGTCTTTCGCTACATTGATCATGCCTTATATGTGGATGTGAATTGTGAAACTAATTTAGGAAAGTCTCTATTTTAAATTATTGTAGGTTGAAATCAAATTTATAATTTTTTAACCCTTAAACATTAGACTGGTGATCATGGAAATCATCCATTTTGATACTAGGGGAATCATTGACCATTTAAAAAAATTCCAAAGCATTCATTGGAAATCAAAGTATTGTAGAAGATCTCCCCTTTCCAAACAAAATTCCAAAAATGAATAGTTGTACTTTTGTTCTATACTAAAAAATTCTTTGTTCTTTATCATTCATTGGACACCAAACATTTGCCTTGATGTTTAAGGTTAATTACTAATCTTCAACAAAACTTGTAGTTAAGAATCTATAGGGAATTTGTGAAGAGTTTTAAATTTTTGGTTAAATACCTCGTTTTCTATAGTGATAGTAGTGTTACAATGTTAACAATAGACTATTACCCGGGTAGGAAGATTTTCTATAGTTTTGGCCAATAGATGGATGGGATTCAAGGGGATTAGATGGATGAATTCTATTGTGTTGGCGGTTGAGGTGGTTGGCTATGGTGTTCAGGTGAAGTTCCGTGGGGAAAGCCAATTGTTCTTAGTCTGGAGAGGGAATCCAGAGCTCCTGTGTGGTGAGCCAGTAGTATAGCGTTAGTTTTCGTGTTTGCTATTGTGAGGAGATCGGGTGAAGAGTGTAGCAATTCTATAGTTTGGGGTGTCGTTGTAGTATGTTGTGCTGGGTCAATTGATGTTATCGAAGCAAGATTGTGAGAGATGGGAAACAATTGTAAAAATTTGTAATGGAATGAAATGCTAATTTGAATGGAGTTTGGAGTTATTGTGTGATGGTTTGATTGAATTCAATTGGTAGTGTGTGCTGAATTCTGTGTGGTTTGAATCAATTGATGCCTGCGTTGATGGATGTTGTGATAATATTCTATAGTCTGAATTTTGTTATTGCTATGGAGCATGTGCTGAAATGGAAATGAATTGATTGTACCTGCTGTATCTGGATTGAGTGTTAGATCTATAGATTCAGGTTTTTTTTAAGAAATGGTTATCAAGTGATTGAGGATTGATGTTAAATAGTAATTAATTTTAATTGTATTATCAATGGTGAATGAATTGAGACTGTAAAAATGAATGGATTCCATAGAGAAAATAGCAAATGTAAGTTCCGTTGTAAGAATGATTATCGAAAGCAAATTTGCAATAGGCCTATGGTTGTTGTTAAACAACAATTGAAGCCAGAGTATAAAGGAGCAGATCATAATAAGCAAATATCAATTGAAGCTAATAAGATTAACATGGAAAATGAAGCTGCAGCATTGATAAAAGAAGAAAAGAACAATCAATTGTGGAAAGCAAAAAAGAAATCAATAGAGACTATACCAGCCGGTTGGTGAGGCTGACGAAGAAGTGAGCAAATAAAGCTGAATTGATAGATTGACATACAATTGATAAGTCTCCAGCCTTGATTTTAATTATAATATGGTTTAGATCTATTGTTTGGGTCAATGTGAAATATTTTCCCCTTATCCTTCAATTGTGCACAACTTGGATTAATAGATTGCCTTAGGAATTACCTGTTGTAAACCATACCTCCCTGCGAACGAACTTGTAACTATAGGAATTTCTCAATAGTTAAATCTATAGTAAATTCCAATCTACAAAACTCAAGAGCATTTGACACTATGGCCAAAGGTCAAGAAGCCATTGATCTCCACCAATGAGATTGCCAAATTCTTGATTTCTTGCAATCGGATTGGTAGAAGTTGATAGCCTCTCACCCTTCGCTATAGTATGAAGTACCCCTCAACTACATGTGAATTTCCTTGCCATTGTTGATGTTGTATCCAAAAAATGCACCTGTCAATCTAAGTCTTGGAATTTTGAATCACATTCAATTTAAACTTGTTATTTTTGCATTGGAAAGTTTGATTAAATTTTTTTTAATAATGGCTTTGAGGTTGCCGCCATGACCTTGAAGAGGGTGGAAGCTCATCATTGATTGGTCATTGAATAAGCTACATGATGGTTATTAAAAAATGATTTTGAAATCTAAGTTTGGGTGGTCACCCTAGGACCTCAAATGTCCTTTAAGGGTTAATTAGTGCATCAATGACCTTGGGGTAAAAGAAAATTTATAAGAATTCTTGTATATATTATTTTTTGAGAAATATTGGAGATATCTTGGAGGTGTTAATCTTTCCACTAAAGCTTCAAGAACTCTTCTATTACTTGTGTATCTTCAAAAATGAACAAATAAAGAATTGCATACTTCTATTTGTATTCTATTTGACATGGATGGGACCATTTCATTCTACTAAAAATCAATACTACAATGATACCCAATTTAAAATTGATCAATCTTCTTTTCTTACTATTGTCTATATGTTGGAGTACTTAGAGCATTTGTTCCATTATTTATTGAATTTGGCACTTTTAAATTTTACATCTATTTTTGAAGAACCTTCAATTCCTTGTTTTCCACCCTAGATCTAAATGTTACTATGGTGAAAACACCCATTCTAATATGTCATTGTACCCAATTGAGTCATGATGTACCAACAAAGTACATTCTTACTAAGAAAATGTGTACCCTTGGTACATCATGATGGAATTAGGTATAGGGAATGGGAATGGATGTCTTCATCTTAAGGTATAGAAATTTCAACCATACAATCTTGTAGTGTGTATCGTAGATGATATGAATCAAATTTGGAGTTATTTGGCCACATAGATTGTAAGATTATACTATTTTAATACTGTTGAAAAAGGATGTTGGAATTATCCTAGCAATACATTTGGAGGTAAAATTAGATTTCTAAACCTACTAAAATGAAAAAAAATAAAGTGATTCAAAACCACCATACAAACACATTGGTGAAAGAAAGTATCATTGAATTTGACTCATTGTGTTTGCTAAGATAAGAGGCTTCAAAATGTCAATAAATAGCAAGAAAAGTTGCAAAAAAACACATCTAAGGTTTAACCTCTTTCTACTAAAATGCTTCTTAGTCGCTCATTTCTTCTTGGATTGACATAAAATTCTAACCACACAAACTAGAATAGTATGTACAACTTTTCTGAAAAATTATTTGAAATGAACACTATATGAAGAAGAAATGAATTGTTGAAGTTCACTAAAATCCAAAAATGTTGAGATTTTGAACATCGAATTGCTCCCAAACTTTCAAAACAACTTGGATTGACATGAAAATTTTAGCACAATTACAATAACTAGTCTACAAGGGGAATATAATCCAACAAATTTTATTGAAAATGAACATTGGACATTGGATGAAGGAGATACAAGCCCCCAAAATTGCAACCTTCAAATGGGGTTTGGTGAACTCAAATTCAATCTCTAAACTTTAATTGGCTTAAAAAAATCAGTGCATCTTGGATTGATCTGAAAATTTTACTACTATACACACTAGAAGAGAGTGCAAATTCTCCAATTGAACTTGAAGCTATGTGAGGACACTTTTAGTCCCCCGGGGCGTTAGTGGATCAAAAGGATTCACCTAAACCTCCTTGTCTTATTATTTATTTATTTTTTGGAGTGCCCCTCTATACTTCAAATTATGAATACCACAAATATTTATGAGATATAACATTGGCATTTTCCATTACAGACTGGAGTAACAGTTCTTTTCGCTAAACTTTGCTACTGAACCTTGGCTCAATTGCGAATTATCCAGGATTCAAACTGAACAGACCCAAGTCTCCTCGAAATCCTTCAGGCAAGGGCGGAAGAGCTTCACACTTCTCTTGATCTCCAATATCAAAAACCTCCCCACTGTGATCCACGGTGTTGTAGATGCACAATTGCGACTCACTGAATGGAACCAATGCACATTCCGGATACACTTCCAAACTCCGACCTCCACTCTTTTCCTTCTTCAAAACATTCACCAGCGTGAAAGCATCTCTCTTCTCCTCAGAGTCTCCCTCACTTGGAGTCCACTCAATTCTATCAACCCAGTGCTCGGTAACTGGGCCATTGTCACGCTCGGAGAACAAAAACAGTTCGCCATTGTTTTCCACCAGCTGAAGAATGGTAGAGATCGGCAAACCTCGGTCAGTCCATCTCGTCGACCAAATTCCTTCTTCCATGTTGTATCCCAGGATGCCCTTCACTGTTTGATCACCAAGCTCCACAAATCCGATGCAAAAAATATTGCCATTTTTAAATACACCAGATTGATATTCATTCAATGCGAACGATGGACCAGGAAGATCCCCCACTCTCTCCCACTGCCCAGTTCGAGAATCGTATAATTCCGTGATTCTGGACAAACTCTCTTCACCTGATGCAGAACTGCCTGCTATAAGTATGTGGTATGCTTTTGAGGAATGATCCACATACATGTGCATCAAAACAGGGTTCCGCCGATGGAGCAACGGAGGAAGCTCCTTCCATTGTTGAGTGAGAGGATTGAAGACAATTAACCGCTCCTCATGTGTCGACTTGGAGAAATTCATGCACACCAGCCCCTCGTGGGCACAAAACAGAAATTGCTTGAACAAATCCACGTCTGGGTCACAATTGGACGGCAGGAATGTCAGAGGAGGTAGCTTTCGCCACTTACCATTGCTGGGCAGGCTTTGACCCAAACTGGAATTCCAATTTGGATCAAAGCCTGCCCATTGCCACACTCCATTTTCGATGAAGAAATAGCATGCTGTCAACCACGGATTCTCTTTCAGTGACACAGCTTGAAGGAACCCATCGCTTTGGATCAAAGAATTCCAGCCTTTGGAAAGTGACTTCAGTTGCACAATTTGTTCATAACTGAGGTGATCCAAAACATGTCCCTTCACTTCCGGAGGAAAATTGTCCAAGTCCAGTTTGTCCTTGCTTGTAGGGAGATCTGACGGGCTTCCTTCGCTCTTTTGGAACATGGAAGTGAAGAAGGTTGGCAACTCTCGTAACATCTGTAGGGAAACACAATTTCAACATCATGAAGCGCCATACTCCTAAGAAAATTTTCTACACCTCTGTTACTTTCTGAAAAAGACCCATGTTTTTGTAAAATACAAAGGAAACACGGTTTTTTTCAGAAAGAGGTAGTGCATTTTTTTGGCTTGCCCCTTTTCATCTCTGCGGGCATCGTATATTTTCGTACTGAACACTATCCTTGGCTCATTATGTCAATTTCGATGCGTAAGGCAACCCGAACTACGTCTCAAAGACAAATAAGAGGATTCGAACCTAGAATCCTGATAATAGGTCTCAGCCTATACACGAACCCAAAAGTACAGATCTAAACATTCTCACACAGGGAGACCGGCAGGGTGTCACCCCCCGGGGTATTATATTCCAGCATGAATCTTTACCCACACCCCAAACTTTCTGTTTCAAGAAAGTTGGGGGTGGGGGGAGGGGGGTGGGGGGAGGTGTAAAGTTTCATTCTGGAATATAATGCCCCGGGGGGTGACACCCTGCCCGTCTTCCTGTGTCAATTCATCGTCTCAGCAGAATGTTCAACAATGCTGTCACGGCAATTTCAATTCCACACGCAAGTTAGACACTTGTGATATCTGTTCAACACTGACCATCCATGTCTAATGCAAAGCACGAATTAAAGTGACCAAAGCAGAAGACTTACAGTGACAACCGGTCTCGAAGTCCTTGGCTGCAGCTCCACTTGAGCCATTCTGCGAATGCGTCAACCGGAAGCAAGCGCAAAATCTGCGATCCAAGCTATTAGTGGTCGATTGGACTCAGATCTGGAGAGAGAGTGAATTCCCAGCGGCTTGCTGCGTCTTTGGATTCACATTGCCGGAGCTCTCAGTGCTTCCTTTTGCAATGAAATACCGTTTCATTTGTTTCAGAAAAAAGGGACAAAAAAACAGAGTCCGATTGGCTAGCATACTCGATACGAAGCACGTGTTAACCGACAAAGACGAGGACGGTGTGTCGGTGCCAGATATTCAGTTTGTTCTCCGAAATATCACGAGGTTTTTCGTGGATATTTGTGTCCTGACGATGATCGAAAGCAAAGACTCACCGAAGACTCTCAGACGGGCTTCCATGTGGAGTCGCGGGCGGTGGAGCTTGCCGACCATCGGTGAAACGGGCGCTCCTGGAAAAAGGGACTCACCGATGATCGGCAGGCTCCACCGGCCCCCCGACTTTCGGTTTCTGGTGTGTACCCATCAGCTGTAGATTTTGAAATTGATAAGCGCTGCAGATTTGTGAGGCCCCGAAGCACAATATCAAATGATTAGGTACAGACAAGAGACTTTCGCAGGCATTTCCTGGGAATTTTTTCAGAGGCTTGCCGGGTGGTAGCTGGACGGGACTGTTGCCGCCGCCCCTCTGCTCGTGGCGTTACGGTGACATTTCGGTAGGCGTGTAATTCGTCAGTTGGTTGATGAGTGATTTGATATTTTTTCCCAATGGGAAAAAAAACTAAAAAAACAAACTACAGAATGAATTAATGTCAGTAAAGTTGGTTAAAAAAACAGTGAAAGGTAGCCGACCCCTTTCTGATGCACTTGACGGCTTGACCCTTAAAAGGGACATGTGGACGTTTGGTGACTAATGGATGAGAGAGAATCTCTTAGTGTAGGACACCATCATGAAAGTATCCCTCCATTGCAACAGTATTGTTTCAATGCTTCTATAGTACTTTGACTTTTAGTGCATACTTTGGGAAATTTTTTAGACCAATGATTCCCACGGTATCAAAATGGATGATTTCCACAATCACTAATTTGTCTGTCCATTTAAAGGTTTACCCTTAAACGATGAGCCGGTCACTGTGGAAATCATCTGTTTGAGTAAAGTGTGAATTGTTGGCTTCAAAAAAATGCAAAAGCTTTCATTAGAAGACATTTCTTTTCCCACAAAATTTGGAAGATGAACAATTGCACTTCTATCCTACATGGAGAGATTCAATGTCATCCATTAGACGCAAAATGTTCCGACTCCATTTTTCTTGTTTATAGAAATATATTTTAGAAGGATTTTATATTTTTTCACATTTTTTTCTTCAAAAAAAATTACCAAGAATTTTTTTTTGTGAAGATTTTGTTCAACCTATTCTCATTATATAGGTTACCATATTTCCAACTACAAGTTGATTACAAAATCAACCATGCTTTAATGTAGGTGATAATTGTAGCTTCGAATGTACATCTTGTGATCATTTTATGCTTTCAATGTACACCACCCAATACAAATGTATTGTATTGTATGGGCTGTCATCTAAAACACAAGTGATCGAAAACATGACAATCTAACTTATCTACCAAAAATGGATGGCTAATCAAAAAGAGGTTAGCTACCTTAGCATTCATTTCAATTTCTTCAAAATCATTTTTCACCATGGGATCCTTTTACAATAATATAGAAATCTCTAATAAGATAACAATACATGAATGTGTTTGAATAAACAATTCAACATGATTTTTGTTATTATATTAAAAAAAATTGTATAGGGCCTTTTTGATAGTGGAAAGGAGATCCTAGATTCTTTTATAATGCATTTTTAGAAAATAGTATGAATAAACTATGAATTTCAAAAGTATTGAAAGTAGGAGCACCTACTTACGTATCCACTCTCTTATGAATAGAGGTTGTACATTTTTGGCAAGAATAGGGTTACAATTAGGTGTTGTTGCATTGAGACATAACATTGTGTACTTGTGCTCTTTCTTCTTCAATGATACAATGAGGGATGGAGAGCAACTTTGATTAAAGTGCTTCTAAATTCAAAAAGCAAAAGTTTATGAAACATTTTTCAAATTTAACTTTAAAGACAATTTCTAAAGTGTTTAATAAGTCTTCCTTTAAAGCAAATATATCAAAAAATTGGAGAAGTCTAATATTAGATCACAATCATTTAGATTATTTCCAAATTTCTTTAGTATGGAGGGATTAATCATACTTCTATAGTTTGCCATGCATAATTTAAATAAAATTTGAGCATCCAAAATTGTCATATATTGCAATTATTGAAAAAAATTGGAATTTGAATAATAAATAGAATAATCTGTCTCTTCGAAACTAGAAAAGAATCCTTTGTTAAAATGAAAGTAAAGCACTTTGGTTTAAAATTGTTTAGCCTTGCCTAACAAATGTAAGAACTTGTCTTTTGAATTGAAATCATTGGTTTTGTATTTTTAAAATACTCCTCATTAAGTAGAGGTTGCTTAATTTTAAATACAAAGTTGAAATTTTCAACTTTGATAATATGTGGTAAATAATAAGTTGTTGTATTCTTTATGAAGCGAGAATTTTGGAGCAAAACCTACCATTGATTGCAATAATATTGGAATTGCATTTAACCCCTAAAGTCCTAAAACTCCTCTCAAGGGACTCTTAAAGTTTTGAGCAAGTACCTATGATATCATTTTATAGAAAGATTTTTAGGATTTTTTTCAATATTGAAAAATTAATTAGTTTTCTAGGAATATAATTTTTATTTCAATCAATGCCCAAGAGCAAGAATTATGCCACAATAAACCCAAAATAGGCAACGGCAGGCAATAATTAAAATTTAAAACAATTTATTTAATTTTTTTCTTATAGATTATATTTTTGTCTACATGGAAAGATTTGATCTACTCCATTTGAATAAATAATGTTCAAAGTTATAGAGTATTTTGTGTAGTGGACAATCTTAACTAATTTTTGAAAAAATAATGTATTGGATTTGTTTATGAACTCAATTTTAATAATTTTTCAAAAAAATAGTTGTTTATGATTTTTTTTTCAAGAACAATGTAAGTATTGTGATTAATATATTTCAATTCCATCCCATTGCAATCTACAATTTAGATTTTCTTTCTTTTTTAAATCTATTTTAGCTCAACAATTTTTTAAATAATAACATATAGAGCTTTTTCTTTTTTTTAATTCCTGAACTTTCAACTTAGCTTTTCAACATTAAAAAATTGAAATTTATAATATCCAGTATAAAAAGTTTTAATTAAAAGGATTCAAAGTCTTATAATCTAATTAGGCTAATTAGATTATATATCTTGTGATTGATACAGTTAAAGTTTCTGAAATTCTTCCAAACATTTTTGTACTCGTGTAGTGTAAGATCCCATACTTAAACATGATTAAGAAATACTTAAATTTTTTGGTATTTGCATTGAAAATGGTTGTTTTAAATGATTTTTGATGGAAAAATGGCCTTGGGATTTCAGAGGTTATTATTGAAGGATATCCACTTTGAAAATTCAATTGAATAAAACACCAATAATTGATTGTGTATTCATTAATAAATCAACATGAACAATCTATTTGAAACAATGTAATGAATATCCAAATGATGCATACTTTGAATGACATTTGTTTAATGACTTTATCTATTGACGGTTGACTTTACCTTCTTGAAACATTTATAGTTTAGATTTTGTGAATTAGATAATGTTGTTTAATACAAGAGCTCATGGTGGACAAGACAACTTTCATTTCAAAGTTGTTCATCAAGTTCAATGAGGTCTTTTAGATGAGTCTTAGTTTAGGTTGACCTTTCAAATTGTATACAATTTTTAATTTTATATTTATGTTGCTTAAAACTATATGTTTTAAAAATAAATAAAAATTCAAGTGATTTTATTAAAGAAATTACTTGCTACAATATTTAGAATCAAATGAGAAAAAAAATTTGGTAAATATAACCAAAAAATTCAATGGAATATTTTGGAAATTCTTCTAAGACTTTACTGTAGGAATAAAACATAGGGCTATGAATTTGCAAGAAATTGATTAAAAAAATTCAAAAATTAAATTACATTCAAGTCAAATTACCACTTTCTTGCTTAATTATTCTTTATATTGTTAAAAAAATAAAATTTGATATTTTTATATCAAAAAATAAAAAATCAATAGAAATATAGATCTTTTCCAATTTACTGGTTGAAAAATCAAATTTTTAGTGATTTTTGAGGGAAAAATATATGAAAAATTATATCAATCACTACACATAATAAGAAAAACTTTGTTTATTTGATCAATAATATAATGGTAACTTAAATCTAACATTACTTTCAAAACTAGAAAATTCAAATAAAATTGTATATTGTTGTGAAGTTCAGATTTTAACAAGTAGAGCTAGCAATTGCAATAAATTAAAAAATATATTTGACAAGCTTCACTCCATTAATAAATATTGAATGAAATAAACAAATATTTTGAGAGCTCACATTGAGTTTGACCAAGGCACATTAATAATTTGAACTCTTGAATGATTGGATTCGTCTTTTGATTTCATTTCAAATTTTTGTAAAGATATATTATAAATAAGAACCTCCAAAATTCCTTAATCTACTCTAAATTATAAACAAAAATTTCTAGATATGATCATCAAAGAATGAGGACTCTAGAACAATCAAGTGGTTAATGACCATGGATAGTTCAAGTATATAAAAATATGAAGATGTAATTTGAACCTATAAAGTCCTATTGTCCCTTTGGGGGACAAAATGGATTTTGGCTAGGCTCCCATAGTTTCTATGTTTTTTGTGCTTTTTTGATACTATTTTGAAAATAGAAAAATACATTAGCTTTCTAGAAATATAATTTTTATTTCTATTGGTGTCTAGGAGCAAAAGTTATGGCACAATAAGTACAAATTTTAGTTCAGAGAGCATAGGAAGTCCCCCCTCTAAACTTAATATAAAATAGTTTTTTTCTCTCATGGATTGTATTTTTGTCTAAATGGAAAACTTTAATTTATTCCATTTAGATTAGTGATGTGAAAGTTATTGAAAATCTTATTTTGGAGGATATGAGATCATCCCTTCTAAACTCAAATTTTTCAATTTTTCAAAAAAAGAATTTTACAAAGTTAAGATCTTGTATTAGAAACATCTCATCTTTAAGATTAGTGTGTTTCAATTCCATCTTAAAGTTGTTAAGAGTATAGTTTCCTTTGAATCTTAAACCTACTTCTACTTAATAATTTTTTAATTAGAGAAAATTAAGTTTATTTTTTTGGAACCTTTTTTGGATTCTCCATTCAATTCTTAAAAATTAAAAATCAATAGTACAAAAATTTCAAGCTTAGAAGATTCAAAGTCAAAATCTAATCTAGCAAGGTGTTTTTTTCACTTTGAATGCAAATATTTTGCAAAATATGCTATCAAATTTTTTTTAATTTCTTCCACACATTTTTTTACTAGTTGAGTGCAAGTTCACCTATTGTTAGATATGCAAAAAACACAAATTTTAAAGTTTTTTGCTCTTTGCAATAGAAATGGCAGTTTTGAGTGGATTTTGATTGAAAAAATGGCCTTGGGGACTTTAGGGGTTAGGAACAATTTAGAATAATAGTTTAATGATGAATTTTAAACGAGAGTAGTAAAATATGACCCATAGATTATATCCATATGATTGGATCTATAATTAGACTAACTAATATCTATGAATAAAACTTGAAACCAACAATTGAAAGTTCCTTCTTAAATTGACTTTGTTGATGAAACATTTGCAATCTTTACAAGATTTTTTCTTTAAAGTTCAAAATTTTACAATTTGCTTCAGATGATATTTATAGTTAATTAGTTGGATTATTTATTCAAATCATTTTTGAAGAGACTTGCTTTGAATTGAAAATTTTACTTTTGAGGTGAAACATACTACTTATATTCTTTGAAGATTTGTTGAAAAGAGTTAGGAAAATCTATATTGCACACATACTAGAGAACTAATAGAAACATTACTACTCATTCAATGGATAGATGAAAAAAACAAGATTTGATGTATTTGGGATACCTTTGCATTCCTTTTGTATTCAAAATGGTTTATTCCTTAACCCCTGAGCACCCCAGTGCCTCAAATATGGCCTCTCAAAACTTAAAGATCTCCTTGTTTGACCATTATAATCTTTTTAATGGTACGATAAAAGGACGTGTCTTTTTCCCTATAGCTCCGGCTCTATCTCTACTATCAATCGGTACAATCAATTTATGTGGATCTCATTTTACATGATAGTTTGATTGGAATGAATTGAGAAGGGTCTGAATTTTGGCAAATACAGTCTGGGCGCTCAGGGGTTAAAGAGTTATGGTAAGTACATTGACCTAATACCTCTATAACTCAATATGATAGAGTGCAAGTAGATGTGGGTAGCAAAACTTTGCATGACTTCTTGAGTGAACTACTTTAGAGATTAAGTGTAATAATTTGCCGCAGATCTTGAATTGATTGATATTGTATTTTTCTATTACTTCTAGCTAATTCAAGGTCTTTGATTCCAAACATAAATTCCAAACTCCCAAAATTGATCATTTGTGACAAATAATAAGTTCCATTGTTTCACACATATTGCATACTTGCACTTGTAGGGTTTGCTTCTATTGCAATTTAACCCCTAAAGTTCCTTCACTATGTTTTCATTGAAAACGCTCCAAATCTGTCATTTCTAGTACAAGTACCAAATTTTTGAAATTTTTTTTTGACACATGTAACCATAGGATCTTGTAGTATGTTGACTTGAAAACATGTGGTAAAAATATCAGAAATTTTCACTATGTGGATTGCAAGATATAAGCATTCAAATTCACTAAAATCATTTTTTTGGCCTTGCAAAAAACAAGGTAGTTGCACTTTACAAGCTCACTTTTGAAAAAATGTTCAAAATGTTGGTGCCTCTTCGCATTCTTTTTCCTAGACAAGTTGGCTATATGCTTGAAAATTTTTACATCATTTGGAATTGTACAACATGTAGGAAAAAATAGTAAGTAGAAAAAAGTAGAGAATGATTCAAAATACAAAGTTGTTAAGAATTTAGTTATGGAATTGAAATGTGCCAATTCCAATGGTTGAGATGTTGTAATAAACAATCTACATCTTATGATTTTATTTTATTTTTAAATATTGAAAATTGAGTAAGATAAAAGACTTCAAAGTTTATTTTAGAATAGAGAATCTAGAACTACCTGCAAACAAAAATTGCTCATAATTTTCATCTTAGTGATCAAAATGGAATGATTCAAATCTTTTCACATATATATAACTATAAAAATGCAATTTCAAATTTTTATTTATAAAAAAGAGTAATTTTTTCTGATATGCCCATATTGCCCAATCGGTGAAAAAAGTAACATATTTGACCATAACTTTTGACTTGTATTTCCAAATGTCATGAAATTTGGTGCACTTGAAAGATATTCCTTGCCCCCACCATCTATTAAAATTTTAGCTTAAAATATGCAAATCTTTAGCCACATGTATCTACCCAAAATTTCTATACAACCAAAAAACGCATGCTGGTCCTTTAAGGGTTAATAACACCAATTGATAGGCATGAAATGCAAGGGGCATAAGGATAAATAGTCCTATGTCCAACTAGTATATTACCCCTCCAATTGTATTTCTAACTCTTAACTTATATAGAATTAAAACTTGAAATTACTATCATTAGAAGCGCATCCAAAATAGACATTCAAAGAGTTCAATATTAGACATATAGAGGCTTTGACAAATGACGCTTACCAAAGCAAAATTTGGTCAATCACATGCTATACTTGGAGTGCAATTGGCCATATTTGGCTTTGGTAAGCATGAATTGTCAAACTTTCTACAATTTCTAACTTTTAGCTTGCTTTTGAAGTGGTTGTCCAATATCTAAGTATGAATATTTTTATATGTCTATTTTGGATCACTTTCAATGATAGTAATTTCAAATTTTAATTATATACAAGTCAAAACATTGGAAGGGCCAATATACTAGGTGGACTAGGGATGTTCTCACCACCCAATGCTTCATCACTATTGTGCAACTTTGCAAGAGGGATTGTAGTGAATACTTATTTAGTGATAATAGAAGGTTGTCTACCATAGCTAAGACAAGCCCATGAATTATTATGCAAATAATAGAGTATTCCTAATAAAATAGAATCTTTACTAAATCTTGAAACATGGGCATATTACTACGGAATTCTAGCTCAATTTCCTTCACTCTGAATACTCCCAATTAGTAGCTAAATGTGAATGAAATTTTTTATTTTTATTTTCATGTTTTAGAGACAAAATTACATGTCTTCTTCAAACCATAATTATTGTTGATTTGTTTGTAAAAAATTAGGATTTGGAGGAGGTACTGAAGAGAAAGATCACATTGAATAGTAAATTCTCTCACAATTTCTAGAAATTTCACCATAGGTGCACATTACATTGAAGAACATTTTAGTGTGGACAAAATTTCCATGTTGTTCTATAAATAAAAATAAATAGATATTGTAAAGATCTCCAAAGTTCAAATTGGTATACATATTTCAATTTTAGGAATGTTAAATTGAATTTTCAAATTAGAGTAGAAACTAGAATAGATGAACTTCATATCCTGAGTTGGACTCAAATTCAAAAAACATCATTTTAATGGAAAATTTTCAAATCTAAAACACATAGTAACAAGTTTCCAAAACATACTATAGTTTAGTATATTTCGTGATCCATTTTTACAACAACTTCTTGTGTAGAAAAGTTGGAAATACCTCCAAGAGACAATTTCCAACACCATCCAAAACAACTCCCATTGTAGAAACTCTCCAAAGAAGAATTGGATGAAAATTGTTTTTTTCTTTATCTAAGAAGGCCAATAATTGCTCCAGTGTCTTTTGAATGCCACAAAGTCATGCTAACAATGTTTCAAGGTTAACCTTGTACGGATGTTGAGGCCCACTTCAATGAAGAAGTGGTCAACAAATGATTTTCTAGATCAATCAATGTAGAAATGAAGAATGCACTTATTGGTCTTGAAACCCGGAAACTTTTGTAAAAAAGAATTGCTCCAACTAAAGGTATGTACGAAATCTTCTTGTGAAAAAAGTTGAACTTTCTAAAAGAATTTAGAATCCCCTTTTGACTACCACCAAGGCCTCACACCTTTTGCCGAAAATTCCTGACAATTCTAGAGAGTTCAAATTCCACCTATTGTCAGGGAGTTCTAGAAGGAGGATTGCCCCCTCATTGCCCCTCCCTTGTATGGATGGTCGGTTCTCTGTCCCGCCGTCCGTTCCTTCGATGACCTTCGATCTCCTCCGGGAGCAGGAGCAGGAGCAGCGGCTGTAGCAAGAAGACGAAAGCTTCTCCCGCCTCTTCCGCTGCAACTTTGCAGCTCGATCGCGATTCCGTCCATCATATTTACAGTCCTGTACTGTCTATCAGAGGGTCTTCCTGTCTTCCTAGATCGAATCATGAAACTCCCGGAAAAGGACCCAAAAGGGGAGGAAAAGCTAGGGTCCAAAACGACATGCATGTCCATCATGTTTTGAGGGAGGACGGAGGAGGCCCTGGGACCCTTTTACCTACTACGGAAGGTGCTTCCAGAATGATAAAGCGTGGGTGCTGATAGGCAGACGGTAAAAAAGCGCAACAACCTGTCGGCGACTATGTTAGCTCCAACATTAGCGTGCTTGGACACTTCCGCGGAGATGGAGATGGCGAGAGGCCGCGGCCATCCACTGGGAGCTCTGAAACTTTTGGCCCCCCAGGCTAGATCAGCAGACTGTGGGGTCAAACCCACAGTGATCCTGTGTGAGCTTCCTAGAAATCACGTCATGTTTCTGAGCTGTCTAGGTGGACATTCATGGTAAGTATGGCCGGGTGAGGGAAAGCAGCCCCTTAGAGCGCGTTTCCATTGACCGCCTGGACCTCCAGGTCCGGGAGGTCCAGGCGGTTTCCGTTGGGGGGAAGGGGGAGCTGGACCTCCAATCGGACGTCCAGGTCCCCCTCCAGCCTCCAGGCCTGTTGAAGCTGAAAAACAGACCTGGAGGGCCTGGACCCCCACTGGACCCCCCCAAACTTGGAATACGACAGCCTTGTTTGCCATATGTTAAATCCAGAGTGGCTATGGCTCCTCCAGGACCTGGAGGTCCAGCTTCCAATGGAAAGCTGGACCTCCCTTCCGGCCATCCGACTCCCATCCAGTCCGCCCTCCAGGAGCTGGACGTCCAGGAGGGTAATGGAAACAGCCTCTTAGCCTCGTTGTGCGGAATGAAGAGGGCCTTCAACTGGCTGGAAGTCTCCTTGCTCCGTGTGGTTGCATGTTTTGCGGACTCTCGTTTTGCGCAGTAGCTAGCTGGAGATTGTCTACAACTTCCAACCTTAGAACTTTGCAAATAGATTTTCAGATTTTTGAAAAAAACAAGGACGTTGTAAGTTTTGAAGTTTGGTTCGTGTTTTGTTTTTTGGAGACTTGTCCGTGAAACAGGTGGAAGGGAACTTTTGTTACTAGTCTTGCGGGTTTTTTTAGGTCAAGAAATTCATGTTTGGATGAGCTTGAGCTTTCTGTAGGTAGCACCAGAGAATTTTCGTGAAGGGCCCAATATTGGCAAGGGCGGGGCTGAGGCCAATGCTGCATGCCGAAATTCCTGGACGCCTGGCTGCTCTAATTCAAGAATGACGGAGTGGGGATCCTCAACTGCACCCTGAGTTTGTTGCAATTTGCACAGAGCTTTGGTTCATAAAAGGGCTTCTCTTGCAAGGTATTCCATTTCTTGTTTGAAGTGCATGGATATATATATGATGAAATGGCATGTTTCACATGAGCTACAACATTGTGACACTCACGTGCCCACAACTCTTGTAAATGAAGGCTTGTTTAGATTCGGGATTTGAGATTTGAGTGGGAGGAGCAAAACTGCACCAAGTATTAGTGTGATTCATCTACCATTTTAGTGAATGTGAGATTGAGGGCGTTTGTTTATGAAGCTTGGTAGAGTTCTGATTTTTTTTAAAAATTTTGATGACTCTCCTAATAGAATGATAGTCGTTATGTGGTGAAGTGTGATTATCAAATTGACTTATTGACTTTTGTGAATGTGAATTTTTTTTTCTTCCACGGTCATTGCTAATGATGTTTGTTTTTGTGAACTCATGATGTTGCAGAGCTTCTTGTAGTAGTGACAGTTTTTCTAATACATGGGCAATTTCGTTAAAATGGCGAAATTCCGCTACTTTGGCAGTTTTTACAGTTCAGAGCGGATGGTCTGAAGTGTACAAACGTCTTAGATGTCTAAAATTTATAGCTTTCTTAGATGTGAGAAATCTACAGCAGTGATAGATGTCACTTTTACAATTCAGATTGTGCAATCTGAAATCTATAAATGTCATAGATTTCTTAAGTCTATAAAAGTCCAAGATTCATAAAAACTATACCTGTCCTAGATGCCATTTTTACAATTCAGAACGGGTGGTCTGAAAATGGCACATGGAATGCCGCCATTTTAACGAAATTCCCCATATACGTGTTGTGACCATTGCAGTTTAACTTTAGCCTTCAGGGTGTACTAGCTGAATCTTGAAGCCTTGAGAAAGCCTTGTAGTTAGGAAGACTTACTTTCAATGAGAGGGATGATTGGAGAGATTACATGTATGTTGTGGGTTTTCAATCACGAGTAAAGTATGGAGAGATTACATGTATGTTTTGGGGCTTCAATCACAAGTAAAGTATGCACCATTCAGCAACAGATTATGAGTTCATTAGTAATTTGTCTTTTGCATTGTGGATTCCGATTTCCAAGTAGCTATAGCAATGCTTCATTTCAGCAATTGTAATTGATTTCATCCAATTGTGTATAAGTATTCATCCCATAATGTTATAGACTTCATCCAGTTTGTCAATGAATTTCATCTAGAAAATAAAAAAGACATCAAAATTGCATATTACCAAAATATGAATTAACCCCAAATATTTTTACTTTTAGCCCAAGCCAAACAAGAATCTAACCCTGGCTGGTGGCACAAAAATGAGGCTAAAAAATCTCCCCCCACCCCCCTTTTCTCAGCAAGACCTAAATGGAACTAGATTTGGGGCTAAATCACCCAGTTCAGCCCCGACTGAACGCCTCAAAGTTTCCAGTCAAGGTATAGATTCACAGCACAAGTAAGCAAACGGAGTTTTCTTCTTCAACGTCAAATTTTGTACAGAGTTTATATAATCTACATACACATATGGTCAAAAATCACAAAACAGATTTTTAAAGACATGTTTATTTAGTTTATCTGCAGTGTGCCGCGTTGTTGTTAGCGCCCATGTGCAGTGTAGCGAGTGAATTTTTTTTCTCGTGGCGGGGTTACATTGCACTGCAACCTTACCATTTCTGTATTACAATGTCGACTGTCTCAAAAAATTTGAGTAGAATGGTGTAAACCATCACCATCTCCAGAGTCTTGCTTTAGCGAGTACGTGAATTTATTCTACTTTTGTGTTGACTCTGGGTTTTTTTAAAGTCTTTGTTTGGAAGACGTGAGAGGCTTTGTGTTTTCAAAGATGTATCTAGCACAGAATCAATCCTGAATTAGACACAACCGCATTGGGAAAGCGACTCTATACTCAAAAGAAAAGACAGAGCACGGGTTTCATCGGCATATAGGCAAATGAAAAGCAGACTTCAAGAAAGAAAAATTCTCGCACACATTACTCTCTCGCACTAGCAGCGAACCGCACAACAAACATCTGGAGAGAGACAACACCCCGGACAATACGCACTGTCGGCATGGACGTGAACAAGAACGACGCACCAGATTGAAAATCCGCCACAGAGCTACAGATCTAGAATCCGCAACACAGAGCACAAAATCGCAGCGGAGGAGGCGGGAGGTCGGAGGGGAGTGTGATTATCGGCGGCTGGAAGGGTTCCAAGGGAACGCGCGATTGCCCCATCCCTCCATCCATACAAGCATCCCTCCATCCATACAAGGGAGGGGCAATGAGGGGGTCAATCCTCCCTGGCCGTTCTAGATCGAATTGCTAAGAGATCGAATGCTGTCGACTTATTTCACGGCGAGAATGAATGTCTTGTGAGATGCCCCAGTTGCTCCTTCGCTCCAGTAAACCCTCGTCTGGAGTCAATGTGAGCGCACAATTTGGAACATTCCAACAAAAGAGGCCGGCAACAGGGTCCAACCAGGCCTCAGGCACTTTGTCATACTGTATTTAGACTGGGGATGGGGACTTGCAAAGTAGACTAGCTTTAGTAAAACTTTTTTTTTATGCGGAGCACACCAGATTTAGGATGCAGAGCACAAATAGGTTCACAAATTGATATACACCTATACCACTTATGTCAAACAATAATCGAGAATTTCAAACAATGTTTGAGATGGAGCATTATGGTATTTCACTTGCTTGTAATTTATGCTAAAGCTAACAATGCTATACTTTGCTACTAAACCAAGGCTATTCATTAGAAAAAATTCGGACTCTCTAGAAGGCTGCTAAGGGTTGACAAGCCAGTCTAATTCTGGAGCCCCTACTGAGCTACAAAAAGTACAGAAGATCTCACAAAAAACATCATGTGTGAATATCGGGACTGACAAGGAAAGGAGTATATGTTTGTTTCTTATTTCACAATTGTCAAAAGAGGGCACTTGGGGAGTATTCTAATGAAATTGCCCAATTGTATTGCATTCCCTTGTCCAAATGCACTTATCACACCACTTGCCATCCATGAGCAGAAATAGGAGAATAGTTTAGGAAACAACAAAATAAATGTAATGTCGAGGTCCTATTCAATACTTCTTAGCAGCCTTCTTGAGAGTTTAGATTTTCTCTCATGGCAAACGATACAGGATACAAACTAAATAATCCCAATTCGCCTGGAAATCCTTCAGGCAAGATCAGAAGAGCTTCACTCTTCTCTTCATCTCCAGTATCAAAAACCTCACTGTGATCCACGGCGTTGTAGATGCAAAGCTGCGATTCACTAAATGGAACCAATACAAATTCCTGATACACTTCCAAACTCCGATCGCCACACTTTTCCTTCTTTAAAACATTCTCCAGCTTGAAAGTATCTCTCTTCTCCTCGTCTCCTTCACTTTGAGTCCACTCAATTCTATCAACCCAATGCTCGGATTGTCTCGCTTGGAGAACGAAAAGAGTTCGCCATTGATTTCCACCAGCTGCAGAATGGTAGAGATCGGCAAACCTCGGTCAGTCCATCTCATCGACCAGATTCCTTTTTCCATATTGTATCCCAGGATGCCCTTCACTGTTTGATCACCGAGCTCCAGAAATCCGATGCAGAAAATGTTGCCGTGGTGAAACAGACTGATATTCATTCAATGCAGAAGCTGGTCCAGGAAAATCCCCCACTCACTCCCATTGCCCAGTTCGAGAATCAAATAGTTCTGTGATTCTGGACAAACTCGATTTCATCACCTGATGCAGAACTTCCTGCTACAAGTATGTGGTATGATTTTGAGGACTAATCCACATACATGTGCATCAAAACAGGGTTCCGCCGATGGAGCAACGGAGCAAGCTCCTTCCATTGTTGAGTGAGAGGATTGAAGACAATTAACCGCTCCTCATGTGTCGACTTGGAGAAATTCATGCACACCAGTCCATCGTTGGCAAGAAAGAGAAATTGCTTGAACAAATCCCAGATACAACGTGGAAGAAGGAATCTGGTCGACGAAATAGACTGCCGAAGCTCTGCCGAACTCTACCATCTCTCAGCTGGTGGAAAAAAATGGCGAACTGTTTTTGTTCTCCGAGCGAGACAATGGCCCAGTTACAGAGCATTGGGTTAATAGAATTGAGTGGACTCAAAGTGAAGGAGTCGAGGAGAAGACTACTTTCAAGCTGGTGAATGTTTTGAAGAAGGTAAAGAGTGTCGGTCGGGGTCAACGTCACAATTGGGAGGAAGGAATGTCGGAGTAACTTTCGCCACTTGCCATTACATATGTCCGCTTGTCGACTTCGAGTTTAGATCAAACGCCGCCCACTGCCAGACGTCCATGACGATGAAGAAAGAGCACGTCGTCAACACAGGCTTGGCCTTCAGTGAGAGCGGTTGAATGTACTCCACGCTCTCGATCAAAGCTTTCCAGCCCTTGGAGAGACACTTCAGCTCCATAATATTTTCGTGATCGAGGTGCTCCAGTACACGTCCCTGACTTCAGGGAGCTAACTATCCAGCTCGAGCTTCTGGAACTCCAGTCATCTTCAACCAAATTTTCACTGCACATCGGAACGGGCTTCTTGTAGCATATCGACAATAGGTCATCAATTAGTATGAGCTCATTAAGCAGAACCTCTATCCATGGAAGAAGGAGGAGAATTGAAGAGCTTTGATTAGAGCACAACGTAACGAACACAACGTAACGAACAGTCCAGCAGAGGGGCTTGCAGGGATTCGCAGGTTCGGATCCGTTATTGAACCGTTGCGGTAGCTAGCTGAAGATGTCCCCAAGTAGGCGTCATGTATATAATATTATCTTTGAGCAGAGAGTATTGTAGAAGTGTTTCACTAGCAAAACTGGACTCTCGAAACGGTCTTATATATTAAGCTTGACGGCTCACTCGATGCAAACGAAACAGGTAAAGTGACGTGCACGACACGTTCTACCAAAAATTCCTGACCATTCTAGAGAGTTCGACTTCCACCTATCGTCAATTAATGTCGTGAAATTGGCTCAGCGAGTTCTAGAATTGCTAAGAGATCGACTCCTGTCGACTAACGCGAAGAGAATGAATGCCTTCAGTTGTGACCTTGTGGGCTCCTGCGCAACAGTAACCCTCGTTTGTAGCAGGTGGAATCGGGGAGCCAATGTTAAGTTCTTAGAGCACAGTTTGGAACATTCCAACGAAAAGTGGGCACTTGGTCACACTGTATTTCTTATGTATTTCGTTTGGGGCCGGCAAAGTAGACTGATCATTTAACCCGTAAAGGATGATCGAGTCTACAGTAGTGCACCGACCTTCCTCCGGAGGTCCAGACAAGGGTGAATGTGAAAAAAAAGACCCTCTGTTTTGTGTCATTTTACTTTTAACACCTCTCCTTTCTAATCCTTTCTGATTGCAAATATGAACTCGAAATTTGCAAAAAAGAATTTTGTGTAGCAAATAAAAGGTTCTTGTGTTTTCCCTAGGGGTTGTTAGAGGCTCATTGCACTACTATAGACACTGACAACATGTTCAAAAGCCCAAAACTAATTCAAAATACATGTCCACAAAGTAAGGCGAAATCTTCATCAATATTTATATTTTAACAAATCCAACTGTAGGATCCTTTGATTAACTTGTTCAAGTACATTGTCCCATAATTTAGAATGAATATCCCCACCAATTGCAAGTCCAATGTGCCTAAACTTCAAAATGTAGGCTTTTTTAGCCCTAAACATGGAATTAGACATTCTTGCACTTGGCCAAGTGCAATCATCATATGCATTACTATTCACAAGAATTTTGTTTTTACAAAGGTGGATACCCCTCACCTTTTTCCTAAGAATGGTCTTCCGTTGTACTCTGTTCAATTTCAATTGAATATACAAAATTCTTATAGAGATGTAATTCTGAATATTTTTAAGTGAAACAACTTAGGAATATACACTTTTCTCATATCCATTACTGTTATAATTATTTATATTTGAGTTTTCTAGCATCATACACCCCTAACACAACAAAATCACATTGTATTTATACTCATTTGACATGTACAATACAGACTCATTCTTATTATTGAAAGAATTCTTCAGAGAATTAAAACAAATGAAAAGGGATATCCACTGCCTTTCCATTATTTTATTTATAATTCACACAAGTCAAACAAAAACTATATGAACTTCTACAAATACTTTCAAAACAACTATAGTTCGTCCACACTTCCACAAACTACATACTACTATCTCTTGTACTACTATCCTCCTTCATTTTCTGCACTTTTGCATTCGGTGTCTACAACACATGTTCTGCTGATTGTGTCAATTCGATTTATCCTTCTTCAATTGCCTCTATCTCTTTGTTAACATGTTGCTCCACAATTGGAGTTAATGGAGGTGGAGAGGCATATTCCAATGCCCTGTCCACCATAGCATTTGCAACAGGCGTTGATACCCCCTCTGTCAAAGTTCGTGATCCAATTGTTCCTTCAAAGACAGAAACAATGCGTTCGTAATAGTAAGACCCTTCATTTCCCATTCGAATATATTTTATGTGGTCCTTATCATAATAATATCCATCTTCACCCAAAGTGAAGCTCTCCAAATTCTGATTGCTGAATGCTAATAATGCTGATATCGGTTCTGATGTTGTAAATATTTCTTCCACTTCTTCAGACTCCATTCCAGCATTTGTGGCTACTGCAATGCATTCCATCTCTGTACCTTGAACTCCAACATCCGCATCTACCAATATACCTTCTAGTTGTCCAACCTGAACAACAACATCTGCTGGTGTTGAAGTATTATCTACTTCTCCTCCTTGAACTTCAATATTCGTTCGCGTTGTTGTATTTTTTGCTCCTATACCTTGAACTCCCATTTCCGTTCTTGTTGGTGAATTCTGGAGTTCTGCACCTTCAACTCCAACATCTTTTGCTTCTGTATTGTCAACATCTCTATTAAATTGTGAAGGAGCATAATCAGGGTCTTCTTCCACTTCCAATAAGTCTGTTTGGTCTCCATGTGCATCACTTCCTACATCAGTGTCAACTGAACCCAAACTTTGTCCACCACTAGGTAAATCATCAGAGTGCATTTGCTCTGAATCTGTATCACCTCCACTTGATGAAGAAGCTCCAGAGTCAACTGCAATTTCTTTGCCTTTTTGTTTTTTCTGTTGCCTCCTTTGAAACCTTCTTCTTCCATCCGATGAGTCGCTAGATGATCGCAGTATCCTTTCCTGTCTACCACGTGGAATTCTTGTATTTTTTATAGGAAGATCATCACTAGGTGATTCGCCTCCCGTATTCAATACTTGTGCATATCTTCTATCAGCTGCCCTGCGCTCACTATTTAACATCACCATTTTCTCTCCATACATCACCTGCAATGTATTGTATACGAATTGCGTACGGGTTGTTCCACCTTCCATGATGATAATTTCGTTGCCCACAAAACCAGTCTCCAAAATTCCAGGCACAGCCACTGTAATGCCCATTGTTACCAATCCCCATTTCTGTGGTAGATACATTTGGACCATCCTCTTCAACTCCATTGGTGTCCTCTCTAATTTGTCTACTACTCGCGGCATCACATCTGCACTCCATGAGTCCCGGAAAATCACATCTAGATAATTTGAAGTACGAGGTAGATTTTCCATAGGTCCACTTTCTCTTGGATACTGCAAAACAATGACAATGTCTCCCACTGCTTGCACTCTACGTTGACGTTGCCCTCCATGATGTAGATCATGCACATATGATGCAATAGTTTGTGGTTCAAAAATCCATTTACCCTTCAAGCAATGACAGTTGTTTGGTAAGGCCATCATCGACTGCATTGCTTCGTCAAATTCCATACCTGGAGGGAATAAAAAAATTGTTGTCCACCGTACAATGGAAGACATCCAATTCTGAAGTTGCGTTACAACTTTGCTATAGTCCTCATTTGACCATTCCTCGTCTTCTCCTCTTGAACCTCCTCGTCTACAATCGAAAACCCATAGATATGGTTTTCCAAGTTCAACATAAGCATCTTCAAAGAACCCTCCTCTACACCTCACATGGATTGTTTTTTCTGTCATTTGATCTTCAACGATGCCAACTGCGACTTGCCAATCCCATCGAGCATTTGACACATCCTCCACATCTCAGTTGTAGCCTGCAAAACCTCTTCGTCTCGCTCTAATGTCTGTAAAGTGTTGTTTAACAAATGGTGGAATTAAATGATCAAAACTTCTCAACGATTGAACTGTTTTCACCGATGGCGCACACCATAATGTCTTAGATTCAACATTCAATGTCTTCCCCATTAGAGTGAACTGTTTCCCACCCTCATCTCCAAACCGACTCGCATCTATGGCCATGAACTCATCCATAGACAATGGTTTCTCATCCCCTGCTTCTACCATTAAAAAACGGATTTGGTTCCTCACTGCATTTTTCCGTTGCAATCGATCCACAGCATATGCAACAGTTCCTTTGGGGGGATTATTAGACTTTGCATTGTCGAAATAGTATTGCTGTAAAGGTCGCTTTCCATCAACCACGTCCTTGGCAGCCATTTGTTTCACAACATGCAAATAAACCTCTTTAGAGACTCTGCTTAAAGGCCTAAACCATGACTTCTCCATCCTTTTCCTCCTCGGGTTCTTATCCAAAGTGATGTCCAAGTTCTGCTCCTTCGCCAATTTTTTCCACTGATCCTCTGATCTTTTGTTGAAAAATAACTTTCCATCTTCATAATCTTTGCAGACCTGCAAAATTGCCTCATATGCTTCGTCATCCTCATTCCATGCATGTCGTATGTACTCTAACATTCTCTTTGAAAGCTCCCTCAATGACATATTTTGCGGTAAATCTTGAGTCCAATGCAATGCACTCGCTGCCATTGTTAAGGCCTTAGCTCTGTAAACATCATCAAGTCGAGCAACAGAACTGGGACTTCCACAGGCTCTCCAAATTTCTCGTAGCTTGATCAAATTTTCGTAATATGTGGTAAAGAATTTGCGGTTGAATTCCCTTGCATTGATTTGAACCGACGCTTCTATATAGAACTGGGGATTGTTGTAAACCACAAACTTTGCTTTCCGTCTTGCAAAATGCATAAAGTATTCTTCTTCTGACATGCTACCATCTTCATGTTCTTTTTGAGCTCGTTTACAAGCAGCAACAATATGTTGTCCATCCACTGGTTCCCACACAATGTTTTTTTGTAACCATTCGGTCCTCACTGTAATCCTAGATGTACCTAGATCAGCTTGGCAATGTGTTAAAAACGCTACCTCAAATTCCCGTGCAGCACCTTCATGACTAAAAGGTATTTGCACCTTCTCCATCTCCCCTACGTCATTGGTTCTCTCATATTGATATGCAATGGGGCGTAGTGTTATTGCACTAACCCCATCAGATTCAAATCCCTTCAGACATTCATACATCTCATGAACTCGCCAATCCATTAACGTCCTATGGTTTGTCTCTGCATTTGTTATGTTATGAATACTATCAATGTTTGCATTGAAAACCATATCATGTCCCCATATGTACCCAGCCTTGTACTCAATCTCTGTAGGAAAAACCACTTGTGCTTTGGTAGAACTTTTTAGTATAATGTTTGTACGTGCAAGCTCAAAATCTTCATCCTCTGAATAATCATCATCCATTTCTTGTCCACCGTCATTTCCTTGTATTGGACGTCCTTCCATCTCTATTCTTTGTTGATGTCTTCGAATTGCAGTACGAGTACGGATGTTTCGATTTTCTTCAATTGGTGTTCTTGTAGTGTGAAGTGTTTGTTGTTCTTCTATGATGTCATTTGTAACAAATTGATGTTCACCTCTACTTCCACCATTTCCTCCACGACCACCACGTGTTCTAAGACCACCACGTCCTCCATGACCAGTACGTCCTGTACCAATAACACGTCCTCTAGCCGTAATTGATTTTCCGGCGTTAATATTGGACATTCTTATCTTTGATCTGTATAGGCGACTTCCTGAGCCACGTCTTAGACCTCTAGATCCTGATTCTCCTTCTGTGACACCTCTTTCATTTTGAACCTCCATTTCAATTTCATGTCCAACAATTGTTTCATCTTCATGTGGTACATTTCTGTCGGTTGCCATTTGATCGAGTTGCATTGACTCCTCTCCAATTTCCATTTGCCTAGATGCTGGAAAAACTGGTGCACTCCCTTGCAGTAGTACTTCGTCATCTCTTTCAGTATCATTTACCCTTAAAGATTCCATTTCAATATCTGTTGTTGCAGATACAATACGTTGGCGCTGTGCTCTTGGTCTTTCAGAAGCACCCCTTTGTTCTAAAGGCTCTACATGTCCTTCTTCAACAACAATGCGCTTGCGGTTCCTTTCAGACACCGGAATCCAATTTTCTTGTAAAGGAGCTGCATAAAGTCTGTACAAATCGTCTGTATCCTCGGGTTCTCTAGGCGGAGGTCGTTCTTCAGCAGCAACTGGGTCAATATTTTGAAGTTCCTCATACCTTCGAATCTCTATATATATTGATCGTGCTCGAAATAATTGCTCAGGAGTTGAATCTTTGAATTTTTTAATGCAAGCTTCTCTTCGATCCTTCAATGCATGAGGCATGGCTTTCCAGTAAGTCACCAGCGTCTTCAAACCATGTATAGGTGAAAGCACTAACAGGAATTCTGGTGGAATAGGTGCCATCATGAGCTTCTTCCTCAGCTTATACTTCTCGTAGACCGTTTCAGTATTGGTTATTGAGATAGTCAGTCCTCCATCAGCAGTTCCGGCGATCGACTCTATGCCTCCATATAAAGTACCCAAAGGAGCCCAATATTTCCCTTCTTCAATTGGAAAATCTGTGATCCACAAATTGGGCTTCTCCATATTGTTCGCCTCTATCCACCATCCATGTTCCAACCACTTGAAATGCACCTTAGGTGCCATAATGTCCTACACCTCAAAAGACAAACACTATTTTTTAATAATGTTCACAATCTACTACTGTATATTTCCAATTATTTTTCTATCTTTCAAAATCCAAATGTAATTCCTTCAAACACAATATAATAATAATGCAATCCTTGTTGTTTTCATATATTATTGAAGACAAATTTTAACAATTAAAACTGTAAGTTACTTTTCCATATGAATATTTTTGATTGGGAACTTTAACATTTCTTGCAACATATGTATTGGTCAAGCAGAACACATAGAGAACACAAACTTCAGCGCACGCATTAGTTGCATACCACCAGAACAAAATAAATGTAAAATATTTAAAATACCATTTTGAAAACAAAAAATGACTTCATGTACCAAAATACATTCAAACAATCCATTTACGCATGTTGAATGGATACAACTTGTCCATTAATTAATATTAAAAAACTAATTGCCACTGTTGTACCAGGAAGTCCTTCAATTAATTCTCAATCTTCAATCATAAAGAAACTAACAGAAAAATGTGTTCACTTGTGAATTTCCAAAGTCCATTCCAAAATGAACCGTCCTTTCACTATATTCTAATATAGCGCATGTACGGAAGCATTGTCTATTTCTTCATCCTGTACTTCTTTCAAAGCATCATTATAGATACGCTTACAAGTTCTACCATTTCTTTTCTTCTCTTTGTCCTGCACTAACGATATGGAAAAGACGTACAACATTATTTATGTGTGGCAACATTTGGATTGATAGAAAATCAAATGTCATTGTATCTTTTCTATAAGAATTCCGTCTACATTTCAAACCAAATGAAAAACAACGTATGCAAGTATACATCACAATTTGATGTTATGCAAACAATTTTGAAAAGCCAAAATTATTTAAAAAACAATTAGTGGTCTTTTTCATTGTGCACACATCACATATCAATAATGAAGTTGTCATCCACAATGTAGTAATTTCTCTACAGACTTTTCCTTCTCTTTATTTTTCATAAAAAAACCTCCCTTACTTCCCATCATTTTATACCAATTTATTTTTTTTCAATGCAAATAACTAAAAATTAATGACCTTCCTTCCTATTAAGATATAGTATTGAGCTTATGTATTTAGTATTCTTATGAGTCATACAATGCATGTCTTCATTCCAGTGATATTTAACACATTTTCACTAAAAGATGAGGATGTACATTCATCTTAATCAAAAAGCTTCTGAACCCAAAAGTCCCATTCTCCCTAAAGGGGACAGAATGAATTTAGGATAGGCTACTATAACCTCAAGTTATACTAAAACTTCTTGAAACTTTTTCATAGTCTAGGAAAAATTCAAAGCTTTCCAACAATACAATTTTTAATTCAGTTGGTGCCTGGAAGCTAAAGAAGTGTCACTATAACCTTAGAACGAGGGAGAGATGACAACACCAAAAAAAATATTGAAATAAATTGTGAAATTTTATTTTCATTGGACATTAAATTTTTGGTAAATGAAAAACTTTGATTCATTCCATTTGGATTGGACATGTGAAAGTTATGAATCTCGTTTTTTGGGTGGACAATCATGGCAACTTCTGAAGAGAAATTAGTTTCTGTCACTTTCAATGGCAATATATTTCTATCATTACAGTCGTAATTCACAAAAATAAATCACACTTTATCTAAGACAAGTGTACAACAAGATTGTACGGTTACATTAGAAAATATATTTTCCAAGATCAATTTTGTACAAAACTGTACTAGAAGTTTTAATTTTCACTGATTTTGCTAAGAAAAGGGCTAGGGCACTTTAGGGATTCATAAGAAAATGTTTCATCTCTCATTTCTTCTTTCAAAAAAATCATTGGTACTTATTTATGATGGTTTATGAAAAGTTTTCGTTAGACATTTTGTTTTCAGTACAGTCCATTTCCGGTGTTACTGAAGTACATAATTAAGTTAAGTAATTGCATTTACATACCTTCTTGTAGTGCACTACTGAATTCTAAATCCGCATATTGCCAAACATACAACTCGGCATAAGTCATATATCTCTTCATTTCAATTTTTAAAAAATTCCTAATTTACTTGTTTGTATACTAATTACTCTTGGATAAATTAAATTTTCTACAATTCTAACAATTAATTATACATTATTTTTCCAATTAACTTGTTTGCAATCTACAGTGGTCCTTGTTAAGAATATTTATAGCACTTAAACTTTCATTTACACAAAAATATGACTAAACATATTGATTAGGGCATACTTTACATAGAAAATCAAGTAACATTAATAGGTGATCATGGGAATGCAAGCGTACAAGCCTTTAGCAAATGTATAAGTGAACACTCTGAAACCATTCAAGGAACTGAAACTACAGTGCAGGTTTTAGGTACATAATTACACTACAATCGCAAAGGTTTCAAAAAAAAATTACAAACACCTATAACATGGATGTATAGATTTCTGTACTTCTACATTCATGATTTCAGTCTCACAAAATAATTGCATGTGAAATGTTAATATATTGAAATACAAACTATCGTAAGTACATGTAATTTTCAATGTTTTCACAAATCTAGCTTCATAGATTCTGCCTCTCCCCCCAAATATATTAAAAGTAGTCATAATGAAAGAAGTTTTCTATTACAAATCTATTGTCAGCAATTACAATTCTAAAAATTTTGCATAGAAGTTCATCCCCCCCAATGTGAAATATCCAGAAATACTACTTGAATTCAAACAAGAGAAAACCAAAACTCAAAGAAAATTTCCTTCTTCAGAACTATTCTCATTTTCACAATAACACGAACACTATAATAGAAAAAAAAAGACATTCGCATATTTTTACTTGTACACTTACCAATGAAACAGAAATTCTGTAAATACGTAATAAGGCTGTGTTCACTATAATTGATAATCAAGCTCCAACACTCACAGACTCCAATATGTGATTTCTTTTTCCTTCATGCACCTGCGACAACAAAATGCGTAATTAACATTTTTAGTAATTATTTCCTTTCAATGTATTTCATAAAACGGAAAACAAAAAAAGAAGCAATGACTCTCTTTTACAAACACTCAATCATGTTTTGAAATGAAAAATGTTAAACATTTCATGTATTTAGCAATTTTCTTTCTAATGACTACTAAGAATTTAAGTTAATATACTATAAATTAATTTCAACAAATTCTACCTCAATTGTAAAAGTCATTTTCAAACATTTACTAAATAGTGCTCTGCCTCTTCATAACTTTTGTATGGAATATTGAAATACTATAGTGTGTACTAATAAATAGAATACTGAAATTGAAAGATCATTAGCTCGCGGTAGAATGTTTCAAACCCATTCACAACACATGGTCAAATCCAATGACTTCAGAAATGAGCAAAAGAAATAAAGCATTTCTTTTGAATTCATCAAACTGTAAAGGATTATGTTCATCAATGTGCATCAATCACTTAGGTTTCAAGCATCATGATCTATTGATTTTGATTCTTGAAATTAGAATAGGTTGTTCATATATACCACTTTCTATTCTTATGAACCTCGTAGAAGTTGACCAAGCCTAATAATTGAATTGTATCTATGAAATTTATTCAACTAGGATTGGTCTTCTAACGAAGGTACTGTAACTAGTTGAAAGGTTGCACATTTTTCACTCCTACAAAGACATTCCTAGTGCATAATATTGTAATTCAACTTTACAACAAAAACATAGTGCTACCAAATGAATGCTGCAGTACAACAATGGTTTACATAATCCACTAAAGCTACAACGTACAAAGTGTGTTGAAATGAAAGTCTGGCAATACAGAAGCCACAATGCATGTGAGGTATACTAAAAGGCAGAAGTTACATACTCTATTTAAGTGAGAACTCATGTCTTACTACACTCTTGGTAGTGTCCTTAAGTGAAATGCTTTAAATTTCAAACTTGTGACCATAACATAGTACGCTCTCAAATCGAAGAACCTCTAAAATTGCCCACATCTTTAAAATTCACATTGTGCAATCATGTTGCTTTCTCGTAGCCTTTTACAATGTAGAAATCTTTTAGATTTTAGGAAGTGGGCAATTGTAGAGCACTACATCCTTTTAAATTCAGAATTGTATAACTAATTCCACAGATGTCCATAAATTATGTATAGATTTCAAGAGGTGGGCAATTTTAGAGCCCTATATCCTTTTAACTTCAAAATTGTATAACTATATGCCTAAGAGGTCCATAAATTATGAAACGACTTAGTTTACATCTCAATTCAACTTCTCTTCAAATAGAATTTACCAAAAATTAATTTATGAAGCTTCTCATTCCCAAAAATAATTTTCAGCTCCACGGTGGTCAAATTCTGGTCCTGTTACCTTATTCCTCCCCAAACCCCAATAATGTCTTCTCTCAGAAGTCACAGTTGGCGTTGGACTGTATTCTTTCTAGGTCCTGTTGTTGTAGATTGCTTTGCTGACGTTGGAATGTACTCTTTCCAAGTCTTGCTGTCGTAGACTGCTTTGCGGATACCTTGATCCAAAAACCCGAAGTCTTAGTTGCCGCAGAAGTCAGTGACAGCTCAAACCCTACTCATGCACTCCTACTTCGCTTCTATGAATTTTTTTTTTCAGCCGTTTTTGTATTTTCCTCTGGAAACACGTAGAAATAGTTTTCCGACGCTACAACTTCTGTTCTGATACTGAATAGCTTGCGTCAAGTCCTTCAGCTTCATGCATAGCGACCATGCTACCCCTGAATTTTGCTTATCAATAATATGCTCGAGAAGTTACAAAATGCGCGCACGGCACTGGCCACTCCGTACTTGACATCACCTGATGCTCTGACTGCCGCAGAACGTGATCGTCTTCCTGCACCCTTAGCTAGACCACTGCTGCATCTGATTCCATAGATTAGGTTAGTCCTTCAAATCACCGCTGCCAAATTCGAAGTGTTTCCTTCGCTCCCGTTTCATTTTCCTCTGTCCCCTCCAAGACGTCGAATAGGTTGTTGAAGAAGAGATGAACCTACATGTCTGTGTGGGCTTGTACCTTGTTCATGAAGCAGATCAAGCTTCCTGCTGACACCGAGAACAGCAGTTCGGAAGGCAGATAGCTGAGAGGGAGGTTGTACCACCTGTGCAACGAGGGGTCGGGTTGCTGAAGAAGAGCTAAACGTCCGTGTGGGCTTGCACCTTGTTCATGAAGCAGATCAAGCCTCCTGCAGAAACTGAGAACACCAGTTCGGAAGGCAGATAGTTGAGAGGGAGGTTGTGCCACATGTGCAACGAGGGGTCCAAGCTGAAGAAAGAGCGGCTATATTCAGTCAGAGATCTTTGTATAACTGGAGCTCAGAGTCCTGAGCACGGAAACAAGATAACGTTCAAGTGAGTACTCGAACTTCAACAAATCCCTGCTTTCTCTCTCTTCCATAATTGAACAGTGTACAGGAGTTTGTTATAGGAAGTAAATGTATTCCATACCTGAAGTAGTACTTTGCACGAAGTCCCCGTTTACTGCCCTGAAGGTGGCACCTAGAAACTGAATCCCGGAATTCTACACCACCTGCAAAATTTTTTTACCACATCAACCTATCAAAAACAGCACAGTACTATGAAGAATCTCAAGCAAGGTCCTAAGCTAAGGAATGTATTCAGCCTTGCACGAAGAGGGCTCCAATACCAAAGTATTAAAATGCTTTGAAGGAATTGCTGAATTCATATGGTCTGCATACCTAATGAATTTTACCGTAGGAATCACTTTTAAAAATGCAGGCTTGGAGCTTATGCGAAGGAGAACCAACAAAGGAAACTGAAGTTCGGAGCGAAACGGACGAGCTACACGGAGACTGCCGGAGATCTCGGGATGCAGGTAAGCTCATCGGATAAGGTGACGAAATGATAAGGTGACCGACGTAGTGAGAGAGGTCCTGGCGATAAGGCTATCGCAAGTGACCGCTACCTAGATTTTCAGTCGTGGCACCAAGGCCGCCCATACTCATGTCAATTGAACTAACAATTTTTTTAATTTGAAAAATTGATTAAAAGGTGAATAGTGAACGTCCGCGGGTGCGGGCGTTCACTGTTCATCTGAAATCGAAATTGAAGGTGAACAGTGAACGTCCGCACCCGCGGACGTTCACTATTCATCAAGAGAAAAAAACCTCGCCAGTACGTACTGCGATTTCGCAAGCTTAAAATTTTCATTTTCGGATTCTCAGTTTGTACCTGTGGATGGCAGCGAAGGACTGACAGATTTCTAATGCAATAATAAAACCCTAATTGGAAAAATGTCGAAGTTCGGCAGGCCAGACCACAAGAAATTACTTGTTCGCTGTGCTCGTAGATTCCAAAGAAGAAGTCGGAACCCTCTCTCTGTAAGCTAGGTCACAAGAGTTGAACTGAATGAAGCTTAGCAATGTCCAGTAAACCACTTACCTACGATTGCATTCTTCATATACCCTTGATGAGCCCACCGCCTGTTCTTGCTCAACTCCAAGTAATTGTAGCCGACATTGCAGACGAAGCTTAGGGCAATTCTGGACTTGTTGTCTACCGGCAGTTTGGAAAAGGGTTTCGCCTTCTTGTTGACGTAGTGCTTAAACTGCGGGTGACCTCGTCTACCAACATCTGCAAGAAGCCTCACTCTGCGCAACCTTTTGCCACCGTTGTCCGCGTTCAAGTCTGCACCGAAGGCTTAAAAAAAACAATGTTTCCATCGCCAAAATGTCTTCGTCGTCTAAACCGAAAGCCAAGCTGGGCCGATGCAATGAATTGTGACCGAATGAACAAAAGTACGGTAGGACCTACTGGAATTCTGAATCAGTGCAGTCGATGCTCCTCGATCGGCCACTGAATGAATAGTTCCGCGGGATACAAGTGGGCACTCCGCATTGAAGTGCAGAACAAGGTCTACAGATTATCTAAGAGACAAAAGGAAAAAAAATATGAAAGTAACCCAAAACCTAAAGTTGTTTCGCCGTGTTATGGTCGACGATATTCACCTGCTCTGTTTGTAAGTCTCACACCTCGAAGGCCAGGGTTCAGGCATGAGGACCACCAAGTAACCGTTATCTGGTACGGTACTACAGTAGGCCTAAGGTAGTCTGGTTTTGAAGCGACCATTTCAAGAGCTATTTGCCTTTTGGGAATGAACTCTTTGAAGAAAAATGGAATTGGCATTTAACCCAAGTCGTTCCATATTTTTTTGATCTTCGTGAAATTAGTTATGAATTTATGAAGTTGTAACACATTGTGATCACTAAAACTGTTCACCTCCTAAAATGAATATTGGTGGTATATTAAAGAAAGGAAAAAAAAATTCATTTGTGCCATAATGACTTTTAAAACACAATAAGAAAATGAAAAAAAAATAGGGGAAGAAGAATGATTACTCCAATAATCTTCATAAAAGATAAGACAAATAAAAAGTTATCTTGTTAAGGATGTAAAAGACTGAAAGTGTGTAGTGCATGATTTTCAAAAAACAAAACAACACAAGAGAAAGGGATATTTTCAATGAGTTTTTAAGTATAGTCCTAAACATGAGATTACAGGTAATGTCCTTTCAAGAGATTTTCAGTCAAGTTCTATGAAAAATACATTTATTTTTAGTTAATTTTTACTAAAACTGTCCTTAAATTCTATAATTATATGCCTAAAAATATACTTTATAATTTATTTAAAACACCCCTTTCTCTTTGAAAGAAATAAAAAGTGCACCTATTTATATAATGATTAGATTATTTTTCAAGTTGACTACCTCATTGATAAATATTTCCATTTCCAGATTCATTGAAAATTAAATTTGGGAGATTGTTTGAGATTTGCCTTCTTTACAATGACATACGAAAACTATTGGGGAGATTTATCTTCAATACAATAACATTTAAACTAAAAGTATGAGGGACATGATTCCCATTCACTCTAGAATTTTCCATTCATTTGATTTGATGTAAAAAAATGAGATAATTAGCAATTGATGGTGCGAAGAAAGACACACTAGAAGCACAAAAAAACTAAAAATATTAGGGACCTAATCTTGTTTTTTAGATATTATTATGTAGTTAATTTTTCTTGATTTATTTTTGCCAATGTCTGATTTGATAACAATGTTGGCTACTTTTGAACTAGAGAAGTTGACCAAAAAATACATGAAATTGCCAAAAATATTTTCAAGAAATGAAGTATTTACCATTTTTTTATATGCAATTTACTATTTTTTTATATTAAAATATATTGATGAAAGTAAATATTGATAGATGGATTAATATTGAATGATTTTTCTTAAAGTCTTGCATTTGTATTGTTGTTCAAAAGGAAAGAATAGAAAAAAAATTCATTCAAACTATAATTATTATCTTAAACTTCCAATGTATTTGGTTGACCTTCAATTAACAAGCTAAGAAAAAATTTGCGTAGTATTCTTAACTTTAAAGAAGTGGGGGCTTTTTTAACATGTGAGGGGCCTTAACTTCTCCAATAAAACATCAATGAAGCAGCTTTGATTTAATCGTATTTTACCTATACCACAAAGTATTTTGAAAGGAATTATTAGTTCTTAATAACCTATAAGAAGAAAAAATATACAAAATAAACATACTATGGATAGAAAAAGAATGAATAGAAATTGATTGGAATAAATGTTGGTTGTGCTAATCAATGAGCTTCTTCATAGCCTAAATTCTCTTCTTAAATTTTTTGTTCCAATCCTTACCTGCATTGAAAATGAGCACCTTCTCTACATCATCTACATTTTTGTATACCAACTTTGTGATGGCTTGTACACAGTTTGAAATGTGTAAAAGTAGTTGCTTTTCATAGCATTAAGTTGCCGAATCTTATATGACTTCACTTTAAAAAAGTCACCGAGTTTTTTTCCCATCACCATAAGAAGGAATGGTTTGTCATCATTACCTCCAATTTTAGTGGCCATTTTCTCCAATTTTTACTATGATTCCTCAGCAACCTTCATCTATGACTTCATTTTCTTTTGAAGTTTCTTTTTGTGCCTCCTCAAAGGCTTAGGTAAAACCTTTGTGTTAAAGTTACAAAATTTGAAGTCAAAAGTTTTAGGACAACCAAGGACAAGTGCAAGCAATTAGTAGCCTCCTCCTCGCATGTAATAATCAATCATGCAGAACTGCAATGTAAATCCTTAAATTTTTTTAAGTTCAAGAGAAACCTAGCTAGAACGTCAACTCCACAAATGAGCTTGTAAGTACATTGCGTTAACTTGAAGTGCGAAGGAATGGCAAGCCAATGTTTCGCTTGCCTTGCCTAGACTGTTGGAAGGAGCATTGGGTGACAGACTGTTTCCGCATGAAGTCATGATGCATATGACTATGGAAATGGACGGAAATGAATGTATGCTGACGCCAACAGTGAGGTGTCGTTGGTCATATTCTGCATTGTCTCTTTGCAGTCCATTCTTCATAAATATTGTTCTATCATTATTTATCTTCTTGAATCCGTGGTTCTTGACGCAGGCCTTCAGTTCTTAGTAGTGCTGTATTCCATTGCCATAGCCAAAATGAAATGAAATTCGAATCTAAGGTAGGTACACCCAGAAGCACCAGTTTTTGCTACTAAGCCTATTTTTTATTATTAGAGTTGTCAAATTTTTATATGTTTTTGTTGGTAAGTGAAAAGAGATTCCAACGCAGCGAAGAACGCAGCATTTAGATTTTGTATGCAAAATGTATTAAACAACAAAGTTTAAATTGGTTCTTAATGTGTTTCTTCCACGTAGTTACGGAACTGATTTTGGAGATGTGTATATAGTGTAGATGGCGGTTTAAGTACAATGGCATATTTGGGTGTACCGACCTTAAATTTTTAAAACAAATTCAAAATTAAATATCTTTTCCAACATAGTTCCAAATGCCATGAATTGAAGCCCTCGCTCTCCTTTGGAATGAGGGCTTTTTAGCGGTACAAAAAATGCAAGTAGAAGATACACAATCTATAAGATCTCGCTGTAACAAATAAAACAAAATGAACAACGACAATTTACTTTTCAAAAAATAATTTGCTTTTTGTAGCTGCCTTAGTAAATTGAAAAATGAATATATTAATTTTCTTACTCATAAAAACTTTGTAATTCCATGAGTTTCCCATCGTGGGTCCAAATGTAAAAAAACAGAGCCTTACAGTCCTCCTGGTTGAGCGCTTCCTAATGGTACCAAAAATGGAACTACGAACATACAACTTGGGAGATATGAATGTATTTAAAAAAACAAAGAAACAGACATCGTAACTAAGAGGATGGATGTTGAAAATTTAACCCCTTAAGAACAAGACCCATTACTACATTATGACATTATTAATCGACATAGAAGCAGTTGCAGTATTAACAACCTTGTCTTCAATCATAATGCATTAGAAGTACTCTTTGAACTACGACACAACTCTTGCAAACGGGTTCCGTACTGTACAAGTTGGAAATGGAGGGATGGTTGGAAATGTCTTGGGAATTTGCTGTACAGCAATACTTTAGAGTATTGATCCCATAATTAGTTTGTGGAATTTATTGCAGTAAGGTAGATGCACCTTAATGTGTCCCTATACCTAATAGAATGCCTTTCTATGAAGAGCAAAGCAGTGACGAAGGCTTCACATTCTGTTCATTTGCTTGTTTTTTTTGTAGTAGAGGTCATTTGTTTTCTGAAATAACTACATGTTTACTTCTTTATGTGTACCTTGCATAAGGAAATAAATAATTGATGAACTTCTTGTATAACCAGAAAAGTGTTTCTTTGTTACAGAGAAATTTACTTGGCTTCGGCACGCAATTGATTCAAGAAGTGTGTTACAACAATAGAGGTATTCAAATGCACTATACCCCACTATCAATTTCCTTCTAAGTAAGCATTGGAATTCTATTGTTTTCTTGAAAATAACTTAATTGTAGAAGATTAGCCAATTGCCGATGTCAATAGAATCCTAGCTTTCTGTTGCCTAGGCTTTTGTATCCATCATGAGCAATTTGAAAAAACTTTCAAGCATCTTTAACATTGAAAAGAATTCGATAGTATATTTCAAGTTTATCCAGTATGTGAAGGCGAGGGAATTATCATGTTGAAAAATATGAGATTATGTTTGTTGTAGAGTAATCTCTTGAAAAAGAAGATGTTTGTTTTGCATTATTTTATGCATGATGTTTGCTATGGATTATCTTGTACAAAATGTTTTTTATTTTTTTTATTTTTTTTATTCTTGTTATGTTGAGATCTCCCGGACCGTGCGTCCCCTGGTCACATGCTTGGTACCGTAAGAAGTCCTTTGCTGAGGACTAGTGCACTGCATTTGTTTAGTGGCATTTGAATGTAAGTTGTTGAAGTTGTGTTTTTAAATTTTTTTTTATTCTCTGAAATTAGTAAATTATTTTTTAATATTTTAGTTGCAATCTTCGTACTGTTGGAAAGCCCTTGGCGAGGAGAGGAGCAACAACTTGGTTTTCTGTTTTCATATTTCACGTTGTGGAAAAAGTTGGATTTTAAAGTTTTTTTATGAACTGAAATATGAGGAAATTGTTTTTTGGTTGTTCTCATTGTGGCTATGGCATTTGTCACACTAAAAAAGTAGAGAAATATTTGTACTTCTATTTTGGTCACAATCTTGGTGTTGTTAGAAATTGAACTCTCAGGAAGAAGGTGTGCAGAAGCTCTGTTTTTTGACATTCTGACTCGCAGTGAAAATGTTATTTTTTTTTGAGTTATTTTTTGTTTTAAAAAATTTGAAGAAAGAGTTTGATATTTGTTTAGACTGTTGTAGCGACAAAGGGCACAGTAGTTCATACCTTGAACTTTTCTCTTTGTTTATATTTTTTGTTTGTCACGCTGAGATTCTCCGGATTATACTTCCACACATTGTGTGCTTAGTACCATCGTAAAGTCCTGGGTAAGGTAAGGTGTACGAACTTTGTTTCATGGTGTGAAGACATATGTTCTGGAAGTTATGTGTTTTTTTAAGAAATTTCTGGTTCTACAAAAGTGGAGAATGTTTTTTTCTTATATTTTTTGCACAATTTTCGTACCATTGATAAGTTCTCGACGGAAAGGAGTGCTTCATCGTTGTTTCGTTGAGTTGAAACTCACTGTGTCAAGATTTTGCATTTTTTTACTTATTTTTTATTTTAATGAAATAGAAAAATTAATTTTATTTTAGTTTTGACTTTTGCAACAGTATAAGGTAAAGCAGTAGTGATTAAAAGGTACAATTTCCATGTCAAAGAAAGCATTGCAGAAGATACGTGTGGTGGCCACAGAATAATTTAAAGTGTTTAAAAAAATCAATGAAAGAGTTATTAAGGTAGAACATCGAGGTTGTATTTCACCTTTAAAATTTTGGGGGTTATGAATTTCATGGTTTCAAAATGTGGGGTTCCGGCTTAAAAAATGAATTCCTTTGGTAGTTTAAGGAGAAATCTACAGATATGAACGTATATTTGTAAATTTAGGTACCTTGCAATTCTAGAAGATCCACTTGCATTTTGCGAGTTTCCTTAAAAGGTAATGGAATACTTCTATTATTTCGCTGACATTGTTTAAGACCTTCCTATATTTTTAGGTGTTATAATTAGTTTGAGTTTTTTTTGAACTCTGCATTTTTATTGATTAGTGAAGCTCCAATTCTTGTTCATACTACAAAGCATTAGTTGAAAATTGTAATGAACAATTGATTGAATGAATGAATGCATGCATGCATGCCATGTGATACAAAGTTACATTCCCTTAATTATAGGTACTTGCTATGCTATTGCTGACTAATGAAGAGTCCAAGAATTTAAATGGTTGAGGTATATGTAAAATATGAAATGTAGGTGTACTTTGTTTCCATGGGATAAGGAGCAAAGTAATTTAAGAATTTATCTTTAATTTTTATAGGAACGAAATCATGAATGAATGTATTATGTTATAAATTGAATGGAAATGGCAATTAAATGCTAAGCATAAGCCCATTGAAGTACTTGCTAACAACGTATGGTGTTGTAAAAGCAACCTTGGTTTACCTTAGAAGCCTCAATGTTTCTATTCAGTTGTGGCACCTGTTAGAGTACTTTTTGTGGAAGCAATATCATTTTTTGCAATTACATGAAATTGATGTACAAGAAAGGTCATCTATTGAACATTTAAGTATTATAATAAAGTGTGAATTAGAATTTCATAGGATTGAAGAATGTCTTGAAGTTGTATATTATTATTCCTGAATGGTGAAGGCTTCAAAAACTTATGTAGTTGCAAAAGCATTGTTCAGAATTGTAAGAAATTGTTGAAGTGGTAGATAGAATATGCAATGCAATATTTCAATTTGTTCCTATTAGTTCCTACATAGTATTCTAGTATAAAATAAATCAAAAAATAACATATCTATATATATTGTCTTTTGTCAGAAACTGTGAATACATGAATTTATTTTATAATATTGGTAGGTTATTCTTTCTTCAGATGAAGACAGAAGTGTCTAATTGTACATTTTTCTGTAATTGTTTGGAAGTGTAGATATAAAATAAGATCTTGAAGGAAGGAAGGAAATTTGCGAAGCTTATGACCATGTGAACAACAATAGTGCATACGTTATTGCAAAAAATGACAACGCAAGCGTTTGGAAGTCCAGTGGTCTTCAATGTTCGAGATAGTACGTTGGTTGGAACGGAACAAAGGAGCATAGGAGAAAGGCTTGCGCGTGTAATACGAGGAAGACTTTTCGAAGAAGAGAATCATGAAACAACACATTTTGTCTCTGAAACAACGAATGGGATGGTACAACTTCTTGGGGACAATGGTGACATTGTCGGAGTGGGTGAAGTGGATGATAGTTTTCAATGTGGTGTAGAACTTCACCAAGTTAAATTACGATCATTTGAAATTGCGGTTCGTATAACGCATGTTATAGATGAAAGGAAATGGGTCGGAGAGGTGATAGGGAAGTATCTTGGAGATTGTAAAGAGAAAGTCATTCGATGGCGTCGATCTTTAGTCCGTTGGGCATGTCCTTCAGAAATGAGAACAACAAATGCTAATCCAAGGGTGGGGCAAAATTTCAACTTTCCACCTGTCCACGCACCACAGTTTGATTTCCAAGACGTAGAGGAGAGTGCCAGCAATTCCAATGTGACACCATTAAGTCAAGGTGGAATAAGTACAAATGAAAGAAATTCTCCTATGACACAAGGCTCTGAAGGCAACACTCCTGATGGAACAAGAGTGGAAGGGATCTCTTTAGGTGCACCAAAGAGGAGGTATTCAATGACAAATCGAAGGGCGAGGGTGAGAAGTTCGAGAGAGCGGGGAGAGTCAGCAAGTTAGAAAGTCTCTCTTGAAAGTGTTGTGTGTGTGAAGGAGAAAGGGGCATGCAAACGCAATTGCTTACGTCATATCGATGCAAAGTATATATTGAATCAACGATATATGGCATGGGGACAGAAGTATGAAGCGAGAGCTACATGGATAATGCAAATGCTGAATGCTTTTTACACTCGCACGGAGGGTTTGGTAAGAGACAAGTATGTGACTAAGTTAGATGGCATAGTGGTTTGCAATGCATGTTATGCTGCAGCATTGGGTTATTCTCAGAGGCGGTTTAAGCAACTGAAGACATCACATGCTGTATATGGCCGAGTGGATGCTGTTCATGGAAATACATGTCAAGGAAGAGAAAGTGCAAAAATGTCGGCTACTAGGGAGAGCTTCACTGTTTTTGTCAATGAAGCTGGATGTCAACAACCTCATCGATCGCTTCGAAGGAAAATGGACAATGCAGTGTTACCACTGATTCTGTTGCCTATGAATACAACAAAGCTTGATGTATTTCGATATGTAAATGAAGAAGTGAAGAAGCTAGTAGATGGTTCAGAATTATCTATGAGCTCGTTCCGTCGGCTTTGGAGGAAGGAATTTCCACATGTTCAAATTCCACCATTCTCAAGGTTCTCAAAGTGCTATCATTGTTGGGAGTATAAGTGCGGAATGGAATCCACAACAAATGCAGTAGCAAAACAAAAGATAAAAGAATTATACATCATCCACATTCGAATTCAAATGGAGGAGAGGCGAGATTACTGGTTGTTCAAGAGATCAGCAATGATTACACCAGATATTTTCATGTGTTTGATTGTGGATGGTATGGATCAAAATACAACTATGATACCAAAGATGAGACAATCTGTGAAGAACATTGAATCTCGATTCGTGAAGACTCATCTTTGTGGGGTACTAGTACATGGGATAGGCCTATATGCAGATGTGTGGATCGATGCTCACCACAAGCATGATAGCAATCAAGTTATAACGTCGATTATGAACGTAATATGTGACGTGAAGCGAAGGAAAGGATCATTGCCACCAACGTTGAGGATTCAAGCAGATAATACCACGAGGGAGAATAAGAACATCTACATGTTTGCCATGTGTGCTGCACTGGTAGGTCTTGGTTTCTTCAAAGAAGTGCATCTTTGTTTTTTAATTGTGGGGCACACGCATGAAGACATTGATCAGAGATTCAGTGTCATTTCGAACGTATTGAAGAGGAAGGACATAGATACATTGGAAGAGATGTTGAAGTTGGTGGAGAAAGGGACGTCGTACACAGAAGCTTTTGTGAGTGCTCGCCAACTTGAACACGTTCGTGACTGGAAGTCCTTCATCACACCTCATTTGCTACGAGGAGGGGAGCAATTCACGGGCATCATATTTCCGCACCATATGAGGTTTTACATGGAGAGTGGGTCTGTTCGTGTGCAACACAAACATTTCAGCTCAGATGAATGGGGTCCAACAACAGGACATGTGTGTTTGCACTCATTACCGAGTAGAGCAGAGACACCAGATTTTGCTGAAGTTTTTGCAGCTGATCAGAGATAATTGAAAGCATTGGATGAATTCATTGCATATAAGAAGAAGTTAGTACTAAGAGGCTTTGATGCAATAAAAAATGCAGAAGTTGTTGACAGAACAGAAGAATTCAAGGAGTACCTTCAAGAATTTCCGCAACGAAATCGTGAAGGCATTTATCATTTACCATTTTGGCCAATCGACGTTGAAAATGACAATGAAGATGACAATGTTGTTTCCAATGTGGAAGAAGAAGGTACAAATGAGAATGTAGTAGCGCATGCAGCAGGAAACATAGTAGAGAATGCAGCTGTAGACTTGATGATGGGAACAATGCCTAATCCACAGAGGAGGGGTTATTTTGGACCCCGTAAAGATAGACCTCCTCAAGAAATATCCCGAAGATTGACAGGAAGGAGAAATAGAGGGAAAAGTAATGAATCAACAGTTGAAGTACTAAGAGATGGAAATGAAGATCCTTTTCCTCCATTCAATCCAATGGATGACATTACCGTAGGACAGTTTGTGGCTCTTACTGTAGAATTGAGTGAAGTGAAAGGAGGAGTACCTTTTTATCTAGGAAAGGTATTGGAGTTTGGCCAAGGAAGGTGGGCCAATAAGATGAAAATTCTATGGTATTGGCCGACAATGAGACGCGGAACAGAAAACGAAGCAGAAAGTAATAGAATGAGGTACGCAAATTGCATGGAATCTACATGGGAACCGTCAGGTGAAAGATTTTCTTGGATTGAGAAGGAAGCAGCTATATATTCATGGTTGGATGTGCCACGTCAAGGAAAAAATGGTCACGTAGCTCGTGGAAGCATTGTAGTGCATGGTGTCCAAACGGAGGAGGTAGTGAACATTCCAACAGAGGCTAAACCACATCTTTTGGAGTACATGGCGATGCAAATGGAGGACCTAGACGACCAGCGTTTGCAAAATGATTTGAATATGTATTAGAGCAGATATGTGTCATACAATGATACAATACCTTTTTTCCTTGTAGTTGTAGGCATTTTTATATATTATAATGTGAAGTGCAAAGAAACATTCCTTGTGAATAATGTTGTTTGAGAAGTGTATAAGATTTCCATGAATTAATTAAAAAGTTTTGACCAACTTCACGTCTACTAATCAAATTTTTTTTGGTTCAAAAAGTGCTCTAAGTGTTTATAAATCTTTCCCCGCCCTTCAGACTTGAACTTGTCCACTTTTCATGGCGTACGAGCCAAGTGCAATGTCAGACCCCCCAAGTGCAAAAATGCCTAATTCGGGTAGGCTACCAAAAAGTGAAGTTTAGTCTTTCAACATTTTTGGAAAAAAACAAGTATGTCCTATAATTTGTTCATTTTAATCAATATGTTGAAAAGTGGATTGAAAACATATGAAAAAAATTGTAACCAAACATACCTTCATATTCATCTTTAAACAAATTGTAAAGCAGAAGGTAGTACCGAATGAAAGAAAAAACTAATTTGCTAATAATTCTTATAAGAAATTGAAAATTCTTAATTCCAATGGTCAAAATGTTTTAGTAAACAATTAAATAATATCCTTTCTTTTTCTTTGAAATTTTTCAAAATTGAGAGCAAAAGACAACTTTATATGTTTTTTCTACCTTCATAACTTGTAAAATAAAACTCCTTGTAACTTTTACTTCATTATTTAGAATTGAATGGTTCAAATATTTTTTAATAGGTATCAATATATACAATTCCAAAAAAATAATTAATATATTTTTTTAAATATATTTTTTGCTACCTAGTTTGACATTGAAATCAAAATACCCCTTTTGATTTTTGCAATATTTATTAGAATGACATGAAACAAAGCTTTGCATGTAGATATTAGATAATGATGAGAAGCATCCATCCTAAAATAATGCATATAATAATTTTGAATTATGAAAACAATAGGGGCTACCCAAGTTCTCAAAAAGTCCAAAGTAGGATCTTTGGGAAGATAGAAAAATATGGAGATTGAAATTTTTTTCAGAATTTTATTTCCAAAATTGAAATTCTTAAGAATTTTGGGTGCTAAAAAATGCACTTCACTAGTAGCCAATGTTTAGAGTTCTCTAATTTTGATTATTCAAGAACTACTTTTCTACGCACTACTTTCTACTTTCTTGCTTACTACTTTGAGATATGTGTAATAATCTTATTAGTCCTAACCTTGAAAAAAACCAAAAAAACACATTCCAAGTTTGGTTGGAAGTCTATTCTAGCCTTGCTTGGAAATACTACACTTCTACTAATTGGACACTAAGCATGGTTGACAATTAGTGCTTCAACCCTAGCTTGGTTAATTCCAACCTAGTCAACTTTAACTATGGCAAAGTCTTGAGCACACCTCCACATCTCATGAGGCTAGTAAGTGCCTTGCCACTTCATGGCCTGGTCCAATTTTATAGAATTGGTGGTGATGCCCTAAATCAAGAGAATATTTGGTGTGATTTTGACATTGACAAAAGGTATAAACAAATGGTATCCATGATGAATGCATGAACCAACTAAGTTCAAACCATCCATAGCCAATCACATAAGCAATTATGGAACAAATCATGAGCAATATAAAGTAATGCAAATTTTTCCCTTGTAAAACAATAGAAAATATAGGGACTGCAAATTCTTCATGATTGTTTTCCCCAAATTAAAATTGTTGTGAATTTTGGGAGCCAATGTCTAGACTCTTCCAATTTTGATCATTTAAGAACTACTTTCCCACTCATGACTTCCTACTTTATTGCTCTCTATAATAATAGGCTCTTAAATCAAGTGGGCATTTAGAATTGTCCCTACAAAAGGGTTTAAAATAGTACAAATGGTTTAAAAAATAGTCAAGTTTTGTGAGGTGAGAAAATTTCACTACAAGTACATGGTTTCAAGACATTGAGTAATCAAGAGGGAATACCATCATGTTTAGTGTATGACTCATTAATACATGCTTGAATTGCCTAGATAGAAATCCAATTTTGAAAGCAATGTAAGGTAGAAACACTAACAATGGATCACTTAAGCAAATTTTGACTAGATGGTGTGGAGTATGAGGTGGTGGAAATTTTTTCTATATAGGAAGATAGGAAATATGGAAATTTTTAATTTTTCAGAATTTTATTCCCAAATTTGAAGTTACAATGAATTTCAAGAGCAAAAAAAATATTATAGATCCATAGTCAATGTCTAGAATATTGTAATTCCAATCATTGAAAAACTACTTTCTTGTTCACTACTCCCTACTTTCTCACTCACTACTTTTAGACATGTATCATAACCATATTAGTCCCAACCTTGAAAAGGACATTAAAAAAATATTTTAGGCTTGAGTTCTAACCTCAGGTTGGAAATATAAGATTGTTAACCTTCACTGTGTGTGTGTCATCTGTTTTGCTCCCCTGTAATCAAAAGCCCCCCATCATCAAGAATTTCCCAATATAAATGAATTACAACTTCTACAAAAAAAAGGCACCCACATCATGGAATGATGACTTTTTTGGAATGCATGTTGACTTTGTGAGTTCCTAGGGGTGATGGCTAGGGCCAACTCACCAAACCCATCCCCTAGGCGAGCATTCAGCAAACTTACATTCGCTAGGATCCAATTAAGAAGCTAAGATTATAATTGAATTCTCCCCCAACATCTTGGGGGAAATTATACCTCCAGCTGGAAGAAGGATATTGAGTGGCTTAACAATGTTATGAATATCCCACGCTACAGATTGGGCACTGGGCGTGGTTGACAACTGATGCTTCTACCTTCGCGCTACAGTTCTAAGTTGTCAGGCTTTGGGGAATACGGACGGCAGACATGTGTCTTGTTCCGATTTTGACATTCTCTTGGCACATGAACGCACTCAAATCATGTTCTCAATCAAATTTATAGACTCTCTTGCTGTATTCAAAGGCGCAACCCAAGTGATGACTACTGCTGTCTATGCGAACTATGCTACCTTGGACTTCAATAAATCGTAATTCAATTGTTTTTCTTTTCTTTATCTGCCCCAAAAAATTTCAAATGTTTGGGCAGGCAGCCTCCACCATACATTTGTACTTCTCTTTGGATGGTCCATTCTTGAACCTGTTACCTTACTTTGGGACATGTATCATGACCTATTAACTTAGTCCCAACTTTGAAAAGGAGAAAAAAAAACGTTGGTTGGAAATAGTTGCACTATACAGTGGGGTACAATTCATTTACGAATTTTTGGGCTCCCTTCTCCTGTGATGGTCCTAGTCCCGCAACTTCCCACTGTCCAAGCACCTCCCTACCTAGCCCTTTCCATCTGAAATTTTGTATGTAGGTTGTACATACCTAGCACTATATCATGGGCTCCTTAATTACTTGCAACTACCGCCGCATTACAATTTTGGGCCGCCATTTCCAAATGACTGCAAAACATGGCGACTTGTTCCCTGCACTCAGCCTCGATTCGCTTGCCTGCCGGCCAAGCATCCCTGGACTCCTCTTTGCATCTGCTTCCATTTGGGATTGTGACTTTACACTATGCAATCTTGAGTTTAGTCGCATTTGCCTGATTTACAGGGACTCCTTTGCGCGGTCTCCTCTTTCATCGCCTTGCCAGGGGGGGGGGGGGGGGCTTATACCTCAAGGCATTGTAGCTCTCACGATTAGCGATGCCAAAGCTTATGGTTTAATTCAGCAAGGCGATGGTTCCTTGATTGAATTCACCACAGGGAGCCAGTTCCTTTGCTACCACTGGGTTTTGTCGTCACCACTGTTGCCTTCTTTTCCAGCGCTTGGTCAACTTCCTTTGCCACTGATCAACCACATCAAGTACACAGTCTGCATCCGAGGTTTGTCAATCTTTGCAACTCTTGTACTTTGTTTCCTTCATACAAATTGTTTGGATTGCTTACATGCATATGATAGTGTTTCCTAGTTTTCCACATGGAATTTCTTATCTACACTACCAATTTCATGATTTTTTTTCTTCATTGCTAGATTCCAATGCGTACACGAACATTGAGCGATCATGAAAGAAGTCTGATCATTGGAATGCGTCGAGGAGGCATGAAATGCAAAGATGTTGCTGCATTACTGAAATTGCCACGATCTACTGTATCAACAGTGTTGACAAAATGGAAGAGAACTGGATGCATGATGACTCAAAAACCTAAACCTCGACCTCGAAAGCTATCTGGTCGGACAATGAGAGATCTGTCTCGACTTCTCCGTGATGATCGACACATGCGCTTGGGAGCGCTTGCAAGGAAATTTGAGGTACATCGAAATACCATCCGTAAATACATTCACAGGTTGGGATTTGGAAATCGTGTTGCTCCTAAAAAACCTTATCTCAATCCACGACATAAAGCTCAAAGGTTGTCATTTGCTAGGGAACATCGTCATTGGACATATGAAGATTGGAAGCATGTCATATGGACAGATGAGTCTTCTTTTGAGCTTGGGAAAACCTCTGGGCAAATTCGAATTTGGAGAAGAGTTCATGAAAAATATGCATCTAATTGTCTTGCACCTAGTTTCAAATCTGGACAATCATCTGTAATGGTTTGGGGAGCTTTCTCTGGATTTGACAAGAGTCCCTTGATATTTCTACCACCAAATGAACGAACTGCATTACATTTTGTTCAAAATGTGTATGAAGCTGCATCGAGCGGCTTTTATTTCATGCATGATGTACCGCATGAACTTGTACTCATGGAAGATGGTGCTCCTATACATCGTAGCAAAGTCCCTGAAATGTGGAGGCGTGCTCATGGAATTAACAAACTAGATTGGCCTCCGAATTCGCCTGATTTGAACCCCATTGAAAACCTGTGGAAGATAGTTAAATAGCTTTTGCGAAATCAACCTCGGCCACACGACATGCAACAAATGATGCAACAAATTCAAGTGGTATGGGATGAAGTGTCTGTAGAACAAGTACAAAGGCTCATTTCCAACATGCCCAATCAAATGCGAGCTGTAATTTTGGCAAAGGGTGGATCTACTAGATGGTAGATAGTTTAGAAAACTCATCGAAGATGTTGTATGATTAGGAATTTCAAATGTACATATTCATCATGCTTATAAAGTATTTTTCTCCACTATTCCAACGCATCTTGTGATTTTAGATTTGGTTCATTTTTGAGCATGATATGACCTCTCAAAGTTTGTAAACTTGACAAAGAAAACTGCCTGCGTGCAAAAATTCGTAAATGAATTGTACCCCACTGTACAGTACAGGTGTGAGTCCCTGGTAAAGAATGGATGGTCCGACCTTACATGAACCACAACCAATGTTCCAAAAAACATGTGAATTCAAAAATGGTGTGCTTATGCCAGGCCACTTGTTGTTGGTAGGCTTTGTATTATTTCCCTTTACAAAAATTGGCGTGCTCATCAAATGATGGCAAATCTACTTGACTACCGTGATGTACATTGAAGTGGTGGTGATCAGTTAGGGTAGAGATGACCGGGGCGATGACCCGGGAGATGACCCGGGCGATGACCCGGGAGATGATCTCAGTCTGAAGCCATGCACCGACGCCTCTCCCACCTTCAGTCTGCGTACATTCATACGCAGTCTTGTGCGCTCTCCAAACGGACGGGTGAGGACATCCAGAACATCACGCATACTGTCTTCTGTTTCACGCCGGTGGAAGTACTGGTACATTTTAACGGCCAGCCCAATGACAACCACTGCCGTCCCAACAATCGTCGCACCGATGCCCACATACCAAACTGTTGGATAAGTCGTCGACATTTGAGAAGTCGACGGCCTGTCACACAAAACAAAGAACATACAAGTTTTCGTTTCAAAAAAGAAGTATTACAGAAAAAATGAAAAAAACAGGAAGTGGTTAATGTAATAAATAATTCAATTCGCAATAATATCAATGTGAAAGAAAAAATTACGATCCCATGCATAGTACCCAGAAGATATGGACACAGCATTTCACAAAGTCATTGTAGACATGTGCACCTTCAAATTCTTATTGGTGCGAGAGGTCCACCAGAATTGAGAACCGTAAATTGCAATTAATACAAAACTAAGCTCATGCATTCCACTTTCAAGTTACCAAGCAATAGCACGTTGAAAAGTGTGAAAGTATCTAAAGAATTCAGCTGAAGTCAACATTCCTTGTGAGGCAACGAGGAAGCAGCAAGGGAAATATCTGTCAGTGAACAACGCAGAAGACCAATTCTAAGTAAAGCTATAATATTGAAACAAAACAAGAGGGTAGAGGTCTCTACCCTGGCTCAGGCTCTGGGCTTGCTTCAACAAGAGTCAGGCTCGTCAAGAATAAAATCACACTGAGGATACAACACCTGATAGATCGAACTGGGTTACTGGGTAGGAATCTCTCGAAGCTTGGAGCTACACAACAAACAACACATAATTCAATATGAAGCCAAATGCGACAGCTACAGCAACATAAGCATTGACCCAAATCACGTGTTCTTTGAAAAACAAATACTTAAATCAAACGTGTTTTGCCACTTTGAACACACGTTCCTCCATACTGATGTCTTTTCACCGTCAGGGTTCTGTGTTGCAATCAGCCTGAGTGTCAACTGCAACTGCCTCTGTTTATCACTTTAATCATGAATTCATTTAGTCTACCTTAAGTGAAATAGAGAAACATCTACGTCTGTTGCAGCTCACCTAGAAACGCCAATGTATCCCAGAAAACAATGCAATCACACCCTGGAGTGCAAACTCACAATTTGTGGCGGGAATTTAGGGGTTTGAGCTGAACCAGTCAATTCCCACCCTCACTTCAATTCCGCCCTCATTTACCCAGAGAGAATATTTCTGAAAAGAAGCGGAGAAGCAAGGGAGTGCGAAAAAAACATCTGCAGATCGCCAGACCTAGACGCATACCTAGGCCAATGTCTGGTATAGGACAAGCTGGTTTAATATATACCATGGCTAAACGATTTTTGGACGGTGTTTGCTTGATTATTTGTGATCGAATTGAATTTCAGTCGCAGCCTTTAAATGAACCAAAAAGTGCAGATCTAAACATTCTCAGTTAATTGTCTCAGTAGAATGTTCAACAACGCTCTCACAGCAACTTCAGTTACATACGCAAGTTTTCTGATAATTGTTTCAAATGGGATATATGCAAAAGCTCTCTTGTTAATTTTCTCTGTTGTGTACAATATTTAATTTAGGTGTAATTACGTTCAGTAAAAAATTGTGCAAGATTTGGTGTTGGCACAACTCACTCAACGAATCCGCTGTATATTCCGGATACACTATTGAACTGTGATCCAAGGTGTTGAAGATGCACGGTTGCGATTCACGGAATGGAATCGTTGTATATTCCGGATACACTATTAAACCCCGACCGCCACTCTTCATCAGCTCGAAAGTCTTTAGAGTCCACTCAATTCTATCAACCCAGTGCTCGGTAACTGGCCCATTGTCTCGCTCGGAGAACAAAAACAGCTCGCCATGGTTTTCCACCAGCTGAAGAATCGTAGACATCGGCAAAGCTTCAGCAGTCCATTTCGTCGACCAAAGTCCTTCTTCCACGTTGTATCCCAAGATGCCCTTCACTGTTTGATCGCCGAGCTCCACAAATCCGATGCAGAAAATGTTGCCATTTTGAAACACACCGGATTGATATTCATTCAATGCGAAAGCCGGCCCAGGAAGATCACCCACTCTCTGCCACTGCCCAGTTCGAGAATCATATAATTCCGTGATTCTGGATAAACTCTCTTCACCTGATGCAGAACTGCCTGCTACAAGTAGGTGGTAGGCTTTTGAGGACTGATCCACGTACATGTGCATCAAAACAGGGTTTCGCCGATGGAGCAGCGGAGGAAGCTCCTTCCATTCTTGAGTGAGAGGATTGAAGACAATTAACCGCTCCTCATGTGGCGACTTGGAGAAATTCATGCACACCAATCCCTCGTGGGCACAAAACAGAAATTGCTTGAACAAATCCACATCAGGGTCACAATTGGAAGGCAGGAATGTCAGAGGAGGTAGTTTTCGCCACTCGCCGATTGTGGAATTCCAGCCTTTGGAATGTGACCTCAGTTGCTCAATTTGCTCACAACTGAGGTGATTCAGAACATGTCCCTTCACGTCTGGAGGAAGATTGTCCAAGTCCACTTTGTCCTTGGTTGGGGGGACATCTGACGGGCCTCCTTCGCTCTTTTGGAACATGGAACTGCTGTGAAGCAAGGGTAGCATCTCTCGTGTCATCTATAGGGAAACGCAATTTCAACAAGTCAATTTATAATTTTCCCCCTATTTCTCGCACCAAAATATATAATTACCGTACTCATATCCTACCCTAATCATTTGATTCTTAAATAAGTTTTTCCCAACCAATTTATTATACATCAAGACTGAGTCTTTTTTTCAATGTTGTTTAGTTTGTTTGTTCAATGTGATCATGGCAGTTCGTCGTGGAATTGCCAGCAACTATTCAGATCATCCATGGTTCTCTGTACAAGAGACAGGTATGATAACTGATCAACTTCTCTTCTTCATTCAGGAAGGAAAACTTAGGATATTTAGGCACGATCAAACAGCACCGCATTCAAACCCTGGTTCAGCCTCAGAAAATGAACTACCTGAGGTACTGCGTTTAACTTGGAAACCTGTTCTTCTGTGGTTTCTAGGCCGTTTTTTGGACCTTTGACTGGTCCGAAATTAATGCTTATACCATCAACTGCAAGATTTTTGTAAGTTTCTCTTGATTGTGGTGAAATTTTTCATTATTTCAATCTAAGCACCGAAGTGCCCCAAAAGTCAAAAAGTGGTTTCGAAAGTTGCTGAAATCGACCATCAACTTCAAATTGAACTTTCTGTCCTTTGGTATGGTACTTGGCATCGACAATGCCCTATAATGAAATATATTTGAAGCCCTTGTCAGAAATTGAAAACCAGAAGTATCGAGCATTTCAAGTGGACAACAAGCAATTCCGAAACATCCTATGGTCCCAAAACGTCACCACTCTAGCTCCCAAAAAACCCTTCCTCAACAACGATCGTCCTCCCAAATCATCCCCCCAAATCCACCGAAACACAAACACCAGAAACCGATTTCTCCAAAAATCCACCAAAACATAAATCTCATTCAAATCAATTAAAATACCAACTGTGGACCAATCTCTCCAAATACGAACTGCAGAGTGATTGCACTAAGCAGTGTGCGAAGGACCGACCTCTTGCATGTGATGACGAGCAACGCAGCCACTTCTCACAAAGCAGCTTTTCACTTGATGTACGCGGGCACCACACAGCAGCCTGTCGGTAACACTATGAGCGAAATTTGGAGCTCCAACTCTGAAGCAAAACGCTGAATTCGAAACCCTGTCACTGAAACACAGGCTGCAATTTCGAAACTCAAGCTACGAAACCAAACCCCCGAATGTGAACCTTCTCAGTAAGTTAAAGTCACCAGCAATGCCGCGACCCTAGTTCAAAGCTTCTGTTCCTATAGTCAAACGCCCCCCCCCCCCCCCCCCTAGACCCCATTTTTTTTTATAATGTTCTAGATGAAACAAGTAGACACTTTTAAATTTAACCCCTAAATGACAGACCCATGACCACTGATTTCAAGCCTCACTCCCCATCACTCAGTTTGCTGTCATTTTGCAAGTGGCTAAGTATGAAAATTTTTATACTTATTTCTTCACAAAAAAATTAGATTTTTTCTTGGAAAATTGATTTTTTTGAGAATTTTCAAAGAGAAAGTAAAGAAAAATCACATCAAATAAAAAAAAATTCCAAAAAAACTAAAAATTTCACTATGTGTATATGTTACAATGACAAACATCACAGTGTAAACTCAATTCCCATGTCATTTTATAATTAGAATTCAATAGACATTGAAAATACATCCAAAGTTCAAATTGCAATAAAATATTCAATATTAGGATATTGTTTTCCAAATTCAAATTAAAGTAAAAACTAGAGTAGATGACCTTTGTTTTGTTAGTTGAACTCAAATTCAAAAATATCATTTTTATGAAGAAATTTCAGATTTAGAATAAGGAGCAACAACTTTTCAAAATACACTTAACCCCTCAACGTCACAGGGGACAAAAAACGTCCTCACAGTCTAAAAGTCAAATTCAAAGGACTGTAACTTTTGCATCCAATGTCCAAATTCAATAAAAACTTGTTGGAGAAGTTGCGCATACTAGTCTAGTTTGTGTGATAAAAATTTTAGATCAAATTAAGATGTACAATAGATTTGAGAGCCAATCGAAGTTCACAAGTTCAATTTGAGCTCACCAAACTGCATTTGATGGTTGCAACTTTGGGGGCTTGTATCTTTGTAATCTAATGTTTGTTTTCAATTTTTTTTTAAAAAGGTTTTGTTTCCATTAAAGTCTAATTATTGTGGTAAAGTTTTCATGTCAATCCGAGTTGTTTTGAATGATTGGGAGCAATTCAAAGTTCAAAATCCAGACATTGGTGAAATCCAGTGAAGTTCGGCGGCCTATAACTTCTTCATAAAATGTCCAAATCCAATAAAACTTGTCGGAAAAGTTGCGCATAGTAGTTTAGTTTGTGTAATTAAAATTACATAGCAATCCAAAAAGTTATGAGTGACTGAGAAGCATTTTAGTAGAAAGAGGTTCAGTCATAGATGTGATTTTTTGTTACTTTTTTCACTGTTTTCTGAAATTTCAAATCCATTTTGCAGACACAACGATTCATTTGAATGATATTTTTTTTCACCAAATAATATACATTTTGGTTTTGAATCACTTTGTAGTTTAAAGTTTTTTCATTTGAGTAGGTTTAGAAATCGAATTTCACCTCCAAATGTGTATTTAAGAAAATTTCAGCACCTTTTTCAACACTAAAACATTATAATCTTTCAATCTATATGGTCAAATGACCCCAAATTTGTTCCACGCCATCTACAACATGCACACTACAATATTGTACGATTGAGATCTTCATACCTTACTCTAATTTTAACTTTACAGACTTGCAAAAGGAAGGCAGTTTTAAAGCTTGGTTGAACCTCTGACGTTTAGGGGTTAAATAGCATAGTCTATGATCCAGGTTTTTTCACTAACTTCTCATTTATGTGAAGAGGAACATTGGCAAGGGTACAAACTCAATTGAATACTCTTTATAACCCATTTTGAAAGGCCAACAAGGAAAAGTAGAATGAAAGAATTCTTCCAATAGCTTTAGAGCTCATTGAATTGTCATCTAGGTGCCACAAAATGGCACCAATGGTCTTCCAAGGTTAAATGTCAGTGTATTTTGGAAAAGCTTTGATATTTAAGGATTGTACATTGAAGATGGATAATTTCACTATAAAACGTGAGGTATCTATGTTACTTCAACATTTTTAGTATGTGTGAAATCATTCTCAAAACTACTTATGTTGGAATATTTGGAAAATTTCCATTTTTGTGAATTTTTCAACCTCCAAATTTGATACACATGTTTCCAACATAGAAAGGATCTCATGCAAAAAAATTCATGGTAAATAAACAATTTCTCAATCCTTGGTACAACATCACAGTTGGCAATAATGGAATTTCTTTCCCTATTCTTGTACAAAGGGGTGCTTTGGTTTTTCCATTCTAACCATGTAGAGAAGACTTAAGAGAGACACATTAGAATCTAAAAGGGCAAGAATAGTCTCGGCCCTTCTAAAAAACACACTAGGAAGCTTTATGTTTTTGCTTTGACCACCTATAATGTATCTTTTATCCAAAAATAAGTTGAGCAAAATATATGTAAAATAAACCCATCATGCGACTCTAATACATAAATTGAATGTAGTGTTCTATGCAACAAATATTTCAAATGCAAGTACATAAACTAACAATCTAAATGATGTATACCAACAAACCAAAGTACAAATTTTTTTTGGTGTTAGGGAAAAAATTGACAAAATGTACATAAAATAATACTATAATAATGTGTTGTATGCCGCATACTATAACTTTTTGTATACATATACTTTTGGACTCTGCCCATTGTTGCTTACGGTATGTTTGTTTGAATGGAAAAGATTCAAATGTATACTGAGTCTTGTTTGTCTTTGTACTTATGATGATATTTAGAGTTTTTCATTCGCTTATTTATTCAAATCATTTTCTTAGGCACATGTTTTGAATTGAGGGGAGGCCATTCTATACATTTACACAACCCATGTGAGGTGAAGATTTTGGACACCTTACTTACTTCATAAAATTTAATTTAAAGAAAATTTAAAAAATTTGAATAGGTCATTCTACTTTGAAAGTTTGTATTTTGAATTATTGATATTTTAAATTGATAATAATTAGTTACAAATTTTTGAAAAAAAAAGATACACTATAGAGCTAAAAATAACTTTGGACCCTTACTTCATAAAAAATTGTCTAAAAAATGAACAAAAAAAATCCTAAAAATAACTTTCTATTGAAATTTTATTTTTCTTGAATTTTAATGCAATGGTCATTCAAATGTATTTTCTATAAATGTTTGAGTTGAAAAGCATGCCATTTTAGTTCATTTTTAAAACTATTATAATAGTCATATTAAATGTCATTTGAGTTGGGAATTTTTGGCAATGGAAATCTATAGTCATTATTAATCAAAGTTCAAAATTATTGGTTGAAATTATAGTATATTCCAAAGTAAATAGGGGGTCAAAAAATCACTTCGCCACACGTGGTACACAAAATCCCCATAGAGTGACCTCCCTTCAATCTTACACTTGATTGCAAGGTGAATAAGCAAAGTGTCTATACAAATTTAAGGGGGATCATCCATTTCTAACTGGCATCCATTCTCCCAGCTTAGGTTGCTCAATTTGTGATAAATTTTCCTTGAAAGACAAGTAAAATTAGCACCTAACCCAAGTTGTATCATGTTGTTTTTTAAGCTTTGTAGAATTAGTTATAAAATTTTGAAGTTGAAATCGCATAAGGCACTAGAATTGCCCACCTCCTTCAAATGTATAGTAAGGTCTGTTTCATTTACAAACTACCCATCTGTGCCTTTCCAATTTTTGTTGCAAAGTAAAAGAAAAAAATAGAATTTTTCATCTTGCACTATTAACACCCAATACTAACACAATTCCAATCAAGCATACCTAATTTTAGTTTTCAAAAATCAAAACTTTGTTTTTGGTGAATTTTTGAAGTCAATTTTCAAAAATACGCACATCTTTCAAATTAAAAAACACCCCATCAAGTAACAAAAATACAAGCTCCTAGTAAGAGTTCAATATGAGGTATTATATGATTAAACTTTGTGAAATAGATGTCTCTATATTTTAACTAGATTTGGGCAACATAATTGTACCATCATGCTTAAATGTCCCTAATAAGTTACCACATGAGAGACAAATAGAAAAATCCAATTATAATAAAGAGACATCGATTTTTTACCACATTTGGGCATTGTCACCCAACATTGAAATCTCTATAGAAGAAATTATAAAACTTTTTTGGAGATGCTTGTCTAGGGAAATATGTGCATATGGATGTTCTCTACATATATCCACATTCAAACTTAAAAAATTCACCACCGATTGCTTGCAATAAAATATCATACAAAACTATGGAAATTGGCTTTAAAAATTCACTAGAAACAAAATTTTGCTTTTCCAAAACCAAAATTTGGTAGGCTTGAGTGGGATTGCGTAAGGATGAGATGATAATTATATTTACCAAAATATACCAATTATACTCCACATACATACATAAAAAAGTTTGAATGACTGAGAGAGGCAATTTGTAAATGAAACAGACCTTACTGTACAGCACATTGAAGTGATGGTGATCAGTTAGACTAGAGATGACCTTGGAGACGACCAGGGAGATGATCACATTTGCTTCGAGTCTGCCTGTAATTTAGTGTGGGTTTAGTATTTACCAACAAATTAATGGATTTAAGTTTATTTTCCTCTCATGTAAAATACGGTTGCTATAGGTCAGGGTCAGCTGAAAATAATTACTCTGAAGAATAAATAACCAAGTTGTAAAAAACCAAAAAAAAGTCTAGATTTAGCCACAAAGTCCAAAATAATGCCCAATCATCATCTCCCATCATGTAATATTTTGATGGCAACATGAAGCACTTCTTTCATGGACATTTGTTAAGAATGAAGGATGGAGAGGTTGGTTTCATAATGAAATCCATAGTCTGTCATGAATCCTCAAAGGATATGGGATAAGTTGAAGATGAGAGCTTTGCCGCTCATTGTCATAACATGAGAATTGTATTCAAAGCAGAATTTCAATCCTCATTTTGGCATAGTAAAATAACCTTTTTTCAAAAAAAATTGTATTAATTAAATTTGGGGAATGAACTTAACTTTCATTTCCACCAACTTGTTTGTGATTTTGATTCTCCAAAGAAAAGTTATGCACAAACTTTAGAACAAATGTTTGAACATGTCAAAGAAAAAATTCCTTCCATTTCCTCTTTGAAATTTGTCCAAAACTTTTGCATGGAGGCTTAATATCTTAAATAGATTTTTTAAAGATGAAATGTACCTTGATTTTACACATGAACTTAGTTCAAAGTTTTTTGAAATAAGTTATCCTACTATGCCTAAATGAGGTTTGAAATTCTACTTTGAATATTACTTTTACTTTTAATTAAATTAAGAGTGGTTGAGTTCCTACTAATATTAATTTAGGTAATGTATCCCAGATGGATTGTTTTACCTCCTACCACCCCACTTGTATAAAGCTTCTCTTTTCATCTCTAATTCACACAAGCCACACTCTATGTGATTAGGGTACACTGAAATTTTAATGTAATGTATCAATTTTCAAAATAAAACAATTTTTTGTGACATTGATTTTGCACCTTCAAATCATTGCAGTAGAACAAATCAATTCAATTGTAATATTTGCTCATTCCACTAAAATGTGTTAATCTATACAACATAAAATGAAGCCCTCAATAAATTTTAAAACATATTTAGTCCATGATTGTGGGAATATTGTTTTGGCAAACATGTAACATTTGTAAAATCAAACTTGTAAACAATACTTTAGATACTTGTATGGTAGTCTTTACTTCAAATTTAGAATCTTTTTGTTGTTAAAAACATTATAAAGCTTGTACAAATGACCTATCAATGATGAATCTCTATCCTCCTTTGTACAACTCAAAAAACTCTTTATTGTAGTACCTATATCCTTTACAACTTTTCCATACAAAAAGGCACATTGAATTTGTATTTTGAAATACAAAAATCAACTTGACAAAAATATTTTCTAAAGGCTTGCAAACATAACATTTAACATAACATTTTTAATCATATATAACCGTAGGATCTTATAATACGCTGATTTGAAAAGATGTGAAAAATATTTCAGAAATTACCACCATGTGGATTGTAAGATTTAGTATTTGAATTGATAGAATTTTTTTTTGGCCCAACAAAAAATAGGATAGTTGCACTTCACAAGGTCACATTTGTATGAAGAAGCATCTATATTGGTGGTGCTTCTTAAGATTTATTCTTCAAGGCAAGTTGGCTATATGCTTGAAAAATTCAGATTATTTAGAATCGTACAACATATAGGAATAAAAAAATAAATAGAAAGAAGTAGACTGAAAATGATTCAAAATACTAAATTGTCAAGAATTTAGTTATGGAATTGAAAAATTTCAATCCTGATGGTTGTAATGTTGTAATAAACAAAGTATACCTAATGTTTTGATTTTACTTCAAAAATATTGAAAATTGAGTTAACCTAAACCACATTTTTTGACAACATAGCAATTTTAGGCAACTCACTACAAGTGAAGTTTTTTATTTTTATTTTCTTTGAAATTTTCACACATCATGTGCCCAAGGAGTATCTTTCAAGTCCAACAATTTTCATAACTTTTGACTACATGGTTCAAAAATTATTGTATGATATATAACTTTCAATGAAGTATAGGCAATCCATGTAGCAAAAAAAATTCTCTAAAAATCACTTTTTTTAAAAATAAAAAATTTGAAATTGGTTTTCTAGATTTACATATATGTGAAAAACTTTGAATCATTCTATTTTGATTAATGAGATGAAAGTTATGGGAGTTTCAGTTTGTGGATAGGTTACGGATAGTTATGAATTCTCTACTCTAAAATAAACTTTGAAGTCATTTTTCTATTGAAAATAATTAGGTTTGAAGAAATTTATGATATTATACATTTTTTTATCAATTTTTACTTCATTCAAATAAAGGGTATTGAAAGACTAAGCAATCAAACAACCAATTTTTGGTTGCTATTTTTTTTGTAAGGCTTACTAAGAATGAAAAATAAACTAAATTCAGAAAATAAATGTTTATGAATTGCAAATTAGATCCTAAAAACTTCCAAATTTCATTGATTCCAGTGATATAAAATTTGGAAACTCTCTTCACTATAACATTCACACTATGATCAATGAAATTGGCTGAAATAAATATCAACAAAATTATGGATAATCATTTTAGGATGGAGGGAATAGAAATTTTTTTAGTATGTTATTTCATTTAACTCTAATGTATATGGTTTAATAAAGATGTAGTTAAAGGTATTCATATGAGGAAAAGGACATTGAACTTTAGTATTAGGATGTGAAAAGGCAATTTGGAGGTTAAGGCACAAAGCTCTACATTTTTCTAAATGTTTATAGTTTTACTCTTATGTTAATCTTGACCTTCTAAGGCAAAGTAAAATTTTTCTTCATAAGAATTTAGATATAAAATCTTTATGAAAAAAAATTAATTATTTTTCCTCATCTGTATATGAAGTTATTCAAAACCATGGATAAAACATGAAGCATTCAATGACCAAGTTGTTTACAAACTTGAAAAATAAGTAGAAGTTGTTTTCTATCTTATTTGGATATTCCTTTCTTATTTAATATTTTTCTCAATGCTTGCTTAGAAAACAATTGCAACTAACATTTCTTATTAATTAAAAAATGGAAATCTAAATATTTTTAAAAAAAGAATCAGAATTTGCATATAGGATGTCCATATGCCACAAAGCAGAGCCCTTGCACTCTTTTGTGTAGAAAAATTTGTATTTGTGCCTATTTCATGGCATTTGCACTCATGGTTTAAAAGTTAAGAACTTTTTGAATTTAAAAATAAAATAAAATAATCATATATTCTTAAAAAATCACAAATTTCACATGGCATGTCCACATGCCAAAAAATAATGCCCTTGAACTTTTTTCCAAAGACATGCAAGGGATTGTAGTCTCCCCTCGCCCAACACGTTTGAAGAAGCAATTGAAGGGAGTGGGAAATGAAGAAAGCTTGATATATGTTTGAAGATTTGGCAGATAGATGGATAGGTAAATTTTTATAGATAGATATGTACATGACCAAATAACAATTATGTGTACCATTTTCATGCAATGGAAGTCTTCAAATTTTACCCACAAAAATTGTGTGGTTTGGTGTGATAAAGTTATTTATTATCATGATTATAAATATTCTAATTTTCATATTTAGAATGTGCTGCAAATTGACCTATACCATTCATGCCTACTAAAATTCATGGATGGACCAAGACTTATGTGCAGCCAAATCACATATGAAAAACAACCATTTGTCTCATTATTCATGTCTTGAAAATGCCCAAAATTCTTGGATGGGTCAAGGCTTACGTGCACCGAAATTTCACACATGAAAAATGGTGATTTTCATGTGAGGACATAAATTAGGAACTGTTTCCATAAGATGAAATCAAACAAATTCACACACATATCCGAGTCTGAGGTCATCCACCGAAGCCTCTCCCACCTTCACTCTGCCTACATTCATACTTGCGCGCTCTCCAAACGGACGGGTCAGCACATCCAGAACACCACGCAGACTGTCTTCTCTTTCACGCCGGTGGAAGCACTTCTGTTTCACGCGGGTAAAAGTACTGGTACATTTTAACGGCCAGCTCCATGACAACTACTGCCGTCCCAACAATCGTTGCACCGACACCCACATACCAAACTGTTGGATAAGTCGTCGACATTTGAGAAGGCGACGGCCTGTCACACAAAACAAAGAACATACAAGTTTAGGGTTCAATAAAGAAGTATTACAGAAAAAATGAAAAAACAGGAAGTGCTTAATGTAATAAATAATTCAATCCGCAAAATTCTGATCCCATGTGTATATAGTACCCAGAAGATATGGACACAGCATTTCACAAAGACATTGTACACAATCATGTGCACCTTCAAATTGGTGCGAGAGGCTAAAGTAATCCATCAGAATTGAGAACCGTAAAATGCAATACAAAGCTCAAGCATTCTACTTTCAAGTTATGAAGCAATATACAGCACGTCGAAAAGTGTGAAAGTATATAAAGAATTCAGCTGAAGTCAATAGTCCTTACGAGGCAACGAGGAAGCAGGGGGAATATCTCACTGTGAACAACGCAGAAGACCAATTCTAAGTATAGTTAAAATATTGGGACGAAGGCAGTGGTCTCTACCCTGGTGAAGATGCTGGGCTTGCTGCAACACCACCAAGGCAAGACAAGGATGCAACAACAACAACAAGGGTAGAACATCCGACAGATCGACCTCGGTTATTGGGTAGGAATCTCGCCGAGCTTGGAGCTACACAACAAACAACACATAAATCAATATGAAGCCAAATGCGACAGCCACGGCAACATAAACATTGACCAACGTCACGTGTTCTTTGAAAAATAAATGCTGAAGTCAAACGTGTTTTGCCATTTTGAACACACGTTCCTCCATACTGATGTCTTTTCAACGTCAGGGTTCTGTGTTGCAATCAGCCTGAGTGTCAACTGCAATTGCCTCTGTTTATCACTCTAATCATTCATTTAGTCTGCCTTCAGTAAAACAGAGAAACATCAACGTCTCTGCAACACTGATGTATCTGAGAAAACAATGCAATCACACCCTGGAGTGCAAACTCTGAGTAATACTCACAATTCGTGGCGGGAATTTAGGGGTTTAAGCTGAACCAGTCAATTCCCACCCTCACTTCATTTCCGCCCTCATTTACCCAGAGAGAATATTTCTGAAAGGAAGCGGAGAAGCAAGGGAGTGCGAAAAAAACATCTGCAGATCGCCAGACCTAGACGCATACCTAGGCCAATGTCTGGTATAGGACAAGCTGGTTTAATATATACCATGGCTAAACGACTTTTGGACGGTGTTTGCTTGATTATTTGTGATGACCACAGAAATTCCTTGGGAAATTGAATTCCAGTCACACACTTTAAATGAACCAAAAAGTACAGATCTAAACATTCTCAGTTAACTGTCTCAGCAGAATGTTCGACAACGCTCTCACAGCAACTTCAGTTACATACGCAAGTTTTCTGATAATTGTTTCAAATGGGATATATGCAAAAGCTCTTTTGTTAATTTTCTCTGTTGTGTACAATATTTAATTTAGGTGTAACTACGTTCAGTAAAAAATTGTGCAAGATTTGGTGTTGGAAAAACTCACTCAACGAAACCGCTGTATATTCCGGATACACTTCCAAACTCCGACCGCCACTCTTGATCTTCTTCAAAACATTCACCAGCTTGAAAGCATCCCTCTTCTTCTCAGAGTCTCCTTCACTTGAGGTCCACTTAATTCTATCAACCCAGTGCTCGGTAACTGGGCCATTGTCTCGCTCGGAGAACAAAAACAGCTCGCCATGGTTTTCCACCAGCTGAAGAATCGTAGACATCGGCAAAGCTTCAGCAGTCCATTTCGTCGACCAAAGTCCTTCTTCCACGTTGTATCCCAAGATGCCCTTCACTGTTTGATCGCCGAGCTCCACAAATCCGATGCAGAAAATGTTGCCATTTTGAAACACACCGGATTGATATTCATTCAATGCGAAAGCCGGCCCAGGAAGATCACCCACTCTCTCCCACTGCCCAGTTCGAGAATCATATAATTCCGTGATTCTGGACAAACGCTCCTCACCTGATGCAGAACTGCTTGCTACAAGTATGTGGTAGGCTTTTGAGGACTGATCCACATACATGTGCATCAAAACAGGGTTCCGCCGATGGAGCAGCGGAGGAAGCTCCCTCCATTGTTGAGTGAAAGGATTGATGACAACTAAGCGCTCCTCATGCGTGGACTTGGAGAAATTCATGCACACCAATCCCTCGTGGGCACAAAAGAGAAATTGCTTGAACAAATCCAGGTCAGGGTCACAATTGGGAGGAAGGAATGTGAGAGGAGGTAACTTTCGCCACTTGCCTTTGTGTCCGGTGGTTGACTTGGGGTTTGGATCAAACGCCGCCCACTGCCAGACTCCCTTGTGGATGAAGAAAGAGCACGCTGTCAACACAGGCTTGGCCTTCAGTGAGAGCGCTTGAGTGAACTCCGCGTTTTCGATCGAAGCTTTCCAGCTCTTGGAGACAGACTTCAGCTTAAATATGTCTTCGTGATCAAGGTGCTCCAGTACACGTCCCTTGACTTCAGGGAGCAAAGCATCCAACTTATCCTCCGGCAGTTGGACGTCTACATTTGAGGCCTGGGGTGGCAATTCCTGTATAAAACAGCGATTGAAGAAGAGCAAAATAAGATAAACTTATGGTAAGTAACTCTGCCAAACCTCGTCCCCAAAACTCTGACACCATTTTGGCCAAGTTCGACGAGCACTGACTAAGTTACATTCACTGGTTCTTGCCTCATGCAAGGACAAGAAGATTTTTTGGACCAGAGGCGACCCCCCTCTCCCGGTTCTTTCACTCAGTTTCTTTGCTCCATTAAAGTAGTTAGATGGCAAATGGTTGTAAATACTAATGTACAAATCCTAAGGCTAGATTAGTTTAATGCGACAAATGCAATAATGAAGTTTGATAATTGAGAGTATTGGAAAGATCTTTTAGAAGATAATTAAGAGATAAGAAAATCTAATAATTTAAAAAACAAATTAAGGGGTCTAATTTTGAGTGCCGAAAACTATTCATGAATAGTGTGAAGAGTGTACCATTTGATTCTTCTGAATGTCTTCTTTTCTAGTATGATCTAACAACCTATATAATAAACAGTGAATTCCCTTGTGGATTAGGATTATTAGAAAAGTTGAAAAAGCACCTGCTTGGCATTGTGAGTTACCACTCCGTGATGTAACGAGCATTCATCACAGAATTTCCTGCCATGTCCTTCTAAAAAGAAGATCGATGCTATGGAATAGATTGATATGATGAATTCCAGAAGCTGGAGACACGATACCCCAATAAGCAACAGGACACAAGCTTTGAAGTAACAACCCAAAGTCCACCTGCAGCTGCTTATGAGCCCGTGCTCTCTACACCGTGTAGCGCCACCATCGTCGCCTGGAGCTGCAGATGTCCTGAGGAGCGCCATCTTTGAGGAGATCATACTAACGTAATTCCGGAGCTACCTGCAAAGCAAACTTGGGCGTACGTACCGTACGTCGGATAGATCGATCTCTCAAGCTTACAATTGGACTGAAGATCTCAATGAAGTGCCCAGATTTTCGATTTTCTAAGCGACGAGCAAAACCTGGACTCTTCGATGAGTGACAATAGTCACACAGTCACGAACTCAAGCGCGCACGTGTAGTGTCATGCAGGACCGTAAATCCCAGAAAGTTCGATCGAGAATGCGGGCGAGAATGATCGAGTGAATTCCTGTGAGGACTGAAATGCTCTTTAATGATCGAGAGAATTGAATTCCTACGAAGCCTGGAAAACTAATGCTCTGGAAAGATCGAGAGCATGCATTCCTATGAGGACTGAAATGCTCTGGAATTGCAAATCTGAACGACAACGATAAACTTATAAACTTATCACGCGCTAGCTTAACTATAAGCAGGACATGACTCGTCGGGGAACGGCGTGCATTCTATGGAATGTGAGAATGCGATTTCATCCTATGTGCGTCCTTAAGAAGCACCGATTCGGATTCTTAATGCATGACACTGTGATAGCCCACACTGTTGGGTCCGATATCCCACTGTTGAATTATGAAAGTCTGTACCGACATAAATAAAATATTGTTCAGAAGCTTCGTCGACAGTTTCCTGAAAGTTACGGTGCGTGCAGCTGTGCAGCGGGCACTCAGGTTGAATTTCCAGGTCAGATTCTCAGGGGTCCACGGCACGCTATTCACAAGATGACGTGTGGGATTTTTTTTACAAAAATGGCTTAGAGCATCCCCACTCGTGTGGGAAAATTTGGCTGGCAAAAATGCCAGTCCATCCATGCTGCAAGCCAGGACCACTGTTGAGCCTCACTGGTAAGCCAGATGAAGCGGCTGGGAGGTAATAAGCAAAGGTAATAAGTAAATAAATGGAAAGGGGGAATTTCTGTGAGGCAACATACTGAATGTTTTTTTATTTTATTTTATTTTATTTTATTTTTTCCTTGAAACATATTGAATGTTCTGAATCGTTTGTTAATTAATAAGTGATTGTCAGTTGTGAAATGTGAAGGACTAGAGTTTTTAAATCTCTACCAAGGATGTGAAATTGCTATATTGTTTTTAAATTTTGAAGTCTTTGAAAGTGTTGAAGTTTTTGAAAATTTTGAAAATTTGATTTGAATATGCTTATTCATGCTTGTTCAATTGGAAAATGCCAAAGGTTTAGGTAATTTAGGAAAAGTGTAAAATTGCTAAAAATGTCAAAAAAAAATGACGAACATTATGAACAATTAGAGGTCATTTTGGAAGTAGTCATACATTACAATGCATGAAATTAGCCCATAAAGAACATAACCCCCACAACCAAGGTAATCAACAAAACGGTTCAACAGGTGCATTCTTTGTTTCTACAGTGAACAGTCAAGTCATCCATCAACTAGTTTTTGGCCATAGCATCTTTTAATCCCTAAATATTTTTTTATTATACTGTTTATTAAAAATGCTCCAAAATTGCCATTTATAGTGCAAGTACCACATTTAAAAAGATGTTTACTTTCCACTATGATATTAAAATTTGAATCGACAAAAATCCTTTTTTTGTCCCACCAAAAAAATAGACACTTGCACTTCATAAGGTCACATTTGTATGAAGATATGTGCAAAATGGTGGTGCTTTTTTAGATTCATTCTTCAAAGCAAGTTGTCTATGTGCTTAAAAAATTCCAAGATCATTTGAAATGGTACAACACATAGGAAAAAATAAGAAGTAGAAAGAAATAGAGAATGATTAAAAATACTAATAAAATAATTATGAATCTAGTATTGGAATTAAAAAATGCTAATCCTAATGGTTGTAATTTTTGAGATAAACAAGGAACATCCTACAATTTTATTTTTTTTCAAAATTTGAATATGGAGTTAAATTTTTTTTTAAAGTTTATTTTAGAATAGAAAATATCCACAAATGAAGATGCTTCATAACTTTCATCTTATTAATCAAAATAGAATGATTCGAAGCTTTCCACATCCATACAAATCTAGAAATTAGTTTTTAAATTTTAAAAATAAAAAATGATTTCATAATAAAAAATTGAGTTACCTACCAAGTAATGAAAAATACATATCATACAATAAGTTTTTAACCCTCTAGTCAAAAATTATGAAAATTGTTGGGCCTTGGAGCTACTCCTTGGACATGTGTTGTGTGAAAATTTCAAAGGAGAAAAATTAAAAAATCTTATTAAAATTTAACCCCTATGTCCAGTTGTTTATTGAACAAACAATTCAAAATTTGGATAGATTCTTATGATTGCAATTTTACTCACATATACGCAAAATTGTGATACAAGGTGTGAGCATATATACCTTTTACTAGTTATATAATTTTTTTTTAATCAAGATTTTAAATCTAAGGGTATATTGTCCTAAATGTTTTTGGCAACTAGACCAACTTTTAGACATTTTTTGCTGAAATGCTCATTAACTTTGAAATTTTGTATGTGTATAACTAATACAATATGGCATACAATTGTCCAAAAATTTAGTTCTCCAATCACATTCTAAGAAGAGTCAAACTTTGTTAGCAAAAACGACTTTAAGAAAACTTGTTATTCTAAATTCTAGCCCTATTATCTTGCAATCTGTGAAATCAAGGTTCTTGAATTCTTTCTAGTGTATTACAAAATTTTGTCTCTACTTTTTAGCAATTCATATTTCAAATAGAAAATTTCCTCATTGCAGAAGAAATCATCAAAAAATTGACATGTGTACTACCAATGCAATTATCCTCTTTGCATTGCAAGTTAATTTTGTACTAGCTAGATTTTATATTTGTTTTTGAAATTTTTTATGAGAGATACTAACAAGATATGTTTATAAATGGTCAAAATATTTTTCTTTATAAAAAAAAATTTACTCTAAAATGGCTTAGAGTTTGTTGACTATCATTTGCAAGAATGAAAAAAAGAATTCCACTTCAAACATTCTAATCTTCCCATCCACATGTTCAAATGGGCTAAATTTTTTCCATACTTTGTCTTACATGATGCATACACTTTTTTATAATTTGAGTTTAAAAAAAAAATTATTGCCATATTTAGGGAGTAAAACCTCACAAATGATCCAGGATGTGTGGGCGGCCAACTTATATCTTTATTATTCTACACAATGCATTCAAAATTGAAAGTCTTAGACTTTTCTTCTTCCCAAACATCTTGAGTTCCAAGCTTTAGGGGTTTGTAATAAACATTCCTATCACATGATGTTTTGACATAGCCTAATTTATATATCTTAAATTATGTATCATTTCATGAACCCTAAAGTAACCCTACAAATTATATAGAATTTTTTCCCTCCCCTTCAATTGAGTGGACCCTATTTTTTACTCACATAGTTTTCTAAAAAAAATAAAGTGATCTCTCTAACTAATGTTACCAACATATATCTAAAGTTTCAAGACCTTCCTTTTAATGCCCACAAATATTCTATGAGATCATTTCTGAGCATGTAGTGTATATTTTCATTGTGAATTACTTTAGTTTCACGAAAAAAATCTTCAAATGTTAATCCACGTTGTAGAATTAAGCCTAATGTACCTGTTGCATCTGGTTTTTGTACAAAAAACCTATCATGGTGCTCTACAGCTTCTACCAATTTCAAGAACAAGCACCTCGACATACGAAACCTTTGACGAAACATCTTTGCATCATAAACTGGATCATCTACAAAATAGCCCTTCATTAGACGATCATGTGCCTCTGCTCTTCCTCTCACAATGTTTGCTCTTTTTCCACGAGATGAACCACCACGTTGAGGAGGCAATGGTTGACCAAGTTCATGTACCTAATCATAAAGATCATGAACTGCATCCACCGCTAAATCAAGAATATTTGCATCTTCTTCTTGAATTGATATTTGCACTTCTTCTCGTTCCCATGTACCCATTATATTGATGTCCATGGGATAATGATCACTTTTCTACGATATGCAAAGGAAATGTGAAAATTTGAATTAAAAATGTAACTTACAAATTCATCTCAATACAATTTTGGAATACAAAAAACATATTCATATATGGTAATTTGGTTTTTTATAGTTATACCTTTAGCTCAAAGTAATCTATATATATACCTAGAAACTCATTTTAAACATCTAGTTTAAAGTAAAAGCTTGAAGTTCACGACGAAGTTGAAGTTTGTAGTAATACTTCTAATTTAAAGTAGTACTTCCAATTTAAAGTAATCTATATTTATACAATTCAAAATGAAAGCTCAAGTTTAAAGTAGTACTTCCAATTCAAAATAATCTATACTTATATACTTTTTCTATTTTTAAAATTCATATCTAATTGAAAACTCTAGTTCAAATTCGATTCTCAAGTTCGAAGTACTACTTCTAGTTAAAATTAGTTTATGTTTATACCTATTTGCAAGTACATCCAATAGTTTAAATTAAAAGCTCAAATTCAAGGTAATACTTCTTGTTTACAGTAATCTATATTTAAACATGTTTGGTACTATCAAAGTACAACTCAAAGTAAAACCAATAGTTTGAATTAAAAGCTTGAGTTCAAACTATCATAAAAGTAAACTAGCTTGATGTAATACTATTATTATGAGAAATCCTAAACCCTTTTGTTGTCTCTTTCATTCATCTCTACCATTTTATTTTTTATATTTTTTTGTGAGGTATGCATATAATTTGTGAAATTGTTGCATATGTTTTTGTAGTTTCTTAATTTTCCTTTGCATCAAATATTTCATGCTTCACCGCATTTTAGTACTTTGTATTGCATTTTTGATTTAATATATATTGTACACAATATTTTGCATTTCAATTTGCAATGATACAATTCTACTTTTTTAATTTTAAAAACATGACAGGTGCATACACGTGAACTTGTAAACATGGCAGGGGAAGGTTCATCGAAGAAGGCAGAAAACTATAGTACCAACGATGAAATCCAACTATGCCATAGTTGGATGCACATCAGCCAAGACCCCATCGTAGGAGCACAACAAAAGGTGGGGAGATTCTGGGAACGGATAAAGATTCATTACATGGCCGAACTTGGAACAGGTGAGTATGAATCATAACTTTGAAATGGAACTACAATTGCAATTCAATGTATGCAATCTAATATCATCTTGAATTTTAAATCCAATACCAAATACTAAAGCTTGGTGTTGTTACTTAGGTGCCATTGAGAGATCAGTGAAGTCTTTGGAAACGAAGTTTAATAATAAAGACAGAGACATCAAAATTTAATGCAAGTGTAGTTACCATTAGGCTACTTGATGAGTTAGGTACAAATGAATTGGACATAATTGAGAAGGCATCTAAACTTTATAAAAGACAACATGGACATGAAAAAAAAATTGCATTTATGCATTGTTGGGTAGTACTCAAAGATGTTCCTAAGTTCTTTGAACCAAGTAGAGTAGATACGTCCACTAGGGTAGGGAAAAGGGCATCTTCTGGACGTGATGTTCCGTCTATTGAAGAAGCTCCATCTATTATCCCAAGTGCTAGTACTAGTACATTTCCTACTAGGCCTATGGGTGCAAAACAAGCCAAGAGTTTGAAAATAGATGACAATGCAAGGGTCTTCACTCTACGTCGAACAGCAAAAGCTGCTTCTTCATTATCTTCAGAAGTAGCTGAGAGAAACAAACTCCTAGCAATTCAAAATCAAATCGCAACTGATCAAGCTGCTATAGTCCTTTTCGAAAAAGCTGGGGATAGAAATCCAACTCTAACAAATACGTATTATATAGAGCGTATGGAAGAAGAGGTTGAACTCATTCAAGAAAGAAGAGCCCTTCGAAAAATTCAAAGGCACACAATACAACAAACAACTACAAGTTTGCCACCAGTACCTAGGCCACGACTACATGAGCCTATAATAGACCTTGAAGCACCTGCACAAGATGATGATGAAGAAGGAGTAGAGGCCAGATATGCAGAAGAGAATGTTTACTATGAACGTCATCAAGAAAGTAGAAGACGAGAGGGAGATGGAACGGATGTTGATTTGAACATGTAACATAGTACCAATTGCATGTGTTATTTTTTTAATATCTATTGTGACCAATGGTCCATTACTCCATTAATATAGAAGAATTATTATTTTTGTGTTTGAAAATTATATGTACTTTTATTTTGGACATGGCAACAATACATTTGGCACAAGTTCATATGAAATTCAAATTGTGTTCCAAAAATTTAATTGGTGCAGCTCTTAGGCTATTTTATACTTGTCTTTAATTATTTGGAAAATTGTCATCTAATATAAGTTAAAGTCTAGTGGTCTTTCTCTTTCTTCTTTTCTGAGACAATCTTAAATGGTTTGTTATAGACTTGTAGGTGTTGAACCTTATTTCTTCAATTCCAACCTTGTAACCCCTAAATTTATCATAGCCTTTTGGGGGGTCAAAAACATCATTGCTTTTGAAATGCTAAAGGTCTCAATGTCAGAAAGGTATAGAAGTCTCAACCATACAATCTCGTGAATACATGTTGTAGGTGATGCAAATCAATGTTGAAGTCCCCTGGTCACATACATTGCAAGACTATAATCTTCTAGTGTTAGAAAAAAATGCTCAAATTTTCCTCACAATACATTTGGAAGTGAAATTTAATTTAATTTCGAAAACTACTCAAATGGAAAAACTTTGAACTATTAAGTGCTTCAAAATTAGGATAGAAAAACATTGGTGAAAGAAAATATCATTCAATTGACTCATTTTTTTTGTTACATGGCTTTGAAATGTCCAAAAATGTTAAGAATAGTTTTGAAAAAAACATTTGAGGCTAAACATTCTTGTACTAAAATTCTTCTTTTGTCACTTAAAACTTTTTGAATTGATATGAAAATTTTACAACACTAACTAGACTAAAGTGGATAGCTATTTTCAAAAAATTAGTTTAAAATCTATTAAAAATAGACATTGTATGAAGAAGAAATTTTAGTTCATTGTAATCCAAAAATTCTAGGGTTCTAAATTTTGAATTGCTCCCAAACATTTAAAGCAATTCGCATTGACATGAAAACCTTATCACAATAACTAGAATTTGAAGGGAACATAATCCTACAAATTTTATGAAAACAAACATTAGATGAAGGAGATGCAAGTTCTCAAAGTTGCATTCATGAAATGCAATTTGGTAAATTTAAATTGAACATGTGAACTTTGATTGGCTTCCAAAGAAGTTGTACATTGTGGATGCTTTGAAATTTTTTATCACACAAACTAGACTAATACGCAAAACTTTTCCAACAAATTTTATTTAATTTTGACATTGGATACAAATATTATAACACTTTGAATTGGACTTAAAACAAGGTGAAGACAATTTTGGTCCTCCAAGGCATTTAGGGGGTTATAATTTGGGAGCCTTTCATCTAGTATAATTACAAGTTTGGTGTACTTTTTTTTTTTTTCCTTTTTTTGAGATGCAAACTGACATGGATTCTAATAGACTTATATGAGCTGTACCTTAATTTCTTAATTTTAATACCTTTAATCCATGAGCCCCCAAGCATCTCACATGTGGACTCTTTGACTTGAAAGGTTGCCCTCGTTTAACTATTATAATTCTTTCCAACGATATGGCCAAATCATTGGATCATTTTCGTGCAACTTTGGACCTATCTTCACTACCAATTGGTATAAGTAGTTTATGTGGATCTAGAAATTCAAATCAATACAACAACTTATCTTCAATACAACAATTTATATATGTAATTGAAGTCCCTACTACTATCGTAAACTATAGTATGGAAGAGAAACCTGCCAGAAAAAAATCAGTTTGGTATTTTTATCCTAATTGTATGTGTTCCAATACTAAAATTTCTAGAACAATAAGAGAGATTTAAACTCTACTTATGGGTCAAACTTTATTTAGGATCACTTTGTCTAATAGGAAGATTATTTGGGGAAGGAGGAAGCACATGTTTGTTGTGTTTTAATTTTATAGGAATATAGATGATAGGTGCAAATGATGACTTCTCAAAACTACTATGTAATACTACTATGTAATATATGTCCTTAAATGTATACTTCAAATTCAACTAGATTATTGGACTTCTATAAGTGCTCCAATCATCAAAAATTCATTAATTCCTAATTGTCTAAGTGACTATATAAGGTCACTCTAAGTTCTCATGCTTGCTTGTGTATTAAACAAGTTTTTAAGTATAGTCCTCATAGTAAGAGCATAAATAATGACCTTCAAGGAGGTTTTCAATAAATATTTACTAAATGTCCAAAAAATTGTTAGGCAATATTGTAGGTTAATAATAAAAATATTTTGTTTTACTAATAGAAATATTTGATTTTTGAGAGGTCCTCAAAAGCATATATAATATGTACCACTAGTAAAAGAATAAAGTTTGCCAATTATACTTGATATGAAATCTAAAAAAATGTTCTTATCCATTTGCTTTGAAAATTGTCTCAATGGAAAGACTAATTAAAAGTGTGTTCCTGATTTTTACTATTGAAAATTTGAACATGCAAGTGCTGATTTGGAGTTATTTCAGAATTTCTACTCATTAAAAAAAACCATATATTTCAACAATTGCAAAGTAGATCATGTAATGAATTTAATAGTTCTTCATTTGAAATAAGGTTTTTGTAAGTGCATTTTAGTGTGTTAAGGCAATTTTTAGTATTCATATAACAATTTAAATTTCAGGGATTGGAAGTTCATTCTAGATACATTACAAACATAATGTTTTTTTAATACATAAAGTTCATCATTTCCAAAAGGAAAAAAATGATAAGCTCCCTAACATTTCCTTATAAAAAATTATACCTTTCATGCATTTCTCTAAACAAATATATTAATGATCCACACAAGTTTGTTTTTTTAAAATGTCAAGGCACCTTAAACTCTCTTGTTTGTAGTCTACCCTTACAAAGGTGAATTCTTCCAGTAGAGAAGCAAGAGGAAGTGAAAGAACACCTCAACCACTTCCCAAATCCACCACCACCATTTTGCAATGAGGCAACTTCAAGGACATAAAGTAGGAGGATGTAAAATTGCATGGGCATTAAGAACCGCTCCTATAAGTGGCTATTAAATCGACATGAAATGGTTCTAAAATTGACCATTGTAGTCATTGAATGAATGGGGGAAAAAAACACTATTAATTGCAAGAGCCAATCATTTTCTTTGCTTTCCCATTTTTCTTTAGAAGTTGCAAAGTGAACAGTTTATGAAAGACCTAGGGTCATAAATAGGGACCTATGACACATTTGGTTTGAAAATTCACAACTAAATCAAAAATGCTCCGAAAAATATGAAACCACTTGTATTAGATTCTTCATCTATTTTTCTTTGTCTGAAAAATGAGTTAAAAATTTTCCCATCCAAAGAAATACATGAAAAAGGCAGACCAGCCCTCAGATGGTCCATTCATGGACCTTGTACCTCATTGCCTTCTCAATGAAATTTTGATTCATTTTGTTTCAAAATCCAAAAAACAAAACTGAATTTGACAATGAGAGTGCCTATACAAGAACTGACATGATCTTGATTTAAGGTAAGACAGCCCGTTGCGGTCAAATGACCCATTGTGGTCGCCTAAGAAATGACCCATTGTGGTCATGTATACATGACAGCAATGGAGTAAACACTGACCTCATTAGGAACTTCTGAGTTTTCAGTGTGAAGTCCATTGTAAAAATTGACTTTTTTGGCCTTCTGTAATAGAAAATATTTTGACTGCATTAGGGTCTGATCACACTGAGCAGTAAATAAGAATTTTGTTATTACTTAAAGGCCCGCCTCAAACAAAGAGAAGGACAGTTCATTAAGCAGCAGGCTCGGAACCAGCCCTGAGGACTAGTCCAGCACTTTCCATCACTCATTCCTTGTCTCCTACAGCAGATATCTGACCTCACTATCATGTTTCCCACAAGCTTGTGGCAAATAGTGAGGCTTCAATGCGCCTCGCCAAAGGGTTTGACTGACCTCTTCACTCCATCTTTGATGGTAGTGACAGTCCCTTCTACCCCATCGTCGAGGCACTGACCTCAAATAACCTCACAAGAAATTTGAACGACAGTCCATCCTTTACTTGTGTCAAAATAAAATCATCTTCCAACTACAATAAAGTTCCCTTTACTTATGTGTAGAAAGTCAAGAGATAGGCTTTCCAACTTTGTTAAGTTTCGAGTGAAAGTGTAGCTCACTATATACACATGGGGTGGTAGGAGGTAGAACAAACAATGTGGGATAAGTAGAATTAGAGTGAGCTCAACAATCATAGTTAATTCAAAGTTCATTCTATTATGCCTACTTTTGAATTAACTATGAGTGTTAAGCTTCTACTTACTTTAATTTTACTTATCCCACATTGTTTGTTCTACCTCCTACCACCCCATGTGTATATAGTGAACTTCTCTTCATCCTCAAAACTCAAAATAAGTTAAGAGTGCTTTTGAAACAATGTGAGGTAATGCATTGAAATTTGAAAGTTAAATTTTTGTAAATTTAATTTCAAATCCTTCAAACCGTTTTCATTTAATATCCATTAAGCCCCCCGGCTTGGCGCGTCAGCCATGGGGCAGAGTCCCACTCTCCAAATCTACACGCCAAGGCTGCACTTGGCGACCCTACTTGAAGTGCAGCTGTGGCGATGCTCTGAACTACTGACGTTTTCTACGATGAGCGACCTTACCTGAGCACCAGCTCAGCACCCACGCAGGCTCGGCAAATATGCTAATGTTCCAGTGGGAACCCTCCCTCCACTTTTACTTGTTTCTATCCTAATATTGCTGATATAATGACTGGTGAGAACAGACCCTTAGGTACTGTAGTGAGATGAGCATTACAGATTCAGATTTTAGTGGTCTTAAGGTAGTCTACAGACTTTTTTGGGCTCAATGCTTCAGAAATTTCTAGTGAATTCATACTTTGTCAAAAAAATTTAATTTCAATTGCACTTGCTATTTCTCACACTTGTACTAATGTAAGAAAAAAATTGAAAAATTTCAGCAACAAGATGATGCCAAACTCCTCATTCTGACCACAATGGGTTGGTTTACTTTAGTGAAGTTGGAAATTTCTCATAATGCCAGAATCTACAAAGGCCCCCCAAATCACCTGGAGTACCCTCATTATAATAAAAACCTGTAACCTCATTATAATAAAAACCTGTAACCTCATTATAATAAAAACCTGTAACCTCATTATAATAAAAACCTGTAACCTCATTATAATAAAAACCTGTAACCTCATTATAATAAAAACCTGAGACCCATCAGGTGACTGAGTTATAGGATGGCTTCAATGCCAACTCAGTCCAGCATGGCGGGGGAGAAAAAAACAGCGTGGAACATGGCAGGGGGGTAAAAACAATTTGTCTCTTCCTGTTTTGCAAGCCAAACCACGGCTTGCAAAACCACCCCAAAATGCAAGCCAAGGCCCACTTGCAAGCCCTTTCTTTTAACAAGTCATCTGTTTTGCAAGACGGGTGGGGATGCTCTTAGGGCTGGTTTATACTTGGGGCCGGATTGAGGGCCAGGGTGAATTGACCCCCTCATTGCCCCTCCAGGGCAAGCCCTGGAATTTTTTTATTAGCAAGGCTTAATTTTTTTTGGAAATTCTGAATTCATATTTGCAATCAGAGGTTCCAAATTACTATAGGGAGATGCAAGAATTGCCAAAAAATTGGCACAACATAGGGGGCTTTTTTGTCAAACCACAGTTGACCGGGGCAATGAGGGGACCAATTCTCCCTACGCTAGATTGAGGGCCGGCCAAAACTCTCCAAGTTAAAACCAATAGGAGTGCTCAATTTCTCCAAATCTAGCCCAAGGCGTTTATACTTGGGACCGGATGGAACTACAACTCATCCTACGTGTCGCCTTAGGTGGCATGGTTTTGGCACCAAACCATCCGGCCCCAAGGGAGCAATCGGGACGAGGTTTTGGGTGGCCCGAACTCCCATCTAGGGCCAGATTAGGGCCGGATTGGGCTCCTCCGTTGGATTGTACAAATCTCCACCGTCTAACTATGCAAAGTCTTTTGTTTTCTATTTTGATGCATGCTTGTTGATTGTGAACTCAAGAAACTTCCACCAATATGCATTGCTAAATTTTTGGAGCTTGATCTGTTGTCAATGTTGTCAATATTTCAGTTTGAAATTGGAAACAGTGGACTGATGAGTTTGGGAGCTTTGAAACAGAAACAAAAGTAGACTGAGTTTGGGAGCTTTGGAACAGACTAAGTGTACACATTTTATAATACATTATATAAACTCATTATAATATAATATATATAAACTCATCATAATATGATATATAAACTTATATATATATATTCTATAAAATTGTTCTTAACTGAATATGTGAATATGAGATTTTAAAGTTTATTTGGTTCAATCATTTTTAACTGATTCAACATAAGATTTATTTTTATTTAGAATTTGGTACATGTTTATTTGATAGAGTTGTTCTTAATTTCTAAATGTCCAAGGTACAAAATTTTGGTGTGAACAATACTTTGAAGTCTAATAAAACTTAACCAAGTTGCTATTCTTAGTAGTTTATATATATTTTAAAGTCTATTTAAAGTCTAATTTTAGCATCAAAAATCCAATTTTCAAAGTGATTGATTATGATTTTTTATTCAAGATTTTGTACAAGAGTGTCCATCACAAACTTGACTTTCATAGTGTTGAGGGCTTTTGGAAATGAGCCTCAAATACACTAAATCTTGGAGAAAAAAACACATTAAAGATTCATTTAAAAAATTGTAGAGTAGATTTTGAAATGCATGTTAAGCCCTTTATCCTCATATTTTTTTGATGACTTGATTTGTTTCATATTTTTTAGATCTTTGTGTAATTAGTTATGAATTTTTTTTAAGTTGAAAGGCAACGGTCATTAAAAGTAACCATGTCCTAAAATGTGCTAATACATTCACTAAAGCAAAATGTACCTCTCTATCATGATCACTCTTAGAGCATGGGTGTTTTTAGAGCAAACTCCCTTATGTATTTACTTTTTTTAATTTTAAAGGAAAATCATCATCTAAGTGACTACAATAAAGTACCTATGTTTTAGTATTAAACATGTTAATTACAAATGCATATTCTATATAAGAAGAAAATCAAAACATTAAATTTATTTTTTATTTTTAAGTATTAAATAAATAAACTTCTTTTTTATATATAGAAATAAAATATATAGGAATAAAATCGTTTTTTGAAACTTCCTTGATAAAGTCAAGGTAGATTCTAACTCCCCTTCAAAATTCTTACTCATAAATCAAGGATAGTAGTCAATTTTGTTTTGAGCAATACTATCAGTATATAGAGACAGTTTTAGAGAGAAATGAGGTAATAAGCAACTTATACCTTGAGATCCAAACATGAGTAGTATTTATGTCCATTGTACAAGACAAAGAGAACAAATAAACTACTAGTGATTATATCCTGATACGTCAAACATTAAGGAAATAACGAGTACGTCTAATCAGTCATAACTAGAATTGCAACCAAAAAAACTTTTAAAAGAGTAATCTGTATATGCCCACGACTTCATACATATAAGTGACACAATGACTAAGTTAATACAGAGCCGCTTGTCCAGTACTCCAAGGTCGAAATCCAGACAGCCTTGAACTCAGAAGTGCCCCAAGTGAACAAAAAACAACTGCCAATAAGTATGGAAGTGAAAACATGAACTTAATCCAAAAGGAATGAAGTCCAAGACTGTTGCTTTGACGCTCTGTAACTTCTCCCGCCTATAGTGTAGTATAAGAGATTTTTGAAACAAAGTTCCCGAGAGGTGGTAATTCCTCACCTGTACCCATGCCACCCAGCACACAATTAGTTTGCCAAATGACGCGTACGAGGTGTCTACAGATTTACCACTACTTGTTATCGATATTCGCAAGAGAAATATATTTCAACAAACATGTAACCACAGCTAAGTAACGCAAATTCACAACCAATACCATATTAGTATTGCTTGAAAAAAAAATCAGCACATGTTGGCCGCTGTTCTGAGATCTAAGAACCATCTTGCACAAACCCTAAATGAAACTCAGATCTTGCTTACTGCTCCCGAATAAGCCTAGCTTGCTCCCAGCACCTTGTTATGCAAAAACTAAAGCTCAATGAGCTTAACTAGTTCAGGTGCATGAATTTCAAATTCAAGCAATTACTACAAGGGCGGGATATGGAGGCGTGGCAGACATCAACGCGTATATGCCATTGATGCCCAACCATGATAAATGGTTTCCAGTTTGTAGTAAAGGCACGAGCCCCCACCAACCGTCAATATTTTAGTGTCATCAAATGGTGAGAAGCTACTTGGTGGTAACTCTGACAATTTGTGATGAGTAAAGCTGAGATGAACAAGGTCTCAACTTCTGTTGAAACTAGTGTTTGAAGATCAAAAAGATGGAGTCTATGTAGGGTAGTGTAGAATGGAAAACTTGTTCCGTTCATGGAGAAATGGAAAACTTGTTCCATTCATGGAGAATTAAAAGCTAAGTAATATATACCTCAACGGTCTATAATTTCTTAGAAATTCCTCATAAAATAAGGGGATAAAAAGACACTATTATCACCATATATTATATTGAACCAGCGGTAGACTTGTGTGAATTTATAGGAGTGAAACCTAGAATTCAAGTCTAAAAAAAGAAAAAAGAAAAAAAACACCCACCTCCACCCTTGGTGTTACTGTCCTCAGTAGAAGTACTTGGTGTACCCTCTACTGAGGAGTACACCAAGTCTTGCACTTACAATTTTTCTTTTAACCAACAGGTCTATATCACAGTAAAAGATTACCTGAGTTTGTCAAGAAGCAACGGCAACTTAAATTTGATTCCAGGGAAATTGCTTTCTCGGAGGAACTTAATGATGTTGCCACGGAGTCTGTTCTTCTGGAAGCCATTACTGTGCAGGGTGGCGATCAGGAGCTCCAACTCATTGCAGGCTGCCTCGACTGAGTTCGACAGGTATAGAATCGGCACTGTTTGGGAGATGGCAATGCTATACGATTGTCGTATTGGCCTGTTTGACTTGAATTGGATGTACTGTGAAAACTGAAATGGAAGATCTCGACACTTATCGAACTTAGAAGTTTGATATAGTCCTGAGTTGTCGTCCCTGATGTTAATATCCAAGTTCATGAAATGAGCACTGATACCCTTAAGCGGGTTATCTTTTGCGTAAGACTTGATCTCACACTTGATCTCCAAGACATCTAATGGATAAATCCAGAAGGGGTTGTCTGGAGTACGAGCCTGATTTGGGTCAAGAAATTGTTCTGCTACATCATTGTTGATCCAACAGAGGTCATCGATATAGCGATATGAGTGTTTAAAGTGACGCATGAGATGATCTAGGCCCAGTTTTCCTAGGCGCTGAAGAAACTGAATCTCATAGTGTAAGAGATATAGGTTGCACCATAAAGGAGAACAGCTAAAGCCCATTGGTATTCCCATGGATTGCTTCCAAACCCGATCTCCCAAACCAACGTAACAGTGGTTCATCAGCCAAGAATTAAGGGTGATCAACCTGTCTTCAGACAAAGGAAAACAATTCCCGTAAGTCGGACAACATGTACTCCACGTAGCATGTGCCGCATTTCCTTCTTTATCCACTCTTATCCATATTTGGGGATCAGAGCGGGGGTGCTTTGAGCGTTCCTGTCGGAAGCCTAAACGAATGATGTGTGCAATAGCATCAGAAAGATTGTCATCACCATGTAGAGGAATCGTCTCGTAGCAACGAGTGATGTCCGCCACATAGATGTTAGTGATTTTGGCTGGAAGATTTAATGCTACCTCAATAGCAGAGTTTACCAGCCAAAAAAGTGAAGTATCTACTCTGAGAAAATTCAGAAAACCCGTGTGAGCTGTGGCAGCCCAATCCTTGATTTTATCCAAAATAAGCATTGTGGATATTGTCAACATATGGGCAAGGTTAGAATATATCGTACGGAAGGCATTTGTTAGCCATCGGTACTTGTGTTTATGGAGCTTGTAGGTAGCCATGAGGTAAGGTAAGGAATTGTAGGTCACTTTTAGCTCTGGAATAATATCCATAAGCGAGTCAGTGACCATTTTGATCACTGTGGCCCGAGGTGTCCAAAGATTGATCTCTCGGCAAGGAAAAAAATCCGAGCTCATTAATCTCTCTAGAGCTAACAAACAAATGTGTTTTATACATATAAAACAAATGTTATTTGAGGCTTTATCTAAACCTGCACAGTAGAGGTTTTCAGTGATCCATTCCACTTCCCTAAGGACGGCTGTGGATGAAAATAAATCAGGTTGCGAAGAACGAAAACCGAACTTGTTATCGCTTCTCGCCTTTTTGAGGTGTTCCAGACATGTCACACGTAACCATTCCTTTCCTTCCGATATAGGAAAATCGTTTGATTCTAAAGATAAAATCAAAGCAACTTGTACAAAGGCATCCATAACAGTGGATATACATACCCCAATGGTTGTTGGCTTGAGAGGGATGTGATTCAATCCTTTAGTAACTGCCTTGCGTAGCTCTGCATGTTGCAGTAGATCGCAGCTCACCGTACGCACATGGATGTCCGGAGCAGTAAGTCCAGTTGTATCCTGCATGGTAAGTGGGTCCAAGAATCGTTTCAATCGCTTAGCGACCTTGCACAAACATGGTTTAGATCCCTCCAATAAATCTGCAAAAGCAAAATTCTTAAAGACATATGTTGGTTTATAAAACATAGTAGTTAAGCTATCATGGTAGCGCCATGCGAACAAAATTTCTTGAACTGAAGGTATCAAGTGAGAGAAGCCAAAGTGACTCATCAATTCTTGAAACACTTGTTTCATATTGATCCATTCCATTGCCCTATTGGGATATGTAACTATTACAATTCCTGAATGTTTGGTCTTGTTAACTCTCTGTAAAATCTGCCGTCCTACTTGGTCGAAGGCCAAGAGTCGAGAAGTCTCTGTTCAAAAAAAGATGGAAAATAATAAAACTTCCATCTAGTCATAAGATAGGTACAACATAGACATACTACTCTTCATTTTCATTTGCAAAACTGAGGGTTTTGCGTTTGAGAGGAGGTTCTGAAATTAATTGAATCCTGCTAATTGTCGGAGCACTAGTATTTCCTGTGGAGTGTTGACCACAGAATTGCGGGTTATCAGAGGTGTGGTCCGCAGTCTCCGACCCAAAAGAGTCGCAAATGCTCATCACTGAGAAGGCCGGAACTGTGTCCGGCGTACGGGGTAGCCGTTGTGGATCCTTGCTCCATGGAGACTGTCGTTTAGATTGGTTAGAATTTTGCCCGGTAACATTGGAGCTCTTATTGAAGCGCTGCCAATTGGACCCATTGTTCCAGTTTTGACCTAGAGAGTTATGATAGTTGTTACCGCGACCCCTACCATAACCTCGAGAGATGCCACCATTACCTCGCCCTCTCGCAACACTAGTGCTACAAGGAGGAGTATTCATGAGTTTTTGCCGTTTTGTTGCTGGAGCATGCGAAGTTTTATCAGGGTTAGCTACTGACCAACTTGCTGGTTTCAAAAGGCGTTCCACCTGTTTGTAGCCTGGAAGATGTGCATTTTCTTTGAAAAGTGGACCCTCTGGATTCACTACGAGTTGCATAGCTCCTTCGCAAATCCACTTACGAGCATGCATGAAGGATATGTGGCATTTGACTGCCACAGAACCGGCTTGATGTAGCCAAACAAGGAACGCGCTAAACTTGGACCGAAGAGAGGGATGAGGAATATCTTCAAAAAAACGATCTAAGTGGTTAGCCATGAACCAAATTGCATGGTCCCACCAGATCATGGAACCAGCACATCCTTGGCTAGCATTAGGGGCGCAGCTACATTTCATATATGGGCGTTTTCCGTTCCATAATTCTTGCATGTGCTTGTCCCGTCTGTGCTTGTCAGTGGGAGGGTCGATCTTGCACTGAAGTTTGATACTGTCTGTGGTATACTTCGTGTGATCGAAGGAACTGAGACTAAATGCATTGCTGATTGTACTAGCAGCAGTACTCATGGCCCTGTTGTTGAGGGCTGATTCTTTACATTCTTTCATATCACCAGCTAGTAATCCACCCCAAATTCTCCAAACGAAAGGCGGGATGGGTGCTAAGAGATTGATGTTGCCAATTTGCCACACACGGTGGTCACAATTGATCAACATATCTTCCACCGTTCGAGGTGGTGTAAAAGGAATGGCTAGTCTCTTGCCAGAAGCAATTAGCTCTGCCTCTTCCTTGTGTTTCTGTGTGCATATAATCAATTCCTGTAAATCCTCAATGGCAGATCGTTCACTAGGAGCCATTTCCATACCTTCTAGGAAAGGATGCGAAATGACAGATATCTCACCGTTACTCTTTTGGCTGTTGGACAAGTCAAGGTCCTCTTTGTTATTGGCTGTTCTGATGGCTACCTCCACTGAAATTGCTTCTCTCTGGGATGAGGCGTACTCCACGGCATCTTGGGAAATAATATCATCTAATAGTGAATGAAGTTCTTTAAGCCGAATAAGACCCTGTTCAGGTGTCTTACCGTTGGCAACTTCAAAGATTCTAGTCCATTGAGATAAATCCAACGTACTGAGTATCAATGGAATCTCACCATCTTCTCCGTTAGCTTTGATGGTGTCTAAATCCGTCTTCTGGATGAAGGCATGAATCTCTGCAGGTTTGAGGCTCGCCAGGGTGGCCTGGATAATAGGGATCGGAGGTGGCAGCGGCATATCATACCCCAGCGCCTGTAGATCCGAGTGCCATGTTGGTTCCTTGATGAGTGACTGAAAAAAATGAGCAGTATTAGAATGAGTTAGAAGTACGATAAGGAGTAGAATCTAAAAGAGATTCACCATCTCTTAAAGGATTGAGGCAAAAAAATCGTTTTTTGAAACTTCCTTGATAAAGTCAAGGTAGATTCTAACTCCCCTTCAAAATTCTTACTCATAAATCAAGGATAGTAGTCAATTTTGTTTTGAGCAATACTATCAGTATATAGAGACAGTTTTAGAGAGAAATGAGGTAATAAGCAACTTATACCTTGAGATCCAAACATGAGTAGTATTTATGTCCATTGTACAAGACAAAGAGAACAAATAAACTACTAGTGATTATATCCTGATACGTCAAACATTAAGGAAATAACGAGTACGTCTAATCAGTCATAACTAGAATTGCAACCAAAAAAACTTTTAAAAGAGTAATCTGTATATGCCCACGACTTCATACATATAAGTGACACAATGACTAAGTTAATACAGAGCCGCTTGTCCAGTACTCCAAGGTCGAAATCCAGACAGCCTTGAACTCAGAAGTGCCCCAAGTGAACAAAAAACAACTGCCAATAAGTATGGAAGTGAAAACATGAACTTAATCCAAAAGGAATGAAGTCCAAGACTGTTGCTTTGACGCTCTGTAACTTCTCCCGCCTATAGTGTAGTATAAGAGATTTTTGAAACAAAGTTCCCGAGAGGTGGTAATTCCTCACCTGTACCCATGCCACCCAGCACACAATTAGTTTGCCAAATGACGCGTACGAGGTGTCTACAGATTTACCACTACTTGTTATCGATATTCGCAAGAGAAATATATTTCAACAAACATGTAACCACAGCTAAGTAACGCAAATTCACAACCAATACCATATTAGTATTGCTTGAAAAAAAATCAGCACCTGTTGGCCGCTGTTCTGAGATCCAAGAACCATCTTGCACAAACCCTAAATGAAACTCAGATCTTGCTTACTGCTCCCGAATAAGCCTAGCTTGCTCCCAGCACCTTGTTATGCAAAAACTAAAGCTCAATGAGCTTAACTAGTTCAGGTGCATGAATTTCAAATTCAAGCAATTACTACAAGGGCGGGATATGGAGGCGTGGCAGACATCAACGCGTATATGCCATTGATGCCCAACCATGATAAATGGTTTCCAGTTTGTAGTAAAGGCACGAGCCCCCACCAACCGTCAATATTTTAGTGTCATCAAATGGTGAGAAGCTACTTGGTGGTAACTCTGACAATTTGTGATGAGTAAAGCTGAGATGAACAAGGTCTCAACTTCTGTTGAAACTAGTGTTTGAAGATCAAAAAGATGGAGTCTATGTAGGGTAGTGTAGAATGGAAAACTTGTTCCGTTCATGGAGAAATGGAAAACTTGTTCCATTCATGGAGAATTAAAAGCTAAGTAATATATACCTCAACGGTCTATAATTTCTTAGAAATTCCTCATAAAATAAGGGGATAAAAAGACACTATTATCACCATATATTATATTGAACCAGCGGTAGACTTGTGTGAATTTATAGGAGTGAAACCTAGAATTCAAGTCTAAAAAAAGAAAAAAAAAAAAAAAAAAAAAAAAAAACTTTGTTTTTAATTAAAAAAGAAAAAAAAGATAAACATGCATATTTTTATATAATTTTTTAATTGAACATTGAGAAAATCCAAGAGCATATGAATTGGAAATTCGGCCCTAGAATCCGGCCTAAGGGGTTTACATTACCTAGGGCTGAAGATTTTAAGTCACTAGGAATAGTTGAAGAAAATTCATATATTGAATACGAAGCATGCTTCTTAAATTACAGAAACTTCATAATTGAAGTACATTATAAGATAAAGAAAATCTCCAATCACTCTCTATTTAGAAATGTGGTGATAGATCCTCAACTTCAAATTTCCATAAAATGTTCATGTTTAGAATCTTTCCAATACTTTCAACTGGAATAGAGACAAGGCTTCAAAATCTTCATTCGTTGGTTTTGTTCAAAAGCAAATATGAAATCATTTTAAATGTCAAAGTTTGAAGGAAACAAAAGCTCAAAGTATTCAAATAATTACACTTGAAGGTTTACCATGTTTTTAATAATCTATCCCATGTAAAATAAAATAAAAAAAACTAAATAATATGTCTTGAATTTACCACTTTGCTATGGATATAACATTAATATAGTTTCTCAATCCAAAAATGGATGAAAATCAACCATTTGTTAATATGAAAAAAGATTGCTTGACATTCCAAAGCACACTTTTAGTCCTCTAAACAATCTTGCAAGGTAATAGTAAGATAAGCATACCTATTATAGAACTAGGCATGGAATACAAAATTGATGGCCCATAAAAAAAAGTAGTTTTTTGCATCTACAATAAGCATGGGGAAAAAAATTCTCACCCTCCCTTAAATGGCTTGTACACAAATCCATGTCTCGTAGGTTAGCTATTTCTTAATCTCCATGCCTTGTCGATGAGGAATTGGAGTGGATAAAATTTAATGCGCTTTGTATATAAAAAGCATATGAATTCTACAATATTGCAAGTTCCCATCCTCTAGACTAAAGCAGGAGGTCTATAAATTGCCCATTTAAGACCTAAAACTAAATTTTTGAGGGGTGAGCTTCTTAAAATATTTTCAATAAATTTTCCTTGGAAGACAAGGGAATTGACATCTAATTAAAGTCATTTCATGTTTTTTTGAGCTTTGTAGAATTAGTTATATAATTTTGAAGCTAAAATGGTATAGGGCTCTAAAATTGCCCACCTCCTCAAATGTACACTATTTATACATTGCTGAAATCTATGAGAAAGCAACATGTAAGAATTGTGTACATTTGAAGAGGTGGGCAATTTTTAGAGCTTGCACCCTTTTAAAACCTCCCACCTAAATTATAGTTTGAGGTATTTGATGCTTGATGTTTAGACGGCTTGTTTACTTCCCTCTTTCTTAACCTTTAAATAATACTGCGGCCATTTTCTAATCAATGAATGGCAAAGAATCTTTGTGTATAGGATAGAAATGCAACTCTTCATCTTTAAATTTTGTATAAAAAAAGGGAATTCTTATACTGTAGTTTGACTTCCAAAAAGTGCCAAAAAGAATGATTTCCATAGTCACGAGCCCATCTTTTAAGGATTAAGTTAGAATGTTTCAAATTGTACTCATAACATTGGCTCCAAATTCCACAATTATGTTTCAAATGAGGTTTTTAATTAGAGCAATGGAACATCTCACAAAACAATTCATTCTTTGTTGCAACCTTAACAATCCTTATTCAATTTTAACAGCTTCCAAAGTCCTTTTGTAGCTTAATGGATTCACCACACTTTACTTTTAATATCACTTGGATCTCAACTAACTAACACTACACGTGCCACACACACACAACATTAGTTTCTATTTCCAATTCATGTTGCTAAGTCTCAATCTCTAGAATTGCTAATACACACTCTATATATGATATTCGGCATGTCATTGGTGACATGGGACAGAACTTCTATCTTATTGAATTAAGACTCATGGTGGCACTACTCACCACAATCCTAACCTTCCTTGAGTGTTACCACACTCCCTATGTATTTGCTACTTTCACACCATGATTAATTGGGACTTACTAGTTGGAACACGTCAAAAATATCTTAGCAAAAAGAAGCACTTTATCCAACTAGTGCCACAAAACACACACAAGTGTCCCATAGTGCCTTGAAAATTGGTAGTGAGATTGCTTCACCAACCTTGAGTCATTAGGATTCACCAAAGCTCTAAGAAAGAAGAAAGAAGGAGACCAACCCCTTCTATATTACTCTCTATAATATTTAATTGATTCTCCTTTGTAGTGCAAAGGAACTTCTAAAACCCAATTTGGATTTGGAAAACCATCTATTTCCAACTAAAATCACCAAATTATGACCCTATTTGGACTCCCAAACCTCCAAACGGCTTAATTTTATAGCCAAAGTTTTAAATTCTATATCCAAATACAGTGGGGTACCAATCAAAATGTCGTTTTCGAATTCGCAGTGAGAAAAATTTCAGTATTGCTAACTTTGAAAGCCTCTCGAGAGCTCAAAAATTGGTATTTTACCACTAAATATTTACCACAGCATCACCTTTAAGTTAATTATATGTATGCCAAATTTCATGGCCAAAAGATTCATCGAAAAAAAGTTATTCAAAATCTACCAACATTGGTAGCTGTGGAAATTTTTTCATTGCCGCCAACTTTGACAGCCTCCCAAAGATTGAATTTTATTTTTTGCCATGAAATTATTGGAACAAAGACCTATTTATGTTGATAACATATGATAAAAATTTCAAGGCCAAAAGATTAATACAAAAAAAGATATTAACAATCTACCAATATGTGTTGTTTTGAGAAACAATTGTGAAAACCGTTTCACCACTTCAACTTTGACACCCTCCCAAGGGCTGAAAAATTGCTTATTTACTATGAAATTTTTTCCACAAAGTTATTTCTATGTTAATAAAATTTGTGACAAGTTTCAAAGCCAAAAAAGTTATACAAAAAAAAATATTCAAAATCTACCAACATGTGTAGCTGTGAAAAACCATTTCACTACTTCTAACTTTGACACCCTCCTAAGGGCTGCAATTTTACTTATTTACCATGAATTGTTTTGCACAAGATCCCCTCTATGCTAATAATATGTGTGACAAATTTGAAGGTCAAAAAATTTACACAAAAAAAAGAAATTCACAATCTACCAACATGTGAGTTGTGGGAAACAATGAGGGAAACCATTTCATCACTACCAACTTTGACACCCTCCCTACAGTTGAGAAATTGTCTATTTACCATGAAACTTTTGTCACAACATGCTCTTTATGTTAACAACATTCATGCCAAATTTCAAGGTTAAAAAATTTATACAAAAAAAATATTTACAATCTACCAATGTGTGTAGTTGTGAGATACATTTTATTAAAGACATTGAAATTGTTGAAGTATGTTAGACACTCATGTTTCTAGATTGAAATTCTTCAGATGATGCAATCTCTAATCATAAATGCTTCTCAATAAAATCAAAGATAGCCAAATCTAGTTGTGTGCACTTGTCACATCTCAAAGAATGCACTTGTTTAAAAATTAGAGACCATACATGCATGAAGAAGCTTTTTCCTCTCAATAAGAATGCTTGCATTTACAATAGAGCATTATAGGAGGTGGGATGTGGGATGATGAGAGAAGCAAGTGATGGGTGATTATTTTCTAAGCAGAGGATTGAAACATTGTGAACATGAGTAATTGAGTGTATGAAAGATGAGTTAACTGAGCAAGTTTAGGCTATGTGATAACTGAGTGGATGAGGCATGGGATGAGTGATTGAGGATATATGGAGGTATGTGAGATTTTCTTTAAGAGTGAATGAGGTTATAACTTACATGTGGTGACTAGTGAGGTCTGGTGAATGAGTGAAGGTTGTGAGGTTGGATGATGGTGAGTGATTGAGGGTATGTGAGATTTGTTTCTGATAATTGAGTGAGGTTATATGTGTGCTCAATGAATGAGGCTGGATCATGATAATTAAGTGAAGGTTAGATCATGGTCACCGAGTGATGGCTATTTCAGATGAAACTCGTGCTCACATAGTAGGTTTGAGTGAGGCAAGGAACACAGGAGTTGATATTGCAGCTATTGTTGGAGTTCATATTAGAACAGTTTAGAGGGTAGTGAAGAAATTTCAAGAAGATGGAACCTGTTGTCACGGACACTCTAAGACCTTCTAGGCTTTTCCATGGTCTTCTAGTACCTTCTAAAGTCTTCCAGAAGCTTCCAGAAGCTTCTATAGTCTTCTAGAGTCTTCCAGAAGCTTCCAGAAGCTTTTATAGACTTCTAGAGTCTTCCAGAAGCTTCTATAGTCTTCTAGAGTCTTCCAGAAGCTTCCAGAAGCTTTTATAGACTTCTAGAGTCTTCCAGAAGCTTCCAGAAGCTTCTATAGTCTTCTAGAGTCTTCTAGAAGCTTCCATTGTGTTTCGGAAGCTTTCATAATGTTCCAGGAGCTTCCATAGTATTCTAGAAGATGGTATATTGCCCTGGAAGTTTTCAATAGAGTTCTAAAAGTTTCAATAGAGTTCTAGAAGCTTCCATAGAGTTCCAAAAGAACATCTTAGGTAGTAGTATATAAGGAGTTGAGACTGAGGTAGTCCTCAGTCTCAACAACACATCTCTTAAGTGTTATTTTTGTGATTCAAGTTCCAGCCTTGTACTTTTTTTTAATTCTATTAGCAATTTTGTTCCTAGAAACTTCTCTTGTCTTGTTCTCTTGTTGTCCGTAACAGTTTGTCGAGATCGCTTTCAAAACTTTGTTTGCAAAGTTTTTTCTAGATTTTCTTGTCTTAGCAAATGGACAAGTGTTAGTTTTGTTCAAGGCTTATTTTAGTTCTTGTTTTTTTGATACAACCAAGGATAAAACTAATACTAGAGCTTGATTTTTTCTTGATAGAGTATGGATTACTCCTCTTCTTGAAAACTCTGAAGTGTTTAGGGGTTGCGGATTACCCTCCTCTGAACTAGTATTATTTTTTTTCGACAAAGTTTTTTTCTCGATTATGAGCGGTTCACTGCCCTTCTTGAAAACAACCTTGACATTTAGAAATTGTGGATTACCTATCTCTAAATTGGTTTGTTAAATTAGCTAGTTATCTTTGCCGAGTGATCTAATATATCAAGAAGTACAGACACAAATACAGCTGAGACTAAATTAGACCTTATATTAAAGGTCATTGAATCTTTGTCTATGAGAACAAATATTTTAGAAGATTTTGTGGCAAAAATTGATACTAATTAACGAGCAGCTGAAGCACCAACTACCTCAACACTAAGAGCAATGATGCCTACTCAAGGCTTCGATCCAATTCCATCAGTTGCAAAAGAATCAAGAATCAATCTTCCCGAAAAATTCGATGGTTCTCGCTTTAAATTCCGAAGGTTCGTAAATCAAATTCAGTTGATTATTGCCCTCCAGTCTCAACGGTATCCTACAAACGAGTTACGAATCGGCTTGGTTGGAACTTTGCTTATTGGACAAGCCTTGTCTTGGTTTACACCACTATTTGAAACAAGGTCTCCTATTCTGAGCAACTTCAAAACGTTTCTAGCAACTTTTGTTGAAGCATTTGGAGAACATGATAAAAATCGTTGAGCAACAACTAAGATTTGTACTTTGCAACAAGGATCACGCTCAGCTTCACTATATGCATTTGAATTTCGGCAGTTGGCTTGTGACATCAACTAAGACGAAGAAGCACTCATAAACTAATTTTAATGGGACTTACGCGACGATGTGAAGGATCTACTATTATCGTTTTATGATCCTCAAACATTGAACGAAGCAATAAGTCAAGCTGTGAAGTGTGACAATCGACTATTCCAACGACGTCAAGATCGACGTTCTTGAACCGCACCAACTTTACAAACATTTCCTTCGGTCAAGGCAACACATATTACAAACATATTTTCTCAAGGATTAAAAGATATGTAGATTGATGCAGTGAAATTTGGCCATTTACTGCACAAGAAAAGAAACAACGACTTGATGAAGGCTTATGCCTATATTGTGGAGACTTTGGCCATAAGACAATCAACTGCCATAAGAAGCATAAATCAAGGTCCTTCAAAACCAGGAGTGTACAAGTATCGGAAAACAAGGATGCTCAACCACAATAGGGACTGTGCGGCTTGAGACTTTTATTGAACAAACAAACTCAGGTCCTCATCTTTTTATTCAACCTTCCCACTGCTTTCTTATATCCTTATGCTTGGGACACAAGAAGAAGTTGTGAATTCAAGCTCTTCTAGACTCTGGAGCTTCAGCTTGTTTTGTAGACAAGAAATTTGCAAAACGCTACAAGATTCCTCTAATCAAGAAATCAACTTCAGTACATGTGAAAGCTATCAATGGTCAAGCTTTATCTTCAGGAGATGTCACATATGAAACCAACCTAGTGGAAGTTTTAGTTGCAGGACATACAAGTATAATCACATTCAATGTGATTAGCACTCCGTCCAATCCTGTAATATTAGGACTATCATGGTTGGAAAAATATAATCCGGTTATAGACTAGAACACGCGAAACCTATCATTTTTGTCCGCAGCCTCTACATCGAAATCTTCTCTAGTACATTCCACCAATAAGCCCGTACTTATTGAAACTAAAGCTTTCCTAAAAGCAGTAAAAGAAGGCAACTCTTATGTTATTTATGCAACTCCGATGTGCGAAAAGAGCAATGCCTCTTCAAGCATTCCAGTTCAGTACAAAGAATTTGGCGACGTATTTGAAAAGAAGAATGCCGATATTTTGCTAAAGCACCGACAATATGATTGTGCCATCAATTTGGAAGACGGAACCCAACCACCATTTGGCTCAATCTACAATCTATCGCAGAATGAACTTTTGGCATTGAAGGAGTATAACAATGAAAATTTGGCAAAAAATTTCATTCGACATTCAAAATCTTCAGCAGGAGCACCAATATACTTTTTGAAGAAAAAAGACGTTTTTTTACGAATGTGTGTAGACTATCATGGTTTGAACAAAATAACAGTGAAGAATCGATATCCGTTGCTGTTGATATTTGGACTTTTTGATCAACTTGGCCAAGCCAAAATCTATGCCAAGATTGATCTTTGTAGAGCTTACAATTTGGTACGTATCAAAGCCGGGGACGAACGGAAGATAGCATTTTGAACAAGATACGGACATTTTGAATATAATGTTATGCCATTTGGTCTTACGAATGCACCGGCTATTTTTCAGCACTTAATGAATGATGTTTTTCGCAAATTTTTAGACCGGTTTGTTGTATGTTATCTTGACGACATTCTGATCTATTCGAAGAATACTAAAGAACATGAAAAACATGTTACGCTTGTGTTACGAAAGCTACAAGATGCGGGATTATATGCCAAGTTGGAGAAATGCGTATTCCATCAATCACAAGTGGAGTTTCTCGAGTACATCATCTCCAACAAAGGATTATTGATGAATCCAAAGAAGATTCAAGCTATCACAGACTTGGAAACTCCTAAAACCGTACACGATGTACAATGTTTTCTTGGATTTGCTAATTTTTATTGGATCTTCATAAAGAACTATTTACAAGTAGCAGCTCCACTAACTCGGTTAACATGAAAGGACAAGCTTGACTAGGGATTTGAAGCAGAGAAGACCTTTCAACAGTTAAAGTTGGCTTTTACAATAGTCCCAATCTTGATCCATCTAGACTTTACCAAGCTGTTTTACATGGAAACGAACGCGTCAGACTTTGCATTGGGAGCAATACTCTCACAAATGGGAGAAGAAGAAAAACTTCACCCGATTGCATTTTATTCAAGAAAATTTTCAGCTATTGAGATCAACTATGAGATTCATGACAAGGAACTTTTTGCTATTGTTGACTCATTTCTAGAATGGCGCCACTTACTTGAAGGAGTGTCTCATCGGGTGACTATATATACAGATCACAAAAATCTTGAGTATTTTATAACTGCTCGTGTCTTAAATCAATGTCAAGCTCGCTGAAATATGTCATTATCTTGTTTTGACTTTATCATTACGTATCGTCCCAGAAAGCAACAAGGATTGTTAAACGCCTTATCTCGGAGATCATATTTGGTATCAAAAGAAGGGAAAGCAACATATGACCAACAACAAACAATTCTTCTTAAACTTGGACAATTCCATCTTCATGCAACAACTATGACACTGCCAATTGATTCTTCATTTCTTGATCAAGTTCATACAACATCGATAACGGATCCTTTAGTTCTTGATATCAAGCATCGATCTTATCATGACGACAACAATTTCAAGTTATCAAACGACCTCTTGTATTTTAAAAAACATCTATACATTCCAGAAGGCCCTCTACGTCTTCAAGTTCTTTAAACTCAACATGATTTTCCTACTGCCAAACACTTTGGATTCAACAAGATGTTGGAACTTGTGTCTCAAGACTTTTGGTGGCTTCAAATGTGGAAGACTGTTAAAGAGTTTGTACTTTCATGTGACACTTGCTCAAGATCTAAAAATCCAAGACATCGACTGCATGGACTTCTCTAACCGTTACCAATTTCAAAGAGGCCATGGTCTTCAATTTCTATGGACTTTATTACGGATTTGCCTCCATTAGCATTTTTCGATTCTATTTGCGTGATCATAGATCGTCTTATCAAAATAACTCACTTTTCTCCATGTTCAAAAACAATCACCAGTGAAGAAACAACAAGGCTATTTTTTGACACTATCTATCGATATCATGACTTACCTGATGATATCATATCTTATCGAGGACTGCAATTTGTCTCCAAATTTTGGAAGTCTCTCTTTGAAACCTTGAAGGTGAAAATTAATCTTTCTTCTGCTTTTCATCCACAAATTGATGGACAAACAAAACGTGTAAATCAAGTGCTAGAGCAATACCTATGTTACACCATCAACTACCAACAAGATGATTGGATTTCACACTTAACCTTGGCAGAATTTGCGTACAACAATATCTTCCATACTTCTACTCGTGAAACGCCATTCTAAGCCAACTATGGATATCATCTCAATTTTGATTTACTCAATGTTTCTCAGATGGACAATCCAGTAGTCCAACATTTAACTTTAAGGTTATCAGAAATTCAAGAAACCATAAAACTTCATCTTCAAGAAGCTCAAGAACGTTACAAAATAACAGCAAACACGCTGCGTAAGGAATCACCTCCATTTCAAGTTGGGGACAAGGTTTGGCTTCTTCGACGCAACATCAAGACTACTCGACCATATAACAAATTGGATTATTGACTACTAGGACCATTTTCTATAGTCAAATAAATCAATGTTGTTGCCTACCGTTTAGAGCTTCCAACAACAATAAAAGTACATCCAGTTTTTCATGTTTATCTTCTTGAACCATACAGAGAGTCCAATTTACTTGGCCGAAACCACCACCGCCTTTCATTGAAATCGATAATAATATAGAATACGAGGTGGAAAAAGTATTTGATTCGCAACAGCAGCGTGGCAAATTGGAGTATCTTATACATTGGCGTGGCTATAATATTAATGAGAGAACATGCAAAGCAACAACAAATTTAGTCAACGCGCCGCAAAAGATACAGGAGTTTCACCAAACTTATCTTGATAAACCACGGTCTATCTAATTAATAACTTTTTAAAGAAGTTTTCTCTTTTAAGGCTTGATATAAAGAGGGAAGAGTCACTACAAAAACATTCACTTCAAAACTTCAATAGTTCTCAGGTAACTACCATAGTATCTCCAACATGTCTAATTGGAGGGTTTTTAGAGACTCTTTAGAGCCTGAACTAGAACCCGAGCATGAGTTAGAACCTGAGCTTGAGCTTTCTATGTCACAATTACTAGACCGACATTTACAACTTTCAGCTCCTTCAGCACCACAATCTGAAAATGAAGGTGGATCTTCGGCACAACGAAAGCAACTTCGTATAGATCAACCTTGGCAAGGCAATCTTCAACCTGATGCTCGAGTTTTGATAATATTGTTGCAAGTTGGAAGTCTTGAACCCAACGGTCCAGAAATAACATTCCAAGGATGTTTTGAAGGTTTGAACATTGAGCACTATCGTCCTAGAGTTCGCCCTGTGGAAGGAGGTCGTGGTCACAATCATTAGCTCCAAGAACCAACACATCTTCTACTACCAGAGTAAAGAGCAATTTATGTTGCAAATACTCTTCTTCGTATGCTTAATTTCTTACAAATGTGAAGCATGCATGACACGAGTTCCTCTTGGAACTCGTCGCTAAAAAGGGAGGTGATATCACGGACACTCTAGGACCTTCTAGGCTTTTCCATGGTCTTCTAGTACCTTCTAGAAACTTCCAAAAGCTTCCAAAAACTTCCAAAGGCTTCTATAGTCTTTTAGAGTCTTCCAGAAGCTTTCATTGTGTTCTAGAAGCTTCCATAGTATTCTGGAAGCTTTTATAGTATTCTGGAAGCTTCTATAGTATTCCGGAAGCTTCTATAGTATTCCGGAAGCTTCCATAATGTTCTAGGAGCTTCCATAGTATTCTAGAAGATAGTATATTGCCTTGGAAGTTTCCAATAGAGTTCTAGAAGCTTCCATAGAGTTCCAGAAGAACCTCTTAGGTAATAATATATAAGGAATCGAGATTGAGGTAGTCTTTAGTCTAGACAACACATCTCTTGAGTATTATTCTTGTGATTCGAGTTCCAGCCTTGTACTTTTCTTGACTCTATTAGCAATCTTGTTCCTAGAAACTTATCTTATCTTGTTCCTAGAAACTTATCTTATCTTGTTCTTTTGCCGTCCATAACACTTGTAAGTGCAAACCTTGTAGTGGAAGTCATGCTAAAAAGCTTAGTGATAGAGATGTCCGTGCTATTACACGTGTCTCAAAAACTCATCGTCGCTCGACATTCTCTGAGATCACTAATATATGTTCTATTCAAGTGTCTAGATCGACTATTCGAAGGGCCTTATATGAGAGTGGCATTTTCAGTCGAATTGCAATTAAAAAACCTTTTTTGACACCTCGTCACATGTCTCAACAATTGGCATTTGCTCAAAAGTATTGTGGATGGAGTGTAAAAGAATGGGAGAGAGTTGTTTGGACAGATGAGTCTACCTTTGAAGTTGGAAAAAGTTCTAGACAAGTTCATGTTTGGAGAAATGCATATGAGCGCTATTCATCAAGTTTTATAATTCCAACTTTTAAGAGTAGAAGAACTTTTTTGATGCTTTGGAGTGCATTTGCTGGAGGGCAAAAGTCACAACTTGTTTTTATGCCCAAAGATAGACGTTTTACTAAGGATTTTGTTGAAGTGGTCTACAATGGCGAGTTGCTTCATTTTATGAGTAGAGTGCCACAGGGATTGCTCATGGAAGATGGCGCACCTTTACATCGTAGCAAACTATATGAAGAATGGAGACAAACACACCTCTTGGAGAAGCTCGATTGGCCTGCAAATTCTCTTGATCTCAATCCAATTGAAAACCTTTGGAAGATTTTGAAAGATGCTATGCAACATGGCCCAATATGTTCAAAAAATTTAGATGACTTAAAGGTAGTTATTGAAAGAGAGTGAAGGTTAATCAATGGTACAAAGCTCCTTCAACTATGTCATTCTATGCCCTTTAGGTTACAAGCAGTGATTGAGGCAAATGGAGGACATACACGACATACACGTTGGTAGATTGTAAATATTTTTTTGTATAAATTTTTTGACCTTGAAATTTGGCATGAATGTTGTTAACATAAAGAGCATGTTGTGACAAAAGTTTCATGGTAAATAGACAATTTCTCAACTGTTGGGAGGGTGTCAAAGTTGGTAGTGATGAAATGGTTTCCCTCATTGTTTTCTACAACTACACATGCTGGTAGATTGTGAATTTCTTTTTTTGTGTAAATTTTTTGACCTTCAAATTTGTCACACATATTATTAGCATAGAGGGGATCTTGTGCAAAACAATTCATGGTAAATAAGTAAAATTGCAGCCCTTAGGAGGGTGTCAAAGTTAGAAGTAGTGAAATGGTTTTTCACAGCTACACATGTTGGTAGATTTTGAATATTTTTTTTTGTATAACTTTTTTGGCTTTAAAACTTGTCACAAATTTTATTAACATAGAAATAACTTTGTGGAAAAAATTTCATAGTAAATAAGCAATTTTTCAGCCCTTGGGAGGGTGTCAAAGTTGAAGTGGTGAAACGGTTTTCACAATTGTTTCTCAAAACAACACATATTGGTAGATTGTTAATATCTTTTTTTGTATTAATCTTTTGGCCTTGAAATTTTTATCATATATTATAAACATAAATAGGTCTTTGTTCCAATAATTTCATGGCAAAAAATAAAATTCAATCTTTGGGAGGCTGTCAAAGTTGGCGGCAATGAAAAAATTTCCACAGCTACCAATGTTGGTAGATTTTGAATAACTTTTTTTTGGTAAATTTTTTGGCCTTGAGATTTGGCATACATATAATTAACTTAAAGATGATGCTGTGGTAAATATTTAGTGGTAAAATACCAATTTTTGAGCTCTCGGGAGGCTTTCAAAGTTGGCAATACTGAAATTTTTCTCACTACGAATTCGAAAACGACATTTTGATTGGTACCCCACTGTACATTTTGGATATATACACAACAAATAGATGACTATGGATTTCTCACTTGTTTCATTTAAATAAATTATCAAAAGTTATAGCCTTCTAAAGATTCAGGTTCACTAGAAACAACGTCATGCCTTCACCACGGCTCTTCTTTTGGCCATAACTTTGGACTCATATATGAAAACCTTGTAATGGTTGTCATTCAAACTTCCTTGTACTTTTAGCTTTTCAATAATATGCTACATGTCATACTTCCTTGAAGGATTCATTGGGAACCCTTTACTCCTAGCCTTTAAGTGTCTTAGAGCCACCGAGCCACGACTAACTTTGAACAACCATAATTTCTATCCAACTAGTCCTAATCACTTAATCTTTGGATGGTTAAAAGTGTCTACTCAAGAGCTTTCCAAGAATGTATAATATTTTACCATTTCCTTCTAATTCAGGGCATTACTATGCCTTATTTACTCAAAAGTCTTTTATATCTTCCTTCATAGACTATTGCAAGGCTTGGAAAGTCATTTCCAAAGTCCCTCTTGCTCACTAAGGCATTAAGACACACCAAAAAGATAAGGGTGTGACATTCATGCCTTGTAATAAGTTGATAAGATTTGATCTTTTAGCCAACAATTCAAGAATTTGCTGAACCAATTTCACCCTAAATTGAAATGCCGGGCCTATGATCACAAAGTTGGAAGAAGACATTAGATGAAATTAAGCTAGTCTAAAGGGCTACAAGTTCCCCTGAGTTCATAGACTGTAGGGTCTCAACTTTAATAGTAGTTTGATATAGTGAATGACTATCATGTTAGATAATAATAATAAATTATTTAAAATATTTTATTATTATTATTTATTCCAACTAGGATTGGTTGATTTATGGTATAGGAAATGTGTATGAAATGGCCCTCCAATGCCTCCAAAAAACATGTGATGGTTAAATTCCATCACTTTGTATACTCCCATTTTGTAACTACATGTTAACAAAAAAAACTATTTTTATTTTTCAAAGATGAAATTACATGTCTTCTTTATTTTATACAAAAAAAATTTGGTGGAAAATTCATTTTTTGAAAGTTTTTGAAGGAAAAATGATGAAAAAAATCATATTAAAGAAAAAATTACCTCAAAAAATTTGAATATTTCACCTTTTGTGTATATCGTAATGAGGAATTTCATAGTGTAAATTGAATTTCCACATCATTCTATAATTAAAAATATATACTAAGTTCAAATTGCAATAAAATAATCAATTTTAGGATTTTTATGAAAATTCAAATTGAAGTAGAAACTAGAATAGATGAACTTTGTTTCATTAGTTGGGCTTAAACTCAAAAAACATCATATTTATGGAGAAATTTCATATTTTAAGCAAGAAGCAACAACTTTTCAAAATATACTAAAATAGCAAATTTTGTGATCCATCTTTCTTACTAACTTCTCATTTGTGAAGCCAAATACTAACTAGGCCACAAGCTCAATTGCATGATCTGCATGGCCCAATATTAAAGGTCAAATAAAAAAATGTGTATGAAAAATACTCTCAATCTCTATTTAGGTTATTGCATTGCCATTCAAAGGCCACAATAGAAAATATAGGGCCTTATAGGTAGTCAAAAGGGGATTTTAGATTCTCTTAGAAGGTTAAAATATCTTCATAGGAGGATTTTGGAATATCCTAGAACAATTCTTTTTTATGTAAGTTTCTAGAATTTAGTTCCAATAGGTACATTCTTCATTTCTATGGTGATCTATGTGTTGATAGGGTTGACCTTGAAATCTTGCCAACGCCACTTTGTTGCATTCAAAAGACACTTGGGCAATGTTTGGCATAGGCAAAAATAACATTTTTCATCCAACTCTTGTTCTAGAAATTTGTTGAATGGGAGATGTTTTGGATGGTGTTGGAAATTGCCTCATTGAGGTATTTTTTACTTTTCTACACAAGAAGTTGCAGTAAAAATCAGATTAGAAAATATGCTATTTTAGTGTATTTTAAAAACTTCTTAATCTTTATTTAAGATGTGAAATTTATCTATAAAAATTATATTTTTTTGAATTTGAACTCAACTAAGGAAATGAAGTTCATCTACTCTAGTTCCTATTCCAAATTTAAAATTTAAAACATTCCTAAAATTAAAATATTTATTGCAATTTGAACTTTGGGTGTACTTCTAAGGTCTATTGATTTCTATTTATAGAAAGACATGGAAATTTTATTCACACTAAAATGTTCTTCACTATACTATACACCTTTGGTGAAATTTTCAGAATTTTTGAGAGAATTCACTACTTGGTGTGAGTTTCTTCACTTTCACTTCTATAATTCTCTAAATTTTCATTTTTTCAAAAAAAGTCCAAAAAAAATTTAATGTAAAGAAGACATGTGATTTCACCTCTAAATTAACCCCTAAAGGACCATCATGTTTAGAGGCCCAAAATTGTTTCAAAATCTCATCCCCAAAGCAAGGTCAAAATCTTCATTAATAACTATTTTTTAACAAATCCAACTGCAAGATCTTGTAGTCAACTTGCTTAAGTAAATTATCCTAATTTTAGAGCAAATATCTTCACCAATTGCAAGTTCAATACACCTAAACTTCAAAATGTAGGCTTTTCTAGCCTTTCCAAAAGGTGAAGTTTTATCTTTCAACATTTGAAGAAAAAACTCATATGTCCTATAACTTGTATATTTTGTCAATACCTTGGAAAGTGGGTTGAAAACATAGGGAAAAATTTAAACCAAAAGAACTTTTATATTCATCTTTAAAAAAACTGTAAAGTAGAAGGTCACATTGAATGAAAGAAAAATTAAGTTGTTAAATCTCATTGTGCGAATGAGGATCCTTGAGAAATTTTAGTAAGCACAAAGGGAATTGTTCAAAATCTGCAATCGGGAATCTCTGGCAGCCTGCGGAGTTCCGATTAGGGATTCGAGAGCTGTCTAAATTCTACTAGTGCACCTTCTATAGCATTACTGATGGTGATTATTTACTTTAAGTTTCTAATCCATTCTACTAATGTGTCTTGTTTGTTTGTTGTGCAAAACGCTAACATTGCATTGGATAGTCTTATATTTTGCAAGAAGGATTCAACTCCCTTGTTAGTGACATTGAACCAAAATACAAAAAATGAAATTGACCATTGCACACAAGTACCACTAGTAGAAAACAGAGAAATTTTTGTTGTTTCGGTGACGTTGTTTTAGTCACCGAACAACAGATTTCTGCTGAAATTTACAGAAATCTGTAAATTTCAGCAGAAATCTGTTGTTCGGTGACCAAAACAACGTCACCGAAACAACAAAAATTTCTGTGTTTTCTACTAGTGTACACAAGGAACATTTCTCCACAACAGTTGCCAATGAATTCGCCAAACTTCAACATTTTTATATACTACCTAGCAATTCAAAGAACCAAAAGATATGCACAATAGGTAAGCCATGATTCAACTCTTGCATTTTACAATAGTTACGAGTTTTACAACACACAAAAGGTAGTCAAATTACGACTTTTTTCTCTTTTATCTGTCTTGTTTTCCCCCAAAAGGATATTGTCACAGAAATAGCTCCCCTTTTCCATGAGTATAGCCTTTCTACAAATTATACAAAAAGAGTTTTGGGATCACTAGTCTTGACTTTGGTGTTGATTCTGTCCTCATTTCGTCATCTTCAACCTTGCTAGTCATTCATGTTTCTTCTCCTCTTTCTTGAAGAAATCCAATTGACACTAATGCTTCTAGGTATTTTGCACATTCAACTCTTGATCTTATTCCAAACCCTCATTCCCAAAATCCAATCAACTCATTCTAATTCTTGAATCCTCTAACTATTTCCTCCCACCATCATTTCTCTAATCTCATTAACAACTTCTTTCTTCATTTCTCACACAATTTTTTAAGAGATCTTAGGAATACACATACAAGAAGAGAAAAATACAAGAGAGCTTCAAATCCTAATCTCCTATGTGTCAAAGCAATTAGTTGAAGGTTTCATCCCAACTTTTGTTTATTGAAAAATGTACCAAATTGTGGAAAATTATACTAATTTACTATAAAACTTGTTATTTTATCATAAACCTCTTTAATTTACTATAAATCTTATTATTTTACTATTTTTTCTTCTATTTTAGAGTGTTTACCATTGTTCTTGTAATAGTTGTTCTAACTCTACTAATTAATTATATATTTTTTGAATTTGCATATTGTATTTTGCATTTTTTTAATGCAATTTTCTTTATGTAGTATTTTGTTTCCAATTTCTCCACATTTAATCATTCGCTTAATTTAATTAAATTCACAAGTTTTATATAATATCTTTTTGATTTAAAATTCCTACTTTTCTCCCATATTTTTACTTCATTTTTGCATAATCACAATTCCTAAAGTTCATACTATAGATATAGAATTCCCATTTCTACCTTTTAATAAATCCACTTATTCACAACTATAGCTTAAATTTATCCAACTAATAATTTCTAAACTTGCAATTTCACCTAAATTGTCTAATTTTTCCTAATTCTAATTTGTGAACCAATGTGGTGGCTCACAAGGACATTTTTGGAAGTTTTGATGGGAAATATAGGTTTGAATATATCATAATACACCATGAGTTCCTATATTAATCAACATTATCTACATAATAATATTTAAACACAAACCATGGATGTTCAAGGAAGATAAAGTCAACATCAATAGAAAAAGTTGTTGGAGAAAGCCATGGAACAAATGTCATTCTAGGTATGTACCATTTGAATACTCATTACTATATTTCACCTATATGAAATAAAGTAATTAGTATTCAAACAATCAATTTATTTGGATCAATATATGATCAATTATTGGTGTTCTATTCAATTGAATTTTCAAAATAAATATCCCCTAATATTAATTGCAACCCGATATTTATTGCAAGGGTGGATTTTGCTCCAAAATTTTTGCTTCATAAAGAATAATACATCTTATTATTCACTATATATTATCAAAGTTGGAATTTTTGACTTCAAATTTGGAATCAAGGAACCTTCAATTAGTAAGAAGTATTTTTGGAAATACAAAATCAACAACTCTAATTGAAAGGGAAGTTTTGACATTTGTTAGGGAAAGTTGAAAATTTTGGAATTGTTTTTGTCCTTGTTATAAATGTTGGGGTTACATTTATTATTTAGAAGTGAACATCTCCTATATTGAGCCAAAATGCTCTATTTTCACTTTAAGAAGATTTGTTTTCTAATTTCAAAGAGACACATTATTAGATTTATTAGTCAAACTCCAAACATATTATAAATAATTGTAATGTATGGCACTCATGAGTGATCAAATTTTATCTAAACTATATGGTACATACTATGGAAGAATAATTAATCACCTAATGCCAACATTAGGAAAAAATTGAACCCCAAAAGAGGCCACTTCATAATGCAAAAGCTTGGGTGGGAAGAGCCTTCTCAACTCACTAATTGGGCCAAGAATTGCATGATGAATTAAAAAATCCATCATGATTATCCAATCCATCTCCACAATCTTATAAATTTAGGTGGGAAGAGCCTTCTCAACTCACTAATTTGACTATAAATTGCACAATAAATTCAAAAATTTATCATCATTACCCAATCCATCTCCATGATTTTATAAATCTCATAATGGTTCCATCATGAAGAATGAAGCACACACCAAGTAGTGGTTCTAATGAGGATGTGGTCACTTTCATATTCATTCAATTAGTATAAAAATTAGTAAGAAAACTCAAGGCCTCTTTGTGGGTTCAATTTTTTCCTAACAAGGATTTTGGAAATAATCTAGATGATTGTAATACAATATTAGACTTTCCTAACTTCTTTATATTCGTTTTAGGCCAACCACCCCATCTTAACACATTGCATTTGAAACATTTGTCAAATATGTCAGTGCATTTAATTTACATTTTAGAGATGTGTAATGCATTTTTAACCCCGAAAGTTCGTTGACTATGTTTTCACTATAAACGCTCCAAAACTATCATTTCTTGTATGAGTACCAAATTTATGAAATTATTTTTGATACATGTAACCATAGGATCTTATATTATGTTGACTTGAGAACACGTGGTAAAATTTTCAGAAATTTCCACTACATGGATTGCAAGATATAAACATTTAAATTCATAGAAATTATTTTTTGGGCCTTGCGAAAAACAAGGCAACTGCACTTCACAAGCTCACTTTTCTATAAAAAATGTCCAAAATGGTGGTGCTTCTTTGGATTCTTTTTTTTAGACAAGTTGGTCACATGCTTGAAAAAATTTAGATCATACAACCTATAGGAAAAAAAGTAGTAAATAGAAAGAAATAAAGAATGATTCAAATTTCAAAATTGTTAAGAATTTTGTTATGGAACTGAAAAATGCCAATCCCAATGGTTGAAATGTTGTTATAAACAATCTACATCCTATGATTTTATTTTATTTTTAAAAAATATTGAAAATTGAGTAAGAAAAAGAACTTCAAAGTTTATTTTAGCATAGAGAATCCATAAACAAAAACTCCTTTGTCATAACTTTCATGTCATTGATTCAAATGGAATGATTCAAAGCTTTACACACATATATTACTCTAGAAAATCAATTTCAAATTTTTGTTTTCGAAAAAAGTGATTTTTCGAATTTGCCCATACTACCTAGACGGTGAAAAAAGTAACATATTTGGCCATAACTTTTGAGTCATATTTCCAATTGTCATAAAATTTGCTCCATATGAAAGAGATTCCTTGTCCCCAACTCTAAAATCTAAATTGAATGCATTGCCATGTTTGACAAATATTTCAAATGCAAGGGCATTAAATCCTAAAGGACCAATTTGTATCCTTTAATGGTATAGAAAATTTGGGTAGCTCACTATGAATGGAATTTTTATTTTTTTTCTTTAAATTTTTCAAACAACATAAAGATGAGGTTTTTCTTCAAGCCTAACAATTTTCATACCTTTTGATTCCATAGTTAAAATGTTATTGTATGATATATAGTTTTTTTAGATTGGGCAATCCAAGCAAATAAAAATAATCATTTTTTTAGAAACTAAAATTTCAAGTTGTTTTTCCAAATTCATATATATGTGGAAAGCTTTGAATCATTACAAATTGATTAATGAGATGAAAATTATGAAGAGTTTTAGTTTGCAGGCAATTATGGAATTTCTACACTAAAATAAACTTTGAAGTCCTTTAATTAACTCTATTTTCAATATTTTGGGAAAAAATAATATCATAGGATGTAGATTGTTTATTACAACATTACAACCATTGGGATTGGCATTTTTCAATTCCATAGCAGAATGCAATTGTATTATGGAAATGTATTAATTTGTATTTTGAATCATTCTCTACATCTTTCTACTTACTATTTTTTTCCTATATATTATATAATTCCAAATGATTTGAAATTTTCATGCATGTAGACAACTTTCCTTGAAGAATGAATCCAAAGAAGCACCACCATGTTGGATATTTTTTCATACAAATGTGACCTTATAAAGTGCAACTGCTTTGGTTTTTATAGAGGCAAAAAAGGGATTTCTGTCAATTCAAATGATAATATCTTACAATCCACATGGTGAAAATTTCTGAAATTTTTTCCACATCTTCTCAAACTAGTATACTAAAAGATCCTATAGTTCTCTACTAGTGTGCCCTATGTTGTTGCCACAATCAAAACAAAAGTAAAAGTAATTTCTAATCTTTTAGTTCATAAAAACTCCAAAATTCAACAACTTTCACACTGTAAGTCCAAACGCCACAAAACCAAGCTGGTGCACCTCTCTTTGCCAAGGGCTTTCTGACGATATCAAGCACGTGACCAAGGGACACACGGTTTGGGAGATTTCAATGTGACAAACAAACAAAACAAAACAAACATTCTGATTTAATATATAGATGTCCAATTTTTTTCCTAAAATTTGGTACTTGTCCTAGACATGGTAGTTTTAGAACATTTTTGATAAAAACATAGTCAGAGAACTTTAGGGGTTAAGATTTTAAAATGGTTCATGTTGCAACCTATACTCTCTCTACAATGGCTAATGCAATTCCACACTCTCAATTCAAAAAAAAATTTAATATCATAAAGACCAACATTAGTTGCATGTTTGTCAAGTTATAAATATTTTAAATTCTATAAATGTCAATTTCCTATAATTTTTGTGTAGAATAGTTTGAAATGATGAATACCAGCATGCCATTATGGCACAAAAAGCTCCTTTGGAGCTCTTAGAAAAAATTGACAAAATGTAAAGTAATTCCAAATTAAGGCACAAAAAAAACGAGTTTTAGACAATCATAGCTAACTTTGAAATTCATTTTCTTTCAAATCACAATTACTTTTTTCTTCAAACTTCTATGGTATTATGTTACATGTCATATACTACAGCTTTTGTATATCTACCTTTTTAGCCTTGCTCATCTATACCTTGAATTTGTTTTGTTTTGTTTATTTGTTTGTTTGTCACATTAAGATCTACTAGACCATGCGTCCCCCAATCACATTCTTGGTACCATCGGAAAGCCCTTGGCGAGGAGGGGTGCACATGCTTTGCTTCGTGGCATTTTGACTCACGGTGAGAAAGTTATGCATTTTTGAGTTATTTTTTGTTCTAAAAAATTATAAAATTACTTTTACTTTTGTTTTGACTGTGGCAACAATACAGGACACACTAGTCTATACCTTAAATTAGGCTCTTTGTTTTGTTTTATTTTGTTTGTTTGTTTGTCACGTTGAGATCTCTTGGATTGTGCATCCCTTGGTTGTGTGTTTGATACCATCGGAAAGCCCTCAGCGAGGAAGGGTGCACCTGCTTGGTTTCGTAGCATTCGGATGTATGGTGTGAAAGTTATTGAATTTTGAAGCTTTTATGAACTAAATAATTAAAAAAATAACTTTACTTTTGTTTCGACTGTAGGGCACACTAGTTGATGCTTATGGTATGGTTGTTTCAATGAAAAAGTTTCAAATCCACATCAGTTTCGTTGTGGCACTGCAGTACGGGTAGTCAGGCTAACTGTGTACTTCATAAAAAAAACTCCAGGAAATGCCCATTTGTCTGTGTCAGCAGTGCACAACTCCCAAGGCACCCACTTGCGTCCCCTAATTCAATTTTCTCAATTGTGGAGCACTGCGTGGGTCGAATTTCATGACCTACAAAATGTGTACTGATTCTAAAAACCTAATTCGAGTCTTTAACAAAGGAATTTCGAGACCAAAATAGCCATTCAAACCCTGTAAAATTCCAGAAACAAAATAGTGTAGGCGCAGGCGCGCGCACTCGTTTTTGGCGGTTAACCCTCGTTTTTGGCGGTCAGGGAATGGACTGGACTGCATGCCAGCCATACGGCCTGGGTCAAGACGCAATACTAGCTTGGACACACGAATCTATTTGGAGCGAGCCTTTTCTGAGGATAGAATTCCTGCAGCGAGATTTTGCTGAGGATAACTGAACAGAACTGAACTTCTACTGCGGGTTCTTGGAGCTTTTTATCGAGAATGCTCTCACCAAGCATGGAGTGAGGTGGCTGAACTTCTTTCGCACAATAAGTGATTAATGTTTACAAACTATGGGCACCTTTGAAGCTATGACCTTGTGGTAACTGACCATTTCAAAGCAACAAGAGTCCGAACTAGTCTCTCTTGCTACAAGGACCAGTGCTTTTCATCCCTAGAAGAACACAAAAAATGTGTGTAATTTTGAAAGTTATGACTAGTCCACAAAGGTTGAAACAACTTAATTTTAACCCTTCAAGAACATTTCATGTTTGGGCTTGGTCAAAATTCATTTGATTTCTACATGAAAACACACACTTCAAAAATTTGGTATTTTTTAAGATGTACTAATATATGTCTAAAATTGAATCTCATTTTTCATAATTAAATGCATTAAACTGAATTTTATATGGTTTTTTAAAGAATTTTTTGTGTAAAGATTTCAATAATTACAACAATGCTTAAAATAGTATATATTTTTTAATATAAAATTGAAGTAATAGGGAAAAACATCATGATGTAATTGATGTATTCCTTGAATTCACACCAAGAAAAATTCAATAGAAATAGTTCAAAAGTAGTATATTTTGAGCTTTCAAGATGTTATGTTTTCATAGTGTGACAAAAATCACAATTTGGAAAAGTTTAAAATGAAGAATAAAGTAGATTATAGGAACTACATTTCTTTTAGTTATGCTTAAAAACATTTAAAATCAAGAACTATGTGAAAATTGAGGATTTGACTTTCAAAATGTATGTGTAGCTTGTAATGTCCTTCAAGGGTTACTTAGATTCAAAGATAGCTCCTTGTCTTTCAAGATCAATTTATTGCTAAATGTTTTGAGAGGAGGGACCAAAATCCTAAACAAAAAAAAATCAATTCTCAAAAGAACAAATTATGGACATCCCTCCTTAGAATCCCAATAAATTTCTAAAGTGGCTCTACAACATAGACAAACTCAATCCTGTCTCTAGTCTTCTTTAGAAGCCTACATTCTTTCAATGGATGAGATAACACCTCGAAGCAATTTAAAAGCTATGGTGAGTCTTTTTTTTCTATACTTTGTTCTTTGGAACACAATAGAGAGATTGTATACCAAAGTAGAGAGAAAGAAAGGAAATTCAAACCATGTTATTATAAATGACACATTAGAATTTTGTTTATTTGAGGTCACATTATTGACTTTGAAAAGTCAAAACAAATTATTCCTAAATTATGTTTATTTGATCACTAGAAGGAAGACTTTGTTTTGCATGAAGTGAAAAAGAAGGGAGAGGTATTGGAAATGAGAAGTGATGGGTGATTGTGTATCAAGGTCTAAGGTGTACAAATCTAAAATTGCCCCAAGTATAATTGTGATGATTACTTTAATTAGCCCCTAATTTTGTGCTTTACCCCCTAATGGGATGAAAATTATAAAGGGTCAATTGACATTATGACTATTTCAATGTGGAATGTCATGGTTTTATAACTTCAAGGAACATCACAAAGCAATTTTTGAATGTGGCAAAAAGTTGATTCATTATTCCACAATCTTGAGGGACGCTTTTGAATTACCATAGTAAAAATTTAGGATGACATTTTTTTTTTCTTTTTGAGAAAGTGTTGGAATGACAATCATTTAGAAATTTGTTGAAGCATTGTATTTCTACATCTATCTACCTTTAGAACAAAAAAACACTTACATTTGTGTACTTTTGATTCAAATTTATCAACTATGTCCATATTTTAAATAGCAATGGATTTGGTAGAAAAAGACTATTTTTTTTTTGACAAAATATAGAGATTTATTTTTAATTGGTGCAATTTGGCCCCATGGTAACAAATACAAGGGGTTGGCATGTAAGGAGCAAAAAGGACCAAATTAGGATTCAAGTGGATGAGGAGAGCACCCTTCTAAGAATTACGATGGGAAGCTATATGTTTTTGCCAATCTATCTACATATGTGTAGTGACCAAAGGAATATAAATGCGTCACTTCACCTTAGTAAATACTCCTCCATCCTATAACCTTTGTCCTTCTTTATATTAATCAAAGTATTGATGATTTGACAACAATTTTTAAATGCATATTATGAGTAAATGATTCTATAGTGAATGAAGAATGTTTCCTCTCAAGTGCAAAATAAGTAAACATGTCTATTAATTGCAATCAAGGAAAGATTAAAAAATAGGAGGTTGCAATAGATATAAAAGGCCAAACATAATAAAGGCAAGTATAGAAAGGAAAGATTTCTTGTGCAATTACATTGCCCTCTCTATGTGTAGATTTGCACAAGATTGGTCTCAAATTCAATTGAAATTCAATGAAAAGTACAATGTCTTTTGGTCTTTCAACCAATCAACTTCAAATTGCTATAAGATATTCAGTTCAATTTTTATTTTAATTTGTAAAGTGGATAACATACTAAACTTCTCTTACTTCATTTCATTAGTTTATGTCAAAAACAAAAGAAATCATTTTCAATCCTAAAATTACGCCTAAAAGGATTACCAAAAGGTACTAGTCAAGTATTATGGGACAGAGGGGGAGTATAATGTAATGTGGTGATGGTTTTGAATGGGAGTATGACATCTAAAGTAGGTGGCCCAAAATCTACCCCTCTTCTTCAAACTGCCCTCTAGAGTGGATGCGAGGTGATCCTTGAATGGATCCTTTTTGGTCTATAAATGAATTCAAGAAAAATTATTTTTTTTATTGCAAGAGCCAATCATTGTCTTCAATTTCTATACATCTATATCTTAAATTTGGTTGTTCATTTTGTTTGTTTGTTTGTCACAATGAAATTTCCTGGACCGTGTGTCCTTTAGTCGTGTGCTTGGTACCATTAGAAAGCCCTCAGCAAGGAGGGGGTGTACCAACTTGATTTCGTGACGTTCACACATACGGTGTGAAAGTTATTGAATTTTGAAATTTTCATGAACTAAAAGAATTAATGAAATTACTTTTACTTTTGTTTTGACTGTGGCAATGGCACAAGGCACACACCTGCGGCTGGCATTCCTCTCTTTGCAATGATTCTTGTTCATTTGTGTCAAAAAAAAAATGAAGGAAAAGACAAGTGAAAAAGTACAGACAAGTGGAAAAGTGAGGTTTACAGTTACTGAAATTACGGTGATCCAGTGAATCCACGTCACATTCCGAAGGGTACACTGAAGATTTTGTTCTGATGGGGACATTCTGACTGATATTCCGTTTCACTGGTTTCGAAGAATAAGAAGGTGTTGACTTTCGATGATTGGAGATCGACTGACGACAGGAACGGTTTCTGCCGGCGCGTGCAGGAGGTGGAACCAAGCCAGGTGAAAAGTGAAAACGCAGGAATTTTACCCCAGGGAAAACACAGGCTATAGTGACAGCACATCTACTTTGGCCATGTAGGATTCCAACAAGGATTTTCTTCAAGTGGAAAATGATGGGCTCCAACCCAAGTTCGATATGAAGGGTAAACCCAAAAGCTAGGCACCACACGTATCTTCCAATCAAAACACTCCATTTCTTTAGGCTCCAACCCAAAGTTTTTTTGCTATCAACAAGCCCTGAATTCCAACAGTAAACGTGGTTTTGATAGAATTGGAGTTGTTCTTCTACCCATGGGAACATGAAGATCAAGGAAGTTAATCATGTTAGTCATTCTCACATCCAACTCTGCGACAATAATGTAGGAAAAGGGCACATTGAGCAAAGAGATGTTGAAATGGAATTTCCACTTGAGATTTTGACAAGACACTGATGTCACCTTGCACCAATCATTAGATGTCATGTAGTACTTGTTGACTCAAAAAAATACTTGATTTATGTTGAATTTGACCTCCACATAATGTATACAATCTCTTGACGTTCTTCACCAATCACCACACCCATCTGCCACTCTCATGCAACAACTAGTGTAGTCCTCTTTATTTTCATGCTTAAATGCTTATTTAATCACTAAAGGCCCATTTCCCCTTAGGAGACAAAATGGATTTCGGATAGGTTTCTATTAATTCAATATTTGGTGAAACTTTTTGAAACTTTCTTATAAGATAGAAAAACTCATTAGATTCGTGAGAATATAATTTTTTTTCCAATCAATGTCGGTGAGCAAAAGTTATACCACAAAAAGCCAAAAATTTTATTTGGTGGGCAAAAAAAGAAATCCACAAAAACTTGAAATCAAGTTATTTTTTTTCTAATAGATCATAATTTTGTCTACATGTGAAGCTTTGATTCATTCCATTTGAATTAATGATGTGAAAGTTAACAATCTTGTTTTTCAATCAATTTGACCATCTTCTCAAAAAAATAACTTATAGGATTCATTTCATTGCAGCTTTCACAATTTTTCAAAAAAAAATGTTTGATAAGGTTAAGTTTACTTGTTAGAACAATCTCACTGTTGAAATTATTGTGTTTCAATCCCATCTTAGAGCTATTAATGATTTAGTTTTTTTTTTCAATCCTGAACCTATTTCTACTCAACAATTTTTTAAAGAGTCATGATCAAGTGTGTTTTTTGGGAATTTTTTTCTAGACTTTCGACTCTATTTTTTAACACAAAACTTTTTTAACTTGAAGTCAATAGTCCAAATTTTTTTCACAAATGGTGGTCAAAGTCATCTGAAATTGCACGCTATTGTTCAAAAAAAACTTCTTTTTTCAAATTTGAATGTCAATATATCTCAATCTATATGGTCAAGCTTCATGAAAATTTTACCACATAAACTCAAATAAGTAAAGTGCAAGATCTTACAATTAAATTCTACAAAAAAAATATTATTGTTTCTTTGAACAAACACAACAAAAATGATAGTTTTGAGTGATTTTTAAGAGAAAATGGCCTTTGGCCTTCAGGAATTGATACACTTGTTGGTTTGTTCTAACGTAGATAATTCAATTCCATCACCTACTCTTGGCCCCAGTTCCACCTAAAATCCCCCAAAATTCTCTTTATTTTATGACAAAATTAGAGAATACTATGACAAAATTAGGGATTTTATGACAACACGAGATAACATGTCACTCTACTAATAGAGAATATCTAGTACTTGATCAAGCAATTTTAGATTGTTTAACCCCTCACCGCCCAAGGCCTAACCATGTCAAAAAACAACCTTGCTTTTCGAGTGTTACAAGTCTAAATGTGAATAAGTTATGAAAATCTCAACCATACAATTTTATAGTGTGCATGTTGTAGATGGTGTAAATCAAATTTGGGGTCATTTGACCATATAGATTGAAAAATTATAATGTTTTAGTGTTGACAAAAGATACCAAAATTTTCCTAAAAACACATTTGGAGGTGAAATTCGATTTCTAAACCTACTCCAATGAAAAATCTTTAAACTTCAAAGTGATTTAAAATCAAAAGACAAACACTTTGGTAGAAAAAATCATTCAATTGGCTCATTGCCTTTGCAAAAGTGTTTTGAAATGTCAAAAAAATAGTGAAAAAAGTAGCAAAAAAACACATCTATGGCTGAACCTACCTCTACTAAAATGCTTCTCAGTCAATTATAACTTCTTGGATTGATATGAAAATTTTACCACAAGAACTAGACTAGTATGTGCAACTTTTCCAACAAAAATTATTGAAAACAGACCCTGAAGAAGTTTTGACCCGTTGAAGTTCACTGTGATGCAAAAATGTCTAGATTTTGAACTTCGAATTGCTCCTTAGCATTCAAAATAACTTGGATTGACATGAAAATTTTATCACAATAAGTAGACTTTATAAAGAGAAAAAACCAACAAATTTTATTGAAAACTAACATTTGATGAAAAAGATACAAGCCCCCGAAGTTGCAACCATCACATTGCAGTGTGGTGAACTCAAATTGAACCTGCAAACTTTGAATGGCTTTCAATAACTCATTACATCTTGGATTGATCTGAAAATTTTACCACACAAAATAGACTATTATGCGCAACTTTTCCAACAAGTTTTATTTAATTTGGACATTGGATGCAAAAGTTACAGCACTTTGAAGTTGACTGCTAGACTGTGAGGACACTTTTGGTCCCCTCTGGGCTTGGCCGTGTACTCAGCTAATTTGGCCATGCCCGGTCATTTCTGGGCCCTCGCCGTGTCTGCTGTGGGGCACTGCATCAGGCCGGCCCGGGCCACTCCTCGGGTTTGCATCACTTGCCGCGTGGCTGTGGGGCTGCTGTAAGGGAAGAGTGTGAGGGCTTGCACTGAGCGCGTGCAGCAATGAGGTTGGCATGTGGTCCATTGTGGCCACCCCATGCCCCACTCTGAATTGTGAAAAATTTATGGTACCCAATGTTTGAATTGAGCACACTCCCTGACCCCAAGTGATTAAGATGAACATATTAGATATAGTTTTTGTTGGTTATCAGGTAGCCTACTGACTCTTTTGGATAAATCAGTTCAAAAATTCATAACAAATTCATACATTGTCTGAAAAATAGAATTTCAATTGCTCTCACTATTTCTCACACCTGTCTTTACGTGGGAAAAAAATTGAAAAATTTCAGCAATGGCATAAGGACAGACTCCAAATTCTGACCACAATGGGCTGGTAGAAACACCTAGGGAATGAACCCATCATGATTTTTTTTCTTCAGTATGTGAAATTTTGACCACAATGTAAGGTAAAGTGGTAAACCAACCTATGACAGGTAGATTGACTGGTTTGCCTTGTTGACATATTTGAAAAATTCTAATTTTTTTTCCATATATAGGCAAACATGAGAAATGGAGAGAGCAGCTAAAATTTCATTTTTTTTCACAAAGTATGAATTTGTTACAAATTTTTGAAGTGAACTGGCCAAATGCTCCAAAACAATTTCTAAGCTACTTCCAGAGCCATCAATAAGTATATCCATGGTGGTCATCAAACCACCTAATGCACTTATAATATTTCCTAACATGGTTGAAATATTTTCTAATATGGACATAAAAAAAGGTAGTTCATGTAATGAATTACACTAGAAAGGTGCAAGTTCCTAAAACAGTCTCTAACATCTCCATCACCATCATGCAAAACATTGATTTTAGTCATTAACCTACCTAATGAAGTCTTATTTACATTAATTAGAAAAAATCTAACATAGATTGATGGAAAACTATAATGAGTTGTTTGATAGATGTTTGTATTAGGGAATTCACCTGTCATGGACTAGTTTACTTTATGTCTTATGTGACAAGAATGGAGTGATTAGTGACTTCATAAGGAACTTCCAACTTTTCAGTATGAAATTCATTGTAAGAATTGACTTTTTAAACCTCCCATACTAGAAAATACAATGATTACTTTAGGTGAATGAAATGAGCATGATGGATTCAAATTTTATTGGTTCTAAGAGATCTTACAGACTCTTTGGGATCATGATGCATTGAACACTTCAAAAATTCACCATAAATTCATATTTTGTTAAAAAAGAAAATATAATTTCAATTGCTTTCATTATTTCTCACATTTGTAATGATGTGGAAAAAAATTGAAAAATTTCAGCAACAACATGAGGTCAAACTCCTCATTTTGACCCCAATAGGCTATTTTACTTTATGGTAGAAGTATCCAATAGTCTATCATTTAAAGTAAAGTAGCCTATTGGGGTCAAATGACCCATAGTGGACATCTAGGGAATGATCCCATTATGGATTTTTTTCAGTATGTGAAATTTTGACTACAATGCATGTCTTACATGCCAATAATGGAGTGATTATTGACTTCATTAGGAACTTCCAACTTCTTAGTGTAAACTCTTTGTAAGAATTGACTTTTTAGGCCTTCCATGTTAGAAAATACTATGATTGCTTTAGGTAAATAAAGTGAGGATGATGGATTCAGATTTTGTTGGTTTTAAGGTAGTCTACAAATTCTTTTGGGCCATAATGCATTGAACACTTCAAAAATTCATAGCCAATTCATACGTTGTCTAAAAAACATAATTTCAATTGTTCTCACTATTTCTCACACTTGTAATAATGTGGGAAAAAAATTGAAAAATTTCAAGCAACAACAAGAGGTCAAACTCTTGATTATGACCACAATGGGGTTGTTTTATCTTAAGTAATTTTGGAGCAAATGGTAAGGAGTATGAGGTCGTGGAAATTTTTCCTATGTACAAAGATAGGAAAGAAGAGGACAATGAAATTTTCAGAATTTTATTCTCAATATTGAAATTACTCTGAATTTTGGGAGTCCAAAAGTGCACTTCACCAATAGCCAATGTCACTAGAGTCTTCTAATTCTAATCAATCAAGAACTACTTTGCCGCTCATTACTTCCTACTTTCTTGCTCACAACTTTGGAACATGCACCCTAAACCTTATTAGTCCCAACTTTGAAAAGGACCAAAACACACACCACTATAAGAAACTGGCAGTTTTTTTGACGTTTAAAAAAACGCGATGAAACATGAAATTTGACGTCCTCAAAAATCCGTCATAAAAAGCACGCAAAAACGTGTCAAAATCACCGGTGACATCCTCTTTTTGGCCTTGGTTTTTTTGGACGTCAACCTTGACGAGGTTAGGCAAACTCGGCTTATTCTGACATGTGGAGGGGTGTGGAGGTCCACATCACCTACTTTTGGGGTGGGCACTACCACGTAAGCCTTTTTTTCATCCAAGACAAAACTGATCGGGGCAGTGACGTGGATTTTGAATAAGTGACGTGCATTTTTGGAAAAATGACTTGGATTTTTGAAAAATGACATGGACTCTGCTACAATATGACGTGTCAGATCCACGTCATTTGCCACGTGGGGTCCTCATTTCAGTTCCTGTAGTGCCTTCATGTTTGTTGAGATGTCTTCTGTGACACGTTTATGTTTCGGGTGACATCTTTTTGGACGGGTAATTTTTTTCGTTGACATCAAGGGAAATGGAGGCATGCTTGGCTTTGTGTTTTTTGTGATGATACTTGTTGTAGACGTCTGTTCTCCTTGACGTTTTGTCCGACAACAAGAAGTTGTTCAAAGGATTCACCATGTTTAGGAGGACGTTTGACTGGACATATATAAAAAGAAGCGTAGTTACATGCATTCTTTGAGGACATGGGGAACCACACAACCACTGACATTTGACAAAAACGACTACATACATCACACATAACATCACAGAAGGCATGCAGGCAAATATGTTTAGGGTCAAGAAAATGGTTTAATAAAAAATACTCAAATTTAAAAAAGGTACTAGGAATTCAGTATTGCAATATACAATGCTGACCTCAACAATACATGAGTCTTAGAAACCTCTTCAATCTTAAATGTGAAGTTCCACATTTGTCCACTTTGACTCATAATTAACAGAACTTTGAAATAGGCATTACTTCTGAAACACTCACACCTAATCTTCTTTCTATAATGCACTTCTTCCAAAAATGCCTATTTACAGAAACAACACCCACGACGCCTTTCGTAACATCTACAGTGACATACCACACGGATCATCACTTCTTTCGCGATGGTTCCTGTTTCTTTCCGCTTGTTGCCTGCATGAAGTAATGAAATGGGAGCATCAAAGTTCAGCATTGTCATGTAAAGTTTCATTATCACAAAAAATAGTGTGGAGAACAGAATGTTACCTTTGCTGCCCCTTGAATAGTTTTTGCTGTTGTCCCTTTTGAGGTAGTTTTTATTGCTGCCTTGGTCACCTTCCCGCCTTCGGACACCTTCGTGGCACGTCGGGGCCTTCCTGGTGACTCTACCACCGCTTGAACTTCCTCCTACAGAAGAGGTACGGTTCGCTAAGTTAGAAAGAAATGTGGCTTACATCCACAAATCCAAATTAAAAGAAAAATTCCATCTTCATACGGTAGTGGAGGAAGTAGACCCTCCTAATTTACTACAACTGAAGAGAGACTATTGCATGACCACTTGAATCAGAATCCATTCTTGATGTCAATCTCCGAGCCCTGTAACTTCTACAGCTACTACAATGGATTCTGATCATGTCGTTGCTATTGATGTCACTATAGATGTTGCGAAGAACATCAAATAGAACATTTGAATGCACGTCTATGGGAGGGTAACATCAGATCCAACAAACAAATTCAAGGAACACTTATACACTTCAAAAAATCATCTCATAGAAGAATTAAAAAAAAAATTTAAAGCCTCACAATTTTGGCAAAGGGAAATACTCAAGGATGCTTGGGCCAAAATTTCACCTGCTCTGCCTCAGGCAACTTTGTTTCTAGAATGACACTGTCCGCCACCACATCCACTCCTCCAATCCCAATGTCATAAGCATCTGAGGACTCCTACAATTGGGTTTCGGGAGCATCGGAATTGGCATCCCCTGATTTCGGTTCATTGTCCTCGGGCTCACCTAAAGGATTCTCCTCCACAGCAGCTTCACTACCAATCTCCATGTCTTTGACGACAACACCTGTAGCGTTAGGCACAACATTGGAAACAACGAGCACAGGGGCCGCTTCTGTTCCCTCTTTTGGGAGCCCTGACTTCAACAAAGGCATAAGAAAATCCTTCTGTACCACATTCTAAGCTGCCCTTCCCGTGGGGCTCTGAGTTGGTGTAGACGAAGATGGTTCTGTTCCGTCCCGCACTACCTCATCAACTTTACGGCCTTGATCCAAAACATGCTCGCGGATCATGTCCTCCAAACGCTTGATGTCCGCTGAAATTGTGACATTCAGGTGATTCACAGAATACTCCAACTCCCCAATACGCAAGCGCACCTCCTCCATCTCCCTTGTTACATCCACACAACCTCGACGCTTCACCTCATTTAAGGCGTCAACCTCCTTTGCAACTTCAGCGTCAATCTCCAAGTCCAATGGTGCTCGATTTAACTGCATGGTCTAAGGTACATAATCCCAGAAGTTAGAGAGAAGGGAATTCTACAAGAGCGGTTCACGAATCTGGTCCACAGAGACACAATTCTAAAAGGAAAGATGTAGGGTTCAGGGTCCGGCGGCCAGACATGACAAGGTGGCAAACTTGTGATGTCACACGTAACATCTCATTCAAGGCCAGGCGTTTGATAAAACATGGGAGACGACAACACGCATTTTCATACTCATCCACACAAACAATAGCTTCCTTCACACATGAATGCCTTCCTCAAATTTCAGGTCACCTTCACTAGTCAGCACACTTACCAGACGGGGAATTACAGCTCTCTCGATGCTCTTCACTTGCACTGTGGTAGAACCCTTGCCCATGGAAATAGAGCACATGTAGGCTGATTTCTGCTGCACTTCTTCGCTTGAGCGCATGACCTTGAGTCCATCCCAAAATTCTTGCTTCAGCTCCACCGGTTTCTTCTTATCAGCGTCAATGAGTTGGTTCAACCTCCAACGCATGGTAATTAGAGACTTCATGAGAATTGGCTGCAAGAACTTCTCTAATACACGGCTGGATTCACCTACCATCTGCCAATCTAAAACAAAAGCACGGAAGTCAACAACTGGCTTGCAGAACGACACACCCTAAGCTATTTCGGCTTCATCAAGGAACTTTCCTCTAATTAACTCACGCTATTGGGACAATAACAATGCACGTGCATGGTAAAAGTACATAAGTCAAGTATTCCACACGGAGGTGCTGCTATACGCGAGTTTTTTTCCTTGACATCGTTGTCGACGCCACACACAGCGCCACGCGTTGCATAAGGCATTCAGCGCCACATCCTCCAAGACGACTGCAATACCTTGAACTGCATTTTCAAAAGGATGTTCATCCTAAGTCCTTCCCATATGTAATGACTACCATACCTGTGTAGATTCTCTGGAATAACATCCTCCTCAGATGACGTGGTTGGCCTTCCCATCCAGCCCTGGGATCAAGTTTCTTTGCGTACTTGTTCACGTCTTTCACAAAGGCGTCCTTCATGGATCCGAATGGCTCTCCTTCCCCATCCAACTCCACAGGCTTCTTCATGGCTGCACTACCTGGTGCGCATCGTCTTTGTCGTGGGTGCAGGGATTCTATGATGTCCTCAGTGTCCTCTAACTCTTCACCACCACCATCTCCACCGGCAGAACCTGCAGAGTATCCTCGCCTATACAACATACAGAAAGCTATAAGTTGCACTAATTCTCTAGGGAAAGTGTTTACGGTAGTATATGAACCCCCCCTATATTCATGCTCCCTCAAACGACGTCAAAGTACATGTCCTCGGTGACATCACAGGAAACGAATACAAGTTACGCACATACCAAACAACATACTGAGGCCGAACGCGAACACTAAACACTTCCAATTAACACATTTTATTTTGGAAGGGAGGGGGCTCAGAATAGTGCATGAATCCCCCAGCCTGAATTCATGCTCCCTGAGACGGCGTCACAGTACATGTCCTTGGTGACATCACCAGAAACGAAGAGTAGTTACACACATACTAGAAGACTTACTGAGGCCGAACGCAAACACAAGAAACTTCCAATTAATACGTTTAATACAGAGGGAGAGGGTTGACAGTAGTATATGAACCCCCCCACCTGATTTCACGCTTCCTCAAACGACGTCACAGTACATGTCCTCGGTGACATCACCGGAAACAAAGAGAAATTACACACGAACTACAAGACATACTGAGGGCAAACGAAAACACAAAAAACTTTCAATTAACACGTTTGATATATAGGGAGAGGGTTCACGGTAGTATATGAACCCCCCACCTGATTTCATGCTCCCTCAAACGACGTCACAGTACATGTCTTTGGTGACATCACTGGAAACGAAGAGAAGTTACACACGAACTACAAGACCTACTGAGGGCGAACGAAAACACAAAAAACTTCCAATGAATACATTGAACACAGAGGGATTCCGTGGCATTTTGCCGAGAACTGCCTCGTCCATAACTGCATATGTTTACATCACAATTGATGTCACATGGAACGTCAAAACAAACATCACCTTCCACTATAAGACATCCCACAGAACGCCGTGCATCATGCCACAAATGGAACATCTTCACATACATACGTCACAGAAAACGTCACACCCAACATGAAAACACCTTCTTCAACGCATAAGTAAGAAAGTTTTGGGAAATCTTACTCCCACGATTGTTCCCTCAACCCTCCGTTGTTCTCTTCGTCCCCTACACTGCCATCCTCCACATCTTCGTCCTCTTCTCCTGAGTCAGAGATAGAGACAACAATTTCCTTCTTCTTCAAGGAAGGAGTACGCTGCCGCCCCTTTCCCTTCGAAGGGCCGCCTCCTTCCCTGTCTTGCCGCAGCTTCGAGCGCCTCTCGCTGTCAAGTCGCATCCTCATCACCTGCGGCGCCTCATCATTTGCCTTCCCTTGCGCTTCGGTGAGTTTGCGCTTACCCTTGTTACCAAATGCCCGAGGCATGGCGGGATCAGGCTCTCTCTAGGAAACGAAGAATTCTACCTCCTGCGACTACAGAATGCGAGAAATGAAGCACCAACCACAGAAAAAACAAATCAGCGATATCCTCAAGCTTACATACAGTAGCAGCAAAACCCACCCCACTACATGATCTTCATTTTACATGCATAAGCTATGAATTCTACCCCCACTGGAAACCACAACAATTCTAGAAATTGGCACTACAAAACCCACCGTCAACCGTGATCGGAACAAGAATTTTGAACTTGACAGAAAGCAAAGAGCAAGGGAAGGCGTCCGCATTGCCAAAAACACCTACGGCAGCGCTGGGCAGCCTCGGCTTCTTCCACACGGGAGAGACGGGCCTATATCCGCCCGCCCCCCTATACCCGCAGACTCCCACACCTATGACCGCGGAGCAGGTAGTAGGGTTCCGGCGGCAACTGCTCCCACCGGCGGCCACCCTTCAAGAGGGAATCGTCCTTACGCCGATCTCCTCGTGCAGATTTGGTGCGTCTTCAATTTACAGAAAAGGTCAAGAGAAGAGGAGGGCGAACCTGTTTACGTGGCGAAAGAATGACATCGGCACTTGAAGAAATTGGAGCTGCGGTTGGCAAGGAGGGCTCCGGAAGCCCTAGTTGGCAACTGCTCCGACGAACGGCACTGTTGTCGTCTTCAAGTGAGCGTAACTACTTCATTGCACTCTTCCTTGATGGAGTTGGTGCATCCGTACATGCTCGAGAAACAAACTGGGCTAGGACATCAGCAGCCTCGGATTCGTACAAACCCAGCGTACACTTTGGCGGTTCAAGAAAGCGTACTACTTTGGGAGGCCTTGGGCTTGCGCATGTAGAAGTCATGCTGGTAAAGAGAACTCTAAATGTTCACAGAAGAATTTGGTGCTAGGAATGTGCAGTTCCTTGACTCGTAACTACAAAACGCACTTGCTTCTTCTGCCTTGATATTTGCAAAGGCAAAAAAAGGATTTCTATCAATTCCAATGTTAATATCTTGCAATGCACAAGGTGGAAATTTCTGAAATTTTTTCCACATCTTCTCAAACCAACATACTACAAGATTCTATAGTTCTCTATGTCCCTCAATTTTTTTCCTAAAATTTGGTACTTGAACTAGACATGGTAGTTTTGGAGCATTTTTGGTAAAAACATAGTCAAAGAATTTTAAGGGTTAAGATGTAAAAATGGTTCATGTTGCAACCTATACTCTCTCTACAATGGCTAATGCAATTCCACACTCTCAATTCCAAAAAAAAATTAAATATCATGAGAACCAACATTAGTTCCATGTTTGTCAAATTATAAATATTTTAAATTCTATAAATGTCAATTTCCTTTTGTGTACAATAATTTGAAATGGTGAACACCAACATGCCATCATGAAACAAAAATATCTTTAAGAGCTCTTAGAAAAATTGAAAAAAATGTAAAGTAATTCCAAATCATGATATAACTTTGACAAAACATAGTTTTAGACAATCATGGCTAACTTTGAAATTGATTTTCTTTCAAATCACAACTACTTTTTTCTTCAAACTTCTATAGTAATATATTATATGTCATATACTACAACTTTTGCATATCTAATTTTGAACTTGCCTATTGATGCTTATGGTATGCTTCTAGTAATTGTTTATGTAGGGCAATGTCTCAAGAAGAGAGGATTGTGGAAAAAAATGCACCTCCTTGTTGATTTTTGCCCCCTTTGTCAACACATTTTTTCCACAATCCCCTCTTCTTGGGGCATTGCCCTACATTGAAATTGCATCCTTTTGGAAGCTCAAAGGTCCATGGTGTATTTGAAAGTAATAAATACCCATTATTGAATGAATCTTAGGACTAGTTATTTGGTTTTCTAAATCAACAATGGTAAAATTCTCCATCATTCCACTCAATTATCATATTTCCTATTATACTTTAGCTCTCAAGACTTCTTTATGCTTTGGAACTTCTATACCTTAATCCCTACAGTCTCGAGGGTGTTTTCTACTTAAAACCACTTAGAACTACCACTTCTGCTACGTTCACCTAAGAAAACCAAAAAAATATGTTTCTTTTAAAATCCAATCGTAGGATAATGTACTTAATTTGTTTGAGAACATGTGGTAAAAATTTCATCAAATTTGACTGCATAGATTGCAAGATATTTGCATCCAAAGTGAAGAAAACAAGTTTTTTTGCAACTTGTGTGACTAGATTTTTTGGCTTTGAATCTTTTTAACTTCTTTTTGCACTACCAATTTTTATTTTCTAAGGTTTTATGTTGAATAGTTGAGTTGAGAATCTAAGAAAAAAAATTCAACAAAAAAACACTTAATTTCCACTCATTAAAAAATTGTTAAGTAGAAGTAGGTTAAAGATTGAAGGAAAAACTAATTCACTAATAGCTTTAAGATGGAATTGACATATGATAATCCCAATAGTGAGATTGTTCTAAAAAGCAGACCTAACCTTTTCTAAAATATTTTTTTGGAAAATTGTAAAAATCGCATTCATAAATGAATGCTATAAGTTATTTTTTTAAGAAGATACTTAGATTGCCCCAAAAAACTATGATTGTCCATAACTTTCTCATAACTAGTCCAAATGGAATGAATTAAAGCTTCAAATGTAGACAAAAATATAAGATTTTAGGAAAAAATATATTAAAAAAATATTTTGACCTTTTCTGAGTTTTTTGTATTGCCCGTTGACTTTAATTTTGGCTTATTAAGCTATAACTTTTTCTACCGGGCACCGATTCAAATAAAAATTATATATTCACAAAGTTCTCGGCAAACTCCACAAGCTCACAAAATCTCAAGAACATTCACTACAAATAAAGACAATAGGAACCTACCCAGACCCAAATTGTCTCCTAAGGGGACAAATGGTCCTTTAGGGGTTAAATCAGGCTATTTGTTTTTCTTTTGTTTTTCTTTGTTTTGTTTGTTTATTTGTCACATTGAGATCTCTTGGACCATGCGTTTTTTGATTGCATGTTTGGTATCATTGGAAAGCCCTCAACGAGGAGGGGTGCACCAACTTGGTTTCATGGCATTTGAACATACGGTGTGAATGATATGCATTTTTGAGTTGTTTTCGATTCTAAAAAATTAGAAAATTACTTTTATTTATATTTTGGTCATAATCTTGGTACTATCAGAAAGCTCTTGGCAAGGAGGGGTGCATGCACTTTGTTTTGTAACATTCCGACTCATGGTGTGAAAGTTATTGAATTTTGAAGGTTTTATGAACAAAAAAATTAGAAAATTACTTTTACTTTTGTTTTGACAGTGGCACAGGGCAATAGCATAGGGCCACTAGTCTATACCTTAAGTTTGGCTGTTTGTTTTGTTTGTTTGTCGCTTTGAGATTTTCCAGACCGTGCATCTTCCAATTGTGTGCTTGATATCATTGGAAAGCCCTCGGCGAGGAGGGGTGCACCAGCTTGGTTTCATGGTATTCAAATACACAGTGCAAAAATTATTGAATTTTGAAGTTTTTATGAACTAAAAAATTAAAAAATTACTTTTATTTTTGTTTTGACTGTGGCAATGGCACATGGCACACTAGTGACTTATAAGACATACATTGCATCCTTGCACTAATATTCAATTGTGTTCATAATCAGCAACCCTACAAATTTAGGCATTAGTACTTATGATCATTAACTTCTTGTTATTGGTATTAATGCTTGTAATCTAGATGGCTTGTTGGTAAGTCTTAAGTGCTTGTGTAGTATTTATTCCTTGCATCATCTTGTATTGTTATTTTGATATTTGTGATTGTGACATTAGTGATAAATTAATAATAATGATTATAAACTAATGACTCTAATTGTAGCCTATTTAAGGTGCATGGATGGCTATTAGATGAATTCATTGGTTTTTTGTCGTTTTGCTAATGTTTGTTGTAGAAAAGAATTTGAACAAAGTGAATTTGAGATAGTAAATTTTAATATTTAGAAACTATGACATTCTTGTCACTTTGGACACTCAATCTTTTTGAAGTGTGTAAGAAATATTTAGGATGCAACTCTACTAATATCATGCCCAATTCTAGTCATTAGATTTTGCCTTTCTATATCTACCAATTTTTGGGATTGTTATTACAATTTGTAGCTTTACTAGCATTTCAAGTTTTATGCATTCAATAAAATTTAGATTTTATTGGAGATGTTTAGTATTATGATTAAAATTGCACCTAGTTTTAATTCTTTTTCTTTTAAGGTTCATTGCTGGACCCTCATGTAACCACAAGAACATTTTATCCCTAAGAGCATTTGTGTATTTGCTCTCTCAATGGATCTGACACTTATCAAACGTGGATAATAAGTGCTTTTCGACCCTCCAATACTCTCCTCACACTAAATCCTAGCATATGAAGCAATGTCTCTTTTCAAATTTCCATGTGCTTAGTCAATTGTTTATTTATGGAATATACTTAGTAAACAAACAAAAAGTTTAAAGAATCTTCAAAAATAGATGTAAAATTTGAAATTGCCAAGTTCAACAAATAATAGAACAAATGCTCTAAACACTTTAGCATATGGACAATAGATAGAAAAGAATGTTGTTCATTTACAAATTGAATATCATCATATTGTTTTTTAGTGGAATGAAATCACTACAAGATAAAGGGGTGTTTTAAGTAGTGTCCTAGACATCACGTCTTTTAAATAAGTTTTTAAGTAAAATTTTACTAAAAAGATAGTCTTTTTAGTAAAAGTTTACTTAAAAACTTACTTAAAAGACGTTACTTAAAAGACATGATGTCTAGGACACTACTTAAAACACCCCTTTATCTTGTAGTGAATGGTCCCATCAATGTCAAAATAAAATACAAATGGAAGCAATTCTTTGCTCATCTATTTTTAAGTGTAATCTGGTGGTGGAAGGAATTTTGAAGCTTTGGTGAAAAGAAGGAACCTCTCCAAGATATCTCCAATATTTCTCAAAAATGCTATGTATAAGTAATCTTAGAAGTTATTTTTCTTTTATCCAAGGTTGTTGATGCGCTAATTAACACTCAAAAGGATACTTGAGGTCTTACAAGGACTACCCAAACTTCAATCTTAAAATCTTTTCTACATGGGCATTATAGAGCTTGTTTAAATGACCCATCGATGATGAACTTCTACCCTCCTCAAGGCCTTGGGCAACCCCAAAGTCACTACTCAAATTTTTGAATCAAACTTTCTAGTGCAAAACTACAAGTTCAAATTATGATTCAAAACACAAGATAGATACATCTTTTGAAGACAAAGAGAATAATAGCACCAAGGAAGTTCATTCTTAATTGCATATTGGAAGAATTTTGTTGAAGATTTTGTGAAAATCCAACCCTTTAGATTATGATTGTCATTTATAGGTTAATCCCACTAGTCTCAGGGCACAAAATTAGAGTCACTACAAAATACCTCTCCATTGAAAATGACTAAAGAACAAGAATTTGATTTCAACTTGCAGTAATTTAAAATAGTGTTTTTTGATAAGTTAGTGTTACATCCACACTGAATAAGCACTACTAGAAAATTTTGTATTTCTGTTGTTTTAGTCGCGTTGATCCGGTCAAAATCTGACAAAAATCTGTTGAAACCAACAGAATTCTGTCAGATTTTGACTGGATCAACGCGACCAAAACAACAGAAATACAAAATTTTCTAGTAGTGAAGGCATGATCAGTGTAGTAAAAGATGAGTACACTCCATTTCAAGCTATTTACATATAAGGGGCAGGATGTAAGCTTTGTGATGCTTTGCCCTTGTCCACTGACAGGGTAAATGAACCCATAAACAACATTGCTACCAATTTTTGGTCAATGAATGACAAAGAATCTTTGAATGTAGAGCAAAAGTGCAACTATTCATCCAAAGAATTTTACATGAAATGAAGAGGTCTTATATAGTAGTTTGACTTCCAATGAGTGCTTTTACATTTTTTAAACCAACTATTCACACAATGCCAAAAGGGATGATTTCCACGATCATAGGCCCGTTGTTTAAGGGTTAAGGGTCCTTGTTTCCAACCTAAATTATTATACCCACGCGGAGAAGGCAATGTAGAAACTGGCAGGCAGTTGTCACAGCATTCAAACTTTATAAGTTGTTACACAAGTGATTGATCCCATTTTTTTCAGTGAGTTCCTACATGTATGATTACGATCATGATTATGAGCCTTCGCACATGCTGCATGTGACTGAAGTGTGCCACAATCAAAATAAAAGTAAAAGTAATTTTTTTGTAATTTTTTTAACTCATGAAAACTTTGAAATCCAATATTTTTTTTCCATGTGTAAGAACGCCACAAAACAAAGGCCACACATTCCTTTTCGTCGAGGGCTTTCCATTGGTAATAAGCATGTAACTAGGAAATATACAATCCAGGAGATCTTATCGTAACAAACAAAACAAACAAAGAGTCTAACTTAATGGATGGACCCTATGACGTTGCCATAGTCAAAATAAAAGTAAAAATAATTTTCTAATTGTTTAGTTCATAAAAACTTCAAAACTCCATAACTTTTACACTATGGGGCCAAATAAAGCCTGTACACCCTTCTTAGTTGAGGGCTTTTTGGTGGAACTAAGAATGTGAATGGTGGATGCATGGTCCACGATCTCAATGTAACAAACAAAGCAAAACAAAACAAATAAATAACTTACTTGTGCTTTGTGTCATTGCCCTCAGTCAAAATAAAAGTAAAAGTAATTTTCTAATTTTTTAGTTCATAAAAACTTCAAAATTCAATAACTCTCACACCGTACATTCAAATGCCACAAAACCAAGCTAGTGCACTCCTCCTCACCAAGTAACAAGCATGCAACCGAGGATGCACGGTCTGGGAGATCTCAACATAACAAATAAAACAAAACAAACAACCAAATTTAAGGTATGAATCTTATGATGGATAACGTATTGTTGTGGAAGATATAATAAGAACGAGTTGGAGAATCCAGTGTCCAATAATTACTTACATTTTATAATTTTGTGGAAATGGAGTCCAATGGGATTGATAGATTAGTACTTAATCCTAGAACCTTGGGCTAATTATGTAGAAATCATCCTTTCTAAGGTAGACCAGTCAATTTTTACCAATTGCTTATTTCCATCATTCTACTTTTGGGCCCAATTCCACCCCAAGATTCATCCAAATCCATTCATTTTATAACAAAATCAATGCTCAAATGCCAACAAGCGAGACATGTCAAATTCCTTATTTTTTTCTAAAGTATGCGTTGTACAATTCCAAATGATTTGAATTTTTTCAAGCATGTAGCCAACTTGCCTTGAAGAATGAATCCAAATAATAACCACCATTTTGGACACTTTTTCATACCAATGTGCCCTTATGAAGTGCAGTTGCCTTGTTTATTTGTAGGGCCATAAAAAAAAATTTTGTCACTTCAAATGCTAATATCTTGTAGTATACACAATGAAATTTCTAAAGTTTTTTCTAAATTTTCTCAAATTAGCTTAGTACTAGATCTTTGTGGTTACATGTGTCCAAAAATGTTTTATTCCTAAAATTTGGTACTTGTATTAGAAATGACAATTTTGGAGTGTTTATGGTGAAAAATGTAGTTAAAATCCTCTAGGAGTTAAGTGCCAATAGATGCATGGAAAGGCAAGTGTCATGGGTTGTTTATGGAACATCTATGATTCCACTTTGGGGTAGTTATAATTTCAGGGCACACTACTTTAGAAATTCATAGTAATTATAATTTTAATTGGAAAATTAAAATCCTACTTGGGTTTGATTCAAGAAACAAGCACACACCTCTAAAAAATATGTGCCCCTTTTAAAATTGGACCCAAACTATTTAGATTTCAAGGTAGTAATAGGCTTGTCTACCTTAGTACCGTTTGAATCATTTTCATAAAAGATTATCTAAAAGCACTTATGGAAGGTTAAACTATTGTACAAGACTTAGTACAATTTTCATACAAATTTCAAAGATGGACATCTGCACCTTTGTCTTATATAGAAGGACTCTTTGTCATCTATTGATTGAACATTTATTATTCAACAACATTTTAAAGTTAATTCCATAGAGAAAATCATATAGATGGCAGATTTCATTAAAATCTAGGACTGTGCGGTCTAAATTGTGAAAGTGCCAACTATGACATATATCATTGAACTATAAAAATTGGTAAAGTTGTGGAATTTTGCCATTCTAACATAATTGTTCATTCTTCTACTCTTTCTCAACATAATGATGTAGAATATCATCCTATCCTGCAATGAAATGTTGTGGAGTATTTCACATCTTATTGATATCCACAAGGGCACAACATGATACATGGCATGAGAATGATTAGAGTTTCACAAAACAATTTGTAAAAGAAGCAATAATCAAAAGTGATCGAAAAAAAGAAGAAAGATTAAAAAGCAATTAGTAAATGCTGAATGAACTTTGTTGAGAGAATTAAAGGCAATAGAGTGTCTTGTTAACTTTATTATGTAATGCAACAATTCTTTTGCATTGAAAGAAATGTATTGTTGTAAACATCATCAAATTCATCAAATTGGTGATATTCCAATAACCAAAATTATGACATATTATAACATGTTGTAGCATTTAGAGAGGCTACCTTGAATCCTCAACTGCAGAAAATTAGATTTGCGCACGGAATACCACCATTTCAATGAATATCCCGCATAAGAGTTGTATACTACTGAATGTTATGACATTACATGTGCAATTTATGGAAAAATTCACCATCAAATTTTTTGTGGTACATTTGTGGACTATTTTGTGGTACATTTGTGAAAAACCCAGGGAGCTCAAGGACATGACCAAGGACCGGACATGCACACATGTGCCAACTGCAGAAAATCAGATTTGCGCAAAGCCCAAGCCTGAGATCTGATGCTCAAATCGCTTGAGTTCTAAAAACTTCAGAAACTGACAGCCCCCGTGACAGCCACAGGATGTATGTACGTTCCCATTCGTGCGAAGAACCTCGTTATCCTCGCTAGCCAGTGAAACTGCAAAAAAGAACACAATGGCGTCACTCCCCTCTCGACGACCAAGGATGCTAAGCAAACCAAGCAAGTTGCAAAACGGCACCAAGAATTGAGAGGTCTAAACTGTAGGACAGTGTGGATTTATGTTTCAGAAAGCGCATTCTGAAAGGTGCCAAAGTAAGGTAGTGGACCCATTTCCAACCACTTAAGCAATTACGCATCTCTGGAGATTGTGTATCTTGATTGCGAAATTTTTCCCGTGTACAGAGATGCAGTTTGGAAGTATTCCGTGAATTTTTATTGCAGCTGAAGATTCTATTTGACCTGTACTGGTCATATAGACCTTCTTATTTCCAACCACGAGCTGCAAACAAAATCGATCGAGGGCTGGTTGCAATATGGAGCGTATCATAATGAACCACAACTACGCTGGGAATTATGTTATAACTAATCAATTTTCATCTCCACCTGCACGGAAAGTGAAATGGGTCGACTGCAACATTGATGTTCCGAATAGAAATCAAAAGTGGGTTGGAACTTGGAACTGTGCAAAATCACTCACGTTGGAATTGGATCGAAAATGCCGTTCATTCGCATGAGGTAACCAAATCGAATCTCTGGTCGAGAGTGCGAGGCGAACCCATCATCCTGCAGTACAAGCGCAGAACAAACATGCAAGACTAACACCTTTTGCAAGGCAAGCTTGTTCACAAAGAAAGAAAAACTAATTAAACAAGCGGACACCAAACAAAATCAAAACTCAAACCAAAAACTTAAACTATGTATGTGCAATACACACCTTCTTTCCCAACCCACTTCCACCCACGCCTCCAGCCTAGCTACACTCAAAGCTTGCTTGCATGATACATACTCTCATAATTTGTTAGCATGATGCTACATGCTACACACTTCCTTATCCACTCGATCAACGAATCTCATTCATTAACATACCCGTGTTGGTTCCTTTCAATAAAACCCGAGACCTGGGATCACCTAGAAATGAGGCTTTGAAAGCCAACGAAGCATGCGAAAATGAAGCCAAACCAGAAACCTGAATATGGAACTGACTCACACAAAACCACCGCAGAGAACGGTGATGAGTTCGGCGTTCGCATCTAGCCGCACCCCACGCGAGCTGGGGAACATTCAAAGGGGCGAAATAAACACCCCAATTTGCGCAAACCAGAGTAGTGCACAGAGTCCCGTGACAAAGAGCGAGCGAGCTTTCTTTCTTCCTGCTCGACTCGTCGATCGAAGTGCCCAGTTCGACATAAGATGCGACTAGACGCGAAAGCCTCCACCGAGGTTTGGAGACTCCAGCGAGACAAGAGCTTCGATTCGATTCTTCCGGGGACCGAGAGCTTCCGCCGCAGCACCTTGCATGATCCCAGAACACAAGCCCAACTTCCATGACTGGACTGCCTGGGCCCAAACGCAAGTATACTAGCTTGAACACACAGATCGATCTGGAGCGAGACAATTCTGAGGATAGAATTCCTTTAGCGAACCTGTGCTGAGGATAACAGAACTGTCTCTTGGAGCTTCAAGAGGTCACCCCGGAACTTTTCATCTAAGTACTCTCTACAGCGGGTGATGCCTTTCTCGGTGGTGACGACTTGAACAAGGGATGTGTAAGGATGACTCAGTATACCTTATTTTGCTTCGTAGAATGAGTTTTGTACCTCAGTTTAGATACCACTGAAATTGTCTTCAATGAAGAAGTGTTTGGTGTTTGAAACATATCATTCTTCTATGCCTTCGTTGAGGTCTAAAATTTACAATTCCTGCATTTGACTTAATTATGAGCGGTTGAACTTTTACTAATTTTTCTTGACATTTTTAAACACCCCTCTCTAAAATTTGTTCATAATTTTTTATTAAAGGCTCAAAATTACAAACGAATTTTTGAGAATTTAATTTAACTTGATTTTTCAAGTTTTCTTAGTTCAATTTTTTTTTTAAAAGGTATTCTTCTATGCCTAAATGAGGTCTAAAGTTCTACTCCAAATGCCATTTCAGCTTTTTTTGACAATGAGTGCTCAAGCTCTCATCTTCAAATTAAGCCATACCTTCATAAAGTTTATGATGGACAATGGACTTGATTATAAAAATGACATCCCCATCCTCTATTTTCACAATTGTCAATGAAGTATTTACTTCATATTGCCATTAAACTTATTCAATTGTGGCAAATGGTCAATTGCCATTGGTGTTGACGCTTATATTCTTCTCCACAATGTGGATGAATATTTTGGATGAGGATTGTGGAGAGGAAATGCAGTGGTAGTCGATGTACAGACAATAGAAGATTATGCTCCAAGTCCGAACAACCAATAACTTCAAAGTAACCCACTTATGCCGAACCAATGCCAAACCAACTGAAAACAAATGTTTTTATACAGCCTGTACCTTCTGATCTTTGTCAGAAATTATGTATTCATGAGTGTTATTACCAAATGCCAGGTGCTAAAGGCCCTTTAGTATACTTGGTCCTCGAGAGGGGAGAGGGGAGTGATGCCATTGTGTTCTTTTTTGCAGTTTCACTGGCTAGCGAGGATAATGAGGTTCTTCGCACGAATGGGAATGTACATCCTGGAGCTGGAGTTATTTACTCAAGCAATTTGAGCATCAGATTTGAGGCTTGGGCTTTGCGCAAATCTGATTTTCTGCAGTTGGCACATGTGTGCATGTCCGGTCCTTGGTCATGTCCTTGAGCTCCCTGGTTTTTTCACAAATGTACCACAAAATAGTCCATAAATGTACCACAAAAAATTTGATGGTGAATTTTTCCATAAATTGCACATGAAAGGGCATAACATTCAGTAGTATACAACTCTTATGCAGGAATTTCATTGAAATGGTGGTATTAGGTGTGCCATTTTCAGATTGCCCAGTTTAAACTGTAAAAGTGACATCTAGGAGTTTTATATATTTCAAAAGTCTTGGACTATTGTAGATTTCAAACCGTGTGGTTTGAACTATGAAAGTGCCATCTATTACATGCATCTAAGAATTGTATAGATTTTAAAAATCTAGAATAGATGTACATTTTAGATTAAACTATTAAAACTTCCAAAGTTATAGAATTTTGTCATTTAACATTCTTTTCTATTGTCAGTAAATAAAACAATAAGCAAAGCAATAATTAAAAGTAATCATTAATATTGAGTGAACTTCGTAGAGAGGATTCGAGGTAGCCTTTCTAAACGCTACAACATGTTATAATATGTCACAATTTTGGTTATTGGAATATCACCAATTCGATGAATTTGATGATATCAACAACAATAGAAAAATGTGTAAGTAGATTGATTTCTTTCAATGCAAAAGAATTGTTGCATCACATAATTAAGTTAACAAGATATCATAACATTCTATTGCCTTCAATTCTCTTGACAAAGTTCATTCAACATTCACTAATTGCTTATGAATATTGCTTTTTCTATTGATTTCTTTTAATTATTGCTTCCTTTACAAATTGTTTTTGTGAAACTCTCATCATTCTCAGGCCATGTGCCACATTATGCCATTTGTGGCTATCAATAAGATGTGAAATATTTCACATCATCTCATTGCAAGATAAAATGATATTCTACATCATTCTATTGGGGAAGAGTAGAAAAATGGGCAATTTCATTAGAATGGCAAAATTCTGCAACTTTAACAATTTTGATAGTTTAGATTGGGTAGTCTTAAATGTACAACTATCCTAGAGAAAACTATGTCCAAAACTACATTGATTGCCACATCATCATCAAGGTCAAACTACGTTGACTATCATGTTAGCCCTTGTTCTTTTGGTTGTGTTGTACTGGTCAAAATTGCACTCAAATTTGTTGTCCAATTCTATTGATTTGCACAATGAATTTTTTTAAATTAAATTAAAATTTTTAAATTGTAACTGTCATATCATTAGCACGGTCAAATTGCCATGCCAGACCCTACGGTCAAATTGTGTTGACTGCCATGTCACTAAGTGTTGGTACCAAGGTTTGCACTTGAGACTTCGTCTTTGTAAACGAGAATCTTCTAACCAATACACCATGTTTAAATTCACATGTGCACGTACAAAATAAAAAGTGTTATATATAAAATTTATTGCATTTCTATTGTTTTGGTCAAAAATTAATTTGAAGTGCCTAGAACAACAAAAATCTATTGGTGTCTTTACAAAATTTTGTTAAATTGATCAAGTTGTGACCAAAGTGCCCCAAACAACAAAAAACTGTTGACTTTCTGTTGTTTTGGTCACAACTTTCTAGTAGTGATTGCAATCTTGACTTTTTGTAGTGTTGAGGGCTCTTGGAAATGAGCCTCAAATACACTAGATCTTGGAGAAAAAATCAAATTAGAAATTCATTTAAAAAAATTGTAGAGTAGATTTTGAGAAGTCATAAATTTGTAGTCATAAATTGTAGTAATAAATTGTAGAGTAGATTTTGAGAAGTCATAAATTGTCATCCATTTTGATAAGTTGTATCAATTTTTTTTGAATTGTCATCCATTGATACAACTTATCAAAATGTTGGCTTTTTGTTCAATTTAAAGCAAATTCCAAGAAGCTCAAACAAGCCTTGGGCATTTAGGGGTTAAGTGTTCAATCAATGGATGACAAAGAGTCCTTCTATGTAAAACAAAGGTGTAGATGTCCATCCTTTGAATTTGTATGAAAATGATACTAAGTCTTGCACAATAGTTTAACCTCCCATGAGTGCATTTGGATAGTTTTTTAAGAAAATGATTCAAACAATACTAAGGTAGACAAACATATTACCACCTTGATTAGCAATCTAAATATTTTGGGGCCAACTCCAAGAGGGGCACATATTTTTTAAGGGTGGGTACTTGCTTCTTGAATCAAACCTAAGTAGAATTATAATTTTTCAATTAAAATCATAATTACTATGAATTTCTAAAATAGTGTGCCCTAAAATTACAACCCTCTCCATAGTGTGGAGTCATAAACGCTCCATAAACAACCCTTGATAACCGCTATTCCATATATCTATTTGCACTTAACCCTTGCATTTTTGGACACATATAACCATAGGATCTTGTATTAAGCTAATTTGAGAAGATGTAGAAAAAACTTCAGAAATTTCCATTGTATAGATTGCAAGATATTAGTGTTTGATACTAGAAGAAAAAAATGTCTACCACAACCGACTGCTATGTGACTATGTATCCTATACAACTATCCTACAACTATAATCCTCTGTATTTGCACCAAATTTGACCTCTACATTGTTGTAGTTGCAGATGAGTCATAGAATGAAGTGTAGGGTTACTAAAGTGCAACCAAAAAGCAATGTGAAACATTCTAAATCCACTATTCATCACAAACGTCAACGTGGACAGTTTTTTACTTTGTAGAGTCAGTGTGACAAATCAAAATCGCATTAATATAAACTTGATTACAATTCAATTAGAAAACAACTATAGTCACACTAGGACACAGCTAGAATGTAACTACAAAGCAATTAGAGAACTACAACTGCAACTAGAAAACTACTCAAATGCAACTAGAGAGTGAATGGATTGCAACTACAAAGCGACTAGAATCCAACTAGAGAACCACTCAAATGCAACTAGAGAGCAACTCGAATGCAACTATAGAGTGATTAGAATGCAACTAGAAAACTACTCAAATGCAACTAGAAAATGACTAGAATTTGAATAGAAAATAACTAGGGTTTGACTACAAAACATTTAGAATATAACTACAAAACAAATACAATTAGAATTCTTTGTTGAAATGCTATAGATTTAAGTTACAACCTCATTTTACTAAACAATTGTAACTGTAAGTTATTCACTATGAGTTCACTATGGGATGCAATTAAAGGTTCGATGCTAATCAAGATACACACTTTAGAAGACCAAATAAGTATGCTTTACAATATTGTTCATCCATAGTCTATCAAGAAACACTTGATTTCTAATTGCCTTTTTTTTATAGAGGGTAGACACTTGGATGCAATTGTGCATTAAGTCTTTAAATTGAAGAGCATTGCAAAGGTAGTTTCAAAGTTGAAAACAACAAACTAATATTTTCAATGGATGGTCTCAATATCTTACAAATGCTAGGAGATTGTCCTCTACAAATAACTTTATGGCTCTGACTAGAGATGAGACACTAGGTAGAGGAGGCACATCGTCTGGAGTAGCTAAACTAGAAGCTTGTACAATGGTGCTTACAAACAAATCTGATGTGTCCACAAATTCTCATCAAGCACGAACTTGTTTATATAGTTCTACTTTCCAACTATCTTTCCACACATCATAAACAAAGAACACTTAGGTTGCTTGGCTTGAAAATATAAATGGATCAAACATCCTGCGCATTTTATAGCCGAAGTTCACTAGAAGGAAACCAGCCTTGTTTTTAATATATGTTGGATTATTCCAATTGTTTGTTTTCTTTACTCATTCACATCACATTAGAACCACATGGTTGCTTATAGACCCATAATCTAGTTTCTATATATCTTTCAATACTCCAATATAGTGCATTAACACATCTCAAAGGTTAGAAGCTGGAATTTGGAACATTGATGCAACACCACAATCATATGTTTGCAATCTGTTGGAGGCATCATCATCTACTCTAAAATGGTTTCCAAAAGCTTTCATAGAAGAATAATGATGTGCCTTCTAGAATGGTTTCTTAGAGAATAGCATCCTATCTTTGTTTTTTGGAATATGTGCATTAGCATTATTATTGCAAACAACCGTTTTTATCTACACGTCAAGTGGTATTGTACTTAGATATGTTTGACACTCTTCTTTCCACTTCTTGCACGTGTATGGCAGAAGTTAAAACCATTAATGTCTGAATTTCCTAACTAGCAACTACTACAGTTATTCACCTCAGACATTTTGTAATTACAATAGTTGCATATTAATTGCATGTTAGTTGCATATTAATTGCATGTTAATTGCATTTTTGCTATTCAAATCAACTACATATCAATTTCATATCCATGTTTTAATAATTGGATTATTCAAAATGAAGAAGCTAGTGCAATTTACTTAATAAATGGCTTCAAAATGGCAACATTGTTTAATACATAATTATGTATTGCATCCCATAGTACAGTAGGCATTAAGAATTGCCGACCTACACCTTCAAGAACTTCTTCAACATCATCAAATTCCTCCTCTACATACCATACATGTCTCTTGACAATATCAAATCTTTGCAAATACTTTGTTACAAAGCCAAGGCATTCTTCCTTCAAATACCCTTCTGCCATCCAAGCCTCTGGTCTAACTATGTTGCGAACATAGTTCTTCAATATCTTCATATATCTTTCAACTAGATACATCCACCTTGTGCTAATGGGCCCACACAAGTCAAGTTCTTGTATGGAAGATGGAAACGGTAATATGGAAGATGTTTCATCATATTAAAAATTAACACTGGAAATTCCATTTCTGATAGTACCATACTTCAGCCACATCTAATTGAAGAGACTCAAACTCTACTGGATTATAAACTTTTGTGCATATTCTCCTAAATACCTTGCACATCCGCATGATAGCCATACATAGATCAGGCTTCAATAGACCCTTCAAAGTCAACGGCACCAAGTGTTGCAGTAATACATGATAATTGTGCGATTTGGCCTTTATATGCTTTCAAAATGAAGAGGATTAACCTAAAGAAAGTTTCACAAAGGCAATAATGTCTGTAAATTGCTCATATTCTTTTTCAGAGAGTACGTATCTAGCAGTTGGTTTCAACATCTTCCTAGCTCTGCAAGGGTTTGGTGTCAATCACAAATGTTTCGTATGCCTCTTCTTTGTAGATTCTATCACACCTTCATTGTATCTTTTCTCTACTTATTGTTTTAAATAGATTTTTGGCCAGATTCATCTCATAATGCATAACATCCAACATATAGCGGATAAAAAGCCTCTAGTCACATGAATAGTCTTTTCAAGTTAGTATGAGATTGACAAAAGACAATCTAGAAAGACACTGCATATACAAATTTATTTGTACATCTTCCTTCTTGATGCTTTTATTATCATTTCATCTCTATTAAAAAACATACTAGCTAACTTTGGCAAAATAATTTTGCAATGTAGGTTTTTTTTGGCCATTAGAGTCATTCATTATAAATACAACACTACTACATTTCAAAATGAATATGGTGCAACTAAAATGTGACTATAATACAAATAATATGCAACTATAGCACAACTAATTTACAACTACAACACAATTGATATGCAACTATGGTACAACTAATATGCAACTACGGCACAATTGACATGCGACTACAGCACAACTATGCAATTACTCCATTGTCATTGCCCTACTTTGCCTAGTTATAGCCCTACCTTCCCTAACCCTAAATCCACTTGTCCTCCTTATTCACCGACTTCACCAAGCTACAACTCTACTTCCCCTACTTACTCTCCTAGTAGTCCTCGTTACTCGCCTTGGAGTCCTCGTACAGCCCAACTTCACAAAATTATAGGTGCACCCTTCTCTCATTATCCTACTTGGTTTGGAGTGCATTATTCTTTCTTTATTCAATTTATTACTTCATGGTTTCAAAGTTATATCTAGATATCTTATGGTACATTTAGGGTTGGCTTCAGGAAGCATTGGTATGTTGGATATAGTTCTACATCACCACCACCCCTAGTTTGTGACTTGTAGCTTAGCCTCTATTTCATTGTCATATTTGAATTCTTTTATGGAGTCTTTGTCTATAGACAATCTAAGTTAGTCCTTACCAACTCACTAGGTAGAAGGGAGGGAGCTTTTGTATGCTTGAAGAACTGTGTTTGAGAATGAGCATCTTGCACATTTGAATCAACATTAGTAGTGGTGAATATTGAGAATCTATAGAATCGAGTTGGTTCTCCAACTTCTTTGTGTAGCTCAGTCAATCAGACCTTGTTTCTAGTAAGCTTGCATGAATTTGGTCGAGGGGACTTTTCACTAGGGTTTTAGCTTGTGAGGAAAGAGCATTGAAGAATAGAAGGTTGAAGAGTAGTTACCTAAATTTTAAAAAATAGAGGATGAAAGCACGAACTTGCGAGTGGCATTTTTAGAGAACACCACGTATTAACGTTGTCGTCGTTGCGGATTAATTGTTTGACCTTCTCGTTCATCCAATGCGCCCCCAATCCTAAATCCTCAACATGCAGTTCCACAACTTTCATAAGGGTGATAAACTCTACCACACAACTACGCCTTTCTTTGCTCGTAGTGTTCTACCGGCAATCATCTCTCTCTTCATATGCGGGTACATTTTGCTCCCATTATATTTAAAAAATACAATATTAACCTTCAATAATACCTATTTACCATGTTTTCTTTGTACTTGCCTTCTAATCCTGTGGATACTCTAGGATCACCCTTTTATTCTCCAAGAACATATGTTGTATTTCATTTCTTAAATAATCTTTCTTTTTCACATTGTATTTATTGCTTATGGACAATGTATTTGTACTAAGCTCTCTTTGTATTGAGCTCTCTTTGTTCATTTTTGTAACCTAATGTACCTTTTTGGAAGTCCTACCTACAATTTCACTTTTCCAAATTATAAGTGAAACTTTACTACTATTGAAGACGATTTGAGGGTTAGTATTTGTTCTTCTTGTTGTGGTTTTGTTTGATTTTTGGACCGATTAGTTAAATTGTTCTTAGTATTTGCTGTTTTTATATTGTTTTCTTAAAAATCATTGTGTTGTTGTAGAACTTTAATCATAAGACTTATGCTCGTTTATTATTTACTACAAATTGATTTTTGAACTTGTACAAAAGCATGATGCGTTGGTATGATTGTACTTGAGACTTCCTTGATTGTCAATGAGAGTAGTTCTCTCATTTGTAGAATTTGTAAAGATTTGAATGGGTGAGGCTTATCTTTTGATAACATTGAACATTTAGTTATCTTCATATTTGTGTACTGATGACAAGGAAATTTCTTGAAGAATTGCATGACATTATAATTGTTCATTGAACCATTTTTTGACTCTGTAAGTACGTGAGTGGAAATCGCTCATCATGGATTCCGGTGACTATGAGAAAACAAACATGAAATTGTGCCAAGATACTAGAGTGGTAGAGTTAGCTGTTTAAGTACAACCAATAGAAGCAGCAATTGAAGTAGTGGCAAAAGAATTGTAAGGGCTCTTAGAAATTTGAAAATTGTCTTTAGTCTTACAATGGTGTTTAAAATTAGGGGATTGCATTATATTTACTTGTATTTAAGTAGTTATAAGAATTTGTATTAGTCCTATAGAGGTAATTGAAGTTGCATAAGAGTCACAATGTAGTTATAATGTAGTTGCACTATAGTCACAATTTAGTTATGTAGTTGGATATTACATAGGTAATTGAAGTTGCATAAGAGTCACAATGTAGTTGTACTATAGTTGCATTGTAGTCACAAATCAATTACAGTGTAGTCAAAAATTAATTGCAATGTAGTTGCAGTCTCAATTTAGTAGCAAATTAGTTGCAATTGCATAAACTTTTCTTTTTTTGTTACAATGTCGATTTATTTGCAGTGGAACTTCAATTGCAAAATGTGAAAGTATGAAGAAATAGTAAGTTCTGCTATTACCTACTTATAAGAGTACCAGAGGTACTAAGAAAGATACAAAAACTATTAGTGAAGATGCAAGTGACAAAGATTACATATCGGCTTTGGAGGAGTCCAAACCAAGCAACACTAATAGTAGTGAAAAAGGTGATTTGATAAAATTCTATGGAAATTATCATCCTTTATAGAAAGTGAGGGTTCAATTATTAAATTATTTTTTCTTTTATAAATTTTTTCTACTACTACTAATGTTGTATTCTTCTAGGATATGAAGACAATCAATCTAATGGGGACGATGGACACTTACGTGGGGAAGCCTCTAGTAGCAAAAACAAGCGCATGAGATTTGCTGAATCCATGACTCCTCTTTATAGTGGATTTGCTAAACAACCAATGTAGTAAAGCCCAGCAGGACAATGGTAATGGCAATGGATTCTGCTACAATCTATGCCACCACCATCCATCCAACCTCTACAGTGGTTGAGTCTGGGATTCCTCTATATTCTGCTTTGTAGCAAAGGCATGCGCAATCAGAGGAAGTACTGTGTAAATCAGATAGCATTGGACATTTTGCGAGGCGCAAGAGTTAGAAAGAATTTGAGAAGAAAGAAGTAGCCCGAAGCAGTAGTGGAAAAAAACCAAATCAAATACATGTGAACTCAAATGGCAAGATTGATGCATCTTTTGCTAGGAAGAATGCTTGGGACTGACATATAAAAGCATTTGCTTCATTGATCCTTGATGTGAACATTATCGATTAGGATAAACAAGTTGGGTATAAATTACATATAAGTTGCAAGTTAGTTGTATACAAGTCAACCATAAATTGTAAATAAGTTGCATAGGATCCATAAACAAGTTGCTAAGAGTTGCAAACATATCAAGAATCAATCGCAAAAGGTAAAAAACAAGTCCAAATGTAGTTACAAATAAATCGTAGAAAAATTGCAATCAAGTCGTACAAAAGTTGCAAACAAATCATAGATGAGTCGCAAGAAAGGCAAGTCCAAATGTAGTTGTACATCATTGGCAATGAAATCATAGACAAACCACAATCAAGTCGCAAAAAAGTTGCAAAGGAGTCGCAAAGGAGTCACAAACAAATCGTAAAGGAGTTGCAAATGAGTTGCAAAGGAGTCACAAACGAGTTGCAAAGGAGTCACAAACAAATCGTAAAGGAGTTGCAAACGAGTCGTAGATGAGTCACAATGAAGGCAAGTCCAATTGTAGTTGCACACAAATGACCATGAAATCATAGACAAACTGCAATCAAGTCATAAAAAAGTTGCAAACTAGTCGCAACAAAGTTGCAACAAAGTCAAAATAAAATTGCAACAAAGTCCCATGAGTCATAAATAAGTTGCATGTTAGTTGCAAAAAGTTCACTACAAGTTAACTACAAGTTATTTCACGTGGTAGTAAATATCACATAAGCCTATGTCAAAACAATTCGTCAATGAAGTTCTTTATAGGCTATCAGATGACAGACAATCTTGTGACTACACTGCAACTACTACAACTTATCCACTACAACTACGATCTCTAAATTGTCACCTAGTTGCAAATGTCATATACAACCACAAAATGAGTTGTACACTGCAATTGCAAAAATCCTCATTTTCTTCTAGTGTGAAGTGACAAAAATCTTTTTTTGGGCCCTATAAAAAAACAAGCAATTGCACTTCACAAGGGTACATTGGTATGAAAAAATGTCCAAAATAGTGGTTACTTTTTGGATTCATTCTTCAAGGCAAGTTGATTGCATGCTTGAAAAATTCATATCATTTGAAATTGTACAATATATAGGGAAAAAATAAAGGATTGACATGTCACCCCTTGTTGGCATTCAAGCATTGATTTTGTTATAAAATGAATGGATTTATTGGAGGTGGAATTGGGGCTAGAAGTAGAATGACAGAAATGGGCAGTTGGCAAAACTGAACTGGTCTACATTAGAAAGGATGATTTCTACATAATTAGCCCAAGGTCTTAGGGTTAAGCACTAATCTATCAATTCCGTTGGACCCCATTTTCACATAATTGTGAAATGTGAATAAATGCTAGACATTTAATTCTCCAACTCGTTTTCATTGTACCCTCTACAACAGTAAGTTATCCATCCAATAAAATAGATTATTTGTTTGTTTTGTTTTGTTTGTTAGATTGAGATCTCATAGACCATGGGGCCATTATTCATGTTTGTAGTACCACCAAAAAGCCCTCAACGAAGAGGGATGCATAAGCTTTGTTTCATGGAATTTGAATCCACAATGCGAAAGTTATGGAATTTTGAAGTTTTTATGAATTGAAAAATTAGAGAATTACTTTTATTTTTATTTTGACTATGGCAATGTCATAGGGCGCACTAGTATCCATCCATAAAGTTGGGTTCTTTGTTTGTTTTGTTTGTTACATTGAGATCTCCCGGACCGTGCATTTCCTGGTCACATACTTGGTACTAATGGAAAGCCCTCAACAAGGAGGGGTGCATGACCTTTGTTTATTGGTGTTCTGACATATGGAAAAAAGATATTGGATTTCAAAGTTTTTATGAGTTAAAAAAATCAGAAAAAATTACTTTTTACTTTTATTTTTATTGTGGCAACGGTACAAGGCACACTAGTAAGGTAGGAGGTTTTAAAATGGTTCAAGTTGTAAAATAGTTCACTTCCTTAAATGTACACTATTTGTACATGTTGTTTTTTCATATCCTTTAGCAATGTACAGAGAGTGCACATTTTAGGAGGTGGGCAATTTTAGAGTCCTATGCCTTTTCAACTTCAAAATTTCATAACTAATTCTACAAAGCTCCAAAAAAATATGAATTATCTTGGATTAGTTGACAATTCCACTTGTCTTTGAAGGAAAATTTACTAAAAAACATTTTGAGGTGTTTCACTTCCCTAAAATTCAATTCCAATCCTTAGATGGTTTATTTATTGACCTCCTACGTTAAGGTAAAACAACCCATTGCGGACACCTAGAAAATGACCCATTATGGTTTTCTAATAGTTTGTAAGATTTGGGCCACCATTATTGTCTTACATGATAGTGATGGAGTGATTAGTAACCTCTTTAAGAGCTTGTAACTTTTTTGTAAGATTTAATTTTTTAGGTTTTCCATATTAGAAAATATTATGACTGCTTAAAGGCGCTTTCACACCTAGCGTTTGGTAACAACGCTCATAAAAACATAATACCTCTGATAAAGATTGGAAGGTACAGGTTGTATAAAAACATTTTTTTTAGTTGGTTTTACATTGGTTCAGCATAAGTGGGTTATTTTGAAGTTATCGGTTGTTCAGACTTGGAGCATAATCTTCTATTGTCTGTACATCAACTACCACTGCATTTCCTCCCCACAATCCTCATCCAAAATATTCATCCACATTGTGGAGAAGAATATAAGTGTCAATACCAATGGCAATTGACCATTTGCCACAATTGAATAAGTTTAATGGCAATATGAAGTAAATACTTCATTGACAATTGTGAGAATATTGGGCGGGAATGTCATTTTTATAATCAAATCCGTTGTCCATCATAAACTTTCTAAAGGAATGGGATAATTTGAAGATGAGAGCTTGAGCATTCATTGTCAAAAAAGCTGAAATTGCATTTGAAGTAGAATTTTAGACCTCATTTAGGCATAGAAAAATACCCTTTTAAAAAAAATTGAACTAAGAAAAGTTGGAAAATTAAGTTAAATTAAATTTTCAAAAATCCTTTTGTAATTTTGAGCCCTTAATCAAAAGTTATGAACAAATTTTAGAGAGTGGGGTTTAAAAATGTCAAGGAAAATGTCCCTCCCAACCCCTCTTCAAAATTTTTCATAACTTTTGATTGGAGGCTTTAAATATCAAATGGATTTTTGGAAATGAATGATAACTTGACTTCCTAACTTTTCTTAGTCCAAATTTTTTTTGAAAAAAATCATTCTTCTATGCCTATATGAGGTCTAAAAATTCTACTTCAAACACAATTTTTGCATTTGACTTAACTATAAGCAGTTGAGCTTTTACTAATTTTCATTTACATATCCCACATGGATTGTTTCACTTCCTACCACCCTTCTTGTATATTAAGGTAAACTAGCCCATGATAGGTAAACTCCCTAATATAGACATCTATCAAACAACCCACTAAGGTAGGACTACCCATTATCATACAAATTTGCTATCTAGGTACTTTGGAGAAGCTATTTATGAGCTCTCATATTTTTTAGAGATTGAATTGTTTGAGAGAAGTCAACTGCAAAAAAATGAAGACATTCCAACAAGAATTGAATTTTTTGTGATTTTTCAAAATTGAAATGTAAAACTGTGAGTAGATCCTTGTTGAAGCATGATCAGACTATTGTTGAAGCCTGGGCTAATGTGTCTTCTCTCTAGTGCATTGCCATCATGATCATGGATTAGTAAGATTGTGGTAATAAGATGGGCCAGTGACAGAAATGGGAGGAACCTGTAGGTGGTGGAATTAGATAAATGGTGGTAAGGGTAGTTCTACCTTATAGTTTTCCATCAATCTATATTAGGTTTTTTCTAATTAATGTAAACAAGACTTCATTAGGTAGGTTAATGATTGAAATTAATATTTTGCGTGATGGTGATGGAGATGTTAGAGATTGTTTTAGGAACTTGCACCTTTCTAGTATTATTCATTACATGGACTACCTTTTCTTATTCCTTTATGTCATGTCCATGTTAGAAAATATTTCAACCATGTTAGGAAATATTATGGTGGTTTGATGACCACCATGGGTATATTTATTGATGGCTTTGGAGGTCGTCTAGAGACTATTTTGAGGCATTTGTCCAATTTACTTTATAAAATTTGTAACAAATTCATACTTTGTCTCCCTATTTCTCATGTTTGCTTGTATATGAAAAAAATTAAAAATTTTCTAATATGTCAACAAGGCAAACCACTCAATCTGCCTATCGTAGGCTAGTTTACCTTAAGAGCTTGTTTTTTCCAATCAAAACCAAAGTTGTGAGTGGCCTATGAATTTTTGAAGATGACACCTCCTAATTGGGAGCAATTCTTCTTAGTTAATCGCCCATCTGGAGTTCAATTAACTAACAACGCTCCTCACAATCTAAAATCTATGTTTTCTACTAATTCAAGTACTATATAACATTTTTTGGAATTCAAGTAATTGCATGAACAGTGTCCTCATTTATTGACTTGATCACCGTTCTTTTCCCTTGCAAGCTCAACGTCCACCTAGGATCGGCATTTGCTAAAGAGCGGACATGATCCTCTTTCTAACAACCCCCAAAGAGTTTGGCTTAACGCCAAGTGCAAAAGCACCTTTAGGTAAGTAAGAAAAGCATTCTGGATTTAGACGTTGTTGGTTTTGAGATAGTCTACATACTCTTTTGGACTCAACACTTCAAAATTTGATAGCAAATTCATACTTTGTCGAAAAAATATAATTTCAATTGCTCTTGTTGTCTTTATGTAGGGAAAAAATTGAAAAATTTCAGCAACAAGATGATGTCAAACTCCTCATTCTGACCACAACAGGCTGTTTTACCTTATATCATGTGAAGACATGGTGGGTGTGGAAAACAGAACCGAAGTTGCACTGTGACTGGCAACCCTTGTCCTTCTCCCCAACAACGAGCCAGAGTCGCATGCGTCATGTGCAAAGGCTCATGTCCTCATATAAAGCCTGTTAGAACTCACTGAAAAAATGGGATTCATCATTTGTGTAACTTAAAGGTGAAGGTACCCATAACCAATCAAAGAAGCAATTCTGGACATGGTCTGCAATGTTGCAAGGCAAAGCAAATTTATAGAGGTGCATTGATAGAAATGACAAGGATTGCAAAAAAATTGGTAATTTTATCACTTAATATGAAATTACTATGAATTTTGGGAAGCAAAAAGTACTTCAAATCCATAGGCCACTTCTAATTTTGATCTTAGCCAAACTATTTTCATGCTCACTACTTCCTGCTTTCATGCTCACCACTTGGGACGTGTCTCATGACCTTATTAGTTGGAACGCATTCCAAGGCTTGGAGGGAAATAGAGCACCCTACATGTTGCACATGGGTACCTAATCGGAAATGGATACCTCCACCTTATAATGTTTGAATGCTAACAAATAATCCTTTGCATCTCCAAGATGACAATCATGTCACAACTGCCTCGTAGTTTCAGTTCATTCACAAGGGTTGCCTTCTCCCCGTGGGTATAATAATTTAGGTTGGAAACAAGGACCTTTAACCCTTAACTCCTCATTGCCGAAGGGGACAAAAAGTGTCTTCACACATTGTAGCAATCCAGTTTGAAATGCTCTAACTTTTGCATCTGGTGTCCAAATTTAATCAAACTTGTTGTAAAAGTTGTGCATACTAGTCTAGCTTGTGTGGTAAAATTTTCAAATCAATCCAAGATGAATTGAGTTTGTGAAAGCCATTCGAAGAGTCACAGGTTCAATTTGAGATCAGCATTCTACATTCTCATGGCTGCAACTTTGGGGGCTTGTATCTTTTTCATCAAATGTTCATTTTCAAATAAATTTTTTTGTGTTCTATTTCCTTTAAGGTCTAGTTATTGTGGTGAATTTTTTGTGTCAATCCAAGCTATTTTGAATGTTTGAGAGCAATTTGAAGTTCAAAATCTAGACATTTTTGCATTATAGTGAACTTTGGCGTCTCATAACTTCTTCATACATGGTCCGTTTTCAATCATTTTTGTTGTAAAAGTTTTGCATACTAGTTTAGTTTGTGTTGTTAAAATTCCATATTGATCCAAGAAGTTATGAGTGGCTGAGAAGCATTTTAGTAGAAGGAGGTTCAACTATAGCTGTGATTTTTTCTACTTTTTTCACTATTTTTTAACATTTCCAATCCATATTGCAAACACAATGAGTCATTTGAATGATATTTTTTTCACCAAAGTGTTTACATTTTGGTTTTGAATCACTTGGTAGTTTGAAGTTTTTTCATTTGAGTAGGTTTTGAAATCAAATTTCACCTCCAAATGTGTTTTTAAGAAAATTTTAGCACCTTTTTCCAATACTAAAACGTTATTATCTTTCAATCTCTACAATCAAATGATCCCAAATTTGTTTCACACCATCTACAATATGCACACAACAAGATTGTACGGTTGAGATTTTCATACCTTACTAAAAGTTAGACTTTTAACACTTGCAAAGGCAAGATGCTTTTAAGCATGTTTGGACCTGAGGCGATGAAGGGTTACACGTTGGGCCTGTGATCGTGAAAATCATCTTTGGGGGCATTGTGTGATTAATTGGTTTTAAGAAAAAAATGCAAAAGCACTCATTGGAAGTCAAACTACTATACAAGGCCTCTGCTTTTCATGCAAAATTCTTAAGATGAATAGTTGCACTTTTTTCCAACACACAAAGTTTTTTTTGTCATTCATTGACCAAAAATTGGTCGCTACATCATTTATGGGTTAATCTTCCCTATACATAGACATCAGTGGATAAGGGCAAAGCATAAGTCGCTTGAAATGGAGTGCACCCATCTTTCACTACACTAATCATGCCTTCTTTAGTGTGGGTGTAACACTAATTTATCAAAATATACTATTTTAAATTACAACAGTTGAAATCAAATTCTTGTACTTTAGTCATTTTTATTGGAGAGGATTTTGTAGTGATTCTAATTTTGTGCCTTGACTAGTGGGATTAACCTATAAACAACAACTCCAATCTAAGGGGTTGGGTTTTCACAAAATCTTCAACAAAATTCCTCCCAAGTGAACTTCTTTGGTACTATCCTCAGGGGGTGCACTCCCCCTTTTTTTTATGTTAGCGTGTGAACAAAACTTTGGACCCCTATATACTTTTTGAATGTTATATAAAATTAAATGAAAGAAGTATGAATAGATTTTTCTACTTTGAAAGTTTATGTTTTGAATTATTGATATTTTTATTTGTTAATAATAATTAGTTACAAATTTTTGAAGTAAAAAGATACACTGTAGAATTGAAAAATAACTTTCACACCCTCATATTATATAAGAAAAAATTGTCTAAAAAATGAACAAAGAATTCCTCAAAATAACTCTTTATTGAAAGCTCATTTTGAGTTGAATATTGATGCAATGGTCATCTTAATGTGTTCCCTAAAAATATTTGAGTCAAAAAAACATACCATTTTAGTGCACTTTTAATCTCTTTTAGAAATCATTCCATACTTTATTTGAGTTTGAAATTTTGGGAGTAGAATCCTATAGTCATTAGTAAATAATGCTCAAAATTTGAAGTTAAAATTATAGTTTATTAGAAACCACTTGTTTGCACGTGGTTTGTTGTAGTAAAACTAAATACACCCCCCGAGGTACTATCATTCTCTTTGTCTTCAAAAGATGCATCTATCAATCTAAGTCTTGCATTTTGAATTACAATTTGAACTTGAGGTTTGCATTACAAAGTTTGAAAAAAGAATTCGAGTAGTGGCTTTGAGGTTGCCCAAGGCCTTGAGGAGGGAAGAAGTTCATCATTGATTGGTCATTTAAACAAACTACATGGTGCCCATGTAGGAAAGATTCTAAAACTCAAGTTTGGGTAGTCCTTCTAGGACCTCAAGTATCCTTTTGAAGATTAATTAGTGCATCAATAACCTTGGGCAAAAGAAAATAATTTATAAAATTACTTATATGTAGCCTTTTTGAAAAGTGCTAGATATATCTTGGAGAGAGTCCCTCTTTCCACCAAAGCTTCAACATTTCTTCCACCACTAGCCCACACTAAAAAATGGACAAGCAAAGAATTGCTTCCGTTTGTATTCTATTTTGACATTGATGGGACCATTTCATTCCACTAAAAAGCAATACAATGATACCCAGTTTGTAAATGAACAACTTTCTTTTCTATCTATTGTCCATATGTTGAAGTGCTCATAGCATTTGCTCCATTATTTGTTGAACTTGGCAATTTCAAATTTTACATCTATTTTTGAAGATTCTTCAAACTTTTTGTCTTGCTTATTAAGTGTATTTGATAAATAAACAATTGACTAAGCACAAGGAAATTTGAAAAGAGGCATTGCTTCACAAGCTAGGATTTAGTGTGAGGAGAGTATTTGGAGGGTCGAAAAGCACTTATTATCCACGTTTGACAATTGTCAAATCCTTTGAGAGAGCCACAAATGCTCTTAAGGATAAAATGTTCTTGTTATTGAATATGGGTCATGTAATGAACCTTAAAAGAAAAAGAATTAAAATTAGGTACAATTTTAATCATAACACTAAACATCTCCAATAAAATCTAAATTCCATTGAATGCATAAAACTTTAAATGCTAGTAAATGTACAAATTGTAATAACAAACCCCCAAAATGGTAGACATAGAAAGACAAAATCTAATGACTAGAATTGGACAAGATATTAGTAGAGTTGTACCCAAAATATTTCTTACACACTTCAAAAAGATTGAGTGTCCAAAGTAACAAGAATGCCATAGTCTCTAAATACTAAAATTTACTATCTCAAATTCACATTGTTCAATTTCTTTTCTACAACAAACATTAGCAAAATGACAAAACCCCAATGAATTCATATAATAGCCATCCATGCACCTAAAATAGGCTTCAATTAGAGTCATTAGTTTATAAGCAATATTATCAATTTACCACTATTGTCAAAATCACAAATACCAAGATGATTAACAATACAAGATAATGCAAGGAATAAATACTACACAAGCACTTGAAGACTTACCAACAAGCCATATGGATCACAAGCATTAATACCAATAACAAGAAGTTAATGATCATAAGTACTAATGCCTAAATTTTTAGGGTTGCTAGTTATGAACACAATTGAATATTAGTGCAAGGATGCAATGCATGCCTTATAAGTTATGGTCAAGAGCATAAGGAAGTATTGAGAGCTATAGTATGGTAGGAAATAGGATAATTTCTTGAAATGATGGAGAATTTTACCATTGTTGATTTAGAAAACTAAATGATGAGTCTTAAGATTCATTCAATAATGGATATTTATTATTTCCAAATACACCATGGACCCTTGGGCATCCAAAGGGATGCAACTTTAGTGTAGGGCAATGTCTCAAGAAGAGGAAATTGTGGGAAAAAATGTGTTGACAAGAGGGGCAAAATTTAAGAAGGAGGTGCATTTTTTCCCACAAGCCCCTCTTCTTGAGACATTGCCCTATGTAAACAACTACTAAAAGCATACCATAAGCATCAATAGGCAAGTCTAAAAGTAGATATGCAAAAGTTGTAGTATATGACATATAGCATATTACTATGGAAGTTTGAAGAAAAAAGTAGTTTTGATTTGAAAGAAAATCAATTTCAATGTTAGCCATGATTGTCTAGAACTTGGTTTTGTTAAAGTTGTACCATGATTTGGAATTACTTTACATTTTTTCAATTTATTCTAAGAGCTCCAAAAGAGATTTTTGTGCCATAATGGCATGTTGGTGTTCATCATTTCAAATTGTTGTACACAAAATTGAAGGAAATTGACATTTATAGAATTTAAAATATATTTACAATTTGACAAACATGCAACTAATGTTGGTTCTCATAATATTTAAATTTTTTTGAATTGAGAGTGTGGAATTGCATTAGCCATTGTAGAGAGAGTATAGGTTGCAACATGAACCATTTTTATATCTTAACCTCTAAAGTTCTTTGACTATGTTTTTACCAAAAACACTCCAAAACCATCATGTCTAGTTCAAGTACCAAATTTTGGGGAAAAAATTTGGGGACATAGAGAACTATAGGATCTTGTAGTATGTCGGTTTGAGAAGATGTGGAAAAAATTTCAGAAATTTCCACCTTGTGCATTGCAAGATATTAACATTTGAGTTAATGTCACAACATGGTGGTGCTTCTTTGGATTCATTCTTCAAGGAAAGTTGGCTACATGCTTGAAAATTTTAGATCATTTGGAATTGTACATCATATTACTAAAATCATAACCCATTCTATAATATCATAAATGCTACCATTAACACTAGGGGCTCGTGCTTGCTATGCTACGCATTCATTGTATCATATATTAGTAAAATTTTGATATATTTGAATAGAATGCATTATAATGATTTCAATAAGTCTTTAAAATAATTATTTTAATTATTTTATAAAAATATTTCCAATCATGCATACATAGAAATTGTATTTTCACACAATGTGATATTACTAAAATAGAGTAGCAGTTTACAATCACCTCTGTAATATCACTTTTTACAAAGGGTGATATTATAAAAATAATATTGTCATTGCAATTGAAGTGATATTAAAGAGGATCCATAGGGTGATATTATAGAGGTAGCAAATCCATTGCTTTTTTTGGCTTTACACTTCTTTGCACTTCTATGATTTTGTGCTTTTGTGAGCTTTGAGCTTTCATGATTTCAATTTTCTATTGCTACCACCAAATGATTTTGAGAAATTTATTCAATTGAAGTGATTTTGGATTCCACAACAATTAAGTTGTTCACAAAGATTTATAAGTTTTTCTTTTCAATTCTTCAATTTGGATTGCCATTTTTTGTAACAATGGAGTCAAATTTCTAATGCATTATCTTTTACCGTATTCATCATTGCATGTATATCATACATCATTCATTAATTTTCTATTGTTTATATCAATATATGCTTATTTATAAAAAAAATTATATGAAGATTTTAGTGATTTTTATCTAAAGATTTAATGAAATTCTTGCTCTTCATTCTATCTAGTATAGGAAAAATATAGTAAGTAGAAAGATGTAGAGAATGATTCAAAATACGAATAACATTGTTAAGAATTTAGTTTTGGAATTGAGAAATGCCAATCCCAATGGTTGTAATGCTATAATAAACAATCTACATCCTATGTTTTCATTCTTTTTCTTCAAAAGTATTGAAAATTGAGTTAAATAGAGGACTTCAAAATTTATTGTAAAGTAAATAATCTACAATTGCCTCCAAGCTAAAACTCCTCATATCTTTCGTCTCATTAATAAAAATGGAATGCTTCGAAGCTTTCCACGTATATATGCAGTAAAACATGCAAAAACAAAAATAAATTTTAAAGTTTTTTCCCCTTTGCATTAGAAATGACAGTTTTGAGTAGGTTTTGATGGAAAAAGACCTTGGGACTTTAGGAGTTAACCTTGGTTGGAAATACTGCACCCTATGGATTGCTGGTAAGGCACAGGTTAGAAATGGGCGCTGTCAGTATAAGGTAAACCAGCCTATTGTGGTCAGAATTAGAAGTCTGCCATGATCCCATTACTGAAATTTAAATTTCTTTTTCCCACATGAAGATAAGCGTGAAAGACACTGAGGACATTTGAAATTATATTTTTTGGACCAAGTATGAATTAGTTTTGAATTTTTGAAGTGAGCATTCCATATGGGTCTGTAGGCTACCTCATGACTAACAAAATCTGAATCCAATATGGTCATCTTCCTATCCAATGCAGTCACAACATTTTCAAACATGGAAGACTTAAAAAATCAATTTTTACAAAGAATTTTACACTGAAAAGTTGGAAGTACCTATTGAGGTCACTAATTACTCCATAACTACCATGCAAGGCATTGATTGTGGTGAAAAAAACCACAATGGGGTCATCATCTGTCCCCTATGGGTCATCTGACCGCAATGGGCTGCTTTACCTTAGTTAATTTGGGGTCCGTCTCTGATTGTAAAAATGAATTCGATTTTTCATGTGTGGAATTTTTTTTAAAATGCCTGTGTTTTCCCTGGGGTAAAATTCCTGCGTTTACACTTTTCACCTCGTGGGACGGGTTTATCCTCATGGGACGGGTTTATCCTTTATCCCCGTGCACGGGCCAGGGGAACCCGTTCTTTTCGTCATGGTCAACATCTTCTTTTCCTTTTTGGAAGCCCCTGGAACGGAATCTCATGGTCACAAAGTCAACATCAGTCAGAGCAACGGAAGATCCTACGCTGACCAGAGGGCGCGGCGGACCGATTGATCGCCTCAGTCGAGCTCACTGCGGTCGTACGTAGGAGCGCTTCTGGAGCTGCGCAGCTTCCATTTTCCCCGACTGAAAATCGGTCTGAGCCGGGTCTCGCGAGCGTTCTCGCAAGAAGAGCTAGTGCACTCTATATGTCAACCAAATATACGTAGAAAAATGCGTGTAAATCCGGCAGTTCCTGAAACAAGATCTTCAGAAACCATCTTTACTTGAAAGACATTTTTCTCTCGAAATGGCTCCGGCAGATCGATCTCAACCTTTGAAGAAAAGTACGTCTGACGTCGGGGGCGACAAAACATCTCTCAGTCGGCTCCGGTACTGAAACCAAGCTCACCAACTGCAAAGAAACCGCACTTTTCCAGTTGTCTGCACCCACACTCGAACAGACATCCGACATTCCCACGGGCAATGATGGCACTTGTAGTCGGGCCATGGATCCCCCGGGCGATCTGGAAAAATCAAGCAATCATATATAAATTAGTTGAAACTTGGAGAGTTCCTCATTCCGTCTCAAGCATACAGTACAAACCGACCTTTAGTAGTCCTAGCCGGTCGCGATCGCACTACTCTACAATGGGGGCCAGTTTGGGGCTTATGATGTGCTGCTGCTGCGGCCGCCAGACTGGTGATGTGCCTGCTCGTCATGAGCCTGGTGATGATTTCGCTCCGGGATATGAGATGCGACTAGATGTGACCGATTTCGGGAACGGCATTGTGGTGGGAGGACACCCGCATCAGACGGAATACCAAGAGATTGTGCACGGACTCTGCCCTCGCCTCCTGCAGGTGGAAGATTAAACTGCAGGTGGCGAGCTTGGCTGCTTTTCCACAGGTACCTTGAGCAAGTCGTTTTCATACATGAACGTCCCTCAATTTTTCTGTCATACAATCCGGGTGTTCTGAATTCTTTTAGTACGCACATGGATATGGGCTAAACGGGTGTCAAAATTCTTTTGAGTTGTTTGAAAAGTAAAGAACGAAATGCTCTCAAACTACAATCTAAATTATCTTGTTTTTCTTCCTAGTATTCTACTTGCTCTTCAAGCCCGTGAAGCTATCGGAAGGAAGAACACTTTTTCTTTATCCGAGTTACCTAATTGCGGTGTGAGGTATCCACTTTCGATCTGCTTTAGTTCGGTTGTACAATCTGCATGACACATCGTTGTTCACGGTTTCTGCAACGTTGCTCTCTACGACGAGGTTGTGATGTTTTCCTTTCGAATAGTTTGAATGTGAGTAGTTTTCAGTCAATTTTGAATTTTGATGCTGTAGAAATGTGCGCACTTCCGAGCTTTATGCAGGTCAGTCCGATTCTCTGTGTTTTCACGGCTTTGTTGTTGTCTGCTGTCTCTTTGAAGTTTTTTCGGTCCGACCATACCGGTTTTAGGGATTAGCTATTCTTTTTCATGAGCTGGGTGTCAGTCTGTCTCAACTGTTCCTTAGTTTTGGCTCCTGAGCGTTCTCTTTTGCTGTGGAAGAGTCGATTGGTTTATCGCGTGCGGGTGGCGAAGGTGCGTCCTTAGATTGTTGTGGTGTGAGTTATTCGGAATTATTTGCCGCCATGGCCACAAGCGCCGTTTTCTTGCAGTTCGTGTATAGTTCCAATGAGTGTTAAGTGGAAGCATGTTCTTGTTCACGATCCAGAGCGAGCAATGGCTAATTGTGTTCTTCAGAAATCGCTTGAAGTGCAGAAGTAGCTTGTGGAAGTTTGTACAGTGTCAGAGAGGGGTGAAAGAGAGCTCCGCCTTGGCCACAAGCGTCATCATTGGCAGATGAATATACTGCAGAAAATTGAGTGTCTTGCTGCAGTCGAAGCAGGCGTTGAGGAATGCTTCGCTAGGGTTTGGGTGTCGGTGTGAGAGCGGAGTAGAAGCTTTTGCAAGCTTGCATATTTCTGGCGATCGATTCAACCTTCAATGTTGTGAAAGATGGAGTTTATAAGCAAATTGTGAACCAATACGTGTGCTGGGGAGGGACATTTTACTGCTTTCAGAAGGGGGATTATCCTGGGCGTGAATCGGCACGCCTCACAGGATTTCAAATCAATTCTCATGCGATGATTTGTGTATGTAGACCATTGGGCTACGTTGTGCTGTAGTATCACACATTTTTGTCTGAATTAATGTGAAAACTCTGAAACATTTCTGAATTCGGGAAGGTTTATTTTACAGCTCTCAGAAGTAGTTGGAGAGAAGGGAAGTAGCGTTGGGGATGCAGTTCCAAGGAAGGTGGCCAACCATGTGTCTATGAAGATGAAGATGTCAGTGCTACGTAATGCCGTTCTTAGATGAAATGACTTCGTTGCCGCGAGTAAACATCGGAGGCGGTGACGCAGTATTGGGCGGAACCAATAAGACTCTTGGGGAAGTATTGAGTGCACAAGGAAGTTATCAGAAAATGGGGACAGATAACTTTGTTTTATCGATGTGTACAGAAGTCATTGAATATAGTATTATTTCAGCCTACAAGTGTCAATATTTCAGTTTCATTCTTCACACAAAGTACGGAGTATCTGGTTTTCATCTGCATTGTATTTAATCCGTTTGATCTTTCTAAACTTTAACAACTTCCTGCAACTCCTCAACGAAATCTTTCAGGATGATGAAACCTTTTTGGTGCCTTTCCATGGCAGTGGGATTTGTTCTAGTTTCAATACATTACGAATGACATACTGGTGTCACACGCACTAATCTGACAATATTTTCCATTGTAGTTTGTGATATCTGTCTGTACGATTTTGTTTGGTTGAGAATGCGTGATCTTCTTCTTCATCTAAGTTAGGCTTGTTTTTAATGATGTGACTTGCTCTGGCCTTAAAACACCCCGGTCTCGCAGGGAGCGTGGATATCCCCCCTCTATGTGGGATCCGGGGGGTATTCTGAAATTTGCTCTTGAAGTACCCCGGGGGATGGACAGACGCGTCTAACTTTGAGATTTGCCCTGCCGCTTTCACGTTGTTCCCGTTTTGGCAGCTCTCTTCTGTCGTGTACGGTTGCGCATGTCTTCTCGCTTGCACTCCATTAGTTTGATTGGATTCCGGCATGACGTAGTGGCGGGGGTTTCGGGGAGAGCGCTTACCATGGTGTTGTATCGGCAGACAGGGTTCGGGGACGATTTTTGGGCTCCGGAGTGGGTCTGCAGCCGTCGCATGAGTGATCCGTACTGCTCTGCTCTACAGGAGGGATTATACGTGCTCGCACTTGTACTTGCATCGGAATTTTGTATGAATTTTGAATGAATTTGAAGCATGCTCATATCCTTATTTCTTTCTTTCGGTGCAGCGGTCAGTTTTTAGGGTTTCGTTGATGACGTAGACGCGTTGTGGTTTTATGTTAGGAGTGCAGAAGCATTTTCTTTCTTCTTGTAATCAGCCGGAGTTTCTTATTCATTTTAACTGCAGTGATGGCGACGGGCCAGGCGAATGTGTTATAATTGTGACTTTTCCTCGCTGGTTGCTGCGCGGTGACTGTTACACATGCTCTTCAGGTCGGGGACACATCTTGCATCGGAGGAAATGTATCTGGGGTTAGGTTTCGTTCCTGTTAGTTTGTGAGGTTCGCCAGGTCAACTTTCCGGGAGTGAACAACCTGTGGGTAAAAGGAAGGGAGCTGAATTTGGTGCAGTTTCATTTCCACACTCCTTCAGAGCATGCATTTGATGAACTCCGCCTTCCTATGGAAGTCCACTTACTACACCGTAGGTGCGTTGGAACCTTGTGTGCGTTTTATTCGTTCTTACAACTCAATTGGTTACAGCAGGGGATGAATTGCTCGTGAACTCAACTTTTCAGTCTTTATAGAACATCTGAATATGTTTGTATACTGACTTGCCATGCTTGTTTTGCTGTGCAGAAGATGCAGTCACCAAGGCTTCTGCTCTTGTTGAGTAAGAAGACACGTTCAGCAACTTCTGTTTTTCAGTATTTGAGACATGATAGTGGCAGAATTTGTGTTTTTAACTAATATTCAGTAAATAGAACGCTATCTTGTGGAGGATATCGTTGAGTGCCTTCCTCATGTGGTAACGTGACTTTGATTTGCAGGGTTCTGCTGATGCCATACCTGATGCATACTCAAATGGCGGTTTTGCAGCAGCTCTTCGTTACTCACCCCTGGAAAATGGAAAGACTTTGTAAGTTCTCTTCTGACATGCTTTGGGAGCCAGGAGAATGTTTGATATCGTAAGTTTCCTGCTGTTGCTGTTTCAGGAACTTGGAAAATGAAGGAGTTTCTGGTGCGCACCAAGCAACATTCTTTAGTTCGAAAAGGCCGAGCTCTTGGTGCCATTGGGTACGTTCTAGTGAGTTTTTCTGTGGCAATTTTTTCTGTTTAATGCTGTTGGACAGCTTTTGATTCGATTGAGTAGCTTAAGGGAGATTCTTCCTTGAATGCGAAATGTGCTCAAGGTGTGAGTACCTGATTTCAAGAACGTTATGTTTGTATTTGTACAGTATGAGCACTTGGCTGCCCTGGCTCACCTCTTGGTAATTCTTCTGGGAAGTTCCGTATTACCACAAGAAATGCAGCTAATTTGTCTATCAGCCACCGTTGCTAACCCAGAGTAGCTTGCTGGTTGGATCGCTCAGGTGCGTTTAATGGTAAAAATGTTACGAACTAATACGATATGGCCGGATCTACAATTGTTTAGGCTCCCGGGAATAGTGCTATGCATCATGACTATACATTATTTCAAAATCCTTTGAAGCGTGAGAACCGGAAGTTTTTGTTGAAATTAGTCCTAACTGATAGCATGGCAGTGAAGTATCTCAGCTTTGACTAACATGGGAGAGTTACGCGTGGGAATCTTTGTTTGCTCGTTATGCGCCACCTGTATGATTTGAAACTTGAAGATTAATCTTGTGCTGTATGGTCAGGTGCATGGTCCTACCGAACTTGTGACATCATCGAGAAGACCTGTTCCTGTTCCACTTGTTTGGCATTTTTCTACCCGCCACTCACTTCACCCACTCTTAAACGAACAAGGGAGTGAAATGAACTGGTGAGAAGTCCAGTCTTCGCTTCTCAAATTCTAATTGGAAGAGCTGGTAATGTTATTGGGGCTGTGCTCGTTATTAGTTTCCAACTCGTACATTAGAGACGATTGCATTGTGCATTTACAGGTCGATCCATTCTGGGATGAAGTATCAGACTCCCCAAGGAGGAAGCAGCCAAAACTTCTCAGAGCTTGCAAACGCTCCAAAGAACCCAACGTCGGCAGTGAAAATCGATAATCAGGAGTGATCAGGTGGGTGGGGGCAAGTAGGGGATGATGTGTCCAAAGAGGAGCTCTAGTTTCTTCGGCGCAGACAGGTATAAGAGGACCTTCATGTCCATGTTGCTTCAACACAACCTTTTGAAAATGTTGGTTTCGTGGAGAACTACTGGACTGGGACCTTGTGACTATCGATCTATTCTGAATTGTTTTGCTCAGATCCCGCAAATCAGGGATACGTTGCACCAGTTGAAAGAGCGGGACATGCTTCCAGTTATTTGGTTCATCTTCAGTCGCAGGGGCTGCGACCTTGCCGTTCACTATGTTCTGGTAATATCCACTCTCCTTGCCTCAACATTACTATCTGTGTGCAATGTAATTCACACGAGTGTATTTTGAAGTTGCAAAATGAGGAATGTCTATCTGTGGGCATTTTCGTTTCTGGAGTTCTGTTATGCGCTTGTCACTGAATTTCTGTGACAGCTTTCTTGAATGCATCAGGGAACCGATCTGCTGACTCTGAAGGAGCAGAGGCGAGCTAGAAATGCACTCGAATATTTTCGGGAGCAGCACCCAGATTCAGTACGTGAAGTGACAGTGAACCGAAACCACTTCTGCACGGAGGAGTTTTCCAAGTACTCTCTACAGCGGGTGATGCCTTTCTCGGTGGTGACGACTTGAACAAGGGATGTGTGAGGATGACTCAGTATACCTTATTTTGCTTCGTAGAATGAGTTTTGTACCTCAGTTTAGATACCACTGAAATTGCATTCAATGAAGTGTTTCGTGTTGTATGCAGGTTTCTGTCCTTTCAAATGTTGTGAGCCAGGCAAGAGAGCATTGGAAGATGCCAAGCTCAGTCTGAAAGGACCTGCAGGAAGTAGTCTCAGTGGGCCACTAAGGCTCTAAAAGTGACCTTTTTAAGGTCTGATTCGCCTTTTTCACCAGTTTCGGAGCACAACAAAAGTAGTTTAGTATTTTTTCAAGCATCTTTGAATCACTTATGAATTTTCAAAGATTCAGGTCATAGGCACCTATTTGTGATTATAGGTGTCCCCAAATCCATGACATTGTGACTTATAAAGAAATTAGTGTGCCTTGTGCCATTGCCACAGTCAAAACAAAAGTAAAAGTAATTTCATTAATTCTTTAGTTCATGAAAATTTCAAAATTCAATAACTTTCACATTGTACGTGAACGTCACGAAACCAAGTTGGTGCACCCCCTCCTTGTTGAGAGCTTTCTGATGGTACCAAGCACACGACTAAGGGACACATGGTCCAGGAGATCTCAATGTCACAAACAAACAAACAAACAAAATGATCAACCAAATTTAAGGTATAGATGTGCAGAAATTAAAGACAATGATTGGCTCCTGCAATAATTAAAAGTAATTTTTCTTGAATTCATTTATAGACCAAAAAGGTCCCATTCAAAGATCACCTCGCATCCATTCTAAAGGGCGGTTTGAAGAAGAGGGGTAGATTTTGACCCACCTACTTTAGATGTCATACTCCCATTCAAAACCATCACTACATTACATTATATTCCCCCTCTGTCCCATAATACTTGACTAGTACCTTCTGGTAATCCTTTTTAGGCATAATTTTAGGATTGAAAATGATTTCTTTTGTTTTTGACATAAACTAATGAAATGAAGTAAGAAAAGTTTAGTTTGTTATCCACTTTATAAATTAAAATAAAAATTGAATTGAATTTCTTATAGCAATTTGAAGTTGATTGGTTGAAAAAACAAAAGACATTGTACTTTTCATTGAATTTCAATTGAATTTGAGACCAATCTTGTGCAAATCTACACATGGAGAGGGCAACATAATTGCACAAGAAATCTTCCCTTTCTATACTTGCCTTTATTATATTTGGCCTTTTGTATCTATTGCAACCTCCTATTTTTTAATCTTTCCTTGATTGCAATTAATAGACATGTTCACTTGTTTTGCACTTGAGAGGAAATATTCTTCATTCACCATAGAATCATTTACTCATAACATGCATTTAAAAATTGTTGTCAAATCATCAATACTTTGATTAATATAAAGAAGGACAAAGATTATAGGATGGAGGAGTATTTGCTAAGGTGAAGTGACGCATTTATATTCCTTTGGTCACTACACATATGTAGATAGATTGGCAAAATATATACCTTCCCATTGTAATTCTTAGAAGGGTGCTCTCCTCATCCACTTGAATCCTAATTTGGTCTTTTTCGCTCTTTACATGCTAACCCCTTGTATTTGTTACCATGGGGCCAAATTGCACCAATTAAAAATAAATCTCTATTTTTTGTCAAAAAAAAAGTCTTTTTTTACCAAATCCATTGCTATTTAAAATATGGCCATAGTTGATAAATTTGAATCAAAAGTACACAAATGTAAGTGGTTTTTTTGTTCTAAAGGTAGATAGATGTAGAAATACAATGCTTCAAGAAATTTCTAAATGATTGTCATTGCAACACTTTCTCAAAAAGAAGAAAAAAATGTCATCCTAAATTTTTACTATAAGTGTCCCTCAAGATTGTGGAATAATCACTAGTAGAAAACACAGAAATTTCTGTTGTTCGGTGACCAAAACAACGTCACCGAAACAACAATAAAATCTGCGTATTCTACTAGTGAATGAATCAACTTTTTGCCACATGCAAAAACTACTTTGTGATGTTCCTTGAAGTTATAAAATCATGACATTCCACATTGAAATAGTCATAATGTCAATTGACCCTTTATAATTCTCATCCCATTAGGGGGTAAAGCACAAAATTAGGGGCTAATTAAAGTAATCATACAATTACACTTGGGGCAATTTTAGATTTGTACACCTTAGACCTTGATACCCAATCATCCATCACTTTTCATTTCCAATACCTCTCCCTTCTTTTCACTTCATGCAAAACAAAGTCTTCCTTCTAGTGATCAAATAAACGTAATTTAGGAATCATTTGTTTTGACTTTTCAAAGTCAATAATGTGACCTCAAATAAACAAAATTCTAATGTGTCATTTATAATAACATGGTTTGAATTTCTTTTCTTTCCCTCTACTTTGGTATACAATCTCTCTATTGTGTTCCAAAGAACAAAGTATAAAAAAAAGGACTCACCATAGCTTTTAAATTGCTTTGAGGTGTTATCTCATCCATTGAAAGAATGTAGGCTTCTAAAGAAGACTAGAGACATGATTGAGTTTGTCTATGTTGTAGAGCCACTTTAGAAATTTATTGGGATTCTAAGGAGGGATGTCCATAATTTGTTCTTTTGAGAATTGATTTTTTTTTGTTTAGGATTTTGGTCCCTCCTCTCAAAACATTTAGCAATAAATTGATCTTGAAAGACAAGGAGCTATATTTGAATCTAATTAACCCTTGAAGGACATTACAAGCTACACAGACATTTTGAAAGTCAAATCCTCAATTTTCACATAGTTCTTGATTTTAAAAGTTTTTAAGCATAACTAAAAGAAATGTAGTTCCTATAATCTACTTTATTCTTCATTTTAAACTTTTCCAAATTGTGATTTTTGTCACACTATGAAAACATAACATCTTAAAAGCTCAAAATATACCACTTTTGAACTATTTCTATTGAATTTTTCTTGGTGTGAATTCAAGGAATACATCAATTACATCATGATGTTTTTTCCTATTATTTCAATTTTATATTAAAAAAATATATACTATTTTAAGCATTGTTGTAATTATTGAAATCTTTACACAAAAAATTCTTTAAAAAACCATATAAAATTCAGTTTAATGCATTTAATTATGAAAAATGAGATTCAATTTTAGACATATATTAGTACATCTTAAAAAATACCAAATTTTTGAAGTGTGTGTTTTCATGTAGAAATCAAATGAATTTTGACCAAGCCCAAACGTGAAATGTTCTTGAAGGGTTAAAATTAAGTTGTTTCAACCTTTGTGGACTAGTCATAACTTTCAAAATTACACACATTTTTTGTGTTCTTCTAGGGATGAAAAGCACTGGTCCTTGTAGCAAGAGAGACTAGTTCGGACTCTTGTGGCTTTGAAATGGTCAGTTACCACTAGATCATAGCTTCAAATGTGCCCATAGTTTGTAAACATTATTCGCTTATTGTGCGAATGAAGTTCAGCCACCTCACTCCATGCTTTGTGAGAACATTCTCGATAAAAAGCTCCAAGAAACCCGCAGTAGAAGTTCCGTTCTGTTCAGTTATCCTCAGCAAAATCTCGCTCAAGGAATTCTATCCTCAGAAAAGTCTCGCTCCAGATAGATTTGTGTGTCCAAGCTAGTATTGCGTCTTGACCCAGGCCGGCATGCAGTCCAGTCCTTCGGGCTTGTATTCTGGGACCAAGGTGTTGCAGCGGAAGCAAGCTCGCTCGGTATCCGTCTCGGTGGAGGCTTTCGCGTCTAGTCGCATCTTATGTCGAGCTGGGCACTTGATCGACGAGTCGAGCAGGAAGAAAGCTCGCTCGCTCTTTGTCACGGGACTCTGTGCACTACTCTGGTTTGCGCAAATTGGGGTGTTTATTTCGCCCCTTTGAATGTTCCCCAGCTCGCGTGGGGTGCGGCTAGATGCGAACGCCGAACTCATCACCGTTCTCTGCGGTGGTTTTGTGCGAGTCAGTTCCATATTCAGGTTTCTCGATTGGCTTCATTCTCGCATGCTTCGTTGGCTTTCAAAGCCTCATTTCTAGGTGATCCCAGGTCTCGGGACTTATTGAAAGGAACCAACGCGGGTTTGTTAATGAATGAGATTCGTTGATCGATTGGATAAGGGAGTGTGACTGTAGCATGTAGCATCATGCTAACAAATTATGAGAGTATATATCATGCAAGCAAGCTTTGAGTGTGGCTAAGCTGGAGGCGTTGGTGGAAGTGGGTTGGGAAAGAAGGTGTGTTTTGCACATACATAGTTTAAGTTTTTGGTTTTGAGTTTTGATTTTGTTTGGTGTCCGCTTATTTAATTTTTTCTTTCTTTGTGAACAAGCTTGTCTTGCGACAAAAAAGTGTTAGTCTTGCATGTTTGTTCTGCGCTTGTACTGCAGGATAATGCGCTCGCCTCGCACGCTCGACCAGAGATTCGATTTGGTTACCTCATGTGGATGAGCGGCATTTTCGATCCAATTCCAACGTGAGTGACCACTTAAGCCTTCCTTTTGCACAGTTCCAAGTTCCAACCCACGTTTAATTTCTGTTTGGAACATCAATTTAGTTCCAATATTGTAGTCGACCCATTTCCGATCACATTCTCTTTTCAGTGGTATAGGCCGCTCACTTTCTGTGCAGGTGGAGATGAAAAGTGATTAGTTTTAGCATGGTTCCCAGCATAGCTGTGGCTCATTATGATACTCTCCAAGTCTCTATATTGCAACCAGCTCTTGATCGATTTTGTTTGCAGCTCGTGGTTGGAAATAAGGTCTATATGACCAGTACAGGTCAAATAGAATCTTCAGCTAAAAAATTCACGGTAATTATATTTTGAGTTAAAAAATTATGGAAAATTATGGAATCCTTCCAAACTGCATCTCTGTACACGGGAAAAATTTCGCAATCAAGATACACAATCTCCAGAGATGCGTAATTGCTTAAGTGATTGGAAATGGGTCCACTACCTTACTTTGGCACCTTTCAGAATGCACGTTCTGAAATATAAATCCATACTGTCCTACAGTTTAGATCTCTCAATTCTTGGTGCCAGTTTGCAACTTGCTTGGTTTCCTTGGTCCTGGAGAGGGGAGTGACGCCATTGTGTTCTTTTTCGCAGTTTCACTGGCTAGAGAGGATAACGAGGTTCTTCGCACGAATGGGAACGTACATACATCCTGTGGCAGTTTCTGAAGTTTTTAGAACTCAAGCGATTTGAGCATCAGATCTCAGGCTTGGGCTTTGCGCAAATCTGATTTTCTGCAGTTGGCACATGTGTGCATGTCCGGTCCTTGGTCATGTCCTTGACAAATGTACCACAAAATATTCCACAAATGTACCACAAAAAATTTGATGGTGAATTTTTCCATAAATTGCACATGCAAGGTAGAAGCACCAAGAGTGGATCATTTCAGCAAATTTCGACCAGATAGTGAGGAATATGATTTGGTGGAAATTCTTCCTATGTAGAAGATAGGAAATATGGAGATGTTTAATTTTTCAGAATTTTATTCCAAAATTTGAAGTTACAATGAATTTTGGGAGCCAAAAAGGATTATCTATCCATAGTCAATATTTGGAGTATTGTAATTCAGATTATTGAAGAACTAATTACCTAATTACTACTTCCTACTTTCTCACTCACTGCTTTTAGACATGTGTCATAAGCATATTAGTCCCAACCTTGAAAAGGACAAAAAACACACATTTAAAGCTTGATTTCCAGCCTCAGGTTGGAAATAGTGCACCCTATAGGTTTGGCACTATGCGTGTTTGACAATTGATGCTTCTACCTTAATGTCATAACATTTAGCAGTTTACAACTCTTATGCAAGAATTTTAGTAAAATGGTGGTATTCTGTGCGTCATTTTCAAATCGCCTGGTTTAAACCATAAAAGTGACATCTAGGACTTCTATATATTTTAAACATCTTGGATTTATATAGATGGGTGATGGTCGGCTTTGGGTACCCAAAAAAGTTGTCTCAACTACAATATCAGTCCATATTGTGTCAAATGACTTCATCTTTTAAATATTATAAAGTATAAATTCATGAAATGTGGTTTTAGTTTTTAACACTTATAATGTGTCAAGATAAAAAAATTAATGACTTTCAAAGAATTTTAAGAATTTTTAGTTAATTTTTTTGTTGAAAAAGTAAGTTTTGTTACATGTACCTAAAATCCTTAGAAACAAGCATTTGGAATATCAAATAATTTTATTTTAATATCATTTTTGGATATAACTTATATTTTATAGTCCAACATATAAAAAGTTAATTTCATCAATAAAAAATTTAAAAATTGTGCACTATAATGCTTGTAAATCCCAAAATTTAAAAGTTTTTCTCACCTCTATCAATAGGTCCAAAATTTACTTTGAAAAAAAATAAATTCAATAGAAATATACATGTTGACCATGTTGAGGTGTAGGAATTTTTTATTTTCATTTTAGGTTTTCATTACTTGATCAAAATAAAAATTAGACAAACTTTGGAGGTTTTAAACAAGAATCACCTAATTAGTGTGTCCCAAAAGTGATACCCCATGTTGATCATCACCCAAATTTCAAAAATCTAGGATTGTTGTAGATTTCAAACTGTGTGGTTTGAACTATGAAAGTGCCATCTATGAAGCATGTAGATTTTAGGCATCTAAGAATAATATAGGTTTAAGAAATTTAGAACAATTCAACAATTCAAACTGTCTAGTTCAAATTCTAAGAACTACCAAAGTTGCAAAATTTTGCCATTTTAGTAAAATTTTCCATTGTCAATAAAAAAATAGTAAGCAAAGCAATAATAAAAAGTACTCAATCATTAATATTGAGTGAACTTTGTAGAGAGGATTAAAGGTAGCCTCTCTAAACACTACAACATGTTATAATATGTCACAATTTTGGTTATTTAAATATCACCAATTTGATGAATTTGATGATATCTACAACAATAGAAAATGTGCAAGTAGATTGATTTCTTTCAATGCAAAAGAATTGTTGCATCACATAATTAAGTTAACAAGATACCATAACATTCTATTGCCTTTAGTTCTCTCAACCATGTTCATTCAACATCCACTAATTGCTTTTGATTATTGCTTTCTTTTAATGATTGTTTCTTTTACAAATTGTTTTTGTGAAACTCTAATCATTCTCATGCTATGTGCCATGCTATGCCCTTGTGGCTATCAATAAGATGTGAAATATTCCACATTATTTCATTGAGGAATAGAATGATATTCTACATCATTCTATTGGGGAAGAATAGAGGAATGGGCACTGTAATTAGAATGGCAAAATTTCACAACTATAATAGTTTTATAGTTCAAACTAGGTGGTCTTAAATGTAAAATTATCCTAGATATCTTAAATCTATAGCATTCCTAGATTTCTATAATCTACATGTGTCACAAATGGCACTTTCATAGTTCAAATTGCACAACCTAGATTTTAACAAAATTCCCTATATAGAGTTAACTTTGTGATGCTAAGAGCATCTGTGCATTTGTTCTCTCAAAGGATCTAGGCTTGTCAAATGTGGATAATAAGTGCTTTTCGACCCTCCCAAATACTCTCCTCACACTAAATCCTAGCTTGTAAAGCAATGCCTTCTTTCAAATTTGAATTCAATTATTGTAGTTTCATTCTACATTCTGTTTCCATGTGCTAAGTCAATTGACTATTTAGAGAATAGTACACTTGGTAAGCAAGACAAAAAGTTTGAAAAATCTTCAAAAATAGATGTAAAATTTGAAATTGCCAAGTCCAACAAATAATGGACCGAATGCTATGAGTGCTTCAACATGTGGACAATAGATAGAAAAGAAAGTTGTTCGTTTACAAATTGGGTATCATTGTATTGTTTTCTAGTGGAATGAAATGGTCCCATCAATGTCAAAATAGAATACAAACAGAAGCAATTCTTTGTTTGTCCATTTTTGAGTGTGGGCTAGTGGTGGAAGAAATCTTGAATCTTTGGTGGAAAGAGGGACCCTCTCCAAGATATCTCCAACATTTCTCAAAAATGCTACTTATAAGTAATCTTAGAAATTATTTTTCTTTTGCCCAAGGTTGTTGATGCGCTAATTAATACTCAAAAGGATACTTGAGGTCCTGGAAAGACTATTCAAAATTGAATTTCAAAATCTTTTCTACATGGGCACCATGTAGCTTGTTTAAATGACCAATCAATGATGAACTTCTAGTCTTGGGCAACCTCAAAGCCACTACTCGAATTTTCTTTTCTTCAAACTTTCCAATGCAAAACTACAAGTCCAAATTGTGATTCAAAACACAAGTATAGTAGTTTGACTTTTAAGTGCTTTTACATTTTTTAAACCAACTATTCACACAATGTCAAAAGGGATGATTTCCACAGTCATGGGCCTGTTGTTTAAGGGTTAAGGGTCCTTGTTTCCAACCTAAATTATTATACCCACGCGGAGAAGACAATGAAGAAACTGGCAGGCGGTTGTCACATGATTGTCATCTGGAGATGCAAAGGATTATTTGTTAGCATTCAAACTTTATAAGTTGTTACACAAATGATTGATCCTGTTTTTTTCAGTGAGTTCCTACAGGGATGATAGGATGATTATTATGAGCCTTTGCACATGCCCCACATGACTGAAGTGTGCCACAATCAAAATAAAAGTAAAAAAGTAAATTTTAAAATTTTTTTTAACTCACGAGAACTTTGAAATCCAATATTTCTTTTCTATGTGTCAGAACACCACAAAACAAAGGCTGTGCACCCCTTTTCGCATAGGGCTTTCCATTGGTATCAAGCATGTAACCAAGGGATACACAATTCAAGAAGATCTCATCGTAACAAACAAAACAAATAAAGAACCTAACTTAATGGATGGATACTAGTGTACTTTACGATGAGGGAGTAAATGTTCTTGTAGTTATATACGGGTCAAGCAATACACCTTCAAAGAATAAAAATTAAAACTAAGTACAATTTTAATCATAACACTAGGCATCTCCAATAAAATCTAAATTCTATTGATTGCATAAAACTTTAAATGCTAGTAAAGGTACAAATTGTAATAACAATCTTCAAAAGTGGTAGACATAGAAAGGCAAAATCTAATGATTAGAATTGGACAAGATATTAGTAGAGTTGCACCCAAAATATTTCTTACACACTTTAAAAAGATTGAGTGTCCAAAGTAACAAGAATGCCATAGTCTCTAAATATTAAAATTTACTATCTCAAATTCACCTTGTTCAAATTCTTTTCTACAATAAACATTAACAAAACAACAAAAATCCAATGAATTCATATAATAGCCATCCATGCACTTAAAATAGGCTACAGTTAGAGTCATTAGTTTATAAGCAATATTATCAATTTATCACAAATACCAAAATGATTAACAATACAAGATAATGCAAGGAATAAATACTACACAAGCACTTGAAGACTTACCAACAAGCTATATGGATTGCAAGCATTAATACCAATAACAAAAAGTTAATGATCATAAGTACTAATGCCTAATTTTGTAGGGTTGCCATTTATGAACATAATTGAATATTAGTACAAGGATGCAATGCATGCCTTATAAGTCATGGTCAAGAGCATAAGGAAGTATTGAAAGCTACAATATGGTAGGAAATAGGATAATTGTATGGAATGATGAAGAATTTTACCATTGTTTATTTGGAAAATCAATTGACGAGTTTTAAGATTCATTCAATAATGGATATTTATTACTATCAAATATGCCATAGGCCTTTAGGCTTCTAAAGGGATACAACTTTAGTGTAGGACAATGCCCTAAGAGGAGGGGATTGTGGAAAAAATGCATTGATAAGGAGGGCGGAACCAACAAAGAGGTGCATTTTTTCCCACAATCCCCTCCTACATGAAGAACTACCAAGAAATTCAATGTTATTGATAGAATAGATTGAATTTGGATGAAAAAATTGTAATACCCAATCACATAGGCAAAAACGTGTAATCAGACATTACAACCTAATTGTATACCATAACTTGCTATAGAAATGAATGGGTGATTTCTTAAAAGTGGTTTATGCATAAACTATCTTTATTCATGAGGCCTACCATACCCAGTAAATAGAAGACTAAAGTCTCAATTCGAGTTTTTTTTTACAATAACCTCCGTGTCTTGATTATTCATTTATTTTTTTGAGTGATCATTGCTCAAAACACCACTAGACTTCAATTTAGAATTTCATACCACAAATATTCTTCAGATGTAACATTGGCATTTTCCATTTCAGAATGGAGTAAGAGTTATTCAGTTCTCATCGCTAAACCTTGCTACTAAACCGAGGCTCTATTGCAAATGATATAGGATTCAAACTGAACAGACCCAATTTGCCTCCAAATCCTTCAGGCAAGGCCGGAAGAGCTTCACACTTCTCTTGATCTCCAATATCAAAAACTTCCCCACTGTGATCCACGGCGTTGTAGATGCACAATTGCAACTCACTGAATGGAACCAATGCAAATTCCGGATACACTTCCAAACTCCGACCGCCACTCTTTTCCTTCTTCAAAACATTCACCAGCGTGAAAGTATCCGTCTTCTCCTCAGAGTCTCCTTCACTTCGAGTCCACTCAATTCTATCAACCCAATGCTCGGTAACTAGGCCGTTGTCTCGCTCGGAGAACAGAAACAGTTCGCCATTGTTTTCCACCAGCTGAAGAATGGAGGATACCGGCAAACCTCGGTCAGTCCATTTTGTAGACCAAGTTCCTTCTTCCACGTTGTATCCCAGGATGCTCTTCACTGTTTGATCACCGAGCTCCAGAAATCCGATGCAGAAAATATTGCCATTTTGGAATACACCAGATTGATATTCATTCAATGCGAAAGCGGGTCCAGGAAGATCCCCTACTCTCTGCCACTGCCCAGATCGAGAATCATATAATTCCGTGATTCTAGACAAACTCTCTTCACCTGATGCAGAACTGCCTGCTACAAGTATGTGATATGCTTTTGAGGAATGATCCACATACATGTGCATCAAAACAGGGTTCCGCCGATGGAGCAACGGAGGAAGCTCCTTCCATTGTTGAGTGAGAGGATTGAAGACAATTAACCGCTCCTCATGCGTCGACTTGGAGAAATTCATGCACACCAGCCCCTCGTGGGCACAAAACAGAAATTGCTTGAACAAATCCACGTCAGGGTCACAATTGGAAGGCAGGAATGTCAGAGGAAGTAGCTTTCGCCACTTACCATTGCTGGGCAGGCTTTGACCCAAACTGGAATTCCAATTTGGATCAAAGCCTGCCCATTGCCACACTCCATTTTCGATGAAGAAATAGCATGCTGTCAACCACGGATTCTCTTTCAGTGACACAGCTTGAAGGAACCCATCGCTTTGGATCAAAGAATTCCAGCCTTTGGAAAGTGACTTCAGTTGCACAATTTGTTCATAACTGAGGTGATCCAAAACATGTCCCTTCACTTCTGGAGGAAAATTGTCCAAGTCCAGTTTGTCCTTGCTTGTAGGGAGATCTGACGGGCTTCCTTCGCTCTTTTGGAACATGGAAGTGAAGACGCGAAGAAAGGGTGGCAATTCTCGGAACATCTGTAGGGAACAAAATTTTAACAAGTCAATTTGTAATTTCCCCCCTATTCTTTGCACCGAATGATTAGGAGGGTATTCGTCATTACCGTGTTCATGTCCTCTCCTAAACATTTGATTCTTAAATAAGTTTTTTCAAATCAATTTATTATATACCGAGACTGAGTCTCTTTTGCAGTGTCGTTTAGTTTGTTCAGTATGATCATGAGGTTCGTCGTGGAATTGCAAGCAACTATTCAGATCATGCATGGTCCTCTGTCCAGGACTCACTCTCCATTACTTCTAGGCCAATGTCTAGCATAGCATAAGCTAGTTGTCTATACATCGTGAGCAAATGAGTTTTGGACGGTATATGTTTGCTTTTTTTGCCGGAACCACGGCAAATCCTTACGAAATTGCATGGAGCTCCCTCTCCATTATTTTCAGGCTATCGGCTCGGGTTAAGCTAGTAAATGGACATAAATAGATTTTTATAATATGGTAACGTATCATGACACACTCATACTCCTAAGAAAATTTTCTAAATTTATTTGACTTGCCCCTTTTCATCTCTGCGGGCATTGTATATTTTCGTACTCAACACTACACTCGGCCCATTTTGCCAAATTCGATGTGTAAGGCAACCTTAACTACATCTCAAGAAGACAAGCAAGAGGATTCTAACCTAGAATCCTGATCTTCAGTCTCAGCCTTGACATTAATTCAAAACCCTTTCAAATTAAACACTTGTGATATCTGTACAACACTGAACAATCATCCATATCTAATGCAAAGCACAAATTGAAGTGACAAAAACAGAAGACTTACAGTGATAACAGGTCCCGATGTCCTAGCTGCAGCTCCACTTGGGCCAATCGGTGAATGCGATTCCAATGCTCCAGCGTCAGCTCTTGCTAAAGCATGCCTCGACGTTGAGAGCCGATCGAAACTTGCGGTCGTCGCTAGTTGACAGGTTGGGAATTCTACCCATAAGTCTGTTCTAGAGTTCAATAGCTAGAGCAGACATATGGGTTGAATCCCCAACCTTTGCATCAACAACTAAAACGGTTGTATTTTAATTTTATCTAAAGTATTTACAACTTGATGAAAGCTATCATGGGTCGATACGATTCAGATCCGAGATAAAATCGAATCCTTCTCTGTCAGCCGCCGCGTCGTTACAAGGGTTACCGCCGAAAACGTTACCACCGAAAATGTTATAAGGGTCAACCGCCAAAAACGAGGGCGGCGCGCCTGCGCCTACACTATTTTGTTTCTGGAATTTTACAGGGTTTGAATGGCTATTTTGGTCTCGAAATTCCTTTGTTAAAGACTCGAATTAGGTTTTTAGAATCGGTACACATTTTGTAGGTCATGAAATTCGACCCACGCTGTGCTCCCCAATTGAGAAAATTGAATTAGGGGACGCAAGTGGGCGCCTTGGGAGTTGTGCACTGCTGATACAGACAAACGGGCATTTCCTGGAGTTTTTTTTATGAAGTACACAGTTAGCCTGACTACCGGTACTGCAGGCCGGACGTTAAACACCCCCCTCGAGCAAAAGGGGGTGCCTGTCAGGCGGAGTGGGGCCTGCGCCTCCTCCGTTCCCTCCGTCTGTTCCCTTCGCTCCCTGCCTGCTCCTCCTGTTCTCCCTCCCTCTCTTGCTCCCTTGCACCCTTCCTTCCTTGACTCGTATCCTTTGGCCACAGATTTTTTTCAACCTCAACCTTGTGTATTTGTCTTTAACCTCTAATTGTCCAAGGCACCAAATTTTCACGTTTCAAATATTGTGAAGTTAAATAAAACCTAACCAGATTTCTATTTTTAATAGTTTATATTTTTGCAAAACTCTATTGGAAGTTTAATTCTAGCATTAAAAATCCGATTTTAAAAATGGATGATTATGATTTTTCTATTCAAGATTTTGTGCAAGGCTACCCATTGCAATCTTGACTTCACGTAGTATTGAGGGTTCTTGGAAATGAGCCTCAAATACACTAGATCGTGGAAAAAAAAATTACATAAGAAATTCATTTTAAAAAAATTATAGAATAGATTTTGGAAAGCCATAAATTGATTGGGGTTGTGCATGTTGGGCCTTATAACCTCATATATTTTGGAGGTGACCAACTTTGTAGATTTCATATGTAAAAAGAAATTTGAAAGATTTTTGAACATATTGACTTTTCCAACATATTGACTACATGGACAAGTTATAGCGTATACATATTTCTTTTCTAAAAATGTTGAAATACAAAAGCCTTCACCTTTAAGAAGCGCTAGTGAAGCCTATGTTTAAAGTTAAATTCTAGTACATTGAACTTGCAATTGGTAGTAAAAGTCATTTCATAATCTTAGAACAATGTACAGTGGGGTACAGCTCAATTACGAATTCTTGCATTCACAGTGAAAAAAAAGTTCACTGCTGCCCACTTTGACGCCCTCCCGAGGGCTGAAAAATTAATATTTTCTCACGAATTTTTTTTTACAAGATCCTCTGTATGCTAATAACATATGTGCCAAATTTCAAGTTCAAAAAATTTATACAAAAAAAGATATTCAAACATGTACCAACATGTGTTGTTCAAAAAATAATTTCACTAATACCAACTTTGACACCCTCCCAAAAATTGAAAAAAAAAGTTTTGGCCTTGAAATTTTTGGTGTAAGATAAACTTAGTGAAACTAACTAATGTGCAAAATTTCAAGTTCAAAAAAATTTCCCACAAAGAGTAGTTCAACTTCTACCAATTGATAGGTGTAGCCATGAGAAACAATTTCACTATGGCCCAACTTTGACACCCTCCCAAGGGCAAAAAAATTGTTTATGTACCATGAAATTTTTGGCATGAGATCACCTCTATGTTGGTAATATGTGTGTGAAATTTCAAGGCCAAAAGATTTACTTAAAAAAAGATATATTCAAAATCTACCAGCATGTGTTGTTATGGAAAAAAAATTCATAACTACACATGTTGGTAGAAGTTGAACTACTCTTTGTGGGAAATTTTTTTGAACTTGAAATTTTGCACATTAGTTAGTTTCACTAAATTTATCTTACACCAAAAATTTCAAGGCCAAAACTTTTTTTTTCAATTTTTGGGAGGGTGTCAAAGTTGGTATTAGTGAAATTATTTTTTGAACAACACATGTTGGTACATGTTTGAATATCTTTTTTTGTATAAATTTTTTGGACTTGAAATTTGGCACATATGTTATTAGCATACAGAGGATCTTGTAAAAAAAAATTCGTGAGAAAATATTAATTTTTCAGCCCTCGGGAGGGCGTCAAAGTGGGCAGCAATGAACTTTTTTTTCACTGTGAATGCAAGAATTCGTAATTGAGCTGTACCCCACTGTACTTGAACAGGTTAACCAAAGAATCCTATGCTTGAATTCATTTAAAAAATATTGATGAAGACTATAACCATGCTTTTGGAATGAATGGTAATTAAGAAGTATTTGAATGAAATTTTAAGTTAAACATTTGATGCAAAAGAAAACGTTTAACCCCTAAATGCTTAAGGCTTGTTTTTAGCTTCTCGAGATTTGCTTTAAATTGAACAAAAGCCAACATTTTGATAAGTTGAATCAATTTTTTTTTAATTGTAACCGTACAAATTCAAACTAGACATGTTAGAGATCACATAGGAAAAGAAAATTGATTCTTAAAGCTTTATTTAACTTCACAATATTTGAAACGCGAAAATTTGGTGCCTTGGACAATTAGGAGATAAAGGCAAAGACATGAGGTTGAGGTTGAAGAAACTTGTGGCCAAAGGATAGGAGTCAAGGAAGGAGAGAGAGGGAGAAGAGGAGGAGCCAAGGCAGGGAACGAAGGAAACGGACAGAGGGAACGGAGGGGTAGCAAGGGCCCAACTGCATCTGACAACCCCCCTTTTGCTCGAGGGGGTGTTTAACGTCCAGCGTACTGTAGTGCCACAACGAAACTGATGTGGATTTGAAACTTTTTCATTGAAACAACCATACCATAAGCATCAACTACACTAAAATTGGTAAATAGTGTTGGGTGATAATTAGTGTTGTTCCCTGTTTTTTACCCCAACACTATTTTTCAACTTATGTATAAATAGTGTTGGGGCACTTAATTGATGTCATAAAAATCTATCCCTTCCCTGCAAAACTGTAATTTTTGTCCCCTACCGTAAAAATCTGTCCCTTCCCTGCAAAACTGTAATTTTTGCCTTCCGCCCTAAAAATTTGTTCCTTTCCTAGAAAACTATAATTTACTATAGAGCTAAAATAGTGTTAGAATGGATAAATATTCATCTAACACTAACCTTGCTAATCACAATTAGTGTTATCTTAGTAAATTAGTGTTGTCAACACTATTTACCAATTTTAGTGTAGTGTGCCCTACAGTCGAAACAAAAATAAAGTTATTTTTTTAATTATTTAGTTCATAAAAAATTTAAAATTCAATAACTTTCACATCGTACATCCGAATGCCACAAAACCAAGCAGGTGCATCCCTCCTCGCCAATGGCTTTCCGATGGTATCAAGCACACAACCAGAGGACGCACAATCCAGGAGATCTCAACGTGACAAACCAATAATCAAAACAAAACAAAGAGTTTAATTTAAGGTATAGACTAGTGTGCCTTGTGCTGTTGCCATAGTCAAAATAAAAGTCAAAGTAATTTTATAATTTTTTAGAACCAAAAATAACTCAAAAATGCATAATTTTCTCATTGTCAGTCAAAATGCCATGAAGCAAAGCCCGTGCACCCCTCCTCGTCGAGGGCTTTCCAATGGTACCAAGAATGCGACTAGGGGACACACGGTTTGGGAGATCTTAACGTGACAAATAAACAAAACAAAACAAAACAAAACAAACAAATTTAAGGTATAGATGGGTAAGCCTAAAAAGAAGATATACAAAAATTGTAGTATATGACATGTAACATATTACTACAAAAGTTTGAAGAAAAAAGTAGTTGTAATTTGAAAGAAAATTAATTTCAAAGTTAGCCATGATTGTCTAAAACTCGGTTTTGTTGTGCCATAATTTGGAATTACTTTACATTTTGTCAATTTTTTCTAAGAGCTCCAAAGGAGTTTTTTGTGCCATGATGGCATGTTGGTATTCATCATTTCAAATTGTTGTACACAAAATTGTAGGAAATTGACATTTATAGAATTTTAAATATTTATAATTTGACAAGCATGCAACTAATGTTGGTCCTTATGATATTAAATTTTTTTTGAATTGAGAGTGGAATTGCATTAGCCATTGTAGAGAGAGTATAGGTTGCAACATGAACCATTTTAAAATCTTAATCCCTAAAGTTCTCTAACTATGTTTTTACCAAAAAATGTTCTAAAACTACCATGTCTTAGACAAGTACCAAATTTTAGGAAAAAAATTTGGGGACATCTATACATTACATTAGAATGTTTGTTTTGTTTGTTTATCACGTTGAGATCTTCTGGACCTTGTGTCCCTTGGTCGAGTGCTTGGTATCATTGGAAAGCCCTCGGTGAGGATGGTTTTGTGGCGTTTGGACGTATGGTGTGAAAGTTGTGCATTTTTGAGTTATTTTTGGTTCAAAAAAAAAATTACTTTTTTTTATATTTTGGTTACAATCTTGGTATTGTTGGAAAGCTCTCAGCAAGGAGGGGGGCATGGGCTTGGTTTCGTGGCATTCCGACTCATGGTGAGAAAGTTATGCATTTTTTTTAGTTGTTTTTGGTTTTAAAAATTAGAAAATTACTTTTTTTAATATTTTGGTTACGATCTTGGTACCATTGGAAAGCTCTCAACGAGGAGGGGTGCATGGGCTTGGTTTTGTGGCATTCCAACTCATGGTGAGAAAGTTATGCATTTTTTAGTTGTTTTTGGATCTAATAAATTAGAAAATTAGTTTTACTTTTGTTTTGACTGTGGCAACGGCACATGGCACACTAGTCTATACTTCAAATCAGGCTATTTGTTTTGTTTTGCTTGTTTGTCATATTGAGATCTCTTGGACTATTCATCCCTTGGTTGTGTGCTTGGTATTGTTGAAAACCCCTCAATGAGGAAGGGTGCACCGGCTTGGTTTCATGGCGTTTGGACATACGGTGTGAAAGTTGTTGAATTTTGAATTTTTTATGAACTAAAAGATTAAAAAATTACTTTTACTTTTGTTTTGATTGTGGCAACAACATAGGGCACACTAGTAGAGAACTATAGGATCTTTTAGTATACTAGTTTGAGAAGATGTGGAAAAAAATTTAGAAATTTTCACCATGTGGAATGTAAGATATTATCATTTGAATTGACAGAAATCCGTTTTTTGCCTCTACAAAAACCAAAGCAGTTGTACTTTATAAGGTCACATTTGTATGAAAAAATGCCCAACATGGTGGTGCTTCTTTGGATTCATTCTTCAAGGAAAGTTGGCTACATGCATGAAAATTTCAAATCATTTGGAATTATATAACATATAGGAAAAAAATAGTAAGTAGAAAGATGTAGATAATGATTCAAAATACTAATTAAATTGTTAAATTTTTTGTTATGGAATTGAGAAATGTCAATCCCAATGGTTGTAATGTTGTAATAAACAATCTACATCTTATGATATTATATTTTTCCAAAAACATTGAAAATAGAGTTAATTAAAGGACTTCAAAGTTTATTTTAGTGTAGAGATTCCATAATTGCCTGCAAACTAAAACTCCTCATAATTTTCATCTCATTAATCAAAATGTAATGATTCAAATCTTTCCACGTATATATGAATTTAGAAAAACAACTTAAAATTTTAGTTTCTAAAAAAATGTTTATTTTTATTTGCTTGGACTACCCAATCTAAAAAAACTATATATCATACAATAACATTTTAACTATGGAATCAAAAGGTATGAAAAATGTTAGGCTTGAAGAAAAACCTCATCTTTATGTTGTTTGAAAAATTTAAAGAAAAAAAATAAAAATTCCATTCATAGTGAGCTACCCAAATTTTCTATATCATTAGAGGACACATATTGGTCCTTTAGGATTTAATACCCTTGCATTTGAAATATTTGTCAAACATGGCAATGCATTCAATTTAGATTTTAAAATTGGGGGACAAGGAATCTCTTTCATATGGAGCAAATTTCATGACAATTAGAAATATGACTCAAAAGTTATGGCCAAATATGTTATTTTTTTCACCATCTAGGTAGTATGGGCAGATTCAAAAAATCACTTTTTTTGAAAACAAAAATTTGAAATTGATTTTCTAGAGTAATATATGTGTGGAAAGCTTTGAATCATTCTATTTTGATAAATAAGATGAAAGTTATGACAGAGGAGTTTTTGTTTGTGGGCAATTATGGATTCTCTATGCTAAAATAAACTTTGAAGGTTTTTTTCTTACTCAATTTTCAGTATTTTTTGAAAATAAAATAAAATCGTAGGATGTAGATTGTTTATAACAACATTTCAACCATTGGGATTGACATTTTTCAATTGCATAACAAAATTCTTAACAATTTTGAAATTTGAATCATTCTCTACTTCTTTCTATTTACTATTTTTTTTCCTATATGTTGTACAATTCCAAATGATCTAAAATTTTTCAAGCATGTGACCAACTTGTCTAAAAAGAAAGAATCCAAAGAAGCACCACCATTTTGGACATTTTTTCATAGAAAAGTGAGCTTGTAAAGTGCAGCTGCTTTGTTTTTCACAAGGCCCAAAAAATGATTTCTATGAATTTAAATGCTTATATCTTGCAATCCATGCAATGGAAATTTCTGAAAATTTTACCACATGTTCTCAAGTTAGCATAATATAAGATCCTATGGTTACATGTATAAAAAAAAATCATAAATTTGGTACTCATACTAGAAATGGCAGTTTTGGAGCGTTTATAGTGGAAACATAGTCAACGAATTTTAGGGGTTAAAAATGCATTATACATCTCTAAAATGTAAATTGAATGCACTGTCATATTTGACAAATGTTTCAAATTCAATGTATTAAGATGGGGTGGTTGGCCTAAAACAAATATAAAAAAGTAAGGAAAGTCTAATATTGTATCACAATCATCTAGATTATTTCCAAAATCCTCATTAGGAAAAAATTGAACCCACAAAGAGGCCTTGAGTTTTCTTACTAATTTTTATACTAATTGAATGAATATGAAAGTGACCACATCCTCATTAGGACCACTACTTGGTGTGTGCTTCATTTTTCATGACGGAACCATCATGAGATTTATAAGATTATGGAGATGGATTGGGTAATGATGATAAATTTTTGAATTTATTGTGCAATTTATAGCCCAATTAGTGAGTTGAGAAGGCTCTTCCCACCTAAATTTATAAGATTGTGGAGATGGATTGGATAATGATGATGGATTTTTTAATTCATCATGCAATTCTTGACCCAATCAGTGAGTTGAGAAGGCTCTTCCCACCCAAGCTTTTGCATTATGAAGCGGCCTCTTTTGGGGTTCAATTTTTTCCTAATGTTGGCATTAGGTGATTAATTATTCTTCCATAGTATGTACCGTATAATTTAGATAAAATTTGATCACTCATGAGTGCCATACATTACAATTATTTATAATATGTTTGGAGTTTGACTAATAAATAGAATAATGTGTCTCTTTGAAATTAGAAAGCAAATCTTCTTAAAGTGAAAATAGAGCATTTTGGCTCAATATAGGAGATGTTCACTTCTAAATAATAAATGTAACCCCAACATTTATAACAAGGACTAAAACAATTCTAAAATTTTCAACTTTCCCTAACAAATGTCAAAACTTTCCTTTAAATTATAGTTGTTGATTTTGTATTTCCAAAGATACTTCTCACTAATTGAAGGTTCCTTGATTCCAAATATGAAGTCAAAAATTCCAACTTTAATAATATATAGTAAATAATAAGATGTATTATTCTTTATGAAGCAAAAATTTTGGAGCAAAATCCACCCTTGTAATAAATATTGGGTTGCAATTAATATTAGGGGATATTTATTTTGAAAATTCAATTGAATAGAACACCAATAATTGATCATATATTGATCCAAATAAATTGATTGTTTGAATACTAATTACTTTATTTCATATAGGTGAAATATAGTAATGAGTATTCAAATGGTGCATACCTAGAATGACATTTGTTCAATGACAACTTTTTCTATTGATGTTGACTTTATCTTCCTTGAACATCCATGGTTTGTGTTTAAATATTATTATGTAGACAATGTTGATTAATATAGGAACTCATGGTGTATTATGGTATATTCAATTCAAACTTATATTTCCCATCAAAACTTCCAAAAATGTCCTTGTGAGCCACCACATTGGTTCACAAATTAGAATTAGGAAAAATTAGACAATTTAGGTGAAATTGCAAGTTTAGAAATTATTAGTTGGATAAATTTAAGCTATAGTCATGAATAAGTGGATTTATTAAAAGGTAGGAATATATCAATGGTATGAACTTTAGGAATTGCGATTATGCAAAAATGAAGTAAAAATATGGGAGAAAAGTAGGAATTTTAAATTAAAAAGATATTATGTAAAACTTATGAATTTAATTAAATTAGGCAAATGATTAAATGTGGAGAAATTGGAAAAAAATACTACTTAAAGAAAATTGCATTAAAAAAATATATAATACAAAATACAAATTCAAAAATATATAATTAATTAGTAAAGTTAGAACAACTATTACAAAAATTATGGTAGACACTATGAAATAGAAGAAAAAATAATAAAATAATAAGATTTACAATAAATTAGAGAGATTCACGATAAAATAGCAAGTTTTACAATAAATTAGTGCAATTTTTCACAATTTAGTACATTTTTCAGTAAATAAGAATTGGGATGAAACCTTCAACTAATTGCTCTCAAGCATAGGAGATTATTTAGGATTTGAAGCTCTCTTGTATTTTTTCTCTTCTTGTATGTGTATTCTAAAGAATCTCTTGAAAAATTGTGTGAGAAATGAAGTTGTTAATGAGATTAGAGAAATGATGGTGGGAGGAAATGGGAGAAATAGTTAGAAGACTCAAGAATTAGAATGAGTTGATTGGATTTTGGAAATGAAGGTTTGGAATAAGATCAAGGATTGAATGTGCAAAGTACCTAGAGGCATTAGTGTCAATTGGATTTCTTCAAGGAAGAGGAGAAAAAACATGAATGACTAGCAAGGTCGAAAATGACAAAATGAGGACGGAATCAACACCAAGGTCAAGACTAGCGATCCCCAATTTTTATTTTTTTTATAATTCGCAGAAAGGCTATATTCATGGAAAAGGGGAGCTATTTCCGCAACAATATCCTTGTGGGGGAAAACAAGGTAGATAAAAGGGGAGAAAAAGTTGTAATTTGACTATCTTTGTGTGTTGTAAAACTTGTGACTATTGTAAAATGTAGGAGTTGAATCATGGCTACTGTGCATATCTTTTGGTTCTTTGAATTGCTAGGTAGTATATAAAAATGTCAAAGTTTAGCAAATTCATTGGCAAGTGTTGTGGAAAAATGTTCCTTGTGTGCTTGTATGTAATGGTCAATTTCATTTTTTGTATTTTGGTTCAATGTCACTAACAAGGGAGTTGAACCCTTCTTGCAAAATGCAAGACTATCCAATGCAATGTTAGCATTCTACACAAGAAACAAACAAACAAGCCACATTAATAGAATGGATTAGAATCTTAAAGCAAATAATTACCATTAGTAATGCTATAGAAGGTGCCATTGTAGTACATGATCACTGTCACAAATGTTCCACCAAAGTTGCAGTTCTGAAGCTCCAAGTGCAGCAGTCTCTAGAGCTTTATATTGCGCATAGTTTTCTATTGAGGAAAACAGGAGGGGCAAGGCTTGAATAACTTCATGAAAACTAAGGATAAAAACTAGAATGGTAGTGGAAAGGCAATAGGAAGGATACTATTTCGTCAATCTACTTCATACATTCCCTTGCCAATAGACCTTCACTGCAATTTTTTAGGAATTTATAGCTTCTGTATTAGAAAAATTCTCCAAGGTAAAATACTTTTGGCCAAACATGTGCACAAGGCGGAGGTGCTTTTCTAGTCTATTTCTATGGCATAATTTTAGGTGTTTCAAAGTAGAAAAACATCTCTCATCCTCTAAGGATCCAAGTACCAAGCAACATCCTAATTCAACAAGTTTAAAGTACTTGGAGATTAGCTTACTCAAGTGGCGTAATTGTACTAGTTTGTGCCACAATTTGATAATAAGATTTACTTCCAAAGGTAGGCCACAAGTAGCATCACAGTTGGCCTTCATAGTCACCTTAAACAAACCTTGTTGTAAATCCAAGTTGGAAACACTAAGCATTTCAAGGGCAGTATGAGGTTTGCCGCCTTCATACAAAAGGGCAGCCTTGGTTTATTAACCAACTATGACTATATTTTTTTTTCAAAATAGACAAGTATTGGATGATTGCAAGAAAGATTGGTACTATTTTCCGTCACAATGAGAGTGGCTCTCTTATCATCCGTTATAACTTCTGAAACATGAACTCGATTATCTTGAAATTTTTATAAGAGATGGCTAACTTAATAGTGTTTAAATCCCTTATTTTTCCAAAAAAATTCAAAAATCATTTTATATTTAAGTTTAAATTTAACTAATTTATCACAATGTGTGGTTTAGGGTTTTTTTCTATTGGAAAGTATCCAAAATTAATAATCTAGAGATGAAATTTCTTTGGTCTATTCCCACAATAGGGAGACAAGTGCCTACCAAAGGAAATCTAAAAATACATTATTCTATGGCTTCCATATTCATACAAATAAAACTCCCTTGTACATGCACTTTTAAACATTGAAGATGGTTTCGACTTCCATTTTTTGGTGAAATGCAATCACTATCAAGTCTTTACAAATGGCTATTTTTAGTTTTTTAATTCATGATTTTTTAATTATTATTAATTTATACCTAGTTCTATTTATTTTTTGTGATAAATTGTCTTTTTTTTCAAATAGTACTTTTTCAGTACTTGCAAGTAGTCAACAATATTAGTAGTTGTCAAATTTTCAAATCAATGGTTAAGATTATTTCATTTTATAGTACTCATAGCACTAAGCATAGAAACTACAATTTTGTCACAATGCTCCCTAAATCATTCAGTGTTTCTTACAACTACCCTATTGTGGAAAGCTAGGGTTAGCCCCCTCTTGCTTCTAGTATTGGGGATAAATAGTCCCAAAAGCATCAAGGAGTTCTTATTGAGGGAATTGGTGATTTAGCTCATTACATAGTACTTGTGTAATATTTGCAAACAATGTGAAGCCACAAGCAATGAATAATTATAGCAATGAGCAAACAGACAATGTACATTGAAGCATCCAAGCTCTTCAGCTATTGCATGAGCCGCTCCAAAGAAAGAAAAAAATTGTACCATTAAATGAAGTCATTGCAAGGAGAAGCCAAAAAAAATTGTGTCATTAAATGAAATCGTTGCAAGGTGCAGCCCCCAAAAGTATTGTACCGATAAATGAAGGCCATTGTAATACTATTGATAGATCGTTTCCAAGAGAATTCAAAAGAAAAAAAGTGGAAAGCAATATGCAAATCTAAAGATGCATATGACTTAAACAAAAATAAATTGGGAAAAAAATGCAAATGCAAACATGCACATGACGTAAATAAAAAATGGAAAAAGAAAGAAGCCATATCTATAAATTGACGTTCAATGTTATCCTAGACGTGGTGAAAATCTTGTTGTGTCACAAAAATATGTGCATTGGTTTGTTTCTTATGGTACTATGCATATACATATGTGATGGCAAAATTGAAGAATAGATGGGAAATACTTGAATTACTAAACAACTTCCACTATGATAATAGAATATCTTTGCATTCCAAATCACAAGTTCATTGTACCTCAGGAAATCATCCTTGTTGTAAATAGTGGATGTGGATGGAGTAGTAGAGACAAGCAAGCTTATGCTGGCAAAGTTTGATTGCTTGCATGAAGGTGCATATGAAAATGTTACAGCTTTGAGAAAGCTTGATCAAACAATGTACTGCATGTACCAAAGGGATGAAACATGCTAGTGACAATAGCATTTTAATGTCAGCAAATAGGTCAAAATTATCACCAACACTAGCATTAGTTTTCTGACTAGGACTTCTAGTCGTATCTAAGTCTTAATCCACTATGCTAGACTCCTTATGGATATCCAATGTATGCCTACATTGCATAGCAATTTATTACCTTTAGTTTTCATGAGATTTGTAAGTTTTTGCAACTCAATATTTTGCTTGTAGTTACGATAGAAATAATTGTAAATAGACTAGAATATTTCCTTAAGCCAACAGCTATTGGATACTTGGAAAGAGTCTCCACAACTAGATTTATATAATGACTTATATAACTAGCTTCCAATATGAAGACCCACGTGAAGAAAGTCCATTTTTCCTTGATATGAGATGTAACACCTATTTTGAGACCTTGAAATGTATTGATCCCATCAACCCCAAAGCACATAAGTTTAGAACTTATTTTCTCATGAGTAAGACCATTTTCTTCTAACAAAGCATGCATAACAACAATGGTCAGGTGATCGGCAGTGCCACCTTCGAAGACACAAGAAAGATGGAGAAGGTGCAGCTTCTTCTCTTAGTTGTCCATGGTATAAACATGAATCCCAACCCAACATGTATTGTCCACCACTGCGACCTTGTCAGCACTAATGGAGACAATGTTTGCAAACTGCACTATAATCTTCAAAACATTGAGGACGGAAGCATGCAAATACTCACTCATCTTCCAACCACTAGTTTCGGACCAATATTTTTAGGCAAACTTTAAACTTTCAGAAATTTGAGCAAATATTGCTCCCTTTCATAATCACACATGGAACGACTACAATTGAGAATTTGAAAAAGGGTTGAGAATTGCATTCCCTTTCTCTTCAAGTCATTTTTGAAACTAGTAGCCAATTGATTAGCCATGGTGCCGCTAGGTTTGTAGCCAGCCTAGATTTTGTATAACTTTAGGTGCTTGCAATCCAACTTCACCAAAAACATCACCCTTTCTTCAAGTATAACAAGGAAAACCCATCTTTTCTACACGTATGTTTGCCCTTGTATTTTTTGAGATTATCAACTTTAGGAACCATGACTTTCTTCCTTTCCATAATTGAAATAAAGCTCTTGCAAATGACACTAGTAAGGTCTCCATTTGCATCAAATTCTTCCTCCACCCAAATAAACTTGCACACCCACCTTTCTTATCATCTTCTCATTATTGTACTTGGGGCGTATTTTTTTCTCTTTGGCAGATTGTTGTGAGCCACTCCCTTCTTCTTATCTATCATGCAACATTCATTGTCGCTAGAGACTTTGTTCAAGCGTCAAAGTAGGAACCTCTAGACACAAGACGATGTCTTTTGAAGCCAAATCGCGGTCTATTGGTAGTGAAATGGAGTGTGATAAGCACGTTTCAGAAATATGAGTGACCTCCGCACTGGGGATTTGGGGAAGATACTTACCCATCTCGTTTGTGTTGCAGTTGTTGTCAAAGGTAAGCACCTTGAAGTTATCAGACAATTTCAAGCGTGGTACCATGGGACCCTACGCAGCCAAGACAAAACAACAGCAGTACGAGAGAAAACCCACGAGAAACCGCAAGAGAAAAACAACAATAGCACGTATCGATCAATCCAAGAAAGTAGGGGCAAAGCACACAATGAAGTCTAGAAACAGCATGGCATTCACAAGCAACAGGGAGATCGTTGAAAGATAAACACAACAAGTCGCAATTGCAACTTTGCAACTTTGTAGCGAATGAAGAGATAAAATTCACCACAACAATGAAAGTCACTTTTCTTGAACGACATTCTCAAACAAGTAATTTTTGCACTGCATTCACTGCAAGCCACCATTTCTGAAGTGCTATGAATGCCAAAGACACCATATGCCTCCAAAATCTTCACAGCAGCTTGGAAGTGGCACTGAAACACATAGAAAATCAAATTGCTGAAGATGCCGCTTTCAAAACAGAACCAAAACAAGCACTCAAAGCATACATCTCGAGTGCACTCCCACATATCATTCTACTATCAAGATACCACGATGACAACAAGTGCATTAAAAAAGGCAATGGAGATGTCTGCAACATTAATGCAACAATCGAGAGGAACACATGATCTGTTTTTTTGTTTTTTGTTTTCATTTTCTATGAAGTGCCATAGTGACGATATTAAATGTAATAGTGGTGCTCCAAATTTCAACATTCATCCACATAATGAATAGAAAACATCACATTAGCACATATCACATATCCATAATTCTATTTTCATCCACAATTTGGCGATTTCATCCAAGATTTTTTTTTTAATTTGAAGTTTTTTGACAATTTACAAGATTTTTTCATGTTTTTTTTGTATAAGTGTAGTGCCAGGCCAAAAAATTTGGTGCAATTTTGCACCAAATTGCTAGGAAAATAAACACTATACATGATTCACAAGAACATAGGCTATAGGAGGTGGGTAGGGGGGGAACCCTTAAACCCTAGCCACTATTTGGACGTTCCAGATGTTGTTGCCATGTGAGACATGGAGGGTCTAGATTGCGCCAGCGTGACCAACAAGATGAACAGGGAACGGATGAAAACTATTATTGAATCAGATGAATGTGTACTTTGAACAACAAAGACAAAATCTAATGTGTATTTTGGCTCCAAAGTAGATTTCAATTTTTTTTCTCCATATACATTCAACACCCAATTTTTTTATACCATTGGAGCACAAATTAGCTAATTTAACAAATGCTGATCAAGTCTCAAGACGAAAACATGAAACAAAGTTCTAGCATCCAATCACCAAACAATAGTAGCAACCCCAATCAAAATAGCAAGTGAACTTGAATAAAAACAACATGGGTTTGTTAGAACTTCCTTTTCAATTGAATCACTAACTAAAGCGCCTTTGTAGAGATAACACTACAAGAGAAAGGAGGAAGTTAAAGTAAGTTTTCAAGTATAGTCTTAGAGATAAGATTATAAGTAGTGATCCTTATGGAGATTTTTAGTAAAATTTTACTAAAAATACATAGGTATGCCATGCTAAAAGGATTTAATGGGGTTGGATAAACATATACATATATATGAAAAAATGTATTACTAAGCCTTTGTATGGCAATTGAATTACTTCAAAGTGATTTAATCACTTAGATCTTTTAAAGACAAAAGATGTTTATTTTGTTTGTTTGTGAACTAGTTTGGTTTGAATCAAAACCCATGTGTATTGAATGAGGCTAAAGAAATGTGAATTGTCATGAGAACTAATCTATGTGTGCTAATAAACTCATTATGTTGCAGGGTTCATATAAACATGTTTGAAAACTTCATTAACCCGTTGGTCCTACAAGGGCCAAAATGCAACCTTAGGTAGGCTCATACAATCTCAATATTCACTGTAATTTTTGAATCTTTTTGTGAAGTTAGAAAAATACATGAGCTTTATGGGAATATAATTTTTATTTCAATTGGTGCCTAGGAACAAAAGTTATAGCACAATTAGCCAACACAAAGGTCAACAAGAAGCATAAGAAAAATCACAAAAATTAAAAATTAAAAAAATTAAATTATTCTAAAATAATATTTTCTTTTTACATGTGAAGCTTTAATCCATTCTATTTGGACTAGAGATGAGAGTTATGGACATCTTGTTTTTTGGGCAATCTAAGCATCTTCAAAAAATAACTTATGGAATTCATTTTTGAATGTAATTTTCACATTTAAAAAAAAATTACTTGACAAGGTTAAGTACGCTTGCTAGAACAATTTCATTATTGGGATTATTGTGTTTTAGCTCCATCTTAGAGGAATTAAAAATTTAGTGTTTCTTTCAATTTTAGACTTACTTCTACTTAACAATTTTTTAAAAATGAAAATCAAGTGTGTTTCTTTGAAATTTTTTTCCTAGATTCAAAGCTCAATTCTTCAATATAATAAATTTAAAATTTAAAGTATGTAGTGCAAAAAAATTCACAGATGGCAATCAAAGTCATTTAAAATTGTAGGCCAAAATTTAAAAAAAAATATTTTTCCAACTTTGAATGCTAATATCTTCCAATTCGTATTGTAAAACTTCATGAAATTTTTACCACATGATTTTGGACAAGTCAAGTACAAGATCCTAAAGTTAGACTCTAAAAAAGTTATTCTTTCTATTTTCTTAGATAAATGCAACAGAAATGACAATTTTAAGTGTTTTTCGACAGAAAAATGACCTTGGGACTTTAGAGGTTAAAAGAATAGTGGTATATATCCATAGTAGAGTGGGATTGTAAAAAATAGAGTCCAAAAATAATAAACTAAATTACTAGGGTGGAATCCATTGTTTTAAAGGTTAGATAGAATTCACTCCCCTCCAAACTCTTTTAGAGGTGTTTTTTGCCATGCTAGTGAAGAACACTCATATACATCTATTTGTATTAACATCTTTCTATTTTTCAAAACAAAATTCACACACAACAAACAAGTAGACTAGACACAAGCCAATCCTTCATCAAGCAATGGTCCCAACAACCACATTTAGTCAAACAACAATCATCACAAGCATAAAATTCAAATACAAACACACAAAGCACAAAATTGACTCTCACACTCACACAATTTAGATATAAAACCAATTCTATGAATTTAAAACTAAAATAATACATAGCATCAAAAACTAAAAAGTCAATCCAAGGCTAGACTCACACACTATCTAAGTTGTAAATCCTCTAAATGGTAGAAGACAATTTATAAGATTTTGAAATTGATACCCATCTACAATTGGCAAAATTACCTATTTGGATTTCAAGAGACTTTACTTCTGAATAGATCTTAAAATTGTTCTAATTTTGCCCCATTGCATCCTAGTGTAGTGAAAACCATACAAGTTTTTGCATTATGGCTACTCATTGTAGTATTGGAATTGGTAATAGTAGGTTGAAAAGTCTAGGTATTATAAATTCTATGTGGTAACCACCCTAAGATTATTATACATAATAAAAAATTTCATTTATAAATTCACAATCTTGAGACACTACAAAAGAAAGTGGGTTTTAAGTAAAGTCCTAGCAATACAATAGAAAGGGGTGTTTTAAGTATAGTTCTAGGAGTATAGTCCTAACAATAATGACCTTGTAGGGGATTTTTAATAAAATTTTACTGAAAACACATATATTTCTAATAAACTTTTACTAAAATCTCCTAAACAAGTCATTACTATTAGGACTATATTCCTAGAACTATATTTAAAACATCCCTTTCTCTTGTAGTGAAAGAAGTTATTAGATACCATTGCAACTTGTAGGGAATTAGAAGAGTCACAAGCTTATTACTTAATGGACAAGAGTATTCTCTTGTGGAACAACAATAGGAAGCTACACTACAAGAGAAAGGGGGGGGGGGGTATTAAATGCAATATTCAATTAGAAATTACATAATGAAAGGTCGGGTATTTTAAAGAAAACCATATGTCTAGGACTTATCTTAAAGTACATTTATTGAATTCTTACATTATGTCATTAATTCAATTAGAGAGCTTAACTACAAAAAAAAATTGCAAGTCTTGGGGTTTGAACTCCTCACCTAATGCTTGGTAGTGAGAAACCTTTAGTTAGTATCTTGATACATCTTGCTTCATATGTGAAAGCAAAGATGTTCTAGAAATTTATGGTATAAGGTGTCTATTTAGTAACTAGTGACCAACAAGGACAAATTTTCAATAACCAATAACCAAAAAGGATAAATTTTTAGTAACTAGTGACCAACACTAAAAGTACGACCAATTAGTGTTATGAACTTCACATATACTTATTATATACAACAAAATTGACCTTTTAGTAACCAATGACCAAAAATGATAAACTTTGAATAATGTTATGGTTGATTAGCATTGAAGAATTAGCAACATACTTATTATACGCAACTAACTTAATCATTTAGTATTAGAAACAACATTTTAACTAATTGGTCGTACTTAATACCATTCTTTCTCTTGTAGTGCTATTTGTTTTTGTTTTTGTTTTGACAACCACTATGGTGTCTTTTTCTTCCTTCGAAAATGAGTTGACCAATATCCAAGTAGGAGATAAGTTGAAACTTCTTAGATTTGTCATTCTTTTGTAATTTTTTTCTTCTATGAATTTCATAAGTTTAAATTTGCCAAAGAGACAACTATAATTTATTGGATGATTTAGATTTGATGTGTATTTGGTCCTTCATACATATCTTGCCATTTCTAAGACTTTTGAAATAAACTAGAGGATGTCCTTTTAGAAGGTTGGAAAAATAGTACAAAATGTCTTATGGAAAAGTGAAATTGAATTGAACATTCTTCAATACTTGTAATAAATTTTCTATTTTGGATCTCTAAGCAAAATCTTAGCACTCATAATCTCGTCAAGATCCTAGTCCGGTTGTATATGTAAAAATATAGTTTAATTTCATCACAACTCTTTGCACTAGATATAGTAGTTTGAAGTGGTTCTGGTGAAATATGATTATGAAGCTATGGAAATTATCTTTGTTTAAATATGAAATTTTGAAAGTTACAACTTTACTAAATCTATCTATATTTAAAAACTTTTGGAATGTTTAATGGCCTTATTCGTTAAAATGAGACAATCTGCACATTTTGAGACTACAACCCTAAAACAGTTATAATGATTTATCTTCGAGTCGAGGATAAGATGAGCATGCAACCTTTGGGAAATCAAAGGTTTTTATATATATATTAATACATTGAAATCTCAACTTACCAAATAGTCTTAAAATTGAACAATTATTATGATTTATCTTCGAGTCGAGGATAAAAATGAGACTACCAAAAGTCTCAATATAACGAATATGGCCTTTTTAAAGAAAAAAGGTACAAAATACTCCTAAAATTATAACTTTTCTAAAATTATAAATTTTAGAAAGATACTAAACTTTGGTACCACAAGAAGTTCATATGAAAGTTTCATTTAATGCCTAAAAGTCCAAGAGATTTGGACAAAATACAAATGTATTATAAAAATAAGTTCTATAATTTTTTTGAAGTTTGCATGAAAGAAGATAATGTGAAGCACAAAAAGTAAAATGTATTTGTGTGGTCAAAATCATAAAATTATATTTAGACAATCTTCAAATAAATTTTGAAGATATAACTATGGGGGATTTTATTAAAATGGCACCATTCCGCAACTTTAGTAGTTTTTATAGTTCAAATTGGGCAATTTGAAATGTACACATGATGTCTGAAATCTACAATTGTTCTAGATGACACTTTTATAGTTTAAACTAGGCGGTTTGAAATCTATACAAATTCAAGATTTTAGAAATCTTTACCATCCCTAGATGGCACTTTTACGATATATGCCAAGCTATTTGAAAATTTACAAGAAATACCACCATTTTAACAAAATTTCCTATAACCACAAAAATTCACTAGAAATACCATTTCTATCTTTAGTATAAATTGAATTTTTTATTGGTCAAAATTGTGGTTTCTATAGATTTGTGAAAAATGGATTAGATCTGGTATTGAGAACTTCAACACTTTCTTCAAATAGTAAATTTTCCAATACTTGGCAAATTCTAAACACTTTGTATTGTTTCCCTTATAATTTTTGATTGACCATAGTTTTTTAAAAATTGAATGTATAAAGTGAATGACAAATCTAATCTAGTTCCCCCCCCCCCCCAAAAAAAAATGGTATTTTTTTTCTATCCAAAGTTGGAGCTACATTGATCATAAATTATTCTCTACTTACTAAGGTTCTCTAATACAAATGGTACATTTTACTTTCTTCAATGTACCAACTGTATTCTTCAATATACCAACAATGAACATGTATGAAGAGGACACTTCTAATGTCCTACGTAATTTCAACTTCAAAATTTATAACAAATTCCACAAAAATCTTAAAAATATGAAACAAAGTAGATTAGTTACCCATTTCGACAACATTGGAAATTCATTCAAAAAAATGAAAGAATAGATAAAATTAGAATGGTGTTAAAAGAATAGTGCCTCAATTATATAATTAGAAATTTATTTAAAAAAACTAAAGAACAGATTTTGAGAAGTTGTAAATTGCTCATGGTGATGCATATCACACCCTTTAGCCTCATATTTTTTAAATGACCTCAATTTTAGATTGGATATGTAAAAGAGGATTGAAAGAATTCAAATCACTTTCAAACAATTATAAATAATTGAAAACCATTCGTCGGTGTCAACGGAATTGAAAACTCCAGTTCTACGCTTTCGTAATCTCCTGTGCCACATGGTGGCATCAGCACCGTTATCTCATTTTGTCTGTAAACAGTACCTGCACTTTTCGCAGACACAACCGAGAGGAGTCTGTGATCGATGCAGACTTCTGTTCTTCTTCTTCTCCTTCTTCTTCTTGCATTGATGTTGATTGATGAGATGGGGTTGTTTGCGGTGAATCTTTGGCCAGAGACGATCGAGACTTTGGCTGTGGCGATTGCAATGCTTTGACTTTGGTTGAGAGGTACTGTGATTCAACCGTCGCCATCGTTGCGTTGTGCTTGAATGGTGTAGTTTTGTTTTGCCAACAAAGCAAATGGGTTTGGTTTTGCAAAATTGGAGATATGGCAGATTTGGTTTTCTGTCTGTGTAAGTTTTTCTCTTAAAAGTCCGAGATTGCGTGTACAGCAGCTGAATAAGATATGCTGTTGTTGTTTTTTAGTTTAGTTGTAAATTCATTTTTTTACTCTAGTTCGTTGGATTCTTTAATTTTATACTGTGGAAAGATTTCAATTCTTATTCCTTCCTTTTTCATTGGTGAGGCAAAGGTATCAGGAATTTTTAGCCTGTACGTGGACAACTGGGTTCCCTCGTAGCTGAATCTTCAGATGAATTCGCTGCTAAGACGAACTCAACAGTAATCCGCCGTATGGCATCTCTTGTAGTACCGCGGAAACCCTCTCTTAAAGAGTTGACCGAGAGCGTATCCATTATTCCATTTGTATTGTGTGAAAACCAAAGCCGACCTTGTTTTTTGAACTGCTTGAATTTTGATGATTGCGAGTTTGTACTTCCTAGAAATCTTGTAGCACTCTGTGTCTGGTGTGACGGCGACAAGCCTCTAAGATTCGCTCTCATGCTTACTTGGAATCAGTGATGGAGAGTGACAATGTGAACTGTGTGATTGGTTGCTGTGATCAGAGTCAATATTCATATTTTCTCCTTCGCGAACAATTTCGGCCCTGATTCGTGGTTTGTAGACGTCAGGCAGAGGCACACGCACCGATGTCTAAATAGGGTGTTTCTCTTTTTTCGCTGTTTTTTTTTCCCTTCGTTCTTTGGCTTTTTTTTTTCCGGGTGCAGACGACTCTTTTTTTATTTATGTTATGAGTTAGAGGTGGTGTGCCTCTACAGGTAAGTGCTCTAACCCTGTCTCGATCTTTCTGCAATGGGGGCCACTTGGGGACGTCTGGTGCTCTGCTGCTGCGGTGGTGAGCCTGATGCCGAGCCTGGTGATGAGCCTGGTGATAACCTCGCTCTTAGATATGAGATGCGACTAGAAGTGCCACATGAGACCGATTTGGGAAACGGCATCGTGGTGGGAGGACACCCCATTCAGACGGAATACCAAGAGATTGTACACGGACTTTGCCCTCGGCTGATTGAAGATTGAACTATGGTCAGCTTTGCTGCTTTTCCCAGGTACCTCATGTGGTTTCTCTGTCATAGAATCATATTATGAGTTCTTTCAGTGCGCATATGGATAAGGGCAAACCGGGTGTCAAATTCATTAAGTTGTTTGAAGGATAGGTTAAAAGGAAAAGAATGAAATGCTATCAAAGTACTTGTCAATCTAAATCCCCTTGTGCTTTTTCCTATTATACTTGCTCTTCAAACGTGAAGCAATCGGAAGGAAGAAAACTTTTCTTCATGTTTGAAAGCTCTAGGTGAAAATAACCTGCAGCGTTGTGAAAGATGAAGTTTATAAGCAAAGTTTTCGATTTACAAAGAGGATATTACATTTAATTTAGGTAAAAGCTTTTTCATCCTTCCGACATACCCTACTTGCTCTCTATTTTCTTCCTTCAAAGAGGGATAAGGACCCTTTCAAAAATGAGGAACTGATCATTCATAAGTTTCTCAGAGTCTTCAAGTCTATCAGGGTAAAAATGAAGGTTCACGAGAGGTTATATGATGAGCTTTGGTATAAAATAGACGAAAGCAGTCTTTCTAAATTAGCAGTCTTTAAACTACCGCTTTTTAAATGGTGCTCCAACTCCTTTTTGTTTTCCTCTTGACTATTTTTGACATGTGGCAGGCACAAAATTGTGAACTCATTTCATTACATGTGCTGGGGAGGGACACTATTTCACTGCTTTCGGAAGGAGGGGTATCCTGGGCGTGAATCGGCACGACTCACAGGATTTCAAATCAATTGTCATGCGATGATTAGTACGTAGACAATTGGGCTACGTTGTGTTGTAGTATCAGACATTTCTGTCTGAATCAATGTGAAAACTCTGAAACATGACAGCTTTCAGAATCTTGAAGTGTTTGGAGAGAAGGGAAGTAGCGTTGGGGATGAAGTTCCGGGGAAGAGAATCAATGTGGCGGTGGCCAACCATGCAGTGCCTTTGAAGATGAAGATGTCGGTGCGCTGCGGCTTGTCAGTGCGCGGGGAAGCAACTTCAATACGAAAAGCCGTCCTCCGGGAGCTAAATAATGCCGTTCCTAGATGAAATGGCTTCGTTGACGCGAATAATCATCGCAGCCGGTGACGCTGCAGTATTGGGCTGCATCAATAAGACTCTCAGGAAAGAGTTGAATGCACAAGGAAGGAAGTCATCGACGGAGGAAGCTATCTATCATATTTGGGGGACAGATAACTTTTTTTTTAATCGATGCATACAATACTTTATAAGTACTCATTTAATATAGTGTTATTTCAGTCTGCAATTGTCAAGATTTCATCCTTCACACAAACAAAGTATCACGTTTTCATTTGCATTGTATTTAATTCGTTTGTTTCTTTCTAAACTTTAACACCTGCTTGCAACTTCTCAATGAAATCTTGCAGGTTGATAAATAGATACTTTTTGGTGCCTTTGCATTGCAGTGGGATTAATTTGTTCTAGTTTAGATACATTACAAATCGTTTTGCCGCCTTCAATCTTCATTTCAGTACAGTACATGCAGGTGCACTCAGGCATGTTTAAAGGATGTGACTTGCTCTGTTACGGTGTAACTCAAGGTAGACAAGCCTATTACCACCCTGCTTTGGAATCTGCATATCTTAGGGACAATTCCAAGAGGGGCACATATTTTTCAGAGTTGTGCGCTTGTTTCATGGATCAAACCTTAGTGGGATTATAGTTTTCTGGTTAAAATTGTAATTTCTGTGAATTTTTGAAGTGGTCAGCCCTGAAATTACAAAACTACCTATATAGTGGAGTCATAAACACCCCCATAATCGCCTTTTCATGTATCTATTGGCATTTTAAGTTCCCACCAACTAAGGATTGACAAGAAATCCATTTTGGCATTAATTTATTGATTTTGTCAAAATCTGGAATGGATTTCTATATTTTCTAGGCACATTTGGATGAAGCAAAAGACATGATTGGAGCCCAAACTAGCTTATGGAATTAGTCAGCAAGCAAAATTGGATTGACCTACTTTATGTTCTGCATTCTATCTCTCTATTTTGTATTGTATACACCTTGTCAAGAAATAAGGTAAACATGCATATTACCGCTAAGCAAATTTGGTATCTAGGTACCTTGGAGAAGGTATTTGTCAACTCTCATGTATTTTTTAATGATTGAGAAGGTTGAGAAAAGCCATTTGCTGGTTTATAGAATCAAGATTTAAAGTTAGAAAAAACAAGACTTTTCAGTCCAATTCTACATAGAAGTAGTCATAATGCCAATTGATCCTTCAAAGTTTTCACTAGCATTACAAAGTAAAAGTGAGCAATTGAGGGCTAAGGTAATTATTACAATTAGATGTGAGGTGATTTTAGATATGTATATTTTAGACTTCAAAACCCCATTATTCATCACTTCCCATTTTGAATTCCTCTCCTCCTTCCTTTTTTCCTTAAAAATCACTTGCAAAATGAAGTCTTCTTTCTAATAGACAAATGTAATTTAGAAGTCACTTGCTTTTTTTTCCTCAAAGTCATTTAATAGAACTTCAAATAAACAAACTTTTAATGTAAGTCAACTATAATGACGTGGTTGGAGTTTCTTTTGTCTCTCTACTTCCATAAACAATTATTCTACTTTGTTCTCAAGAACAATTTATAGAACAAAACACTCATTGTAGCTTTCAAATTACTCTAGGGTGTTATATCTAATTCATTGAAATAGGATATGAGTCTTGAAAAAAAAACTAGAGACAATATAGGTTTTGTCTATGTTTTAAAGTCACCTTAGAAATTTTAGTTGGAATTTTAAGGAAGAATATGTATAATTTAAAAGTATCTTTTTAAGAGTTGATTTCTTTTGTTTGGGATTTTGGTCCCTAATTCCTCTCAAAACATTCACCAATTGAATTGTTCATGAAAGACAAGAAGGAGCTCTATGCTGGGAATTTCATTAAAATGGTGCCATTCTACAACTTTGGTAGTTTTTACAATTCAAATTAGGCAGTCTAAAATCTACACCTATCTTAGATGGCACTTTTATGTTTCAAATCATGTGGTTTGAAGTCTATATCAACCCTAGATTTATGAAATCTATGTAAATTCAAGATTTTTGAAATCTATATTTGTCATAGATGACATTTTCACAATTTAGACCTGGCAGTCTAAAAATGGCATACAAAATATTGCCATTTCAATAATATTCTCCATACTATGTCTAAATCTAACAGTCAAATTAAGTTGTTTCAACCATTGTCGATTAGGGTCATTGCAAGAAACACTTGCTATTTTTGTCTCAAAATAGTCTATGTGAATGAGTATTGTGACTTTGGAAATAAATATTTTAAAAATGAAATAACAAATATATATAATTTATAAAATATTAAAGATATTATAATTCTAAAAATTCAAACCTAGAAAAATTTACCTCTAAAAGTTGTGCATCCAAAAAGGACAATGTAAAATGCCAAGAAAATGAAAACTTTGCTGTTTGATTCTTAGAAAATAATATGAAAAATTCAAATTTTTTTTTTCTAATTTTGAGCGCATGTGGAAGGTGGACCATTTACTATTTTTTTTTAAATGTCTTTGAAGGCTTGTGTAACTTTAGTAAAAGTTCTTGTATCCCAATTTTGAAGTTCAAATTGCATTTTGGATTAAAAATAGTACCCCCCAAATGGCCAAGGAAGACACTCAATCAAGTACTTTTTTAAAATAGTAAAATAATTTTTATGATACAAAACATTATTTAATGTCCAAAACTTCCACATGTATCTTCATTGCATGGTTGTCATACTAAACAAGTTACTATTCATTTTTCGTCATGTAGGACGAGTTTTGTCCTGTACATTTGATGAATAGTAACTCGTCCTACAGGACGAAAAATGAATAGTAACTTGTCTAGTATGACAACCATGCTTCATTTCAAATTTCATATAAAATTGACATACAATATATAAAAGTTATGAGAAAAAACACACTTTTCCAAAGCCAAAAGAATAAAAAAAGGACATTCAAATTTATCTTGCAATCACCCATTAGTCATAATAACTTTCAAAATTAAACACATTTTTATGTTCTTATATAGAGGAAAAAACATCGATTCTTCAATTTAGGCTGTGATGGGTGGATAGACAAATTTGGAGCTAGGCTTCAAATATTTACAACACCTGATCAAATGAGGAATTTTTGAATTCATATTTGTAGTCAAAGTGCCAAAATTATTTGTGTGAAGTCATGAGCTACATAATTGACCACTCCAAAATAGGGGTCTAGTTTTTACATCTATTTCATAAGTAGAGAAAATAATCTTAATGCCATATGAAATACTTGGAGGACTATACTAATTTGTTCTAATAGGGATTGGGGGGGATTAGTATCACTAAGAAAATTAGTGTCACCACAATTTATATGTGTGAAAATTAGTACAATACAAGAATATTTCACCCTACATTGTTTAATTCAAAATAGTATGACTTTGAGAAATTGGTCTCATATGCATTAGTAGAACAAATCAATGTACCCTAATATAATCCTTTTGTCTTATTATCTCTCTAACAATTTCTAAGAACTTGTATAGGTCCCCAAAACACTTAAATTTGAACCTCCTAGAATATACATTCAAAAACAAGAAGAATCTTTAGGGTGAACTTTTGTGATGTATTGCAATAGGAAAATAATTTTTTAGTTTTCTAGAATCAAAATTGCTTTTTGCCGACCTAATGTTTCTATTTCTATTAATAAAAATATAAAATCTATGTGACAAGGGGGGAACTATAGTTTAGGAATAGCTTTGAATATCAATTTTATTAAAGTGGACTTCTATTTTAAAGCTAGTGTTTTGAAAATGGGACAAAGGAATAAAATACCACCAATTTAACAAAATTGACATTTTTGTCGTATTCTTAAACTCAAAGCAACCAAGAAGTTCAAGTCCAATGTTAAAATTAGTTTTTCAGAAGTCAAAAAGTTGCCTCCCCATTGCTTTTCATGAGCCAATTCTCTCAACCATATTGCTCGCCAACCATTCTAATTCTCCTTTGGCAAATGTAACAAGAGTTGTTTATGGACACCTTAGAATAAGCCTTAAACTAAAGCACGGGTGGATCCAATGTTGACATGTGAGTTTCCATAGAGGTTTCCATGAATGTTTAGAGTAATGGGACTAGGTTTTGTGTAGGCCAATAAAACAAGCATGATACAAGCTCAAGGTCTGTTGCTTTTGGGTGTTTCCGTGTCTACTTTGGGGTTAGTCTATTGTCCATAGTAGGTGCATGTACCCACTTATTTTCACAAATTCGTATTATATTCATAAAAGCTCGAAAAAATATGAAACTAATTTTCCTAAACCATTTCCTAACAAGCGCACATCATTTTATTTTGGATCTAATCTAAGTGCTTCTACCTTATTGCACCCACTTCCATGCAGAATTCTAGAAACTCTTTTCTCATTTATAGAAAGTTTGGCACATAGCTTTTTACACGTGGCTTATACTGTAAGTGTGCGAAAGCCACCTCACTCCATGCTTTGAGAGGACATTTCGTTCACAGGGAATTTCCATGTGTGTATCCAGGGTGTCCATCCAGGGTGTCCAGTCGACTCCTCGTGAGTCTCACCAGCGAAGTCTCGCTCACGGATTCAGTCTGTCCTTCCCTCCCTCCAGATCGATCTGTGTATTCAAGCTAGTACAAATTGCGTTTGGCCCCAGCCAGTCCAGTCATTTAATTTGGGCTTGTGTTCTGGGATCATGCAAGGTGCTGCGGCGGAAGCTCTCCGATCCCCGGAAGAATCGAATCTAAGCTCCTGTCTCGCTGGATTCTCCAAACCTCGGTGGAGGCTTTGGCGTCTAGTCGCATCTTATGTCGAGCTGGGCACTTCGATCGACGAGTCGAGCAGGAAGAAAGCTCGCTCGCTTGATCTTTGTCATCGGACTCTTTGCACAATTCTGGTTTGCGGGAATTGGGGCGTTTATTTTGCCCCTTTGAATGTCCCCCCTACTCGCGTGAGGTGCGACTAGATGCGAACGCCGAACTCATCACCGTTCTCTGCGGGGTACTGTACGCGCAACTGACTTTCATATTCAGGTTTGTCGATTGGCTTCTTTCTCGCATGCTTCGTTGGTTTTCAGTGAGAGTCGTTGATAGATTGGATAAGGAAGTGTGAGTGTAACATATAGCATCATGCTAACGAACTGTGAGAGTATGTATCATGCAAAGCAAGCTTTGAGTGTAGCTAGGCTGGAGGCGTGGGTGGAAGTGGGTTGGGAAGGAAGGTGTGTATTGCATAGTCCAAGTTCTTGGTTTTGAGTTTTGTTTGGTGTCCGCTTATTTAATTAATTTTTCTTTCTTTGTGAAACAAGCTTGTCTTGCGACAAAAAGTGTTAGTCTTGTTTGTTGTGCGCTTGTACTGCTGGATGATGGGCTCGCCTCACGCGCTCGACCAGAGATTCGATTTGGTTACCTCATGCGGATAAACGGCATTCACAGGAAACTCATATATGGGCAATTTCGTTAAAATGGCGAAATTCCATTGAAATGGCGGTTTTCCGGTAGCCGAGAAGACCGGAAACTTGTTGAGATGCGGCTTGCAGGGTTCTTGAAGTGCATATTGTATTGTTTGTTTAGCGCTCATGGGATGGAATGGGGCCCCTCCCCGACTGGGAAGCTCAGATTGAGTTCATGATGGAGGATCATACAATAGAAGACTCAAGCATTTTCGCCTATTGGAAAATATGAAAGCCAAAGAGACAGTGCAATGCGGGATTCTTTTTGGGCAATTCATTAGTCTGAGGTCTTAACTAGACTCCAGTCACTCCACGGTCTCAAAGGAAGATGGCATTGAGGGTCAGTTTAAGGTAGGGGGCTCATGAAGCGACCCTTTACGGGATGGTCGGCCTTCTTAATGGTCTTTAGATGCCTGAAATTAGTTTACTTTATTTTTCACTTGAAGAAAATTTGATTTGGAATTTAACCCAAGTGGTTTCATATTTTTCAGAGCATTTATGAATTACTTATGAATTTTCAAAGAATTCTGCCGTAGGTACCTATTTATGATCCCTAGGCCTTGCAAAACCTACACACGTGCGGTCTGAAAACAAGCACTGTAGCATGCAAAAATATAGTAGACAAGGTTCCTGAATGTGATGTGTACTAAACCAAACTCCTAAAGTGCCAAGGCCTATTTCTGGTCCAAAAACACTCGAAACTGCCATTTTTGCTCAATTCATCCAAGGCACCAAAAAAAATAGTTTTAAGAAAATCTAACCATAGGATCTTGTACTTTACTTATATGAGATCACGTGGTAACAATTTCATGAAGTTTGACCATATGGATTAAAAGATATTAACATTCAAAGTTTGAGTGCATTTTCTTTCGGAATGCACACATGTTTTCAGAAATGGACCCACATTGGCTCTAATCATGTCCCCTATCAAAGTATGAACAAATAATTGATAAATGATAAACCTCTTTTTCATCATCCAAGGAACATTGATTACCTATTTACGAACCTCTTAAGGTCCATTTTAAAGCCAGCTAGGGGACGGTCTGAAGAAGAGGGTTGGAATTCCATCCACCTACCTTAGTGGACAGCATCGTTCACGGAACTTGCTGCAATTTCCTCCATCGCCACTAAGAAGTTTGCGTAGCCAAATGTACATGGGAGCAAAGTCCTTGGAAGAATTAGATTTTCGAAAAGATTGCAACAGACCATAGAATTTGATTGCCAACTTGCTACTTCCTTCACATAGAAACTAGCATGTACGCGGTCACTTGCCTATCACAATTTCCCCAATGGAGGGATCCCCTACAACTTGTCTAATCCTTTTGTTTCAATTTCATCAGTACAAGAGAAAGTGGCCAAATTGACAGAAACGGGTCTGAATCAACTAGTCCTAATTGACAGAAACTGACTTGAATCAACTAGTCCTAATTGATAGAAAATTGACAAGTTTAGACAATTCAGACACTTTCTCTTGTAGTGCATCGAATACCACTCCAACGGATGGCCTTCTTGATTTGATATGCACTGAATAACGTGATATGTGAATAACGTGATATATTAAAATCAACGTGCGTGCATGCCAACAAAAACACGGTTTTGGTTTGAAGAACAAATACTTTATTCAATTTGAATATGGATTTCTCGGAGGGATCCACCATTGTTTACATCATTCCTAGCTTCCCCTCAAAATACATGGTGCAGTGACTTTCTTTTCCAAAAAGGAAGGAAGGAAGAGAGGGATGAGGAAGGAGAGGTGCCCTCTTGAAAAGGAGGTCTGACCATCCCTACCTTCTTTGGCCAAAGCTTGCACGGTGACCCATAGCTTTCCAATGCCCAGTAGCTTGCCATATGATAAGATGGAGGGTCCGCAAATTTGCACTCGGCATTTTTTCGACCGCGCCTCTTCATTCGATCGTATCCTCGCACGTGTGGGGAGTCTTCCGCTTGATCAACACCAGCAAGTATCTATTTGCCAAGCATGTTGTTGAGAAGACTCTACAGGGCACTGTAAAGTCCACGATCAAATGCTGGTCAACAGCAACGCGAACCAATGTTGGCATTGCCTTTGTGCCCAATGGACCATTGTTAAATTTGTGGCTTGTGTGGTGAAGAAGCGGAAACAATGACAGGCCATCCACATTCCTATCAGGAATATTCATAGGGGAAGTTCGCTTTATCTTTTAAGATTCCGTAGTCGCGCATAATTGCGGGCCCTCTAGATACGGATGGGTGCCGCATTGACAGAGTGGATGCAGAGTTGACAGAGCTCCTTTGCATGACGGAGGGTAGTCAAGGGCACGCCCGAACCGTATATTATTCAAGATGGGATGGTAGGAGCGACCGTCATCCATTTTCTATGCCACTTCCCTTCGCGTCCGTCAGCTCGATTGGACCTGATGTACTATTGGCGGTAATGGTAGGAGGATCTATCTATCTCAGAACTTGCTCACTGTGCACAAACGAGCTCCGTGAACACTACATCCACTCTGTCAATGCCGCACCCATCCATATGTAGAGGGCTTGCAGTTATGCGTGACCACGGAATCTTGAAAGAGAAAGCTAACTACCCCTATGAATATTCCCGATAGGAATGTGGATGGCTTGTCATTGTTCCCGCTTCTTCACCACACAAGCCACAAATTTAACAATGATCCATCTCGCACATAGACAGCGTCAGAATTGGTCGGCGCCGCAATTGACGAGCGTGTGTCCGAGGTTCTCATAGTGCCCTGCATGGATCTCGCAACGACATGATTGACAATAGATGCCTGCTGGCATTGGAGAAATTAATGGTGATCCGTAGATGCTTCTTGTTATTTGCAAGAGCCCCGATGATGCAATTTGAGAGGGGGCCGATTTGCTACAATGATACCAATGACACTATGCTTTGGGAAAGAGTGCTATGCTATGTAGCGATGGGGAAGCCAAACTATTCATAACAACGTGGATATTCTTATTTCTATATTCAATGTGGGGGGTGCACTAGAGTGTATTGTAGAGAAGAATGATCAAATGAAAATGATTTTAGAATCCAATATTCATCTACAGTTCCATAGCTCAACTACATTCTACATCCAAGGCGGAAGCTCCGCGCAACCTTCCATCTTGACCTCCGCAAATGAGTCGAGGATGTCAGCCCCGGTTTAGAGCGGGCGGTCTGAACCGCTTGTAGTGGCATTCGAACCTCCACATCGATTTGCTCATTCGTTGTGTGGGCTGCTTTGGGAGGAGGTCGACTCCGCAAATGTGAATGGTGCACCCAGGATCCTGCACAACAAGCCAACCGTGAGGGTCCGTCGGACAAGAGTGGCCGTTCAATGACGGCATAAATAAGCCCAGGACATGTTCAGAGTGGAAATGGAGCGCAACAGAGTGTTCGATGGAGAAATAATTTCTCCCCATCCTAGACTACATCATAGGGTAGGGTGGGAAAAAATTATTTCTCCATCAAAGTCACCGGTCGGGCCTTGCGTACCTGAATTCGGCCATCCCCATTAGCTATTGATGAGCCCACCTTACAATATGTGCAGCCCGTCGCATCTCCATGCGCCCGCCGACCGCGTCCTCCATTTAAATTCGAGCGGACGTGACGTCCTGGCCCGCCTCGTCGGGGGTCATGCAACCGTCGGAGGAGCCCACCCCTTCCGTCATCTGCATCCGTCGCCGCTTGCCGCGTCCGGTTCCCATTCGGGAATCGGCGGCGGTAGCATGCCCGCCCAGAGCGTGAACGCGTCGGCGCCCCTGCACACGCATCAAGTTTTTGTGTGGGCATCAGATTTTATTTTGGGCTTCCTCTTCCCTCTTTGTTGGGTGAAATAATCGTCCCCTTCTCTAGTGTATTTGCCGACAAAGTCCGGATATTCCAGCACGAGGTGCCTGTCCTGCCACGGCGCTAACACGCGAACGCGCAGTCCCAGATATGTCTGTCTCAAGGGTATCGTGAGGTGTCCGAAGAGTGCGTTCTGAGACACGTATTGCGACACGCTAAGCCCGGATGCGAGCAGGCCTTCGAGATACGGGCGCACAGTCCCCAAGAGAGTGGAATCGTGTTCACTGCCCACATACGACAAGGGAAACACGGCGTTGTGCACAGGGTTCAGGATGCTGCTCTCCGGAGAGGAATCGATGAGGAGGGTATTGGACGAATTGGCCCGGAAGTTCTTGGTGACGAACGTCTCGGTGTCCCACACAATCTTGTGCAACACCTTCAGCCGCAGCTGCCCCTCCGGATGGTCGGGGAACTGCACGTAGGTGTTCACGTCGATAGTAGGATCGCATGAGATATGGGCGGGGTGCCCCGGGCAGGGTGGGTCGGGAAGGGACGGCAAGGGCGGGCACCTACACTCCCACCACGGCCGCCTACACTCCCACCACGGCCGCCTCTCGATAATCGAGGTGCAGTTCTCCAGCGCGAGGACCCGCATGTAAGTGCGGTCGAAGTCGCGAAAGAGGAAATCGACCATGGGTTTGGCAACGACGGCGGGCAGCCGAGTCCAGACGGAGACGTAAAATCGATTCGTCAAGCCCGTGAGGAAGCGGTGCAAGTCGGGACGGCAATGCATCGTGTATTTGCCGAAGACGTGGCGCCGTCGAGGGTGGTAATCCTCCTTCGAGGGCTTCGCCTTCGTGGTCGAGGGAGTTGGCTGGACGCGCCCAACGTCCTCAATTTGGGCGAGGACCCCTTCCAACTCCAGAAGGACGAAATAACTATACACAGGCAAAGCGACAAGGGGCGCCGTCGCGGACACCGGCAGTAGAGCCTGCGTATGCGAAATCCCGGGCTCAAAGTCCTCTTCTTTATGGAGAAATGAAGTCCACAAAAATGAACATGCGACTCCTCAAACTTTGCCTTGCTAAGAGAGAGACAACAACCCCCTCTCTATGAAGATCCTAGTTCTAACGTGAATCAGATTTGCACTTCCTACAAGCTATCCAAGCGAGTGCTGGACAGAGACAACGAGCATAGGGTTGCAAGGATATGGAGTCTCACCTTTCTTACATCCGTGGGAGTGGTGGCCGCGAGAGGAGGTGGTGCCGGTGGCGCCAGGACAGCGAGAGTGTCGACATCTGCGAGGGAGGGAGGCACCATCTTCATAGGTACTGGAGTGGCGACCTCATCGACAGCGGGAGCATGGACGTCTACGAGGGAAGGAGGCACTAAGTTTTGAGGCATCGGAGTGGCGACTTCCAAGTTGACGGGAGGGACGACCTCGACAACAGCAACAGCAGGAGAGCCGACTTCCATGGAGATGGCAGGTAGGACTTCATCATTCCTCGGGGCCGAAACGGGAAGTGGGGACAACGGAGACTCGTTGTCACGTGCGAGAGCATCGACAACCTGAACCGAAAATGCAAAGGGCGTAACTACAACGTCCAGAAGTAGTCGGAGACAAATCCCATAGAGCATTTCAACGAAACAAGAGTTATGTATAAAGAAAAGCACCCAATATATTACAAGTGGAATACAAAGTTTGTACAAACTGAACGGTGAATGCAGAGGTTCAGTGGTCACGTCCAAGTCTAGTAGTCTACACCTAACAGGACCACTACAATCCTAACCAAAACGAGAGTCCCCAGACCCCCGGTCTCGCGGCTGAACAGACTCAAGACAGACTCGTCGAGATGATCTTCGATCGTCCCGACGTAACACCCTAACATAGCGTCCACACCACTACGACTAACTACAAAGATGGGAGCTATGTGTAGGGGTTACCCACCGCGGGAGCCTCGTCGTCCTTGGCCGGCGAGTCCACCGGGGCTTGATCATCTCGCGTCACCTGGGGCTGCGGTGGAGCAACTGCTGCCTGCAGAGGAGCATACTGTTGAGTCAAGTTAGTGAACGAGGCCTCCATATCCCCCAATTGAACGTCCAGGTCGTAAGGATCATCGTCGACGACGCTGGGACGATGCATGGGTTCAAGGATATGAATAAACGGAAACTGACTGAGGGCCAAGTCATCGTAGTCTGGGTCGCGAGTGACACTCACCGAAATAGTTGCAGGCTCCACGGTCCCCAGCAATTGCAGGCCCGACGCCGCTGTGGCCGTCGCGGAAGCGGAGTTGGTGGTGGACACTCCAGAGAGGTTCTGGATTTCGCTGGCAGGATGGGCCGTGGGAGTGACGGGTGTGGGAGGTGCCTTGGGCATCGCCGAGGTGAACATCTCGAAGCGCTCGTTCATCATCTTCAGCATCTCCCGATCGCGCCTCCTGTCCTCCTCGTACTGCCTATCCTTCTCCGCTTGCTGCCTCCTCTGCTCCTCCAACTGCCTCTCCTTCTCGGCGAGCTCGCGGTCCCTCTCCGCTTTCTTGGCCTTGCGCTTGGCCTTCTTTTCCTGCTCCAGCCGCTCCTTCTCCTCTCTCTCTTTCTGGAGGGCCTCGATGGTCTCGGCACACTTCTCGACCACCACGGAATGCTTCCTCTTGTATCGCTCGGACATCATCTCGATGTACGCGAGGTTGAGGCCCGCCTTCTTGTCCATGGTGTCGGGCTTCGTCTCCTTCCTCCCCACGTCCGAGCTCCCCGACGCCTGAGGTGCGGCCGTTCCACCTCCAGATGCGGTCTCCGCGTCTGACGAAGTGCAATCCCCCCCTTGGGTGGCAGCCTTGACCATCTGGCTGTACTCCTCCCTGTTCTCCTTCGCCGTGGAGAGCCGCATATTCAGATCCTCCTCATCCACGTCGTCAAGGTCAATTGGGTTCTCCTTGGCATTCTGGAGAGCCAAATTGAGCTTCTGCTTCATGGCCCGCACATGAGCCAAGAGAACGAGTTCCTCGGGGCCGGCGGGAGGCAGTTGCGACCGCAAGGTATCAACGGCGACATGCACCGTGATGAGCTTGCTCACTCCATCGGCATCCAGTGGGGGTTGAGCACACTTCAACTCCCGAAGGGCGTCCTTGACCTTGGCAATTTTTTCATCCATCGATCCCCGCGCAGGTTCGGTGGAGTAGTCTCCGACGTTGGATCGGACATTCTCCAGCTCCACCCGCTGCTCTTCAGAGAGTCTCGCCTTGAGATCGTCCAACTCCGTCTGGAGATCCTCGATCTGCATCCTGGGAAGGGCGGGAGGAGAGCACTCACGAGAAGTGCCCGCATTGAAAGATGGGCTTGTGGATGTACGCGGAGCGGGAGTTTTGAAGATGGGGCCGCTCACTTCAGACCGCACGGTCTGAACCTCTTGGAGGCGAGGATGACTACGACTCGATAGGGGTGAGGCAGGATCGGCCTGGGCCCTCTGCAGCTCCGGAACTCTTGCTGGAGGAGAATCGAAACGTAGAGTTCGAAGGTGTGGATGGGAGGATGGAGAAGTGGGAGACAAGGAAGGGACTGAATCAGACCGCCCGCTCTGAACTGCTGCAGTGGGAGACGCGTGATCAGATCGCACAGTCTGATCGTTACGAGGAGCACCCGCCGATCTGATGGCAGCCTCCTCAGACTGTACCGTTGCCTCGCTGTCCATACGGTTTTGTGACGATTCCCCTATGATTTCTTCGTCACGGTCGAGCGTTCGATCATCTAATACGTCTTCATCTAGATCATCTTCCTCGTCCTCGTCCTCTTCTTCATCCTCGTCATCATCATCATCATCATCATCTTCGAGCCCCTCCACTTCCTCCAATATTGCCCCCCTTTGATGAAGATCTTCTCCCCTTCGATCAAGTAGATCTTCTTTGTCCTCCCCTTCCTCTTCTCCTTTGTCCTCTTCTCCCCCCTTGTCCGCTTCTTCATCCTCGACGGGGTGTTCCGCGTCCACATGCCCGGCATCGACGATGTCCAACGCCTCGTCCGACATGGCTTCCTCTTTGGTTGGTGCGGGCTCCTCCTCTATGGTCGGTCGACACCTCTGCGTCGGGGACTGCCCGTCGTAGTCGTACTTGAGGGTGTACCCCGGCACGAAGACATGAGGCCACATTTCTGCACCAATTCGCTGATGCACGGAATGGAGGAGAAGGGCTTTCTCGGTGGAGATCATGAAGGAGACGGAACTGCGACACAACATCTGCAGGACACAGTGTTAGTGAAAGGACAAAACGTGAATGTGGAATATCTATTCTTCTGGACCATATAGCCCCTGCAAAGAAAAAAAACACGAGTGGTGAAATCATTACCGTGCATGCCGAGACTGCTTTCACTCCAGCGAAGACGAGCATGACCGTCCCTTGATCCCTGCAGAACTTGTCGATGAAGCGCAAGTACATGTCGTACCGTAGCTCGCGCTTGGACAGGATCCGAGGGAAATCGTGGCGGCAGACCTCCCGAGTCTTATACATGGGATCCGTGGCTATGAGGTCGTTGTCCTCGTCCTTGGACAATTTGGGCACCTTGCCCTTAGCGTCCACCAACTTGGAGTTCATGAAGCTCTTGGCACTCCGCTGCAAGTACATGACCTTGTCCCTGTTCCTCTCCTTGAAGGTCGGCTCTCCCTTGCAGATCACGTAGTCACATTCCCGCCTAAGTGAATAGGACGGGAAGAGCTCCGTCGCCAATCTGTCCACCGCAGCCGCCCGCTTCGAGTTGAAGATGAACATCCACGTGTGCACGGTCTTGGACATAGTGGAGTTGGAGACCTCCCTCACTTCCTCCATGATTTTCGCGTGCCCGGAAGTGACCTCCATGCCTTCCACCTTCGGAAATAGTCGGAAGTCAATAATGCCGACCTCGCAGTACTCCGTCTTCGCGGCTCCAGTTTCCGATCGATACGGTGACCACGCCCCATTCTTATGCACGTACAGCTGTGGGTCGAAGTGCTTCTCGCTTCGTATCCATCGGCAGACGGTGGCTCGGGAGCACTTCCTGACCTTCTCGCATCGGTCGGCATTTTGCACGACCTGATCCAACGCCGCCAGGAATGGCTTCTTGGGCTTCTCCACTGTCCTCCCTGACCGGCACTGGGACTTCACCCAATCCAAACCGAGGCTTATGAGATGCCACATGTGGAAGCCACCGATGCACAACGCGGTCTTCAGATTCCGCCAAGCCTTGACATTCATGTCTCCCGGCTCGGGAAATACGCCCTTGGCCTCCTCGATGCCGAAGGTGTCGGCCTTGTCGACAATCTCCTTTGCCAGTTGCATCTTGTGCTTCTTGTTTGTGCACCACATGAGGAAAGGAATGGCCGACGTCCAGACCGTCGGTCTTTTGTTGAGATACACCTTGGGCGGCACGTCCAGGATTTTTTGGGCCAGCTCGCCGACGGCGTCATCTTCCATTCCGAGCAAGGCCTTCATCATATTATTCGTGATGGGTTGGAACTTGTACACCTTGGCGTTCCCGTCCTTGCTCACCGCTTCATTGAATGGACCGCCCGTGTCCATGTCGTGCAGCGTGCCTTGCTCGTGAGCTTCAAAGACCTTCAGCCAAGCCGACCAAGTTTCCTCCGAGGCCATGATGATTTTCCTCTCCCCCATCTTATCCAAGTCGTACGTTCTTCGGTTTCCAGACAGCGGCTTGAGGAGTCCGGTGGACTCGAAGCTCTGTTCTGCCTTGTCTCGGAAGTCCTGCACACCGCAACTGACTAGGTTAGAGGATCACAACTCTGAGAACATGCATCAGACCTCCCGCACTAAGCCAATTTGAATGGATCTGAAGGACAGCATCCTAGGTATACAATATGAAAGTTCAGAGCGGTCGCTCTGAAGTGGCTTGGATTCATTCCATTACGGTGGAACAATGTGACACGATTGTGCCATTGTCCAAGGCATTGGAACAACATGAACGTGGACTCGACAAGATCTACTGTATCACAGATCAGAGCGGGCGATCTAAACTGACCAAGTGGAGGAGACATACCTCGTAGGCCTTGAATTCGTCTCCTTTGTCCGCCTGCCTCGTGTTCTTCCGGAATTGGGTTGGTCTCCGCGCGTTGTCCCACAGATATCGGCAATGGCGGATCGTGGCAGGGAGCGACGACAGGTACGGGCCGGTGACGTTCCCGTCATTGCACTTGCAGGAGAGCGCGTGCAGGTGGTCCTTGTTTTTGGACCAGACGATCTCACAAGTCCACTTTTGCACCCGCTTCTTGACCGCCTCATCGTCGACGGATGCTGTCCCTGAAATGATTTCGGTCGCAGCCTTCCACGTATGCTGGCCGTTGATAATTTTCAGTGGGAAGGCCTTGATGCAATCCGCCCAACAGGTAGGCCTCTCTGGCGTGTCCGGCATGACGGTCAGGATTTGCTTGGTGAAGTTGACCTTCACCATGCGGTCGAGGACGGCTAGGACACCCTTCTTCTCCAGTGGCCTGAAGATCATTCCCGACGTCTCGTCCGCACTTGTCATGTCCTCGAGGTCCAGCTCGAAGAAGTTGCCCCGTCCGAAAATGTACATGTAGGCGGACAACTCCTTGAACTTCTTGTTCGCCACTGCCTCGGCCTTGAGGCGTTTCCGGGCTTCCTCTTCTTCGCTGCGCTTGGGCTCCTTCTTGATCTCCAGATCCACAAACAGCTTATCTGGAACAGCTTTCTCATCGAACGGCAAGGTCACCGGGTTGTGAACCCAGTGGCCATTCACCTTCTTGAATGCCACCTTCTGTGCCTCCTCTTCGGATAAATCGGTGGACTCCGGGAAGGCGCTCTGCGTGGATGCGCTTGGGGCACCTTCACCCTCTTCCACATCATGCAAGGTCCGTCGTGTCTTGTGAAAGCGGGACGCCCCTTCATCTTGTGAGGCCGAGTGGTCACCGGTGGCGACGGGTGCGGACTTCCTCTTCCGTGACTTTTGTTTGTCCCGTGCCGTGGGCCTGGGACGCTCTGGTACTCCCGTGCTAGGTGGAGTGGGCCGGGACGGAGGGGATCGGGATGGAGTCGTCTGTGGCGCCACCGTTGCGGGAGCAGACCGTGCAGGTTCAGCCGGCGCATGAGTTGTCATGCCTGCGGACCCTGGTAGCGCTGACGCTGCTGGCGGACGGGAACGGTTGGTAGGCACCGAGGCGGACGCGACCGCTTTTTTCTTCTGGGTCCGCCCTTGCGCATCCATGTCGACGTTCCCTACTCCCTGTGATGCGTTACTACTAGTCAGCGACGACACGTATAAGGTGTTTGCATTAGTGAGATACGCGCTCGCGACCCGTGCGGTCTTCACGAAGTCCCCAGAGTGCGCTTCGCACCTAGCTTGTATGTCCAGCATGAGGATTTGGAACACATGCGGAACCCGGTCATAATTTTTGATGAGGCGCTCATGGCAGAAACTCATCTCGTCCTCTACGCGGATGATGACTACTCCCAGAGCATTGTTGCACGAATTCACTACGTCGACGAGAACGGCCTCTCGCATCACAGTAATGTTAATGACTACCAAGTTCTTAAAGGATTTCCATCTAGGCCCTCCCAGTTTTGTGAACCCCAATTCTAAATTAAATATCAGGGAGCCGTGAAGGTAAGTCATCTCCACGGTCCACAATGCTCTGGTTGCAATGAAGGTCAGCGGAATTTTCCATTCAACGTGGGCCTTCCACGACTCCATTAGCCGCTCAGGCGGTATTTGTGTAATGTAGCCCGTGAGAGGTGGCTTGCTCTCGAGGAAGGACTCCATGTCACTGCCCACATGAATCAAATCAGACCGACCGCTCAGAATCAGACAGGCCGCTTAAAATTGCAATCTTCATAGCGACCCCGTATTACTGGGGTTCTAGCCCTTCGATTAGTTCAGAGCGACCGCTCTGAACTGATCTGGATCCACGACCTATTCAGTGTAGACGTTCACATCGGTCTGCTTATAGACAATTCTATACCATTGACCGTGAGAGATATCTAGTGTATGGGCTTGGTATCCTGCTATTTAATTGGGTTTCAATTAAATTTCACAGCGGCTTTACTCTACTAATCGATCGGTTTCACTGGATCCTATGGTACAATGTGAAATGATCAGAACCTAGGTTCTATGCCCTTCTATTCTCTATAGTCTTCCCAGATGAATCATTCAATTCATCGGTCAGAGGTACTGGACTCACTGTACCCGATCTACGCGAAGATGTTATCACATCGGATGCTCACTTCAGGGAGCCATTCGAATGAGTTCGGAGCGACCGCCCTAAACCTCCGTAATGTTGAAAGAGATGTTACAGGATCAGAGATGCCTCTCATCACTGTAGGGAGCACATACATCTAGTAAGCTCCGGCCATGCCGATACAGCTTCAGAGCGACCGCTCTGATCCTGTAGTTCTAATTTCAACGCTGAGGATGTTGTGAACGGTCTGTCTGAATCTTGACAGCGCTCATCGCCGCCGTTGAGAATCAGAGCGACCAATGAGAACCATGACCCTAACTACCAAATGGAAGCTTCAGTGTTTTCGCTTTGGACCGCTTTCACTCTCATTGTGGAAGTTGTGGTTTGGAGTGACCACTATGAATCCGTTGCACTGATTTTAGCGAGTGCTTCATTTCAGAGCGGCCGCTCTAAACCGTGATCACGCTCCATGCGAACGACTGCGCTCAATTCTACCACTCCGAGTACCGATTTCATTTGGTTTTGAACAGCCTCTTTGAACCTCTGCTTTGTAATGTGCATGGTCTCGGATCAGAGCGACCGCTCTGAACCTCTCTCTGAACGAAATCAGAGCTCTGTCATTGTGTTCAAAGGGAGGTGTAGAAAGTCCGCTCTGAACCTTCTACTCCAATATGATGTCGCTCATGGTTCAGAGCGACCGCTCTAATCCTCCTCGTGCTGGATTCCAATGCTCTAGGTTCATTGTGGAGCAGGAGGTTCAGAGCGACCGCTCTAAACCTCCCTGTGAACGAAATGACAGAGTTGGGATTTCGTTCACAGGCAGGTTTAGAGCGGTCGCTCTGAACCTCCTGCTCCATTATGATGTCGCTCTAAATCAGTCTGGCCGACTTCACTAGTGCAAGTTCAGAGCGGTCGCTCTGAACCTCGACAACGCTCATTATGGAGTTGGAGGTTTAGAGCGACCGCTCTAAACCCTGCCAACTACATCAACAAGTGCGCGGTCATAGGGGGTCCTTGTTTTAGAAAATTCTTCTATGTTTGCATGGTTTCAAATTGTTTAGGAATGCTTGGCATTGCAATCAATTGGGATGTGGTGATTACCTGGGCTAGGTGCCTGTTCAATACTCTGCTTCTTCAGCCTAGAATAGCAAAATTGCTTCGTTTGTGAAGACTCCAGGAACTCAAAATCCCTGGCAGCTGCAAATGATGTGCAATGGAACTCAATGAAAACTAATAAGATACGCAATTGCATTCAGAGAACGCAAAGTAACAGCAACAGACATCAACGCAGAGTGAAGCCACCGAACTACAGTGCAAGAGGTATGTGGATTTAGGGTAGCTCGCACCAACATTCAAAAAAGCAAAGGAACGAGATAGCTCGCAATGAAATGACCTAAATCCTAAACCAATGGAGAGCGTACCTTGCAGACGAGGTGCCCACAAGCAACACACCAGGTACCGAAATGCACGCGGGAGGAGCACAAGAAAGGAACAACGCTGCGCGCGGGAGGAGCGCAAAAAGGAAATCACACTGCGCGCGGGAGGAACGGAAGAAGGAAATCACGCTGCGCCAGAAAGAAAGACCACTGCGCGGGGAGGAACGAGCACAAGAAACGAGCGCGAGCAAGAATGAGCAAGAAAAATGAGAAGAAGAATGAGCGCAAGAAAAAATGAGCGCTGCGCGCGGGGGAACGGAAGAAAGGAAGAGGGAGGCGCGGTACCGGTGGAAAGAGTGTGTATGCAAACCCTCGGAACAGGGAAGACGACCAACCAAACCTGGAGCCGAACCAAAACCCAACCTCCATCAAACCCAAACCGAAGCTGAACCGAACCTCCGCCGAACTTGAACCCAACCCCCTCAAACCCAAAACGTACCCAAAACGAACCTCTGCCGAACCTAAGCCGAGTCTAAATGAAGCATCATAACATGGGGGGGGGGCTCCATCATTTGATAGTCAAATAATACTTAAGTATATGAGTGTATCTACACTTTTTTAACCCTCAAAAAAATTCGATGTTTTCATATCCAAAATTGCTTCAAATTACTTAAATCCAATGCAAGGCTAAAACCTTCATTTATATTTCTTCATTAACAATTCCAACCATAGGATCCCTTAGTTAAATTGTTAAATTATATCCTCCTAAAACTTTAGAATAAAATACCTTACCATCTACAAGATCAAGTCGTCTGAATTTCAAAAAAAAATGTTTTCAACTCTTCTTGAATGGTTAGATTTCATCTTTCAAACTTTTTGTAGAAGGTTTTTGAGATTCTATAGCATGTTGCTCTCAAGAAATGAGTTGGAAATACATATACAAAATTTCAAACAAAAAATGTTTCATATTCATGCTTAAAAAATTATAAGTAGAAGAAGCTACAGTATGATTTAAAACACGAGAGTGTTAAGAATGTAGTTATGGAATTCAAAAATGTTTGTCATACTACTAAAATCATAAGTCCCTACGTAATATCAAAAATGCTACCATTAATACTAGGGGCTCATGCTTGCTATGCTATGCATTCATTGTATCACATATTAATAAAAATTTGATATATTTCAATAGAATACATGATAATGCTTTTCTTGGCTTCATATTTCTTTTGCATTTCTATAATTTTGTGCTTTTGTGAGCTTGGAGCTTCGAATTGCAATTTCCTATTGCTAATACCAAATGACTTGAGCCGAGTTTCAATTTCACAACAATTGAATTGTTTAAGAAGCTTTGAAGGTTGACAAGTTCTTCCTTTAAATTCTTCTATTGGGGTTGCCACTGTTTGGAACAATTCAATCAAATTACTAATGCATTCTAATGTATGTGTATCTTTTATAGTATTCATCATTATTTATTTCAATATATGCTTATTTAGAAAATTATAAAAAGATTTTAGTAATTTTTATGTAAACATTTATTGAAATTCTTGCTCTGCATTTTATCTCATACATAAAAAATTCTAATGAAATTCTAATGGTGAATGCGTAGTATAGTAAGCGCCAACCGCTAGTCATACTACTAAAATTAGAACTCCCTCTGTAATAGCACAAATGCTACCATTAATACTTAGGGGTTCGTGCTTGCTATACTACGCATTCACTGTATCACAGATTAGTAAATTTTTGATATATTTCAATAGGATGCATGATAACGGTTTCAATAAGTCTTTAAAATAATTATTTTAATAATGTTATAAAAATATTTCCAATCAAGCATACATACAAATCATGTTTTGCACATAATGGCATATTACTGAAATAGAGGAGCACTTCACAACCACCTCTGATATCACTTTTTACTAAGGGTGATATTATAGAAATTATATAGTCGTTGCAATTGAGAGGATATAAAAGAGGATCCAGAGGATGATATATAGAGGTAGCAAATGCATTGCTTCTCTTGGCTTGAAACTTCTTTGCACTTCTATGATTTTGGGCTTTCATGAACTTTGAGCTTTCATGATTTCAATTGTCTATCACAACTACCAAATGATTTTGAGAAATTGATTCAATTGAAGAAATTTGGGATTCCACAACAATGAATTTGTTCACAAAGTTTTTGAGATTTATTAGTTTTTCTTTTCAATTCTTCAATTTGAATTGCAATTTTCTGTAACAATGGAGTCAAATTTCTAATGTATGTGTATCTTTTATAGTATTTACCATTGCATATGCTTCATTCATCATTCAATAAATTTCTATGCTACTTTTCTATATATGCTTACTTAGAACAAAAATTATACAAAGATTTTAGGCATTTTTATTTGAAGACTTATTTGGTCTACATTCTATCTCATACATAAAAATTCTTATGAAATTTTTATGGTGAATGCGTAGCATAGCAAGCGCCAACCGCTAGTCCAGTACTGCAACGTTTCTTTTCCTAGTTCGCATTTCTTATACATGTAATCATATTAGCAATAGTATCGTTACTCATGAAAACTCCTTTTTACTATTAATATAAATAAGAGTTTTAATAAGTTCAAAGCTTCTACGACATAAAAAAAATTTTAATTTAAAAAAAAAAAAATTTGCTAATTTGCTAATCTACGAACTTAATGTTTTTGCATAGTTCATTGCAACAACATAAATTTGTTGGTTCAACACTACAATAAAGTATCTAACGACCAAAAAAAACTATGGAGGACTTTGGAGATTTAGGGTTACCTCATGTGATTTGAATTTCGAACATGATTTTAGGAAATAGTTTGAAGATACTTAAACAAATGAGCTATCAAGGAATGTAATATTCATTTTAATAATTGTCCTAAAATATAAGTTATGCCGCTACAAGTCCACCCAAAATGCAAGAAGTGATAAAAGAAGGTATTTTGAAGACAATGTAAGCATCTCTTGCACAAAAGTACATACTTGAACATCGCCTACAATGTAAAACACAAGAACATTAGAAAGATTCTCAATGCTTGGAAGAAGTTCCACATACCATACTAATCTCATCAACTGTTCACTTTTAATGAGCAACACACAGATAGTGTTGTACTTTAAATGTTTGATAAAAATTAGTTCTGCATGTAAAGTCTTTGGGGGGATCTACTAATCATCCAATTGAACATGTTGAATAGAAATGTCATGTTCTCCTGATGTGGCCTACAAAAAGGTAAATCCCAAGGTAACAAAGTGACTCCAGTTTATCCAAAAAGTAAGAAAGCTACTTATTAGAAAAACTTGTACAAAATAAAGAAACAAAACATAACGTCTTTTTCTAATAAAACTACTCCCGGTACTATGGTACTTAGCAAAAATTCATTATGTACATACAACAAGTAAGTAGAAGTCTTCCTTCAACGATAGTGGCGACGGGACGCTCGACGCTCAGGTGTGAGGTTATCCAAATTTGCTTGTGCTTGATTGAGCCGGGCACGAAATTCATCAAAAATATCCGTTCCAAAGTGAATTGTTTGAGACTCCCTATGCAAATGTTCAGTCCCGTACTTGTCATCCTAAACAATGCAGTACCAATAAGACATATTTCAATGAGAAATCTTTTATAAATCCTTCAAAATTCAAAAAATCACAACATTACCCAAGAAATTGACATCATCAAAAATTCAATATCATGAAAAAAAAATCAAAGAATAAAGAGATATCGAAGGGCATCATTTTTTCCTTTGCTATTGGAAGGTCAAAAGCAATGTATATTACAAACCTCAATGAGTTGTAGAAGCAAGGAACCATTCTTGGATGCCGCGAGCTCATCCTCATCATCGAATTCCTCCATGAGAGCCCTACATGCCATGTGAATCAAGACATATTATCATATCAAAAATTAACATGTCCAAGTACGTACATACTGTAATCTCAAAAACCAAGCAAAACCTTTGCAAACCTAAACAATTATCAACAAATGAACTAACAAAGAAACAATGCTAACAAGAATTGAGCATCAAAATCAATCAAGAAATGTTAATATGTAGTATAGCATGTTGTACTTGACAACCAAAAAAACTCACCGAAGGTTTGTGCAATCCTTGTTGTGACGCACATGGACATACTCCTCCATCATGGCCCACACATCTCGAATTGCAGCATCAAATTGTGCTCCCCAAGGAACTTCAAGTGTGCCTTGCAATGCACACATAACATGACCTGCAACAAGAAACCAACAAAGATTGCACTAAGGAACAACCATGCATGTGATACCTACATATTATCCAAAACTTACAGTTTTGCACATGCTTTTGAAGTACACAATTCTACAAATGGAAGAAGAAAAACATAATCCATGTAGTATTTACCCATCTTGGTGTCTTGGAACATCTCTTTAGACGTCTCGCAGTGAGAATAATGGGCAAAGCAATATAGCTTGTAGCCTTGCCAAAAATCGCGAGCCCTATTTCAAGCAATTTTGAATCAATTCCAATGAAGCAATCATAAGTATGGTAAAAAATCATGCAACAGCTGTAAACGCAGAAAGCCCAAAAAACATGTGTAGAAAAAGAAGAAGTCACTTACCCAAAGTCCTCATTGTCCAAAAGAACTCTAAGCTGCTCGGAGCACTTACTGAAGTTTGCAGCGCCAGCCATTGAATCTGTTTAGAACCAAAAATGCCCTACAATGAAACACATCAACCCTACTAATAGGTAGAGAGTGAAGATGAGGCAATCCTTCCACCAAATCCTTAAGCCCTAGAATGAAGAGATGCAAAATTGTTATTCTATTACAATCAACAATCCTTATCTTTCAATTTGCAACATCTTGCTAGAAATCACTGGTGCATGCATTTTCTTAGGTTCCACATCTTTGTTTCTTGCTAAAAAACATGATTTAGAAAGAATATAGACCAAGAAGAACAATGAAAAAGACAGATGAGCCCTTACAAGAGCTCTTTTATAGCATACAATCTCACAAGAATGAAAAAGAAAAAGTCTTAAGAAAATTTAAATATCTTCTAATGTGCTAACAAATACAAAATGAGAACTTGAAGCCTACTGAGAAGTTGCAAATGAGAAGCATTCCCAATGGAATCTCAAAACCACTTCCAAGTGGGTTCATTGACATTGGAAATTGACTACATTGGAAACTTTTCTGCAAACCTTAAACAAAATCAAGAAACCTTTCTTTCTTCTCTACCACTTAGAATTCCAGCATTTCCATTCCCAAACTCGAAATGAAGAAATCTCAAGCTATTATAGAAGATGTAGCGAAGTGGTGATGGTGGCAAATGAAGCCACGATGAAAGCCAGAACAACTATTCTTTGAAGTTCAAACCCAAAAAAAATTGCTGAGGATTATGGAAATTCAAGAGTGGCGGTGAACAAACCTTCTTGAAGTGCGTGCGATTGTGATCTCCACATGCAATGTCCTCCGCTTTCACCCTTTTGCTATAGAACTTGCTGGAGCGTCGTCGACTCCCTTCACCGGCGGCAAATGACTTTGGGAAAGCAGTTGGGGTTGTGCAAAAATATCTTGTACCCTCCGAATGCAAAAAACCACGCGGTCGAGAACTGGTTCTGACAACACACTTAATAACCTAGCGTAGCGACTGGCGTAGAAACTACGCGTGACAGAGATGTCCGAATTTTTCATTTTTATTTATTTTTTTGTCGAATCCAACGTGGCCCTACGCTGGCGACGTGGCAGCCGCCATATGCGGCTGCCGCATTGAAGTACAGCCTCATAATACAAAACTGAAACCAGCTTCTGCCATTCTTCTTTCGTCGTCTGCAATTGTGTATGTCGATATTAGAGCGCGCACCGCTTTCTCCACTTCCGTCCGCGTTGTGCAGCACGTTGTCGACCGCTGGAGGCCATCTTTGTTGCTGAGAAGCGCCAATGACGTCGTACGTCCTCATTTCAGGTTCGATGAACAATTTATCCCCTGTTTCTCTTCTCTCGGTTCGCAGGATTGTTTTTTGTCTCTAAGAACTCAATTTCAACGGATTTCAACGAATTTCATGTTTTTCTTCAGTTATTTTGCATCTGTAGTACTGCATGAGCCACATTCCTAGAATCTCACACTAGCAACAGGCGAGGCGTGTCTTCGCGTTAGACAAAATGCTGCATTTGCTGAAATGCGAATTCTAGAACTATGCTCATTGTAGTTTGTGCTCATTCGGTTCCGAATAGTTATTCACATTCCCGTAGACAATCAATTATCCACAGTGCTGTGGTATTTCAGAGTCATGATTTATACAATGCTGATATACCTTAGCATTATCATCTATTACATGAGACAAAGTTCGGATGGCATTCCGTCCAGATTGATTTATGATAATTAGTGTCACCCGAAATTAGTGTTACTCAGTTCAGAGCGCCCGCTCTGAACTGAACGTGGGGTGACGATTGGGAAGCAATATGACACTCCGTTCAGTTCAGAGCGCCCGCTCTGAACTGATCGTGGGGTGACGATTGGAAAGCAATATGACACTCCGTTCAGTTCAGAGCGCCCGCTCTGAACTAAATGTGGGGTGACGATTGGGAAAGCTATCCTCCGTTCGGATGACAGCGGTCCCTCTGAACTAATCGTGAGGTGCCGGAAACGAAAGCTATCCTCCGTTCGGTTCAGAGAGACCGTTCTGAATTGAACGTGAGGTGACGGAGAAGAACTCTATTCTCCATTCAGTTTAGAGAGGCCGCTCTGAACTGCAAGCATATGACCGAGGCGAAGGCTATCCTCCATTCAGTTCAGAGCGGCCGCTCTGAACTGGACAGAGAGTGACAAATCATGATCGCTCGAAACAGACGGTGACTGAGCTCCGTCACCCTCCGTTCAGTTCAGAGCGGCCTCTTTGAACTCCAGGGAGGGTCACTGAGATCCGTCACCCACCCTGGAGTTCAGAGCGGCCGCTCTGAACTGAACGGAGGGTGACGGAGCTCAGTCACCGTCTGTTTCGAGCTATCATGATTTGTCACTCTCTGTCCAGTTCAGAGCGGCCGCTCTGATCTATGTTTTGCTTGCGCATTATTTAGATCCTAGTCCTCCGTTTCCCCAATTATGTGCGATCACGTGGATTAATCACGCATGCATCCTGTTCCTCGCAGTTCAGAGCGGCCGTTCTTAACTGTTATTCGGTGGGGCTCTTTCTTGGAGACTCTGGACTGTTCAGCATTCATTGTAGGAATGAGTTCTTCTTTGTGATTCTTTACATTGGGTTGTCTATCCTTTGGCGTGCTTCCTCTATATTGGGTGTAGAACAATATCTGCGAGAGGTGTAACTCTTCCACGCAGTTCAGAGTGGCTCAGTGAACAGGCCTTGGGGGAATATGTGCGTAGACTTCCAGTCTCCTCGGACTTAGACTGTTCGGTCCATACTCATGTGCGGTTGATTGGCTTTCTTGGACATAGTGGCATTGCTCTGCGGAATGGGGTCCACGGTAGTCTACGTTCTATGGGAGCCGTCAGTTTCAGACTTCATTGCATTCTATACCAAACCTCACAGCAAGTGGGCGGGTTCGAGACAGTTGCTACACTATTTCATACTGTATTTGATTATGTAATGATGTCCTCATATTCACCGCTTTCGCCACTCGCCTATTTGTCATTTCTTCTAATACTTTTTATTTTACTGCTGTCAGGCGTGTTAGCCCTTGTGGGCTGAACAAAGAGGACGTATATGCTACCAATTCTTTCAAGTGTCACTCTCATGCTTCCTACGAGGCCGCTATTTTCTATTAGAAAATACTTACGATTTTAACATCTCCTATGTTTTCTTCGGACGACTCTGATGGTGATGAGGTATTGTATATAACTTTCTACTCCCGTCAGTTTTCACGTTTCTTATTGTACATTGCGTTCCTTTGTCGTTGATGTCGTGTCAATTCTTCATCGTTCGGTGTGCAGGGGTTTGCAGAATGTCAGGAAGAGGACGTGGACTTGGAAGCATATGCCGAGGCAAACGTAGACAATAGTCCCATCCCAGATTGCGAGGGCATTGATCGAGACGGATGGTCTGGGAAGGCATTGCTCGCAAAACATGCGGACGGCTCCGACTTTGCGGAAGTCATCATCATCAATGCCAATCCCAACGCTTGCATTGATGGACAGAGCAGGCTAGGGATGGATGACGTTGGCATTGTTGTCTTGGACGTGTACAACGGGGACCCCAACGTAGGAGACATGTGCTTGCGCTGGCCTATGCGGCAAGTGTTTCACCACGGCGAAAATGGGTACGTCAGTGTTTATGATCACGCTCGCAAGCAAGAAGCTCTGGATAAAGAAATGGAAGGGAGTAGAAAAAATGGGGGCGTGCGACGGTATCGTTATGATAGGAGAGCTCGAGCTGCCGCTTTACTAGATAAGAAGACGAAGATGGTATCACATGAATCCATTGCAGAGGTCTTCACACAAATCTGCTGCGATAATGAATGCACTCGTAAGTTCCGTCCTTCCACCATCCGTGTGCTTCGCGCGGAAATGCACCTACAGACATTTCAAGTAAAATCTAGCAAAAATTTGGATGTTCATAGGACAATGCACAAAGCGGTTCCGAGGGGGAGGCAAGTTGTCACCTTAGAAGGCATAGACGTCTGTCCACGTGCTTGGAGGATTCTTCACAACATCCCCCTCCGCACATTCGAAAGATACAGGGCCAAGGCCAAGGCTGGCGTCAGAGGCGCTCCACACGGGAACTCCAATCGAAAAAAGACAAGGACTGCCACTGTTCAAGGCATCGAGACTTTGCGCTCATTATTGGAGGCAATGGCCGACCACATGCCCCATTTGTCTCGCACCTTGCCCACTGGTGAAAAGGTTTGCCTCAAAGTTCTTCCGACCGGTACCGAATGGAGGCAATTACTAGCCGCCGTGAACAAGGTATGGCTCGCAATGTCACCTCTAGCATTCATATGAAAAGGACATGGTTGAATTGTCGCATCGACCACAATAGCTCATACAGTCCTCCAACATCCAATGAAGTGCTTGTTGAATACGCAGACTGAGTGCGCGTGTTTCTATTGTTTGTAGGCCAATGAAGAACTCGGGCTGTCGACACTCTCGCAATCATGTTTTAGTAAAATTCGAACAAAATATTTTGCTGAGTACGTCGTGAAGGGAAGGGGAGATTCCTTCGCAAGATGTAGTATTTGTGACAATCTAAAGCAACTACGAGCTTCTTTTGCTCCTGGATCGGAGGACTATCAACGAATCCAAAGGCGCTTCGAGAAGCACTTGTTTCTACAAGAAGCTTGTCGACATGCCTACTACCGTAGTAGATGGTTGTCCAAATTACGGCCTATGCAACTTTTATCTATCATGCACGACAAAATGGATCATTCAAAAACAGCATGTCCTGCATTGGCAAGGAAAACAAAAGCCCTAGATGGGTTCATGAAATTGCCCGTGAAGGTATCAGGGATTTTTGCACATGGACACGGGGATGGCAAATATGCACATTACAATTTGGACGTGTTTCCCAGCGACAGCAACTTTACAGTGGGATCCATCGCCAAATTGTTACGAGATTTAGAAAGGCCCCCCGCAATGTCTTCACGGACGTTGTTCGAAGGAGCCGGAAGCACGGAACTATATCGAGCGTTGCTGCAAGGTAGCGAGATCTGTATTGATTCTTTGGGAGCTGTTCCTCCTCAACCTATTGAGGCTCAACCATTGCCACCGGTACTACACGTTCAGATGGACAACTCTTGGAGGGAAAACAAAAACAGGTATGTTTTCTGTTTTTGGTCCCTCTTGGTGGCAAGACGCATTGTGAAAGAAGTGGTGGTATCCTTCATGATAGTGGGTCACACCCATGATGACATGGATGCATCATTTGGGCGATGGAGCATGCAACTCCGCGAGAAAGACCATCCCACCCTACCATCATTGATGCAATCCTACATGGAAATGGAACAAGGTCCGTTCATTCCACATCTAATTGAAGAAGTGCCCGACTTCAAGGCCTATGTCAAACCTTATATTGGGATGCACAATAAACAATTGGTGGGCCACTCTCATGGGAGACAGTACAAATTCTTCATGGATGACAACGGATGGCCTATCATGCAATACAAATTGGCGTGTACAGACATTCCATGGTTGCCTGAAGGGGGATTGAAGCTATGGAAGGAAGATGTCGACCATAGACCTATACTTCCTCAAGGTGATCCACCGCGCGTGACCCCCAAGAAGATGACAAACGAAGCTGAGATTTTGCGTGGACTTGATGGATACATCCAACATTGGAAAGACATATCCGAAGAAGATGGGACGGTGGAGTACAAAACCCACATGTCAAACTTGGTCACGTATTGGACCCGCGTGAGAAATGCCATGTTGGATGGAGGCGAAGAAGACTCCCCCCAATCTAATGAATTGCAGCAAGGATTTTGGCCTCAGACTCGACAACCCGGAGATCTTATGACAGATTTCATGCAAGATGGAAGGACACGTCAAGAGGTGGAGGCCGAAGATCCTTACATTGGTACTCTAGAGGGAAGGCCCCCACCAGCATACAATGTAGTCACTGATGTTCGTGAGGGATTCTACCTCTTTGTGAGGCCAAGATTGGATTGTCTTGAGCCCGTATGGCTCGGAAGGGCAGTAGAAAATCCACAATTTGATCCCACGGCCATTCACTTTCGCGAAGTCTTAGTGCAATGGTACACCCCATGTGGAACATCCAAAGATGTGCAACGGTTGTATACGGGGTGGGACACAAAGCCTAATTTTAGATGGAAGATTGACCGAACGGCCGACAAAGCTGACTATGTTTCCACAGATAGTATCATGGCATCATGGAAACCAAAGAAGAACGATGGAAATAGTTTCATTGCTCCTCGTCAACAAGTGCAGTTTGCAGTGGATCATTTACGTCGAATTGTTGAAGGAGAACAAGGTTGGTGAATATGAAGTCCTGGGAGACGACTATTCCAACAGTCATATTTCATGCTTGCGATGCCCCTTTGTATTGTAGAAGGTGGACCTTCACATATTAATTATGCAACAGGTAGTGATAGTTTTCCTCGTCCGATGACATTGCAACGGATTGTACAATTTTGAATAGACTGTAGGCATCATAGGTTGCTTGGTCCTCGATCTTTGTATGCAACCTCCATTTTGTTCAATCTGAAATACAAGTTTTTGCCCTTCTGTTTTGCATCCATTCCAACAAGACGTATTTTAGATACCAGTCCTGGGAGACGACTATTCCAACAAGACGTATTTTAGATACCAACTTCACTGACCACGCACTCATGAACGATGCAAACCTAAACAAGTTCCCAAACTTGTGCCCATCATGATGATGAACACAAATATTTCCCCCCCCCCACTTGAATGGGCAATGACCCCCATGTTGAGCACCAACAACTCCATGACAAGATTTCCATGTTCTACCTATTAGTCTACCAAGACTTTCACTAACAACATCTATAGTCATTGTCTTTCGCACAAGTCCTGTATAGAAATCCTAAGGATTTGCACTCGTATGCAAGGGGCCCATTTGCCACTCACTAGCGCTACGCCCAACGACTAGTACATAGTACAATACAAAGGCAAGTTAATGGTCGCTCATGTCAACATGGGACATGGAGTACCGCCATTTTAACGAAATTGCCGACAAAGCAAAATCACCTCAACGGTTCTCATGTCAAAATGGCACATGGAATACCGCCATTTTAACGAAATTGCCCATATATTCAATTCCCGGTGTTAAAATTCCCGGTGAGTCCCACTTTTCCCTATGTGTCGTACACTGGGAACACCGGGAAAACACCGGGGAAAGTGGGACTCACCGGGAATTTTAACACCGGGAACTGAATATGAGACCCCTGTGATTTTCGATCCAATTCAATGTGGTGACCATTTAAACCTTCCATTTGGACAGTTCCAAGTTCCAGCCCACTTTTGGTTTCTATTTGTAACATCAATTTCGTTCCAATACGTACTTCGGCACCTTCCATAATCGACACCTTTCAGAAAGCGCGTTCTGAATCATAAATCCATACTCCTACAGTTTGGACCTTCATGTACATATGTCTCAATTTTTGGTGCCCGTTTCAAACTTGCATGGTTCCTTTAGTATACTTGGTCCTCGATAGGGGAGGTTTAACGTGACGCCTTAGTGCTGACTTCTGTTTTGCAGTTTTAATGGCTAGCGAGCATATCGAGATTCTTCATACGAATGGGAATGTACATGGGGAATTTCGTTAAAATGGCGGTATATCCATGTGCCATTTTCACACCGCCGTCTTTGAATCGTAAAAGTGACAACTAAGATCTAAGACAGGTATAGATTTCAAATTGTATGATTTGAACTATAAAAATAACATCTAACAGAAATGTAGATTTAAAACATCTAAAGTGATATAGATTTCAGACATCTAAGAACGCTGTACATTTCAGATCGACTGGTCTGAACCGTCAAAACTGCCACACAGTAGCGGAACAGCGCCATTTTAACGAAATTGCCCATATACATCCTTTAGCTGGTTGTTTTGAAGATGTTTATTCAAGCGATTTTTAAGCCCCAGATCTCAAGCTTGGGCGTTGAGCATATCTGTTTTTTTGCAGTTGTCACAGTGCATGACCGGTCCCTGGTCCGGTCCTTGAGCTCCCTGTTTTTTACACAAATGTACTACAAAATTTGATGATGAATTTTTCCACAAATTGCGAATTTGATACATCTTGCTAATTATGTGACGCAATCTTACGGCTCTTTTGCATACTGAGGAATCAGTCTACTTGCACATTTTTCCTCTGCTGCTATGAATAACATCAAATTCATCAAATTGGCGATATTCCAACAGCCAAAAACTGTGACATGTCTTCACACAACTTTAGGTCTAATTTCAGGCCACAAACTAGGACAAGGCAGGTATAGATTCCGGTTTCAGGCCGCCCGCGCCGAGCCGCGCCAAAGTATATTGACGGTAACTGCTTCACTCGGATTCTGAGGGATCGATATACTGTATTCATGACTCTGGACGCAATATGAGAGGAGCAGGGTGATATTTACAACTTCCATGCAATATGATCATGCAATTTTCATCAAGAGGCAGGAGCTCAAAGTTGCCTTATACACTAGCTTCGTGTCCATCGATTATTTTATTTTGGATACAAAATGTCTCAACTATGAGGGAATTTCCACCACTTTCCATTGCCAGCGGCAACTGCTCACATTCTTCAATCAGACCCCAGGTGGCCTTACAAGGTCAGATAGAATACCAAATTGAATACATGCATTGAATACTACGTTTTCTCTAATTATACAGTTTTCTTGTCAATTTAAGCACTAATCTATTCAGACTGAGTTCCGTTGAGAAAAAGTGCTGAACTCAATTTTGAAAGAATTGTAAAATGTGAATTCAAGACATTGGATTCTCAAACTCGTTCTCATCGTACCCTCGCGACAGTATCATGTGGAAGACATGCTGGGTCAGGAAAAGCATGTGACAGCCCCTGTTCTTTACAACGAAAAGACAAGGACAAACCTCAGTCACATGTGGCCTGTGCAAAGGCTCATCTCATACCCGTCGGAACCGACCGACTGGAAAACGGGATCAATCACGCTCTCTGTACAATTTGAAATACAATCCTTTGCATCTCTGGATAACATGTGGCAACTGACAGTTTCTATGTTCATGAGGGTTGGCTTCTCCGTATCTTATGATTTAGGTAGAACTGGCCATTACCACACAGATTTGCTATCTAGGTACTTTGGAAAAGTTTGAGAGAAGTCGACATTTGACAAGAAGTGAATTTTTTATGATTTTTCAAAATAGTGAATAGACCCTTGTTGAAGCATGAGTACACTCTTGTTAAAGCATGGGTTGATGTGTACACTCTACAAGTGCATTGCCATCGTGATAAAGGGTTGTAAAGTTACTAGTAATAGATGGGCCATTGAGGGAGGATCCTAAAGGTGTTGGAATTGGATGGCAAAATTGGGTGGCAAAATTTGGTGGATGGTGGTATCAAGCAGTTTTACCTTATGCATGGTTGTCATCATTTCTTGTACCTCTCAAGTACATTTGATGAATAGTAACTTGTCCAGTATGACAACCATGACCTTATGTTGTAAGCTAACTCAACTTCTTTCCAATCAACCACCCATTTTTACTAGTTAGGTTATTGTGTTTCCAATCACTTGTGGTTTAAATGACTATTCACGTAGCACAAATGTTCGGGTAGTGTACATTGAAAGCATACAATGATTACAAGATGTATATTGAAAGTCACAGTTATCACTTACATTGATAACTGTGACTGATTTTGTATGGCTGATTTTGTAATCAAATTATGGTTGGAAATACACTAACCTACATAATGAGAATAGGTTGAACAAAATCATCACAAAAAAATTTCATTGTAATTTTGTTTTTGAGGAAGAAAATATAAAATAATATAAAATACTTACAAAATTTATTTTTATAAACGGAAAAAAAAAATTCCCTCACCATATCCACATAATAGATATGTTGAACTACCATTTGGTGATTAGAAAGGGGTCGGCTGGCCCTTTTATGTGAGTTGCTCTACACTGATCATGCCTTATATGTGGATGTGAATTGTGAAACTAATTTATGAAAGTCTCTATTTTAAATTATTGTAGGTTGAAATCAAATTCATAATTTTTTAACCCTTAAACAATAGACTGGTGATCATGGAAATCATCCATTTTGATACTAGGGGAATCATTGGTTTAAAAAAATCTAAAAGCACTCATTGAAAATCAAAGTATTGTAGAAGATCTCCCCTTTCCAAACAAATTTCTAAGAATGAATAGTTGCATTTTTATCCTATACTAAAAGATTCTTTGTTCATTGGATACCCAACATCTACCTTGATGTTTAAGGGTTAATTACTAATCTTCAACAAAACTCAAGAGCATTTGACACTATGGTCAAAGGTCAAGAAGCCGTTGATCTCCACCAATGGGATTGCCAAATTCTTGATTTCTTGCAATTAGATTGGTGGAAGTTGATAGCCTCTCACCCCTTCGCAATTATAGTGTGAAGTACTCCTCAACTACATGTGAATTTCCTTGCCATTGTTGATGTTGTCTCCAAAAAATGCACCTATCAATCTAAGTCTTGGGATTTTGAATCACATTCAATTTGAACTTGTTGTTTTTGCATTGGAAAGTTTGATTAAAAAACTTTAAATAATGGCTTTGAGGTTGCCGCCATGACCTTAAGAGGGTGGAAGCTCATCCATTAGATGATTTCTAGAGTCTAAGAAGGCTGTTTCAAGCCCGTTCCCAATGTTGGTCCCCCTCGCAGATTTTGGTGAACGGTTGTTTCTAACAAAAAAAAAAATTAATTGTAGTCTTGAAATGAAGAAAAAAGTTGGAAAAAAAATCCTTTTTTTTTTTGAATTTTTTTTCAAACGTAGCAGTCTCTTGACCACGTCAGAGAGCTGCTATGGCCCTTTGCAGGACAATTCTCACAGTTTGGAAACTGTTGGAAAGTTCCCTTTGAAATCTCATTTAATGATTGATTGGTCATTGAACAAGCTACATGATGGTTATTAAAAAATGATTTTGAAATCTAAGTTTAGGTGGTCCCCCTAGGACCTCAAATGTTCTTTAAGGGTTAATTAGTGCATCAATGACCTTGGGACAAAAGAAAATTTATAAGATTTCTTGTATATATCAATAATTTAACAAATTATTGAGTTTTTCAGGACTTATGGACCAAAAAAACATTTTGAAGACATTGCCAGAAGCCTTGATTGAAACTTGAAGACATCAACATAAGTATCGGTGGGTAGCCGACATACAGGTACTATTATGTAGTATACATGGTAGAAAAGTATAGATTTGCAAGACGGTTATGTTGTAGTTAGTCAGTAGTGACTAACAAAAATTGATAACCACCTAAACCCTAAATTCCAGAATTCATATTTATGGAATCTAAAAATTCCAGAATTTGTTAAATTTCTCTTATATATTATTTTTTGAGAAATATTGGAGATATCTTGGAGGTGTTAATCTTTCCACTAAACCTATCCACTAAAGCTTCAAGAACTCTTCTATTGCTTATATATCTTCAAAAATGAACAAATAAAGAACTACATACTTCTATTTATATTCTACTTTGACATGGATGGGACCATTTCATTCTACTAAAAATCAAGACTACAATGATACCCAATTTATAATTGATCAATCTTCTTTTCTTATTATTGTCCATATGCTAGAGTACTTAGAGCATTTGTTCCATTATTTGTTGAATTTGGCACTTTTAAATTTTACATCATTCTATTTTTAAAGAGCCTTCAATTCCTTGTCTTCCACCCTAAATCTAAATGTTACTATGGTGAAAACACCCATTCTAGTATGTCCTTGTATCCAATTCAGTCATGATGTACCAACAAAGTACATTCTTACTAACAAGCTTACTAAGAAAATGTGTACCTTTGGTATATAATGATGGAATTAGGTATAGGGGACGGGAATGGATGTCTTCTACTTAAGGTATAGAATTTCAACCATACAATCTTGTAGTGTGTGTATCGTAGATGACATGAATCAAATTTGGAGTTATTTGGCCACATAGATTGCAAGATTATACTATTTTAATACTATTGAAAAAGGATGTTGGAATTTTCCTAGCAACACATTTGGAGGTAAAATTTGATTTCTAAACCTACTCAAATGAAAAAATAAACAAACTATAAAGTAATTCAAAACCACCATACAAACACATTGGTGAAAGAAAATATCATTGAATTTGACTCATTGTGTTTGCTAAGAGGCTTCAAAATGTCAATAAATAGCAAGGAAAGTTGCAAAAAAAACATCTAAGGTTGAACCTCCTTCTACTAAAATGCTTCTTAGTCACTCATTTCTTTTTAGATTGACATGAAATTCTTACCACACAAACTAGAATAGTATGCACAACTTTTCTGAAAAATTATTCTAAAAGGACACTATATGAAGAAAAAACAGGTGGATGAAGTTCACTAAAATCCAAAAATGTTGGGATTTTGAACCTTGAATTGCTCCCAAACTTTCAAAACGACTTGGATTTACATGAAAATTTTACCACAATTACAATAACTAGACTACAAGGGGAATATAATTCAACAAATTTTATTGAAAACAAACATTGGACATTGGATGAAGGAGATACAAGCTCCCAAAGTTGCAGCCTTCAAATGGAGTTTGCTGAACTCAAATTCAATCTTTGAACTTTGATTGGCTTACAAAAAATCAATGCATCTTGGATTGATCTAAAAATTTTACCACACTAGAAGAGAGAGCGCAAATTCTCCAACAAGTTTTATTGAATTCAAAAATGAGGTGCAAAAGTTTTTGCACTTTCAATTGAACTTGAAGCTACATGAGGACACTTTTAGTCCCCTGGGGTGTTTAGGGGTTAAGTGGGTGGGTAGTGATCCCTCAAAAGGATTCACCTAAACCCCCTGTCTTGATTATTTATTTATTTTTTGGAGTGCCCATTGCTCAAAGCCCCACTATACTTCAAATTATGAATACCACAAATATTTATGAGATATAACATTGGCATTTTCCATTACAGACTGGAGTAACAGTTACTTCTTTTCGCTAAACTTTGCTACTGAACCTTGGCTCAATTGCGAATGATCCAGGATTCAAACTGAACAGACCCAAGTCTCCTCGAAATCCTTCGGGCAAGGACGGAAGAGCTTCGCTCTTCCCTTCATCTCCAATATCAAAAACCTCCCCACTGTGATCCACGGTGTTGTAGATGCACAGTTGTGACTCACTGAATGGAACCACTGCAAATTCCGGATACATTTCCAAACTCCGACCGCCACTCTTTTCCTTCTTCAAAACATTCACCAGCTCGAAAGCATCTCTCTTCTCCTCAGAGTCTCCCTCACTTGGAGTCCACTCAATTCTATCAACCCAGTGCTCGGTAACTGGGCCATTGTCTCGCTCGGAGAACAGAAACAGTTCGCCATTGTTTTCCACCAGCTGAAGAATGGTAGAGATCGGCAAACCTCGGTCAGTCCATCTCGTCGACCAAAGTCCTTCTTCCATGTTGTATCCCAGGATGCCCTTCACTGTTTGATCACCAAGCTCCACAAATCCGATGCAGAAAATGCTGCCATTTTGAAATACACCAGATTGATATTCATTCAATGCGAACGATGGCCCAGGAAGATCCCCGACTCTCTGCCACTGCCCAGTTCGAGAATCGTATAATTCCGTGATTCTGGACAAACTCTCTTCACCTGATGCAGAACTGCCTGCTACAAGTATGTGGTATGCTTTTGAGGACTGATCCACATACATGTGCATCAAAACAGGGTTCCGCCGATGGAGCAACGGAGGAAGCTCCTTCCATTGTTGAGTGAGAGGATTGAAGACAATTAACCGCTCCTCATGCGTCGACTTGGAGAAATTCATGCACACCAGCCCCTCGTGGGCACAAAACAGAAATTGCTTGAACAAATCCACGTCAGGGTCACAATTGGAAGGCAGGAATGTCAGAGGAGGTAGCTTTCGCCACTTACCATTGCTGGGCAGGCTTTGACCCAAATTGGAATTCCAATTTGGATCAAAGCCTGCCCATTGCCAGACTCCATTTTCGATGAAGAAATAGCATGCTGTCAACCACGGATTCTCTTTCAATGACACAGCTTGAAGGAACCCATCGCTTTGGATCAAAGAATTCCAGCCTTTGGAGAGTGACTTCAGTTGCACTATTTGCTCATAACTGAGGTGATCCAGAACATGTCCCTTCACTTCCGGAGGAAAATTGTCCAAGTCCAGTTTGTCCTTGCTTGTAGGGAGATCTGACGGGCTTCCTTCGCTCTTTTGGAACATGGAAGTGAAGAAGCGAAGAAAGGTTGGCAACTCTCGTAACATCTGTAGGGAAACACAATTTCAACATCATGAAGCGCCATACTCCTAAGAAGATTTTCTACACCTCTGTTACTTTCTGAAAAAGACCCATGTTTTTGTAAAATACAAAGGAAACAAGGGTTTTTTGCATTTTTTTGGCTTGCCCCTTTTCATCTCTGCGGGCATCGTATATTTTCGTACTGAACACTATCCTTGGCTCATTATGCCAATTTCGATGCGTAAGGCAAACCGAACTACGTCTCAAAGACAAATAAGAGGATTCGAACCTAGAATCCTGACAATAGGTCTCAGCCTATACATGAACCCAAAAGTACAGATCTAAACATTCTCACACGGGGAGACCGGCAGGGTGTCACCCCCCGGGGTATTATATTCCAGCATAACTCTTTACCCACCCCCCAAACTTTCTGTTTCAAGAAAGTTGGGGGGGGGGAGGGGTGTAAAGTTTCATGCTGGAATATAATACCACGGGGGGGTGACACCCTGCCCGTCTTCCTGTGTCAATTCATCGTCTCAGCAGAATGTTCAACAATGCTGTCACGGCAATTTCAATTCCACACGCAAGTTAAACACTTGTGATATCTGTTCAACACTGACCATCCATGTCTAATGCAAAGCACGAATTAAAGTGACCAAAACCGAAGACTTACAGTGACAACCGGTCTCGGAGTCCTTGGCTGCAGCTCCACTTGAGCCATTCTGCGAATGCGTCAACCGGAAGCAAGCGCAAAATCTGCGATCCAAGCTATTAGTGGTCGATTGGACTCAGATCTGGAGAGAGAGTGAATTCCTAGCGGCTTGCTGTGTCTTTGGATTCACATTGCCGGAGCTCTCAGTGTTTCCTTTTGCAATGAAATTCTGTTTCATTTGTTTCAGAGAAAAAGGACGTCAAAAAAACAGAGTCCGATTGGCTAGCATACTCGATATGAAATACTGCTTTACGAAGCACGTGTTAACCGACAAAGACGAGGACGGTGTGTCGGTGCCAGATATTCAGTTTGTTCTCCGAAATATCACGAGGTTTTTTGTGGATATTTGTGTCCTGACGATGATCGAAAGCAAAGACTCACCGAAGACTCTCAGACGGGCTTCCATGTGGAGTCGGGGGGCGGTGGAGCCTGCCGATCATCGGTGAAATGGGCGTCCGCGTCCCCGTTTTCCAGGAACTCCCATTTCACCGATGATCGGCAGGCTCCACCGCCCCCCGACTTTCGGTGTCTGGTGTGTACCCAGCTGTAATTTTGAAATCTGGAGATTTCTGAGGCCCCGAAGAACAATATCAATTGATTAGGTACAGACAAGAGACTTTCGCAGGCATTTTCTGGGTTTTTTTCAGGGGCTTGCCGGTCGGTCGCTCAACTGGTCGGTTGCCGCCGCCCATCTTCACGTGGCGTTACGGTGACATTTCGGTAGCCGTGTAATTCGTCAGTTGGTTGATGAGTGATTTGATATTTTTTAATGGATGAGAGAGAATCTCTTATTGCAACAATGTTGTTTTCTCCCAATTATAGTGTAGGATAGAAGTGCAACTATTCATCTTCAAGATTTTGTGTGAAAAGGAGAGATCTTCTATAGCACTTTGACTTCCAGTGCATACTTTGGGGAATTTTTTAGACCAACGATTCCCATAGTATCAAAATGGATGATTTCCACGGTCACCAATTTGTTCGTCCATTTAAAGGTTAATCCTTAAACAACAAGCCGGACATCATGGAAATCATCTGTTTGGGTACCATATGAATTATTGGCTTAAAAAAATGCAAAAGCACTCATTAGAAGATGTTCCTTTTCCCACAAAATTTGGAAGATGAACACTTGCACTTCTATCCTACATAGAGAGATTTAGTGTCATCCATGAGTGCAAAATGTCCATCTCGATGTTTAACGGTTAAGTAATTCAACATAATTATTTTTTGTATGGGTATGGTGAGGGAAAAAAGTTTCCCGTTTACAAAAATAGATTTTAGAGGGATTTTGTATTTCTTCATATTTTTTTCCTCAAAAAAAAATTACTAAAAAGAATTTCTTTTTGTGAAAATTTTGTTCAACCTATATAGGTCACCATATTTTCAACCACAAGTTGATTACAAAATCGACCATGCTTTAATGTAGGTGATAATTGTAGCTTCAAATGTACATCTTGTGATCATTTTATACTTTTGATGTACACCACCCTAACATTTGTATTGCATGAACTGTCATCTAAACCACATGTGATCAAAAACATGTCAGCCTAACTTATCTACCAAAAATGGGTGGCTAATTAGAAAGAGGTTAGCTACCTTAGCATTCATTTCAATTTGTTCAAAGTCATTTTTCACCATGGTATCTTTTTACAATAATATGGAAATCTCTAATAAGGTAACAACACATGAATGTGTTTGAATAAACAATTTAACATGATTTTTGTTATTATATTAAAAAAAATTGTGTAGGGCCTTTTCGATAGTAGAAAGGGGATCCTAGATTCTTTTAGATGCATTTTTAGAAAATATTATGAATAAACTATGAATTTCAAAAGTATTGAAAATAGGAACACCAATTTACGTATCTACACTCTTATGAATAGAGGTTGTATTGCAATAAATTAAAAAATATATTTGACAAGTTTCACTCCATTAATAAATATTGAATGAAATAAACAAATATTTTGAGAGCTCACATTGAATTTGACCAAGGTACATTAATAATTTGAATGCAATAAGATTCTTGAATGATTGGATTAGTCTTTTGATTTCATTTCAAATTTTTGTAAAGTTATATTATAAATAAGAACCTCTAAAACTCCTTAATCTACTCTAAATTGTAAACAAAAATTTCTAGATATGATCATCAAAGAACGAGGAATCAAGCAATTAATGACCATAGATAATTCAAGTATATAAAATATGAAGATGTGATTTGAACCTATAAAGTCCTATTGTCCCTTTGGAGGACAAAATGGATTTTGGCTAGGCTCCCATAATCTATATGTTTTTTGTGATTTTTTGAAACTTTTTTGAAAACAAAAAATACATTAACTTTCTAGAAATATAATTTTTATTTCAATTGGTGCCTAAGAGCAAAAGTTATGGCACAACAAGTACAAATTTTAGTTCAGAGAGCATAGGAATCCCCTCCCTCCAAACTTAATATAAAATAGTTTTTTTTTCTCTCACAGATTGTATTTTTAACTAAATGGAAAACTTTAATTCATTCCATTTAGATTAGTGATGTGAAAGTTATTGACAATCTTATTTTGGAGGATATGAGATCATCCCTTCTAAACTCAAATTTTACAATTTTTCAAAAAAAGAATTTCACAAAGTTAAGATCTTGTGCTAGAAACATCTCATCTTTAAGATTAGTGTGTTTCAATTCCATCTTAGAGTTGTTAAGAGTATAGTTTCCCTTTAAACTTAAACCTTCTTCTACTTAATAATTTCTTAATGAGAGAAAATTAAGTTTATTTTTTTGGAACCTTTTTTAGATTTTCTATTCAATTCTTAAAAATTAAAAATCAATAGTACAAAAATTTCAAGCATAGAAGATTCAAAGTCAAAATCTAATCTAGTAAGGTGTTTTTTACTTTGAATGCAAATATTTTGCAAAATATGCCATCAAAATTTTTGTAATTTCTTCCACACATTTTTTTCACTAGTTGAGTGCAAGTTCACCTATTGTTAGATATGCAAAAAACACAAATTTTAAAGTTTTTTGCTCTTTGCAATAGAAATGGCAGTTTTGAATGGTTTTTGATTGAAAAAAAGGCCTTGGGGACTTTAGAGGTTAGGAACAATTTAGAATAATAATTTAATGATGAATTTTAAACAAGAGTAGTAAAATATGACCAATAGATCATATCCATATGATTGGATCTACAATTACACTAATTAATATCTATGAATAAAACTTGAAACCAACAATTGAAAATTCTTTGTTGAAGAAGGATATTGACCTATTCGGAAATTATCCTATTAGTATAATAAGTTCGTTCCGAGGGAGATGGTTAAAATAGGGTTTCTTCCATTAATCCAAACAACCAATACAACCAAGGCAAAGAATATTTTTTTGATGTTAATTTTAAATTCATAATACTCTCATTTGAACTACAACGACAATAAACCACAATAATCCTCCAATAGGCAAATTTACACATTTTAACACATCACAATCATTATTCTCTCACATGAATTTCATACTTTGCACCAATTATATTGAGAAAATATCTCTACTTATCTGAATTCGTGATTAAATCACCATTTACAATTTTTATATCTTTTATTTTTTTAATTTTTTAATTTTTATCAAAGCCTTCTAACATCTTTGCTTAATCTTTCACTCTCTATGTATCTCTAACTTGAAACACTCAACTTCTCATATTTAGATTTTCACCCCACCGATTAAGAAACTAATCACTCGATTAACACCATCCACCACACCCAATCGGTCTCAAGCTTTCACTCCACCGATTTAGTCTTAGACTTCACTACAAATCTCATAACATCTTCATCAACTGTAACACTTCTCAACTTGAAATTTCAAAATTCCACAGTTAGCCACACATACACATCACCATCACTTAAATTTCAAAGACTTAATCACAAACTCACATTCAAACATAAACTCAAGCACCTGCTTGACACACACTCACACACACCACCAAGCATCCCCACTTGGAAAATCAAAAAAAAAAAAAAAAATACACGGCACAAATTGGCCGGGACACGCACTGGAATTCACTCAACAGCCGGTCCAAAAACAAATGAAAACCAAATCGGACTTAAGAGACAACTCCAAGACAATTACCAACTCGGCAGACACAGCCAACTGACATCAGCCACCCATTTGGATACCATTCGGCTCACATTCACAAGACAAATCCACTCACCTGCCTTGATCCAATTCAGTTGAACACAATTAACTCAACCCAAACACTACCCAATTGGCATTCACAATTGACTCCCAACTCAACACTAACTGGACTTCCGACTTGGAACTTTAAACAATCACACCAACTGACTAGGCAACAAGACTATTCCCAATTGAAATCAAATCAGTTAACCAAAATACCCAACTTGAACATGAAAACAACCAATGTAGTAGCAAAAGCTCTCACATTACACTCAAAATAGCTCAAAAATCGCTAGTCTTTACAGCCTATTCGGTTATCTACATCCTTCTTAAATTGACTTTGTTGATGAAACATTTGCAATTTTTACAAGATTTTTTCTTTAAAGTTCAAAATTTTACAATTTACTTCAGATGATATTTATACTTAAATAGTTGGATTATTTATTCAAATCATTTTTGAAGAGACTTGCTATGAATTGAAAATTTTACTTTTGAGGTGAAACATACTTGTATTCTTTGAAATTTTGTTGAAAAGAGTTAGGAAAATTTATATTGCACACATGCTAGAGAACTAATAGAAACATTAACACTCATTCAATGGACGGATGAAAAAAACAAGATTTGATGTATTTGGAATACCTTTGCATTCCTTTTGTATTCAAAATGGTTTGGTCCTTAAAGAATTATGGTAAGTACATTAACCTAGTACCTCTATAACTCAAGAGTGCAAGTAGATGTGGGTAGCAAAACTTTGCATGGCTTCTTGAGTGAACTACTTTAGAGATTAAGTGTAATAATTTGCCGTAGATCTTGAATTGATTGATATTGTATTTTTCTATCACTTCTAGCTAATTCAAGGTCTTTCATTCCAAACATAAATTCCAAACTCCCAAAATTGATCATTTGTGACAAATAATAAGTTCCATTGTTTCACACATATTGCATACTTGCACTCGTAGGGTTTGCTTCTATTGCAATTTAACCCCTAAAGTTCCTTCACTATGTTTTCATCGAAAACGCTCCAAATCTGCCATTTCTAGTACAAGTACCAAATTTTTGAAAAAAAAACTTTTTTTGACACATGTAACCGTAGGATCTTGTAGTATGTTGACTTGAAAACATGTGGTAAAAATTTCAGAAATTTTCACTTTGTGGATTGCATGATATAAGCATTCAAATTCACTAAAATCATTTTTTTGGCCTTGCAAAAAACAAGGTAGTTGCACTTCACAAGCTCACTTTTGAAAAAATGTTCAAAATGTTGGTGGTTCTTTGTATTCTTTTTCCTAGACAAGTTGGCTATATGCTTGAAATTTTTTATATCATTTGGAATTGTACAACATGTAGGAAAAAAATAGTAAGTAGAAAAAAGTAGAGAATGATTCAAAATACAAAATTGTTAAGAATTTAGTTATGGAATTGAAAAGTGCCAATTCCAATGGTTGAGATGTTGTAATAAACAATCTACATCTTATGATTTTATTTTATTTTTAAATATTGAAAATTGAGTAAGATAAAAGACTTCAAAGTTTATTTTAGAATAGAGAATCTAGAACTGCTTGCAAACAAAAATTGCTCATAATTTTCATCTTAGTGATCAAAATGGAATGATTCAAAGCTTTCCACATATATATAACTATAGAAATGCAATTTCAATTTTTTTTTTTTTTAATAAAAAAGAGCAATTTTTTCTGATCTGCCCATATTGCTCAATTGGTGAAAAAAGTTACATATTTGACCATAATTTTTGACTTGTATTTCCAAATGTCATGAAATTTGGTGCACTTGAAAGATATTCTTTGCCCCCACCATCTATTAAAATTTTAGCTTAAAATATGCAAATCTTTAGCCACATGTATTTGCCCAAAATTTCTATACAACCAAAAAACGCATGCTGGTCCTTTAGGGGTTAATAACACCAATTGATAGGCATGAAATGCAAGGGGCATAAGGATAAATAGTCCTTTGTCCAACTAGTATATTACCCCTCCAATTGTATTTCTAACTCTTAACTTATATAGAATTAAAACTTGAAATTACTATCATTGGAAGCGCATCCAAAATAGACATTCAAAGAATTCAATATTAGACATATAGAAGCTTTGATAAATGACACTTACCAAAGCAAAATTTGGTCAATCACATGCTATACTTGGAGTGCAATTGGCCATATTTGACTTTGGTAAGCATGAATTGTCAAAGTTTCTACAATTTCTAATTTTTAGCTTGCTTTTGAAGAGATTGTCCAATGTCTAAGTATGAATATTTTATATGTCTATTTTGGATCACTTTCAATGATAGTAATTTCAAATTTTAATTATATACAAGTCAAAACATTGGGAGGGCCAATATACTAGGTGGACTAAGGATGTTCTCACCACCCAATGCTTCATCACTATAGTACAACTTTGTAAGAGGGATTGTGGTGAATACTTATTTAGTAATAACTAGCGGTTGGTGCTTACTATGCTATGCATTCAACATTAGAATTTCATTAGAATTTTTTATGCATTAGATAGAATGCAAAGCAAGAATTTCAATAAATCTTTAGATAAAAATTACTAAAATCTTCATATAATTTTTTTTATAAATAAATATATACTGAAATAAACAATAGAAATTTAATGAATGATGATTGAAATACATGCAATGATGAATACGCGTGTGAATACGGTAAAAGATACACATACATTAGAATGCATGAGAAATTTGACTCAATTGTTACAAACAATGGCAATCCAAATAGAAGAATTTAAAGGAAAAACTTGTAAATTATTTGGTAGTAGCAATAGAAAATTGAAATCAGAAGTTCAAAGCTTACAAGAGCACAAAATTATAGAAATGCAAAAGAAGTATAAAGTCAAGAAAAGCAATGGAATTGCTACCTTTATAATATCACCATATTGATCCTCTTTAATATCACCTCAATTGCAACGACTATATTATTTTTATAATATCATCCTTTGTAAAAAGTGATATTATAGAGGTGATTGTGAAATTGCTACTCTATTTCAGTAATATCACATTGTGTGAAAATATGATTTCTATGTATGCATGATTGGAAATATTTTTATAAAATAATTAAAATAATTATTTTAAAGATTTATTGAAATCATTATCATGCATTCTATTCAAATATATCAAATTTTTACTAATATGTGATACAATGAATGCATAGCATAGCAAGCACAAGCCCTTAGTATTAATAGTAGCATTTGTGATATTACAGAGGGAGTTATGATTTTAGTAGTATGATAGCATGATGGAAGGTTGTCTACCATAGCTAAGACAAGCCCATGAATATGCAAATAATAGAGTATTCCTAATAAAATAGAATCTTTATTAAATCTTGCAACATGGGCATATCTTGAAACATAATTCTAGTTCAATTTCCTTCACTTTGAATACTCCCAATTAGCAACTAAATATGAATGAAATTTTTTATTTTTATTTTCATGTTTTAGAGACAAAATCACATGTCTTCTTCAAACCATAATTATTGTTGATTTGTTTGTAAAAAATTAGGATTTGGAGGAATTAGGATTTGGAGGAATTATTGAAGCGAAAGATCACATTGAATAGTAAATTCTCTTACAATTTCTAGAAATTTCAGCATAGGTGCACATTACATTGAAGAACATTTTAGTGTGGACAAAATTTCCATGTTGTTCTATAAATAAAAATAAGTAGATATTATAAATATGTCCAAATTTCAAATTGGTATGAATATTTCAATTTTAGGAATGTTAAATTGAATTTTCAAATTAGAATAGAAACTAGAATAGATGAACTTCATATCCTTAGTTGGACTCGAATTCAAAAAAACATCATTTTAATGGAAAAATTTCAGATCTAGAACATGTAGTAGCAAGTTTCCAAAACATACTACAGTTTAGCATATTTTGCAATCTATTTTTACAATAGCTTCTTGTGTAGAAAAGTTAGAAATACCTCAACAAGACAATTTCCAACACCATCCAAAACAACTCCCATTCTAGAAACTCTCCAAAGAAGAATTGGATGAAAATTGTTTTTTTCTCTAGCTAAGAAGGCCAATCATTACTCCAGTGTCTTTTGAATGCCACAAAGTCATGCTAACAATGTTTCAAGGTTAACCTTGTACGGATGTTGAGGCCCACTTCAATGAAGAAGTGGTCAACAAATGATTTTCTAGATCAATCAATGTAGAAATGAAGAATGCACTTATTGGTCTTGAAACCCGGAAACTTCTGTAAAGAAGAGTTGCTCCAACTGAAGGTATGTATGAAATCTTCTTGTGAAAAAAGTTGAACTTTCTAAAAGAATTTAGAATCCCCTTTTGACTACCTGCAAGGCCTCACACCTTTTGCCAAAAACTCCTGACAATTCAATTCTAGAGAGTTCAAATTCCACCTATGGTCAGGGAGTTCTAGAAGGCCAGGGAGGATTGCCCCCCTCATTGCTTGCCCCTCCCTTGTATTGATGGTCGGTTCTCTGTCCCGCCGTCCGTTCCTTCGATGACCTTCGATCTCCTCCGGGAGCAGGAGCAGCGGCTGTAGCAAGAAGACTAAAGCTTCTCCCGCCTCTTCCGCTGCAGCTTTGCAGCTCGATCGCGATTGCGTCCATCATATTTTCAGTCCTGTACTGTCTATCAGAGGGTCTTCCTGTCTTCCTAGATCGAATCATGAAACTCCCGGAAAAGGACCCAAAAGGGGAGGAAAAGCTAGGGTCCAAAACGACATGCATGTCCATCATGTTTTGAGGGAGGACGGAGGAGGCCCTGGGACCCTTTCACCTACTACGGAAGGTGCTTCCAGAATGAGAAAACGTGGGTGCTGATAGGCAGACGGTAAAAAAGCGCAACAACCTGTCGGCGACTATGTTAGCTCCAACATTAGCGTGCTTGGACACTTCCGCGGAGATGGAGATGGCGAGAGGCCGCGGCCATCCACTGGGAGCTCTGAAACTTTTGGCCCCCCGGGCTAGATCAGCAGACTGTGGGGTCAAACCCACAGATCTAGCCCTGGCTGATGCTGTGTGAGCTTCCTAGAAATCACGTCATGTTTCTGAGCTGTCTAGGTGGACATTCATGGTAAGTATGGCCAGGTGAGGGAAAGCAGCCCCTTAAGAGCATCCCCACCAGTGAGTCCCTTAGCCTCGTTGTGCGGAATGAAGAGGGCCTTCAACTGGCTGGAAGTCTCCTTGCTCCGTGTGGTTGTATGTTTTGCGGACTCTCGTTTTGCGCAACTTCACCTCTGCGTTGAATGACGAAGGTAGTAGCTAGCTGGAGATTGTCTACAACTTACAACCTTAGAACTTTGCAAATAGATTTTCAGATTTTTGAAAAAAACAAGGACGTTGTAAGTTTTGAAGTTTGGTTCGTGTTTTGTTTTTTGGAGACTTGTCCGTGAAACAGGTGGAAGGGAACTTTTGTTACTAGTCTTGCGGGTTTTTTTAGGTCAAGAAATTCATGTTTGGATGAGCTTGAGCTTTCTGTAGGTAGCACCAGAGAATTTTCGTGAAGGGCCCAATATTGGCAAGGGCGGGGCTGAGGCCATTGCTGCATGCCGAAATTCCTGGACGCCTGGCTGCTCTAATTCAAGAATGACGGAGTGGGGATCCTCAACTGCACCCTGAGTTTGTTGCAATTTGCACAGAGCTTTGGTTCATAAAAGGGCTTCTCTTGCAAGGTATTCCCTTTCTTGTTTGAAGTGAATGGATATATATATGATGAAATGGCATGTTTCACATGAGCTACAACATTGTGACACTCACGTGCCCACAACTCTTGTAAATGAAGGCTTGTTTAGATTCGGGATTTGAGATTTGAGTGGGAGGAGCAAAAATGCACCAAGTATTAGTGTGATTCACCTACCATTTTAGTGAATGTGAGATTGAGGGTGTTTGTTTATGAAGCTTGGTTAGAGTTCTGATTTTTTTTAAAATTTTGATGACTCTCCTAATAGAATGATAGTCGTTATGTGGTGAAGTGTGATTATCAAATTGACTTATTGACTTTGTGAATGTGAATTTTTTTTTCTTCCACGGTCATTGCTAATGATGTTTGTTTTTGTGAACAAATGATGTTGCAGAGCTTCTTGTAGTAGTGACAGTTTTTCTAATACGTGTTGTGACCATTGCAGTTTAACTTTAGCCTTCAGGGTGTACTAGCTGAATCTTGAAGCCTTGAGAAAGCCTTGTAGTTAGGAAGACTTAGTTTCAATGAGAGGGATGATTGGAGAGATTACATGTATGTTTTGGGTTTTCAATCACAAGTAAAGTATGCACCATTCAGCAACAGATTATGAGTTCATTAGTAATTTGTATTTTGCATTGTGGATTCCTATGAGTTCATTAGTAATTTGTCTTTTGCATTGTGGATTCCGATTTCCAAGTAGCTATAGCAATGCTTCATTTCAGCAATTGTAATTGATTACATCCAATTGTGTATAAGTATTCATCCCATAATGTTATAGACTTCATCCAGTTTGTCAATGAATTTCATCTAGAAAATTAAAAAGACATCAAAATTGCATATTACCAAAATATGAATTAACCCCAAATATTATTACTTTTAACCCAAGCCAAACAAGAGTCTAGCTGAAATGGTGCATACTTTACTTATTATGGCTGGTGGCACAAAAATGAGGCTAAAAAATCTACCGCCCACCACCCCCATTTCTCAGCAAGACCTAAATGGAACTAGATTTGGGGCTAAATCACCCAGTTCAGCCCCGACTGAACGCCTCAAAGTTTCCAGTCAAGGTATAGATTCACAGCACAAGTAAGCAAACGGAGTTTTCTTCTTCAACGTCAAATTTTGTACAGAGTTTATATAATCTACATACACATATGGTCAAAAATCACAAAACAGATTTTTAAAGACATGTTTATTTAGTTTATCTGCAGTGTGCCGCGTTGTTGTTAGCGCCCATGTGCAGTGTAGCGAGTGAATTTTTTTTCTCGTGGCGGGGTTACATTGCACTGCAACCTTACCATTTCTGTATTACAATGTCGACTGTCTCAAAAAATTTGAGTAGAATGGTGTAAACCATCACCATCTCCAGAGTCTTGCTTTAGCGAGTACGTGAATTTATTCTACTTTTGTGTTGACTCTGGGTTTTTTTAAAGTCTTTGTTTGGAAGACGTGAGAGGCTTTGTGTTTTCAAAGATGTATCTAGCACAGAATCAATCCTGAATTAGACACAACCGCATTGGGAAAGCGACTCTATACTCAAAAGAAAAGACAGAGCATGGGTTTCATCAGCATATAGGCAAATGAAAAGCAGACTTCAAGAAAGAAAAATTCTCGCACACATTACTCTCTCGCACTAGCAGCGAACCGCACAACAAACATCTGTAGAGAGACAACATCCAGGACAATACGCACTGTCGGCATGGACGTGAACAAGAACGACGCACCAGATTGAAAATCCGCCACAGAGCTCCAGATCTAGAATCCGCAACACAGAGCACAAAATCGCGATCGAGCTGCAAAGTTGCAGCGGAGGAGGCGGGAGGTCGGAGGGGAGTGGGATTATCGGCGGCTGGAAGGGTTCCAAGGGAACGGCGATTGCCCCATCCCTCCATCCATACAAGGGAGGGGCAATGAGGGGGTCAATCCTCCCTGGCCGTTCTAGATCGATTTGCTAAGAGATCGAATGCTGTCGACTTATTTCACGGCGAGAATGAATGCCTTGTGAGATGCCCCAGTTGCTCCTTCGCTCCAGTAAACCCTCGTTTGGAGTCAATGTGAGCGCACAATTTGGAACATTCCAACAAAAGAGGCCGGCAACAGGGTCCAACCAGGCCTCAGGCACTTTGTCATACTGTATTTAGACTGGGGATGGGGACTTGCAAAGTAGACTAGCTTTAGTAAAACTTTTTTTTTATGCGGAGCACACCAGATTTAGGATGTCGAGCACAAATAGGTTCACAAATTGATATACACCTATGCCACTTATGTCAAACAATAATCGAGAATTTCAAACAATATTTGAGATGGAGCATTATTGTATTTCACTTGCTTGTAATTTATGCTAAAGCTAACAATGCTATACTTTGCTACTAAACCAAGGCTATTCATTAGAAAAAATTCGGATTCTCTAGAAGGCTGCTAAGGGTTGACAAGCCAGTCTAATTCTGGAGCCCCTACTGAGCTACAAAAAGTACAGAAGATCTCACAAAAAACATCATGTGTGATTATCCAGACTGACAAGGAATATATGTTTGTTTCTTATTTCACAATTGTCAAAAGAGGGCACTTGGGGAGTATTCTAATGAAATTGCCCAATTGTATTGCATTCCCTTGTCCAAATGCACTTATCACACCACTTGCCATCCATGAGCAGAAATAGGGGAATAGTTTAGGAAATAACAAGATAAATGTAATGTCGGGGTCCTATTCAATACTTCTTAGCAGCCTTCTAGAGAGTTCAGATTTTCTCTCATGACAAACGATACAGGATACAAACTAAATAATCCCAATTCGCCTCGAAATCCTTCAGGCTAGGTCAGAAGAGCTTCACTCTTCTCTTCATCTCCAGTATCAAAAACCTCCCCACTGTGATCCACGGCGTTGTAGATGCAAAGCTGCGATTCACTAAATGGAACCAATACAAATTCCTGATACACTTCCAAACTCCGATCGCCACGCTTTTCCTTCTTTAAAACATTCTCCAGCTTGAAAGTATCTCTCTTCTCCTCGTCTCCTTCACTTTGAGTCCACTCAATTCTATCAACCCAATGCTCGGTAACTGGGCCATTGTCTCGCTTGGAGAACGAAAAGAGTTCGCCATTGATTTCCACCAGCTGCAGAATGGTAGAGATCGGCAAACCTCGGTCAGTCCATCTCATCGACCAGATTCCTTTTTCCATATTGTATCCCAGGATGCCCTTCACTGTTTGATCACCGAGCTCCAGAAATCCGATGCAGAAAATGTTGCCGTGGTGAAACAGACTGATATTCATTCAATGCAGAAGCTGGTCCAGGAAAATCCCCCACTCACTCCCATTGCCCAGTTCGAGAATCAAATAGTTCTGTGATTCTGGACAAACTCGATTTCATCACCTGATGCAGAACTTCCTGCTACAAGTATGTGGTATGATTTTGAGGACTAATCCACATACATGTGCATTAACACAGGGTTACGCAGACGGAGCAACGGAGGAAGCATCTTCCATTGTTGAGTGAGAGGATTGAAGACAATTAACCACTCCTCCTGTGTCGACTTGGAGAAATTCATGCACACCAGTCCATCGTTGGCAAGAAAGAGAAATTGCTTGAACAAATCCCAGATACAACGTGGAAGAAGGAATCTGGTCGACGAAATAGACTGCCGAAGCTCTGCCGAACTCTACCATCCCTCAGCTGGTGGAAAAAAATGGCGAACTGTTTTTGTTCTCCGAGCGAGACAATGGCCCAGTTACAGAGCATTGGGTTAATAGAATTGAGTGGACTCAAAGTGAAGGAGTCGAGGAGAAGACTGCTGTCTTTCAAGCTGGTGAATGTTTTGAAGAAGGAAAAAAGTGTCGGTCGGGGTCAGCGTCACAATTGGGAGGAAGGAATGTCGGAGGAGGTAACATTCGCCACTTGCCATTACATATGTCCGGTTGTTGACTTCGAGTTTAGATCAAACGCCGCCCACTGTCAGACTTCCTTGACGATGAAGAAAGAGCACGTCGTCAACACAGGCTTGGCCTTCAGTGAGAGCGGTTGAATGTACTCCACGCTCTCGATCAAAGCTTTCCAGCCCTTGGAGAGACACTTCAGCTCCATAATATTTTCGTGATCGAGGTGCTCCAGTACACGTCCCTGACTTCAGGGAGCTAACTATCCAGCTTGAGCTTCTGGAACTCCAGTCATCTTCAACCAAATTTTCACTGCACATCGACAATAGGTCATCAATTAGTATGAGCTCATTAAGCAGAACCTCTAACCATGGAAAAAGGAGGAGAATTGAAGAGCTTTGATTAGAACACAACGTAACGAACACAACCGTTACGTAACGAACAGTCCAGCATGCAGTGGGGCTTGCAGGGATTCGCAGGTTCGGATCCGTTATTGAACCGTTGCGGTAGCTAGCTGATGTCTCGAAGTAGGCGTCATGTATATAATATTATCTTTGAGCAGAGAGTATTGTAGAAGTGTTTCACTACCAAAACTGAACTCTCGAAACGGTCTTATATATTAAGCTTGACGGCTCACTCGATGCAAACGAAACAGGTAGAGTGACGTGCACGACACGTTCTACCAAAAATTCCTGACCATTCTAGAGAGTTCGACTTCCACCTATCGTCAATTAATGTCGTGAAATTGGCTCAGCGAGTTCTAGAATTGCTAAGAGACCGACTACTGTCGACTAACGCGAAGAGAATGAATGCCTTCAGTTGTGGCGTTGTGGGCTCCTGCGCAACAGTAACCCTCGTTTGTAGCAGGTGGAATCGGGGAGTCAATGTTAAGTTCTTAGAGCACAATTTGGAACATTCCAACGAAAGTGGGCACTTGGTCACACTGTATTTCTTCTGTATTTCGTTTGGGGCCGGCAAAGTAGACTGATCATTTAACCCCTGAAGGATGATCGAGTCTACAGTAGTGCACCGACCTTCCTCCGGAGGTCCAGACAAGGGTGAATGTGAAAAAAAAGACCCTCTGTTTTGTGTCATTTTACTTTTAACACCTCTCCTTTCTACACTAAATAGTGAAATGAGGTTGCCCCACGCTAATTTCTCGACATTCTACACTATATGAATAAGTGCAGTTACTGTAGAAGGATGCAGTAATGTAGGAACCATGTGTCTTGCATGAGTTGGTGCACTCGTTCATGACTTGAGTTTTAGAGAATTGCATGTGCCTCCGTATAGACAAGTGGTAAGTCATGAGATAACTTTCCTGAGTAAGGCAACCTAATTGTTAAGGCAACCCAATTTCACTATTTAGTGTAGTTTGGGGACTTTGATTGCAAATATGAACTCAAAATTTGCAAAAAAGAATTTTGTGTAGCAAATAAAAGGTTCTTGTGTTTTCCCTAGGGGTTGTTAGAGGCTCATTGCACTACTATAGACGTTGACAACATGTTCAAAAGCCCAAAACTAATTCAAAATACACGTCCACAAAGCAAGGCGAAATCTTCATCAATATTTATATTTTAACAAATCCAACTATAGGATCCTTTGATTAACTTGTTCAAGTACATTGTCCCATAATTTAGAATGAATATCCCCACCAATTGCAAGTCCAATGTGCCTAAACTTCAAAATGTAGGCTTTTTTAGCCCTTCCAAAAAATGAAGTTTAGTCTTTCAACATTTTTAGAAAAAAACAAGTATGCCCTATAATTTGTGCATTTTAATCAATATGTTGAAATTTGAAAAGTGGATTGAAAACATATGAAAAAAATTATAACCAAACATACCTTCATATTCATCTTTAAACAAATTGTAAAGCAGAAGGTAGTACCGAATGAAAGAAAAAAACTAATTTGCTAATAATTCTTATAAGAAATTGAAAATTCTTAATTCCAATGGTCAAAATATTTTAGTAAACAATTAATATCCTTTCTTTTTCTTTTTCTTTGAAACTTTTCAAAATTGAGAGCAAAAGACAACTTTATATGTTTTTTCTACCTTCATTACTTGTAAAATAAAACTCCTTGTAACTTTTACTTCATTATTTAGAATTGAATGGTTCAAATATTTTTGAATAGGTATCAATATATACAATTCCAAAAAAATAATTAATATTTTTTTAAAATATATTTTTGGCTACCTAGTTTGACATTGAAATCAAAATATCCCTTTTGATTTTTGCAATATTTATTAGAATGACATGAAACAAAGCTTTACATGTAGATATTAGATCATGGTTGTCATACTGGACAAGTTACTATTCATTTCTTGTCCTATATCATTTATTAGATCATGATTGTCAAAATTCTCAAGTACATTTGATGAATAGTAACTCGTCCTATAGGACGAAAAATGAATAGTAACTTGTCTAATATGACAACCATGTATTAGATAATGATGAGAAGCATCCATCCTAAAATAATGCATATAGTAATTTTGAATTATGGAAATAATAGAGGCTACCCAAGTTCTCAAAAAGTCCAAAGTAGGATCTTTGGGAAGATAGAAAAATATGGAGATTGACATTTTTTTCAAAATTTTATTTCCAAAATTGAAATTCTTAAGAATTTTGGGTGCTAAAAAATGCACTTCACTAGAAGCCAATGTTTAGAGTTCTCTAATTTTGATTATTCAAGAACTACTTTTCTACGCACTATTTTCTACTTTTTTGCTCACTACTTTGAAATATGTGTAATAATCTTATTAGTCCCAACCTTGAAAAAGACCAAAAAAACACATTCCAAATTTTGGTTGAAAGTCTATTCTAGCCTTGCTTGGAAATACTGCACTTCTACCAATTGGACACTAAGCATGGTTGACAATTGGTGCTTCAACCCTAGCTTGGTCAATTTCAACCTAGTCAACTTTAACTGTGGCAAAGTTTTGAGCACACCTCCACATCTCACGAGGCTAATAAGTGCCTTGCCACTTCATGGCTTGGTCCAATTTTGCAAAATTGGTGGTGATGCCCTAAAGCAAGAGAATATTTGGTGTGATTTTGACATTGACAAAAAGTGTAAACAAATGGTGTCTGTCGTGACCCAAATGACACCTAACAGCTTCCACCACAACCCACTTATAGCGTCACTTGGTCACCAACTACCTAACACTGCACATGCCAAGCACATACAGTGTTAGTTCCTATTTCCAACTCATTTGCCAAGTCCCATTCACCGGGACTACTAGCACATACTCTTTTCGTGACACCGAGCATGTCACTTAGTAACATGGGGCGAAACTTCCACCTTAATGTGTAAGGACCCATGGTGGCACTACTCACCATGGTCCTAACCGCCCTTGAGTGTTATCCCACTCCATGCTAGCCCTTTTTGCATTTGCTACTCATCCACTAGAAATAACCAGCGCTCACAATTCGGGACACATCCAAGGAGGCCTAGCAAGGAGCGGGACTCCACCCAAACGATGCCACGGGACACACACAAGTGTCTCATGGTGCCTTGAAGTAGTGGTGAAGTCACCACCACCAACCATGAGTCACCAGGACTCACCAAGGCTTCAAGAGGGAGGGAAGAGGGAAACCAACCCCTCCTATAGTACTCTTTGTGGTATTCGGCAAACCCCCCCATCCTAGGTCGAAGGAAGTCCTTGGATAACTTTGGGTTGTAGAAGACCACCCACTTCCAACCCAAATCGCCAAGTTACGTCACCGTCACTTCCGAACTTCCAACCGGCGTAACTTTGTGCTTAGAGCTCCAAATTCAACATGCGAGCCCATTTTAAACATCTATGAGACAAGTAGATGACTATGGACTGCTTACTCGTCCCATTTGGACAATTTTTCGCAAAGTTATGGCCATGTAAAGATTCGGATGCACTAGGGGAGGCGTCACGCCTTCACCACGACTCTTCTTTTGGCCATAACTTTTGACTTATGTCTTAAAACCTCGTAATGCTTGTCATTCTAGGTTCCTTGTGTTCATATCTTTCCAATGATATGCCACATGCCATACTTTCTTGTGGGGTTCATTGAGAACCCCCTCACACCTAGCCCTCAAGTGTCCCGGCGCCCCCGGGACTCAGTCAACTTTGAACGGCCATAACTTTTAGCTCACAACTTCAAATTGCACGTTCTTTGCGCCATTAGAAGCGTATTGTCAAGAGCTTTCTAAGAATGTATGACACTCTCATGTCCACTTGAAAATCAAGGCGCCATTGCGCCCTGGTTGATCGGGAGTCTCTCCATTCTCCCTACTTAGTCTATTGCAAGGCTTGAGAAGTCACTCCCAAGGTCCCCCCCTTGCGCACTAAGGTTCATTGGGCACCCCAAGTAGATAGGGGCGTGACAGAGTCTATGATGAATGCATGAACCAACTAAATTCAAACCATCCATAGCCAATCACTTAAGCAATTCTGGAACAAATCATGAGCAATATAAAGTAATGCAAATTTTTCCCTTGTAAAACAATAGAAAATATATGGACTGCAAATTCTTTATGATTGTTTTCCCCAAATTAAAATTGTTGTGAATTTTGGGAGCCAATGTCTAGACTCTTCCAATTTTGATCATTTAAGAACTACTTTCCCACTCACAACTTTCTATTCACAACTTCCTACTTTATTGCTTTCTATAATAATAGGCTCTTGAATCAAGTGGGCATTTAGAATTGTCCCTACAAAAGGGTCTAAAATAGTGCAAATGGTTTAAAAAATAGTCAAGTTTTATGAGGTGAGAAAATCTCACTACAAGTACATGGTTTCAAGACATTGAGTAATCAAGAGGGAATACCATCATGTTTAGTTTATGACTCATTAATACATGCTTGAATTGCCTAGATAGAAATCCAATTTTGAAAGCAATGTAAGGTAGAAACACTTAAGCAAATTTTGACTAGATGGTGTGGAGTATGAGGTGGTGGAAATTTTTTCTATATAGGAAGATAGGAAATATGGAAATTTTTAATTTTTGAGAATTTTATTCCCAAATTTGAAGTTACAATGAATTTCAAGAGCAAAAAAATATTATAGATCCATAGTCAATGTCTAGAATATTGTAATTCCGATCATTGAAAACCTACTTTCTTGTTCACTACTCCCTACTTTCTCACTCATTGCTTTTAGACATGTGTCATAATCATATTAGTCCCAACCTTGAAAAGGACATTAAAAAGACATTTTAGGCTTGAGTTCTAACCTCAAGTTGGAAACATAAGATTGTTAACCTTCACTGTGTATGTATGTCACCTGTTTTGCTCCCCTACAATCAAGAGCCCCCCATCGTCAAGAATTTCCCAATATAAATGAATTACAACTTCTACAAAAAAGGCATCCACATCATGGAATGATGACCTTTTTGGAATGCATGTTGACTTTGTGAGTTCCTAGGGTGATGGCTAGGGCCAACTCACCAAACCCATCCCCCTAGGCCAGCATTCAGCAAACTTACATTCGCTAGGATCCAATTAAGAAGCTAAGATTATAACTAAATTCTCCCCCAACATCTTGGGGGGAATTATACCTCCAACTGGAGGAAGGATATTGAGTGGCTTAACAATGTTATGAATATCCCACGCTACAAATTGGGCATTGGGCGTGGTTGACAACTGATGCTTCTACCTTAGCGCTACAGTTCTGAGTTGTCAGGCTTTGGGGAATACGGACGGCAGACATGTGTCTTGTTCCGATTTTGACATTCTCTTGGCACATGAACGCACTCAAATCATGTTCTCAATCAATTTATAAACTCTCTTGCTGTATTCAAAGGCGCAACCCAAGTGATGACTACTGCTGTCTATGCGAACTATGCTACCTTGGACTTCAATAAATCGTAATTCAAATGTTTTTCTTTTCTCTATCTGCCCCAAAAAATTTCAAATGTTTGGGCAGGCAGCCTCCACCACACATTTGTACTTCTCTTTGAATGGTCCATTCTTGAACCTGTTACCTTACTTTGGGACATGTATCATGACCTATTAACTTAGTCCCAACCTTGAAAAGGAGAAAAAAAAAAAAACATTCCAAGCTCCCGTTGGTTGGATATAGCTGCACTGTACAGGTGTGAGTCCCTGGTAGAGAATGGATGGTCCGACCTTACATGAACCACAACCAATGTTTCAAAGAACATGTGAATTCAAAAATGGTGTGCTCATGCCAGGCCACTTGTTGTTGGCAGGCTTTTTATTATTTCCCTTCACAAAAATTGGCGTGCTCATCAAATGATGGCAAATCTACTTGACTACCGTAATGTACATTTGAAATGGTGGTGATCAGTTAGGCTTGAGATGACCGGAGAGATGACCGGGGAGATGACCGGGGAGATGACCCGGGAGATGACCCGGGCGATGACCCGGGAGATGATCTCAGTCTGAAGACATCCACCGACGCCTCTCCCACCTTCAGTCTGCGTACATTCATACGCAGTCTTGTGCGCTCTCCAAAAGGACGGGTGAGGACATCCAGAACACCACGCAGACTGTCTTCTCTTTCACGCGGGTAAAAGTACTGGTATATTTTAACGACCAGCCCAATGACAACCACTGCCGTCCCAACAATCGTTGCACCGATGCCCACATACCAAACTGTTGGATAAGTCGTCGACATTTGAGAAGGCGACGGCCTGTCACACAAAACAAAGAACATACAAGTTTTCGTTTCGAAAAAGAAGTATTACAGGAAAATTGAAAAAACAGGAAGTATAAATAATTCAATCCGCAAAATTCTGATCCCATGTGTATATAGTACCCAGAAGATATGGACACAGCATTTCACAACTTAGACATTATACACAATCATGTGCACCTTCAAATTGGTGCGAGAGGCTAAAGTAATCCATCAGAATTGAGAACCGTAAAATGCAATACAAAGCTCAAGCATTCTACTTTCAAGTTATGAAGCAATATATAGCACGTCGAAAAGTGTGAAAGTATATAAAGAATTCAGCTGAAGTCAATAGTCCTTACGAGGCAACGAGGAAGCAGGGGGAATATCTCACTGTGAACAACGCAGAAGACCAATTCTAAGTACAGTTAAAATATTGGGACGAAGGCAGTGGTCTCTACCCTGGTGAAGATGCTGGGCTTGCTGCAACACCACCAAGGCAAGACAAGGATGCAACAACAAGGATAGAATATCCGACAGATCGACCTCGGTTATTGGGTAGGAATCTCGCCAAGCTTGGAGCTACACAACAAACAACACATAAATCAATATGAAGCCAAATGCGACAGCCATGGCAACATAAACATTGACCAACGTCACGTGTTCTTTGACAAATAAATGCTCAAATCAAACGTGTTTTGCCATTTTGAGAACACGTTCCTCCATACTAATGTCTTTTCAACGTCAGGGTTCTGTGTTGCAATCAGCCTGAGTGTCAACTGCAACTGCCTCTGTTTATCACTCTAATCATTCATTTAGTCTGCCTTCAGTAAAACAGATAAACATCAACGTCTCTACAACACTGATGTATCTCAGAAAACAATGCAATCACACCCTGGAGTGCAAACTCTGAGTAATACTCACAATTTGTGGCGGGAATTTAGGGGTTTAAGCTGAACCAGTCAATTCCCACCCTCACTTCATTTCCGCCCTCATTTACCCAGAGAGAATATTTCTGAAAAGAAGCGGAGAAGCAAGGGAGTGCGAAAAAACATCTGCAGACAGACCTAGTCGCATACCTAGGCCAATGTCTGGAATAGGACAAGCTGGTTTAATATATACCATGGCTAAACGATTTTTGGACGGTGTTTCCTTGATTATTTGTGATGACCGCAGAAATTCCTTGCGAAATTGAATTCCAGTCGCAGCCTTTTAATGAACCAAAAAGTACAGATCTAAACCTTCTCAATTAATTGTTTCAGCAGAATGTTCAACAACGCTCTCACAGCAACTTCAGTTACATACGCAAGTTTTCTGATAATTGTTTCAAATGGGATATATGCAAAAGCTCTCTTGTTCATTTTCTCTGTTGTGTGCAATATTTAATTTAGGCGTAATTACGTTCAGTATAAAATTGTGCAAGATTTGGTGTTGGCACAACTCACTCAACGAAACCGCTGTATATTCCGGATACACTTCCAAACTCCGACCGCCACTCTTGATCTTCTTCAAAACATTCACCAGCTTGAAAGCATCCCTCTTCTTCTCAGAGTCTCCCTCACTTGGAGTCCACTCAATTCTATCAACCCAATGCTCGGTAACTGGGCCGTTGTCTCGCTCGGAGAACAAAAACAGCTCGCCATGGTTTTCCACCAACTGAAGAATCGTAGACATCGGCAAAGCTTCAGCAGTCCATTTCGTCGACCAAAGTCCTTCCACGTTGTATCCCAAGATGCCCTTCACTGTTTGATCACCAAGCTCCACAAATCCGATGCAGAAAATGTTGCCATTTTGAAACACACCGGATTGATATTTATTCAATGCGAACGATGGCCCAGGAAGATCCCCCACTCTCTCCCACTGCCCAATTCGAGAATCATATAATTCCGTGATTCTGGACAACCTCTCTTCACCTGATGCAGAACTGCCTGCTACAAGTATGTGGTATGCTTTTGAGGAATGATCCACATACATGTGCATCAAAACAGGGTTTCGCCGATGGAGCAGCGGAGGAAGCTCCTTCCATTGCTGAGTGAGATTGAAGACAAGTAAACGCTCCTCATGCGTCGGCTTGGAGAACTTCATGCACACCAGCTCATCAGTGGCACACAAGAGAAATCCGGGTCAGGGTCACAATTGGAAGGAAGGAATGTGAGAGGAGGTACCTTTCGCCACTCGCCGATTGTTGAATTCCAGCCTTTAGAGAGTGACCTCAGATGCACTATTTGCTCACAACTGAGGTGATTCAGAACATGCCCCTTCACGTCTGGAGGAAGATTGTCCAAGTCCACTATGTCCTTGGTTGGGGGGACATCTGACGGGCCTCCTTCGCTCTTTTGGAACATGGAACTGATGTGAAGCAAGGGTAGCATCTCTCCTGACATCTGTAGGGAAACACAATTTCAACAAGTCAATTTGTTCGATCCACGCTCCACGCTCTCCACGCTCTAGATCGAAGCTTTCCAGCTCTTGGAGACAGACTTCAGCTTAAATATATCTTCGTGGTCAAGGTGCTCCAGTACACGTACCTTGACTTCAGGGAGCAAACTATCCAGCTTGAGTTTCTGGAGCGAACTGTTGTCGGTGGCTGAAGATGTCCCGAAAGTTGTCGTCATGAATATATCTTTGAGCAGAGAGTGACGTATTTCAGTAGGCACTGGCATAACTAGACTCTCGAAACAATCTTACTGACTGTCGACGGCTTCCTCTATTTATATGAAAAGGTAGAGTGACGTGCAGGACTGCAGAATATTCTCGACTGTTTTAGAACAGTTCGAATCAGCGTTAGGAAATTTTTTCGAGTTTTACTGGCTATTTCCTTCAATTCCCAAATTGAACTGTTTTTTCAAGCATGGAGTTTGGTTATTTTTGTTAAGAAATATATTATTTATTAATGCTCTCTTCAACTCATCATGGTGTGATAGTCCACTAGGAATTAGATAAGAATTTTTTGATTCAATAATAGAGGAGAACTATTCATCTTCTATCGCCTTGCTTTATGTATATATTGTACTCATAACATTGTTGACTGGGCTCCTGCCTTTCTGTGAGGGAGAGATAATTCCCCCCATCCTTGGCAAGCAATTTAGTTATAATACAAACAAAACCATTGGCTAGCCAGTGACTTAGTGGCTGATATGAAGTTTGACAAAGCCTAACGACCCTAGATTGGCCATGGTAAATGATGGGCACAGTAAATGCACATGTGGCAGCGCTGGGGGCTCACTTTGAACTGGCCGCCGTTATTTCCCGAGCATTGGTCCTAATTCGTAAAATTGGCTCGGCGAGCTCTAGAATTACTACGTTCGGAGAGCCTATGCTGTCGACTTACGCGGCGAGAATGGATGCCTTTTGAGATGCCCAGAGTGCTCCTTCGCTACAGTAAGCTCTAGTTTGTAATTAACAGGTGGAGACTCTCTGGAAAGTTTTTTTCCGACGAATGTTTCACAAGAGGAATCCTGCATACTTCGGAGGCACTGCTGGTATGAAGGCTTAGCTACGCAAGATTGCAAGCTCTATCATCAAGCGCAGATAGTTGCCCTTCTTGGAGCTCCTTGGGTGCTACATGGTTACTAGGAAGTCCAGACCTTGCATTTTTTGAAATTTCTCTGTTTCGAAGTGTTGTGTTGTGAACGTGCACGCCTGCAGAATGTTCTCGACTTTCTAGACAGTTCGAATGAACGTTCGTAGAGTTTCACCGACTATTTTCCTTCAATTCCCAAATTCAACCGTTTTTAAGCACGGAGTCTGGTTATTTTTCTCTTTGTTTTACTCGAAATAGAAATTTTATAGATTTTTTCACCGGTTTTTTTCCGGACGTTTTCAAATTGCGACGGTTTTTTCCCAATCCCACCGGCTTACTTTGAACTGGCCGCCGTTATTTCCCGAACATTGGTTCAAATTGGCTCGGCGGTTTAGAATTACTAAGTTCGGAGAGCCTATGCTGACGACTTACGCGGCGAGAACGGATGCCTTTTGAGATGCCCGAGTGCTCCTTCGCTACAGTAAACCCTAGTTTGTTACAGGTGGAGAGAAAGTTTTTCTCCGACGAATGTCTTCACAAGAGGAATCCTGCATACTTCGGAGGCAAGGCGGTTCCGGTTTCTTCGACAGGAATTTCTCAAATGACTGTTTTCAAAAAATAGTCGATCAAAAATGCGTGAATGCGTGATTGCGAAGGCACGTCCACAAGTTTGAGACCCCACCAACCCTGCTTCTGTAGCGGAGTTGTGAGTATATTCTGTTTCGGTTCGTGCAGAGAACCTGCTGTGCTAGATTGATTCTTGGTTTGTACGCACTGCTGGTATGAAGGCTTAGAACATCGCCACCAGCTGCTCCCAATGGCCTCGGCAACGGCACTTTCTATTTGCCGTGCATTTTTAGCGGAGAATGGCTTCACACTAGCATCTCGTCACGCTACTAATTCTACCATCTCTCCTGTCACTCTCACATTTGCTCGGCAAAAGAGGGTCTTTATAGAGGGCAATTTTATAGTCACGTTAATTTGGTCAACGACTCAACGTAGACTATGGCCTCTGTGGATGCTAACGTGGAGGTAATAGAGGGTAGTGGGGGATGTATAAAAAAGGAAAAGAACTTTTGTGAGGCTAAGGAGAAACAACAGTGCTTTTCTTTTTTGTACATTTCATGGGATCCAAAGCAAGGGACTGGACAGAAGAGTGGGAATTTTTAAAGACACATCACGGAGATAAGAAATCATATTTCAAATGAACCCAAATCATAACCTTCAAAGTATGTGGGGACACTTTGGAAGCAATTCTTCAACAATGCACACTCCACACATGTTTGAAGGATGGACAAAATCCACAAATAAAAATGATAAAAGAATTTTTACTTAAGAATATAAGATTATATAAGAATTTATATCTACATAAAATTAAAGAATCTATAAATATTAAGAAGTACATGTACATGTAACAGATATCTACAAAGTAAGTGATAAAGCTTCTACTTTTAATCCTTAAGTAGTGTGTGTATGTAATAGATGTCTATAAAGTAAAAAATAAAACTTCTATTTTTAATTCTTTAGTAGATGTTTACAAAGTACAAGATAAAGCTTCTATTTTTAATCCTTTAGTACCATGTTCATATATTAGATATCTACAATGTAATAGATAAAGCTTCTACTTTTAACCTTTTAGTACCATGTTCACATAATAGACATCTACAATTTAGGAGATAAATTTTTTACTTTTAACCCTTTAATATTATGTTCATGTGGAATAAAAGTCAATTCAAAATTTTGCTTCAAAACAAGTATAATAAGAGTACCACAGTGACATTCCCCATGACGTGGCATTTAAATAATGATAGTCAATCCAATTTTAGCGAGTTGTTGGTGGGGAGCATTGGATGGTCACGGCACCACTACATCTCACGAGGCGGCAAGTGCCTCGCCACTCGTTGATGCCTTGGTTCAATTTTGCATCACTGGTGGCGATGCTCTTAGCTACGCAAGATTGCGAGCTCTATCATCAAGCGCAGATAGTTGCCCTTCTTGGAGCTCCTTGGATGCTACATGGTTACTAGGAAGTCCAGACCTTGCATTTTTTGAAATTTCTATCGGGACACCTATAGCAAGGGCGACCTTGGTCGCCATTGCCGGAAGAATGGCCGGGTGAGTGCCTTCCCGCCCCCTCCTTTCCGTCCAACAAACGAAGGCATTTAAATTTTTTTTTATAAAACCAAAAGAACAGGATCAATCAACCCCTGTCCATTCCCCGATCTGTCCGTTACCCGATAAATTTCATCTCCCCCGGTAGGGTCGCCCGGTGATTCTCCCGGCGTGACTGGGGAGGTCGCCGCTGCTACAGACTACCCATTTCTATCATCAAGCGCAGATAGTTGCCATGATCGTACATATTTGCAATTTGCAAAAGCTCTCAAATTCTTGTCTGCATGAGATTTACATGATAAGCTTTCGATCATAGTTATCGCGTCAAAGAGATCAGTTAGTGCAATTGCAGAATGGTTCTTTCACGATAACGCCAAGTGCATTATAATCATATCCATGGTTTTCAAAACAAGCGGGGTGTGACTGTGAAACTTTGTCCACTCCAATCAAAACCTAACCATGTTGTGCAATGTGAATGTGGTTGTAGATAGGATTTGAAAACTCAAATTTGTTGATTTTTAACCCTTAGAGGACAAGTTGATCACCATGGAAATCATTTGTTTGGGTACCATGTGAATTTTTGGCTTAAAGGAAGGGAAAAAAAACACTCATTAGAAGACAAACTATTATAGAAGACTTTCTCTCTTCATGCATAATTTGGAGGATGAATAGTTGCATTTCTGTCCTACATGGAGAGATTATTTTTCATTCATTGGCCAAAAAATGTCCTTTGCTTCATTTATAGATTAAATCAAAGAGTCAATCAATGATCCTAAAATTAATTTATGGAGTTGAATATAATAGGCATCAACTTCAAGATACATAGGCATCAACTTTGGCTACTTTGAGAGTGAGTAGTATTAAAAAAATAGAAAAGTAAGGATTTTATAAGTTATAAATGATTATTTCATGGATTATTTGGAGTACTATAATACAAAATTGACTAAATAGATGTCATTCCAATGTGAAGGAAGTTGCAAATTGGCTATCAAAATCTATTGTTTGTTGCACTCTTGGCCAGAATCTAATTTTTTCAAGGATTTTTTCCAATGTACATTTAACTACTGAAAATTTCAAGTAGCAATGGAACAAAATTTTATGGAGTTCTATGATTATTGGAATTGATGCTATAGTCTTTGTTCAAAGGATAGAGCCAATAAAACCTTCAACTACTTTTACCATGCATGTGATCACCCTCCTCCAAATGAAGGGGACAACCCTCCCTTGCACTTGAATTATTTGAGGGCAAATAAAGTAGAATAAGTGCACAAGATGTACTCAACTGCAAATTCTATTTGAGACCTTACATATAGGACTCGGCAATTAAGATATGGATAGACAATTTTTGAGCTCTAGCATTGTAAAAATTGTGAAATTCAAATTGCTCTCAAATATTCAAATTTTCATGAACTATAAATTGCAATAGAAAGCTTAGAGAGATTATTTTCACATTATATAATATTTTCACATAGGAAAGTATAGAGTATAAAAAAATCATCAATTTGAATTATTTTGACATAATGTCTACCATCTAGTACTACCACCTTGAGCATCAATAATGACATTTAGTCTATGAGGCATTGTAGTAAAAACATCAAGCACATCTTTGGAGTCTCCTTCCCAAGCACATTGAATTGTAGCATCCAATTTTCCATGTTTTGTGGCTAAAACTTAATCTACACATGGTTTTTACAATTTTCTATAGAGTGAGTGCAAGAAAGACTCACCAATTTTCGTAGCGTTTTGCTTAGTACCTAGTTTCAGCGACTCAGTAAAATGAGTACTACAGTACTGTACTGCAAAATTGGAAAGCATTACATGGACTGTTGATAAAACTGCAGATTGAGGTTACAATTGACAAGTGTCTAGCTACTGTACACTTGGGCAGAACTTGATGAAGGCAGGTAGCTATAGGAGTATTACCAAATACTAGATGTTGTCTTATAGTATTGTTGTAGTCTGGGGTCCCAGTTTCTCACTAAAAATAGTGAAGTTCACTTTTAAATTTTTAGAAAAAAAAAGAGAACCATTATTTTTAAAAATAAAAAATGGCCATTTTAATAGACTTTGTCCTCATTACATTTCACCCGCACCCCCCCCCAAAAAAAATCATCTATATTGTTCAAAATGGCGTGTGCAAGTGACCTTTATTCGAGCGCTCGTGACGCACTTGAAATTGAGTTTTCTTTAAAATCCTTTGGTAGGATCATGCAAATACATTATAGGAAGAGCCAATAAAAATTTCAGCTCAAAATGATCAAAATTGAATACTCCCCAATACTAAAACCCCCTAAACTACAAAGTGTGACAAATTAGCTAAATTAGAAATTAATTAGAATTTGATTTTTTTTAATTCTTAGAAAATATGGCCTCTCGTGGCTATGGAGTTCTCCACCTCCCAAAAAAAATTTCAACTTCATTTTCTTGAACCTCCAAAAGTTGTGGCCAATGACAACTCTATCACTTGAAGTGTGACACAAAAAAGGACTAGTCTTTCTTGCACCCACCCTATAGATTCTCTTTAGGTTTCAAGTATAGGGAGTTAGACAACCAATTTGATTTTGTCATGTGATGAGCTTCTTTCCACCTATTAGATAGACAATTACAATTCATTAGAGCACCATCTTCTATGATAATCATGTCATTGGGATGATCATAGAGGAAATAAAAGCCAAATAATGCTCCCTCATATATGATGTTGATAAAATCAATAATAGTTCTCCTAGTACTTGTAGGCATGATGACTATGGAATATTTATTATAGCCACTAAACGTGGCCCTCATATCATGATTAAAAACATAACTAGCTTAAAAGTAGAACATGATATCCCATGAGTACGTATTGTAAACTTGACATATCAACTCCAAATGTTTGCCAACCTCAAAGAATGATTCATCCATCCATATAACACTATTCTAATTGTCCATACTTCAATGTATGTGAACTTGAGCAAATGCAAGTCTTTGCACCTTACGTACATCCTTGAGAAAAGTTTTTTTGATTGCAATACAATTGTTGAAGCCAAAAGCTTGAATATATTTTCTTAATGTACATATGCAAACGTTTGCCGTCATTTGAGCTTAAATTTGAAGCAAGAAGTGCCAACCACTATTTGTCATGAAATTTGAGCCTACATCTTCTATCCAAAGGCTTTGGAAAAATGACAATCCCTCGAAGCAATACTGCTTTATAAGATCATACTTGGTTTGGCATGCTATGTCCAATTTGAGTATAGGAGAATCCTTATTTTTGCTTAGCAACCACTATAATAAAAGTTGATAAAAAATACTATACTCAAAATCGAGAGTTTTTTGAACAACTTTAATTTGTTAAAGTGAATAATGCAAGCCTTCTCTTCTATTGTAAGAGATTGCAATTTCATTGCAAACATAAGAATTGGCTACAAGATACTCTTGAACTTTTACAACTCTTCCTTGAAAATGACATTCTTAAATTTAAGCCACACTAAATTCATTTTGAACTCCTCTCCCTCTTAATTTGCATTGGAGAAACATCATAGTGCATAAACACAACTCCATTGTGCTTATACAAGTAGGAATGCACATATGTGTGTAGGATTGGATGAGATCACTAAAATAAAACATATATTGCCTTCACCATGTGCATGTGACTTTTCTCATCCAATCCTTGATTTGTCATAAAGACATTGAAATTAATGTAATGTAACCGTTGCTACTTGGCAACAACTGCAATATTATATATATATACATTTGCTCCTAAAGCCACTAGAAATTTTTTAAACATGATTATTGTGTATTCACGTGAAGTTCATCACAGAAATAGTGTCCCAAAACTTAGCTGCTAGACACTGTACACTTGTTGCACCTTGAAAGCCTTCCTTCTAGATGACGTTCCAATCAACTTTTCATTGATATTGTAAGATACTGTACTTATTGTACCTTAAAAGCCTTCCTCCCAAAATCATGTTCCAATCAACTTTTGATTTGCATTTGTTATCATGTTGTCTTGCATTGAACACCTCAAGTATTGAACGTCTTGGTACAAAGAATGGATAGTTTGATGGGTCAGTTGAACATGACACTAGGGATCACCCAATCAAATGTATAGTAGTGCAACAAGCCTCTTGTGGAAGCAGCTTTGCCCTTGTGTTTTACCCATGGAAAAAACCAGGAATCTTTTATTTGCTATGCAACTTCTTTTTTGTTTGCAATCAAAGGCTCAAAATTAGCTAACTAGAAAAAATGTTACCTATAAAATTAAAATGGCACAAAATAAGGAGTCTTTTTCTTTTTTACGTTCACCCTTGGCTGGACCTCCGCAAGAGGCTCGATGTTGCACTACTGTAGACTCGACCGGATCACCCCCACACTCTCACCAGAGGTCAATTATTCGGCAACAGTATACTGAAACTACGGATGAGGATATACGTGAAGAAATCGAATCCAGATTGATGATAGATTTGAGATTAAACCCAGCTGACGATCCGAAGGATTCTCGGCAGGAATCCTGGAAACTGTCTGAGAAACCTCAAATGATGATCCTGGAAATTCTTTGCAATTCCGTTGCTCACGCAGCGCAGGTCAGCAGAGGCCTGTGCATTCGTGTCGAAGATCGCAACGAACATTCTCTCGCCTTCAACAATTCGGATGTTTCGTGGCAAATTACAGACCTGGAATGCTCCACATCCAGTTCACCACCTTCCCTCCTGCCAGTCCTGCGTCAGCTGGAGACGAAGTTGCCGGTACGGTGTGCCGTGCAAAACGTCAGCTGTCTTAAAAGCCTCAAGGACAAAGGCCTATTTTCTGTGAAAAAAAACACAATCAAACCTGCCAATTCTATTGCAAAGAGCAAAACTTTTAATCCTTCAAGGATGTTGTTGTTTTCTATTCACTCTCCCCTGTTGTTGTATACAGAAGGGAAAATTGAGTAGCACATGAATCCCATTCAAGCTGTAAATTTCAGACCAAGTCACATACATACTACTAGTCAATTGAGAATTTCTAAGGAATTTTTGAGTGTTTGGAGAAGATCAAACAAATTCAATATATGAATATATGCAAGCTCTTTTGAAGGGCAACATCCTTAGGGGTTTAACCCCTCACAACCCAAAGAGTAATAGTGTCCTCACATAGTTTCAAGCCCAATTCAAAGTGTTGTAATTTTTGCATCTAATGTCCAAATTCAATAAACTTGATGGAAAATTTGTGTTCTCTCTTCTAGTTTGTGTGGTCAAATTTTCAAATCAATCCAAGATGTATTGATTTCTTGAAAGCTAATCAAAATTCAGAGGTTCAATTGAAATAAAAACTATATTTTCAAAAAGCTAATGAATTTTTCTATTGTCAAAACAAGTTTCAAAAATTCATGCCAAAAATTGAGATAATACAAACTTGCCCAAGCCTTCAAGAGTCCCTCACGGGGACTTTTGGTCCTTTAATGGTTAAGTAATCCCCATTTCTCACATATATTGAAACAAAATGGGTATGTCTTCCTACTAAGAAGAAAATTCAACAAACCATGAGCCCAAGGTCTAGACATTTGGGTGAAAGATTTGACAACATGTTACATTTTGCCTTTTTTGAAAATGTGTGACTTTTTCAAAAATATGACTTACTACAAAATCAGGTACAATATCCAATGACATGACTCACATGAAGATAAATACACCTAATTGAAGGAAGGAGGATGGCAAGGACAAGGTGGTAGAGGGGCCAGGAGTGGGGGCTACACGTCGAAGGTCCAACCAGGCTTAAAAACTACTTTCCTTTGCAAGTCTGAAAAGTCAAAATTAGAGTAAGGTATGAAGATCTCAACTGTACAATATTGTAGTGTGCATGTTTTAGATGGTGTGGAACAAATTTGGAGTCATTTGACCGTATAGATTGAAAGATTATAATGTTTTAGTGTTGAAAAAAGGTGCTGAAATTTTCTTAAAACACATTTGAAGGTGAAATTCGATTTCTAAACCTACTCAAATGAAAAAACTTTAAACTACAAAGTGATTCAAAACCAGAATATATACACTTTGGTGAAAAAAAACATCATTCAAATGAATCATTGTGTATGCAAAATGGATTTGAAATGTCAGAAAACAGTGAAAAAAGTAACAAAAAATCACATCTATGACTGAACCTCCTTCTACTAAAATGCTTCTCAATCACTCATAACTTCTTGGATTGCTATGAAATTTTCATTACACAAACTAGACTAGTATGTGCAACTTCCCAACAAGTTTTATTGGATTTGGACATTGTATGAACTATGAAGAAGTTATAGGCCGCCGAAGTTCACTGGAATTCACCAATGTCTGGATTTTGAACTTTGAATTGCTCCCAATCATTTGAAACAATTCAAATTGACATGAAAACTTTACCACAATAATTAGACTTTAGTGGAAACAAAACTCAATTTTTTATATTGAAAACAAACATTAGATTACAAAGATACAAGCCCCCAAAGTTGCAGCCATCAAATGCAGTTTGATGAGCTCAAATTGAACTTGTGAACTTTGATTGGTTCTCAAAACTATTATACATCTTGTATTGATCTAAATTTTTTTTATCACACAAACTAGACTAGTATGCGCAACTTCTCCAACAAGTTTTATTGAATTTGGACATTGGATGCAAAAGTTACAACCCTTTGAATTTGACTTTTAGACTATGAGGACGTTTTTCGTCCCCTGTGATGTTCAAGGGTTAAAGGCGAGGGAGGCTTGGGGTGGAGGGGTCTTGGTGAGCAAATGAGGCTTGGGTTTTTTTGAGGGGAGGGTCTTGGAGAGGGAAAATTAGTGCAACTTTGAGTCAAATTTCTTTTTTGCCTTCAAAAAATTTTCACTTCTAAAAAGTGTCATCAATTAATTTTTCACCGTTCGGATCTGGAAAAAGAATTCCCTCAATGCACAAGAAGTTCTCAAAAATTGATGAGAGTATAGACAATTTTCATACCCTTTTGTATTGCAAGGTAATTTAGAGAGAGCTAGAACTTAACTTTGCTTATTAAACTTTTCATGAGTGTACCTACGAGAATGTACTACCCAATGGCAAAGAGACTCAATCTTGTGTAGAGAAAATTTTTTATTCCAAGAGGACCTAAAGATTGTTGTTCCTATCAAGCAATGATGAAATTATATTTTTTTTTTATAACTTTGAACATTATAATCTTTCAATTTGCATGGTCAAATGGTCTAAGTTTTTTTTTCACACATTGAAAAATAATCAACTACTATTTTGTACAATTGAAGTGTCAAAAATAAGTTTGAATTTTCATTTTAATCTACATACTAAAAAATTGCAGTTTTTTGATAGTATTTCTTGAAAAACACCTTCAATCCCTTAAGGATTAAGTATACTTATGATATTGAATTAAATCCAATGATCCTCTTTTCATGTGGTGATTCATTTACACAAACCTATTATTTGCACAAACAAGAAATTATCAAAGACTTTTGAAGAAAGGTAGAATGGTTTCATGTTTAACTTTTGTAATTGAAAGTTGAAAGCATTGTTGAGTTAGTCTTGGAAAAAGAAGGAGCTAGACACCAATATATTCATAATGTAGTAAGTTTGGACTAGAATCGTAAAATTGTGTGGGTATAAAAAAAATTCAATAAGCCTCAATATACTTGTATTATATATATTAGGTATGAGTTTTGTTAGAATTTTTTTTGTTGTCAAAGGTCTTCAGGTCATACTACATTTGTAGACAAATGCTGAAGATATCTAGGGAGCCAAACCACTTATGCTTATGATGACAACAATTCCATTTGATTTAATTAGAAGCTAAATACTTAATATAAAAGATTGGAGTTTGGATTGAAGATTGACACATAGATTCAACATCCAAAAAATTATTGAAGGAAACTAAAGATGGAGCTTACCATTTTAAGCAATTTACAATTTTTTGACACACCATTTCAACTCACTTTTGTACATATAAGCCAATACATGACTTCAACTTAAATGTGAAGAGCTATTGTACAAATATTCCATCATGACATTCAAATCCAATTACATCTTGTATAGTTGTGTAGTCCTAGTTACTTGTTGGGGCGACATTGTTAGCTAGGGGGCATTTGAGAGTGTTATTTTTATGTATTCTTGTTTGGATTTTGCTTTCATATTTGATATAGGTTTATATCACTCAATCTATTGTATATTACAATCTTTATTCACATGAAAGTTGGTGTAATACAATGCCAAATAGATTAAACTATATAATCTTGTTTGGAAACCTTAGGCAATTTAAGACTTTTGACTTAGGTGTCACTTCATAAAGAAGTTAACTCTTTGTTCATGTAGAAGTTAATTATTTGTTTTTGTCAAGTAGAGTTGGGGGTATCTATGCTTTGAAGTTTCTTTGACTTGGCATTCTTTGTCAAGTCAAGCTTTTTATGTGCTTTACAAAGAATTCAAAGGACTCTTTTGTTGTAGATTTGTGAATATGGTGATTTAGTCATTTATAAAGCTTTGAGTTTTCTCTTCAATCCAAGTGCACTCTTAGATTCTCCCTTAGTGGAGTGAGAGTTGCTTGACTACTTTTATGTTTTTAGATATGTTCTTCATTCTTTGAGAGAGTTGTTTTTATGTATTCTTGTTTGCATTTTGCATTCACACTATGTGATGTAGTTTTATGTTACTAGATTTGTCATGTATTATGATCTTTATTCACAAGATATCTTTGAGAAATGTTTGTAGGCTTTTAAAGTAAATTAAAATTTGGTGGATTTGGTACAATCCTTTTTGAAAACTTTATAGGCTTTTAAAAACATTCTTGAGTACTTACCAAAGGATCTAAAGTGTTGGAATAAAAAATATCAAAAAAATTTATTGAAAATTATATAAAGGTTCCATCGAACCACACACACCCTATATAGGATATAGTTCACAGCTTGGTAAACCACTATACCACCAATGTCAAACAATGTTTGAGATGGAGCAATATTATTCATGAATTGCTTGTAATTCATGCTAATTGGCTAAGCCTTGCTACTAAACCGAGGCTCTATTGCAAATGATATAGGATTCAAACTAAATAATCCCAATTCACCTACAAATACTTTGGGCAAGGCCGGAAGAGCTTCACACTTCTCTTCATCTCCAATATCAAATACTTCCCCACTGTGATCCACGGTGTTGTAGATGCACAGTTGCGACTCACTGAATGGAACCAATGCAGGAGATGATCTGAGTCTGAGGTCATCCACCGAAGCCTCTCCCACCTTCACTCTGCCTACATTCATACGCATACTCCTTGCGCGCTCTCCAAACGGACGGGTCAGCACATCCAGAACACCACGCAGACTGTCTTCTCTTTCACGCGGGTAAATGTACCGGTAGATACCAAAGCCAAGCAAAATGAAATCATTTGCCGATGCAAAAATCGTTGCACCGATGCCCACATACCAAAGTGTTGGATAAGTCGACGGCATTTGAGAAGACAACAGCCTGTCAGAAGAAACAAAGAACATACAAGTTTTCGTTTCAAAAAGGAAGTATTACAGAAAAAATGAAAAAACAGGAAGTGGTTAATGTAACAAATAATTCAATTCGCAATAATATCAATGTGAAAGAAAAAATTATGATCCCATGCATAGTACCCAGAAGATATGAACACACCATTTCACAAAGACATTGTAGACATGTGCACCTTCAAATTAAATTGGTGCGAGAGGCTAAACTAATCCACCAGAATTGAGAACCGTAAATTGCAATTGATACAAAACTAAGCTCATGCATTCCACTTTCAAGTTACCAAGCAATAGCACGTTGAAAAGTGTGGAAGTATATAAAGAATTCAGCTGAAGTCAACATTCCTTGTGAGGTAACGAGGAAACAGCAGGGGAAATATCTGTCAGTGAACAATGCAGAAGACCAATTCTAAGTAAAGCTATAATATTGAAACAAAACAAGAGGGTAGAGATCTCTACCCTGGCTCAGGCTCTGGGCTTGCTCCAACAACACTCAGGCTCGTCAATAATAAAATCACACTGAGGATACAACACCCGATAGATCGAACTGGGTTACTGGGTAGGAATCTTCCAAAGCTTGGATGCATACCTAGGCCAATGTCTGGTATAGGACAAAATGGTTTAATATATAAGCCATGGCTGAACGATTTTTGGACGGTGTTTGCTTGGTTAGCTGTGATGACCACAGAAATTCCTTGCGAAATTGAATTTCAGTCGCAGACTTTAAATGAACCAAAAAGTACAGATCTAAACATTCTCAACTAATTGTCTCAGCAGAATGTTCAACAACGCGCTCACAGCAACTTCAGTTACATACGCAAGTTTTCTGATAATTGTTTCAAATGGGATATATGCAAAAGCTCTTTTGTTCATTTTCTCTGTTGTGTACAATATTTAATTTAGGTGTAACTACGTTCAGTAAAAAATTGTGCAAGATTTGGTGTTGGCACAACTCACTCAACGAATCTGCTGCATATTCCGGATACACATCCAAACTCTGACCACCACTCTTTTCCCTTCTTCAGAACATTCACCAGCTCGAAAGTATCCCTCTTCTCTTCAGAGTCTCCTTCACTTGGAGTCCACTTAATTCTATCAACCCAGTGCTCGGTAAATGGGCCATTGTCTCGCTCATAGAACGAAATGAGTTCGCCATGGTTTTCCACCAGCTGAGGAATCGTAAAGATCGGCAAAACTTCAAGTGATCGCTACACTATTTGCTCATAGCTGAGGTGATCCAGGACATGTCCCTTCACGTTTGGAGGAAGATTGTCCAAGTCCACTTTGTCCTTGGTTGGGGGGACATCTGACGGGCCTCCTTCGCTCTTTTGGAACATGGAACTGCTGTGAAGCAGGGGTGGCATCTCTCGTGTCATCTGTAGGGAAACGCAATTTCAACAAGTCAATTTATAATTTTCCCCCTATTTCTCGCACCAAAATATATAATTACCGTACTCATATCCTACCCTAATCATTTGATTCTTAAATAAGTTTTTCCCAACCAATTTATTATACATCAAGAGTGAGTCTTTTTTTCAATGTTGTTTAGTTTGTTTGTTCAATGTGATCATGGCAGTTCGTCGTGGAATTGCCAGCAACTATTCAGATCATCCATGGTTCTCTGTACAAGAGACAGGTATGATAACTAATCAACACTTCTCTTCTTCATTCAGGAAGGAAAACTTAGGATATTTAGGCACGATCAAACAGCACTGCATTCAAACCCTGGTTCAGCCTCAGAAAATGAACTACCTGAGGTACTGCAATTAAATTGGAAACCTGTTCTTCTGTGGTTTCTAGACCGTTTTTTGGACCTTTGACTGGTCTGCAATTACTGCTTATACCATCAACTGCAAGTTTTGTGTAAGTTTTTCTTGATTGTGGTGAAATTTTTCATTATTTCAATCTAAGCTCCGAAGTGCCCCCAAAGTCAAAAAGTGGTTTCGAAAGTTGCTGAAATCGACCATCAACTTCAAATTGAACTTTCTGTCCTTTGGTATGGTACTTGGCATCAACGATGCCCTATAATGAAATATATCTGAAGCCCTTGTCAGAAATTGAAAACCAGAAGTATCGAGCATTTCAAGTGAACAACAAGCAATTCCGAAACATCCTATGGTCCCAAAACGTCACCACTCTAGCTCCCAAAAAACCCTTCCTCAACAACGATCGTCCTCCCAAATCATCCTCCCAAATCCACCAAAACACAAACACCAGAAACCGATTTCTCCAAAAATCCACCAAAACAGCAATCTCATTCAAATCAATTAAAATACCAACTGTGGACCAGTCTCTCCAAATACGAACTGCAGAGTGATTGCACTCAGCTAGGCTTCAAACAAGCGACCGGCAGTGTGCGAAGGATCCCGACCTCTTGCATGTGATGACGAGCAACGCAGACACTTCTCACAAAGCAGCTTCTCAGTCACTTGATGTACGCGGGCACCACACAGCAGCCTGTCGGTAACACTATAAGCGAAATTTGGAGCTCCAATTCTGAAGCAAAACGCTGAATTCGAAACCCTGTCACTGAAACACAGGCTGCAATTTCGAAACTCAAGCTACGAAACCAAACCCCCGAATGTGAACCTTCTCAGTAAGTTAAAGTCACCAGCAATGCCGCAACCCTAATTCAAAGCTACTGTTCCTATAGTCAAACGGCCCCCCCTAGACCCCATTTTTTTTTATAATGTTCTAGATGAAACAAGTAGACACTTCTAAATTTAACCCCTAAATGACAGACCCATGAGCACTGATTTCAAGCCTCACTCCCCATCACTCAATTTGTTGTCATTTTGCAACTAGCTAAGTATGAAAATTTTTATACTTATTTTTCAAAGATGAAATTACATGTCTTCTATACTTCACAAAAAATTCTGATTTTTTCATGGAAAATTGATTTTTTTGAGAATTTTCACAGAGAAAGTAAAGAAAAATCACATCAAATAGAAAAATGATTAAAAAAAATAAAAATTTCATTGCATATGTATGTTACAATGACAAACATCATTGTGTAAACTCAATTTCCATGTCATTCTATAATTAGAATTCAATAGACATTGAAAATACATCCAAAGTTCAAATTGCAATAAAATATTCAATATTAGGATTTTGTTTTCCAAATTCAAATTAAAGTAGAAACTAGAGTAGATGACCTTTGTTTTGTTAGTTGGGCTCAAACTCAAAAATATCATTTTTGTGAAGAAATTTCAGATTTAGAATAAGGAGCAACAACTTTTCAAAATACACTTAAATAGCATAGTTTGTGATCCAGGTTTTTTCACTAACTTCTCATTTATGTGAAGAGGAACATTGGCAAGGGTACAAACTCAATTGAATACTCTTCATAACCCATTTTGAAAGGCCAACAAGGAAAAGTAGAATGAAAGAATTCTTCCAATAGCTTTAGAGCTCATTGAATTATCATCTAGGTGCTACAAAGACTTAAGAGAGACACATTAGAATCCAAAAGAGCAAGAATAGTCTCAGCCCTTCTAAAAAACACACTGGGAAGCTATATGTTTTTGCTTTGACTACCTATAATGTATCTTTTTATCCAAAAATAAGTTGAGCAAAATACATATAAAATAAACCCATCGTGCGACTCTAATACATAAATTGAATGTAGTGTCCTATACAACAAATATTTCAAATGCAAGTACATAAACTAACAATCTAAATGATGTATACCAACAAGCCAAAGTATAAATTTTTTTTTTGGTGTTAGGGGAAAAAATTGACAAAATGTACATAAAGTAATTCCATAGTAATGTGTTGTATGCCGCATACTGCAACTTTTTGTATATCTACTTTGGGACTTTGCCCATTGTTGCTTATGGTATCTTTGTTTGAATGGAAAAGATTCAAATGTATACTTAGTCTTGTTTGTCATTGTACTTATGATGATATTTAGAGGTTTTTCATTCGCTTATTTATTCAAATCATTTTTTTAAGGTGCATGTTTTGAATTGAAAATTTTATTCTTAAGGTGGAACAAACTTATATTCTTTGAAATTTTGTTGAGAAGAGTTATAAAAATCTCTACCTCCCAAATGGTAAAGAACTAAGACAAGGATCAACACTCAATTGGATAGATGAAAAAACAAAATTTATTGTATTTGGAACATGTTTGCATTCATTTTGGATTCAAAATTTGAAACGTTTGGTTGCTGATGAGTTAGGATATGTACACCTATGTACTCTACCATCCAATATGGTATTTCAAGGTTTCATTAAGTCTTAATCTTGAAGATTCACAAAAACTACAAAATTCTTCAAAAAGTACATATATAGTTATGTTGTTTGTAATTTCCATTTGTTTACAAGTAACTCATTAATACAATACCTCCAATTTTAATTTTGACTCTTACAAGCTATGTACACTTGAATGAATGATTTTAGATAGTTTCACCTTGAACTAAGTTTAGGAGAAGATTGAATTGCTTGGATGCAAGTAGATGTAGGTAGGACATTTTTTGTAAGTCTACTTGAATAACCGCAATATGTGATCAAGGGTAATAATTTGTCACATATCTTGTATTACTTAATATTGTATCTTTCTATTAGTTTTAGCTCATTCAAGGTCTTTGATTCCTAACTTAATTTCAAACTTTCAAATTTGATCACCTATAGCAAATACTAAGTTCCAATGTTTTCCATATATTGTATACTTCACTCATGTTGCTTGTCTGTCTTTGCTATTGTTTAATAATATCAACTAATAGGCATGAAATGCAAGGGGCCTAAGGATAAAGCACTCAAAGCGTCTTCTATCCAACTAGTATATTGGCCCTCCAAATGTCTTTGTAAGCGCTTTTGACTCATCTATATTTAGAACTTGAAATTATTATCATTAGAAGCACATTCAAAAATAGGCATTAAAAAAACCCAAATCTTAACATTGGACAATTGCTTCAAAAGTAAGCTTAAGGTAAAAAATTATAGAATCTTTGGCAAAGCATGTTTATCAAAGCAAAATTTGGCTAATTCCATTCCAAATATAATGTGCAATTGCTTTGGTATGCATGATTTGCCAAAGTCTCTATAATTCTTGACTTCTAACTTGTTTTTGAAGCAATTGTCCAATGTCTAAATTTGAATTCTTTACATCTATTTTGGATATGCTTTCAATACTAATAGTTTCAAATTCCAGTTATATACGAGTTAAATGTATGAATACATTTGGAACGCCAATATATGGGTTGGACTAAGGATGCTACATCACAATAGTGCAACTCTCGAAGGACTATGGTGAGTACTAACTTAGTAATAATGGAAGGATGTTTGCTATGTCTACCACAAGTCCACAACTTAGTCCATGAAAATTGTAGAAAATGGACTAAGGTTGGAAGTCATTAAATTGCCCATTTAACCCCTAAAGGACCAAGGCCTTATTTCTGCCAAAAAACACTCAAAACTGCCATTTCTGTAGCAAAGAGTAAAAAAATTTGAAAATTATTTTTTTTTGCACATCCAACCGTAGGATCTTATACCTTACTAGTATGGGAATGTGTGAAAAAAATTTCAGAAATTTTGACCACATAGATTAAAAGATATGTGCATTTAAAGTGAAAAAAACAATTTTTTCAGCACCTTGCGGGACTGGATTATTTGACTTTGAACTTTTTTAACTTAAATTTTTTGCACTACAGAGTTTTGAGCTTTAAATCCTTATTGTGGGAAATTGAGTTGAGAATCTAGGGAAAAAGAAAATTTTAAGAAAAAGATTAATTTTCATGCTTAAAAAAATTGTTAAGTAGAAGTAGGTATGAGAATGAAGGAAAATCTAAATTATTAATATCTTTAAGATGGAATTAAAATGCACTAATCCCAATGGTGGGATTGTTCTAGCAAGCAAACAAAATCATGTAAAATTTTTTTTTCAGAAAAATTGTAAGAATTGCATTCAGAAATGAATTCTATAAGTTATTTTTTTAGGAAGATGCTCTAACTGCCCGATAAACAAGATTGTCCATAACTTTCTCATAATAAGTCCAAATGGAATGAATCAAAGCTTCCCATGCAGACAAAAATATAATCTACAAGAAAAAAAATCCAAAAATTCAAAATTCAAAATTTTGAAAATTTTTTTTTGCTGCCCGGACTGCCCCCCGTCCCCTACTTTGAGCTTATTTGGTCATAACTTTTGTTTCCGGGCATCAAATGTGAAAAAAATTATATTCCCACAAAGCTCATCAGTTTTTCTATCTTCAAAAAAATTTTCAAAAAATCATGACAAAATTTCAGCCCGTAGGTACCTGCCCGAAATCCAATTTGTCCCCCAAAGGGACAATGGTCCTTTAGGGGTTAAGAGCTAAAATTGCATTTTAGAGGGGTGGAGCTTCTTGAATATTTTTCAATAAATTCTCCTTAAAAGTCAAGTGAAATTGGCACCTAACCCAAGTTGTTTCATATTTTGGGGGGGGGCTTTGTAGAATTAGTTATAAAATTTTGAAGTTGAAATGGCATAAGGCACTAAAATTGCCCACCTCCTTCAAATGTACATTGTTTTGTACATTGTTGAAGGCTATGAAAAAGGAATAGTACAAATAGTGTACATTTGAGGAGGTGGGCAATTCTAGAGCATGTGCGCTTTTAGAACCTACTACTTTATTCCATGTAAAATGAAGTCTTTAATCCTAAAACATGGATATATTACTATAGAGTTCTAGTTCAATTTCCTTCCCTTTGGATGCTCCCGTATAGCAACTAAATGTGATTGAAATTTTTGTACTTTTGTATTTAGTTCAGAGGTGAAATTACATGTTTTCTTTACATTAAAAAAATCTAGAATTTTATAGGAAAAATTGAAACTTTGGAAAATTATTGAAGTAAAAGTACAGAAAATCACATCGTGTAGTAAATTGTCTTGAAATTTCTGATAATTTCTCAAAATGTGTACAATATAGTGAACAACATTTTAGTGTGAACAAAACTTCCGTGTCATTCTATAAATAGAAGTAAATAGACCTTTAAAATACACCCAAAGTTCAAATTGCAATCAATATTTTGATTTTAGGAATGTTTCAAATTTTCAATTGGGAACATAAAACTAGAGTAGATGAACTTCGTTTCCTTAGTTGGGTTCAACTTCACAAAACATCATTTTTACAGAGAAATTTCACATCTTAAATCTTGTCTTAAATAAGGATTAAGAAGATTTTAAAATACACTAAAATAGCATATTTTGTAATTTGATTTTTACTACAACTTTTTATATAGAAAATTCAGATATACCTCAATGAGGCATTCCAACACCATCCAAAACATCTCCAACTCAACCAAAGCAAGATGAAAAATATTTTTTTTACTATGCCAAACATTGCCCAAATGTCTTTTGAATGCAACTAAGTGGCATCAATGGCATTTCAAGGTCAACCATATAAGCATGTTGAGGCCAAAAAGTGGCCAATGGATGATATTCTAAATCATTGTAGAAGTGAAGAATGTACCTATTGGTCCTAAATCCCAAAAACTTGCATGAAGAAGAACTGCTCTAGGTGCTCCAAATGTGTCTGAATCCTCCTATAAAAATATTTGAACTTTCTAAGAAGATTTAAAATCCCCTTTTGACTACCTATAAGAGTGTATATCTTCTATTGGAAACTCTTGACAATTCTAGAAAGTTTGAATTCCACCTATCATCAATTTTATTAATCCTATAAACATCAAATTAGATATTCTTGCATTTGGCTAAGTTCAATTTTGTTATAATAAAAAAACATCAAACTTTTCAATTTAAATAAATGTGGTATACCATTCATGTGACTGGTTGAATTTAGTATTACTTTGCAAATTGTGCAACTTGAACATGGAGTTTTAAAAAAAAATTACATTCATTTGCACTTCTTGTAATCAAAATAACTTATTTATTTCAATAAATACGTACATTCATTACATGGAAGCCATAGACAATTCAATAAAATGCACCAACAAAAAAGTCGTTCTAAACATTCAATTCTTCTTTCCAAATTCTGTGAAGATGTTATGAATTGCACTGCATCCTTCATACAATAAAAAAACAAACATTTATTATTATTCAAACACACATGTACAACACAAAAATATTGGTGTCAATATATGTACTACTATCCACTACTATAACTACTACAACTACATACAATACTTAACATCGGTTGATATTCTAAAAATGAAGTAATACATCTTCTATTTAGTTGTCTCTTGCGTCTCCCCAATAATCCTTGAAGACTGAGTCCCTGTCTCTTGCATCTCTTCTGTATCCATAGGTTCTACATTCAATAATGTACGAACTTCATCTTGAATTTGACGTTCCGCATCTTTCAATGCCCTACCTACACCGATTTCTAGTTCTCGAGATGAACTGGGATGAACGTGCAATGATGGTTCTAATATCGAAGTCACCAATTCAAATCTGTGTGGTCCTTCAATCCTGACTTTACGATACTTCATGCCCTCCTGATCATAATAAAATCCATCTGTTCTTTTCTCCATTCCTTTTTCCTACGAAGTCCATGCAAAAGGTGTGCAACTCAATTGTGTTTCACCTATCACTTGTAAAGATGTTGTACCTTTGAAGCTTGTTGCACTTGTTGTTTGAGGTTCCTCTTCCCTTGCACGTTCTTGAACCTCTCTAAACATTCTTGTACCTTCCTCTTGCACCTCCTGAATTGGCACTTCATTTTTTCTAAGAGGAATCACTTGCCTCTCCGTTGAAGGAACCACTTCCTTCTTTGTTAAAGGAACCACTTCCCCCTCTACTAAAGGAACCACTTCCTCTTGAGTTGAAGCAACCACTTCTTCCTCCGTTGAAGGATTCACTTCTTCAAGAACTTCAATTTCAAATGGTCCTCTCTGCACTTCCATGGGCGTCTCTTCACATATTCCTTCATTTGTTACATAATATTCTTGAGATACATTTCGGGTACCCAAGTCAGTTTCACCATCTCTTCCTGAAACTGCTGCATCCTTAGGTGTCACAAACTCTACAGATTCCTCGACCACTTGTACTTCTTGTGCTATGGGTAACATATTGCCCGGATCACTATGCTGCTCTATTGACGCTCCTGGTACTTCTGATAATGACTTCTGGACTGCTTTAGCCTTCTCCATGCTTGGTCCTCTTCCTTCTTCGTGAATATTTGTATCTTGTAAATCACTTTCCTCCTCAAATGAATCACTATCTTCATCCGATGAATCTTCATCGGAGTTATACAATTCTTCTTCATCATCTTCTGCGTGAGACTGTACTTCATCCTCCATATCATCTTCCTCTTTTCCTTCTACGTACTCTGAAGTATCTCCAGAACGTTCTTCTCTTACTTCATACCCTTCTCTCATTGGTGTATCTTCAGAGTGTAGTTCTTCATCTGCTTCTACATCATCCTCTTCATCCCCAAGACTTTCTTCTTCTTCCTCTCCCCGATTTTGTTCCCTGTTGTTTGAAACAGACGGTGCGTGAGTTACACCTCTGTACCGTCGTTGCGGATTTTGAATTACCAATGTTGCTACTCTACTACCTTGCCTTCCCACACGATGCAAATCTTCCAATGTGTTGTACAGAAATCAAGATCGATCGATCGAAGCATCGAGTACAATAACTTGATTCCCCACAAAAGAAGCTTCAAGTATATTTGAAATTGTTGTTGTTATTCCCACTATTACAAACCTCCAACCCTCTGGTAGATATGCAATAACCAACCTTCGCAACTCTATTGGGCTCCTTTCAAATCGATCCACGTCGCACGGCATCTTCCCCTCCTTCCACAAATCTGTGAAAACCATTGGTAGCTCATTACGGACACCACGTACATTGTGTACCACTCTTGATGCTCTAGGATAAACCATTACAACTGTAACATCCCCTGTTTGTTGTACTATACGCTCCACTTGCCCATTGTGACGCAAATCGTGAATGTACGTTGATATGGTTTCCTTCTGAAAGACCCACACACCTTTCAACATTGTACATTCTTTTAGAAGTACAATGCTTTCTTTCATGCCTTCTATAGAAGATGATTCAGGAGGAAATAAAAAAACTGCATTCCATCTATCTATGCCTCGCATCCACTGCTCTAACTTTTGCAATACACCTTTGTATTCAACGTCTGTCCAAGGTTTGTTTGCACCTTTTGTCCCGCCTCACCTGCAATCAAATACCCAAAGACAAGGCACTTCCAACTCCACAAATCCCTCTGCAAAGAACCCTCCTCTACATTGAATGGGGACATCCACACTTGTACCTCCGTTTGCATTGCATGGTACTGTTAGCTGCCAATTCCATAGCGTGACATTTGTTGAGAAACCATTATATCCGGTTTTTCCTCGTTGGATGCTACCTACATGATCTCTAATTATAGGAGGTATGAGAAGTTCGAACCTCCCTAATGCTTCAACTGTCCTCACTGTTGGAGATGACCAACCTTTCTTCATCTTCTTGTCCACGAACTCAGCTAATAGTTTTAGTTGCCCACGATTCTCTCCTTCAAATATTTGAACATTGATTTGGAAAAACTCTTGCATACTTTCTGCTTCTTCACCACTTTGAACCACCAACCACCGTATGACATTCTTTATAGCCTCCCTTTGTTGAATTCGATTCGTTGTCCACGCCAACGTCTCTTTTTGCGGAACATTGCTAGCGGCACCATTGAAATGAAACCTTTGTTTCTGCCGTTGACCATCGACAACGGGTTTTGCTACCATTTCTATAGCCAACCGCAAATACACGGTCTTGGGAACACGCACTAATGGTCTCAACCAAAGCCGCTCCATCCTCTTCCTCCCTTCTCTAACATCAACATTGGGATCCAGACCTTTTGTCATTGCATACTTCTTCCATTTTCTCTCCTCATCTTTACTGTACCACAACATCCCATCCTCATAATCACGACAAACTTTGAGAACAGCTTTGTAAGCTGCTTCATCTTCTTGCCATGCATGGTACTATTAGCTGCCAATTCCATAGCGTTGCTGAAGCCATTTTGTGGCCTTTAGATGACAATGCAACAACATGGATAGAGATTGAAATCATTTTTCATCCACATTTTTTTGTTGACTTTTCATGTTGGACTATAAAGACCATGCAATTGAGTTTGTAGTCTAGCTTGTGTTTGACTTCACATAAATGAGAAGTTAGTAAAAAAGATGGATCACAAAATTTGCTATATTGAAGTGTATTTTGAAAAGTTGTTTCTCTTTGCTCAAAATATGAAATTTTTCTATAAAATTGATATTTTTTAGATTTAAGACCAACTAATGAAACAAAGGCTAGCAACTTTAGCTCATTAGAAGAAAAAGCAGGGTTTTGCGACTACGGTTTGCGACTGGTTTGTAGTCGTATCGGACGTTTGCGACTTAGTGATATTATGGAGTCTGCAGTCGCAGTGGACAAGTCGCATGAGTTGCACTGCAGTCGCGAGGTTGTTTGTCATTCGATAAGCAATGGAGAACTTCGTCGATGAACTGTTGTAACGTGGTTGCTGATGTGGAAGTTATTTCACTTATTTGTGTGCAACTGGTTTGCGACTAATGTGCAACTGGTTTGCGATTGACATACAATTGGTGTGCAACTAGTTTGCGATTGATGTGCAACTCGTTTGCGACTAGAGTGCAATTGGTTTGCGATTGACATACAACTGGTTTGCAATTGGTGTGCAACTGGTTTGCGATTAGTGTGCAACTGGTTTGCAACTAGTTTGCGACTTGGTTATAATTTATAGAGTTATAGATTATAGAAATCTACAAATTGTAGAAATCTACAAAGTGTAAAAATCTACAAAATATATAAATATTAGAATTTCACTATCAAAATTCATTACACAAGAATGCTATAACTTACCATTCTTATCTGTTCAAGCTGATGGTATTCTTGACAATCGATATGGGACAATTGAATCGATTTTCAGTCATGTTCTAGTTGCATTGCACTTGTTCTCTAGTTGCATTTGAATCATTTTTTAGTTGCACTGTAGTCGGGCTCTAGTTGCATTATAGTTGATTCCTAGTTGCATTTGAGTCATTTCTAAGTTGCAATCTTCTAGTTTTTAGTTGCAGCCTGTAATCAGAGCGATTGCATTTTTCTACGGTGGACTCTACTTCGTGGATAGCTGTCCACATGGACAACTGCGATGAATACTGGATGTAGAATACCTCATGTCAGTTCTTCTGTTATAATATCGTAACCCTATTCTTCATTTTCCGACTACTTTGCGACTACAACTACATACACGTAAAATTTGGTGCAAATACAGAGGGCTACAGTCGCATCTCAATTGTATATGACACATAGTCGCATCTCAGTGGGTTGCAACAGACACGTTTTTCTTCTAGTGGCTTCTACTCCAATTTGAATTTTGATAAAAATCCTAAAATTGAATATTTTATTGCAATTTGAATTTAAGATGTTTTTTCAACATCTATTGAATATTTGAATTCTAATTATTGATTGATGCGGAAATTGAGTTTACACTATGAAAATCCTTGGTATGATATATACAAAAGGTGAAATCTTCAGATTTTTTGAGGTAATTTTCTTTTTGATATGATTTTTCTTCATTTTTCCTTCAAAAACTCTAAAAAATATGAATTTTTTACCAAAACATCTATTATTTTTAAAGTAAAGAAGACATGTAATTTTATCTTTGAAAAATAAAAATAATTTTTTTGTTAACATATAGTTACAAAATGGGAGCATACAAAGTGATGGAATTTAACCATTAGATATTGGGGGGGCATTGGAGGGCTATTTCACATCCGTTTCATGTGTTGTAAACTAGCCAATGCTGATCGGAATAAATAATAATAATATTAATATTAAAAGATTATTATTATTTAAATAATTTATTATTATTATTTAACAAGGTAGTTTCTTGCCATATTAGACTACTATTGAGGCCAAGTTCCCACAATCTAGGAACTCGAAGAACTCGCAGCTTCCATTCAACTAATGCCTAATGAGTTGAATGAAGGCATTAGACTAGGTGAATTGCATGTAATGCCTCCATTCAACTTTGTGATAATAAACCCGGTGTTTCAATTCAGGGTGAAATGGGCTTAGTGAATTTTTGAATTGCTAGCTATGAGATCAAATGTTGTTGACTTATTATTACATGGCAAGAATGAATTGCCTTGTGGGATGCCCTAGTTGCTCCATCGGTCTAGTTGAAAATGTCGTTTGGAATATACCTATAGAATTTGGAGCCAATGTTATGAGCACAATTTGGAACATTCTAATTTAATCCTTAAAGGGCAAGCCCGTGACTATGGAAATCATCCTTTTGGGCATTGTGTGAATTGTTGGTGCCAAAAAATCTAAAAGCATTCTTTGGAAGTCAAACTAATGTACAAGAACTTTCCTTTTCATGCAAAATTTGAAGGATGAAGAATTTGTTCTTTGTCATTCATCAACAAATCAACTAGAAAATCGTTGCAGCAACATTTATGGGTTAAGAAAGAGGGAAGTGAGTAGGTCATCCAAGTAGGTGTCATACACTTCACACTATAATTTAGGTAGGAGGTTTTAAAAGTGCGCAGGCTCTAAAATTGTCCACTTCTTCAAATGTACACTATTCTTAGATGTTTTTTTTATTGCCTTTAACAATGTACAAACAATGTACATTTGAGGATCAAGTTGGGCAATTTTAGAGCCCTATACCATTTCAGCTTCAAAATCTCATAACTTATTCTACAAAGCTCCAAAAAACATGAAATGACTTGATTTAGATGGCAAAATTTATTGAAAATATTTTAAGAAGCTCACCCTAAAAAATTTAGTTTTAGCTCTTAAATGGGTGATTTATGGACCTCCTACTTTAGTCCAAAGGATGGAAACTTGTAATATTGTGGAATCCATATGGGTTTTTTTTTATGTAAAGCGCACTAAATTTTACCCACTCCTTCATCCACAAGACATAGAAATTAATAGCTAAGCTAAAAGAAATGGATTTGTGTAAAATACACCTAGAGAAGGCAAGAGATTCTTTTTCTTTTTTCCATGCTTGTTGTGGATGTAAAAATGTATTCCCTTTTGGGGGCTTTCAATTTTATATTTCATAATTAGTTCTATAATATGTGTACTTATCTTACTATTACCTCACAAGATTGTCTAGAGGACTCAAAGTGTGCTTTGAAAGGTCAAGCAATCTTTTCTCATATTGACAAATGAATAATTTTCACCCATTTTTGGGTTGTGCAACTATATTAATGTCATATCCACATCACTATGGTAAATTCAAGTCATATTGTTGAGTTGTTTTTTGATCTTATATGGGATAGATTATCTTAAAAAATGGTATAACTTTCAAGTGTTAGTAATTATTTGAATACTTTGAGCTTTTGTTTCCTTCAAACTTATGACATTTGAAATGATTCCATATTTGCTTTTGAACAAAACCAATGAAATGAAGATTTTGAAGCCTTATTTCTATTCTAGTTGAAAATATTGGGAAGATCCTAAACATGAGCATTTTATTGAAATTTGAAGTTGAGGATCTATCACCACATTTCTAAATAGAGAGTAATTGGAAATTTTCTTTTTACTATGATGTACTTCTATAGAAAAAATGATTTAGTTTTGAAAGCAACTTTTATATTCAATATGTGAATTTTCTTCACTTTTTCTTCAACTATTCCTGGTGACTCAAAATCTTCACCAAAAAACTTGAAAATTTTGTGACAGGTACGGAAGTACCTGACTTTGAATTCCATCTCTGAAAATTAAGACTAAAAATTTCACTCCTAAATAGCAGCAAGATAGTGGACACAGAGTGCCGGAATACAAGGTCCTGGGCTCCGTCCATTCTGTGTAAGTAAGCGTTACTAAACGATGACCACTCCAATCCTTGACCTTGAAATGGTGCAATTGCTGCAACAAGGAGAACTTTCAGTATGTACAAATCGTGCATTTAAAATTAGAAAACAAAGTGTCCATGATGAACGCATAAACCAACTACATGAACCACAATTTCATGTTCCAAGAACATACTTATTAGTGAATCCTGAAGATGGGGTTCAAAAACCATGGCGTGCTCATCGAATGGCAAATCTACTGGACTACCGTACATCAAGTGTACGCAAATTGGGCAAAGCAGAGTAGATTGCACGTCGACCTTCAAGGCCGCACCACTCCTTCACTGCCACCGACAAAAATCCCTCAGACTGGAGATTCGAGTCTGAGGTCATCCATTGATGCCTCGCCCACCTTCAGTCTGCCTACGAACATACACATCCTCCTTGGGCGCTCTCGAAGCGGACGCGTGAGCGCATCTAAAACACCACGCACAGTGTCTCCTCTTTCACGCATGTGGTAGTAGAGACTAACGCCTAGCGAAATGACACCAATTGCCGTTCCAATAATCGTTGCAGCGACGCCCGCATAGAAAAAAGTTGGATAAGTCGACGATATTTGAGAAGACGACGACGACCTGTCACACAAAACAATTGAACATACAAGCTAGTTTTTGTTTAAAAAACAAATACTACAGATTGGTGCGAGAGGCTAAACTCATCCATCTGAATTGCGAACAGTAAATTGCAATACAAAGCTCAAGCAATTCCACTTTCAAGTTATGAAGCAATAATCCGTTGAAAAGTGTGAAAGTATATGAAGAATTCAGCTGAATTCAACATTCCTTCTGAGGCAACGAGGAAGCAGCAGGGGAATTATCTGTCTGAACAATGCAGAAGACCAATTCTAAGTATAGCTATAATATTGAAACAAATGAAAGGACAGTGGTCTCTACCCTGGCGCAGACGCTGGGCTTGCTCCAACGACACGAAGGCAAGACAAGATCCAACAACACAAAGGGTAGAGCACCCGAAAGATGAACCGCCCTTCGTCTGCATCTTGATTATTCGAAAAGTCTTGAAGATCAACAATCGAGCTTTCATTCCATCGAGCTCAATCATGCTACCCAGGTAGAAATCTCTCAAAGCTTGTTCTAACACACGTTCCTCCTTACTGATGTCTTTTTACCGTCAGGGTTCTGTGTTGCAATCAGACTGTCAACTGCAAATGCCTCTGTTTATCACTTCAATCATTCATTTAGTCTGCCTTAAAACAGAGAAACATCAACATCTTCTGCCGCTTACCTAGAAAACACCAATGTATCCCAGAAAACAATGCAATCACACCCTTAAGTGCAAATTCTGAGTATCACATTTAGTAGCGGGAATTTACTACAGGGTTTGAGCCACGTACAATTTATTTTGAGACATGATTTTGATTGTGCATTCACATGAAGTTCATCACAAAACTGGTTCACGAAAGGTTTGGGAAGAAGTGTCCGTAACTTACTTAGTGTCAGTACACTTGTTGAACCGTCAAAGCCTTCCTTCCAGATGATGTTCCAATCAAACTTAGTAGGCTTTCCCGTTCAGTGTCAAGTACTGTACAGACATGGGGATTACTTAAGGCAGCTGATGTTCTGCACCGCACTCGGAAGTCGGAACAGCGCGGAGAACCAAATTCGTCTACAGTACTTCCAGCTGACGCATTCATTGAGAGAAAATGATGAAACAGCACATTGTGGAACATTCCACGTCTATGGTTGTGAACGAAACATGTGTGTGTCCGAATTTTTGGTGTGATTCTCGAGTCAGACGATGACCTGCGCTGCGTGAGCAACGGAATTGCAAGAATTTCCAGGATCATTTGAGGTTTCTCAGACAGTTACTGGGATTCCTGCCGAGAATCCTTCGGGTCTTCAGCTGGGTTTAATCTCAAATCTATCATCAATCTGGATTCGTTTTCTTCACGTATATCCTCATCCATTTTCTTCACGTATATCCTCACTAATTGACCTCCGTTGAGGTCTAGGGTGACCCTAGTGTCATGTTAACCCTTAAACGACGAGCCAGTCACCGTGCAAATCATCTGTTTGGGTATCGTGTGAATTGTTGGCTTAAAAAAATGCAAAAGCACTCATAGGAAGACAAATTACTGTAGAAGACTTTCTCTTTTCACATAAAATTGGGAGGATGAATAGTTGCACTTCTCTCCTACATGGAGAGATTCTTTGTCATTCATCCAAAGGAAAACGTCCTTTGTGTCATTTATGGGTTAAACATGACCCATCAACCTATCCATTCTTTGTACCATGCCATTCAATACAAAGTTCTACATTTATGGGTTAAACATGACCCATCAAACTATCCATTCTTTGTACCATGCCATTCAATACAAAGTTCTAGTTCAATTTCCTTCACTTTGGATGCTTCTATTTTGCAACTAAATATTAATGATTTTTTTTTTGTTTTATGTTTTAAAGATGAAATCACAAGTCTTCTTTGGACTAGAGTTTTGTTTCTTTTTAATTTTGAGAAAAATTGAAATTTAAAAAAATCATCCATAACTTTTGTATTATGGCTCCAAATGACTTAAGATTCATAGGTAAGGTATTCATGACTATTATATACTTTGGCTAAATTTTTTTCAATTTTCAAAAAAATGTATTGTCCAAAAATAGCCTCCAATTTTTGCCACACTTGCTGATTTTATTAAAAAAAAACTTTTTAGAGTCTCTAAAATGAATTTGGAGCTGAAATTTGGAGGGGATGGTCTTCTATTATCTAAAGCTATTGGGTCATTGCAAGAAACACTAACCGTTTTTTGTAGCGTTTTGAAAAACTAGTTTTAGAGAATTTGTGGGTAGAAAATACATATTTTTATATTTTAATTAAGAAAAATTAAAAATAAAATTCCAAAAAATTAAAAATTGGACATTTGTAAGGACTTGATAGTCATGAGATTTGACTAAAAAATGAGGTTAAAATCTTTTTTTATGTTTAGAAATGCACATGCAAGGGAGGTTTTTTGCACAAATGTAGAAGACATAAAATAATATATTTTTGGATGTCCTTTGGTAGGATCATGTCTGTTTACTATAGGAATGTACCATAGAAATTTCAATTAAAAGTCATTAATTTAAACTACTCAATAGTATTCATTGAACTCCTAAACTTAAAAGTGTGACAAATTATCAAAATTGACTAATAAATTTAAAATGATTTTTTAAAATATTTTGAAAAATAAGGGATACAATTACAATCAAATATATAGAAATAAATTTTAAATGTTTTTGACATTGGATAAATAATTCTAAAGTTATAGCTTGGACAAAAACTATTTTGCAAAGCACTTCAAAAAATGGCTGGTATTTCTTGCAATGACCTTATGTTCAAAAGGATTCTAAAAATAGTTATTTGATGTTGTATGGAAGTTTGCAAAGTGATCTTCTTTTTGCTTGCATTCCAAAACATGTATAATATAATTTTTGTGGAATTTTTGGTGGATGACCATCTCTATAGAGTAGTTACAAATGGCCAAATTAAAACATCAAAATGTCTATTTTCTTGAGATTTGAAAATTTTCTAGTTCTTCTACTTTAAGAATTTTTCTATGCTTTTCCTTCAATGGTTACCTTCATCTTAAAGGTGTATATATTGTCCGTATTTTAAAAATTAATCAATTTTTTTTCTAATTTTCAAATATTCCCCCAAAAAACCCATAAGACATAAGTACTATGAAATGCAACAAAAATTAGTAGGCGTTTCTTGCAATTACCCCTCAGTGCATTCTAGAATTGCTAAGAGATAAAAATACTTTTGACTTGCATAAGAATGAATGCCTTCTAAGATGCCCTAGGTACTCCTTTGCTACTATAAACCCTTGTTTGTAATAGCTGGAATTTGGAGCCAATGTTAGAGTACAATTTAAAACATTCATAACATTCAATAATGCTCATGCATTGTCATTGTCTTAGCTTTACAATAGATAGTATGGAGCATTTCACATTTTAGAGTACTTCATCAATAGCTAAGTATAAAGGTGGAGGCTCAATGTGATAAAAAAAGCATGAAGAAAAGACAATGAGCATAAAGGCTATTGACTATTATGTTCCACATTGACTCAAGAAAGAAGGTAGTAGGGGCCAATCAAGTGTCAAGTACTTTGACATACACACTATAATTAGTCTAGATAAAGAATTTGCAAAATAGACTAGCTTTTGTATGCTTTTTGTGGACCACCCTAAGTAACTAAACTTTAGAAGAGGGATTTATACCTATGAGACTTTCAAAAAAATGTCAGAATTTTCCTTTTTTCCCATGCTTGTCATAGATGCAAAACTTTTCCTCCTATTTTGGGTTGTCATTTTTGTATTTCATGACTTTTATAATTGTTATACATAGCTTACTATTATCTTGGAAGATTGCCTAGAGGACTAAAAGTGTGTTTTGGGAGGCCAAACAATCTTTTTCATATTAATAAATGAATGATTTTCATCCATTTTTTGTTGTGCAACTTTAATAATGGTATATCTATATCATTGAGTTACCTTCTAGAGTCCTATTGTCCCCTCAAGGGACAAAATGGATTTTGGATAGGTTCCTATAGTTTCACTATATTTGTCATAATTTTTTAATCTTTTTCGTAAAAAGAAAAAAATACATTAGCTTTCCGAAAATATAATTTTTATGTTAATCCAAGCCCAAGAGCAAAAATTATGGCACAAAACTCCTTTTTTTAGTTTGGTAGGTAGAAAAAAACCTTAAAAAAATTAAAGTAAAAAACTTTTAAATTTTATTTTGTATAGATTATATTTTTGTGTATATGTTAAACTTTGATTGATTCCATTTGGATTTGTTACGCAAAAGTTATGAATAATCTTCTTTTTCAAGCAATATTAATATCTTCTTGAAAAAATAACTTGTAGGATTTATTTTTTACCTTGATTTTCACAATTTAAAAAGCAAGTTTTTCAAGGTTAAAATCTCTTTCTAGAAGAATCTCATTGTTTAGATTAGTGTATTTCATTTCTGTCTTATAGCTATTAACAATTTAGATTTTCCTTCAATCTTGAATCTACTTCTACTTAACAAATTTTTAATGAATGAAAACTAAGTGTGATTTTTTGAATTTTTTTCTTAGATTCTCAACTCAATTCTTTATCATATAAAACTCAAAATTCAAAATCATTAAAACAAAAATTATAAGTTATGAAAGTTCAAATCCAAAAAATTTAGTTGAATAAGGTGCATAAAAACTAATTTCCTTCACTTTAAATGCAAATATTTTGCAATCTACATAGTCAAAGATTTTGAGATTTTTTCTACACATTCTTATACTAGTTGGGTACAAGATCCGATGGTTAGACATGCAAAAAAATAATTTTTGATATTTTTTGCTCTTTGCTATAGAAATAACAATTTTCAATGTTTTTTGATGGAAAAGAGACCTTGAGACTTTAGGGGTTAAATTCAAGTCATACTTGTTGTTTTCTAGATTTTACATGGGATAGAATATCAAAAACATGGTGTACCTTTCAAGTGTAATTATTTGAATACTTTGAGCTATCATTTCCTTCAAACTTTTGACATTTAAAACAATTTCATATTTGCTTTTGAACAAAACCAATGAAATGAAGATTTTGAAGCCTTGTCTCTATTCCAGTTGAAAATATTGGAAAGATCCTAAACATGAGCATTTTATTGAAATTTGAAGTTGAGGATCTATCACCACATTTCTAAATAGAGAGTGATTGGAGTTTTTCTTTATCCTATAATGTACTTCAATTATGAAGTTTCTGTAATTTAAGAAGCATGCTTCGTATTCAATATATGAATTTTCTTCACTTTTTCTTCAACTATTCCTGGTGACTTAAGATCTTCGCCAAAGAAACTTGAAAATTTTGTGACAGGTACGGAAGTATACTTTTCATCTCTGAAAATCAAGACTAAAAATTTCACTCCTAAATAGCAGCAAGATAGTGGACACAGAGTGCCGGAATACAAGGTCCTGGGCTCCGTCCATTCTGTGTAAGTAAGCGTTACTAAACGATGACCACTCCAATCCTTGACCTTGAAATGGTGCAATTGCTGCAACAAGGAGAACTTTCAGTATGTACAAATCGTGCATTTAAAATTAGAAAACAAAGTGTCCATGATGAACGCATGAACCACAATTTCATGTTCCAAGAACATACTTAGTAGCTCCTAGCATTGAATCCTGAAGATGGGGTTCAAAAACCATGGCGTGCTCATCGAATGGCAAATCTACTGGACTACCGTACATCAAGTGTACGCAAATTGGGCAAAGCAGAGTAGATTGCACGTCGACCTTCAAGGTTGCACCACTCCTTCACTGCCACCGTCAAAAATCCCTCAGACTGGAAATTCGAGTCTGAGGTCATCCATTGATGCCTCGCCCACCTTCAGTCTGCCTACGAACATACACATCCTCCTTGGGCGCTCTCGAAGCGGACGGGTGAGCGCATCTAAAACACCACGCACAGTGTCTCCTCTTTCACGCATGCGGTAGTAGAGACTAACGCCCAGAGAAACGGCACCGATTGCTGTTCCAATAACCGTTGCAGCGACGCCCACATAGAAAAAAGTTGGATAAGTCGACGACATTTGAGAAGACGAAGACGACCTGTCACACAAAACAAAGAACATACAAGAAACTTGGGTCTTTTTCTGAAAGAGGTAGTAAATTTTTTTGGCTTCCCCCTTTTCATCTCTGCAGGCATCGTATATTTTCGAACTCGACACTATCCTCGGCTCATTATGCCAAATTCGATTTGTAGGCAACTCGAACTACACCTCAAAGACAAGTAAGAGGATTCTAACCTGGAATCCTGATCTTTAGTCTCAGCCTTTACATGAACCCCAAAGTACAGATCTAAACATTCTCAATTCATCGTCTCAGCAGAATGTTCAACAACGCTGTCACGGCAATTTCAATTCCACAAGCAAGTTAAACGTACACTTGTGATATCTGTTCAACACTGACCATCCATATCTATTGCAAAGCACGAATTAAAGTGACCAAAACAGAAGACTTACAGTGATAACCGGTCTCGGAGTCCTTGGCTGCAGCTCCACTTGAAACAATCGGCGAATGTGTAAACCGGAAGCAAGCGCAATATCTGCGCGCGATCCAAGCTATCGTGGGCCGATTGGACTCAGCTAGATCTGGAGAGTGAATTCCCAGCGGCTGCTGCGTCTTTGTACTCACACTGCCGGAGCTCTCAGTGTTTCCTGATAGTTCAAACACTGATAGCTGAAGAGAGTGGTGGACAATGAGCTTGAAATCAATGATCATGGGTCTATCATTTAGAGGTTAATTTTGCAATGAAAATTCCGTTTCATTTGTTTCAAAAGAAAATTAAATTTTTTTTAAAAAAGAGTGCGATTGGCTAGTCAACGTACTCCGATGTATATCACTGTTCATGAAGCACGTATTGACCGACAAAGAAGAGGAGGGTGTGTCGGTGCTAGATATTCAGTTTGTTCTCCGAAATATCACGAGGTTTTCGTGGATATTTTTGTCCCGATGGTGATCGAAAGCAGACTCACCGAAGACTCTCATTCCGGTTTCTGGTGTGTCCCCATCAGCTGTAGATTTTGAAATTGCATCCGCGCTGTAGATTTGTGAGGCCCCCAAGCACAAAATCAAATCATGGAACGCCTTGGAAGTTCCATGGACAATTTTATTAAAATGGCACTGTTCTGCTACTTTGGCAGTTTTTACAGTTTAGACTGGGAGGTCTGAAGTGTGCAAATATTCTTAGATGTTTGAAATCTATATAACTCTTTGATGTGTGAAATCTACACTTTTGATAAGTGTTACTTTTACAATTCAAATCATGTAGTCTAAAATCTATCTTTGTCCAAGATTTCCTAAGTCTACAAAATTCCAAAGTTCCTGAAAATTATACCTATCCCAAATGTCACTTTTACAATTCAAAGCAGGCGGTTTGAAAATGGCACACATTAGAAGTATTATAGGACCCTAACATTACATTTATTTCGTCATTTCCTAAACTATTCTTCTATTTCTGTTCATAGATGGCAGGTGGTGTGATAAGTGCATGCGGATAGGGGAATGCAATACAATTGGGCAGTTTCATTAGAATACTCCCAAAGTGCCCTCTTCTGACAATCGTGAAATAAGAAACAAACATATACTCCTTGTCAGTCCCGATATTCACACATGATGACTCTTGTTTTCTGTCGGAGCCTCTATACTTTTTGTAGCTCGGTAGGGGCTCCGGAATTAAACCGGCTTGTCAACCCTTAGCGGCCTTCTGGAGAGTCCAGATTTTCTCTGATGTAGAATACCGCCATTTTAACGAAATTCCCCATGTTTTGCAATTTGGATACAGACAATGTTTTATCAGAAAATGTTGGCCAATTGAATTGACATCCCCTTTCAAATTGAACACTTGTGATATTTGTACAACCGTGAACAATCATCCATATCTCATGCAAAGCACGAATTGAAGTGACCAAAACAGAAGACTTATTACAGTGATAACCGGCCTCAGAGTCGCTTGGCTGCAGCTCCACTTGGAACAATCGGCGAATGCGATTTCAAATCGGTGAATGTGACAATCGGCGAATGCGATTTCGAAACCTTCTCTCGTTGCTAGCTGTTGGTTTTAAAGGCCAGCAATGCTTGACAACAGACTGACATAATATCCGAGACCTTTACAAAAACAGCAAATAAACGTACTCGTACACCTCTTAAGAATCAATCAAGCATATATTATACTCCAAATATATCTTTGACATACACTCGCCTCTACAACATGCCGGTTGCAGAGTACACCACAGCTCTTAACACAAAGCACACTATAGCTTAGCCTCACACACACTACGTGAAACAAGCATCATGCTGAAGAAGAGAACTCCTCTGTCTACAATGCACAACTTAACACCTGTGTTGCATGGAGGTTAACGGTTACCCTCAAGATCAAGAACGTCCAACTAGTTCATCCTATGCAGTTGCGGAATCATGAATCAGAGCTCGTCCTTGGTTGCTGAATCATGAATCAGGGTTGTCGTCGCACTTGGATGATGCAGGTCATCCATTGTTGTTGATCATCCAATACTCCCACTCAACACACAATGTGATGACCTCTTCTACCTCCCACTTCAGCACAGTGTGTTAGTAAGTAGCTAAAGGTCCGGCCAATTGACGGAGACGTTCGAAACGGTCACGAGGCAACGGTTTGGTCATGATGTCGGCTATCTGGTCGTTGGTGCAGATGTACGTAATAGCAATGTGGCCACTTGCTTCAGCATCTCGGATTTGGTGGTACTTGGTATCAATGTGTTTGGTCCTTTGGTGAAAAACATGGTTCTTAACAAGTCTGATGGCAGATTGATTATCACAGAACAATAGTGTTGGGTGGCGCTGTGGTGATCGGAGACTATATAGCAAGCGACGCATCCAGATTATCTCTTGTGTCGCTAAGCTAGCTGCGATGTATTCTGATTCAGTTGTACTGAGAGAGGTGCAGGTCTGTTTCCTACTACCCCAGGAAACGGGACCACCATTGAGCATGAGTAGAAAACCAGAGCGTGATTTCCGATCATCACAATCTGCTGCATAGTCCGCATCACAATGGGCAGTAAGGAAATTCGAGTTCGGTCTACGACCATAAGTGATGGTATGGCCGAGAGTCCCATGAATATACTTGAGGATACGTTTAACCCCATTGATATGGGCTATGGTCGGGTTGTTGGTGAAACGGGACATATTGCTCACAGCATAGCTTATATCAAAGCGGGTCCCTATATGCGCAAACTGTAAGCAACCAATGCATTCACGATAAGGGAAAGGTACCTGGGATTCATCAGGTGTGGCTAGCTGCATCTGTGCAGTACTAGATGGATCGGAGGGTACGGCGACACTGTGGCAGTCTGCATGGCCGAATCTGCGCAATACCCGCTCGAGATACCGTCGTTGGTCAATATGAATCAAGCCTCGATCTCGATCGCGAGTGATGTGAAGGCCGACGTAGACTTCAGCAAGGCCTTGGGTAATTTAAAAAGCCTCACCCATATAGTTGAGTATCTCTACAATACTGTCATTAAAAGTACTGCAAACGATTCCATCGTCAACCCATATACAGAGAATGAGTTTGGGATCATGCTTGTTTATATACACACAACAATCGGCATCGGAAACTATGAGGTTGTATGCCTGCAAGAAATGGGTGAATTTCTGGTTCCAGACTCTTGCGCTTTGTTTTAAACCGTAAAGAGCTTTGTTAAGCTTGCAGACTAAACGCCTCCATGATGTACGCCCAACCTCAAATCCAATTGGCTGCTGCATGTATATGAGTTCCCGAAGCAAGCCGTTGAGATAGGCGGTGCATATGTCAAACTGCGTGAGGTTCAAATCTTCAGTAGCAGCAACAGACAAGATCGTCCGGATGGAGTCGAATTTAGCCACTGGACTGAAAGTTTCTTGATAGTCAACACCGTGACGTTGTGTGAAGCCCTTCGCGACAAGGCGAGCTTTGTAACGGCTAACAGACCCATCTGCAACTAGTTTCAACTTGTAAACCCATCTGCATTTTATAAGGTTCACTGCATCTGGGATTTCTTCTAGAGTCCAAGTGTCATTCTTGACAAGGGATTCGTATTCTTCGCGCATGGTTGCTAACCAATGTTCCTTTTCTGGTGAGGACATTGCTTCTTCATAAGATTCTGGTTCATTTGGGATCTCCATGCGAGCTACGCAAGCATAAGAATTCCGATCGACGGGGTAAACCTAGTCGCCGAGTCGTACTGGTGGATTTCGGTTGTGTGTCGGACGATGAACGGGTTCACCATCAAAAGCCGGTTGTAGGGGTTTTCCCACTGGCGCTTCTACTAGGTCGTTCACCAATTCTCCCACTGGTCCTCCTAATGTTGCTCCCTCTGTTGAAGCTTCGGTGATGTCCGTTGTTGGATACGTGACCGGTTCAGCCGCAGGTGGCGTTGTATTACGTACAAGATGATGTACATCGGCATCTTCGAGGCTATCAGGGTTGTACATTGGGTCAATGTCACCGCGGATGATGTCAGATTCAACTGCTGGGGGACTGGAGTTAACAAGGTCGAGGACTGCGAGTGGTGGAGCTGGTACGTTGTTGAACGGCCGTTGGACGGCTGGAACGAAGGCTGGGGCGAGGAGAATGCGGGGAACACCGTTCGTCAAGTTGGTGGATGCTTGTGTGTCATTTTCGATGTCGAACCAATCGGAATTCGAAGAAATGTCTGATCCCGCATCTAAATTGTCCTCGTCAAACAAAACATCGCGACTTTCATCTATCTTGCGAAGATCATTATTCCATACTCGATACGCCTTATTGGTGGCGGAATAGCCCATAAAAACTCCCTTTCGACTTTTAGGAGCTAGCTTCTTTCGAAGCTCTTTTGGAACATAAACATACGCTGTCGATCCAAAGATCCTCATGTGAGAGACAGATGGGTTTTTTTTGTACCATAATTCAAATGGAGTGATGCCTATCACGGTTTGTGTAGATGTACGGTTTAAGGTGTACACCGTTGTATGTGCTGCTTCGGCCCAAAATCTGATGTGAATGTCAGAGCCATGCAACATGCTCCGAACAGCCTCCATGATTGTCCGATTGTCTCGTTCAAAAGCTCCATTCTGCTCTGGCGTGTATGGTGCAGTCAATTCCTGCTTGATTGCCTGATCTGCCAAATACTTGGTAAATAACTGATTAGTGTATTCCGTGCCTCGATCACTCATAACAATTTTGATGGTGTTGCCGGTTTCCCGTTTGAGCTGGGCAACGAAATTCTGGAAGGCAGATAGTGTTTTTGTCTTGGACTTGAGGCAATGAATAACTCTGAAGCCAGAGCAGTCATCCTTGAATAGTGCAAAATACAAGGCCCCTCCCACTGATGGTGTACTCATAGGACCGCAGAGGTCTGAGTGGATCAAGTCGCCGATTGACTTGGATCGTTCACGGTGTTCATCAGACGGAAACGACGCCCGAGCGTGTTTGCCATACACGCATTCAGAACAAAAGGGTTTGCTCATGTCATTCAAGATCAATCCATGCACGGTGCCTTGAGATGCCATTTGCTTGATCATAGCATGATTCAGGTGTGCTAATCGACGATGCCAAATGTCAAGGGTTTATTTGCTATCAACAACTATTGGTATACCGATTGAGGTGGCTGAGAGAGCTGTGATTGTGTCAACAGGGTGAATGACTTCTATGTTCAGGTGATACATCCTATTGTGGACATCACCAATCATAACAATTTGTTTGTTCTCTAGCATCTGACACCCCGTGTCCGTGTAAAGGGTATAGATCTTTCTCTGGGCCACGACATACGATGAAAATAAATTACGACCAAGTAGGGGAACATGTATTACCCTTTTCAATGTTCCGATGCTGTAAGTTTCGCCATTCTTGATCTTGATGGTGATGCCGCCAATGCCAGCCACCGTGAGTGTCGCACCACCGATGCCTTCGACGGGTCTATGCTCCTTGGACACGTCTTGGTAAGTTGAGAAAAGGAATCGGTTGTCTGTCATGTGCTCAGTGCAGCCACTGTCGACGTACCAGGCAGATGCATCGGGGGAAACTTCATGTAGAGTAGCCATAAAAGCTCGGTGACCAGATTGCTTTCCCTTTGAGTGATCTTGAGTGCTCTGTCCTTGGTTCTGCGATTCTTGATGTCGCCTTTGTTCAACTTCACTAGCGGCACACTCATGTCCCCAATGGCCTAATATGCCACATTTCCAGCACTTGGAATTCTTTCTACGATCACTGATTTCTTTCTTTCTAGCTGCACGTTATTCGAGAGTGTACTCATTACTTTTGCTACTTGATGCTGCTACGTATGCAGCAGTTGCTGTGACCTCATCTATTCTAGCCTTGAGGATACCCTCAGTCTAAAGCAACTGTAAGGTAAGATTATCGAGGGTTTTGGCAGCATCAGGCTGCATGCGCCATGCCAGTATTAGACTATCAAATCCGCTCGGCAAGTTACACAATATTTTAGAAATGATAGCTTGTTCATTAAAGGTATATCCCCTCTAGCTGCAAGCTGCTGTACTGTAACATCTAGCTTGCCCACAAAATCAGCTATGCTATCCCTTTGGGTCATGGAGCATTTGTAAAACTCTTGCTGTAACGTGTGAATATTTTCACTTGCATTTTGCTCGTGAAAGAGCTTAAGCTTATCCCAAATCTGTTTAGACGAGACACAACTAGTAATATGCTTCAATATGCTTTCATCGATCGCTTGACAGAGGATACTAACGACTTGATTATCTTTCTTACGCCAGGCAGCTTTAACATCAGCCTCTGCTATTTCTAAAGGTTTGGTTTCAGAACCGTCTACAACATCCATAAGCTCTCTACCAAGAAGGATAGCACGCATTTGGAACTTCCAAATATGGAAGTTCTATCCCTTGAACCTGGTGATGCCACCAAGCTCACGACTGGCGTCAGCCATGGTGTTGGACAAGCTGACCTAGTTATCGACAAGAAGAACAAAAGTGAAAGCAGTCACGTTTTTTTGAGAACAGAAAACGTGGGCCCATAACCTGTTGGTTTTAAAGGCCAACAATGCTTGACAACAGACTGACATAATATCCGAGACCTTTACAAAAACAGCAAATAAACGTACTCGTACACCTCTTAAGAATCAATCAAGCATATATTATACTCCAAATATATCTCTGACATACACTCGCCTCTACAACATGCCGGTTGCAGAGTACACCACAGCTCTTAACACAAAGCACACTATAGCTTAGCCTCACACACACTACGTGAAGCAAGCATCATGCTGAAGAAGAGAGCTCCTCTGTCTACAATGCACAACTTAACACCTGTGTTGCATGGAGGTTAACGGTTACCCTCAAGATCAAGAACGCCCAACTGGTTCATCCTATGCAGTTGCGGAATCATGAATCAGAGCTCGTCCTTGGTTGCTGAATCATGAATCAGGGCTGTCGTCGCATTTGGATGATGCAGGTCATCCATTGTTGTTGATCATCCAATACTAGCTAAGAATTTCAATTGAACTCTAGAACAAACCTCGTTATGGGTTGAATTCCCAACCTGTGCATTGACAGGAATTATTTCGATCGAAACGATTGTAACTAACGTAGATGATAAAGTAAGTACAATCATGCGATCAAAGCTATATCATGGGTCGATTGGATTCAGATCTGGAGATTGAATTCCCAGATTACTACTGTTTACTCACACTGGAGCTTTGTTTCCTAGTAAGGTAGGGTACACCCAAAACCGACACCTTTTGCTACTAAGCCTATTTTCTATTATTAGACTGATCCAATTTTTATATGTTCTTGTTGGCAAGTGAAAGGAGGTTTCAACGCACCAGAGAATGCGGCATTTGGATACTGTATGCAAAAGTTATTAAGGAACAAAGTTTGGTTTGGAAAGCATTTCTTCCACATAGGTACATAACTGATTTCGGAGATGTACGTAGAGTATCGATAGCGGTTTAAGGTCAGTGGTACATTTGGGCGTCCCTTACCTTAGTTCAAGACAGGGCTTTGGGGGGGGCTTTCTGGTGCTAAAACACTTTGAATTAAAAAGATCTTGGATGAAAAGTGCCAAATTGTAGATGCTAACTGAATTACAAACATGTGACATGCGCTCAGGCGATATTTTCTATCCAATATGTGGATGAATGTTGAAATTTGGAACACCGCCATAACATTTTATATCCACACTTTGGCACTTCTTAGAAAATGAAAAAAAAAAAGGCCTGCTTTAAGAGCAACTATTCATAATGTACTGCTAAAGCACATTTTAACCCACCTTGGAAGCACGCCACCTCGGTGAAAGGCACTCACTTGATTATGATATTGACAGATTGATTTATGCCTTGTGGGATATCCCAGTTGCTCAACAATGCGCAATAGTAAGCCCTCGTTTGAAGTCCTCCATTTTTCACAACAAAATTTCAAGGATGAACAATTGCACTTGTGTCCTATATCAGGAAAGTACCCCATTGCAATAATATTGTTTCAATGGTTGAACAATAGAGTATTGAAAGCGAACTGGTGCAATACTGCAACAATATACTTTCAATGAATAGGGTACACCCCCATTGAAATTGTATTGTTGCAATATTGCAACAATCGGGGCAACAATTCACTTTTAACCCCTAAAGGACCAAGGCCTTATTTCTATCAAAAAATACTCAAAACTGCCATTTCTGTAGCAAAGAGTAAAAAAAAAATTTGAAAATTATTTTTCCTACACATCCAACTATAGGATCTTATACCTTACTAATATGAAAATGTGTGGAAAAAATTTCAGAAATTTTGACCACATAGATTAAAAGATATTTGCGTTTAAAGTGAAAAAAACAATTTTTTCAGCACCTTATGGGACTGGATTATTTGACTTTGAACTTTTTTAACTTAAATTTTTTGCACTACAGAGTTTTGAGCTTTAAATCCTTATTGTGGGAAATTGAGTTGAGAGTCTAGGGAAAAAGAATTTTTTTTAAAATTAATTAGTTTTCATGCTTAAGAAAATTGTTAAGTAGAAGTAGGTATGAGAATGAAGGAAAATCTAAATTATTAATATCTTTAAGATGGAATTAAAATGCACTAATCCCAATGGTGAGATTGATTTAGCAAGCAAAAAAAATTATGTAAATTTTTTTTTTCAAAAAAATTGTAAAAATTGCATTCAGAAATGAATTCTATAAGTTATTTTTTCAGGAAGATGCTCTAACTGCCCGATAAACAAGATTGTCTATAACTTTCTCATAATAAGTCCAAATGGAATGAATCAAAGCTTCCCATGTAGACAAAAATATAGTCTACAAGAAAAAAATACAAAAAAAAATATTCAAAATTTTGCAAATTTTTTATTGCTGCCCGGACTGCCCCCCATCCCCTATTTTGAGCTTATTTGGTCATAACTTTTGTTTCCGGGCACCAAATGTGAAAAAAATTATATTCCCACAAAGCTCATCAATTTTTCTATCTTCAAAAAAAATTTCAAAAGATCATGACAAAATTTCAGCCCGTAGGTACCTGCCCGAAATCCAATTTGTCCCAAAGGGACAATGGTCCTTTAGGGGTTAATATTCTATTGTTCAACCATTGAAATAGTATTGCAACAATATTGTTGCAATGGGGGGCTTTTTCCCGATGTACTACCGGAAAGATTGTGTGTCATCCATCATACACCCAACATCCTTGGTGATGTCTATGGGTTAACTTACAACACAATTTGGAACATTCTAACGTTGACTCAGAAAACAAGGTAGTAGGGTCCAACCAGGGATCAAGCACTTGCCTTTTCATTCTTTTTTGCGGACCACACTAAATTTTATCCACTGCAATTCTTCATCCACAGGACATGGAACTATTGTGAGCTAATGGGAGACAGATTTGTCTAACCCCTAAACGCCGGGCCTGTAACCACTGATTTCAAGCCGCCTTGCTCGTCACTCAGTTTGTTGCCATTTTTGACCTATATATGTATGAAAAAATTTATATTTATTTTTCAAAGATGAAATTACATGTCTTCTCTGCCTCACAAAAAATTTAGAATTTTTTAAGAAAAAATGATTTTTATGAGAATTTTTGAAGAAAAAGTAAAGAAAAAATCACATCGAATACAAAATTAGTTCAAAAAATCTGAAAATTTCACCACATGTGCACATTACAATGACAAACATGATGACATATTCTCAATTTCCGTGTCTTTCTATAGTTAGAATCCAATGGACATTGAAAATACATCCAAATTTCAAATTGCAATAAAATATTCAATTTGACGAATATTTTCAAAATTCCAATTGGAGTAGAAACTAGAGTACAGGGCCTTCATTTTGTTAGTTGGTCTCAAACTCAAAAAACATCATTTTCGTGGAGAAATTTCAGATTTAGTGCAAGGAGTAGAATACACTAAAATGGCATATTTTGCCATCTGTGTTTTTTACTTACTTCTTAACTACATGAAACCAAACATTAGTTTCACTAAGAATTCAATTGGATTGTCTTTGTAACTCAACATGAAAGTCCATTAAAAAAAATTGAATGAAAAAACTACTTCTAGGGTCCTCTTCTAACCTTGGACAGTCATTGAAATGGCACAGAATGGCACATCTGGCGTTTAGGGGCTACACTAGACCTAGGAGCCTTTCCAGGAAGGAGTATTTTTTTTCTCATGCTTGTTGTGGATGCAAAAATCTACTCCCTAATTTGTGCCATCAATTTTGAATTTCAAGTGATTTCAACTACCTCATTTGGACTCTAGGATTCCAAATATGAATTCAAAACTTTAAAATTTAACCATCCATTCTATAGTAAACAATTTGTTCTTGCATTTTTTCTCAAGATAAAATTATAGAGCAAGCTTCTAAATTTTTACCCTCTTTTAAAAAGGCTTGTAGCATTACTTTTGTACTTTACCTAAGGAGGTTCAGAGGAGATGTTGTCTTCTAATACTAGTAGAAATTTGGTCTTTGACAACTTTGTTGTTCAAAAAACTCATCCATAACCACTCATAAGTTGTTCAAAACAATTGAAAATGAGTTGTTTAGGGACATTATCTGGAATAACTCATTCAAAATTTCTTGGTTTTGATAATGTAAGTTGTTTAGGGACAAAATGAGTTGATTGTATCCAATTACAAAAGGACAAATTTTCTACTAGTGGCTTTTGACGTTTTCAATGATTCAACATTTGCTTTTGAATATAACTAACAATGTTTCTTATGGACATCTCTAAAATAGTGTTATGAGCCTTTTTAGAGAAGGTAAACATTTCTAGGCTTGCTCCATATTTTTATCTCGAAAAAATGCAAGAATAATTTTTTTATTGTGGATGATTAATTTTAAAATTTTGAATTCATATTTGGAATCTTAGAACCTAAATTAGACACTCAAGGTCATGAAATTTAAAATTGATAGCCAAAAAGAGGGGTAGATTTTTACATGCATGATAAGCATAGAAAAAAGAAAATGAAATTCTCCCTCTCCCTTAATAGGCTCTTAGGCCTTACTTTAGACAAATTTGTCTTCCATAGCTTAGCTTGATGTTTTGTGGATGAAGAATTGTAGTGGGTAAAATTTAGTGTGGTCCACAAAAAGTATGAGGAAACTACACAAAACAGTGAAATTAAGTTGCCTTAACAAATAGGTTGCCTTATCTCAAGAAAGTTACTTTACAAGCCATCAAAGTCAACAAATATTTCTGTAGATATTTCCGTTTGTACACATGGAGGTTCATGAGTCCCAATTACAACAATACCTAATTCAAAAGTAAATATTTATATAGTGTAAAATGTTGAGAAATCAGTGAGGAACAATCTAATTTCATTATTTTGTGTATTGAATGTTCCATATTGTGCTCTAAATTAACATTGGTTCCAAATTTTGTCCACCTGCTGCTACACATGAGTGTTCACTATTGCGCAAGAGCAACTAGGGCATCCCACAAGGCATTCATTCTCTCCATGTAACTTAACCTTTGAGCACCCCAATACCTCAAATATGGCCTTCCATAACAAAAGGGTTGCCTTGTTTGCCACTATTATAATCTTTTCAATGGTATAGTAAAAACATTTATTCATTTCCTCCCAATTGGGGCCTGTCTCTACTACTGATTTCTGCAGCCAATTTTTGTAGATCTCATTTTGGGTAACGCTTTAATTGGAATGAGTTCAGAAAGGTCTAGATTTCAGTAAACATGCGATGGGCGCTTAGGAGTTAAGTCACTAATGTTGGATCTCTTAGCAATTCTAAGTTAGAATTCATTGAGCCAATTTCACGAGATTGACCACAGGTGGAACTATCAAGAAATTTCTACAAATTTAAGGTTGGTAACTTATTCCAAAAGAGATTATAGATTCTCTTCCGCTTTGACGAATGTTTTTACAAGAGGATTCTACTTGCATACCACAGAGCAGTTCTTCTTCGTGCTCGTTTCCAAGTTCTTCGACATGATTTTTTGGAAAATGAATGTTTATGAATGCGTGATTGCAAAGGCATGTCCGCAAGTTTGAGCCCACCAACTCTACTTTTGCAAAGGAGTTGTGAGTACATTATGTTTCATCTCTCCACCAGTGATTCTAGAACTAATTTATGGAATTTAGTGCCTTCAAGAGAAATAGGCATCAACTTTGGCTACCTTCAGAGTGAGAAAAAGAAAAAAAAAGGATTTTGCAAGTTGTGAAGGATGATTGAGAGTACAATAACACAAAACTGCCTAGATAGAGGAAGTTGCACATTGGCTACCAAATTCTATTGTTTGTTGCAGTTTTGACTACAATGTCTCCATTAAAACCTCTTTTTTTACAATGTATAAGTAGCACAAGATTTTTTTTAGTAGAAACTCAACTAATTTTAATCAGTTTAGGGATCACTGCTCTCCATTTCTTTATAAGAAATATTCACCTTGGGTTACATGGAGATTGAACCAATCAATTTCTATGTACAATGCACTTTCGAGATTGGTTAACAAATCGGAGCAAGGAATCCTGTAACACTTGTGTTGAAACTTTAACACTTATGGGAGGTAGCATTAACAATTTGTAACACTTACGAGACTTTGGAACTAACAACAACAACAATACTTATATAAATAAAGGATGAAAATACATAAGGTACGAATGTTATTATACATCTAAGCGTAATGGAAGAACAAATCTAAAGCAATTTGATGAGATTCTTGTGCATGCCAAGATCCTATTTCCTTTTTGAAGTGTTCAAATGCTCAAAAAGAGAGGTGTAACATCAATAGGTCTTTGTTTAAAAAATTGTTCCAAGGTCACGAGTGCACTTTGAGAACATCCTTGAATTGTACTTTGTCTCTAATCACATCACCAATTTGTACATTGTCACAACATTATAACATTGTTAAATCCTCAAATGACACAACATTGGAATACAAAGAGGTTGATGGAAGGAAACTTGAAGTTTAAATCCCATAGAGGTTAATGGAGTTTATGGCTAGTGTTGTCTGCATGATGTGAAATGGATGATAACATGAGCTATATACAATACTATTAATGCCAACCACAACATGATCAATACTAATTTTTATAAATTCTTTTAACAATTAAAAATAAACTCTTACTAGTAGATCTTTTGGATTTTGGGGGAGCACAATTTTTCTTAATACTTATGTAATTTTAATGCTCATTGCAACAACAGATATTGAGGGTAGATTCTAATACAAGATTTGCCTCAATAGGGCAACTTGACTCATCCTTTGCAACTCTCCATGTGGTTACATCCACCTAGTGTGATTAGTTGGTGTGATTAGTTGATTGATGAGTGATTGACAATTTGCAATTGGATGAAAAAAGAAAAATTTGGAGAATGAATGTCATTAATGTCATTTTGCTCAAAGTCAGTTTTCATCCAATCTACTTACAAGTCTATAACATAACAACAACTAAATGCATCCAAATAAGCAATTCAATATGGTTCAAATTATTATATTGGAAAAGTTTTGTGGGGCCTTATAGATAGTTAAAAGAGGATTCTATATTCTCCAGCTTAGAATGCATTTTAGGACATAGTATAAATAAACTGTAAACTTTCAAAGTGCTGAAAATAGGTGCACCTAATTGCAACTACACCTACACTCTCATAAATAGAAATTATAATTTTAGATAAGAAAAAACTCTAAGGGTTGATTCTATAAAAGGGTCAAAATAAGGTTTGTTACCTTGAAACATAACATTATTTATTTGTACTCTCTCTTCCTCATGATACCAAGAAAAATTTGTTGCAAGATATTTGAAGAGCAACTTTCACTAAATTGCTTCTAAATTAGTTTAATAAAAATCTATAAATTTAATCTCAAATTTAGTTGTATAGATGATTTCTAAAATCCATGTTTATTAAGTTCACTTTTAAAGCAAATATCAAAAAAGTTGGGGAAGTCTAATATTATATCTCAAACATGTAGATTATTTCTAAAATCCTTTGGCATGGAGGGATTAATTATGAAACACATAATTTAGAAAAAATTGAGCACCTAGAATTTCCATAAGTTGTAATTATTCAAAAAACATTTGGAATTTGAATAATAATGGAATAATTTATCTCTTTGAAAGTAGAAAAGAAACCTTGTTAAAGTGAAAGTAGAATACTTTGATTTAAAATAGAAGAATGTTCAATCCCAAAAAATAAACATAACTTCAACATTTGTAGCAGGGGCTAAACCAATTCCATTTTAAAAAAAATTTAAGCCTTGGCTAATAAATAAAAAAAATGAAAAAAACAAAAAACAAAACAATGCTAGTGTATGAGCCTAAAAATGCAAGCCTACAAGCCTTGAACCTAGGTGAAAATAAGTACCCTCCAACCATTGAAGGTGCCTATAACATAGGCATCCAATAGCCAAAGAAGATGCCTATAATATAGGTGCCTATGCTCTTAAGTTCATGGGCTGAAGATCCTAAACTCACATGCTAGCAACCTTCATCTTAAAACTCGCCCATTAAATTGGAGTTGTTGATTTTGTACTTCTAGCATATTCTTTATTAATTGGGGTTTGCTTGATTCTAAATATGAAGTCAAAATTTTTAACTTTGATGATATGTGGTAAATAATAAGTTATTGCATTCCTTATGAAGAGATAATTTTGGAGCAAACCCCATGCTTGCAATAAATATTGGAATTGCGTTTAACATTGTGGGATATTAATTCAATTAAATAGAATACCAATAATCAATTGTATACATATATAATTCAAGTTGAACAATCTATTTGAAACAGAGTAATGGGTATTCAAATGGTACATACTTCAAATGCCATTTATTCAATGACTTCCTCCAATGACTTCTCCTATTGATAATTCACTTTACCTTCCTCAAAAATACATGGTCTTTCTTTAGATATTCTTAATTAGACAATGTTGATTAATATTAGAACTCATAGTGTACAAGATAACTTTCATTTCAATGTTGCACATCATCAATTCAATGACATCTTTTGGACAAGTCTAAGTTTAGGTTGACCTTTCAAATTGCATATATTTTTTATTTTTTATTTATGTTGAAGCTATTTATTTTATACAAATGAAAAAAAATTCAAGCGATTTTATCAATGAAATTGATTGGTATAATATTTAGAGTCAAATATAGAAAAACTATGATAGAGGCAACCAAAAATCTAATTAATTATTTTGAAAAATTAATTCTTCGAGTAGGAATAAAACATAGCGCTAACAATTTACAAGAAACTCATTAAAAAAATTCATATATTAAATTACATTCAATTCCAATTACTACTTGGATATTTAATTATTCTTTGCATTGTTAAAGATGCACAATTTGATATTGTATTGAAACAAAAAAAAATCACAAGAAATGTAGATTTTTTCAAAATTATTGGTTGAAAAATCAAATTATTTGTGATTATTGAAGGAAACATCTACATAAAATGTATAGCAATCACCACATATAGTAGAAAACTTTATTTATTTGTGATTATTGAAGGAAACATCTACATAAAATGTATAGCAATCACCACATATAGTAGAAAACTTTATTTATTTGCACAAGACCAACAATATAGTTTAGAATGAGAAACAATTAATGGAAATTTAAATTTAAAAATACCGTTTTAAAACTACAAAATTTGAATAACATCTTGTGATGCTATAAAGTTTGGATTTTGACATGTTGAGTTAGCAATTGAAATGAATTAGAAAATAAATTTGACAAGCTTCACTCTATTAATAAATATTGAAAACAATAAACAAAGATTTTGAGAGCTAAATTGAGTTTGACCAAAGCACATTTATAATTTGGACGCAATGGACTCTTGAATGACTAGACTAATCTTATGATTTGAAGTTTTATCAAGATATATATCATGAATAAAAACTTTAGAAACTTCTTAATTTATTCTAAATTGTAAACAATAATTTTTAAATATAATTGTTTAAGATAGAGAGAAAGAGTGAAAGAGGACTCCAAAACACTTGAGTGGTTAATGACTAGGATAGTTGAAGTTTATTAAAATGTTAAGATGTGGTTTTAAGTACAATTCATAATAATAATTTAATGATAAAATTTTAAACAAGATTTGTAATGTTTGACCCATAGATCACATCTATATGATTGGATCTACTATTACACTAACTAATATTTATCAATAAAATTTGAAAGCAACAATCAAAAATTCCTTTTGAAATTGACCTCCATCACAAAGTTTAGACCCTATGGTTTGTCAATAGTTATCATGTAATTATCATTGTTTCATGGGTTTGCACGTTAATTACAATTTATCACATCATTACAATGCATTACTTCACATTGTTATCACATCGTTATCACATTGTTATCGCATCGTTATCGCATCGTTACTTGCAACTGCATTGTAACAATGCAAAGTAATGCATGGTAATGATGCGATGAATTGTAATTAATGTGCAAACCCATGAAACAATGATAACCACATGATAATTATTGACAAACTATAGGGTCTAAACTTTGTGATGCCGTAGATGAAGTATTTTCACAAAAAATTTATTTTAAATTTCAAAATTTTAAGTTTGCTTATGATGATATCTATAGTTTTTTTATTGGCTTATTTATTCACATTATTTTTGAAGAAGTATGTTTTGAATTGAAAATTGTACATTTGATGTGAAATATATTTATATTTTTTGAAATTTTGTTGAGAAAAGCTATGAAAAACCTATACTAGTACTCATAAGAGGTAAAAACAAGATTTAATGTGTTTGGGACATCTTTGCATTCTTTTATTGTACACCGAATTCTACCATCCAATAGATACATCAAGATTTCATTAAGTTTTAATCTTAAAAATTCACAAAAAATACAAAATTCTTTAGAAAGTATATATAATTTGTTTGAGATTTTCATTTTTTTACAAGTAACTCATCAATAAAGTATCTCTAGTGTTAAATTTGACTTTTACAATCTATGTACACTTGAATGAATGATTTTAGATTGTTTCACTTTAAACTAAGTTTAGCAAAAGAAAACTACATTGTTTGTGTGCAAGTAGATGAGGGTAGCAAAAATTTTGTGGGGATTCTTAAGTAAACTACTTGGGATTAAGTGTAATAATTTATTGTATATCTTGTATTGATTAATATTGTATTTCTCCATCACTTCTAGCTAGTTTAAGGTCTTTGATTCCAAACATAAATTTGAAATTTCCAAATTTGATCGTCTACAACAAATAATAAGTTCTAGTGTTTCTCAAATATACTAGCTTTCATATTGCTTGCCTCCCCTATAATTTAATAATGTAAATTGATAGACATAAAATGAAAACGTCTTTGAGAGCATCCTTTGTCTAATTAGTATATTGGCCTTCCAAATGTATTTCTAACTTTTGACTTATATAGAATTAGAACTTGATATTTCTATCATTGGTAGAGCAATTTTTACATAGACATTCAAAAAAATTCAAATTTTGACATTGCTTCAAAAGTAAAATAAAAGTCCAAAAATTATAGACTTTGACAAATTATACTTACCAAAGCCAACTTTGGCCAATTCTATGCTATATTTGGAGTGCAATTGGATTTATTTGGCTTTGGTAAGCATGATTAGTCAAAGTTTCTATAATTTTTGGACTTTTGCTTTACTTTTGAAGCCATTGTCTAATGTTTTAATTTGAATTTTCTTTATGTCTATTTTACATGTGCTTCAATGATAATATTTGAAAATTCTAATTATATATAAGTCAAAAGTTAAATATACATTTTAGAGGGCCAATATATCTGTTGGATTGAAGATGCTCTCACCACACAATACTTCATTACTAAAGGACAATTCTACAAGGACTACAATGGGCACTAACTTAGTGATAACGGAAGGCTATTTGCCATAGCTAAGCCAAATCCATGAAAATTGTAGAAAATGGATTATTCCATGTAAAATAGTCTTTAATCTTCACCACAAAATTCAAGTTCAATTTTCTTCACTCTAGATGTTCCCATTTAGAAACTAAATGTGAATGAATTTATTTCATTTTTATGTTTCAAAGATGAAATCACATGTCTTCCTTCGACCATAATTTTTTTAGATTTTTTTGAGAAAAAATGAAATTTTGGGAAATTTTTGAAGTAAAATTAAATAAAAATCACATTAAACATTAAATTTTCTGAAAATTTTATCATTTTTGTACATTATAGTGAAAAACATATTAGTGTAGATAAAATTTCCATGTCATTTTATAAATAGAAATCAATAAGCCTTGGAAAAACTCCTCAAGATTTTCCAAATCACCTACTTATTGGTCAAAAATTATTTTGTTTTTGAGTGCCTACCTTATTCATAGGCTGGTGTGATTTGGAGATCAAAAGTGCTTTTGAGAAAAACAAAGTCTACTCTTTGTAATTTTTGTGAATTTCAAGTTATTTAAGTCCTCTAGCACATCAACGGTGGGAAGTCTAGAATCTGAAATTTGCACAAAAATGAACTCCATTCCTCACATTAAGGATTGTCACAACTTCAAGAACGAAACTTCTATAAAGAGTAAAAAAGTACGGAGTGAAAACAAGAGCCAATACGGGCCATTTTCTATGAAGAAGGTGTGACACCTCTTTGGAGATTGGAGAAATTATTCACGCCCATTCTTCACCTTCAGGGGAAAAGGATAAAACTTCTCAATCTTCAAAGAATGGACTCTTCACAATTCAAGGAAAGAGTGCCACATACGTCCCCATTTTTTGAAGATTGAGGATGAAGAGAAGATGTGACCACCCTTGAATATCTACTTCTAACTTTGTGAGTAGCGCTGCTTCGAATATATTTGTGTGCTTCATGTGCGCCCAATTCTTCAGACTTTTGCTATGCCTCCTATTTAGCTACAAATCTACAAACAATCCTCAAGTTTTCCACGATCACAAATCCCACATTCACACAAGTTCGAGGTTCATGTCCGTTTTCTGGAAATCCTAAAAGATGCCCTAATAACTTTTAAAATCTTCAGACTCCTCTTCGTGAAATTGCATCGAGTCCATGCCAAAGACCCTTGATAAGCTTATTCACTGAGAGCATCGCCACTAGTCATGGTCTTGGCAACGACAACCCGTCTTTGTCATACTTTTGTAGCAGCGAATGGCTCCACACCAACAACCTATCATGGTACAAATTCTGCTGTCTATCCCATTAGATACGCATTTGCATGACAAGGGAGGGCCTTTGTAAAGGGTAGTATTACACTCACGTTGTCCTAGTCAATGTAGACTATTCTCTCAATGGATGCCAATGTGGAAGTGGGTGTGCGAAGAAAGGGAGGAACTTTTGTGAGGCGGAGGAGAAGCAAGTGTGATGGTGAAATCTAATGATGTTCATTTCTATGTGTTCTAAATAATAAGTGGTCTTACTAATTTAGTTTAATCAAATTCATAAGTATAATCAATTAATCTAAAACTATTTAGGCTTTTATCTTGGTAAAATACATTCTTAGGTGCACCTCCTACTTCTAGTATTGGAATGAAACTAAAACATGTTGGCAATCATAGTTTAAGACATTTGTATATGTGTATACCAATACGCCTAATCTCTATGAAGAACTTAAACAATTAAGCATTCAAATAGTTGGTAGAAGACATACCTAGCCAAGAAAATAAGCCTTCTTCAATGTTGGTATCCTTTAAGGATGTGGGAATGCTTTAGAACCGAAGGTTCACAATGCACTCACTATATATTCTTCAAGGGTGGAAAAAATAATAAAAGAATTCATTGTGTTTTTCCTGATAAAGACTTCATATATAAGAATATACAATTATATACAATTTTATACAAATATAAAATTAAATAAATAGTCTATAAATATTAATGACTACATACATAAGTCATAGATACTTATAAAGTATGAACAAAAGCTTTTCTTTTGAATCCATTAGTACGTGTTCATGTGGGACTCAAATTAATTCAAAAGTCATCTTCCAAAAAAAGTACAGTCCATTGTTCATTGTATTTTTTTAAATAAAATTTCTTAAGAAAAAAATTGAAGATTGAAAGTTTGAAATCTACATTGCTTAGAACATCATTTGGAAAAACATTTGGAAAATGTACATATTTAATTTTTCCAAGAAAAAAAATCAATATTAAAGGCAAACACATGATGTATGTCATGTACAAAATTCATATGGAAATTTCAAAGCCATATGTTTTGGAAGCAATCTCATTAAATTCATATGAAAATATTATTCACATAGGGCACTAATTGTAAAACCATCATGTTATCTATGTTGAACTATCCCCGCCTCTTGTTCTTGGTTCAAGCTTGAAGAACATTCATCAAAGTTGACTTCACCACCATCCACAAAAGAAGGCAAGACAAAAAGGAGCACCACGGTGACATTCTTTGTGACTTGGTGCCTTGGTGGCACTTGAAAAGTTATATTCAACCCTATTTTAGCGGGGGAAAATCCATGACTCATAAATATCTATGACTTATGCATGTATGTACGGAGAATAAATGCCCAAAGGCAAAAAAACAACATCCGAAGGCAGGGATAAGCACCCGAAGGCGGGAACAAGGACAGAACAGGTTCAGAGGGGCAGGATTGAAACTCAATCCTATTTTAGTGGGTTGTTGGTGGGAATCATTGGGTGGTCAGGGTACGAAGCCCTCAGCACTTTTTGTTACAGTGGTCATTTAGAGGGCAACTGGTGGCGATGCTCTCAGATACTTCTCCGTCGATCTGAGAAGTATCTGAGAGATTGCACCTTCACAAAGGTGATCTACTTGAAATTGCGACTGGAAAGGCGACTGCTGGTTGCAAAGATATTCAATGGTCGGCATCCACTGCAAAGCAAGTACAAGTGTGACTGACACCTCTTCAAATGTGCGACCTTTCTGAATACTCTTTCACAGCAGTCAGTTAATTCCTAACCTCAAGCAGACCGCACGGCATTGGATTTAAGGAAGTTGCAAGAGGAATTTCGGAGTTGCAACCCATTCCTGTACCATTGCAGAAGTGTCAGAAGGAGCTACCCATGTCCAGGCCGTCCATGAGTACCTCGACAAGCGTCTCGAATTGCGTACATCGTAACCATGAAAAGCAATAGCAGCGGGAGCTCGAGCTGGAGCTTTTCACTTGAGATTTCGACGAGTTCCCACTTCCAGTTTAAGCTTTGAATTGCATTTGTGTGGTCAATCGAGTAGCGGAAGCAAATGGAGTCTCAAGCTGTGGTGAGTCAGTGGGCGGATGCACCGCACGTCGTGATAGTCCCGCGGTCCGCATCAGGTCACACCATCCCGTTTCTGCAATTCGCGCGGTGTTTGGCAACAGCGGGCGTCGTCGCCACCGTTGTCACCTCTGACAAGCATCTCCTGGAGCTTCGAGCTTCCCTCGGGACCACGGATTTCACCTCGCAAGAAGGCTACCCACTGCGCATCGTCGGCTTGCGTGACAAGACTTCGCTCGAGCTCTCCCACAGGGAATGGCGGGATCGCATGCGGGAGGATCCTTCGGAGGAGCGACGAGTGCTCGATCTCTTGGAATCGACCATCAAGGATCTCACCTCGCCGGCGTCGCAAAGTCTCCGCGGGGTGCACCCCGCGACTTCACCAGTGTGCATTTTACATGACATGTTTGAGACTTGGTCGCAAAAGGCGGCGGACAGGTTGCGGATTGCGAAGCATTTATTGTACGTCTCCCCTGCCTCGGCGCTCTCCTGCGCATTGCAGTCGCAGCGTCTCTTCGAGAAAGGATTGGTTCCCATCACTCGCGAAACGAGAGAGCTAATTTTCGATGACATTCCCGGTCTCCCACCAACAGCAGCGTCGGATCTCCCCTCGCCGTTTTTGACTCCGTCCATGTACAAGTGGATGCGGCTCCATCACAACCGATTCCGAGAAGCTGACGTGATCTTGCTCAACACTTTCTACGACCTCGAGAAGCCCGTGCTGGACGCCTTGCGGAAGGACGTCCTGGGATCCCCAGATGTGCAAGCGAAGTGTATTCTCGACATTGGGCCATTGCTGCCAGAGTCTTATGTCAACGATGACGACGAATCGCCGGAGGAGACCGATCCCGACCCCTGTATCAGCTGGCTCAACACTCGAGCCTCGAAATCTGTTCTGTACGTTTCGTTTGGAAGCAGTGCAACGCATTCGGCACCCCAGTTGCGGGAGCTCGCGCTGGGACTAGAGGCGAGTGGGGTGTCGTTTCTGTGGATTGTGCGAATGCCGGACGCACCCGATTTCTCTGCGGCGTCCGAAAGCGAGTCCGTGACGGAGTTTCTTCCATTAGGGTTTGAGGAGCGCGTGCGGGAGCGCGGACTGTGCTACTCCCGATGGGCGCCGCAAACGCGGATCCTCAAGCATCCGTCAGTGGGTGGGTTTTTGAGCCACTGTGGGTGGAATTCTACGCTGGAGACTGTCTGCGCCGGTGTGCCCGTGCTCGCGTGGCCGAAATTCGCCGAGCAGTATCTGAATCGCAGGTTTGTTTCAATTCCTCTCTACCACCCGCAATCATTCGTCAATTTCTTGCGCTGGATGTCTCTCTCACTTTCCCTCGATTGATTGCTGTTCTGCAGGTTCTTGGTGGACGCGCTGAAAGTGGCGATTGAGTTGAAGGGAAGAGCGCACACAAAAGAGGAGCTAGAAAGCGAGGAGGTGAGGCTGGTGCAGTTTGTGACTAAAGAGGAGATTGAGAAGAAGGCGAGGAGCTTGTTGCACGAGGCGGAAGGTAAAGTTGTGCGAGAGAATGTTAAAAAATTGAGGGTCAAAGCTCGCGAAGTGGGAGCTTCGGGAGGGTCTTCACGCAGAAGTTTTGATGCTTATGTTCGTCTCCTTCACGACAGTCGGTTAGCATCAGCGCCATGCCCTTAAGTGCGGCTATGGCTCTTCAGTTTGCACAGTGGACTCAAATCCTTGCTGATTTTCCATCTCTGAGAACAACTCCTACAGGAAGCTTGATGACGTTTCTGCAATTGAGTCGAAGTACGTAACTCTTCCAAAGAGCTACAAATTCATTTGGCCTACCATTTGTAGACCTACACGTATGTGATTGCTTGTATGGAAATGGTGTCGACGGACTTGCTTGCTATTGCTGTTCGGAATTGGACATATGATACACTTGTACAGTACAGTAAGGTTACTTCATTTACAAATTCTGAGTTTCAACAGTGTTGCCTTGAAATTTCACAAACTTGAGATTGCCATGTCATGTGCAAAAATGAACCAATTTCTAAACCAAAAGTTGCGTTGGAATTGTATGGAAGAGTACTTCAATATATAAAAAAATATTTACATTGAAAATTTGAGATCATACAACATTTATCATTTTTAATCTACATTGTCTACCATCAAGTACTACCGCCTTTGGCTGCAATTGTAGCTTGAATTCGGTCTGGCATGCTTGCAATCAGCGTTTGTAGTATCTCTAAAGAAACATCATCTCATACTGCTTGAATGGTTTGAATCATGTCTTCTTTGTTCTTCGGCTTTTGATGGTGGCGTAAGAGATCTTTTACAATGTGTCACAAGTTTTCTATTGGGTTCAAATCAGGGGAGTTTGTAGGCTATTCTAACTTTTTCATACCATGAGCGCTCCATCATATTGTTGGAGCTTTCCTGTGATGAAGAGTAGCACCATTTTCCATGAGGGTAAGTTTATGAGGCTCGTTGTGCATGAAATAGAATTGAGACAATTCACCCTTATAGACATTGTTAACAAAATCTCTTGCAGTCCACTCTCCTTGTGGTATAAAAACTAGATGACTCTTGTGAAATCCAATAAATCCACCACCACCATCACGGAAGTCCTCCCTAATTTGAACGTAGGAGCATTGCAAGGAATAACACTCATGAGTTTTTCTCCAAATTCGAATGTGCCTAGAATTCATTCCAAGCTCAAAACTTGATTCATCCGTCCAAATCACTCTTTTCCAATCATTCATTGTTCAATTGCAATACTTCATAGCAAAAGCTAGCTTGTGATTCATATGAGTATCATTGAAGTACGGCTTCTTTGGTGCTACACGATTTCAAAATCCTAATCTACGAATGTATCTTCGCATCGTATGTTGATGAACATGGAATTTTCTTGTGAGTGCTGCCAATGTCAACCGCCAATGAGAATGGATCATTTGACTAAGGTCTCTCATACTACAATCAGACAATTTTAGAGGTTGAGGTTGAGGTTTTAGAGTGGTCATTTGACCAAAAACTCTCCATTTTGTGAGAACAGTCGAAACTGTAGAACGTGGTATTTTTAAGATTTCAGCTATTTGACTAGATTTCATGCCTTCCTTTCTCATGCCAACAATCCTAGCTCATTCAACATCGCTTAACATCCTTGTTCGCTTGATAATCTAATGAGAAAATGATATAGAATGAGAAAAAATGCAAAATTTAGATGCGTAGAATTGACTTCAAATGGAGAGCAAAATTGAAGGTCAAAATTGACCTCAATTGTGATATTGGAGTTGAATTGTTGCAACTGTAGATGCTAGTAACCCAATCTTGCAGTGTAAAGCTCCAAGGAAGCGTTCAAATTGAGTAGAATTGATGACAATTTTGGGCACGGGCGCTAGTCAGGACCTCCATGGCAGGGTAGAGATGGATTAGAAGAATTGCCAACGAACGCAAAGAAAAGTGATTAGAATTGAACCATAATGTTTGCCACTTCGAGAGGCGACCAAGCTAATCGGCAAGGTATAACCCACCCACCCCCCCCACCTCCCACTCCCCACTCCCCACTCCCCACTCCCCCCAAAAATGGACATCAACGTGAAAGTCACTGTGTAGAAGCGTGAGACTGAATCAAATTGAAATGTGGTGACAAGGAGGCCGGGGAAAGAGTGTAGAAGCGTGAGATTGAATCAAATTGAAATGTGGTGACAAGGAGGCCGGGGAAAGAGACGGATCATAGGGCAATGGGAGAAGACAATGTGGAAGACTGCTAGTAGCCATTGTTCATGGAATTGAAGGTGAGGAGCAGTGGTAGGATGGGCTACAATTAAGGCATGGCGTTGGCAAGTTTTTGGTACAAATTTAAAAAAAAATTTAATTGTGCATGGAGTGTGTTGTTGGGGCGGAAATCGATGGCTCTAGGTAGGGGACTACTGTGCGCAACAAGATGCGAGAATAGGGCGCCGGAGGCAGATGTTTGAGATGGGAGCTTGGGGCTAGAAATTGAAAAAACTATATAGTCGCAAGGAAAGGAAGATAAGAATTCGTAAATAAAGTAGACCTTACTGTACACTCAGCCCTCTCTTATTCCACATACCTTATATCTTTCATGAAGATATCAAGTTGTGAGCACAGGTTAGACTATATTTAGGTCTGCATTTCGGGCCCCAATTGTTCCCGATGTAGTAGGAAATCAAGAGAGGTTCCAATGCCAAAGGCAATCAAGTGAAAGAATCTACTCGCAGTAGCATAATTCGGCATTGAGGTAATGATCGCATTTTTCTTTGCTGACTCTACAATTAGAGCTTCATAGTAGACAAGGAGCATTTGAAGGTGGAAATCGAAAAACCTGATAGCCTTGAAAAACCAACTAGAGAATCTGAACCAACTAGACAACAGACGAGCGCAGAAGAATGATCTAGAAACTGCCGTCTCTTCGAATGGCAACATTAATTTGCCATGATCAGTTTAGAGTTCCGAGCGTCTCAATCACCAATATAGTGAGTCTCAACTCATTACTGCGACTTATTGCAAGTACTCAAAAATTGTTTGAAAGTTGGATAAAAGAAGTAATGTGTGTTTGTTTTCAAGAATGGAGGAAGGCTTGTTGAAGTGGAGGTACAGCTCTTCGGCTCAAAAATCAATTTCCACTTCCAAAGTTCATTTCACTAGAAGACCGATTAGTTGATAATGGGGATAGCACATAAATCGAGCACAGCATTTTAAAAAGAATGCAATGAGTACGGGCTCTACGAGCAATCCCAAACCCGCAAGTGCAAGAAATTTGAATCTTGAAGGCTGTATCCCTCCAGAGAAATCCAAAAATAATCCATAGACTGATAGAGTGCAACAATGAAGTTTCACAGCTTGAGTATGGAATGGAGCTCGAAATTCCTTTTCTCACGCTCTGAAATTCCACAGCTGAAGGGAAACAAGGTTCTTATGGAATCGTTGGTGATCCGGCAGCTTAAAGGAAGGAAGCATTGAGCTCACAACTGGGAAAGGTCGTCAGGATGGCAACATTGAAGCATTGCTGGGGTCAAAGTTGTGATTATTTTAGATAGTTGTCTGCACCCATTAGTAGAATCTCTTGTTTATCTAAACATGAGTTGTTTAACTTGACACTATTTACTTGAATGTTCAATGTAACACTCCCATATTTTTGTGTCATTGAAGATGTTACAATGAACGTTAGTAGATGTCAATATTGACATAATATTGACATAAAACATGAGGTTGTTACATTGAACGTTTAGGTAAATAGCGTCAAGTTAAATGACTCATGTTTAAATAAACAAGAGATTCTACTAGTGACCTCATTCATACTACTAAGGTAGGTAGACCCAAAGTGGATCCAACCTAACTGCAATCCCCTACTTTTGTACCTACTTTTGTAACCTCATGTGGAGAACTTCATATTCAAGTTTGCATTATCCTAGCATAGTGCAAAATCAAGGTCAAAAGAGTTGGAATTGGCACTACTAGAAAATTTCGTATTTCTGTTGTTTTGATCGCGTTGATCCGTTCAAAATTTGACAGAAATCTGTTTCAACAGATTTCTGTCAGATTTTGACTGGATCAACGCGACCAAAACAACATAAAAACGAAATTTTCTAGTAGTGTGAGTTGAAAAGTGTAACAATTTTATGAATTCAATGAACAAATTCCTATGATTTATACACATGGAAAAGAGTTCATTCAATATTTTTCAATATTGAGGAATGGTTTTGGATTGTCAATGTTGCAGTTGTGTACAGACTTAAACAATGGACAAGCATTATCCCATCAATGGGAAGCATATATCATTTTGATTCGACCACCTTTTAGTGTATCTTTTGTTGTTAAAAAATGAGTTGACTATTATACATGTGGAATGTTTTTTTAATTTGTCATCATTTTAATAAATATATTGTGAATCTAATAAGTATAAATACATTCAATGACCAATAGATCATGCTAGGTAGTCAAAGGAGTCAAAGGACAAAATTTATCACCCAAGTAGTCAATGAAAAAAACATGAACCTTGAAATCATTCACGGTTAGATACTAAAGTCAAACCACTCATTATCAACCACAACCCCATCACCAATCAATAGGGGAGTTGAAATTCAAAAGAGGCTAAACTAATTTCTAAACATGAGTTCTTGATTTCCCCCCATCAATTCCTCCATTCTTTTCATGACACATTAGCTTGGTTTGGAGTACCAAAGTGAACTCTTAAATGAGTGATTTTGGAATAGTCTAAACATTGGACATGGGTTTAGACCAACTTTTGTCTTCCAAAGTTCATAGCAATTTTAATTGATGCAATAAAATTACCAAATTTTTGCAATCCCCCTCATTTCTATTTTTGCACCTGTGGAAATAATTCTTTCACCTTACTACACTTCACATTTATCCACAATTGCTTATTTGGATAATTATGGGTGGTTCTAGCTATCTTATTGTCCTTGTCGATATAGGGTTGAATCCAAATTAATGTTGGATGGATTTTGAGGTATCAACCTATATAAGAGGTCTAGATATGGATATTGGATAAGGAGCTTGGGTACATGGAGTTCAAAACTTGAATGAACTCAATAAGAACCCAACATGAGTAAACTAGGGGTTTCATTTTCTTTCACATTCACAAACCCAATAAGGGGTGGTGTTTGTTGCACAATTTTTTTTTATCTTGTGTAATTCTTCTCAATCTCTAAGGTAGTCTCAATGAGGGTACTCATTGTGTCTTTGACATGGAGGTTGTTTAGCACTCTCACTTTTGCCCTTTGTACTATATTTTCACTTGGACTAATAGAAATTCAATTTGTGTATATATTTTCTAGCTTTTGCATATATGTAAATTTTGTGTTCAGACCTCTATTTTCTAGCTTATAAATTTAATACCCTTTACCTTCGATACTTTAGAAAATTTACAAATCACCCAACCCAACAACTAAAATTTTATAATTATAATTAAATAAAAAATTACATAACCAATATATGTTATATGCAGGTATTGAATTAAAAATACTAGTTCAGTATGGGTGCTCAAGTTTGTCCCTAAAGTTTTCCAATTATAGATATCAACCCTTTTTTTGGCACCATGGGATTAGATTCCACCATTTCAAAATAAATATATACTTTTTGTTAGATAAAAGTAATCTTTCTTTGCTAGAAATTTCCATTTCTATTGAAAATGTAGAGGAAGTCACAAAATTTGGATGAAAAGGTGCATGAATATGAATTTTTTAGTCCAAAAGATGGATGAATGTAGAAAATACAATGGTTCACCAAATTTTAAATGATTGCCACTTTGGCACTTCATAAAAAATGAAAAGAAAAGCCTAGAAAAGTGCGTACCAACTTTTCAAAAACAAAATTCTAACCTAACTCATATATGAAATATTCTCAATATATTGATTTTTGGGTACAAGTATAATTGAGGGTCTTGAATTTCTTCACACCCACACGACTTAAGGTAGGTACGTTTGAAATTGCATTGTGCCTTAAACTACCCCTAGAATTAGCCAAAAATGGTGTGAATACACTTTGAAAATTGTGAGTAATTGAAATAGGATTTTCAGGGGGTCTTTTATGCAGTTTTTGGAAGAAGCTTTGGCAATTTAGGTACATGTCAAAGGCATCAAAGCTCACATGATTGAGCATTCACATCTCTAAGACTCTGACAAACCATTCTGTTGCTTGTTGATTTATGAGCTTGTTTATTTTTCTCCATAATAAATAGTGTGATTTCGCCTTCATTTCTTTCAATTCTGACACCTTAGAAGGGGAGAGTTTTTAAATGCAACTGATTTGCTTTGAGTTGAGCAGGGAGCACTTCATTTTCAAGTGGCCTACGTGATGTTTGAAGTACTCTAGTTTCAAAATTTTGTACCTTTACTATGGTCTCAAATTTGCCAAAATCTGAAAATTGATTGTCCACCACTTTGTTTTCTACACACATCTTCATTATCTTGTATTCACTATTCACTACTTACACTTTCAATTACCCACAACTCACAGCTCAATTTGTGGCAGTTTTGGGTGTACCTCCCTTAGTTTGGTCAAGACCTACCACACTATAAACATGCTGCCTGGTGTCCTGCTCCTCCTTGATTTTCCAGGATTGGCGCAACAGACGTGTCCAACAGAAGACATGTGCAAAATGATTCTTGCTGTCCACTCTGCCTGGGTTTCTGCGCAGGCGTTTCAGTTATAGTGAACGAGTATTGCGTTCTCCCTTCAAAAGTCTTTGGGTAATTTCTCGTTTGTGCAAACGATGGGCTTGTGTGCAATTGTGCATGATTCACCACATGAGGATTGAGGAGAGACTCACTGCATTCAATTCTCTATCGTAAATTTACCCAATTCTGACTCCTACCACGATGCTTATTTCCCATCTTCATTTCACAACTGACATCTAGAGTTGTCAATTTGTCAGTCTTCTCTTATTCATGTGACACCAATCTAATAATACAAGACTGACTGTCCTCGAATTGTTTTCAGAAATAAAGAAGGGTTGCAAATAGTGAAGCAATTACTGTAGGTGGGGGTTGAAATGAGGTTGCACTTCTCTTCATGTGCGTCATGTCTGCAGATTTTGCAGTGGGACAAGTTTTCCACAGTAAGGCACACATACTCCGTGAGCCCTTCGGGGGCTCCGCTTCGTGTTCAGCGGTGTAAATGTGAGGCCCCCCTCAGGCGCTGCGCCCGACCTTGGGGTCTTTTGGGTGGTAAGTTTTAGTCGTGTCTGTCTGGGGAGGGTTGACTGTATTCTTCTCCCCCGCACCAGGCCGTTTGCGGCTGGTGGATATGTATTTTATTCTTTGCAATGGAATTCTTTTCATTTGTGTAAGAAAAAGAAAGAAAAGGGCGCACACTTTCCATGAAGGCAACATGTGATACACTTGTCAAATCTTCAAACATGTTTCCACGATTGTCTGTACTTTCAGTTGGCTCGCAGCAGCGGGAAATTTTTTTTGAGTTTTACCGGCTAATTTTGTTCAATTCCCGTTTTTTCAAAGTACGGAGTCGTTTTACTCAAAATAGAAATTTTATAGATTTTTTCACCGGTTTTTTTTTCCCAATGTTTTCAAATTGCGACCGGCTAACTTTGAACTGGCCACCAATTTTTCCCGAACTCGCAGTTTGTTGAGTTTTTTCCTTGGTAGGAAATTAAGGGTTTGCCCGTTCTGTTTCAACGTACAGACATGACAGACAGTTCACATTCTGCACGGCAATCGAACAGTCTGGAGGACCAAATTCGTCGACTTGCAGCTGCCACGCATTCATTGAGGGAAAATGGTGGACAGCAGTACAGCACATTGTGGAACATTCCAGGTCTATGATTTTCCACGAAACATGTGTGTGCGAAATTTGGTGTGATCCTTGACAGACAATGTCTCTGCAGGAGCAACGGAATTGCAAGATTTTCCAGGATCATTGGGGGTTCTTAGACAGTTGCCGGGATTTCAGAGAACCGATGACAGGGTCCTATCTCTGCATTGAACACCTCAGGTATTGAACGGCTTGATACAGAGATTGGATAGTTTGATGGGTCAGGGTTAACATGGCAGTACTAGGAGTCACCCTAGACCTCACCAGAGGTCAATTAGTTGGCAACAGTATAATGAAAATACGGATGAGGATATACGTGAAGAAATGAATCCATATTTGAAGATACATTTGAGGACAACATGACGGCAAATGCAAATCAAAAGTTGATTGGAACATCATCTGGGAGGAGGCTTTTGCGGTACAACCAGTGTACGCAACGAGGTCTCAAAAGGAATTTGCAGTCGAGCACATCTTGCACACTTATTCTACTTTGTTTGCCCTCAAATAATTCGACTGGAGTGTGTGTGGTCTCCCCCGCATCTGGAGGAGGGTGTGTACGTCCATGGCAACGATCAAATATAGTCGCAAGTTTTTTTTTTGAAAACCATGGATATAACATTGCACTTGACGTTATCGTCAAAAGAACCATTCTGCAATTGCACTTGTCTCTTTGAAGCGATTGCTGTGAGTCAGTGAAAACTTATCCCGTGAATCCCGTGCAGACAAGAATTTGAGAGCTTTTGCAAATTGCAGATATGTACGACGGCACCCCGGAGATATTTGCTAAGATGCACGACAGACAGAAGTCCGTGTTTACATGCGTAGTCTCTCACGATCCCGACACTACAAATCCAAAATTTCAGAAACCCCAACTGCAAAGTTTCACGACACAGCACTTTGAAACAGAGAAATTTCACAAAATGCAAGGTCTGGACTTCTCAGTAACCAAGTAGCACCCAAGGAGCTCCAAGAAGGGCAACTGTCTGCGCTTGATGATAGAGCTTGCAATCTTGCGTAGCTAAGCCTTCATATCACCAGTGCGTCCAAAACAAGAATCAATCTATCGCAACAGGTTCCCTACACGAACCGAAACAGAGTATACTCAGAACTCCGTTGCGAAAGCAGGATTGCTGGGCTCAAACTTGCGGACGTGCCTTTGCAATCACGCATTCACGAACAGTCGTTTGAGAAATTCCTGTCCACGAAACCGGAAACTTGGCTGAAGAGGAACTGCTCCGGGGAATTCAGGAATGGCCTCCGGCTGAGTGGAATTTTCTCGTGCAGAATCGATTAACCCCCAAAGGACCAAGTGCCGCCTTGGGGGACACTGCAAGGTTCCTTTGATCTCAATTTTCAATCTGATTTTGTGAAGCTTTTATTTATTTATACTTTTTCATCTTTTAAAACAAAGGAACTTTTTTTAGATAAGAAAACACATTAGCTTTTGAAAAATCTAATTTTTAATTCCAATCAGAGCTTAGGAGTAAAAGTTGTGCCACACTAAAGCTTATTGTCAGATAGCACACCAAAAATCAGAGAAACATAAAATAAATGCTTTAAAATTATTGTTTCTTATAGGAAACACTTTTGCCTACATGGAAAGACTTGATTCATGATATTTGAATTAATAATGAGAAAATTATGGAGAATCTTGTTTTGCACGCAATTCAAACAAATTCTTGAAAAAATAACTTACAGGATTTATTTTTTAACTCAACTTTCACAATTTCTCAAAAAGAGAAGTTCCACAGGGTTTTGTTTGCTTGCTAAAACAATCTCACCATTGCAATTAGTGTGTTTCAATTCTAGCTTAGAACTATTAAAGATATATTTTTTTTCTTCTATCTCATACTTACTTCTACATAATAAAGTTAAAAATATTCAATGTCAAAAAAAATCCAATCAAGGAAGGTTAAAAAAAACTTGTTTTCTTCACTTTAAACATGAATATCTTTCTATCTACGCAGTTAAAGTTTTGAAATTTTCAACTACATATTCTTATACTATCTAATGCAAGCATATGGGGTAAAATACTCTTGGATTGGCTTTGATGTATACTACTTTTTGAAATTCAAATCTTCTTTTCACTTGTTCAAAAAAAGAAAAAACAATAAATTTATTTCTATTCACGATATAGAACTTTAAATAATAATTATGCCACAATTAATGGTGCTTGAATAGCACCAATTTAACAAAATTGATGATTTACAAACCAATATTAAAGGACAAAATCTCTTGCAAATCTTTCCACAAAAGTATTATGAGCTTTTCTAGGGAAGGTAAATGTTTACAACTTCATTCAAAAAATTTATCTTGTGAATAATGCAAGAACAAATTATTTACCATAGATGATAAAAATTTATAATTTATAATTCATATTTGGAATCCTACACTCTACATGTCACGCCTTTAATGACACTTTCTTCTTCAAGATCACTAACATGCTTTCGTGTCACTTCACTTCTAGTAACATCAAGGGTTACAATCTTTAACACTTCATGTGTCATGTATCTACAACATTAAGTTCCAACACTAGTCATGAGGTTTCCATTCACCATGATTTCCATCATCCAACTCTCACAAGACATTGTGCATGTCATTTGATGACATAGAGTAATACTTCTATTGATTTGTAAGTGTTTTGAGGTGTCATTATTCACCACCAATACTAATTGCATTTGAACAATCTCCAACTTCCTAATAGATACAAGCAATCTCACTTCAAGACTCGCTAGTTAGGACTCAATGCCATAACCTACATGAAACAGGACATCATTTGGTGTCGAGGAGTGCTCCACGATATCATCACTATCATGAAGGTGGTACATCAACCTCACTTATCCATGGTTTCTTTGATTTCCATAGCACTATTCAAGAGTAAAGAGGGTCTTAGCAAGATTTATAGGCCTCCCCTCCTACACATAGGCTCATAGGTCTACTTGTCAAAACAAATCCATCTCCCGTAGTGTCAATCTCCAAGTACCTGTACTGTGGATGTGGAAATAACTGGAATTGCAGTGGATAAAATTTAGTGTGGTCTGCAAAAAGGAGAGTCTAAGTCTTTAGAAGCTCCCAGTCCTCAGACAAATGAAAAGTTTGACAAAGTGCTAGACGCCTGGTTGGACTCAGCTGCCCAATTTTTTGAGTCAGCGTTGGAATGTTCCTGATTGCGCTCAAAGTTAACAATGTCATGCCAATTCCACATGTCTGTACAAAACGAGGGCTTACTGTTGCTCAGGAGCAACTGCCCCGCAATCACGCTGCAGGTTTGCTTCGCTCGCCACTCTCGGCTTGTTCCCTAAGTATAAATTCAGTCAGCCGTCAAGCTTAACATTTTGAGAGTCTAGTTTCGAGAGTCCCGTGCGTACTGAAATATGCCTACTTCCGGGACATCGTCAGCTACCGACAACAGTTCAGGCGATAGCATTAACGGATGCCAACCTGCGCATCCCTGGAAGCCCCACTGCTGGACCGTTTGTTGTGTTCTAATCGAAGCTCTTCTCCTCCTTTTCCTCCCGTGGACAGAGGTTCTGCTTAATGACCTCATACTAACTTATGCCCTATTCTCGATATGCTACCAGATGCCCGTTCCGAAGTGTAATGAATTGGTTGAGGATGAAATGGAGCTCCAGAAACTCGAGCTGGATAGTTTGCTCCCTGAAGTCAAGGGGCGTGTACTGGAGCACCTTGATCACGAAGACATATTTAAGCTGAAGTCTGTCTCCAAGAGATGGAAAGCTTCGATCGAGAGCGTGGAGTTCACTCAAGCACTCTCACTGAAGGCCAAGCCTGTGTTGACAGCGTGCTCTTTCTTCATCCACAAGGGAGTCTGGCAGTGGGCGGCGTTTGATCCAAACCCCAAGTCAACCACCGGACACAAAGGCAAGTGGCGAAAGTTACCTCCGCTCACATTCCTTCCTCCCAATTGTGACCCTGACCCGGATTTGTTCAAACAATTTCTCTTTTGTGCCCACGAGGGGCTGGTGTGCATGAATTTCTCCAAGTCGATGCATGAGGAGCGCTTAGTTGTCTTCAATCCTCTCACTCAACAATGGAGGGAGCTTCCTCCGCTGCTCCATCGGCGGAACCCTGTTTTGATGCACATGTATGTGGATCAGTCCTCAAAAGCATACCACCTACTTGTAGCAGGCAGTTCTGCAACAGGTGAGGAGAGTTTGTCCAGAATCACGGAATTATATGATTCTCGAACTGGACAGTGGGAGAGAGTGGGTGATGTTCCTGGGCCGGCTTTCGCATTGAATGAATATCAATCCGGTGTGTTTCAAAATGGCAACATTTTCTGCATCGGATTTGTGGAGCTGGGTGGTCAAACAGTGAAGGGCATCTTGGGATACAACGTGGAAGAAGGACTTTGGTCGACGAAATGGACTGCTGAAGCTTTGCCGGTGTCTACGATTCTTCAGCTGGTGGAAAACCATGGCGAGTTGTTTTTGTTCTCCGAGCGAGACAATGGGCCAGTTACCGAGCACTGGGTTGATAGAATTGAGTGGACTCCCAGTGAAGGAGAAGACGAGAAGACTACTTTCGAGCTGGTGAATGTTTTGAAGAAGGAAAAGCGTGGCGGTCGGAGTTTGGAAGTGTATCCGGAATGTGCATTGGTTCCATTCAGTGAGTCGCAACTGTGCATCTACAACACCGTGGATCACAGTGGGGAAGTATTTGATATTGAAGATGAAGAGAAGTGTGAAGCTCTTCCGTCCTTGCCTGAAGGATTTGTAGGCGAATTGGGATTATTTAGTTTGAACCCTATATCATTTGCAATAGAGCCTCGGTTTAGTAGCAAGGTTTAGCCATTTAGCATGAATTACCAGCAATTCATAAATAATGTTGCTCCATCTCAAACATTGTTTGACATTGGTGGTTTAGTAGCAAGGTTTAGCCATTTAGCATGAATTACAATCAATTCATAAATAATGTTGCTCCATCTCAAACATTGTTTGACATTGGTGGTATAGTTGTTTATCAAGTTGTGAACTATCACCTATATATGGTGTTTGTGGTTAGATGGAACATTTATATAATTTTCAATAAATTTTTTTATTATTTTTTATTTCAATACTCGAGATCCTTTGGTAAGTATTTAAGGATGTTTTTAAAACCTACAAAGTTTTTCAAAAAAGGTTGTACCAAATACACCAAATTTTAATTTGCTTTAAAAGCCTACAAACATTTCTCAAAGATGTCTTGTGAATAAAGATTGTAATACATAACAAATCTAGTAATATAAAACTACATCATATAGTATGAATGCATAATACAAAGAAGAAAACATAAAAACAACACTCTCAAGGAATGAAGAACATATCTGAAAATATAGAAATAGTGAAGCAAAAATGGTGTGCCAAGGGGTTATAAATTGCTTACTTTGGTGAGTTCCATCCTTAGTTGCCTTCAATCATATTTTGGATGTTGAATCTATGTATCAATCATTAATCCAAACTCCAATATTTTATATCATTCAAGTATTTAGCCTCTAATCAACTCAAATGGAATTGTTGTCATCATAAGCATAAATAGTTTGGCTCCCTAAATATTTTTATCGTTTCTCTAAAAATGTAGTATGACCTAAAGACCTTTGACAACAAAAAAATTCTTAACAAAATGAGTCTATTTAAATTTTTATACCCACATGATTCTATGATTCTAGTTCAAACCACATTATAAACATATTGGTATCCACCTCCTTTTTCTCAAGATTGACTCAACAACGCATCCAACTTTCAATTACAAAAGACATAAAAGCGTTCTACCCTTTTTTAAAAGTCTTTGGTAATTTCTTGTTTGTGCAAATAATAGGCTTGTGTGAATGAATCACCACATGAAGAGAGGCCCATTGGATAATTTCATAAGTATACTTAACCCCTAAAGGATTGAGGGTGTTTTTCAAGAAACACTGTAAAAAAACTGTGATTTTTTGGTATGTTGATCTAAAATGAAAATTGAAACTTATTTTTGACACTTCAACTATACAAAACTATAGTTGAATGTTTTTCAATGTGTGAAAAAAACTTCAGCCCATTTGACCATGTGGATTGAAAGATTATAATGTTCAAAGTTTTAAAAAAAGTTTTTTTTATCACTGCACAATAGGAACAACAGACTTCAGGCCCTCTTGGAGTAAAATTTTCTCTCTACACAAAACTGAGTCTCTTTGCCATTGGATACGTCTTCTTAGGTACACTCATGAAAAATTTCATAAGAAAATTTAAGACCTATTTCTCTCTAAATTATCCTACAATACAAAAGGGTATAAATAATTGGCTGTATTCTTGTCAATTTTTGAGGATTTCTTATGCATTGAGGGAATTTTTTTCAGATCCAAATAGTGAAAAAATAAATGATGCCAGCTTTTAGAAGTAAAAAATTTTTGAAGGTGAAAAAGAAATTTGATTCAAAGTTACACTAATTTTCCCTCTCCAAAATCCTACCCCAAAGAACCCCCAAGCCTAAGCCTCCCAAGCCTTGACCATTCAGTGTAGCCCCCACTCCTGGCCCCTCTGCCATCTCGTCCTTGCAACCCCCTCTTTTCAAATAGGTGTACTTATTTTCATGTGAATCATGTCATTGGATATAATTGTACCCTATTTTGTAGTAGGTCATATTTTCCAAAAAGTACACATTTTTGAAAAAGGTAAAGTTTAACACATTGGTAAATCTTTCATTCCAATCTTTGAAATTTGTTTTGATAATAGAAAAATTCCTTAGCTTTTTGAGAGTATAGTTTTTATTTCAATTGGTGCTCAAGAGCAAAAGTTATGCTTTCCAAAGGTCAACATGGAGGTTGTCATGCAGTACTTAAAAAATCATTGAAACTCTAAATAAAATTTATTAATTTTGTTTGTCATAGAAAACATTTATGTCTACATGAAAAGCTTTGATTAATTTTATTTGGACTAATGATGAGAAAATTATGGAGAATCTTGTTTTAGGGGCAATCTAAATATCTTCTTCAAAAAATAACTTATAGGATCCATTACTGAACTTAATTTACACTATTTTCAAAAAGGGAAGTCCACATGGTTTAATTTGCTTGCTAAAACAATCTAACCCTTGTCATTAGAGTGTTTCAATTCCATCTTAGAGATATTAATAATTTAATTTTTCTTTCTATCTCATACATATATCTACTTAACAATTAACAATTAAAAGTTAAAAAAAGATTCTTGTGAATTTTTTTTCACAAGACCCTCAAATAAATTCTTCAATATTTAAAATTAAAAATTAAAATTTTGTTCTGCAATATTTCTAAGTTAAGAAGATTCAAAGTCTCAAAATCTAATTAAATAAGGTTCTCAAGAAAAAAAATTCTTCACTTGAAATACAAATATCGTACAATCTATATAGTGAAACTTTTTGAAATTTTTTCCACACAATTTCATACTAGTTAAATGTTAGATCCTATGTTTATAAGTACAAAAAAAATCCAAAAACTTTTATGGTGGATTCACCTATAACCAATCAAGTAAACAATTATAGACATGATCTAGAGTAGTGCATGGCAAAAGAAATATTTTGGGAGGTGTATTAATAGAAATGACAATGATTGCAAAAAAATTGATAATTTTATCACTTGAAATGAAATTACTATGAATTTTGAAAGCCCAAAGTTAGTTTGAATCCATGTTCAATGTTTAGACTATTCCAACACCTCTCATTTAAGAGATTACTTCTTGTTCACTTTGGCACTAGTGATCCCAAAACTAGTTTATGGAATTTAGTGCAATACACTACCTTCAAGACAAACATGTATCAATTTTGGCTACCTTGAGAGTGGATAGTATTAAAAAAAATAGAAAAGAAAGGATTTTGCAAGTTATAAAGGATTATTGGGAGTACTATAATACAAAATTGACTAAATAGATGCTAATTCCAATGTGGAGGAAGTTGCAAATTGACTATCAAATTCTATTATTTGTTTCAATTATGGGAAAAATCTAATTTTTTTCAAGGATTTTTTCCAATGTATTTTTAGCTACGGAAAATTTTAAGTAATAATGGAGCAAATTTTAGTGAGTTTTGTAAGCATTGTTTGGCACTCCAAATGAAGGGCATGTATCATAACAAGAATGGAAGAATTGATGGTTAGAAACCAAGAACTAATGCTTGGAAATTAGTCCTAGATTCTTTTGAATTTCAAACACCCTGCTGATTGATGGTGGGACGATGGTTGGTAATGGGTGCCTTCACCTTAACCCTTCAAGACTTAGGACCTTTTTGGGTTTAAAAACATCACTGCTTTTGAAGTATTATAGTTCAAAATGTTAGTAATGTATATTAGTAAAGTATAGGAATCTCAACCATACAATCTTATAATGTATATCTTGTAGATGATGTGAATCAAATTTGGGATCATTTGGTCGTGTAGATTGTAAGATTATAATGTTTTAGTGTAGAAATAAGATGTTGAAATTTTCCTAGCAACAAATTCGGAATGAAATTTGATTTCTAAACCTACTCAAATGAACTATAATGTGATTCAAAACCAACATATAAACACATTGGTGAAAAAATATCATTGAGTTGACTCATTGTGTCTACAAAATGGATTTGAAATGTCAAAAAATACCAAGAAAATTTGAAAAAACCCATTTCAAGCTAAACCTCCTACTAAAACGATTTTTAGTCACTCATAACTTCTTGGATTGATATGAAATCTTATCCACACAAACTAGATTAGTATGACCAACTTTTCCACAAAAAATAATGGAAATGGATACTACGTGAAGAAGAAACAAGTTGCCAAAGTTCACTATAATCCAAAAATGTCGAGCTATTTTGAACTTTGAATTGCTCCCAAACATTCAAAACAACTTGGATTGACATGAAAAATTTACCACAATAACTAGACTTTAAGGAAAACAAAAAAAACCACTTTTTATTTGTTAAAAACAAACATTGGATGAAGGAGATACAAACCCCCAAAGTTGTAGCCATCAAATATAGGTTGGTGAACTCAAATTGAACCTCTGAACTTTGATTGCCTTCCAAGAAATTAGTACATCTTGGATTGATCTGAAAACTTGACTATACAAACTAGAAGAGAGAGTGCAAATTTTCCAACAAGTTTTATTGAATTCAGACATCAGATGGAAAAGTTACAACACTTTGAATTGGACTTGAAACTATATGAGGACACTATTGGTCTCCTTGGGTTGTGAGGGATTAACTCCTTGAGGATACTGCCCTCTAAAAATGTTGTCCGTATATTGAATTTATTTGATCCTCTCCAAACACTCAAAAATTCCCCAAAAAATTCTTAGTTGACAAATAGTATGTATGTGATTTGGTTTGAAATTTACAGCTTAAATGGGATTCATAAGCTATTCAATTTTCCCTTCTGTATACAACAGAGGAGAGCGTATAGAAAATGACAACATCCTTGAGGGGTTAACCCTAGACCGCCCAAGGGGACAGATTCTGGCTGTTCATAGTTTGGAAGTACAATTCAAAGTGCTGTAACTTTTGCATTTAATGACCAAATTTAGTAAAACTTGTGGTAAACGTTGTGCATACTAGTCTAGTTTGTGTAGTAGAATTTTCGGATCAATCCAAGACGAATTGAGTTTGTGAAAGCCATTCAAAGTTTATAGGTTCAGTTTGAGTTCAACACATTGCATTGTCATGGCTACAACTTTGAAGACTTGTATCTCCTTCATCCAATGTTTGTTTTTAATAAAAAAAATTGGATTTTGTTCCTCTAGAAGTCTAGTTATTATAGTAAAATTTCATAGCAATCCAAGTTGTTTTGAATGCTTGAAAGCAATTTGAAGTTCAAAATCCTAACATTTTTTGGTTAGTATGCACTTCGGTGGCTTGTTACTTCTTCATATTGTGTCCATTTTCAAAACTTTTTTTGGGGAAAGTTGTGCATACTTGCTTAGTTTGTATGGCTAAAATTTTGTGATAATCAAAGAAGTAACAAGTGACTAAGAAGCATTTTAGTAGAAGTAGGTTCAACTTTAGATGTGTTTTTTGCACCATTTTTGGTTATTTTTTGACATTTCAAAGTCATTTTGCAAACACAATGAGTCACTTTCATGAATTTTTTTCCACCAATGAGTTTGTATGTTGATTTCAAATCACATTTTAGTTAAAAAAAATTTCATGTGAGTAGGTTTAGAAATTAAATTTCACCTCCAAATGTGTTTTTAGGAGAATTTTAGCATCTTTTTTCAACACTAAAGCATTATAATCTTTCAATCCGTGTGGTCAAATGACTCCAAATTTGATCCACATCATCTACAATATGTACACTACAAGATTGTACAGTTGAGATTTTCATACCTTAGCGAGATATAGACTTATAAGGCTTGAAAAACAAGGATGTTTTCATACTCAAAATGGACTTGGGCCTTCTAGGGTTAAGAGTGCAAAAAATTAACGTAGAAACACCCAAACCTGCACTTGTTCCTATTCTTTGTTCCTAGTCTCACCCAATTACATCCCTAGACTTTGGTGAATGTGTCCTCCACACGCTTAACATTGATTGGCCAACACATTTGAAGGACACATATTTGACTATGATTTGCTGATAGCTAATTTTTGCAAGGTTCAGTTTGGGGGCAACCTATAAGACAGTTTCAGTGGTTTAGGCAGCCAACACTTTGAAAAATCATAGAAATTACATACAATGTCCAAAAAATATATATATTTTTTTAATATTCATGAATTTCACTTGCATATACCAGAAAAATATGCCTCCAACTATGCTGAATTGCTTAAAGCAACGGATTTAAGTGTTTCTACCTTACGCAGGTTTGATTGTGTTTTTTTTCACAGAAAATAGGCCTTTCGTTCTTGAGGCTTTTAAGACAGCTGACGTTTTCCACGGCACACCGTACCGGCAACTTCGTCTCCAGCTGACGCAGGACTGGCAGGAGGGAAGGTGGTGAACTGAATGTGGAGCATTCCAGGTCTGTAATTTGCCACGAAACATCACGTGTCTCTCCGAATTGTTGAAGGCGAGAGAATGTTCGTTGTGATCTTCGACACGAATGCACATGCCTCTGCTGACCTGCGCTGCGTGAGCAACGGAATTGCAAAGAATTGTTGAAGGCGAGAGAATGTTCGTTGCGATCTTCGACACGATGCACATGCCTCTGCTGACCTGCGCTGCGTGAGCAACGGAATTGCAAAGAATTTCCAGGATCATCATTTGAGGTTTCTCAGACAGTTTCCAGGATTCCTGCCGAGAATCCTTCGGGTCGTCAGCTGGGTTTAATCTCAAATCTATCATAAATCCGGATTCGATTTCTTCACGTATATCCTCATCCGTAGTTTCAGTATACTGTTGCCGAATAATTGACCTCTGGTGAGAGTGTGGGGGTGATCCGGTCGAGTCTACAATAGTGCAACAACGAGCCTCTTGCGGAAGTTGTGTAGCAAATAAAAGGTTTCTAGTTTTTTCCATGAGTAAAACACAGGGACAACAGTGCCTCCACAAGAGGCTTGTTGCACTACTATAGATTTGATTGGATGATCCCTAGTGTCATGTTCAACATGACCCATCAAACTATCCATTCTTTGTACCAAGCTGTTCAATACTTGAGGTGTTCAATGCAGGACAACATGACAACGAATACAAATCAAAAGTTGATTGGAACATGATTTTGGGAGGAAGGTTTTCAAGGTGCAACAAGTGTATAGTATTGTACTAATGAAAAGTTGATTGGAACGTCGTCTAGAAAGAAGGCTTTCAAGGTGCAACATGTGTACGGTATCTAATAGCTAAGTTATGGGACACTACTTTTGGAGCCTTTTAGAACTAGTTTTGTGATGAACTTCACATGAATGCATAATAATCATGTTTTAAAAAAAAATTGGTGGCTTTAGGATCGGATACATATATGTATTGTGGTTGTTACCAAGTGGAAAAGGTTACATTACATTAATTTTAATGTCTTTATGACAAACCAAGGATTAGGTGAGAAAAGTCACATTCACTTGGTGAAAAAAATTCATGTGTTGTTTTGGTGATCTCATCTCAAATATAGATGTCCACACACATGTGTGCATTCCTACTTGTATAAGCACAATGGAGTTGTGTTTATGTACTATGATGTTTCTCCAATGCAAATTGAGGGGGAGAGCAGTTCAAATTGAACTCAGGTTGGCTTGTATTAAAAAAGATCATTTTCAAGAAAGAGTCATAAAAGTTCAAGAGTATCTTGTAGCTAATTCTTGTGTTTGCAATGAAGTTGCAATCTCTCACAGTAAAAGGAAAGGCTTGCATTGTTGACTAAAACAAATTAAAGTTGGTAAAAAAACACTCAATTTTGAGTGGTATTTTTTTATCAACTTTTGTTATAGTGGTTGCTATGTAGAAACTAGAAAGAGGGATTGTAGCAATCTGGAGCTCAAAAAGCTCACAATCTGGAGCTCAAAAATTGTCTATCTGTATCTTAGCTACCAAGTTCTATATGCAAGGTCTCATATAGAATTTGTAGTTGAGCACATCTTGCGCACTTATTCTACTTTGTCTACCCTCAAATAATTCGAGTGTAAGAGGGTGTTGTCCCCTTCATTTGGAAGAAGGTGATTACATCCATGGTAAAAGTAGTTGAAGGTTTTATTGGTTCTATCCTTTGAACAAAGACTATAGCATCAACTCCAGTGTTCACAAAATTGGCTTAAATTTGCTCCATTGCTCCATGAAATTTTTAGTAGTTAAATGTGCATTGGAGAAAATCTTTGAAAAAAATTAGATTTTAGCCAATAGTGCAACAAACAATAGAATTTGATAGCTAATTTACAACTTCCTTCACATTGGAATAACATCTATTTAGTCAATTTTGTCTTATAGTATTCCCAATAATCATTTACAACTTGCAAAATCCTTATTTTTCTATTTTTTTTAATACTACTCACTCTCAAGTTGATGCCTGTGTGTTTTGGAGGTAGTATATTGCACTAAATTCTATGAACTAATTTTAGCATCACTGATCCACTCTTTGGTTTAATCCATAAATGAAATAGAGGACATTTTCTAGTTGATGAATGAAAAAGAATCTCTCCATGTAGAACAAAAGTGCAACTATTCATCTTCCAAATTATACATGAAAGGGAATGCCTTCTATAATAGTTTGTCTTCTAATGAGTGTTTTCTTTTTTTTGAGCCAACAATTCACAGGGCACCCAAATAGATGATTTTCATGGTGACCACTTCGTCCTTTAAGGGTTAAAAATCAATAAATTCGAGTTTCCAAATCCTATCTACAACTACATTCACACTGCACAACATGGTTAGGTTTTGGTTGGAGTGGACAGAATCTCACGATCACACCTATCTTGTTTTGAAAACCATGGATATGATTATAATGCACTTGGCGTTATCGTGAAAGAACCATTCTGCAATTGCACTAACTGATCTCTTTGAAGCGATAACTATGATCGAAAGCTTATCTCGTAAATCCCGTGCAGACAAGAATTTGAGAGCTTTTGCAAATTGCAGATATGTACGACGGCACCCCGGAGGAATTTGCTCAGATGCTGGACAGACAGCAGTCCGTGTTTACATGCTTATTTCTCACGATCCCGACAAGACCGCTGCAATTCCAAAATTTCAGAAACCCCAACTGCAAAATTTCACAACACAACACTTCGAAACAGAGAAATTTCAAAAAATGCAAGGTCTGGACTTCCTAGTAACCATGTAGCACCCAAGGAGCTCCAAGAAGGGCAACTATCTGCGCTTGATGATAGAGCTTGCAATCTTGCGTAGCTAAGCCTTCATACCAGCAGTGCGTACAAACCAAGAATCAATCTAGCACAGCAAGTTCTCTGCACGAACCGAAACAGAATATACTCACAACTCCGCTACAGAAGCAGGGTTGGTGGGGGCTCAAACTTGCGGACGTGCCTTCGCAATCACGCATTCACGCATTTTTGATCGACTATTTTTTGAAAACAGTCATTTGAGAAATTCCTGTCGAAGAAACCGGAACCGCCTTGCCTCCGAAGTATGCAGGATTCCTCTTGTGAAGACATTCGTCGGAGAAAAAACTTTCTCTCCACCTGTAACAAACTAGGGTTTACTGTAGCGAAGGAGCACTCGGGCATCTCAAAAGGCATCCGTCCTCGCCGCGTAAGTCGTCAGCATAGGCTCTTCGAACTTAGTAATTCTAAACCGCCGAGCCAATTTGAACCAATGTTCGGGAAGTAACGGCGGCCAGTTCAAAGTAAGCCGGTGGGATTGGGAAAATTCCGTCGCAATTTGAAAACGTCCGGAAAAAAACCGGTGAAAAAATCTATAAAATTTCTATTTCGAGTAAAACAAAGAGAAAAATAACCAGACTCCGTGCTTAGAAAGCGGTTGAATTGAAGGAAAATAGTCGGTGAAACTCTACGAACGTTCATTCGAACTGTCTAGAAAGTCGAGAACATTCTGCAGGCGTGCACGTCACTCTACCTTTTCGTATAAATAGAGGAAGTTGTCGACCACTTATTGTTTCGAGAGTCTTGTTATGCCAGTGCCTCCTTAAGTACGTTTAACTTTCAACACTCTCTGCTCAAAGATATACAGTATTCATGACGACGACTTCCGGGACATCTTCAACAACCGACAACAGTTCGCTCCAGAAACTCGAGCTGGATAGTTTGCTCCCTGAAGTAAAGGGGCGTGTACTGGAGCACCTTGACCACGAAGACATATTTAAGCTGAAGTCTGTCTCCAAGAGATGGAAAGCTACGATCGAAAACGCGGAGTTCACTCAAGCACTCTCACTGAAGGCCAAGCCTGTGTTGACAGCGTGCTCTTTCTTCATCCACAAGGGAGTCTGGCAGTGGGCGGCGTTTGATCCAAACCCCAAGTCGACCACCGGACACAAAGGCAAGTGGCGAAAGTTACCTCCTCTAACATTCCTTCCTCCCAATTGTGACCCTGACCCGGATTTGTTCAAGCAATTTCTCTTTTGTGCCCACGAGGGACTGGTGTGCATGAATTTCTCCAAGTCCACGCATGAGGAGCGCTTAGTTGTCTTCAATCCTCTCACTCAACAATGGAGGGAGCTTCCTCCGCTGCTCCATCGGCGGAACCCTGTTTTGATGCACATGTATGTGGATCAGTCCTCGAAAGCCTACCGCATACTTGTAGCAGGCAGTTGTGCAACAGGTGAGGAGAGTTTGTCCAGAATCACGGAATTATTTGATTCTCAAACTGGGCAGTGGGAGAGAGTGGGTGATGTTCCTGGGCCGGCTTTCGCATTGAATGAATATCAATCCGGTGTGTTTCAAAATGGCAACATTTTCTGCATCGGATTTGTGGAGCTGGGTGATCAAACAGTGAAGGGCATCTTGGGATACAACGTGGAAGAAGGACTTTGGTCGACGAAATGGACTGCTGAAGCTTTGCCGGTGTCTACGATTCTTCAGCTGGTGGAAAACCATGGCGAGCTGTTTCTGTTCTCCGAGCGAGACAATGGGCCAGTTACCGAGCACTGGGTTGATAGAATTGAGTGGACTCCAAGTGAAGGAGAAGACGAGAAGACTACTTTCGAGCTGGTGAATGTTTTGAAGAAGGAAAAGCGTGGCGGTCGGAGTTTGGAAGTGTATCCGGAATGTGCATTGGTTCCATTCAGTGAGTTGCAACTGTGCATCTACAACACCGTGGATCACAGTGGGGAGGTTTTTGATATTGGAGATGAAGAGAAGTGTGAAGCTCTTCCGTCCTTGCCCGAAGAATTTGTAGGCGAATTGGGATTATTTAGTTTGAATCCTATATCATTTGCAATAGAGCCTCGGTTTAGTAGCAAGGTTTAGCAAAAATTACAAGCAAATGAAACATAATATTGTTGCATTTTAAAAATTCTTTGAAATTCTTTAGCAACTTCAAAGACTACAAGAAAATTAAATAAGTTTGGCATTGAGATTATCATCAATAAAGTTAGTGTTTCAAGATTTTTTCTTTACTAAGTAGGTCACATCAACATAGATAGCTATTGTGTATCTTTGATAACTTGTGAAAGGCCTATATCATTTGCAAGGATAGCAATTATCCTTAATTATAGAGGAAATTATTATATATCATCTAATTGTTTAATTCAACAATGTTGAATCTCACCACCATTTAGCCTAACATCCATTTTTTCAAATATTCTTCATTTCTCATTACTCTTTATGTTTGTGAAGGACAATCCACCAAGACATTGAAATCTCCTCTTAACATCCCTACTTTAGCAACTTTTAATTTGAGTGTTTAAATATACAACCTCACATGTTTAGTCATTAGTGATTATGATCCACTTGGTATTGGTAAATATTCAAATGTTTGTCTTGTGAATTTTCTTATGTTTGTTTTGTATTCATTTCATGATTGTGACATTGGTGGTATAGTTGTATGTTAAGTTGTAAATCTATTTGTGTCTTATATCCAATATCTAGTGTTTGTGTGGTTAGAAGGAACAATCATATAAGTTTCAATAGAAAGGGGTTTTCACACTTGATGCTAAAAAGGGCCTTAGCAAGCACTGGGAGCATGCAAATTCCCAGAGCATTCAGATTGTGGGAAGTACGGGAACGCCAAGCCTACATGTATTGTGAGCTAGTATGCAGAAAAGCGGTGGTTACAGCTGCTATTAGTAGGAAATCTTTTTTTAATGCAATGCTTAACAACGCTAATTAAGTTGGAGTTAGAATCAAATGACACGAAGATTTCGAGAGAGTTCTTCAGATTAAGATAATGAGCTAGATGCGTGGCAATTAAATTAGAACAACAATTCTATCTTGTAGACGAGTTGTCATTGTGATGCCAAGCAATGGACAGGTACAAGTCACTTGAATTGTGACGGCCACGACAAGAAAAGAATTTTGTACAAATAGCAGCTGCCCTTACCAGATCTACCCACCTCATTTGATTCCCTCACACTTTCTCTACTGAATTCACTGTCAACCTGAATTCACCGAGTTAACTAGCTTTTCATGAGATTTTGATGTTGCATTCTCTGATTGCTTGGATTCTGTCAAAATTTGTATATCGCTTGTATGGTGGATATCATTTGCCTGTATTTGAAGAAAGCATACATCATGCTAAATCGCCAATGCACCAATATCGACAAGCATGCAACTTTGTCCAATTCGAACTCTTCTGTCGGTGAGTCATCAATGTAGTGGAATTTTTTTGGACAATGGTATGATTGTCACATGTGAGTCAGGAATCAAGTCCTGTTGTATCAGACTTTCGGATGACTGCTGTACATGTATTCTCTAGCGTCCTGATGTCATCCATATAGATACTAAAGGTGTGTATTTGACTGTAGCTGCTAGAGGGCCAGCCCCAACGTCAATGCAAGGTAATAATCGGTTTACTATATTCCTCATTGCAGCTGCGCTCGCCTTTGTGCAATTTTTTTCCTTTCTTTACAATCTTGATGAGAATTGTAAAGCTCCCCTAGCATGCGGCATAACATGTGTTGCCTTTATCACATTGTATTGTTGAATCGTTCCTGTATATTCGAGTACTGCAACGGAGCATGTGTTGTTATAAATTAGTTTATGGTATTTTTTGCGTTGTTGCACTTCCCTTTTTGCATATTTTTTCCTTCTTCAAGTAATTGTTTGAATAACTTATAGCTTCTCTAGTTTGACTTGTATTCTTCTTTTTGATCGATGATTGTTGAATAATTCATGTAGGTTTTTGTATGGCAACAAAACATGTACAAGTAGTGTAGGCATTGCCAATGCCATCTCTACATCAACTTCCGTGCACACAAAACATTACTGAGGCGGGTAGTCCCTTAAAACGACAAAGAAAGGAGAGAGGCCCAAATTGGCAGGCGTCTGAGATTCATGCGCTCATTGCTACAAAGCACTCTCTTTTCCTTAAAGAAGCAAACACGCTCGATGTACGACATCTAATGAATTCAGACATGTGGAAGTCGCTTCGTGTTAGCAATCTTGTCATGAAGGCAAACTATTCACTTTGTCAACGTGATGCCGCAGTTGTAAGAGCAAATGGAACCTACTTACACCTGAATACAAGCGAATTGCAGATTACCTTGCACAAAGTGGCACTAACGCGCCAGACTACTGGGATCTCACAACATTGGAGCACAAGAGAGAAGGATTGCCTAAATTTTTTGTATGAGATGTGTTCTATGCCATGCACAATTGCTTCACTTTGCGGCTGAACGTCACACCAAGACACATGAGGGACAGTTTGTCAACCGAAGACACCAACTATCACACACCAATAACCATTGATGAAAACGTCCACCAAGAAACTGAAAATATAACAGATCTCGATTACTCTTTTTTAGTCCATGTGTTCAAAAAATCTATGGATGTTCCCACTGAATCATCCGTCGAAGGCAGTGGAGAACAACCCTCTTTCTAAGGTCAACATGCAGACAGTCATCCCACGAGGCTTCCACAGCATCGGAGGAACAATCTCCCCGTTGGTGTCACTCTAGTGGTGCTCACTTCTAGTGGCATAGGTGAAGAAAGTGGATGCACTCGAGTTGGAAGTGGATGCACTCGGGTTGGAAATACTGGAGTGCGGAGAAAGAACCTATTGGGACATGCCCTGATCACTAAAGCCACTAAAGAGACTAGTTAAGCAATGGTAGAACAATTCAAAAAAATGGCTTCCGCTAGTCGTGACCTAGAAAAGTTGAAGATCAATGTTCAAGTGCAGTTGTTCGGTGACCAAATGAACTACCAATGGGACAAAGACAAGCAAATCCAAGATGTAGTTTGCGTGACCAATGACAACACTCACCTTTCCATTGACAAACAGTCCGAGGTAGTGCAATGCTTTTCTAATCTCTCAGACGTTATTGGCGCCGGCTTTTGTTTTTTTTCACAACAATTAGAGATAGCACCAACCATGGAAAGAGTCATGAGCTTCTAGACATGCGCACATTGGTGGACCCACCCTTCGCAACTTGTGCTAGCATTGAAGAAGCATCGGATGAACCAACTGACTCTTAAATGCTGACTCGTGCTCTTTTCTAGAGTAGACTGAGTGTCGGCATGTGGCACAGTACTAGCATAGACAAGCTACATATGACTTCGGAGCAAGCAAGGAGGGACACAACACTGAAACTATTTTTACTTTTTGTAGAGACAATTTTGATATTGGTAGGAAGAACTCGACTGAGCTGCTTTGCAATGTATGTAGCCTTTGGACCCAAAAAAAAAATCTATGTTGACTCTATAATAAAGTACATATATGTACATATTAAAAAAATCCAATTGTGAGGAGTCGAAGTTTTCACATGGGCATAACTTGTTGATCAACCAAGTAAATTGTCAACTGTCGTCTTTTCATAGAAGCAACTGCGAAGTAGTCGCTCTCATCGCTGAGAGGATGCTCACATTCCTGTACTTGAGTTGGCTCAGTCTCATCAACACTACTCTGTTCATTTTTAAAAGTCTCTTGACTTCTTCATGATTTTGTTTGAGCAATAAATTATGAAGAAGGCAACAACAGAAGACTACACTAGGCAAAAAAGCCACATTTAGCTCCATTTAGCCACATTTGACTTCTAACTCTTTGAAGGATTGCTTCAACAATCCAAACGCATGTTCGACAACACATCATCCCTTACTCATCTTCTTGTTGGATAAACGGTTAAGCACGGACAACTGTTGATGTTGTTGATGAGGCACCATGATCCAAGGTAGCAGAGGATAGTCGACATCGCCAAGCAGGTAAGGTGAGAAACTAGAGAACGTGTGCCCCACATCCCATAGTAAATTTTGTTGCCTTCTTTGATAGAGCATGGATCGCTGTAGCATATGGGCGTCGTTTGTAGAACTCAGCATGCCCACGTACAAATCGATGAATCTTTTGGAGCTATTTACGACAGTTTGACAATTCATTGAATAACCACCCAATTTAAAGTAGTAATAGTCAGTCGAGCCGTACCTAGGTTTGATTATGGAAATTTGCGTTCCGTCAATCGCTCCAACCACACCTGATAGTCCACAAAGTTGTTGAAAATTTGCAGCTATTCTCAATACATTTTCTCCACTTGGCCACAACATTTCTTTGCACATGACAATGTTAATGGCGTGTACCACATCATGCAACATGACACACATTGTACTTTAACCCACAATGAAAAGTTCGCTATACACCAAAAAACTGGCACTGCGGCTCAATTTGAAAAGAGAACAAGCCAATCGTACAATGACAGGAACAACTAAATGATACCTTGTATTCTTCTTCTTGATCGAAGGGTGAAGAAGACTTACAAGAATGAGGACAGATCTCTTGGTCATTTGAAACATTTGAATCCAATGCTCGTCCTCATACTCTTGAAGGAGAAAGTGTGAGAACCATGTCATCAATCTCGGTTTCACCCAGAAGCCAAGATCATCTTCGATGGCTGCAAACGCGCTCCACATTTGCAAATGATGCAAGGCAACGTGAGTGGCATCTACCATGTGCAAAGATGACAGACCTTCTAAATCAATTCACAATGTAGATCTGTTGTTGCTATCATTCAAGGTCACCTCCCCATTGCAAACAAGGAAAGACCGGTGAGTTCCAAGTAGCAAGATCAAAATTACGGATGCCATGGCCAACATGTCAACGGGATTTTCAAAAAAATCCATTTACGGAGATGAAATGCATGATCTGATTGTGATGCAAGGTACGTGCATAGCAGACAATGAAAATGGATGTCATTGTTTTCAAGTACTATGTTTTCTACTCATGCTGTCTTCCTACGTTGTAGATAAGTACGTAGTTCAACAACTTGAGGACCTCCAAGATTAACTTCTGATCAACTTTGACCTTACTTCCTATGAAATTCAAAGTGCGTCAAGTGATGGAGAGGATGACTGAATTACCTAAGGCCATTTTGTAGCATTGAATGCACACTTGACAACAACGTCGATATGCAGTTCCGCCTCCATGTAAAGCTGCTCTACTATCGTGATGGTCTGGTATGAAACTTGCATTCCAATCGACTACGCATGCTAGGGAGACATGTATTGAACGCAGAGAGTAGGAGTCGACATGGCTTATCGCTCAAATGAATTTTCGAAGAACAAAGTATGCGTGCTCTGAACTTCACAACCAATCTTGCACAAATGATGTGAAGCTTCATTGAGAAGTCGCAGAAGTCTTAGATAGCTTGGAGAGGCTACTCACGTTGTGGTTGGTGTGAATCTCTGACACCTATTGCTGTCCTCCAAGTTTCATGACAAAACTTTTGTTGAATTTGGCATGGCATATGTGAACAACAGACAACTGGTGACTGAATGTACCAACAACTTCCGCCATAGCTATGCCCCCCCCAACCAACGCCTTTTTTTATTTATATGTCAACGTGCTTTGATTGCTTCATTAAGGCAACACTATTCTTTCACTAAAGCCAGGTGTGTATGTCCTTTAATTTTGTTGATAATTTTGGGATCCGTTGGTAAGTGTCTAGGGATGTTTTTCAAAACCTATGAATTTTTTCTAAAAGCTTCTACAAAATACACAAAATTTAAAATTATTGCTTTACAAGACTAAACATTTCTTGAAGTTCCTAGAAGATTGTAGAAGACTATGAATGTTTCTAGTAGGTTTTTGAAGGTTTCAAGAGGCTCCAAAAACAAATTTGACAGTTCAAGAAGATTCTAGTGGAGATCCTAAAAGACAATAGAAGTATCTAGGAGGTTCAAGAAAAATTCTAGAAGATATTTGAACATTTTGCAATATTTTAAAACTTCAAAAAAGTTCAATAGAAGGTTCTAGAAGTATCTAAAAGGTTCTAATTGGTATTTATGCCAATTGGCTTCATTAAGAATGTATTTTGATTATACTATTCATTGTACATTTTCAATTATTTGCTACAATTTTAATACTTCAAATTAACTTCTAAAAGACGAAAAGTTCATCACAAAGTTAAGAGCCTATGTCAATAGTTATCATGTGGTTATCATTGTTTCATAGGTTCGCACATTAATTACAATTTATAGCATCATTACAATGCAATATTTCGTATTGTTATTGCATTGTTACAATGCATTACTTACAATTGTATCGTGACAATGCAAAGTAATGCATTGTATTGATGCAATAAATTGTAATTAATGTGCAAACCCATGAAACAACGATAATTACATGATAATTGTTGACAAACCTTAGGGTCTAAACTTTGTGATGACTATCCTCATGGGACTTAGAGGAGTTTGAATAGGTTTAGGTTCTTATGACCTCAATTTTTGGTAAAACTTTTTGAAATTTTTTGATAAGATAAAAAAACTTATTGGCTTAGTGGAAATATAATTTTTGTTTCAATCAGTGCTTGGAATAAAAATTTATGCCATTCCAAATATAAATTTCATTTCGCTAGGTAGAAAAATAAATCCACAAAAATTTGAAATAATTTTAAAAAAAAAATTCTTATAGATCTTATTTTTGTCTACATATGAATCTTTGATTCGTTCCATTTGAATTAGTAATGTGAAAGTTATGAACAATCTTGTTTTTCAAGCAATCTAAACATCTTCTTGAAAAAATATTGCATAAGATTCATTTTTGAATGCACTATTCATAGTTTTTCAAAAAAATTGTTTGACAAGGTTAATTTTGCTTCCTAAAACAATCTCAATGTTGAGTTCATTGTGTTTCAATTCCATCTTAGAGCTATTAATGATTTAGTTTTTATTTCAATCTTGGACCTACTTCTACTTAATAATTTTCAAATATAAAAATCAAACATTTGTTTTTTGAAATTTTTTTTCTAGACTTTCATTCTAATTCTTCAGTACAGATTTTTTTTAATCCAAAGTCCATAGTGCAAATTTTTTCTACAAATGGCAGTCAAAGTCATTTGATATTGCAGTCTAGTATTCAAAAAAAAATTATTTTTCAACTTTGTATACTAATATCTTCCAATTCTATATGGTCAAACTTCATTAATTTTTACCATATGATCTTAAACAAGTAAAGTACAAGATCCTACGGTTAGATTCTAAAAAAATATTTTCTTTTAATTTTGTAGAGTGAACACAACATAAATAACAGTTTTGAGTGGATTTTGGTAGAAAAATGGCCTTGGTCCTTTAGAGGTTGAGATAAATACTTGAATCCATTAAAATTACATTTTCAATAGCTTTTAATGAAATATTATTAGAAAAATAAATATATACAAGTTTTAGATATTCATGTAAAATAAAAATTTGATTACATTTAATTTTTAAAGTTTCTTATAAATTTTCAAACTAAAAAACATATCAAGAAAAAAACTTTAGTGCAAATATCCCATGGGCTGAAATGGTTTTGTATTGATTTTATGTTAGTTTCAATGCAATTTGCTTTAGCTTTAATACAAATTCAACACAAAACATTTATGACTATGGTGGATTTGTAGTAGTGAAAGAACATAATTTCTTGTGAAGAAGAGACTTTCAAAATATCATGATGCCAAAAGTTTGTACAACTTGTACTATATAGGGTATTTTAACTTTCTCAACTACTTTGATGTTTACACCAAAAAATAAGATGTTGTATATGATTATTTGAAATTACTCAAACGTGAAATTACAATCTTTGTAAACCTTTTGAAAATCAATTTAGAAGTAAATTTTTTTGAAAATTCACCATTTTTTCCATTATTTTTATATGCTAAAATTCTTCTAACTTTGAAATATTGAAAATATGAAATTTTGCTAGAAGTGTTAAAATCCTTTTTAATTTAGAAATTCCAAGCTCTTCCTATTTTAAAAATATTAAAAAATTGATATAAGTATTAAAATTTTCTATATATATTGATTCTACAAACAAAGGAAATTCTTAGACCAATGGTTGATTTTTATTCTCTTTGTAAAATATAGTACACTATTACGAATCCATCAATATTTTATACAAATGTCCAATGCATTTCTTTGCGCATTCAACAAGTAATGTCCTAATCTACTTTCTAACTAGATGGAGTTCAAAGGGAACATTAGATGATTTTGAGCTGCATTCTTAAAGAAGGCTGTTTCAAGCCTATTCCTTGTGTTGGAAACCAACCACTATTGGCCAGATTTTTAAAATATTAAAAAATTAAAAAATTAAAAATATTCTTCTTCTTCTTATTTGAAGTGACAATCGTTTTGTTACATCAAATTGCCACTATAGCTAAATTCCCAAAGTTTGGAAACATAGAGAAACTTGCAGCCCTATAGAGAAACTAAATCTCATCTAATGTGTATGGTTCTTAAAACAACATTTGGAGATTAAATTATTAATTATTGCTTAGACTCACATGGGTTTAGATGAGATCCGAGCTTCATTGTTGAATAATGTTATGATTTTGAGTGTTTATTGTGTTCCCCTCAGTAGTTGTTCACCTAGAGATGACTTTACATTACTTATAGAGTTACCCCACGTGAAGGGCAAACTTTGGCAGAAATTAAGCCATTTTTTATTTTTGTAAAAAAAACACCCACATGTCATCTTGTGAATAGCGTGGAGTGGACCCCTGAGAATCTGACCTGGAAAATTCAATTTTGGCGCCTGAGTCGTAACTTTTCACGAAACTGTCGACGAAGCTTCTGAACATTATTTTTATTTATGTCGGTACAGACTTTCATAATTCACTATCCCATAATGCATTAAGAATCCGAATCGGTGCTTCTTAAGAACGCGCATAGGATGAAATCGCATTCTCACATTCCATAGGATGCACGCCGTTCCCCGACGAGTCATGTCCTGCTTATAGTTAAGCTAGCGCGTGATAAGTTTATAAGTTTATCGTTGTCGTTCAGATTTGCAATTCCAGAGCATTTCAGTCCTCATAGGAATGCTCTCGATCTTTCCAGAGCATTAGTTTTCCAGGCTTCATAGGAATACTCTCGATCATTACAGAGCATTTCAGCCCTCATCTCGATCTTTCCAGAGCATTAGTTTTCCAGGCTTTATAGAAATTCTCTCGATCATTACAGAGCTTTTCAGTCCTCATAGGATCTTTCCAGAGCATTGGTATTCCAGGCTTTGTAGGAATTCTCTCGACCATTACAGAGCTTTTCAGTCCTCATAGGATCTTTCCAGAGCATTGGTATTCCAGGCTTTGTAGGAATTCTCTCGACCATTACAGAGCATTTCAGACTTTCAGTCCTCATAGGAATGCTTTCGATCTTTCCAGAGCATTAGAAAATCGAAAATCTGGGCACTTCAGTCCTCATAGGAATTCTCTCGACCATAACAGAGCATTTCAGTCCTCACAGGAATTCACTCGATCATTCTCGCCCGCATTCTCAATCGAACTTTCTGGGATTTACGGTCCTGCATGACACTACACGTGCGCGCTTGAGTTCGTGACTGTGTGACTATTGTCACTCATCGAAGAGTCCAGGTTTTGCTCGTCGCTTAGAAAATCGAAAATCTGGGCACTTCATCGAGATCTTCAGTCCAATTGCATGTAAGCTTGAGAGATCGATCTAGCCGACGTACGGTACGTACGCCCAAGTTTGCTTTGCAGGTAGCTCCGGAATTACGTTAATATGATCTCCTCAAAGATGGCGCTCCTCAGGACATCTGCAGCTCCAGGCGACGATGGTGGCGCTACACGGTGTAGAGAGCACGGGCTCATAAGCAGCTGCAGGTGGACTTCGGGTTGTTACTTCAAAGCTTGTGTCCTGTTGCTTATTGGGGTATCGTGTCTCCAACTTCTGGAATTCATCATATCAATCTATTCCATAGCATCGATCTTCTTTTTAGAAGTACATGGCAGGAAATTCTGTGATGAATGTTCCTTACATCACGGGGTGGTAACTCACAATGCCAAGCAGGTGCTTTTTCAACTTTTCTAATAATCCTAATCCACAAGGGAATTCACTTCACTGTTTATTATATAGGTTGTTAGATCATACCAGAAAAGAAGACATTGAGAAGAATCAAATGGTATACTCTTTACACAATTCATAATAGTTTTTGGCACTCAAAATTAGACCCCTTAATTTGTTTTTTAAATTATTAGATTTTCTTATTTCTTAATTACCTTCTAAAAGATCTTTCCAATACTCTCAATTATCAAACTTCATTATTGCATTTGTCACATTAAACTAATCGAGCCTTAGGATTTGTACATTAGTATTTACAACCATTTGCCATCTAACTACTTTAATGAAGCATTCAATCAATTGACATCCATGTTGCAAGAATTAAACTCACTGATTACCTTCACAAAGTTGGAATTGGATAGTAATAGTATCATAAACAAGGGCATGGACATTGCAAACTTTGATCATGTTGTCATTCTTGCAAAAAGTTGAGCAATATGCATCAAAAACTCCTTGAAACTCTATCATAAAAAACAATTGGTAGAATTAGTATTGAATAGAAAAGATCTCACTTTCAAGATTTTAATGTTCCTTATGTAACATGAAGTGAAACACATACTACTAGAGTTCATCTTTCCTAGACAAGGTATTGAAATTTATTAGGAATCTCATCCCTAGCTCCTCTCATGAAATCTTCATAAGAAAATTACTATAAGTTTTTTTTTTTTTTTTTTTTTTTTTGAACAGATGAGAAACCCTCTGCATTAAAGGAAAGAACCGAATTACAAAGCTGCCAAGCCAACAGGCTGGACAATGAACAGAGAACGAGCTGAAAGAGAAGAAAACAGAGCAAGAAACTAAATGAAAGAACAGGGAGGGGGGTCGCCTCTGGTCCAAAAAATCTTCTTGTCCTTGCATGAGGCAAGAACCAGTGAATGTAACTTAAGTCAGTGCTCGCGAGCTTGGCCAAAATGGTGTCAGAGTTTTGGGGACGAGGTTTGGCAGAGTTACTTACCATAAGTTTATCTTATTTTGCTCTTCTTCAATCGCTGTTTTCTACAGGATTTGCCACCCCAGGCCTCACATGTCGACGTCCAACTGCCGGAGGATAAGTTGGACGCTTTGCTCCCTGAAGTCAAGGGGCGTGTACTGGAGCACCTTGACCACGAAGACATATTTAAGCTGAAGTCTGTCTCCAAGAGATGGAAAGCTTCGATCGAGAGCGTGGAGTTCACTCAAGCGCTCTCACTGAAGGCCATGCCTGTGTTGACAGCGTGCTCTTTCTTCATCCACAAGGGAGTCTGGCAGTGGGCGGCGTTTGATCCAAACCCCAAGTCAACAACCGGACACAAAGGCAAGTGGCGAAAGTTACCTCCTCTCACATTCCTTCCTCCCAATTGTGACCCTGACCCGGATTTGTTCAAGCAATTTCTCTTTTGTGCCCACGAGGGACTGGTGTGCATGAATTTCTCCAAGTCGACGCACGAGGAGCGCTTAGTTGTCTTCAATCCTCTCACTCAACAATGGAGGGAGCTTCCTCCGCTGCTCCATCGGCGGAACCCTGTTTTGATGCACATGTATGTGGATCAGTCCTCGAAAGCCTACCGCATACTTGTAGCAGGCAGTTCTGCAACAGGTGACGAGAGCTTGTCCAGAATCACGGAATTATTTGATTCTCGAACTGGACAGTGGGAGAGAGTGGGTGATCTTCCTGGGCCAGCTTTCGCATTGAATGAATATCAGTCCGGTGTGTTTCAAAATGGCAACATTTTCTGCATCGGATTTGTGGAGCTCGGCGATCAAACAGTGAAGGGCATCTTGGGATACAACGTGGAAGGACTTTGGTCGACGAAATGGACTGCTGAAGCTTTGCCGGTGTCTACGATTCTTCAGCTGGTGGAAAACCATGGCGAGTTGTTTTTGTTCTCCGAGCGAGACAATGGCCCAGTTACCGAGCACTGGGTTGATAGAATTGAGTGGACTCCCAGTGAAGGAGAAGACGAGAAGACTACTTTCGAGCTGGTGAATGTTTTGAAGAAGGAAAAGCGTGGCGGTCGGAGTTTGGAAGTGTATCCTGAATGTGCATTGGTTCCATTCAGTGAGTCGCAACTGTGCATCTACAACACTGTGGATCACAGTGGGGAAGTATTTGATATTGAAGATGAAGGGAAATGTGAAGCTCTTCCGTCCTTGCCTGAAGGATTTGTAGGCGAATTGGGATTATTTAGTTTGAATCCTATATCATTTGCAATAGAGCCTCGTTTTAATAGTAAGGTTTAACAGAATCTACAAATAAATTATGCAAGGTCATTTTCTTTGGATGTGCTATGCACGGGTTATGGTTTGGAGGAGTTATGATTGGCTATGGGAATTTTCTTCAGATGCGCTATGCCACAGGGTCTTACAATTTGGAGGAATTATGATTGGCTATGGGAATTTTCTTCGAATGTGCTATGCACGGGGTGTTACGATTTGGAGGAGTTATTATTTGCTATGGAAATATTCTTCTGATGCACTATGCACGGGGTGTTACAATTTAAAGGAGTTATAATTGGCTATAGAAATTTTCTTCAGATGCGCTATGCCACAGGGTCTTACAATTTGGAAGAATTATGATTGACTATGGGAATTTTCTTCGGATGTGCTATGCACAGGGTGTTACGATTTGGAGGAGTTATAATTGGCTATGGAAATATTCTTTGATTTGGAGGAGTTATAATTTGCTATGGAAGTATTCTTTGGATGCGCTATGCACGGGGTGTTACAATTTGAAGGAGTTATAATTGGCTATGGAAATTGGCAAGCCTACACAATTTCAATGTAGAGGGATGTATGTGCTCTCCTTACCAATATAAGGAGCAATTACAACTATAAAATCCTAGCCCTAATGTTTTACTTTGAATATTATTTTTGGTTTTTAAGTGATGGATCATTCCTAGCATTATTAACAGTTACTCAAAATACAAGAAAAAAAATTGGACATTGAAGTTAGAGTTAATAAAATGAGTGGTTCAATAAGATGTTTTTCCCTACTAAGTAGGACAAAATATGGCTTTAATTGTTTTGTTGTAGACATTGATATAGGTAGTTATTGCCTACCTTTGATGCCTTCTCTCAAAAGTTCAAAATACTTCATCTTATTTTTTTAGTAGCAATAGCAATTATGATTACTTAAACATAGTTCAATCACTCCTCAATATCATTTATTTGCTTAATTCAAAATACTTAATCTTGCATTTATTTAGCCCAATTATATTCATTTTCTTGGCATTCTTCATCTTTTACTATTTTGTGAGTTTGTATTGTCCATTGAGACAATGTATTCAAAAGAGGCATTAACTGCTTTTAAACAAACTTATAAAAATGTCAAACAGTCACCTTATTGGATTAGTATTTACAAAGTGAATTTTAAAGTACAAAATATTGAATGGAGTTTGTTTTTGGACTTTTGGTAGACATTGAGATATTGTCTTGTGAATTTTCTTGTGTATATTTTGTGTTAATAATTGTAATATTGGTAGTAATGTTGTCAATGAGTGAACATGTTTGTGCTCTATATCCTATATGTGGTATTTGTATGGTTATAAGGTACATTATTTGGATTTCTAATGTAATATGGAATGTTGGTGATGTTTTTTTTAATATCATGTAAATTTATTAGAGTTAGAATTCAAACATTAAATTGCATGTAGTTCATAGTAGAGTTTGGTTTTTTGGAACTCATTGTATTGCCTTCAAAACTTTATGGCCTTTTAGTTGTCACTCATTTGTACCATTCACCTAAGCTTTAAATAGTTCATTCTCATCTTTATGGCATTAAATTTCTTTTGTAGATGATATCTAGTTGATTTATCTTAATCCCTACATGCACCCCATCATTTACAAGGTAGATGATGAATGTGTTGAAAAATGAAATTCATTCAATCAATAAACAAACCTAAAAAAATTATGTAAATTGAACTATATATACACATATATATAGTTGAAAAGTGACATTTGCTTAATATTATAATTTTAAAAAAGTGATCTTATAATCTTTGGTTTGAGCACTTAACCTCTTTATCATTTCAAATTGAAATGCATTATCTTCTAATGAAAATGATAGGAGAGGCATATTTCTTTTGTTGCCATTACCTTTATTTAATAAGTGGGAATTCAAATGAAATAACTTTGGTTCATCTTCATTGTAGATTCTAATGTGACATTCACTTCAAGTGCTAAAAAAATTAGTACATGACTTTAGCCCCTAGATGCCATATTTAGGTACCAATCAAAATTCAAAGATATATAAAATCTTACCAAAGTATTATTTTGGGTAGAGTAACTAGGGGCTTGTAGAGATGAGTCTCAAATGCACTAAATTTTGAGGGAAAAATCACTTTGGACATTCATTTCAAAAAATTGTAAAGTAGATTTTATGAAGTTGAAAATCAATCATGAGTATGCATATTATATCCTTGAGATTTAGATTTTTTTTGTCTTAACCTCATTTTTAGACTTGACATATAAAAAGTAGTTCAATCAAACATTATAATCTTTCAATCTATAAGTGATATTTTGTGTTTTATTTCCTATGTAATCCACAATACTTCTCTTTTGATTTCATATGAATGTCTTTTTTTTAAATTGATGAAACTTACCAAAACTTAGACTTTTAGTTTAGTTTTGACTAAACTCCCTAAAAGGCCTTGGGCATTTAGGGGTTAACTCCTAAAGTCCCATGGTTTGTTCACAAGACAAAATGGAGTTTTGGTAGGTTTGTATATTCTCAATTTTTGTCATGATTTTCTGAATTGTTTTAGGAGACGTAATTTTTGAGAGCTTTGTGAATTGTGAAAACATAATTTTATTGTTATTGGACATGCCAATGAGAAGTTACAAGTATTTTTCAGAAATTTGAACTTGCAGGGTAGGGTTGGCAAGTCGTTATACTTGACTTTAAAGAAGTAGTACAAGGACAAGGGAGGCGGACCGCCAATGAGGTAGTAGGTCCAATGACTAATTAGCCATTGGTTTGGGGATTGAATTGTGCATTTTTATTAGACATGTGAAGTAAAGTGAGTGTATCCATTATAGAATTTGAACCCAATTTGGGCCCTATCTACAATTTTCTATTATTTAAATTCTAAAATATGGACAATGGAACATAAAAGAACACTTTTTGAGGGGTATCCACTGAGTTAGGCTCAATTGGGCTTACATTTGCCTTGAAAATTCCTTCAATACTAGAAGAGTTATTTTTTCCATTTTTGGAGTGTTGTGAAAGATAAATGAATCTTTCAATCCATAGATGGGATTATTGTTTTGAAAAAATATACAATAGAAAAAGTGTTTCCAAAAAGTGTATTGCATTTTGAATTTCAAGCTCATCTCCCCATTGCAAGATTTTATTGGAAGTATCTACTTATTTTTTACCTCTGCAAATTGGTGGTGATATCAAAATATAACTAACATAGTCTAAAGAATATTAGATTTTAAATTCAAAACCCATGATAGTGAAAAAAAATTCTACAAATGGCCATCAAAATCATTTGATATTTTCAAAGGGAAGCCCAAAAAACATTTTTTTCAACTTCTAATGCTAATATTTAACAATGTGGATAGTCAAACTTCACAAACTTCTTAAAATATGTTCTTGTATAAATTAATGCATTGCAAGATCCTATGATTAGTTTAAAAAAATACATCTTTTATGCTTATCTCAATGGACTAGAAATGACAATTTTGAGTGGTATTTGAGGAAAAAATGACCTTAGGGCTTTAGAGGTTAATCCTTAAATGACGCTACAAATGTTAATTGTCTAATGGATGACAAGAAATCCTCCTATGATAAGACAAAAGTGCAAATGTTTATCCTTGGAATTTTGTGTAAAAAGTGGAGGTCTTCCATAGCACTTTGACCTCTATTGAGTGCTCTGGGTGTTTTTTTGAGCAAATGATTTCTACTCTGTAACTAGACTGTTCTTTAAGGTTTAAGGCCTTAAAATTAAATGAAGAATCAAATAAATTCAATATAACACCTGTCCATTGGTATCAATCCTACATGGCTATATGGGTGATTGCAAGAAACAGTTGTCCTTTTTTTGGCCCCTTGGCCTTGGACATGTGTTTTTTTGCTCATAAGTATTGCATCCTATATCAATTTCATATGAAATATGAAATGAAGGTACATGTGGTAGTTGTAGACATTGAATAATTTATTTCAATTAAATTTTTTTATTTTACTATTTTTTAATAGCCCCAAATTGGATGTCTACCTTGGCTATTTTTGGAGGTGGGGTTTGGTACTATTTTTGATTCAAAAATGTGAATTTGAAGCTGAAAATTGGGATGCAAGGGCTTCTACTAGATTTACACAAGCCAACAAAGAGATTTTTAAAAAATAATTATCTGCACACCTTTTGCATGTGCTTAAAGTGCACTACTTTGGCATAAGTGCAAAGAACACAATTTTTTTCCCAAACATAAAAATGGTTGGTAAGGAGTACCTTCAAGTTAGAAAAAATGGAATTGTTTTTTTGAATATTTTGTATATTCTCTAAAAATTAAACATCAAAGTGACATTTTCTTGGAATTTTCTATTGTCCTTTTTTGTGCATAAATTTTAGAAATAAATTTTTTTAGGTTTGAATTTTTAAAGAAAATCATATTATTTTCAATGCTTTACAAATTATCCATATAATGTTTCATTTTTAAAAATTCTTCCAAATGTCACAGTACTTACTAAAATAGACCGTTTTGAGATACAAATAACACATGTTTTTTGCAATGACCCATATGTGAAACGTGTTTGAATTGGAGCATATTGGCACATGTTCTTTATATTGAAAATCCAACTATATTTTGCAATGAAAATTTCCTAGCAACCTTACATCCCAACAAACCTAAGCATTCTTTAAAATTTTGTCATTTCCTAAAAGTTTGGATAGTCCTATATCCAAGCACATTAACTCTTTATGCAAATAATGGGTGTGAACATCCCAGAACCAAATGTAAACCAATGGCTACATACACAATTGAAAGTTTTCAACACAAATTAGTTGCAACAACCTTCATAATTGTCACAAGTTGCACTAACAACCAAGATCACAAGATTTCCAAAGACCTTTCAAAGATATACAATTCAATAAAAGCAATGAATTTGTACAAAACCAATGGCTACAACTGCACTCCTATACAATCAATATGGCGATGCTAAGAGACTATTGTGAGGACTATTGTGAAGGAGATGAACATAAGCTTCAAAATTCTCATATGACGACCCTCCCAAAGCTCCTACTTTGTGAGCTTTCAAACTTAGTTTTTGTACATTCTCTCTTAGAACATTGATTTTTGGGTCATGCATCAAGCTTCTAGTCTTCTTCTCGATCTCTTCTTTGCTTACAAACCGCACAGGCACCACATCCTCGGTCTCTAGCTCTTCTTGTGTGTATGCTCTTCCTGTCAACTCAAGCGCCACCTTCATTGTATCTACTAGAAATCTATACCATTTTCCACAAGAGGTGGCAACCAAACATTAGACTTGAGTATTGTTGAACCTCTATGCATGCAAGAAGTAGGAAGTAGAAGATTTTTGATACAACATTCAACATTATAACTTACATGTAACAAATGATATATATAAATATATATTCAACAATAATGCATATTCTCATTTATCAACTTTTAAGATATTTTAACACATAGCAAGGTATATTTGCAAAGGATGTTCTAAAAAATTATTAACCTTTAACATCTAACTTACATTTTTCTTTGAGGATTTGAGGATCTAGAAAGGGTGAAATTCTCTAATGTGTATGAGATATCAAGCATAGAGGTTTGATTGTAGCATCACTATGTTGTATCTCGTGTTCTCCTCCACTTTCTTATGAGCTTATATATGTGGCACAAACTCTCAGTTGCTTTGTTTTCAATGAATGCAACCAACAATTATGCATGCACTCCTTCGCATTTGTTGCTATTCCATGGCTATTAATTTGATCCCATTTGTGATTGCTTGTGGCTTTGTAGGATTGAGTATTGTTGGTAGCTAAATGTACATTGGAGAAATTCCTTGAAAAAATTGGATTTTAGCCAATTTTGCAACAAACAATAGAATTTGTTAATCAATTTGCAACTTCCTCCACATTGAAATTAGGAGCATCTATTGAGTCAGATTTGTGTTATGGTATTCCCAATAATCCTTTACAATTTGCAAAATCCTTTCTTTACTATTTTTTTATACTGCTCACTCTAAAGTTGATGCTTGTTTGTCTTGAAGGTAACATATTGCACTAAATTCCATAAACTAGCACTGCTGCACAGCTATGGAACTCGGTGTATGAACAATTTAGATTCCTTTGGTGCGAGTGTCAAGACAGGAATAGAACGAACCTGCGATTCAGATACTGCTCGGAGAAAATTGGCCACGCCAGCACGGGCACACCCGCGCAGACAGACTCCAGCGTAGAATTCCATCCACAGTGACTGAGAAACCCACCCACTGCCGGATGCTTGAGGATCCGCATTTGTGGCGCCCATCGGGAGTAGCACAGCCCGCGCTCCCGGACGCGCTCCTCGAACCCTGATGGAAGAAACTCCGTCACCGACTCTGTTTCGGACACCGCAGAGAATCTGGGTGCGTTCGGTGGTCGCACAATCCACAGAAACGACACCCCACTCGCCTCTAATCCCAGCGCTAGCTCACGCAACTGGACTGTTGAATGCGTTGCATTGCTTCCAAACGAAACGTACAAGACAGAATTCGGAGCTCGCGTGTCTAGCCAGCTGAGACAGGGGTCGGGATCGGTCTCCTCCAGCGAATCGTCGTCACTGTTGACATACTCTGATCGGAATGGCCCAATGTCGAGAACACACTTCGCTCGCACATCTGGGGATCCCACGACGTCTTTCCGCAAGGCGTCCAGCACGGGCTTCTCGAGATCGTAGAACGTGTTGAGCGGGATCACGTCGGCTTCTCGGAATCGGTCGTGACGGAGCCGCATCCAGTCGTACATGGACGCATTCAGAAACGGCATAGGGAGATCCAACGCTGCTGTTGGTGGGAGACCGGGAATGTCATCGAAAATTAGCTCTCTCGTTTCGCGAGTGATGGGAACCAATCCTTTTCGGAAGACACGCTGCGACTGCAATGCGCAGGACAGCGCTGAGGCAGGGGAGACGTACAGCAAATGCTTCGCAATTTGCAACCTGTCCGCCACGTCTTGCGACCAACACTCAAACATATCATGTAAAATGCACACGGGTGGAGTCGCGGGGTGCACCCCGCGGAGGGAGTACGACGCCGGCGAGGTGAGATCCTTGATGGTCGATTCCAAGAGATCAATCACGCGACGCTCCTCCGAAGGAACCTCCCGCATGCGATCCAGCCAATCCTTGTGGGAGAGCTCGAGCGAAGTCTTGTCATGCAAGCTGACGATGCGTAGAGGATAGCCTTCTTGCGAGGTGAAATCCGTGGTCCCGAGGGAAGCTTGAAGATCCAGCAGGTGCTTGTCGGAGGTGACGACGGTGGCGACGACCCCAGCAGTTGCCAAACGCCGCGCGAATTTCAGAAAGGGGATGATGTGACCCGATGAGGAATGCGGGACCAGCACGACGTGCGGCGAAGCCGCCCACTTACTCCCTGCAGCTAGAGAACCCATGATTCGCTTCCGCTACTCGATCGATCACTCACAAACCTATCGAAATATTCGTGTCATACATCCAAAGCTGGAAATTCGAACGTCGACGAGGTGATCAAAAAGGGATCTATGACACCTCAAATGGGGATCAATAATTTTTCGATCAACATATGTGCTAACACGTTTGTTCTTGATCTGCAGGTAACGGTAAACGTGTATGCCCATTGCATGCGGTTGACTTGCACCCGTCCGATTGAGCTTGAGATGCAGAGCTATTATATATGTTTCGATCTTTTGCTTGCAAACCTCCCCTGTGCGATTTTTTTGAGGTTATTTAGACAGGAGTCCTTAAGATGAAATGCATTCTGCACGTGGGATTTGCTGCATGTTATTTGTTGGTTACGACGTACGACGCGTGTCCATGATTCCAGTTGTCAACTTTACGGGAGGGAATCGCGACTCAAGAATTATTTGATTCCAAATCGACTAACCCAGTGAAGCCAGATGCGTAGAAGTTTGAGCAGGCACTGTTTTTAGTCGAAGAACGTGCCCCTTTCTGAACTAAAAATGCACGAGCCAGCTGATCCTCGTTCTCTGTTTCAGTGGCTTTGCAGATTCCTGCGTAATCCGATGGTTGCTTCGCGTCCCTTGTTCACAGCTCCGCCGCTCGCCACCCTACTATTTGCGGATCTTCATTCGCAGGATTTCGCAGATTCGCAGGTGCTCCCAGGTGTTGCTCGTTGCTCGTAGCTCGCAGTGCAGGCAAGGCTGGTGCTTTCTCTTTTCTGGGGCGAGAAAATTGTGATTTCTGTTGCTGGCAAGGTGTCCCATTTGGTCCTTCGAAGGTGACTTCCGTACGTTCTACGGGACACTTGTAGAAGCGGCGACCAGGGTTTTTTATTCCATTCATTGTAGGCAGAGCAGAAAGCAATAATCACTGGAAGGATGAAGCTATTTACATCTATGGAAGTGGATGAAACTTGCAATCTATGGATGAGATTTTATTTATTCATCCAAAACGATGAACATTCATCCAATATAAAGCAATATTGTCCCTGATTTGGTAGTAAATTGGCAATTTCATCTATTGAAAAGCAAGAATATTTCATCCAAGATTCCCTAAAAAGTCATTGCTTTTCACTGAAAAAGCGCTCAAATAAAAAACCTTGTGGTTGCCATTGGTGGAAGAATGGTTAAGTGAGAGCATTCCCACCCCACCTCTCTGTTTAGTGAACGACAAACATCCATCTTGTCTACCCACCCAATGTTCAAGATTTTTTTATTTTTTTTAAAAACCCAAAGAACATGATCAATAAACCCCTAAGTCCCTTCATATTTATCCTAGCATTGCTATAGCTACACCCTAATGGTTCTTTGCTACAAGCCTAAACTCTATTCACTCTACTACATAAGGTTTAGATGCCCTATTTGTTATTTGAATGAAGTTCATCTCAGCCAGGATCACTCAGTGGCTCTTCCCATGCCATTGTCATGGCTACCATTGCTACAGACTACCCCATTTCTACACATTTAAATGCCTAGAAACCCCAAATCCTAAAATCCTTGACATGGCAATCTCTTAATTGTTTAGAACTTTAGCATCAAAGTCTGTGATTTGGCACAGCTCTAGCTTGGGAATTGTGGAAAGGGAGCTTACCTATGACCAAGGTAGTCACTCAAAAATGATCTAATTTTAAACCAATTGGTACATTCTTCATTTCTGTCATCCATCATCTATTTTCAGCCCCCTTAAAAGAGTAAATATTATGTGTTGACCACTAAAAGTTCATAACTATGTTTTACAAAAAAACACTTCAAAATTGCCATTTTTAGAACAAAAGCTCCGATGAAAGGAAAAATTTGTTTTGGGCATATTCAACCATAAAAACTTGCTTCAAATTTGTATGAGAATGTGTAGAAAAGTTTTCAAGGCACTTTGAATTACTAATAATTCTTCATTTGGACTTGAAACATGCTAATGATTGTAGTGAGATTGTTGTAGCAAGTAATTTATGCACTTGGATCATTTTTCTTTCGAAAAATTGTAAAAATTGAATTTGAAAACAAATCATTGACACTATTTTTATCATGAAAATGCTTTAATTGATTAAAACTCAATAATTTATTGTTTTTGGCACCAATAATCTTGATGTATTGCATCCGAGCTTTTTAAGAGAAGGTATTTATAAAAAATCAAGTTTTTGTATGAATTTTCCATATTGTTTGCACTCAATCATTTTGTATTAAGGAGGGTATAATTTTTTATCCCAAGTACCACATGAAATAATAAATTATAATTTTCTAAAAATCTAGTATATTTTATTACCTTTATAAAAGGTTCAAAAATTATAGTAACCTTTAAAAATTTATGATAGAGACAAAACTATTATATATTGTCAAAATTTTGGCATCACAAGGTTGTTGTTATATCATATTAAATCACATCTAAAATATTAAAAAATGTATTATGTAAATCAAACATCTTGGATTCAAAAGATTGTCGGGAAAAAGTAGTTTTGGTTGCTAAATATAAATTAAAATAATTTATACTAATTGTATAATAGGACAAATATCTTCAATCTATTCAAAGTGGATGCAACCTCTCAAATTGCAACTCATAGATCATCTATGACAATAAATGAGGTATCAAGTTCTTGATTCATGAATCTAAACATTCAATTTTCAAACAATAGATGAGTACAAATACATTCCAAAGAACACATAAATGTGTTTTTCATCCATCATGTTTTTTAAAGATCCTTGTATTAGTTCTTTGGCATTTATGTGGTATAGATTTTGAAAAAAATTCTTTGTAAATATACTAAGTGATGAGAAAGCTCAAACATCTATTGAATGATGAATTACAACAAGTTTAAAAGTAGACAAAGTGCAGAGCGTCAAAAGTTGACTTGTAAAAAAGAGAAAGCAGAAGAAAGGAGCAAGAGGTTAAATGTCAAGAAGATGTGACTAGGCAATTGAAAGCTACAATGGTAATGACATCAACAATTTTAGGCAACAAATTTTTGAAGGATTTGTTGTAGAAGATTTTGTGGTTAGCTCAAGAAAGTCTTACAATGTAGAGAGTATTTTAATCCTTTGTTGGTAGTATTTTTACTCCCTAGAGCTATAGTAGTGTTCAACTATAGATCCAAATTTAACTCTCTTGGAAGATGCAATTCAATAAGTTCATTTCAAGTGTTCATTAGAAGTCTAGTATTCTAAAAACTAGATGCCTAGATTCGTAGTGAAATTGTAGTCAAGTTAGTAAGCGGTGCTCAACGATGACATTAGGATGCCTATGGAAGTGAATGTAATTGGTTTGCAATGATGCACTATTAGGGTTTTCTAATTAGCAAGAATGTACGGTTGATTCAAGAACAACATTGTTCAGACGATACATTCTTTGTGTAGGCTCTATTTTGATGAAGGAGCCAATTGCCATGCAGTCTATTGCCAAGTACAAACTCTAGGATTACTCATTAATTTCATTCCTTGCTCTAATGAAATTCTTTCAATTCTTGTGGCACAACTATTTTCAATGTTTAGGTTGTGAACTATCTAGGTGAAAATATTCCATGTGGTAGAGCATGCAACCTTTGGTCCCCAAGGGCAACCTTCGCACCAAACCCACATCTTTCTAGATCTTAAGGCGAATGTTTTGTCCTTTGATATCTGCCTTTGATAGGACTTTCCGCTTACTTTAATTTCCCTTCGCAACCAATCTCTAATCTCTGCTCTAAATAAGAAATCAATTCAACTGTGGCGCAGGATTGGCTTGTTCGAAGAAACCATTAATTGTTGATTTATGCAGGTTATACACATCAATACTCATCATCTATCCCCTCCGAAATTTGTATCCCAAACTCCTATCCGCTGGTCGATCGATTACCTGTATTGACTCAGGAAGCACAACGTACGTTCACAAGGTTGTGCATCTCGATTCAGGAGCTATGATGACGACGGACTACCGACAGATGTTTGCTAGTAAGAACAGGAACCACTGTCGAGAGAATCGGGAGTACTGTGGGTTGTCTTCACAAAGTACGCATCAGGGCGGCACGGCAGATATGTACTCGATGCTGCACAACTCCAGGTGTGTTTGCCTGTGCCCGACGCGCCCTCTTTTCAGCTCCCTGTGGCCTCTCTACAATCAGGGCGACACCGTGTGGCCCAGGTGGCATCAGCACCGCTTGTTGGCCCTTTCAGCGAACTACAACCCTCTGGAGCGGTGGTGGAAGTCGTTCGAGATTTTGGAGTACAAGCCGGCGAGCAAGAGCTGGGCGATCGTGACCCAGATGCCGGAGAAGCTGCTGAACGCCCTTTTCCAGGTGAAGTCGTTCGACGCGGTGCATGCTGCGTCGCACGAGAGCCGAATCATCATTAAAAGGGTGGGGGATGGACAGCTCAATGGGGCTGTGTATGACCTAGACAAGGATACCTGGAGCACCGATTGGATCGTCCCTATCAACGCCGCGGCTTGGTTTCGTGGAATCTATCCTGTCCAGGAGTTGTGTGTGCCGTGGGAGAAGTACATGACGAAATGTCATACGTATGTTGCACCCGAGAGAAGAACAGGGAAGAAAATGAAGATCCCAACTTAGACATGAGTAGCATTCATTTGCTGGAGAGAATGAAATCTATGTTATAACATGATTTTTAGATTTTTGTATCAGTGGGGTGATACCTTGTTCTGTTCTTCAAAGCCATTATTTGCGCCAAATTAAGTCATTCAAGTTTGCTGTGCTTTTTTGCGTCAGTCATATGCGTCCTTGACACCCGCTGACTTAACCTTGTTTAATGACATTTCCTCACCGGGTATAAATGGACTTCCAAATGCACTCACTTAGGGGGGGCGGGGGGGGGGGGGGACTTGTTTTTTTGAAACAAATGAAACGGAATTTCATAGCAAAGGAGAAAACAGGCCACCAGCCACAGGTGACCTGGCGAAGACAGACCAGACTTTACAACTTAACAGATGATGTTCCAATCAGATGTATTCATTACATGATAAGGTAACTACCAAAGCTGTGCAGGTATTGCACTTTTACTATCAATGCGGGTAAAATCTACTTATACATGTCAGTAGAAATGCAAATTGGAAATCTGTCGGAGCACCAAGCCAAATAATAACATGGACGGTTACATCTTGTAGCATACTCTTACAGTCTTACGTGACACCCATGCCAAATTCGCTATATTCTTTGAAAGTATGAATAAGACATACACGTCGTGATAGCTGTTCAAAGGAAATAAGACAGGCATCCATTTTAGCACAATAGCTCGCAATATACTTGTCAACTATGACCGACTGGACAATGAAGAGACCAAGGCAAGCACCTCATACCGACTTCCAACTTCATAGGAGACCCTGGCCTTCTAATCAATTGATGGAACTCAGTTAACCAAATAGCCTCCTGGTTCAAACTCCCTGACATAAATTCCGATTTTATATACAAAGGTCTAATTACCTTCAAATGCTTCAGAAATACTTCGATAATTGACAGCCTTCACTTCTACAACCTTTGGTCAATATACCTCAATGCCTGGAGACAGACAACGCAAATTCACCAACCTGCCTCCGCCCCCAACCACCCTCTCCAATACCCACGATCAAATAGGCATTCACCTCTACCAGAAGAGCCCCTAAAAGCAGAATCTGCTTGTTAGCAAAAGAAATGTTACCTCGACTGCACTGACAACAGCTGTGCTCGCAGTGGGACCTGATCAAATCACGATTTGTTGGCCTCATGATTGGTGATGATTGTTTTTCTCAATACAGTGCCAGAACTAGTGTGGCCAGGTCTTCGGATACATACGCTTACCTGGTGATGGCGTCTTCAACAATATCACGCGGAAGGCCAAAGCGACGTCCTGAAGAGACAGCCAGTTTGATACATAAGGCTCTTAAAAGATGGGCGCATCTCCAATTCTTTAATTCCCATTTACCCCGCATACTTTAAGTCAAACTTGTAGGCCTGGATTTCCATGGGGTTGAGGTCGACTGGCTCCTTGGGACGAGCCCCCAAGCCAAGCTTCCGGTGAGCTGCATCTCGCTCCGCCGACACCTGTGACCCGTCATTGTGGAGAAATGTGAGCGACGACTTTCGTAGTGCTGTGATGTCAACCTGTGATGAGAACAGGGTGAAGAGGTCGAAGCTTTTCTTCTCTGTTGTCACGCATTTCAGTCCATTCATGGGATAGCTGGAGTCCACACCCCTTCGATGAAAGAGAATGCCATGACTGAAATCTTCATCAGGAGAAGGTTGAGCTGGGCGCAGGAACTTCATAGACACAATGTGGAGGTCGCAAGGAAGGTCAGCTCGCAGAGGTGAAAAATTAGGGCCGACCATGTTGCTTTGCGTTGTGGCTTGCATGCTTGTAAATGGTTGTGGAGTGTCGAAAAACGCGTGCACTGGGTAGTTGAGATGAGCATTCACACGGTGGGAGAGAAGAGATGGCGCCTTGGACGAGAGATCTGAAACCGCTGGCATGCTGGCAGAGATGTTCCGTTCGACCAGTAACTGGAAGACCACACGAGAAGGTCGATTATCCATAATACCCTGCCCAAGGCCCCGATTATCATCGTGTATCAATCTCCTATCTAGCATGATTTCCAACTCGCCTTTGTTCAGGCTCGCCACTCCAAGGGCCTGACGGCTGTGAATTGAGAAGCGCCTTCCCCCAGGGCACTGCAAAAAGGCTAATGATGGCATGGGGTAATAGTTTCCCTGTAGGGGTATCTTGCTGTACGTTTCGCGCCGCATGGTTTGGAATCCGTTCAAGTCGGTGTAAAAGAGGCGGTTGTTGTTGAGCTCGGTCTTGAATCTAGTGATCAATTCCCGGTCATTAAACTCGTTTCTCGCAAAATCCACGTAGTACTCGAACTCAGCTGCAGCAGCTTGCACAGTCTTGCCAGAATAAAGGCGTGCTGACCGAACCAACGGGGCGGGTGTGTCAAACTTAGGCACTGTAAATAGCTCTTCCAGTAGAGGCCCACGAGAGCAGAGGATAAGGCCACCCGCCTGCACAATCGGCGTGGCTTCTCCAGCAGGACGGAACAAATACGCTCCACTTCCTGAACTCGTGTACATGGCAATCTCCTCCTCGATGGGCAACTCTTTTCCACCCAAAGGTATGTGACTCATCAGTAGCCCAGTCCGAGTTGAGAAGATTAGTTTCTGCTCTTCATTGCTTATTGAAGCTCTTTCAGGGGGATCTTTGTGGTATGAGCAAAGGTAGGGTTCTGGGCACGTGAAGTCCTTGGGTTCATTGAAGACTGACAAGCTTGCTAAGGAAGCTGTGTCACAGTTATCAGTCTCAGCAGTGATCAGGTAAGTAGCCAATCCCAAGGGAGCTACCTTCACTTGAAAGTGAAGTCGATGATTCTTGGACGAGGTAGAGGCAGTGACACCTGTACCCCAGTCTGGGCTTAACTGGCTTTCGACGGGTTTACCAGAGGAATCAAAAACACAAACTCCAGGATTATCCACCATAATCACGGCTACCTGCACACGGGCACTCAGCATCTCTTGTAAGATAACAAGTTGTTCAAAAATCTCTGACCACGGTTGAGCACTACATCACTTATGCATCCCGCAGGTTATACAATAGTAACGTTGCTGTGGCCTTCATCATCCAACAACAACTAGGTCATTTTCACAAATCGTTTATTAGCATCAGCATAAAAGAAGTAGATCCTGTTGTCCGAGCATGTCTCACCTGTTGAAGTGTCTCCTCCAAAGGATTATAGTATACAACACGCTGAACTTCGAAGTTCTTAATCTCCACCACTTTTTTCACTGGTAAGTTATCATAACTTTTTCTCAATTCTACGGGCTTAAACGGGTGTGGCGTCGAGCTTGACTGCGGACTCAATATCTCTCCAACGCTAACAGCCATTAAGTCCTCAAGCTCCACAATTCCGTCATGCATTTTATTCGCATAGTCCACTACCACGTGATCTTTTGCCGTACCTGTGACTCCATCATGATGTTGAAAAAGGGCCAAGTTTCGTCGCTGCCGCTCAAGCACATCACCAGACAAAGCAGAACGCGCTTTCCCACGGAAGGCAGTAGTGAGCACGAAAAGGATATCGGCCGCCCTAAGTGTTTGTTCAAGAACCCTATCAACTGCTTTATAAAACGGTCTAGTAACATAATAACCACTCCAGTAGTCTTGGTGTATATCTGAATAAGTGAAAAAGTCACCAGCAAGAGATGGGAACCCAGGCACACTCAGAGGGCTATTCGCTGACTCTTCCATGCTACTTGTTTTGCTCACTTCCTTCCTCAGAGTGCTGAAGTAATCCTCTAGGGTTCCAAAATGCAACTCTGCTTTCAGATTCGGATGAGAATTGACGTAATCGAATATTCTCTGATAATTCTCATACGCGAGATCGGCTTCTGCCATCTCAATATACCGAAAGTCGTCACCCAAGGGTATGAGAAGGGTGTTTGATCTGTATAGAATCGATTTCTTTCGGTACTGGTCCAACAAAAGCTCTGCCCGCTCTTTGACATTCTCTGGCGTGATAGTTTGTGGCTGCTTGTTCCAGGGACAATATCCAGCCCTCCCGGGTAGTCGCCAAAAGTCAAACTGGCAACAAACACCTGGCTCAGGACCACAAGTATGTGGAATGTCGTAAGAATAGAAAGGCATCATGTGACAGAAAATGTCAGTTGAATTGTCGGAGTCCCAGCTTTGGCGCCAATTAAACTCTAGATTTTTATTCCAAGCCAGCTCTTTCTTGACTTCGTAGTGTGTTCTTTGAATCAGCATATTCTCGAAGCCCATTCGTCGAAGAAGGTATGCCATCGTCGGAGAATGTCCGAACGGATCGATCGCCCATGCATTCTTCGGTGCTACCCCCACGTTGTCTAGAAGCCATAAATTACCGGCTGTCATCTGGAACCAACGTGCACATTTGATATTAGAACAGAAGATCCTTTGGACATAATAAGCTTCTATATCTTAGCACGGCTTCATGATTCTACATTCGGTTGGACTGCCGTAAGAGCTTCACATTTCAAACCAAAGTAGAGAGAAACTCATAGCCACAATTAACGACAGCCATAATGTGATCAACGTCAGAGCGACAACCTGCTCAATGATTGCGAAATAATGTGAATTCGCTTCATCATTCATCACCCAGCCACCGCCCACAATCTCCAGTTGTCCCGACTTGACCAAGCGTATGAAATCACTTTTTGATTGTTGTGAAGCGTCTCGCCACCATCTCTCAAGGTACGACATTTCCTCCCAAATAAACTTCCTCCGTGTATCCTGAAAGTCACCACAGCATCACCATTTTATTTTACCGACATTTCAAACTCAACAACGCAATCCTCTTCATAGACAGGCAAGCACGTCCTCATCCAAGATATCTTCACTTAGGGTTGTATTTCAAATTTATATAAAATCACCTACCATCGCGTTAGTCCCTAGGTTTAGGGATATGCGAATTTCAGTCTCTTTAACAGATATCAAAACGAGCACAATAAAAATCTCCTTCATCATGAGATTTTCTAGCACATGAGATCAGAATTGCCATTAACACACGCAGTCACCAAGATATGAATGACGACATGACTATTGAATTGACGCAGTACCTCAAGTGAAGTCTCATTGTCCCACATCACTCCATCAGAAGTAGAGGGAAGGGATCTTACACTGATCCATTCATACAACCCCCAAAACAATCTATTCCATAATCTTCCTCTCAAGCACACACTCACTTATCACGATGCGCGAGGCCATGACTGTCTATCTCCACATTAAACCGGTGATTAACGACGAACGAGGATCGAAATTAAGAAGTAAACTATACTTAATCGAAAATTAAATCGGTGTGATCTAAAATTCGCAAAGCCACAACACTCCAATTTATTCCATAATCTTTCTCTCAAACATACACTCCCTTATCTCGTTTCGAAGCCACGGCTGTCTATCTCCACATTCGACCCGCCGTCAAATACGAACAACGATCGAAAACCATTACACTAAACCAGAGATAAAATCGATGCTCTCTTTGCCTGCAACATCACAATTCCCCAAATGCGCAAAAGAGGTGAGAATCGGATAACCTTAAGCAACGACGCGACGATGGTATCCAAAATATGCCTGGATCGCTCCTGATAGTACTCCTCCACGGTACGAATCCACCCCGGATCATTGTGACTATGCGGCACAACGAAAACCTTGAGCGGCTCCTGGTCCCACTCCTTCCCGCCATACCTAACATCCCACCCCTGTTTCCACACCCCGCCGTCGCGATCATCGAACGCAATCTTATCATACAAGGCCTTCATGGTAATGTCCACCACCGCTTCCCCTACTCCCGCATGATGCGACCGACTCTTCCACCCAGTCTTCCCCAATCCATTGTGCCTGCCAGACGAATTCGGATTGGGACCCTTACCCCTCCCCTCCCAGACGAAAGTCGCCACGAAGCCGCCCTGGAAGAGGAACAGGAACGTGAAGAGGATCGAGACGACCGTCAAGCATGTTCGAGGACGCACCAGCCAGGTCCACCAGGAGAGCGCGGAGGAGGATTTGCTGCCGCGCCGGTGCTTGGAATGGCCGCCCTTGCGAGTGGAGGATGGCAGAGAAGAGTGCTTCGGCAGGCTCCTGCCGTAGCTCCCCGCCATCGCTGCAACGCGCTGAGTGGAATAGTTGTGAAGACACCGATCGCTTATGGCCGCGATGGTCGATGCATCGTCGTCGTTGTCGTCGTTGTCGATGAGGCTTGTTGCTCCGATTTCCACCATCGCCAAACCTCGAGGTCGGCTCTCTCACTTTGGACACGAAACGTTCCCTTTGGAAGGGATCCGTTCTCTTTGTTCACACGAAGAGTTCCCATTGAGTGAGAAATGTTCCCTATGTTCCCACTGGCGTTCGCTGAAGGCGAGAGTTCCCATTGTTGGGGAACCGTTCCCTATGTTCCCACTGGTCTCACTCCTGCGCCACTATAGTGAAGTTCTCATTACATGGGAACCGGTACCTTTGTTCCCTATGCTTTCTTCTGGTCTTCCTCGTGTTTGACCATGCATAAGAGTAGCACTGATTCACTACAGGTCCTTTTAGTAACTTAGCGCCACTTTTATTCATCGTGCAGTTTAGTATTTATTTTTCTTCCGTTTCAGTATACCGTAGCTGTATGGGCACGTTCGGCAGAAAATTATTCTGAAAATAAATGCCAAAACTTTCAGTTTTATATTCCAATCTTATTATGGAGGGACAAAAAAAATCTTCCTAGAATTTTGAATTTTGAATTTTAATTCTTATAATCTTCCAAATCTTAAGTTTAGGAAGAAAAAAAACAAGTCGTACACAATGTGTCAATTGTGTCTTTTACTTAACCCCTAAAGGACCATTGTCCCTTCGAAGGACAAATGGGATTTTGGGCAAGCTGAATTTTTTACATGATTTTTTGAATTTCTTTTTGAAAATAGAAAAATTGATTAGCTTCATGGGAATATAATTTTTTTTCAATTGGTGCCTAGGAACAAAAATTATGCCCAAATAAGCTCAAAACAAGGGAGAGAGGGTAGCAAAAAAATTTTGAATTTGAATTTGAAATTTTTGAAATTTTTGGGGTCAAAAAGATTATATTTTTGTCTACATGGAAAGCTTTGATTCGTTCCATTTGGATTTGTTATGAAAAAGTTATGGACAATCTTGTTTTTCAAGCAATTAGAGCATCTTCTTGAAAAAATAACTTGTAGGATTCATTTTTTAATGCAATTTTTACAATTTAAAAAAAAAATCCACGTGGTTTAGTTTTCTTCCTAGAAAAATCTCACCATTGGGATTATTGCATTTTAATTCCATTTTAGATATATTAATAATTTAGATTTTCCTTCTATATCATATCTATTTCTATTTAATAATTTTTTAAAGAACAAAAATTAAGTTTTTTTGATTTTTTTTCCCCTAGACTCTCAACTCAATTCCCCACATTAAAGATTTAAAGCTCAAAACTTTGTAGTGCAAAAAATTTAATTTAAGAAGGTTCAAAGTCAATAATCTAGTCTCACAATGTGCTAAAAAATTTGTTTTCTTCACTTTAATGCAAATATCTTGCAATTTGTGCACTCAAAATTTCTGAAAATTTTTCATCACATTTTTACACTTATTAAGAGTAAGATCCTATAATTAGATGTATTAAAAAAATTCACTCTTTACTACAGAAATGACAATTTTGAGTGTTTTTTGGTAGAAAAAGGTCTTAGTCCTTTAGGGGTTCAAGTTGAGCTTGATGGCAAGTGGTCTAGACTTTCACCTATTCTATCAACCTTCTTTATAGAAAAGTAAAATAACCAAGAACTAAGCCTTTCAAATAGAAGAGACTATGAACTTAATCCTTTGACAATTGAGAATTGACCTATAGTTTCTAATTCAATATAATGTGCCTTGCAATAAAATGTTAAATTGAAAGTCTAACACTATAGCATATTTCCACCAATTGATTACTATTTGTACGTATAATTTTGAGCTTTGGCCCTACATTCCTATAGTGTCAATATTAATGAAAAGAATTGAGGGTCTCCACAGTTTGCAAATGAGTGAGTGAGCAAGCAAACCATACAAGGTTGTCCAACTCAGACCAAATTGCAAAAATAATAGTAAGCTTACCATTCAATCATTGTCAACAAAAAAGCTAAACACAGGACACCATTTAGGCCCAAGTATACTCCATTGTATTAGACATCATAAGCCATTTTGGGCATATTCAAGCATTAAAGGGTTAATATTATTTCATTTTACTAGAGATTTGAATTTTATATATTATTTCATTCAATCCTCTACTTTTAGTTACAAGAAATATTAGAAAAGACTTCAATATATTTAGAGGTTTTTGAAATTGAATGTATATTTGAATTTACAAAGTTTCAAATAATTTATTATGATGTCTAATTTTTGCATTTTGTAAAACTTTCAAAGTTGGATGAATTCATCATCAACTTCCAACCTTTATATCTCTCATTCTATTGTCCAATACATAAATTGATTAAAAACTTGAATCCATAGGTGTCTAGTTAGTCAAAGATGGTGGAATGTATGTTGTTGATTATTACATAAAAAATTCACAACTTATACTCAGAATTTCCAAAAAATACATTTGAAAGTGCATTAGAATTCTTTTTTTCTTGCTAGTAGGGTCTACTAATTTGTTGGATGTCTATTAATAGACATCATATCCCAAACCCTTAAATTGATGGTTATGGGTGCTGCTACCTTAATAGGTGAAAAAAATTCTTCCTTCTTTTATTTTTACCTTTGCAAAAAAGTGAAACAATCCACCCATTAAGATAGGTTGTTTGTTTGTTTTGTTTAATTGATATGGTGAGATCTCTTAGACCATGTGTCTCCCAATCACTTCCAAAAAAATTCTTCCACCTTTTTTTTTTACTTTCGAAAAAAAGTGAAACAATCCATCCATTAAGACAGGTTGTTTGTTTATTTTGTTTGATTGATATGGTGTGATCTCTTAGTTTGATATGGTGAGATCTCTTAGACCATGCGTCTCCCAATCACTTACTTGGTACCATCAAAAAGTCCTCACCAAGGAGGGGTGCACAAGCTTTGTCTTGTGATGTTTGGATCTATGATTAAAAAAAAATGTTGAATTTCAAAGTTTTTATAAGTAAGAAAATTAGAAAATTAACTTTAGTCTTCTTCAGACTGTGGCAACAGGGCACACTAGCGTAATTTAAGCAACTCTGAAATAATCTAATATTCTAAACTTACCGAAATGCTCACAAAAACTGATGTTATACTTCATCTTATGCTTCAGACTAGACTAGAGTAGCCTAATGCCTTCAAACCGTGGGAAAATACCACACTAAGATAAACTCACCCGGCAATACATGAATGCTAGAGCACCAATTTTCATGTGGCTAGTTAGTGCTTGATTGAATTACTCTCCCTCGTGGACAAATTTCAATTACACTGCCGATTGCAGTTGCATAGGTACAAAACTATTTCTCCACACACAAATTTACACAGACCAAGTTCCTCCTCCGAACCTTGCTGCGATGCTTGTTTCTCTACATACATCAATTCTCATACTATCTCGCTTCACAATACTACTATCATCTAAAACTGGAGCTACAACTCCTCAACATGAACAGAAAAGATGGAATGATGAAACTATCATCAGATTAAAAACGCGAAGATCCAAACGCAAGTTAGCTAAGGAACGAAACACCATTAAACTCACGAAGTCAGGCTCAAGGATAAGGCACGGACAAGTAAGAAAGAAAAAAACAGAAGCAAAACAGAACCCCGCGCAGGGCTACCAAGCATCCAAACAGGAAGCTCATCGAGATAAGTCTAGAAAAAAATCCAGATGTATAATAAAATTATGTACAAAAAATTGGCTCGATGAATCGTACCAAGCCAAAGAATTGAACCTAAAAATAATCTGTCCAATGCATTGAACCTAAAAATATGCTCCCGAAAGAATTGAACCGAAACAATCCAGGCTAAAGAACCGAACCAAAATAATTCTGGCCAAAGAATTCAACCCAAACAATTCTGGCCAAGGAATTTGAACCAAGAAAATTCTAGATAAGGAATTGAACGGAATTGCTCTGACATAGCTATGTGAGATAAATGCAAAACGAGTCAAAATCGAGCTCACACACAGCTCCATGAAACACCCCTGCCAATCGTCTTTGAAGCACTTCGAAGCAGGCACCCAAGTTGCACAGCCCTTTCCAATCGTCTTCAACCGTCGAAACTCCTCAAGCAACCACCAAAGACCACACAGATCAAACAAAAACAACGGGTAGGATTTGTCGGAGACGGCAAAGAGGGGTCCAGCAGAGGGAAATCATCCAAGACGCTGTCAACGGCTACCGCCGGACGTGAGTGAGTATGAAAATCGTGCTATCGCTTCCCGGTGTTCGTCAAGGTACCGGATGGATCCCAATCGGAGGAACCTCCGTCACCGCTCGTCACTTGATTCATGGGCTTCCGACATCCAATGCCCAACTTCGACAGGCTACTGCCTGGGTCCATGCTCAACGGCATCACGTCGGAAATTTGCAATGATCCTCAAACCCGACTTCGTAACCCTGAATGAAGATTGAACCTCAATAGAATGCTCTGAAGAAATTCGAAAGCGAATAAAAACACAGCCAAGGAACAGATAATTGACAGGAGGTAGAAATCAGAATGAAACAAGATTCAAGTTGTGGAATACCTCTGCCCGGAACACGTCTTTTATGTCCTCCATCGGAAGTAGACACCAATGTCTGCAGAACGTAAGCGTCTGCAGCTTCAAGAGCAGCACTTCCGTGTCCATATCGCAGACGCTCCCCTCCGAGGTTGCCACGAACCCTAATGCAACCGCGGCCATGTCTGATGTCTGCAAGGGGATTGTCTGGCGCAGAAGAAGATGGGAACGAGAGAAGTCGGCAGACATGGTGTCATCAATGGCTGAATGGCTGCGGACACGATATGGGAAGAAAAGAAATTCCCGTTCAAAAATCCAATTCGTCAGAATTGGACCTGCGCGGTGAAATTGCATCTGAATATCCCAAATAAATTCCTCTCCTCGCGCCATGTCCTAACCCTCGCGTCTGATGTCTGTAAGGATGGAAACGAGAGAAGTCGGCCACGACGGTGACATCAACGGCTGAATGGCTGCGGATACGATATGAGAATTAAAAAAAACTCCCATTCAAAAATCAATTTCGTCAGAATCTGACCATGCGGCGAATTTGCATGTCAATATCCCCCAAAAATTCCTCCCCTCAACTAACTTAGGGGTTCACATCCTGCGTCACAGAACCTACCACGCAAGCAGGACCGATCCCAAGGTGGTCTCCAAAGCGCAAAGCAGCTTCCGAGCTTCAATCCAGCCAGGAATTGCGCGCCGACCTCGGCCGACAAATCCCAACAGCAAGCCATTGCAACCGAGCGCCTTTCCGTTACCTATTCAAACGCCGCGCTTCCGCAAATCACGTAACAAACGGCGTCTGCAGCTACGTAATCAGAAGCCGTGCCCAGTCAACCGATCGACATGAGACACCAAATCACGTGCAATCGAAGACAAGACTCCAAATGACGAGGAAACTTGAAACGCAAGCTCCGGGACGCTCCCGTGTAGTTCATCAAACTCCGCACTGCTGCCAAAGGAGCTGCAAAGAAACTGCCAGCGTTGGTTGCCACGACAGATCGGACGTAACTTATGCACAGCAAGCTTTTGCGACCCAGCCACAGACTGCAGACAATCCGCAGCGCCACCCCCAAACCCTAAAAACAGACCCTGCCGACAAACGCAATCAGAGCTGAGAGTTAGCAAACCTCCGCAAACCCAAATGGATGACTCCCTTTTCGTCTTTTGCGGCATGGGTCGGTTAGGCAACACTATTTTGTCGATGTTTTCACACTAATTTACAGAAGGCCAACTCCAGGAAATTAAGGTACGCAAGCCTACTCCCAGCAATCTCAATATGTTGGGTCCAATTTCGAGAGGGGCACATGTTGAGAAGTGTGGGCTTGTAGCACAAATCAAACCCAAGTGGATTTATAATTTTACAATTCAAATTGTAATTTCTATACATTTTTGAAGTGGTTTGCCCTAAAATTACAAAATCGCTTACAAAGTGAAGTCATAAATGTCCCATAAACAATCCATAACCCCGTTTCCATGTATCTATTGGCATTTTAGTATTCACCAATCAAGGATTGACAGGTTCCCCCTTGTAGGCACTAATGCATTGATTTTCTCAAAACAATGAATGGATTGGGATGTCTTTCTGAATGGAATTGGGGTCAAAGTAGGGGCCAAAATTGGGTTGGTCTACCTTAGTGGGTGTCCAAGTTGGATGATGAACTTGGGTTTTGAGCCCCAAGTTTGTTGTTCTTTTTAACCTTTAAAAAGGACAATGCAAGCCAAGATTGGGCATTTTAAAAGTCAAAACTTGAATTTTCATATATTTCTTTATTTTAAATGTTTTAAAGCTTAACGAAGAAAATGTAGCTCCAATAATCTTTTTTTTAGTTCATTTGAATTTTTTTTGAAATCTAAGAAAATTGTAATTTTTGTGACACTTTTAAAATAGCTAATTGAAAGCTCAAAATACACCACTTTTGAACTATTTCCATTGAATTTTTCTTGTTATAATCACAAGAAGCACATCAATTACACCATGATGTTTGTCACTATTATTTCCATTTTTAAAAATATTATACTATTTAAAGCATTTTCATAATTACTGTGATTTTTATATAGAATTTTTTAAATCATATAAAATTTAGTTTCATGGTTTTTAAATTATGAAAGAAAGAAATTAAGCTTTAGATATATGTTACTATATGTGAAAACATCAAAATTTTAAAATCGACATTTGAATGTAAAAATCTAATAATTAAGCCTAGATATGAAACACCATTTAAGGGTTTACCCGCTGTAATACTCTAAATTTTTGATTTTTTAGTCTATTTGACTTGTGTAGTGTGAATAGAGTTCATAGATTGTTCCATTTCCATTTGTAAGTCTATTAGTCTTGCAGATTTCACACACGAATGGAATTATTGGGATTGAGGTTTGAACCGGATCAAATAGACATGATTTTGAAAAGTGTCAATTAGCCTTCATAGCCCTTGGTGAAGAGTTATCTTTACCACATTTTGGGACTATAAGTCCAAAGGTCCATTTTCGTTTTCCTTCAGTTCATACAGGTGGTATGACTCGTTGTAAATTGCGCTTGTGCAAATTGTGAAATATATTTGCTGCATTTTAATTGATTCCGTGAATGCACTGGAACAATTGATTGTCTAATTGACTATGTATGTAAAGACTGTTACCGATGAAGACTCTTAGGGTTTCATCCGATACAGCAGATGAAACACATCCACGCGTTTAGGGTTTTCTACTCCAGCTCTTAAACCCGTGTCGCCTCTCGTATCAGCCATCTCTCAGATCACTGCGCTGTCGGAGCTCTGCAGTGCTTTTCGATTATATGGTATCAGAGCGAGGTTAGATACACTTCAACAAGCAGTCAGAGAACTGTTTGTGATACTCTTGTGACTAGTTAACATAGACTAGAACTCTCTTCTCTCTTACGCTCTTCGTCTGAGCTCTCACAGGAGAGGCGGCGCCGCTACAGTTACAGATCGATTACATTCGTGAACGATGGATCCTAACGTCAGAGACGTTCCGGAGTCCATAAAGCTAGCAGGACCCTCGAACTACATCATCGGGAGTTATAAAGTGAAGATGATACTCATGCAGGAAGGCCTATAGCGCTTCATCGAATCAGTTGAGCAGACTAACACCGATACCAGCGGTTCCTCCAGCGCAATCGGAGACACAGCACCGGGAGTCGTCAACACACCCGCGATCGCCAGCACAACCACTCACAGCGCACCTGCAAGCAACATCAACAGAGACAACGAACTCAAGTATCGAGCTGGCTGCATCATAATATCCACAGTACGAGACTCTATCTTACTTAGCATCATTCATCTTACAGAACCGCAAGCGATCTGGCTACGTCTCAAGTATATGTGTGATATCAGATCATCATCTAGACGCCTCTCTCTCAAGGAAAAGTTCTATTCATTAAAGCTAGAAGAGGGCAAAGGGATAGGAGATCATCTTCAGGAAATCAACCTGATTGTTATCCAGCTTGTTAATCTTGGCATCAAAACCTTAGATGAAGACCTAGTTGATATTACGCTCAATAGTTTACCAAGGAGCTGGTCTACCTTCAAACAAATCCAGAAAGGGAGGGAACGCATACCATCATTTGCAGAACTAGAAGGATTACTACTCCAGGAAGAAATGAGTCGCACCTTAGACAAACGACAAGACGAGATCAAAGAAGTGAATCTTACACGACATGCTCGAGGATCATATCGAGGCAGATCATACGCCCCCCGTGGACATCCCAACTCCGACAGGAGCCATTTTAGCGACTGATCAGCACCAAGGCCTCCAACACAATGTACACAAAGTCAAAACAACGAACCAGCTCGCCAGATCTTCTGCTACAAATGCGGCAAAGAAGGTCACTTTGCCCGTGACTGCACCCGGATCATGCTGGAAGAAAAAATCAAAGCTATGCAACTCTAACTTGCCTAGCTTTCCCAACGGCGACCACAACATCAAATCCATCTCACCGAAGCTGATGTAGACTATGAAGACAACAACACAGCTGAACCAGACTATACTCCACCGCACGTTCAAGCCTGCATCGAGGCATTCCACAACGACGATCCCGAACAACCCTCTGAAGTCGTCAACACATGTTTCGACACACCTCCTGTCGAAGAAGAGTGGTTCTTGGATTCTGGAGCTTTTTCCCACGTTACTGGAAACGCTCAGCTACTCAATCAACTCATACCCTCAAAAATCCATAGCATTAGAACCGCAAGGGGAATAACCATGTCTGTAGCTAGTCAAGGCACTGTAACTCTTGTTGATGCTTTTGGAGAAATAAAACCTATCCACCCTGTTCTCTACATACCTGAAGTCAAAACCAATCTATTTTCTGTAGGTCGTTTTACTGATATCGGATATAGAGTCCTATTTGAAACTTACCGATGTCTCATCTATGACAAAGATGATCCTAGCAAAATCTTCCTATTAGTCCACTGTGACCCATGAAACAACCTTTATAAAGTCCACAATCAGATCTCTCCTCACATACTAGCTACAACAACCCTCTCCCAAAATTCCACCACCAACAGCTCAGCTAGAAGATCCCCAGCACACCCATCTAAAAATATCCGCCCCCAACCTCCAAACCCAAAACTACCCGAAACTATGATCCACCTGTGGCACAAACGTTTAGGACACGTTCACTACCAGAGCCTTTACCACATGACCTCAAAAAATTTAGTGGCAGGTGTCCCCTCCATCCCACTCCTCAAACATGTATGTTCTTCCTGCATGCTTGGAAAACTACCTAGAGACCGCAAACCAAAAACCCGGACCACCCACACCACCCAGCCACTCCAACTGATCCACAGCGACTTGTGTGGGCCTCTCCCAATGTCCTCTCGAGCAAGAAACCGATACATCCTTACCTTCATCAACGATTTTTCCCGCAAAACCTGGATATACTTCCTATCAGATAAGAGTCAAATGTTAGAATATTTCAAAAAGTTTCGGGCACTTGTCGAGAATCCTAGTCGCAAAATAGGGACACTTCGCAGCGATCGCGGTGGAGAATACCTCTCCTCATCCTTTAAAGACTACTGCTCACAGCATGGCATTCATCGACAGCTCACCTCAGGATACTCACCCCATCAAAATGAAGTCGCGGAGCGGAAGAACCGTACCTTACTGGAGGGCGTTCGTAGTGTTGTAACCGGTACAAAAATCCCACGCGCACTATGGGAGGAAATCACCAAAGCAGTCAACTACATCCAGAATCGTTGCCCCACCAAAGCTCTCCAACTGAAGACACCTGAGGAGGCATTCTCTGGTATCAAACCACATCTTGGACACCTTCGCATCCTCGGTTGCACTGCTTATTGTCACATCCCAGACACAAAATGGACCAAGCTGGACCCCAAGGCATTAATCACCATACTTATAGGCTATGATGAGAACAACAAGGCTTATCGTTGCTATCATCCCCCAGCTCGGAAGATCATCATCAGTCGGGACGTTCGCTTTGATGAATCAACCTTCGATGCTGCCCCTCCTGAAGTTACCGAACCACTCGAAGACCAACCCCTCCTCGATACAGCTTCACCAGTTCTCCCCACCTGTGACTCACAATCCATCAGTTTGCCCATGAACCCCACACCCTCCCCCCCATCTCCATCTCCATCTCCATCTACTCCACACCCACCAGAGTAAACTCCCTCCTCCCCTCCACCGACCATCTCGACATTCCATCGTCTCCACCTCCTACAACCCCAGCTCCAAGACATTCCACCTGCCCACGATGTTAGAACATCCGCCTCCAAGACTACGAACTCTGCCTATCCACCACCGACTTCAATATCTGCATGGTGAAACAATCTTCATCGCCACCCAACCCTCCAGATCCCACATCTGATCACATCACCTTCAAACAAGCCACACAGGACCCCGGATGGCGCCTTGCCATGCAAGAAGAAATGAACTCTATCTGGAAGAACCATACCTGGGATCTCGAACCTCTTCCACCGGGACATCGTGCTATCACTTGCAAATGGGTGTTCAAAACCAAACCTGGGCAACATGGTCAACCACCGATCAAAAAAGCCCGACTAGTTGCTCAGGGATTTGAGCAACAATACGGCATCAACTTCACCGAAACTTTTGCTCCTGTCATCAAGTGGGCCACCATCCGCACCGTAATAGCCCTCGTTGCTGCCAAACGCTGGGAAATCCATCACATGGATGTACGCACCACCTTTCTACATGGACTGCTCAAAGAATGTGTGTACATGCATCAACCTCCAGGATTTCGCATTCGCGGCCAAGAACACCTAGTTTGCCATCTCCACAAATCCCTCTACAGACTGAAGCAAAGCCCAAGAACATGGTATGATCGAATTGATGCAACCCTCAAACGAATCGGCTTATAACGCAGCCACTCAGATGGCAATCTTTACTTTCTATATCAAAATGGGGAGACTCTCATACTCATGCTTTACGTCGATGACTTGTTTATCATAGGCAGCTCTAGTACGCTAATCACCTGGATCAAGACTTTTCTCCGCACAGAATTCGAAATGACTGACCTTGGGAAGATAAAACGTTACTTTGGCATCTCCTTTGACGAAGTCAGCCTTGGAATCTTCCTACATCAACGAGCATACACGACCTCCATCCTCACCGAATTCGGAATGGCTGAATACAAATCGGCACCAACACCATTTCCAGATGGACTGTTTCTTGCCTCCGAAACCGAACCAACCCAGTTGATACCATAGTCTACTGCCGCCTCGTTGGAAAGCTCATCTTCTTGACAGTCACTCGTCCAAACATCACCTACGCAGTCAGCAAACTCTCAACGTACATGGCCAATCCTCAAATCGCCCACCTTGAAGCAGCCAAACACGTTCTTCGGTATCTCCAGGGAACTCTCGACTTCGGCATTCTCTACAAATTCGACGCTTCCACGACCATCTCTGGTTACACTGATGCCGATTGGGGATCCTGCCCCGACACTCGCCGATCGATGGGAGCCTACGTATTCACCCTCGCAGGCGGACCTATAACCTAGCAAAGCAAACAACAACTCACCGTATTACGATCATCCACGGAATCTGAGTACCGAGCTCTTAATGACGGCATGCAAGAAGTTGTCTGGCTCCACCGGCTCCTCCGAGAACTCCAACAACCTGATCCTCAACCACGAAATCCAACAAAACCCCAAGCTCAATTACCCCCAACTCGCCTGCATTCGACCCCAACACCACAGTCCTCCTCTGCACACTACAAACCTCAGTCTACACAAGCGCTAGATCCTACCATAAAGGCAAACCCAACGAGCAGGAGCGAACCAAAAACAACCAACAGTGCAGGTACAACGAACGGTACAGCCTACAACCACAATCCAGCTCCGAAACGACCTGCAACGCCTCAGCCACCGATTCTTCTACATTGCGATAACCAAGGTGCACTCAAACTCTCTCACAACCCTGTCTTCCATGCACGCACAAAACATATTGAAATCCATTATCACTTCATTCGTGAACGAGTCATAGGAGGTGAAATTAAACTCCAATATATTCATACCAGCTCTCAACCAACTGATTGTCTTATAAAACCTTTAGGTCATCAAAAATTTCTCAAGCACCGAACTGCTCTAGGACTATGCAGTAGAGCAAGCCTGCTAATAGGATAATTCAACATTTCCACCTCCTGTAAACCGTAATCCAGAAACCCTACACCCCACTTCACTCCACTTTTTGCTGCTTAAAACCCTAGACAGCCTAAGCACTCATATCCGCGAACAAATATTGCTCTGCTTCCACCAAACTTACAAAACTTCTATACTGTGTTCCCTTGAAACCTAGAACTTCTTCTGCACAGTCCTCCCACGAGAAATATAATCCTGGCATTCGCCCCCTCCTTACAGCATAAACCTTCCCTCTTCTTGATGCATTCAACTGTGTACACCCCATCGAATTTCGCACTGGACCTGCAACTTGGACTCCATCGTCAATCTTCTGTGGCTCCACACCTGCTCTCCGCCGTACTCCTCTCCACAACCTCTGCTCCATCTGGCCCCCTACAAACGCGTCCACTGCATTGAAATACCATACTGCCATCCACGACCACCAAGCACAAATCACCCATAATCCTAGTTCCGCGACACCCACCAGTGACATCCGCTCCATATCTCTCTCTGCGGCACGACGCTGCTCTCTCTCGCGATAACCTCAACAATCTACCGATTGAGGGGGGATGTTACCGATGAAGACTCTTAGGGTTTCATCCGATACAGCAGATGAAACACATCCACGCGTTTAGGGTTTTCTACTCCAGCTCTTAAACCCGTGTCGCCTCTCGTATCAGCCATCTCTCAAATCACTGCGCTGCCGGAGCTCTGCAGTGCTTTCGATTACAAAGACTATACCTGTGTGTATGTCAAGTTGATGTATGTGAAGTTGTTGGTGAGAATTGTTGAGAGTTACGGTCTAATTGCTTGATTGATGAAGCCAGTAATTGGTTGGAAATAACTTACTGTCTAATTGACTGGAGCTTAATCCGTCCATGCTCGTTTGTGAACTGAGCTTGTGTGTCTGTGAGTGAGATTAATCGTTGAGAAATTCAACTAAATCGTGTGTATGTAATTTCCCGGTTGGAAATTAAGTCAAATTGCCTTGGTAGGGTCGGATTACAATCAAACTACTTGTCTGTAAATTACCATTCAAAGTTTATAGACGATGTAAGATCAAATTGCAGGGATAGATTGAGTTTGTCAAATTAACTGAGTACAGTAGGTATATGTTAGTGGGTCGAATTGACTGAAAAGTTCACAGGGATTAAATTTGCAAAAATCCAGTCACGGTTAAGTTAAACTCCTGCGAGTCCTGTGGATTCAATCGGGTATTAAAGCAGTTGCAAGTCGATTTGACGAAGAATTTTGTGAAATCAAATACTGAAGTAAGGGCAAATTGGAATAGTAATTGTGACTGTAAGAAAGAATGTCAAGTTGAAATCTGGCTTAAACTTAGAGTCAAATTGCATTCAACCACGAGAGAGAGAAAGAATGTGGAAGTGGTAATCTGAAATCTTCACTTCATACGCAATACCAACTGTGCGCTGGTCAAATTGACGAGGAGCTTGGAGAATCGGGCTGCGCGATGGATGGTGAAGAAATTCCAGCAAATCGACCTTACAAAAATCTACTGTAATAAACGATAAATCACTTTGTTGTCAATTTCCACGTTACTTATGTAAAATTCCTGTTGACGTATGTGTGTATACAATATATATAAGTGATGTTGAATTAAGGAATTGTCGAATTAAGTTAACAATAGTGGTGACTTTGAAAAATTTGTTAAGTCAAGTTGACACATCCTGTCTAATTTAGGTAGAACCTTCCTTGAGTCAATTGGACTGTATGAAAATTGATTTATATAATTAAGAAAGATAATTCAAATTGACAAACTTAGAAGTTAAAATTTAGTCTAATTGCCAAAAGTATCAACTGATTCAAAATTACACTGGACTAAAAAATAGAAATTTTCATATTAAGTGGTCAATACTGTGAGGATGTGTTTTCGTTTCACCTATGGAAGACTGTAGAAATAAAGATATGAAATTCATGGGTTAGCCAGCTTGATAGTTGAAAATTGTGGTCAGAAGTGTAATGGTCAAATTGACGCTTGGAATAATTAATTCTCAAATTTATATAATACTATGCCATAGGGCTATGATATACATGTGTGATACATTAAAATGAAATAAGTCTAATTAACATTGTATGTAATTGATATTGAAACTAACCAAGGCCTAACAGTGGAATATGTTTAAGTGTGGTTGTTGATCTAATTGACATTTTACATGAAATTGTTTGCATTGTGTATATTTTATATTGTAGTGTGAAATCAACCTTAGCCGTTTCATATAAATTGAAATGATCCCAATTGTGGTAGAGTTAGGCTGTAAGTCGAGTTGACCCACTATTGGTAAATCAAGATAATTAGACTATATTAGATAATTTACAATGGAGAGATAGTAAAAAGTGTCAAGAAGCATAAGATAGAATAAGTAGGTGAGACTTATCTATTACAAGGGGACCAAATTTGATTGCATAATCAATGCATTAGGCAAGTCAATAGATGTTGGAAAAGCAGGGCCTATTAGACCAAAGTGAACAAGCAAAGATGCACGGCCATAGGTCAAGTTGGACAACTGGTTGGTGGTAAGGCCAAGCTAAGCCAAATTGACATTAGTAGCAGCCAAACGAGATTGGCAGACGTGAAGCTTTAACCAAGCACTAGGAAAAGATCCATCCCTTTCATGCTCATGCATAAGGGAAATTGACATAGAGTTACAGATTTTCATTGAGCATGATTAACATTGGCAATTAGGCTAGTAAATAGAATTGTTTAAATACAATGGAATAAACGGATGAAATGAGCAATGAAGCAAATTGTCCCTAAAAGTTTATTGTATTTTTAAATATATAACTTGTCATTTTGATTACGTGGATAGAGCATGCATAAAGGACAAATTGACCTCCCTTGACAAATTGACTTGAAATTTGACCACCAAAGCCAAAATACTAGACAAGACTGAGACATCATACATTGAGTCTATTATATATAGCATGGATAATAGACTATGACAATTTGACATAAAAAGGGATATAAGTGTGAAAGACCCAAAACAAGAAACAAAACAAAGTAAATAAACATCCAAAATACTGAAATGAGTGACCTTAGCTACATAAAACGTTAGACTTTTTGACCTTTCCTTTGGATTAACCCCTATACTAGTAATCCTTGGATTTTGGTAAATAGACAAAATTTACATTACACCCCCTAAAGTATGAAGGCTTGTTTTTCATCAAAAAAACACTCAAAACTATCATTTTTATAGCAAAAACAATTTTTTTAATGAAAGGCGTTTTTTTTTGCATATCCAACTATAGGATACTAATATAAGAATGTGTGGAAGAAATTTTACAAATTTTGACCATGTAGATAACAAAGTATATGCATTTAAAATAAAAGAAACAAATTTTTTTAATCTTGCTCAACTATAGTTTTTGGCTTTGAGCCTTTAGAACTTATAATTTTTGCTCTTTTGATTTTAAATTTCTAATTTTCAATGATAAAACTAAATTTAATTGAGAATCTAGGAAAAAAATTGAAGAAATACACACTTCGTTTTCACTCATTAAGAAATTGTTAAGTAGAAGTAGGTTCAAGATTGAAGGAAAATCTAAATTGTTAATAGCTCTAAGATGAAAATGAAATATACTAATCTAAACAATGAGATTCTTCTAGATAGAGATTTTAACCTTGTGAAACCAGTTTTTTAAATTGTGAAATTTGGATAAAAAATAAATCCTACAAGTTATTTTTCAAGAAGATATGAATATTGCTTGAAAAACAAGATTATCCATAACTTTTGTGTAACAAATCCAAATGGAATAAATCAAAGCTTTCCATGATTATAAAAATATAATCTATATAAAACAAACTTTTAAATATTTTTACTATAAGTTTTTTAGAGGGTTTTTTCTCCTCATTGAATTAAAAAAAAGGGGCTTTATTTGCCATAACTTTTCCTCTCAGGCTTTGATTGAAATAAAAATTACATTTTTCAAAAGCTAATGTGTTTTTCTATCTTCACCCAAAAAGTCAGAAAATAAAAAAATATTGAAATCTCAGGAACTTGCCTAAAAATCCAATTTGTCTCTTGAAGGGACAATGGGACATTAGGAGACTATGGTATAAAATATAGGGGTCTATATTTTATATATATATATATATATATATTAGAAACACCTTCCATGGTTATAAGATGTTTATATTACAAATGCCTAATTATATTATAGTCTATGTTATAAACAACTTCCATGGTTATAAAATGTTTATATTATAAGTGCCTAATTACATTATAGGTGTCTATGTTATAGATAGCTTCCATGGTTATAGAGTATTTATATTATAGATGTTTTTGTTATAGGTACCTATGTTATAAGTACCTTCCATGCTTGTAGGGTATTTATATCACAATTATGTATGTTATAGATACCTTCAATAATTGTAAAATATCTACTTACATCTAGGCTCAAGGCTCCTAGGCTCGTATTTTTAGGTTCACATACTAGCATTGTTAGGTTGCCCACTATCTTTGGCTTTAGGGAGTTCACATTTACCATTGGAAGCTTGTAGAAATTTGAGATCTTATTTTTTCATATTTTGGGGCTTTTCAAACATAAGTATATTTTTAAATCCACTTTTTGAATTATTGAATTCTAAAAGTATTTTGTGTCAAAGTTATTCATATATAGCAAAGTATATTGTCAATTCTTGAGACATTGTTGCTTTGCAAGATTTTATTTGATGTGTTTTTATATCTTACGTTGCCTTGAAAATTGGTGTAATACAATTTTGAATATGTTAAAATTTAATATCAAAGCTTGCACATTGAATGCACTTATCTTTCAATTCAAATCGTTAAACTTTTCTAAATTTTTACCACATCATTTGATACAAGTGTAGTAGAAGATCCTATGGTTAGAATCTTTAAAAAATCATCTTATAAGCTTTTTAAGGCAACACAATAGAAATGGCAGTTTTGAGTAGATTTTAAAGAAGAATATACCTTGGGACTTTAAGAATTAATGATTTTTGTAATAGAAGAATAATTCACAAAAATTAAATTAGAATATTCATTGATAGTTAATTGTACAAGTACTATTCATCCTCCTAGGAAGGAGTGTAGTTTTGTAGTTTGTATTTTCATATATTTAATTGTTGTTGTTTGAATAAGAAGATCTTGATGTTATGCTTATTTGTTATTTTGTATATGATGTTTGCTTGCAAAGTGTGTTAAGAACAAAAATGATGACCTTCAATCAAAAGTCACAAAATATAATCTATACGTCATATCTACAAGGTTAGATCAATTGATGTACTAGTAAATATTTTTTAATAAAATTTATGACCAAAAATTAAATTAAAAAAAAATTGATTATGAATTGAATATTTGTAATGTTGTATAGAATGCAAAAGGACATTTAAAAAAAATTCTTTAAGTTCAAAATGTTAAATTAGAATTATAATGATTTTAAATTTTAAATTTTAAATTTCATTTACTAATTGGAATTCTTATTCAAGGGTCACTTTTTGAACTCAAAAAGTTTATGATGTAGACATACTTATATCCCTTGAACCATAGAAGACGTGCAAAAGAAAGTTATAAGAACTACTTTACAAATGTAAAAGAATAAAATCAAGAATCTAAAAATATTTTTAATGATGAAAAAAAAATTGTGTACTTCGGACAATTTTTGTTCAAAATTTAAACACATAGTATTTCAAAGGTTAAGAGTGGAAATTTTTTATATATTTTACTAGCGGTTGGCACTTGCTATGCTACGCATTCATCATTAGAATTTTAATGTATTAGATAGAATGCAAAGCAAGAATTTCAATAAATCTTCAGATAAAAATCACTAAAATCTTCATATAATTTTTTTAATAAAAAAGCATATACTGAAATAAACAATAAAAATTTAATGAATGATGAATGAAATACATGCAATGATGAATACGGTAAAAGATACACATACATTAGAATGCATTAGAAATTTGACTCCATTGGTACAAAAAATGGCAACCCAAATTGAAGAATTGAAAAAAAAAACTTATAAATCTCAAAAACTTTGTGAACAATTTAATTGTTGTGAAATCCAAAATCGCTTCAATTGAATAAATTTCTCAAAATCATTTGGTAGTAGCAATAAAAAATTGAAATCATGAAAGCTCAAAACTCACAAAAGCATAAAATCATAGAAGTGCAAAGAAGTGTAAAGCCAAGAGAAGCAATGGATTTGCTACTCTATAGTATCATCCTATGGATCCTCTTTAATATCACCTTAATTGCAAAAACTATATTATTTCTATAATTTCACCCTTTGTAGAAAGTGATATTACAAAAGTAATTGCAAATTGCTACTCTATTTCTGTAATATCACATTGTGTGAAAATACGATTTCTATGTATGCATGATTGAAAATATTTTTACAAAATATTTAAAATAATTATTTTAAAGACTTATTGAAATCATTATCATGCATTCTATTTAAATATATCAAATTTTTGCTAATATGTGATACAATGAATGCATAGCATAGCGAACATGAGCCCCTAGTATTAATAGTAGCATTTGTGACATTACAGAGGGACTTATGATTTTAGTAGTATGATTGAAAAATTTCACTAGATTCTAAAAATGTTCTATAGTAATGTCTTCAAATTTTTCATAACCCTAGTTTGTACATAATTGTTGAAGATTTTTTCTTACTTAACTTACACCTCATTTGGGATCTTCACAATCTCCTTGATATTTACTTTTGTTTGGCCATATCCATGTGCTAAAGTAAAACTATTGCTATTATTTTTATTCTTGAAGTCAAAAATCAATTTAATTTATATTTATGCTTGTTTGTAGCATGCTAATGGTGAAATCCCTTTTTGTTGGCATTGATAGTAATACTAGTGAAATCACCAACATAAAAACGCTATAAGCCATATTTGTCTTTATCTTTCTTTAGAATAGCTCAAACACAACATCAAAACAAGCACAAGAATGGTGCCAACATAGCTTATAATGTCTTTTTTGCAAAAACATTTACCAAATGCAAATGTTGTAGCCAACAAGCATTTTCCAAGGCTCTTCACATAAAAGCCCTTGCTTGGCATATTGGCACAATTTGTTGAGCATGGAACAATACACTAGAAGCTTAGATTCTCTAACAATGATGATAGGTGGTGGTGGTTTCTGAATTAGGAAGGAGAAGAATTTTTCCAATGATGAAAAGTGTCAAATTTGCAAAAGTGTCTTACAAATTTGACAAGATCTAATCCTTAGTAACGGGCAAAGCAAAGAAACATTTTAGCATAGAGTGAGTTGATATATATTTCAATCAAAATCATCTGAGTGGACAAGCGTCCAAAGAAGTCTTTGAACACCAAGTGGTATGTAATCAAGCATGATATGAGTAGATTCATCTTCACTTATAATCATTGTTTTAATGTCAAAGAATCTAGAACTTCTATAGATGATGTTTTGCAAAATCTACTTAGGTTTTACAAAGTAAAAGATACAAAGCAATGACCACTGGTATTTTTTCATTGTTGATTGTTCCTTAAGGAGTGCCCTTGTTGAATAGAAACTTTCAAGGAATGAGCACTAGTTACACTACAGAGGTCAATCAAAATAGTTGAGGGCATTGAAAAGAAACCTACTGACTATGGAAAAACTACAAGTGAAGATGCCAACATTGTTTTGGTTAAAGTGTGAATTACAATAACCACTTGTAATCACCACATGTGATTAGAATAAAGACAGTTGATGAGATCCATTGTGTGTTGAGACAAAGAAAAAAAATTTGTCAATGTTTAAGCTCAAGCCATTATGAATCTTGTAGCCACAAATACTTTGAGAGTAGAAAGACTTTGTGATCAAGCTATCTTGTTAGATTATATCTTTAATCAACTTCAAGAATATATAAAGATAAGACATTAAAAGAAAATAGATAAATTGAATGATTCCATAATAGTTAAGTAAGCAGCTAAGGCATATTTGATAGCTACTACTACGAGAGAGGCTTGAAAAAATACTATCAAAATAATGCGTGTTATTATGAATTAAATGTCACCTACTCCAATGGCTTCATCAAGAACATCAACTCTACTTGTAGAGGATTCGCAAACTTTAAAAGAAGTGAGATCATCCAACCTAAATCCTATTTTCTTTTGTTAAAACAAGTTTTCAACCGGCGCTTAAAAATTCTCTCAACATGACAATGACTTTGACGGACATGAAGTCTTTTTTACTTGAATTTTGAAAATAAAATAGAATTTCCATCAAATTCAAGCAAATACCACTCACTTCCAACTTTTTGGGTAATCAAATCAATACCATATAGGCACCTCCATATATTATAAAATTCTTTGCCAAAGTATCGATAGGTGAAATTTTGAATGTTCATTATTTATTTCAAAATATTGGTAATAAAATTTGTATTCTAAATTTCTTTTATAGAATTTAGGGTTGAGAGATGCTACATTTAATTAAAAATAAATTATTTGTTTGTGTGCTTCTATTTGATGTACATATATTAAGATTGTGGTGTTTAACAAGATTTATCAAATGAAAATTTGAGATTACAATGTATGGATGTTTATAGTTTTGGGCACTCTACCACTCTTTTTTGAATTTGTTGATGCACAATTGTTTTCTTCAAAATTAAATAAAAAAATATTTGGTCCCTTGTTGAAAATTCTAAAAGTGTTAATAAAATCATTAGTATTTTTGGATTGTAAGTTTGAAATCCTAGGTAACAACTTCATACTAAGAGGTATCAAAGTTCCAATAATCTACTATGAGACTTTCCATTGAAGTCCCACAATTTAAGAGCTCTTTAAAACGTAGATTATTGGAGCTACATTTTCTTTGTTAAGCTTTAAAACATTTAAAATAAAGAAATATATGAAAATTCAAGTTTTGACTTTTAAAATGCCCAATCTTGGCTTGCATTGTCCTTTAAAGGTTAAAAAGAACAACAAACTTGGGGCTCAAAACCTAAGTTCATCATCCAACTTGGACACCCACTAAGGTAGACCAACCCAAATTTGGCCCCTACTTTGACCCCAATTCCATTCAGAAAGACATCCCAATCCATTCATTGTTTTGAGAAAATCAATGCACCAATGCCTACAAGGTATCCGCTCATTGTTTTGAGAAAATCAATGCATTAGTGCCTACAAGGGGGAACCTGTCAATCCTTGATTGGTGAATACTAAAATGCCAATAGATACATGGAAACGGGGTTATGGATTGTTTATGGGACATTTATGACTTCACTTTGTAAGCGATTTTGTAATTTTAGGGCAAACCACTTCAAAAATGTATAGAAATTACAATTTGAATTGTAAAATTATAAATCCACTTGGGTTTGATTTGTGCTACAAGCCCACACTTCTCAACATGTGCCCCTCTCGAAATTGGACCCAACATATTGAGATTGCTGGGAGTAGGCTTGCGTACCTTAATTTCCTGGAGTTGGCCTTCTGTAAATTAGTGTGAAAACATCGACAAAATAGTGTTGCCTAACCGACCCATGCCGCAAAAGACGAAAAGGGAGTCATCCATTTGGGTTTGCGGAGGTTTGCTAACTCTCAGCTCTGATTGCGTTTGTCGGCAGGGTCTGTTTTTAGGGTTTGGGGGTGGCGCTGCGGATTGTCTGCAGTCTGTGGCTGGGTCGCAAAAGCTTGCTGTGCATAAGTTACGTCCGATCTGTCGTGGCAACCAACGCTGGCAGTTTCTTTGCAGCTCCTTTGGCAGCAGTGCGGAGTTTGATGAACTACACGGGAGCGTCCCGGAGCTTGCGTTTCAAGTTTCCTCGTCATTTGGAGTCTTGTCTTCGATTGCACGTGATTTGGTGTCTCATGTCGATCGGTTGACTGGGCACGGCTTCTGATTACGTAGCTGCAGACGCCGTTTGTTACGTGATTTGCGGAAGCGCGGCGTTTGAATAGGTAACGGAAAGGCGCTCGGTTGCAATGGCTTGCTGTTGGGATTTGTCGGCCGAGGTCGGCGCGCAATTCCTGGCTGGATTGAAGCTCGGAAGCTGCTTTGCGCTTTGGAGACCACCTTGGGATCGGTCCTGCTTGCGTGGTAGGTTCTGTGACGCAGGATGTGAACCCCTAAGTTAGTTGAGGGGAGGAATTTTTGGGGGATATTGACATGCAAATTCGCCGCATGGTCAGATTCTGACGAAATTGATTTTTGAATGGGAGTTTTTTTTAATTCTCATATCGTATCCGCAGCCATTCAGCCGTTGATGTCACCGTCGTGGCCGACTTCTCTCGTTTCCATCCTTACAGACATCAGACGCGAGGGTTAGGACATGGCGCGAGGAGAGGAATTTATTTGGGATATTCAGATGCAATTTCACCGCGCAGGTCCAATTCTGACGAATTGGATTTTTGAACGGGAATTTCTTTTCTTCCCATATCGTGTCCGCAGCCATTCAGCCATTGATGACACCATGTCTGCCGACTTCTCTCGTTCCCATCTTCTTCTGCGCCAGACAATCCCCTTGCAGACATCAGACATGGCCGCGGTTGCATTAGGGTTCGTGGCAACCTCGGAGGGGAGCGTCTGCGATATGGACACGGAAGTGCTGCTCTTGAAGCTGCAGACGCTTACGTTCTGCAGACATTGGTGTCTACTTCCGATGGAGGACATAAAAGACGTGTTCCGGGCAGAGGTATTCCACAACTTGAATCTTGTTTCATTCTGATTTCTACCTCCTGTCAATTATCTGTTCCTTGGCTGTGTTTTTATTCGCTTTCGAATTTCTTCAGAGCATTCTATTGAGGTTCAATCTTCATTCAGGGTTACGAAGTCGGGTTTGAGGATCATTGCAAATTTCCGACGTGATGCCGTTGAGCATGGACCCAGGCAGTAGCCTGTCGAAGTTGGGCATTGGATGTCGGAAGCCCATGAATCAAGTGACGAGCGGTGACGGAGGTTCCTCCGATTGGGATCCATCCGGTACCTTGACGAACACCGGGAAGCGATAGCACGATTTTCATACTCACTCACGTCCGGCGGTAGCCGTTGACAGCGTCTTGGATGATTTCCCTCTGCTGGACCCCTCTTTGCCGTCTCCGACAAATCCTACCCGTTGTTTTTGTTTGATCTGTGTGGTCTTTGGTGGTTGCTTGAGGAGTTTCGACGGTTGAAGACGATTGGAAAGGGCTGTGCAACTTGGGTGCCTGCTTCGAAGTGCTTCAAAGACGATTGGCAGGGGTGTTTCATGGAGCTGTGTGTGAGCTCGATTTTGACTCGTTTTGCATTTATCTCACATAGCTATGTCAGAGCAATTCCGTTCAATTCCTTATCTAGAATTTTCTTGGTTCAAATTCCTTGGCCAGAATTGTTTGGGTTGAATTCTTTGGCCAGAATTATTTTGGTTCGGTTCTTTAGCCTGGATTGTTTCGGTTCAATTCTTTCGGGAGCATATTTTTAGGTTCAATGCATTGGACAGATTATTTTTAGGTTCAATTCTTTGGCTTGGTACGATTCATCGAGCCAATTTTTTGTACATAATTTTATTATACATCTGGATTTTTTTCTAGACTTATCTCGATGAGCTTCCTGTTTGGATGCTTGGTAGCCCTGCGCGGGGTTCTGTTTTGCTTCTGTTTTTTTCTTTCTTACTTGTCCGTGCCTTATCCTTGAGCCTGACTTCGTGAGTTTAATGGTGTTTCGTTCCTTAGCTAACTTGCGTTTGGATCTTCGCGTTTTTAATCTGATGATAGTTTCATCATTCCATCTTTTCTGTTCATGTTGAGGAGTTGTAGCTCCAGTTTTAGATGATAGTAGTATTGTGAAGCGAGATAGTATGAGAATTGATGTATGTAGAGAAACAAGCATCGCAGCAAGGTTCGGAGGAGGAACTTGGTCTGTGTAAATTTGTGTGTGGAGAAATAGTTTTGTACCTATGCAACTGCAATCGGCAGTGTAATTGAAATTTGTCCACGAGGGAGAGTAATTCAATCAAGCACTAACTAGCCACATGAAAATTGGTGCTCTAGCATTCATGTATTGCCGGGTGAGTTTATCTTAGTGTGGTATTTTCCCACGGTTTGAAGGCATTAGGCTACTCTAGTCTAGTCTGAAGCATAAGATGAAGTATAACATCAGTTTTTGTGAGCATTTCGGTAAGTTTAGAATATTAGATTATTTCAGAGTTGCTTAAATTACGCTAGTGTGCCCTGTTGCCACAGTCTGAAGAAGACTAAAGTTAATTTTCTAATTTTCTTACTTATAAAAACTTTGAAATTCAACATTTTTTTTTAATCATAGATCCAAACATCACAAGACAAAGCTTGTGCACCCCTCCTTGGTGAGGACTTTTTGATGGTACCAAGTAAGTGATTGGGAGACGCATGGTCTAAGAGATCTCACCATATCAAACTAAGAGATCACACCATATCAATCAAACAAAATAAACAAACAACCTGTCTTAATGGATGGATTGTTTTACTTTTTTTCAAAAGTAAAAAAAAAAGGTGGAAGAATTTTTTTGGAAGTGATTGGGAGACACATGGTCTAAGAGATCTCACCATATCAATTAAACAAAACAAACAAACAACTTATCTTAATGGGTGGATTGTTTCACTTTTTTGCAAAGGTAAAAATAAAAGAAGGAAGAATTTTTTTCACCTATTAAGGTAGCAGCACCCATAACCATCAATTTAAGGGTTTGGGATATGATGTCTATTAATAGACATCCAACAAATTAGTAGACCCTACTAGTAAGAAAAAAAGAATTCTAATGCACTTTCAAATGTATTTTTTGGAAATTCTGAGTATAAGTTGTGAATTTTTTAAGAGCCGACTATAGATGCACTTGATACCAACAGTAGGCACTGATATTCAAATGCACTACATCCTTGTAATCACATCTATTTACATTCCATGATTTTCAAGATTTTAGAGGTGGTGGTTATGGGTACAATGATGCTTATGGGTGTTGCTGCCTTAAGACCAAAGTGAATGAAGAGTCTGTTGGGGGTAGTATTGTAGTAGGATAATATTAAATGTAACATCATGTGAAGTCTAGCATGACTCATTTTGGATTTTCATTATCCCCTTATGAGACGCTTGGAAGTTTTTTCATGATCTCAAAGTTTTGCATGATTTTTTTATTTTTTTTGAAGATAAAAAACCAAATTTGCTTTGTGGTAATGTCATTTTTATTTCAATTGTTGACTAGGAGCAAAAGTTATGTTGAAAATGTAGAATCCCTTCAACAAGAAAACATCATGAAAGTGCAAATACGATTTAAAATTTTTTTGTTTCTAATAGAAAAATATTTTTGTCTACATCTAAAGATTTGATTCATTGTATTTGGATTAGTGATGAGAAGCTTGAATACAACATTTATACTTGTCAGCAATTATAGGATCTTCTTGAGGAAAATATTCTATTGGATTTGTTTTTGAATTCAATTTTAGTAATTTAAGAAAGTAAAATTCTACATAGTTTCATATGTTTGTTAGAGTAATCTCTCTATTGAAATTAGTGTGTTTTAATTCCATCTTATTGTTAAGTAAATCACGTATAAATGAGAAGGAAAATCTAAGTCATTAATAATTCTTTCTTAAGGAATGAAAATCAAGTGTTTTCTTAAAATTTTTTTGGAGAACTTTCACTTGAATTCCTCAACATGAATGTTTAGAATTAAAATCTATATTGCAAGCATGTTAAGTTAAGAAGATTCAAAGCCTTGTAATCTAATTAGAGAAGGTGTAAGAAAAAATGTTATTTTTACTTTATAGTAAGTGCAAATATCTTGCAATCTATGTAGTCAAAGTTCTTAAAATTAGTTCCATACATTTTAAAACTAATTTAATTAGAGCCACATTCTACGGTTAGATATGGAAAAAAAAATTCTAAAAAAATTTCTTCATTGAAATAAAAATGGTAGTTTTGAATGTTTATTGATGATATAAAGGCCTTCAAGTTGTTCCTTTAGAGGTTAATTCTTAAATTAGGTACATATGATGGTCTAGTGGATAGTCCAAAAAGAAGACAAACCTCTTTAAAGTGGAACATGAATCTTGCTCCTTTGCCCTAAGTTTTGTTTGGTCAAGGCATATAAAATTGATCAATAAACAATGCTTCAACTTTGTGGTCTAAAGGCAATGCTTGGCAAGCCTTATTCACTATTGAAGTAGGTCCAATAAGTTGAAACATTTAAAAAAAATCTAAAGCTACTTTTTGTCAAAAATTGACTTGAAACCAAGGTCGGTTTGTCATCTTAGTGTTGGCTAATTGCCCCTCCAAAGGGATGCTTTTTGCATGATTTACAATTACATCTCAATCTTTTTATTGTTTACAATTGTCTAAAAAATATGGATTTGGAAAATTTGATCAATTGTGCAAAAGTGTTAAAAACATTAATGAGTGCATTTTTCTTTAGAAAAATGCCAAGTTACTAAGGATAAAATAAATTCTATACATATTTCAATGCGTACAACTTTTATAATAGTACATTGGTCTACACAATCAAGTAAAGTTTGAGTCATATTAATCAGTTATTTTTCCATTTTATATGTTTTTTATTCAGAGAAAACCACTAGAAAAATTCCACTTTGTTTTGTGTTTTTTTGTTATACATTTAGTAAATTTCAATTGATTTTTTATTCATTATTCTTTTCATTCTTCACCAACCTACTTCATAGTTGTAATTCATTGAATAATATATTTTTAATTATTCTTTTATTTTTTAAATATTTTATTTTAGTATAAAGGTTTAGTTGATTTTTAATTATTTATAACTTGTAATATTAATATTTCAATGAATAGTTTATTATAAGTTCTATTTTTATAATTTATATTTCATTTTAATATCAATAGTTTTTTTTATAAATACGTTTATTATTACAATAATTATGATATTTGTCATGGTAACATTCTTAATATTGGTTAATAAATTATTGTATCGAATTTTAATTTGTTACTAATCTTTTGTTCATTATTTTTTATTATTTATAATCAATTAATGTTTTATAATCTTCCATTATTTTAATTAATTTTTTAAATTATTACCATTTTGTAGTTTATAGTGGATTTAATCCCTAAAGTCTAAAGGTCTTTTTCCTATCAAAAACCACTAAGGACAACCATTTCTTTTGTAAAGAGCCAAAAGAAGTACAAATGGTTGTTTATTACATATTTAACCATGAGATCTTGTAGTAGACTAATTTAAGAATGTATAGAAGAAGTTTCACTATGTGAATTGCAAGATATTAGAATTTAGAGTGAAGAAAACATACTTTTGCACCTTGCGTGATTAGATTTTTTGACTTTGAATCTTCTTTGCTTAACCCTTAAAGGACCAACCTTGTGGTTTTGGCAATATAACTTTTTAAAGCAAGTACATGTGAGTGGAGATTTTATTTTTTCTCTTTGAAATATTCACACAACATGTGGACGAGGAGTAGGTTTAAGGCCCAACAATTTTCATAACTTTTGACTTCATGGTTAAAAAGATATTGCATGATATGTACTTTTGTCTCAACTCGAGTAGCTTGGGCAACTTGAGCAACTTGAGCAAATTAAAAAAAATCATTTTTCATAAATAAAAATTTGAAATTAGTTCATTTTGTGTGTGTGTCATTCCATTATGAGCCAAAAGATATGAGGAGTTTTAGTTTGTGGACAATTATGGATTTTCTACTCTAAAATGAACTTTAAAGTCCTTCATTTCACTCAATTTTCAATACTTTTGAATTTTTTTTTTGTTAAGTGTAGATTTTTTAGAGTATTACAACATTACAACCATTAAAATTATCATTTTTCAATTCCATAAAAAAATTGTTATGAATTTATATTTTGAATCACTTTCTATTTTTTTCTACTTACTATATTTTTCCTATATGTTATACAATTACAAATGATCTGAAAATTTTCAAGCATATAACCAACTTACCTTGAAGAATGAATCCAAAGAAGCACAACCATTTTGGACATTTTTTCATAATGATCTGACCTTGTGAAGTGCACCTCCCTCATTTTTTGCAAGGCCTAAAAATACAAAAAGTAAATATATATATATATATATATATATATATATATATATATATATATAAATTTTTTGTATTTTTTTCTTCTTATTGAACTAAAATTTGGGATTATTATGCTATAAATTTTGCTCCTAAGCATTGACTAAAATAAAAATTATATTCCTCAAAAGCTAATGTGTTTTCAATCTTCACCAAAAAAATTTAGAAAATCATGACAAATATTGAGATGGGTATTGAGACTATAGGAACTTATCCAATATCCATTTTGTCTTCTAAAGGACTTTAGGGGTTGATTATTTTCATGGTTTAGAACTGATTTTAATATTTTTTTATTATTTAAAAAATAAAAAATAAAAAATAAAAATACAAGCTTTAAAATTTAAAATTTAAAATAATTTTAAAAAATAACTTTTTAAACTTTAAAAAATGTTACAATTATATTTATTTTTCAATTTTTTAATAAATATTCTTAGTAATGATAAATATTTAAATTTTTATATTTGAATTTATTTTTTATTATTATAAACAACTATTGTAAATCAATCTATGGTTTATGATCACCCATTGTTTTAATTAACCTCAATTCCTCAAATAGATTCCGTTTGGGAGCAACATAGCAATTTTGGGAAGCTCATTAGGAATGGAATTTTTATTTTTTTTCTTTGAAATTTTTACACAGCATATACCCAAGGAATAGTTTTAAGGTTCAACAATTTTCATAACTTTTGACTATATAGTGACTGACAAAACTGAGTACAAAGCAAAAATATTTTTATTCAAACAACCATACCATAAGCATCAATGGACAAAGTCTAAAAGTTGATGAATAGAAGTTGTAGTGTACAACATGCTGCACGCTACTATGGAAGTTTGAAGAAATAATTAGTTGTGATTTGAAAGAAAAGCAATTTCAAAGTTAGCTATGTTTAAAATTCAGTTTTGTACAATCCAATTTGAAATACCTTTATCTTTTCCCAATTTTTTCTTAGAGCTCCAAAAAAACTTTTTGTACCTTGGTATGTTGGTACACACTAGTTCACATTGTTGTACACAAAAATTGAAGGAAATTAACATTTATAGAATTTAAAATATCAATAGTTTGACAAACATGCAAATGATATTGGTTCTCACAATATTTAAATTCTTTTCTAGAATTGAGAGCATGGGATAGCATTAGCCATTGTAATGAGAGTATAGATTGCAATATGAACCATTTTTATATCTTAATGCCCTTGCATTTAAAATATTTGTGGAATTGAGTAATGTGTTTAATTTATATTTTATAGCCATTTAATGTTTTTTTTAGGTTCAATTTATTTGTCCAAATATTGGAGTTCATCATGTATATAATTGATCAAAAATAAAAAAAATAAAAAAATAATCATTGTCAATATCATCAAAAAGTTGAAAATTGCCAAAAATTACTCTAAGCTTCCTAAAGACATATACATACACAACTTTTCATATGAATTCTAGATAAAGTCTAGTGTATTTTTTATTTGGTTTCCATAAAATTCGGTTTTGATATTCAATTTTTGTTTTGTTCTTAAGCAAACTGAAAAAGTAAGGTTTTTAAAGTTTAGTCTTTACTTTGGTAAAAAAATTTATAAACTCTTTGGAGTGAGTACTATACAACATTATGATCAAGAGCTAACAACAATGTGCCTTAATCATAATTCTTTATGCTTGGAAAGCACACACAACAATTCATGCCTACTGGTATTGTCTACTACTATAAGCCAAGGAGGATGCCATGCAATCACTTCCAAAACTAGTTTTGCCCCCTATAGTTGGATTGAATTCTATTCTATTCCATTGTCATATAGTGAAAATTGGAGGAAGGTTCACACACAGACAAGTGTGAAATGGGAGTTGTGAGGTTTGAAATTGGGGCTTCCAAATGCTAATTTCATGAATTTTCTGAATGAAAGCATGAGGTTAATGCACATTCACGGCAATGGATTCATTCACGTTCCAACAATCTTGAGGGAAACATTTCCATTGGATTACCACTACCACATAGTTGAAAAGTAAGAGAACCATGTTAACATCCATTAGGATGAGTAGTCCCTTCTATGGTCCATGATGGGAAACTTTATGTTTTTTGCTTTGACCACCTCTAATGTATCCATTTATTTCAAAAATGAAGTGACCAAAATACATGTGAAATAATTTGTAACTTGAACTTCTCTTGCAAAACCAAATCAAAAAACCAAAGTATGATTTGTGAATCCAATGAGTCCAAATATGTGCAAAGTGCAGAGGAATAACTCATGTTCTCTAAACTGGACAAGGCTTGCTATCAGTGTACAGTACAGCCAAAAGCTTTTGAATGTTTAGGGAGGTCAAGATCGTAAATTGTTCAATCAATATTTGCATGACTGCTTTCATCTGCACATCTGCACACAAGCTTCATGAGTAATCGCTCCAAATTTTTTCAGATTCAAAAGCAGGAAATACGTTTGTCCAGTGGGTTAAAGACACTGCATGAAATCCAACAGGTGAGAGAAGCTGTTCCTTTTGTGGTGCAGCTACAAAGCAATGAGAAGCTGTGAAATTGATTTCATAATCCAATTCTAAGTGGCATCCAAGCATAAATTGGAAATTAATATCATGGTTACATCTCATAATCTTATCTTTATTTAGTGTACATACTTTGAAGAAACAAGAATGACATTGTGCCCAATTCGGTACCAAACCTTCAAATCACAAATCATCTGACCAAATATCGGGGAAAAACACCAGTTATTGCATTGCGAACTGATGAAAACGAATAAACAATGAACAAAAATTGGAAACTACAAGATAAGAACCGATCAAAGTGTTCACAAAAATCTAATTATAGTAGAAATAGAGGTGATAACCAAGTAGGTTATTGCATCTCAATATGGGCAATGACGGATAATTACTGGAGAAGTTCAGAAAACTCCCCAAACGCTGCATGCGACACCCAGTAATATGAACGAAGTACTAGGAGGTCGCACATAATTAGTTTACCAAGTAGCAGACAGGTCAGAAACGAGAGTTTCTAACAGGCTACACTATGATCCCTTTTCCAAAATTTTACCCAAAATTGTTTTACATCCTCCAAGCACTCTTCAAGTTCACCTTCCTCACTGATGCACCCGAGCCGCGGACGCCAGGGCAGCTGCAGCGACGGATTCAACTTCAACACCACATCCCGTCTTCCAGCGCTGTACAGATTCGACTCCGGGGCAACTTGGCTCTTGGAATTTTTGCTACAACACCACATGCTACTCCTGGACCCCCCTTCACACATACCAGGCTCTGCTTTCCGAGGCGAGTCATAAAATAGCGATGAGCTTGTTGGACTCGGAATGTGCTGTTCCTTTGGAAATTGGAAACATGTGCAGGATTGAGAGGAGACGCTCGGTGCTGTGGGGAACAGCCTTGGCAGGGGAAACAGGAAGTAGATGCATCCACTCTGCAGCTGCGTGTCCAACGCCAGCATTTGGTTGCTGCGAAAACCGGAGTGGTTGTTAAGCCCTGGTTGGCAGAGGAAGTGGTGAGGATAGTAATGCAGCACTTCTTCCACTGTGATCTTGGGAGTCAGGTACAGCACCTGGCCACTCCCGTGAATTACTCGCACTGGGTGGACACCACACAGTCTCCTGCATAGCCCCTTCATTTTTTAGTGTTGCCCAAGAGCAATCAAAGCCTGCAAGGCAGAATGAGAAGCAAGCCAATGAAAACAATGAACGTTTCACTTTGTGTGTAGAATCAAAATAGTAGGGAATACGAAAACAGTTAAAGACCTGATCCTGTCTCCTATACTGTTACCAGCGGTAACTCATCTCGTCGAATGCACTTGGTTCGCCTTCAACTAGCAACTAAGCATGACTGGCTAAATTGGGCGACGGCAACTCATCTTTGAATGGAGATCAGGGGTTGTAGATCTACTGTCCCTCTTGTCTACATGATCTCCCTGTGTTTGCAAAAGAAATCAAATTTGGACCTGAACACTCGGAGGCTGGACCACATACATGTATCCGCCAGAATCGTCTCACCTGCTGGAGCCGAGATGCAAGCAATTAGAACCATCAAAGAGGCTGAATGTACGTAAGTCGCCGCTCGACGTGCTGGATGCAATGACAGCAACAGACAGGCTCTTGGTGTCTGGGCACACGAGTGATAGAGAACCCTGCACATAAACAATTGTGAATGAACATGAACTGTAAATGACACAGCTGGAAGGAAAAGAAAGACCGACTGCTATACCGTAGATGTGAACAGATGCTTGTACCTACTGACCTTTCAACCTACTGTCATAGTATTCTTTGATCTGAACTATTTCAGGGGTCATAGCACGAAAGGTGATCTTGACAGGCAAATTGAAAACTAAAGCGATGTATCAACAACCATGCCAAACACTGGCGGGTGTTGGCGGGTGTCATAACTGTGGGATCTATGGGTCTAGCAAATTCCCCACCTCAGGAAATGAGATGGCACAGTAGAATGGATTAAGATATAATTTAGAGGATACTAAAACCATTAAGGACCTGATCCCGCCTCTTATGACTGAGCCCCGTCACCAAAAGCAACTCATCTCTTCCAAGTCACTTCGTTCACCTTCAACAACTGTTAGTGTAAGAATGACTCGTAAGCTAAATGGCCAACCATGTTTGAATGGAGAGCAGGGGTTGTTTACTGCGCCTTCTTCAATAGTGGTCTACAGTGCTTGAATGAATGCATAAGAAACGATCCAAGTGAGGAAACAAGTTCTCCAGAGATTTAGCCTCTTGTATTCCCAAAGTGATCTTTGTATCAGTGATCTCACAATGAAAGCATACTCTTAACATGCGTAATGGTATCCTCTACCTTCGCGTCATTGCTCGTAAGTGCTCCAATTATCAATCAACCCCACGAGCTGTTTGGTGAGGTAAACGCAATCTGGGTCACAATAATAAGAGCTGTCATTAGATTGTCCCCCAACAGCCAATACAGACTCCAGTTAACAGGAAGTAACAGACGGGATGAGCAGACCATATACAGCATACGAGGCTTGGATTAGATTTATTCATTAAGTACACTGTACATTGGTCAAGGTTGCCTCATGAAAAACGCACCTCAATAAAGTTCACCACCCATAGGCTTGCACGCATACTCTGTGTGAAACATTGCAACAGCTTTCACGTCAACAGGGTATACCGGCACAACGTGTAAGTCAGTTTGGTCTCTAAAGGCGATAGCACACACTGATTGCACGACTCCATGCGTCCAATACTACAGTAGAATACTAGATCTCATGCCTCAGGAAATGTCTACGCTGTACAAATACATGACAGGCAGACAGTACCAGTGGCTACGCCAAGGTCAAAGTACAGACATCCTCATCCATGTCCCTTGTGCTGGGTACTGCATATGTCCAGAGGCAACTCTAGTCAAAAGAGTTTATCTCCAAAAAGTCTTTTGGCACCTATTGTATTTGTCTCAATGGTCTTCCAAATTAGAGGGTATTTGCACACTGACAATATGCTAATTCATCGCGAACTCAATCTTCCAACGATTGACCTGATCCTCCGAAAACTTGGATTCAAGCAATGCACATACAGGTATCCAAAATGTAGCCAGACAAAGCCAGCGTATACATATTTCTCTCTAAGTAAAATCCAGAATGGAGAGACTCCATGCGTGATATTTCAGAGTAAACCCTACAACTATACTATCTGAAATTTGAACCTGATTGGCCCTTGCTAACTCAACCTCATTACAAAGGACAGCTCAAGAAGCATGATTTCCAGTTCCGGAAAGTGCTACCTTCGTAGACTCCATCATCAAAAGGAGTCATACTAGCACATGTCAAACTACTCATCTAATGAAGAAATCAGACTAGACACCTCTTGCCTTAGGCTTTCCAGCTTCTCCTGGACAGGGGCAATGCGAGAATCGATTTCTTTACTGCTCAACTTTCGCTCGTACGCATCCACGGTAACCGTCTGCTTCTGCTGCACCTTTTCCACCATCTCCTTCTCTTTCTGCAACAATGTATCCACCTTCGTCAAGATAGTAGAAGGTTTTACCGCGGCCGTTGTTTTGCCTAGGACAGGCTTGACAGTTGACTGAAGGCTCTCTGTGAGTGCTTTCAGGTCCTTGGACGTTCCCTTCCAGATCTGGTCTGCTGACTTACGCGCGGCTTTACAAGCAGCAATATCGCCTGTGCGTGCTACTTCTTTCAATGATGCATCCAGACGCTCGTCTGCAGCACCACGAATCGCCAGTACCTTCTGCAGCCTCTGGAGGATATCCATGACCTCCTCACGCTGGAGTTGCGCTTGATATGCAGCGCTTGACTTGGACAGAGTGAAATCAAAATGGGTGTAGGCAATGCATGCGGCAAAAAACGCAAAGAAAACCAGAATCAGCATCAGAGGCTCCACCAACACCCGTAATGAGTTGAACCTGTAATGAACCAACACATGCTTGAACTGATGCTCCAACACCGAGTTCTCCTTCACCAGCACTGCAACTGTCCTCCCCACAGTGTCCAAATACGAATACTTCTTCTCTAAACGCTGTTCGACAGGAAAGGGAACAGACACAGAGATCTCATACGATCCTTCAGGAAGCACAACCTTGAGAATTAGCTTGTCCACCACAATATTGGTAAAAGGGCTGCCAATGCTAATATTGAGGTACCGAGAACCATCGGGGGCCTTGAACACCAGATCTTGAAGAGGAACACTATATCCAAGTGTAAAAGCCACTTTCCAGCCACCAAAAAGCGGAAACCGAGGCTCGAGCTCGAGCTCTGTCTTTCGAAAATCGGATCTCAAATGTGACGTCGAAATGTTGCCAATCTCATCCCGATAATACACGGAATGAGCGTTCACAGGAAGTTTAGCATGAAGATGCCGGAAGGACGAGATTCCACTTGCACCAGGTCTGGCTTGATACTCAAATCTTGAGAAGCCACCTTTGAGACGGGCCCCTTTGTTAGCAAGCTTGTAATTCTCTGTAACATACACATTCCCCCAGTGGGAAATTTCAATCTCTCTCACAAGCTCCTCCACCACTGCAAAAGGTTGGTTATTCTCAAAGTGAAGAGTGATTGGCTTGCTCTTCAACGCTTCCGTCTTCTCGTATGGACCGTAACGAACCTCGGAATCAACTACCTTAGTTGTGCCCACCTTAGTGAAAGACTCAACCCTCGAGCTTGAGAGTTTGAAAAACGACGTTTGCATCTTGACAGGGTATGGAGTCAAAATGTAAGCACTGTCTTCATATTTAACGAGCTGGTAGTCTGATTGCGAGATCTCCTCAGGAAAAGGCTTCAGTTGGTGTGTAATCGCCACGTAACTCTCGAACGTCAGAATCTCCCCTGGATTGTAGGCTTTTGGCAATTCAAGCGAGTATAACGTCACAGAGCCTTCCTCTGAGACATCCACCACGGGCAAGGATACCACAGGGGCATTCCTCCCTTTCCCTTTGATCACGACCTCCATAAACGCCAGCCTCTCCGCCTGCGCTGCACTCAATGCAATCTTCAATACTGTTGCGGGATCCGTCCCTGTGCTCTCCGCTTTCCATGCCGTCGAGATTCTCACCACCTGCGTCAAGAGATCTACCTGCAATCCCACCACAAACACACTCTTCACTAACCCCTAAATAGAAAAAGAAAGTTCACTTTGAAGCAAATAGTCGATTATCGTGACATTCAAAACATTGATTTCGATCGTTCAAAATGTAGGATATCATTTTTTTTCAAATCAGTACATTAGTGGGTTTCAGACTTTGAGTAATGAGCATTAAAGAAAATGTGGGTTGAACTTGCTACTGAACATTCAACAACATGGGGACTTTGAGGACCCCAAGCAGAACAGTGATCAGCAAGAGTACTAGTTATATTAAACACTTAAGACATGATGAACACCGTGAGAGATGATGTACAAATGGCTGTTCAATTCAACACGGTGTCATTATCCAAGTGGGAGAAATGAAAAACAAGCATAAAGTTGAAGACTTCAATATCCACTCCCAAAATGCCACTTGCACGCACATTCCCCATTGAAAATGGAATGTATAGCATTCAATGAAGTCTAAAACCAACCATTGTTATCTTCCTTAAGCTTCCTACATAATTCATTGAATTCCGAAAGATATGGAAATCGCAACGTGGGCACTTACGACCTAAACCTAACCCCCGACACAGTTTCAACAACCGTAGGTTGACCTCAAAATTTTCGAACAACATCAGTAGCTCGTCCGATCTCTCCAAATAGAGTTACGAATCATCACAGAAATCCGCACCCAGACAAAAAAAAAATGGTCACATTGAAGCACAGAATGATTGGAAAAAGGTGACTTACGATCAGCGTAACACTCGATCATAGTGACTTTCAAAACATCGATTTCAATAGTTCGAAAATGTATGGTTTGAGTTCTTCTACCTATAGGCACATTTTTGTTATATTCCTTGAATCTTTCTAATCAATTTACTTACAAGTGGGCATTCGCGCAGCTAAAGGCAAACCCCGAATTCAAACCCCGAAACAATTCAACAACCCTAATCGACAACAAAATTCTCCTACCAACATCAACACCTCATCCTCAAACTCTCCCGATCTTTCCAACTGGAGCTACGGATCGTCACAGAAATCCATACCCTGACACAAAAGTGGTCACATTGAAGCACAGAATGATTGGAAAAAAGCAAACTTACGATCAGGTAAATACTCGATCGTAGTGACTTTCAAAACATTGATTACAATAGTTCAAAAATGTAGGGTTTGATTTTTTCTTCTATAGGCACATTTTGCTACCTTCCTCCACGTAAACATTGTTGCCTTATTCAGAAGTGGACATCCGCGCATTTAAAGGCAAAACCCTAAATAAAAACCCCGACACAATTCAACACCCTAAGTCACCCTCAAAATTCTCCTACCAACATCAATACAGCCTCCTCCAACTCGCCCGATCTCTCCAACCGGAGCTACGGATCATCAGAGAAATCCATACCCTGACACAAAAATGGTCACATTGAAGCACAGAATCATACGAAAAAGGCACTTTCCGATCACCTCCACTGAAAGCCATACCTCAACTCGACTGTTGTGACCTTCGAAGCATTGATTTCAATAGTTCAAAAATGTAGGGTACGATTTCTTCTTTCTATTGGTACAGTTTGTTACCTTCCTTAAATATTTCAAAGCGATTTATTTTGAAGTGGTCACTTTGGGGCATTTGCGCTGCTAAACCAAACCCCTATTTCAAACCCCCGACACAATTCAACAACCTTCAGTCATCCTCAAAATTCTCCAACCAACATCACCATCTCATCCTCAAACTCGACCGATCTCTCCACCTGGAGCTACGGATCATAAAAAAAGTCCATACCATGACGGAACAATGTTCACACATTCACGCATTACCACAAAACGCACCTTGCGGTCGGCTCGGAGGACATTGAAAGTGCCTGCGGCGTGAGAGACTTGAATGCAGGAGACGAGCAGGAGCAGAGGAAGCAGAGCTTTCACTGGGGGCCTAGCCATGGCGAGGAGAGGCAGAAGTGCCGAAGACAATCTGCCGGAGCTTCACCTCGGGACGACGATGGTGCAAAAGGTTGGAAACACAAGGAGCTTGATGGGACGTGGAAACGAGAGGGGTGGATGAATGGTTCTGTTGGAACAACGTAACTTTTAATGTATTTTTAATATATTTGGATGAATCTCTAAGACCATTCGGTGACTTATGAATGCTTGATCGGGAAAAAGCCCCCCCATTGCTTTAGTACTGCTGCAGTATTGTTTCAATGGGTTAACAGTATAGTACTAAAGCATATTGTTGCAGTACTGCAAAAAGTATTGCAACAATATATTTTCAATAGGTGCATTGCAGATTTATTGAAACAATATTGTTTGCAGTATTGCAGCAATATACTTTCAGTACTATACTGTTAACCCATTGAAACAATACTGCAACAATGGGGGGCTTTTTCCCGATGTTTCACTTCCAAAGTGAGAAAAATTGGATGAAGTACATCCAAGTATGTTGGAAAAGCAATTTTTGTCTACTCTTTGACAATAAGACTTAGTGTGGTTACTGGTTACTTGGTGCTTTAAGATTATTATATAAGGTTCTCAATCAGTTCTTGTAGGAATGGAAAGAAAAAAATAAATTGTTTTGATTTAGAAGAGGTGTCCTAATAACATAGGTTAGCAATCATTTCGACAAAAGAGGTTCTTAAGTTTTTTTATTCATTTACATATTTTATATTGAAAGTAAAGCATTGTATGATATTTTACATTTTCAACATTTATTACATCAATCTTGAGTATTTTTAAGCAAATTAAGATAAATGCTTCTATTTACCACCAATATCTTAAAAAGGATACTTGACTCCAATGAAAGGCATTCTAATTATTGATTTTCACAATTAATATTATTTTTATGAATTCTTTTCCAAAATTTAATTTAAAAATTGAATATGTAGATGTTTCTTTTTTTCATTTTACATTTAAGAATTAGATTTGTTGTCTCATGTTGTTAATTCATAAAATGTAGGGTCCTTTTTTCATCAAATTCCACTTAGAACAACCATTTCTATTGCAAATTGCAAAAATTTTAGAACGTATTATTTTTGCATATCTAACCACAAGATCTTTGCACTAGACTAGTATAAGGATGTGAAAGAAATTTCAAAAACCTTGATTGTATAAATTGCAAGATATTTGCGTTTGAAGTGAAAAAAAACTATATTTTTGCACCTTGCTCAACTAGAATTTTAAGGCTTTGAATCTTCTTCGCTTCAAATTTCTTTTGTTGAAAAATTGAGTTGAAAGTCGAGGAAAAAAATAGAAAACAACAATTGATTATCATTCTAAAAAATTGTTAAGTAGAAGTAGATATGAAATAGAAAGAAAAAATAATTAAATTGTTAATAGGTTTGAGATGGAATTAAAATACAATAATCCCAATGGTGAGATTGTTCTAATAAGTGAATTAAACCTTGTTAAATTTTTTTGAAATTGTGAGAATTGGGTAACAAAATGAATCCTATTACTACAAGTAGTTATTTTTTCAAGAAGATGCTTATATTGCCTAGAAAACTAGATTGTCCATAACTTTTTCTACACTAATCCAAATAGAATGAATCAAATCTTTCTATGTAGACAAAATAGTTAGATACTATAGGACATGTTAATTTACTAAAAACTTCATGTTGTATCCAATTAATGTATATTTCACTACATGAATCTTTGGAATCTTTTAAAAAAAAGAAACAAATCTCAAAAAACATCCTATTCAGATAATAATGAAAAATATTAAAGAATATCCCAAGGCTAGACAAATGGATTCCCTACCATAGAAACAAAATATGTTTCTTCAATTTTGATAGAAGTTCATGGTAAAGAAAAGAGCATAATGCATTATAATATAGAGGTATCAAAAACTAATTGAAATTATAATTTTTACAAAATTGTAAGTTGGACTTCATCTAACCAATTATACAAACAAATAGTTTAAGATAAATACACCTATAATTATTAATTGTTACAACTTTACATAGTTACTATTATTAAATATAGATTATTTTCATTAGATCTTATGTTCAAATTTTCAAAGTACTAACTTTAAGTGTACCCAAAACCAATATTAGACTCTCATCTATTATATTAAGTACACATTGTCACGTAATTTGTCATGACCCATTGTCACAAATATGGTCACAATTTAATCTCCAATACTTCATCTTGTCATCTTGAATGTTTTTTATCGGGTTATGAAAGGCTTCTCTTAAGTTCAATGTTACACTGCAACAGTCTTTGCTAGTTTCCTTTAAAAGCATAAAGCTTGAAATAAGAAGAAATCTTATACCTTGATTGGTGCAATAATTGTTAACTTTATCCAACTAATATTTTTAGCTTTATTAAAGGTTGACTTTCCACTATTTTTAGTATAGAAGATGACTTATTTAACTATATGCTTTAAATTTGGCATCTTTTTGGAAAAACTCGTACACTCTTATATTCAAATTGTGTATATCTTATGTAATCAATATTTATTTTTTTGTGATGTTCTTTGGTCCAAGTGTCAATGCTACATTTTGAATAGTGTTGATTATGGGTGTGCATATCTTATATAGTTTTCCATGACACAATAAAGAAGGATCATCTAAATTTGTACATGTTTTCATAAGTGAACCTTAGAAAAACCAAAGAAAAAATAGATGCTTGTTGCACTTTCTTCAAAGTATAAATGTTGAAAATAGAGCACGGTTTTAAAAAATCAACCGATTCAACTTTGACCTCTTTTACTCTTGTATATTAGAATCAAATATAATTGTTCTTGGATTTGCCACAACTTCATTGAAAAATTATCTTTCCAACACTCAATAATGCTCGTTACAAAAATTTGTTCAGTTTATTGTAAACCTACTTCAAGGTAACTACACCCAATTTTGACTTCTTTCTATAACCACACAACCTAAATTCTCACCTAAAATGTACTTCTACTATTCATAAGAATCTACAATTGGTTACCCTAAATCCTATTTCTAGTACTTTAAAAATTTAGAGTTTATTCATACAGGGCCCAAAAAATGCAATCTATAAGAATCTAGAATCCTTTTCTGACTACCAACAAGAACCTTCAGAAAGTTCTTCAACATAATAATGGAAAATATATTGAATTGCTTATTTGGGCAATTTTAGGTGTAGTTACCTCACACAACCATGCCTTAACCCTGGAGTACTCTGACATTCATTTTTTGGATGATGAACAGATTGAAGTTCTTGTTTTTATCTCATTCCTACTTGGATGAAAGTCATCCTAATATTTGGTGATACTTTATCAAGTTCTTGTCTTATCTAATGGTTGGATTTGGTGTTACTAGAATACAAATCTTTCTAAAATTACAAATGCGGAAGTGTATCAAGTTCAAAACTAGATTTGTAAAAATGAGGTCATAGATGTAAAGAACACAAAAATTGCAAAATATCATCATGTTAAGAGAACCTCATTTCAAATCCATTCCAACAATGAATTTTGAAAGGGAAGTTTCAAAATTTAGAAGGAATTTTGAAACTTCCCTTTCAAAATTCATAGAAAATTATTGGTGATTGCATTGGTGAATCTAACTGTATGGATGGAATGTAAAACTCAAAATCTACAACTTTTCTTTGTACATCGCTTCTAAAATATTCTTCCAAACAGCACTTTATATTGATTTTCTCCAAATCGTCAATTCTGGAGAAAGTCCAGACTGCAAGCATGTAATCAATTTGTTTTTGAAAAACATCTTCAAATTACTTCCGTGCACCATTTGGAAGAACATAAAAAAGTCACAAACAGATTTACAGCCAGCTCCAGCTTTACGTCCTTCCAACCACCCTCCAAGACTAACCATTTCACATTACCTAAGCTAAGCCATACTACTACTACCTGCTCTCGCAATAGTAATTCCTCCACTTAAATCAGCACCCTGTCTCCTACTTAAACTGGTCATGAATGCACTTCCCTACCTCAAAAGATGACCCAAAGGAGTTTCGGTCGAAGGTCTAGAATTCAAGGTCCTTATTGTGTTTTTTTCAAGGTCAGAGAAAATTTCAATTGTGGTACTCAACCCAAGTACTGTTTCAAGCTCGTTCAACTATTGATCTCTGCAGCTCATCAAGGTGAAACCCATGCATGACCTAAGTATCAAACTTTTTCCAAGAGTAGAACCTAGCTAGCTAAACAAACGCAGCGAGCTCAAGCACAAGAGGGACTGCTACTGTGCAGATGAGCGCCGAAACGAGAGTTGTTATTGCGACTCTTAAGCTGGAGCTGCTGCTTGGTAAAGTGGGATATTGATCTGGTAGTGGAAGGACACACTCGTCGCCATTGAAGAGGACATGTTGTGGGAATCCCCAGCCGTTGGCTAATGTGAAGGAGGAGTCTTTCCTGAACAGAATCTCGGATTGCACGTTCCCGTCGGGTCCTGCTGACATGAGCATGTCGTTGTAGAACTTCACGCCCCAGAAGATGGCCGAATTGTCTGTCAATTCGCAACAGCCAAGGAATTCATTGTCAGTGCTGATTTTAGGGTTGTAAAGAATGACGGCACTCTATTTTTTGAGAAAAAAATTGACACCGTAGCGCTCATATGGCCGAAAGTGGTCACCTTCCAAGCTTAGAAATAAACCATTCAGAAAGCTTTTAGAAAGGTCACAAAGTGAACCGATTGCAGAAAGTATCATATCTCTTCATTTTTGAACAGAAATCAATCAATGTTGATGAAATTTGCTATAATCAACTATTATACAATCATCCAAGGTAAGAGACCCTATTTGTGGCACAATCCAGAAGTCATCCTATTTGTGGCACTCTGCATGTACCAGCAATGGACGTTTCAAATTTCAAATTTACTGTACTGATACATTGATACCAAATGTTAGATATCAAGTGTTAGACAAGAAAAGTGAGAGTCAAGAGTACTTACTAATAGCGTTTTTTCCGTATGGGTTCAGAGGTTTGTAGCTGAAGCTGAAGGCTTCCGTGAAGTTTTGAAAGTTTGGGTGCATGGCCGCCATGTTCCAGAGCGTGTAGTTTCGAGTGACGTCGCGGTTGGTGATGGTAATCTTCACCCTCCAGTATTCCTGATAGTTCAGCTTAATGTGCCAGTGGATCTTGACTGGACACATGTCGTTGGTGCAGTACAGCATATCTGGTGACGACTGTAGGTTGCTCTTCGTGGCGTTGAGTGTCAGTGGAAGATGTGGGTCAAACCTGAACATTCAACCAGAATTATAGGCTCAAGACATTAGAATAGGCTCATTATACCAATTCATGACCCAAGAAATCAGATCGTACGTTAATTCTCCAGTTTGTTTTCAAACGATGTGAGGAAAACACCAGGATCGAGTTCGTAGCCTTAGTTTACGATTCGGTTCTGTACTTCATTGCCTAATAGAAAGCAGCCACAGACTCTGAAAGAAGAGGAAATGTAATTCACTATGAGTTCATTATGACTCACCGGTTGATGCACTTCTGATTGTTCGTATCCACTCCATTCTGGGGCAGAATTGGCGCTGTAGTATTTGGTAAACAGTCGCAAGCACACTTTTGACATGGCACAATGGTTTCGTTGTAGAAAGCGGAGAAAGACACACAGCAGGTCGCTGCTTTGTGCGCGAGAGACTGAGTGTATGCACATGTCACGTTCCAGGTCACTGTTTCAAATCACAGAGCAGCAACGGGTAAGTGAAAAAGTTGGCATATTGAACCCAGTGCAAATGGCCAAATTTAAGTGACTGCCTATATGATTCGTGTACCTAGAAGTTTCAAAATCAACTTACAAAATATTCCGCATGAAAGAAAGAAATCATGTACTAACTGCATCTTTCATCGAAAGAAATCTAGGTGAATTGGAAGTTACTATATATAATTGACTATTAGTTTCCGAAGTAAAACTTCGTTTTTTTTCAGTTTGGGCACTCAGGGCACAGCAGGTCATCCTTCCTCATGTTGCAAACCCTCTAGCAAGCACCGTCAAAGAAAAGTTTGTAAGGACCTGTTTTGCAGGTGTCTGACATTAAGTTTGTGCCGTCAGTACTAAATAGGCTAGGGCAGATCAGTTGCACTTATCGGACATTCACGACGTCGTCACTTTTCAAGCTAAGGCTTGTGTCTTGAAACCTAAATCTATAGCACTGAAGTCTAAAGCGGTCGTAGTTATAGAGCTTTCTGAAGCTGAATGTTGTGATTTTAGCGCTCAGAATTGGATCAGTGTAACGGAATTAACCCATCGATCAAGCACCAATCCCTGAAGTCTTGCGTGGTTCGTCTGTTTCGTGGAAACTATATATTTCAATTCAGTAAAACTTCAGCTTCCAGTAATTTAAAACAATGATTGTGACCAAAGTACTATTACACGCACCAACAGGATAAACCAGTGAATTCTCCAAAGAAAGCACTGAGTCATCACGTACTGAAGGGTTGTGTGATACGACTTTTTCGTGGAAATTAGTTCAATTTCGTAAGATTTATACTCCACTATTTTGAAATAATTTGACTAAATTAGCACCGCATTCACAAAAAGATAAACCAGTGTGAATTCTCCAATGAACTTCAGTTAGTCTCCACGAAATTAATTAAAACAATGTGACTAAATTAGTATCACAATCACAAACTGGACTCCAAATCAGGCCCTTGGTTAGTCGCACTTACTGAAGGCTAGCGTGGTTCGTCTCCCATCCGGCGTCAGAAACTTCGTCTTGGGCACCAAAACAGCCTTGCTGCACGTATACCCCGGCCCCGGCGTCAAGAGCGTGAAATTCTTCGGCAACTGAATCGTCGTATTCGTGGACCCCGTTGCCCCCACCACGATCTGGAAGGACGCCACCGACGTCGCTGGGTCTTGCATGAAAGAGGACAGCACGCCGCCCCTGCAGCAGTTGGCGGTCTGTTGGTTGTAGGGCACCCCTGGAAGCAGGTCGATGACCTCGGGCTTCTTGCTGCAGCAATGGGGGAGGTTGCCCTTATACTTGGAGCAGTCGCCTTGCTCCCGGGTCTCGGCACCGATCAGGTTCCAGATCACTTCTTTCTTGGACCAAGACCAGCCCATGATCCAGCCGGGGGCTTGGATGTGGCGGTACATCTGGTAGTTGTACATGGTCACGATGGCCTGCAAGGAAATTGTGAAGATCACCAACTCAATTAACTTGGTTGAGGATGTGTATGTTTTAGATGACCGGAGTGATGAAGACTGTTAGGCTCTCGCAAGCGACTTGGTTCTATATTGGACATGAAATGGTCCATTTTGTTACTATGGCGTGATTCTACCTGATGTCAGGAATTGAGACGTGCATCTATCTACACGTACAAATCTCTAAAACCTGGGACATGTAGAGAGATTCACATTGATTCCAGGTCGCACTACTGCTAATGGAACGAAATTGGCCTTCAATCTGGCCTTTCGGACATTACCCTCTTCGGTAAACAACTGAATCTTGGAGATCTGTGGCTCTCTGGTCAAGGGAATGGGAAGGATGGGGTTGAGACTCTGATGAAACCACCAGCCTCTCGAAATTGGCCTTGAATCTGATCTCTTGGGACACAGACCTTTCGAATAACTAGATCCAGACAGCCAAATCTTGGAGATCTATGGCTAGGGTTATGGAAACCATTGGGGACTTCATCTTGACTCCTGTAACGATCAGGAACTCATTTCTTCTAGTACTTTCACGTGTTTAATTGCAAGTGGCAACCATTGCTGGTAAGCAAGACTTGGCTAAATTGGTGGATCGCTATGTAACCCTCTTTGAAATGGAAATCAGGGGTTGTTTACTGTCTCTTTAATAGTGATTGTCTACAAACTCCCAGTGTCTGAATGATTGCATAAGCAATCATCAAATACGTTGAGTGAGAAAAATATATGATCGATCTCAAAGAGAGTTTGGCTCTTATTTTACCCAAAGAATGTGATCTCTCCTGCCAGTGACCTCTGTAATTGAGTAATCTCTCAATGAAAGCACACTCGTACATCTTGGTCAAATCGACTAAAATAATGTTTTTTGACCTGACTTTCAGAAACAAAGCCGGTCAGAAAGAAAAATCAAACATCCAATGAAAGCATGCTGTTGGAATTGCAGATTACTAACCCTATATCCATCGCCAGTCCACTCCACAACGTCCCACTTTATGGTGATGTTTCCATTGGGATCCATTTTATCAAACGCCGCATCTGCACAACGAACGCACAAGAAATTAACGCCACAATGTGAATACAAGTCTTCTCAAATCCTACGTAGACAGCATCTACTTCAAAATACTGAAAATATTCGAAGAGTGCGAATTCCTTCCGTACCGGCACATTGGAAGGCAGCAAGCAAAACCAGTGCCACTGAGAGCCAGCACACTCTCGAAGTCCCCATGGCGATCCAACCGTGAATCCAAACAAAAAGCTCTTGTTCAGTAAGCTCAACCGCTTCAATTTGCAAGCAACTGCTGCAGCATTGATTTCCTTCCCCACACCTGCCATAGCCAGCAATTAATCACATTGAAGACGAGCTCATGTCGCATCTAACCTCTACAACTTACAACGGTCTCACATTTCAGAAAATCCAAACCCGCTATGACGAGCAACGTCAGAGTAAATATACATTCACCTGTTCAGCAAATTAAAATTCCGAAGTTTTCTAAACCACCGGCCATTGTTCGCGTACCTTTCACAAATCCTCCACAGGAGCTCTCATGCTCCTTACTGTAACCATTGCCTTGTGAGTGCTGTGAGATCGACCTGCACCGACATGGAGTTTACAACCTGAAACTCAAAACCGTGTCCAACGTGAAGATCGAAACTCTTCCTAAAATGCAGAGCTAGCTTTCCAGAAAAGCTTCAAGCTTGGGTCACCACCTACGTCCGTCCTCCAGCTGCACGAACTGCAACGGCCTCACCACACTCCGTGGCGAAACTTTCAATGTACTGTTACAGGAGCCTTTGCACCATGGCCAAAGCTTAAAGACGAGTACGTCTCGATCGATCTGCCAACCCAACCCAGCTCCCCTAGCTGCAGAAGTTTTATTGCGCAAATCAAACTTCTATTGCTGCAGATGGTGGAGATCGAGAGGGAGGAAAGTTGAAGCTTTTGGAAAAATGAAGGCGGGTCTGTCTGTCTGTGTGTCTCACTGAGAGTCCGAAGCAATCGAGGACCTGGGACTCTGGGAGCAAGCTCACTAGAAGCTGGCAACGGCTGAAAGGGAGGAGAGGCTGGGGCCTTGGGTAGCTCGTTGCCTTCGTTCCCAATCAATACTGCTGACAAAGTACAGTGGTGCCATGAATAATATCAGGTCTGTCATTGTGGACTTCGACCTCGCTGGTGCTGCCCCACGGCTCTCAATCAAAAGGTAACTATCAGCTTCACTTATTGGAGCTGGCTAGCTTATTAGCCCTGCTCTTGCTTCCATGGCGTGACAAGGGCGGTGGGAGTGTTCTGGTACCATACAGCCATGGAAACGAATATTACGCACTGTACGTCTAGGTCGTAGTTAGGGTGAGCGGATCAGTGTATGTTAGGTTTGGGGATGTATGTCTCTGGGTATGCGTATAAGGTAAAACAGCCCATTGTGGTCAGAATGAGGAGTTTGACATCATCTTGTTGTTGAAAATTTTCAATTTTTTCCCCACATTAGTACAAGTGCAAGAAACAAGTGCAAGTGAAATTGAAATTAATTTTTTTTTTGACAAAGTATGAATTCACTAGGAATTTCTGAAGTATTCAGCCCCAAAGAGTCTGTATAACAAAATTTGAATCTATAATGCTCATCTCACTACCTAATGTAGTCAAAATATTTTCTATTACAAAAGGTCAAAAAAGTCAATTTTTACAATGAACTTCACACTAAAAAATTAGAAGTTCCTAATGAGGTCAGTGTTCACTCCATTGCTGTCATGTAAGGCATGCATTGTGGTCCACATCTCACATACTCAAGAAAACCCCACAATAGGATCATTTCCTAGGCGCCCGTTTGACCACAATGGATTGCTTTACCTTACTTGAAAGGGTGATGTTTTTTTAAAACCTACTTTGTCAATACCCTAAAACACAAAAAAATGTGATGCAGTAAATTTGTTGTAAATCCTACTTGGCAAGAAGATCATTCTCTGCACATTCCCTTCTTGACAATCTTTTCTACTAACTCCAAGGGAACAAGTATCTCAAAGGAACCATGGCATATGGGGGTGATGGAGCACATCTGAACTCATATTCACACCATTTAAATATTTTTGTTAAAATGTAGAATATATAAATGCATTCAAACTTAATGATATCCAATCATGCACATATTTGACAAGTATCCCCAAACCAAGATCAACAAATACATATTGTCTACAACATCCATGAATGCCCAAATATATATTCATATTTGACAAATATCCCCAAACCAAGATCAACAAATACATATTGTCTACAACATCCATGAATGCCCAATGAAATATATATTCACCCTTGTGGAGATACAGTAAAACTGAATTTTTGTGATACTTTACCCCACATGTTTCAACTTTGAAGAAATTTTGAAGACCCTTACCAACACGTATGTCAGAATTGGCAAGTTTGAAACTTTAAAAAAAATTTGAAGCCCCTAACGAATATCAAAATTGACTCATGCGTACCCAGTTTGATGTTTACCCGACTCATCAGAGATTCTTGGGATACGTAAGAGAATGTGCAATACAGTGCTCAAATTGCAGAGGGATGCAAGTGATCCCTTCATCCTGCATTATTGGCAGTGCAGAACTGCACAGTACATTCATTTTAATTGTCACACAAGCTCGTAATTAAATCTTGTTACAATTGCCAGGAATCCCTGTTACTTACAATACAATTACAATTAGATCAAGTTCGTTAATATTAGTCCTCTAGATGACTCAATATGATTGTCGTAAGTTACCTGGTTTGCGATAATTTATTGGGTGTCCAGATGGGTGCTCTTGAGAGGCAAATTTCGCTGTCAGATTCTCACTGGTCAATTATAAAGCAACAAGGGCGAGCATGTGGGCATCCAGGAGTGAATAATTCGTTCCAAAGCAACACAAGCTGAAAGGTAAGGTAAAGTGATTTTGTGCAGGTAGAAAATGTAGTGGACAACATTGCAACATGACAGCCTTTCAAGAGGACAACTGACTGGTGAATTTTCGAACATAATTTTCAAACATTTTCGAACATTTTCAAATATCTCAGATCTAAGGAAGCTCAGTGAGGGATCCCCAGTTTGCAACTTGTCTCATTCTACGAGGAGGCATGAAATGAAGGCACTATCATCAACAAAGTGCAAAAGTGAGAAACATCACTTGCTCAACTAGTTCTGACATCTCCAATTATGCAGTGGCTGCATTGTATGAGTGAAGGCCGTACACGAGCATTTCGCCACAACTGATAAGACAAGATGTTCCATCCATCCATAGAATGGATGGATGAGGAATCCCCTCAAGTTCAGTTGCATTCACTCTCACAATGGTGCAATGTCGAATCCTCTGTATACCAAGGAATTAGGGTTTGTGCCGAATCGAGCCGACGGTATTCGAGTTTCAAGTCACGTTACTCTTCGTGTATCGATTCTGATCAGCTTATAAGAATTTGTTGATTTGGGTTCATTGAACACGTTAATGCATCAGTGATTTGATGCTTTTGAAATGGTGGAGGGGTAGAATCCAAGGCAGCAGCTTCTTGCCTCGGCCGATGCTCTGGAGAAGCGCCAATCTCGTATCCTCCAGTCGATTTTCAGTTTGGAGCTTCGACTTTCGAATGCTGCGAAGTTGGAATCGAGAGGGGCTGGTGGTGCTGCTTTAGAAAATGGCGAAGTAGCACCGTGTTTCGAAGGAGAGCTCTCCTATAGCGAGGTAAGGATGCATTGATGATATTTGACATTTCTTTTGGTGTCAAGGTTACATGATAACCGATTAAAAATAATCGTATTTTCTCGTCTCGAAGTTCTAGTTCAATAAAACATTTGAACGTTATTTTAAATGTCTTCTCAGTCTTTGGATGTTTACTTACTGCATAAGTACAGATCTAGTTTACGGCAGAGGAACCTGATTGAGACACGGATTGAAATGCGACACCCTAAAATCGTGCAGGACGGGTACATGTTGGTTTTGAGGATGAAAGCCTCTTCGATATGAGAACTTGTGTCAGGACATCAATAAAACTTTGAATCCTTATAATTTTGGCAACATTAAAGTATGTATTTTGTTGCATTAGAATACTCTTTGATTTCCTCAGAAGATTATGTAAATATTTGAGCATTGTGATGATAGTGACTATGCTCAGCGCTTACAGTGTAACTTTTAAGCGAAGTTACCTCAAATACAGAATCGAAGACAACGCAGTGTAAGGCAATGAAAACGAAGTTTAATCTGAGGAATGGAATGAATCTGAAGATTCCATTCTCTGGTAGCACTGTTTGGTGCTCCAATAATTCCCTTGTCCTGGTGCTTTGTTTGTTTCATTCTTGTTTTGCCTTTTGGCATCGCTACTTCATAGTCCGCGAATCCGTCAGTTTGGGTTCCGTCAGTTTCGTGAGTAACGGTTTTTTGGCATGGATAGGGCAGACTGTCGAACAACGACTTTCTAATATATTACGAGCTTCAGGCGCTGCTGAGTTTATTTTCAAGTCAGTTCATTCCGATTATTCGTAATTATGCTGCGTCATGATAATCGGAAGGTCTCTTCATAATAATCGGAAGGAACTGACTTGAAAATGAACTCCTTCCGATTATTCGTAATAATCCACGGACGCAGCACCTAGAAGGTCTCTTCGTTTTTCGTAGGTTTTTGCATGAAGGCCTTCTTCTCTAAATTCTTTTGATACCTTTGCGAGATTTTCAGTCATGCGTGCTCTGGATCTATGAAAACGAATACCTAAAGTAGCTAATCATCATTTCTTCTTTGGGTATTCAAATATACAAGGTAGGGACAGAAAAGAATTTAGGCACTCCTTGATCCAGGAACTTCCTGTTCGATGAATTGCCTGCAAAGGGCGTCTACGAAGTTCTGACATCTATACAAAGCTGTAAAAAGTAGTCCTGACTTACTGATATGGATTCATATCAATTTTGGGTTGCACGTCTTGAAATGTGTTAAGGTAGTGGAATGCTTCCAATTTAATGATGTGGACGTTTAATCTCTTGGACATTACGTAACCTCTCCGGCAAATGAAATAGATCAAGCTAGACAATCAAATCTTGGCTTGGAGATCTGGGGCTCTCTCGAAGAGATCTGAAGATCTGGGGCTCATGGGAGGAGCTAGGGAATATATCTCTGAACCAGCCTCAGTCTTTCTTTCCTTCTGCCGTGCGTCATGTGGCAATGAAAGTGGCACGAGATGGTTCTGAAAACCATTGACGACCTGATCCTGACCCGTTGCTGTTTCCAACAGCAACTCAGTTCTTCTAGTATTTTCACTTTGTTAACTCTATTAGCAACCATTGGGTGTAAACTAGCAAGACTTCGCTAATTTGCTGCACTGATACGTAACCATCTATGAAATGGAAATTAGGGGTTGTGTACTCGCCCTTCAATACTGGTTGTCTACATGCTACCTCCCCGTGTTTGAATGATTGCATAAGAAATAATTCAATTATACATTGAGTGAGAACCCAAAGTATGTGATCTCTCCAGTGATCCCTATAATTGAGTAATCTCGCAATGAAAGCACACTCATACATCTTGGTCAAATTGACTAAACTATTGTTTTTGTACCTTGTTGTCAGAAAAAAAGTCGCTCAGAAAGAAAAATCAAAGACTGTTGGAATTGTACATAGATTACTTACCCGAAGTTATAACCATCGCCAGTTCACTGCACAGTGTGTCACTTTATGGTGGTGTTTCCACTGGGATTCATTTTAATTTATCAAACCCCGTACCTGCACAACGTACGCACAAGATTTTAATTAACGCCACAATATGAATACTCGTGTTGTTTGTGATATTGCTAATTAGACAGCACCTACTTCAAAGTACTGAAACTTATGAAGATTGTGAAAGGCGTCCATACCGACACATTGGATCGGAAGGTAGCAAGCAAAACCAGTGCAACAGAGAGGCAGCACACTCTCGAAGTCCCCATAGCGATCCAACCGTGAATTCACACAAAAGCTCTTGTTCAATAAGAGCAACCATTTCAAATTGCAAGCAACTGTTGCAGCATAGATTTCCTTCCCTCCCCACCTGCCGTAGTCAGCATTCAATCAGATTGAAAACGAGCTCATGCCACATCGAACTTCTACAACACTAGTCTCCCATTTCAAAAAATCTCAACCTTAAATCTCCGCGATGCCGAGAAACGTCAGAGCTAGTACACATAAACCAGCAAGTTAAAATTCTAAAGCTTCAGCACCATGCCATTGTTCGCTTACCTTGAGCAAATCCTTCACAGGACCCAGCTAGCTTTCATGATCCGTACTGGTTCCCCAGAACTCACCATCGCCTTGTCATTGCTAGTTGTGAGACCAACCTTCACCAACATGAAGAGCACAACCTGAAACTCAAAACAGTGCCAAAAGTGAAGAAACTAACTCTTCCTAACTGCAGATCTTTCCAAAAGCTTCAAGATTCGGCTGCTACACTCTGAAGCTGAACTGCAACGGCCACACCACAGTGTCGAAACTTTCAATTACTGTACTGTTACAGGAACCTTTGCAATACCATGGCCAAATGCTTAACACTGAGTACCTCTCTGCCGACCCAGCTCCCGAGCCAAAGCAGGAGTTTATAGCGTGAGACCTCGATCGGGTGCTAATGAAAATTAAACTTCTATTGCTGCAGACGGTGAGAGGAGCTATTGGAGGAGCTCGGAGCAAGCTCACTAGAAGCTGGTATCAAGGGCAAGCTGACAAAGTGCAGTGCATGGTGCCCATGAATAATATCAGGTCTGTCATTGTGGACTTCGACCTCAACTTACTGATACCCCACAACTCTCAGTCAAAGGTTTCAGCTTCACCTAACCCCTAAATGCCCGAGGCACCAAATTTTGGTGTCGACAATACTTTGAAGTTACATAAAACCTAACTAAGTTGCTATTTTTAGTAGTTTATATTTTTGAAATATCCTTTCTGAAGTTCAGTTTTAGCATCAACAATCGGATTTTGAAAATGATTGATTATGATTTTTGTATTCAAGATTTCGTGAAAGGATGTTCATTGCAATCTTGACTTTTTGTAGTGTTGAGGGCTCTTGGAAATGAGCCTCAAATACACTACATCTTGGAGAGAAAATCACATTAGAAATTTCATTTAAAAAAATTGTAGAGTAGATTTTGAAAAGCCATAAATTGTTTGGGGTTATACATGTTAGGTCCTTTATATTCATATTTTTTTAGTGGCCAATTTTTTAGATTTGACATGTGAAAAGAGGATTGAAAGACTTCAAATCACTTTTGCAGTTTTGACACCCTCATGATCATACATTATAATCTTTGAATCTATAAGTGATATTGTTGTGTTTTCTTTTCCTATGTGATCTCTAACAATCATCTCTAGTTCAAATTTGTACTGTTACAATTCCAAAAAAATTGATACAACTAATCAAATTGTTGACTCTTTGTTCATGAAATTTCATGAAATTCAAAAAAGGCCTTGGACATTACATTTAGAGGTTAAGTATTAAGGCTCTTTCGCACTTGGTGCTAGCGGGGTGGTTACATGCGTGGCTTACGAAACATTCAATGAGGGTGTCTACACTTGCGGCTATCAATAGTGCCAAGCCTACGTGGAGGCACGATTGGCAGCAAATGAATCTGTAAGACCGCTTAGAGAGCTTCCACAGGGCAGAAGAATTGAGCTAAGTACGAGAGAGTCAGATCCAATAAATGTGGATCTGGGTAAGCTAGAATGAACTTACTGTAGCACTGTACACTAATCTAAGTATATTTGTACAATATTCTAACACCCTCCCTGAAACCCTAGACTATAATCGTGAAAGAAGTTTAGTGATGGCAGATTATGATGCGGAAGGTTTCAATAGTAGAACAGGTAGACAAGAGGATCGTCGTTGGAGCATGATAAACTTGTTGTTGTTGTGTCTATGATCGTTGGTGGTGTTTTTGTACAAAGTGATAGCTTATTGCTTTGTTGGGGTGAGCAATCTACTTGTGAGGCGACTACAATGGCGAGGCTAGGAAGATCCACAAATCAATGTTCCTGTTGCAATTGGTGTCTCAGAGCGCGATTGTGTGAGCGTCTTCAATGGGTGCGTCGTCGACAAATACTGTGTAGCGTGTTCCCCTCCAGTCGGCGGCTTCAATGGGCACGGTGTCGATAGGAACGACATCGGCAAGAATAGCGTCGCGGGCTCCCCCCAGTCGGCGAACGGGCAAGAGTAGGTACGGGAAGCGTAAGAAAATTTTATGCCGTACGTCGTGGAGTCCGCCCAGGAGTGTATTGCAGTTGGAATGCGTGCAAGCGCCAAGTGAACAGCTATAAAGGGCAGGAGTATAAGAGTTTCAAGACTTTGAATGAGGCTGAAAGATATTTAGCAAAAATGTAAGTTTATCAGGCATAGAGGTTATTGATGCGACTGCTGTAAGATTGAGCAACTGCCAGCATTCAATAAATTTGATTCATCCAAGTGCCTTTGTCATAATGTCAGCAGATTGTCGATTTGTGGGAGTATATAAAACCTCAATTTGTTGTTTATTGACCATGTTGTGAATAAAATGAAGATGAACTTCGAAGTGTTTGGTTTTGGAGTGATAAATCAGATTTTTCGAAATTTTAATGGCGCTTTGATTATCACTATAGATTTTGATGGGTCCATGCGTGTTGAATCCAAGTTCTGAGTATAATCCCTGCATGTAAATAACTTCTTTGGTGATTTCTACTAGAGCTCGATATTCAGATTCCGTAGAAGATAAAGAAACAGATGTTTGTTTCTTGCTGCACTAAGTGATGGGAGTATTACCGACCATGAGAACGAATGTACTAGTGGATTTGCGTTCATTCTGATCGCCGCCCCAATCAGCATTGCTATAATCCGTAAGTGTGAAGTCATTGCCTTTTTGATAATGGAGGCCAAGTGACATAGTGCCTTTACTGTAACGAATAATAGTCTTGACAGCATTGAAGTGAGCCTGTTGGGGGGCTTGCATATAACAGGACACGAGATTGACAGAAAATGCAATGTCGGGGCTCGTGTTTGTCAGAAAGATTAGTTTGTCCACCATTCTTCTATAGAGAGATGGGTCAACAGCTAGTGTCTGAGTGTCCTTGGATAATTTAAGACCAGGTTGCATTGGGGTTTGGCAAGGATTGCAATCAAGCATGCCAAATTCCTCTACAATACTATGAGCATAGTCAGTTTGATGTAGAAGTAAATCAATAGAGGTACGTGTAAATTGTAGGCCTAAATAGAGGCTTATGAGACCAAGATCAGTCATTTTGAAGTGAGCCATCAATTGCTGTTTGAACCAAGTAATCTTGGAGTGATCATTGCCAATGACAAATAGATCATCCACATATAGGACAATGATGACAATTTTGCCATCAACTTTGGCATAATAGACATTGCTGTCAGCAAAAGATTGGCAAAATAATAATTTTTGTACGAACTTGTCAATTTTGTGAAACCATTCATTTGGAGATTGCTTGAGACCATATAAAGCGCGATAAAATAGACATACTTGATATTCATGGCCGGGAACTTCAAAACCACAAGGTTGGTGCATGTAAACTCGATGGCGAAGTTTACTATTGAGGAATGCCGTGAAAAAATCCAAATGCATGATACATTTCCCAGTCTTCGGAAGTAGAGATGGCACTAATGGCTTTGATCGTGTTGTATTTTGAAACAATGGCAAAGATGTCCTCATAGTCGATGCCTTCTCTTTGGTCAAAGCCCCGAGCAACGAGACGAGCTTTGTATCTATCTGATTGACCATGGATACTTGGTTTGATTTTGTATATCCATTTACATGAAATGGCACGAGCTCTAGGGGGTAAGTCAACAAGCTTCCAGGTTTTATTCTGATTAATACTTTGCATTTCTGTTTGCATCATTTGTTGCCATTGAGGGTCATGTTTGACATCATCATAGGTGAGATCATTGGCTTTGGATTCCAAACTGCCCAAAAATTGATAATAGTCTTGAAGTTTTTGAGGAGGCTTGGAGATGCGGTTAGATTTGTGAATAGCAAGAATGATTGGTGGTCGCCGAGTGTAAACTAGCTGATATGGTGATAATGACGACGAGTTAGCTAGGGACAATCGAGTGGAGTTGACGTCCACGAAACTAGAAGGTGCAATTGGCCTGGTAGAAACATCTACTGAGGATAGACCGTGGGGAGAAGGAGTGTTGTCAAGAGTACTATGAGTAATGTCCGTAGATGGTGCTGGGCCCTGTGAAATAGTAATAGGAGTCTTCAGACTTGAATGTGAATTGGAGGTATTGAGTCGATATTGAACGGAAAAAGAAGTATGAGTTTCTTGACCTTCCAAGAGGAGTGGATCAATTGTTTGAGTCTCATCAAAGGTAACATCCCGTGAAATAATAATTGATTTGGTATGAAGATCAAAGCATCTGAAGCCTTTGGTGTGATCATCAATGCCGACAAGTATACAAGGAGTGACTTTGGCCCCTAATTTGTACCATTTGTGTTTTGGAACAGGAACATAGACTTTAGTACCAAATATTCGAAGTGTAGAAAAATCGGGTTGCTTGCCGGTATACTGAGCCTCGAGAGTTGAGTTGATAAGTGCCTTAGTAGGCCGTTTGTTGAGAAGATAACATACGTGTTTCATAGCTTCAAACCAAAGAAGGCCTAGTAAGTGATGGTGATGGACGAGACAACAGGCGGTCTCTACAATAGAACGTTTCTTGCGTTTAGCAAGACCATTGCTTTGCGGAGTGAACAGTTGACTAAATTCATGTTTGATACCTTCCATATCACAAAAATGTTGAAATGGATGAAAAACATATTCTCCTCCATTGTTAGTATGAAGAGTACATAGTTTATAACCAGAGGCATTCTCCTTGCGAGTTTTAAATTTGATAAATTCGCGTAATACTTGGTCTCTGCTTTTCAATAGGACCACCCAAATTTTGCGAGAAAAATCGTTGATGAAGGTGATGAAATATCGTGCCTCATTATAGGATGGGTGGCGAAATGGGCCACAAACATCACTATGAATAAGATGGAGAGGTTGTGGCGATGAAGTGAGGCTATGGCCTATGGGAAAACTTTTTGTGAGAATGTTTGCCTTTTTCACAAATTTCACATACATATTATATACGAGGGAGTTTAGGAAGGCCGACAATAGTTTGCTGTTGAGATAACTTGTGTAAGGCTTCAAAGTTCAAGTGCCCTAGCCGATAATGCCATAGAAGTGTTTTCTCAATCTCCTTGGTACGTTCCATAGTACATACTTCCACATTCGAGTGTGTCAGCTGTGAGCATATAAAGGCCACCTTTGTTCGAGCGATGACCTCGAAAAAGAACTTGTTTGGTATGCATATCACAAATGAGACATGTACGTTTAACAAATTCAATAGAACAGCCTTGATCAGAAAAAGATCCAATAGAGAGTAAGTTTCTTTGTATACCAGGGACATAGAGAATGTTGTCGATACTCTTTATTGATCCATCAGATAATTTGATCAGTATCTTGCCTTTCTTGACTACACAATGAGAGTGCCCCCCAATAGTAAGCATAGGAGTAGAATGGGAACTAAGCTGAAAATCAGTCAGAATATTGGAGTCTCCTGTGACATGATGAGTAGCCCCAGAATCAAGTATCTATATTGGACCCAAAGTCATAGAATTACTCTCAAGCAAATTCAGGGAATATGAAGTACCAGTGAGAAGGCGAGTTGGAGAGGCGCAACAACTGTCTGGTACAAAAGGCGGGAGCAGGCTCGGTCGATTGACGGGGCCGGGGGAGTTGATGGAGAGGATCTGGGGGGCCAGTTAGGTTTGGAGGGCCGGTAGAGCGTGGACTGGCGGAGCCCAACTAGCTCCCCTCCAATGGTCGGCCTCCGAAACTGAAGCCGCCATGAATTGAGCCGCCGAGGTTGCTATCTCGAGCTGGTCCACGTGCATCGTCGGCTTGATATGCCACTCGGATGCATCGCTCTATCTCGCCACTGCGCCGCTACATTGAAAGTTGTTGACAATGTTTCCTTGTCCTTTTGTTGTGACGAGGGTTTTGATTCTCGGACCTATGATGGCAGCTGGTCGCATGGTGTGCAATGTTGAGGAGCGTTGCAAGATTCCAGTGTGTTGTACTAGAGCAAGGGATGCTTTAATGGAATTAACTTCAAAGGAATCCAGTTCAAGGAGGTTACATTCTAGGACGTCGCTTGCGGAGTCGCTAGAGGAGTAATCGGTTGCTTCATCTTCTCGGTGGAGTAAGCTTGTGGATAACTTCGTTGTCCTGTCTTCAACTTCTGCATTTTCTAATCAAGAGCCTTGATCTTCGATACAATTTGAGAGACTTCGCAATTGCGCTTTCCATGCTCGAGTTCGCCGCAAAGGTTGCATCGTTCTTCGGTGTTCTTCTTGTGTACTGTCTACTTGCCTTTGCCACGCTTGTATCGATTCGGTTGATTGCGGTTGTTGGGGTTTCGTTGATGTTGGTCCTCGTTGCGGCATGGGTACTGATCTCGCTGCGGGCTATTGCGATTTGAACGTTGACTGCGTTGTTATTAAGAGGATTGTTTCTTCTGCCCTTTCTAGAAGTAGAGTGCCTTACTCGTTGACTCCTGCTCTGCATCCATCTTGACTTGCATTTCTTCATCTAGAAGTTTGGACTCAAGTTCGTCAAATGAAGGAAGAGTATCTTTACCCATTTGTGAGCGAGTGAAGTATTGGTATGCCTTGGGCAGTGAGTGCAACATCAGCAGAACAATTAAGTCTTCAGGAATGTTGATCTGCATAACATCAAGTTGATCAATAGTCTCCTTCATGGTCTTGAGATACGCCTCCATTGTTGTAGCTTCGTCCTTTTTGGAAGTCACAAGTTTTCTTAGCATTATAAGATGTCTAGAACTAGATCTAGGAGTATACTTATTTTTTAAGTGCTCCCAACATAAGAAAGGGTCTCTAAACCAACCTACTATGGTCACGAGTGAATCTTTGACTGATTCTATGATGGCATGTAGAGCGGCAGCATGTCCGTCAATCTCCTCATCAGTGATTGTTTGTACAGGTGATGAAGAAGTGATGCAATACTGAAATAGTCTATAACGTGACAAAATGTTAGACATACAAAATGACTAGGCTTGGTAGTTAGTTGGCCCTTTTAATCTACTGCTGTCAGGTATGGAGATCTCTACTCCTTTAGACATCGCCATTGTTGCTCTTAGAACTCTATCTACCTCTACAGTGTTAGTCTATAGAGGATCGGGAGAGGTTCTACTCTCACGTGGGATCTCAATAGCACTAGATGTTTCTTGATCCGTATCTCAATAGATTGTCGTACAAATCAGAGGGGTTCGAAACCGAAGCTCTGATACCATAATGAATCTGTAAGACCGCTTAGAGAACTTCTATAGGGCGGAAGAATTGAGCTAAGTACGAGAGAGTCAGATCCGATAAATGTGGATCTGGGTAAACTAGGATGAACTTACTATAGCACTGTATACTAATCTAAGTATATATGTACACTATTCTAATAACAACTGTTAAGACTGCAGTTTGTAGTCTCCTGTGGTAGTGCTTATTTTAAGGAGAAGTGTTAAATGTGAAGTCATTGATAGCAGCGGATCAGCCTAAAATGAAGATTTTGGACAGCAAGGAGCAATGATATATAAAGTGGCCTTGAAGGTGTGTGGCAATGTGCTTCTCAGGAACTTGGTGATGCCCTCCCTCTTCACTAGCTCTGTGGTTTGCCACCATTCCTTTGACACTTTTATTACAACAATCTTGTCGCTCCCCTCATGTAATTCATGTCCAGTCACAATCTTATTTTTCAACTCAAGTTAGAACTTTGGTTTCAATTCTACACATTGCAAAACTTCTTGAGGAGCTTGCTCTTGTTTCATTTCTCAGAATAGTACTACCCCCTTTCTTGGAGTTTTTTCAATAAATTTCTGGTTGGATCTTGGTCGATCACGTTCTCATGGCGCACACTATGCAGAGGACCTAGTTTCTGATTCTTTGTCATGAATGAGCAGAATTTTCTTTAAATCTTTGGATGGATTTTGAAAGAAATTTTGGCGGAGCTTTATATCCCATTCTTCTAGTGGTTTCGTTTGTGATGAACATCGAGTATGAGACTTACAAGTGGAGGTGCGGAAGTTTTAGGAACTCATATTTGTATTCAGAGGACCATTGCTGAGTCGTTAAAAGGTATAAAATCCACTTACCTTCAACAACAAGGCCGCTGAAAACTCTCTTTTTAGGAAAAAAATAAGCTTAACTCTCAAAAAATCAAAGATGCTTCTACACAACTTGGATTCAACAATTTACAAGAATGCTAGAAAATTCTTGAATCACAACCAAGTAAAAGTGCAATTTTAAAAGCTCTAAGTGCAAAAAAAGGATAGAAAGGACAAATCAGAAGCGGAGACATGAATTGGAGCACTCCCGCTACTACCTCCCATGTTGATGTCGATGTCGACACATGTGTAGAAGTTTTTGGACAATGACAACAATCACTATGGCGAACAGGTTTGGCAATGTGTAATACGGGCACATCATCCTAGAGCCCATAGAACACCTCCCTTGAAGTGTGAACATGTCTCTGCCTATCTCTTCAAATTGCACTCTAGGGACGTATGTAAGACTGCATTGTATGAACAAGAAGGGTCACTATTATGACCAATAATTGCACTGTCCTTTGCGTTTTACAACTACACCCACAAGTGCACACGCTGTGGTAGTCACCGTTGGTTGACCACTCTAACTATGTAGGACCATTGTTTCCAAATGCTAAGTGTGAAAGGCCCTTTAACTTCACTTAATCCCTTTAGGATGTTATTTAAGACTAAGATTGATCTGCAATAGCTTATATTCTATCAACATTCCTATTATACAAGACTTATTTCTTATACAATCCTTTTGCAAAAATTTCTATGAAAATCACAAAGCAAAGGTGCACTCCCAGACAATCTCACAAAAAAAATATTCTATTGGAAAATCAATTTTTTCTACAATCATGCAAATGGCCTTGGTATTTAGAAGTTGTAATAGTATCTACATTGTATAAGCAATGCATGCATCTTTTAGGGATTAAGGTAGGATAATTAAGATCTCCTTAAGTCGTGCACATTTCTTTAACAATTATTATTGAATGCTAGAGTGCTTTCATTTTTCAATCATATAAAAAACAAATTGCAGCAAAATTGGGTGAAATTCAAAAATGATATTTGATTACTATATACAATTATCAAAAGTTGAATTGGTAGATGTTCTACCAATTTTTAATGTACACTATTTTTAATGTTCCTACCTTCAAGAGAGTGTTAGCTACAAAGCATCTACTTTTTCTTTGTTTTTTCTAAACCTTGCTTTTGGAAACCTGGTCGAATTTGAGTAATTAAGACTATCTTATTGGAATTGGGGTATTAGCATTGCTCATGTTTCCATTGCATCATTACAAAATTTAAACCTTATGGTTTGGCAGCAATTATCGTGCAATTATTGATGTTTCATGGGTTTGCATGTTAATCGCATCATTACGGTGCATTGCTTTGCATCATTACAGTGCAATTACAAATAATGCATTGTAATGATGCAATAACAATGCAAAGCAATGCACTGTAATGATGCGATAACAATGCGATTAATATGCGAACCCATGAAACAATGATAACTGTACAATAATTGTTGCCAAACCGTAGGGTTTAAACTTTGTGATGATGATAAGGATGGTGGGAGTGTTTTGGTATCATACAACCATGGAAACAAACATTATTTATTATATTGTAGTTAGGGTGAGTGAAGTAGCAATGTTATATGGAGATAGATATATCAGGTTTTGGCATTGATGTCTCAAGTTAGGTATATGTGTTTCTATTATTTGAAAGGTTGATTTTTTTCAAAATCACAATATCAATATCTTTATCGGGATAAAGAGTGAAGTTATAAATTTGTTATAAATCCTAGTAGTAAGTTAGATTGTTTTGTGCACATATCCACATTATTCAATAATTTTTTTTTTCTAATTCATAGGGGATAAGTATTTTAGAGGGACGTAGATGTGGAAGTGTGATGGAGCACATTTAAAATCACATCTATATCATTTATTTATTTATTTCAAAATTTCAAAAAAATAAAAAAAATAAAAAAATATATATATAAACAAAATTGTATGGTATTAATACAATACTAGTCCAAAGATGAATTTGGTAGACCAACCAATCGGCTGTTAATTTGCCCTTCAAATGATCTTAAGACCAAAATTGTGAACTTGGTCAAGTGTATCACATGTTAATATAATAGTTACTATTGTGTCTTATGTCCACAACCAAAATAAAGGTAAAAATAATTTTCTAATTTTTCAATTCATTAAAACTTCCAAATTTAATAACTTTTACACCATATAAAAATGTGATCATGGACGAAATAATACCCCTGTACTACTATTGAAGGCCATTTGACTATAAGGTAGTCTATTTTTAAAGCGACCATTTAAGCCTACCTGACTCATCAGTGACAGTAATAGATATTTCAAGCAACATATCACCCATTCGTCACATTTAGAACATGGTCGCTTTTAGAGCAGGCTACCTTAGTACAATACCACAAGGCCAAATTTCGGCTACTTAGCAAGTTCCAACTCTACGGTGTCAGGTGTGGAACGGGTTATTATATAACCCACTTCACGCGAAACTGACGGAACGTCCTCTGCCGCCCCCGCCATTTAAACATTCCTCTCGCTCCGGAACCAGCAGCGAGACCGATCGACTCACATTTTCTTTACAATGGCACGAAGCAGCTATATACGATCTCTTCAGAATCATTGAAGGTTTTACGGTTCCTGAGTTTCTGAAGTTTAACATAGTTTTTTACAGATTTGAAAGGAAATCGAAGTCAAGCATGCATTTCGCGATTGACTCCAGCTTTGTGCAGTAATGTCCGCTTTAATTTCTTGCAGAGACAGGCTGCCCACAGTTTGATCCAACCGATAAATCACATTGAAAATCCAAGAGTGGTGAGTAATCGATCTTATTGCAGCTCTGTTTGTTGTATGTCTGCTGCAGAAATTTTCTTGCGTTCCGCTCTTGGGGTTAATTAACTTGTGAAGGTCGTTAATGCATTGAATCAATTTCGCATAGGTTTTCAAAACACGTATCGTTAACTTTCTGGTTTACCATGCTTTATTTCGGCTCTCGATCAATTCAATCTCGTGTTAAGGTGTTACAGCAATAGCTATCCCTATCCCTTCTATTCCCGTCTATGTGGGGAGGCAATAGCTCGGTGAAATGGTTTAGAGTCATGGTGAGACTTCGAAACGATTGACAACTGATGTACAACAAAATTTTGAGAAACACATGCAGCAGCTGACCTTGGCGGAAAATTACGAGAGTAGGTCTGGGGTCCCTTACTCTTCAGTAGGAGCTCCACTCAGATGTGATAGCTTGCACTGCCTTCTGAATAGATTAATACACGCCCAAGAGTGTCTTTGCATGCTGCATTATGCTTTTATACAACACTCTGATGATTGAGCAGCATGTCTTCTTCAACCAATCTTTGTGAGTGACTTCTCTATCCCTTTAATTCTTGAAGAGACGATGACGCGGGCGAAAGTGAAGATCACGCCGCTGGGGAGGACACTGTCCGGCAATCGGCCCGGCAATCGGCAATGTTCCAGTGGGGGGCTCAACAAAAAGGGCTGCAAGGACAACAGAAGCTGGGACCGCGACGCCGAGAATTGCCCCCCGAACTTGGATTTTAATGTGATCGAGGAAATCGCCAACGGAGTGGAGAAGATGATACTGTCTTGGTCTCATCTTGACGAAGGTGAGCAAATGCACAAGGCAAGCGCTATGGAGGATGAAAAATTGACCCCAGAGAAAGACTCTCTCTCGACGATGTGGAAGTTGCCAGAGGCAAATAAGGTAATTGCAGATTCTTTCTTTAATTCAACTGCTCTTCTATATGATGAGACTCTGCAACGGGAAGAGCTGAGGGTCCTTCTACAGTATAACTGTAACAAGAATATACTCGTGTATCAGTGACCCACAATTCGTGGGCAAGCTTCAAGATTATCTAAAGTGAAAGGAGTTTTAATTCGTGGAAAGCAAAGGGTCCAGCCTTGAAGATCAAGAATGTTCTGAGAAACGTAGGGTCATTGTGAAATCATTCGAAAAGTGAGGAGTATCTTAGAGCATCATGATTTTCATCCTTATACCATAGCCGATATAGTCTAATTATATATGCTGTGACGTATGGCTAGTTGAGCAGATTTCCCATGACGATGCGCGATCTCGGAAGGAGGAAAGTTCCGAGGAATTTTGCGTGGAATCGGAGACCATGAGCGACTTTTCCTTACCAAAACAAATTCAGACATGTCCAGAAGAGACGACAGCCACGGCTGATTTGTCCGGCAGCGTCACCACTGAGATATCTGTAGATGGAAGTTGCCCTGGAGGAGGAATGGGGCATGCTATCAGCAAGATTGTAACGGAGGCAGTAAAACAGAGGTTCAGCAAATTCTTTCTACTAACCAACTGGGTCACATCTTCTCATGAAAAACACCCAACTCTCGAATGACATTGATTCGAGCACAATGGGCTTCTAAGTGTGCTCACACTTGTTCACAACTTCACATCAGATCAGACGTGTATTCAACGTGACATATCCAAGGGATGTGTCATTACAGAGTGTAACTATAGAGTCTGTGAATAGAGTGAGTTGATTGTAGGCTAGCTTTCTTTCAGTGAAATCTGACGTTGGCCGAAACTGCTCATAATCAATCAGTGTGTGATATGCCAGTGGTCCGATGATGACGAGCGAAGGACAAATTGAGAAGACGTTGACAAAGACTGCTACATATTGGTACTTGGAAGCGAGCAAAGTCCCTGTAGAAAACACTGTCTGCACTGAAGAAACAAGAGGTCTTAATTGCACAAGTGCAGGCAACAACCCAGACCCAGAGTCGACGTCGCCCTCACAGAGTCTTCTTGCAAAGCGGTCTCGTGAGTCCAGTCAACTTTCTCGCAAAGAGGTATCCGTCTCAGGGCAATCTTCCAATACTCATTCCTCGCCCCGGACTCCTCCAATTAGTGAGAGATCAGTGAAGCGAATATAATGTCAGGAGGAAAGCTCCCACAAAAAGCCCCAGCTATCTGTGAGCAAGAAAAAAAGGTTGTCTGAGAAGGTAAAGTAGTCATCCCCTGTGCCAAGAAATATTAAAAGAGGTAATGATTTTAGAGAAACGGACATTTGAAATTCTAGACTCCAACTAAGACGTAAGCTTTCAACTGACTTGCGTCCATTTTCACGAGTGGACGATGGATTACTGAATTCATCATTGAAGAAAACCAGAAGGAAAACTCCCCTCCACCCAAATATGGCCACGTTAAACCCTGCCAATTGTAGGGGAGTTTCAAAGAAAACCAGAGGGTGAGTGCAAGAAAGACTCACCAGTTTTCGTAGCGTTTTGCTTAGTACCTAGTTTCAACGACTCAGTACTATGAGTGCTACAGTACTGTACTGCAGAATAAGAAATTATTGTGGACCGTTGATAAATCTGCAGATTGAGGTTATAATTGACAAGTGTCTAGCTACTATACAATGCATTGCTTCAACATTTTCCAAGGAATTTTGACATTGGCCCCATTTGCTGCCGTATAGGAGTATTACCAAATATTAGATGTTGTCTTATAGTACTGTTGTAGCCTGGGGTCCCAGTTTCTCACTGAAAATAGTGAAGTTCACTTTTAAACTTTTAGAAAAAAAAGAGAATCATTATTTTTAAAAATAAAAAATGGCCATTTTGATAGACTTTGTCCTCATTACATTTCACCCGCCCCCCCAAAATCAACTATATTATTCAAAATGGCACTCACAAGTGACCTTTATTCCAGTGCTCCTAACGCACTTGAAATTGAGTTTTCTTTAAAATCCTTTGGTAGGATCATGCAAATACATTATAGGAAGAGCCCATAAAAATTTCAGCTCAAAATGATCAAAATTGAATACTCCCCAGTACTAAAACCCTCTAAACTACAAAGTGTGACTAATTAGCTAAATTAGAAATGAATTAGAATTTGATTTTTTTTAATTCTTAAAAAATATGGCCTCTCGTGACTATGGAGTTCTCCACCTCCCAAAAAAATTTCAACTTCATTTTTTTGAACCTCCAAAAGTTGTGGCCAATGACAACTCTATCACTCGAAGTGTGACGCAAAAAAGGACTAATCTTTCTTGCACTCACCCAGAAGGAAAACTGCCCTCCCCAAATATGGCCACGTTAAACCCTGCCAACTGTAAGGGAGTTTCAAACGTAAACCTTGTCAATTGTAATAGGATTAGGTTTTCTAGAACTCTTTTCGGAGTGGGTTTTCTACTGCTTCATGAGCACCGACTTTTGTGCCTGGCAGGCTACAACAGTGCCAATCAGCGGAGCAAGCTACTCGGGGGATGAAGATTGTATGAAGAGCCCAAGGAGCGATTGCTCTCTGTTGGATCTGACATCAAATTCCAGCTGGAATGATCCGCTCGTCGGGAGTCCGATTCGAAAGCCTTCTGCTCTTCCGATGGATGGAGCGCACATTGAAGAGTTTGGCCCTTGGGAGAATGTTTCTGGTCATGCACCAGTCATTGTTTCACATGTCACGGCAAGGCCTGACTCAGTTTTGGGTCAGTACTTTTCTAAATCCAATCAACATTAATTTTTTAGTTACACAGTTGCAGATTCTGCCACATTAATTATCCGTCCATTTGAGTAATCCTGCTTTGATAGACACGAATTTTTTCTATGTGGGCGGCCTTCAACGTTGAAATCGTCCCTTCTTGGCGGTTGGCATGTAATCTTGATGCAGACAGGTAAAGAGTGGCATATGTACTGACGTCAGATTGCTTTCTTTGTCAAGAGAATTGCACCAAAGAGAAGACCAGCTTCGTCTCTTTCAAGTTATGGATGGCAAACAAGCAGATCGAGTCCGGGCTCGAAGGCAACGGTAAAATTGGATTAAATGACGAGAAATCGTGTCAGTCAGTACCTCAAGGCTCGACCGACGATCATGACGGGCAACATTGTGGGGTCACTGCGCAGACCGTAATTGCTCCTCAAGCATCTGATCTGGTGATTATTCCTGGACTGCATTAAATTTCTTCTCGCTGTAGCACCCTGTCGTGTTGCTCAGCGACATGGACCGTTCTCTGAACTACGTTTCCCGGTCGTTTTCTTGGTTCACTGATCTGCAAGGGTGTGAAGCACGAGGTCTCTGCTTGACTGCTGCTACAATTTAAATCACAGACCAGATGTGATGATTCTTCTGTGCTTTTTGATGTCAATCTATGTTAGTCAATATGTGATGTGGAGGGAAACGATGATGCAACTGTGCAGCTATGCAACGGTGATAAGAAGACAGTGGAGATGGAGGAGCTGCAAATTGCGTTGCTGGAGTGTGCAACTGAGTATGAAATCAAGGTTTGCTGTGTTTCTTCATTCTACTGCTCAAATAGTTGAAGAGACGAGAGGACTGGTGCAATATCAATTACATATTGGACTTTACATCTTGATGATCACCTCTCCATTTCATTCCAAGAAACCATTCGGCTCGTGTTTTTTTTTTATGCCTTCAGACAATTGAGATGAAGATGAAGCTGAAAAGCATCAAAAACTTGAAGGGTGAGCCATTGCTATTAGATCCTCAGCCGACTACCTTCTCCGACGTGTCAGATGTTACTGTCTCCGGTGCCAACAAGCCAACTGCCGTGGTCTCCGCGGTAATGATGGAGATCTAAGTCATTGAATTCTCCTAAGCCAATAGTGTTGATTCCGCTTACGTTTCGAGGCTGAGTCCAAAGTACGAGTATTCTGGTTCATTAGTCCCATTTCCGTTTCTTCTACCTTACACAGGACCCACTTCCTGAAGTCGAGATGCAACAACTGGAGAGGGTGAAGAGGCAAGTATACAAGCTGCAGCATCAGAAAGGGTGCCTGTCTAAGGAGCTGGGGGATCTGAAGAAGAAAGAGAGGTACGCAGTGTGCCATTGACTTCATCTGCTGAAGAACTCCTGTCTCATTGAAATGAATCCAGAGAGGTGCTTTGGTTACTTTGTGTCATGTTTGTCACGTACACAGTAACAATTGTAGGACGAATTGGTCTTCAGGCAGTTCGAGCTTCAGAAGAAGAGCTTAGATGCTGCTTTGCATAAGTTGGACCGCCTTGAGTGGTATGTTCTGCAAACTACATGAGGTCACCATTCACTAAAATCTGTTAAAAAAGTTCGGAAATGTGCTGAACATTTCATAATCATAGTGACCTTACGCATTGTAAATAGATGTGGTTTCACGCAACACTGTGTTCAGATGTACTACTTCATAGCATACAATTATTCGTGCCTTTGATTTCTCATTTAGCCAGTGCTGTGTCAGCAAGTGCCCTTCTAACAAAACACAGCGAAGCCGCTTTGGGGGATCGGGATTTAGGGAGATGATGAAGAAAGAACAGGAAGTGGAAGACTGGCAGCTACGGCAAAGGCATGCTGAGGCCCAGCTCCAAGATTCGGTGATGGAGTTGCAAAGGTTGACTACCCTCGACGACATTACAGACCTGCCCATGGACACGACTTCCTTGCTCTCTCTGCTCCCTACTTTACGTGGCTATGTTCAGACTCTAGCTCAAAAGGTGCATATTTACAGCTCTTCCCCAACAGCTTGAGATTATGATTAGTAGTAATGCAGGCGTGCACGACTGGAGAAAGTCAAACATTGCTTCTTGGTCTTGGCCATGGTTTCCAAATTGGAGGATCTATCCCTCAATGGTGGTTTGGAAATGCTAGTTACATTGCTCACTGGTAGGTTTACTTAAGAAAGTGCCAAGCTTAAAGCAGCTAGTTTTTGCTTTTTTTAAAAACAGGTTTCTACCGGCAATGTCGGGTCATTACGAACCTCCTATTGTTTAGGATGCAGTGTGTACGTGTGTACCAGTCAATATGATTGGAAGGTGAGTTGCTGCATAACAATTGCATGGTGTTTGTTGATATGTGATTGGCAGGACACTGGCGGAGGATACTACAGTGACGACCAATCCCAGCAAGACGACTCTCTCTGTGATTCCACTCATGTTGATGAAATCGTCAGTAATTTGATGCTCGAGATTCAGGGTTTGCAGTATGAGCTGATTGGGATTATGTCTCAGAATGGGAATGTCTGTGAAGAACCGAAGCCCAAAGTACTCATTTCTTCTCATTCCTTTCATTCTTTGTTGCTTTCCTGGCATCTCTTTCTTCAGGGGCCATCACATTTTCGTATCTCACCATCTCGCTATTCATGTAGGTTTGGGAAAATCCAAGCTCTGGCTAAGGGAACTAACTACTAGTTTTCTGTTTGCAGAAGAGTGCCCAGAGGCAACCTTACGTCACAAATAAACCTACAACAAGGGCCTCCCCCCGGCTTCCAAGGGACCGGTATCCATATCCAAGACTGAGTGCAGCCTGACATGATTTCCTGAAAGAGGATACTGCTCGTCACCAACAATGGCTGAACCTATGGGAGCCCAGCGGGGTAAACAAGCGCAAGCAGAGAGGTAAACAAGCCGGACGGACTCTAACAATTCCCTTTACTAAAATGTGTAATTACTGCGGGTACCACTATTTACAAAGTTCTATCACAGAAAAATCTACACGAATAGAAGAAGGCCGAAACTTCTGATCTAATCCAACATATTTAAAGAACTCTTACACAATTTGAAGAGTTAACAACCCACAGTAATCGCACTTTGTGCAGAGGTCAGCAAAGAAGTTTGGATTGGTCGTTTCGTTGCAGCAAACCGACAAATATATTCGAGCAATGAATCACTTCTTATTTATTCCTGCATTTGACTGAAACGACAAGGACGAATCTCTAGTTGACTGATTCATATTAGAAGTACATTAACATCCATCTCCGAGATTTTGACAACTCATAGACGATCAATTCCACATCCTTTACTCCAAAATATTGTAGAATGGAGCTGGCGTCTTTCGTCAAGAAGCGTAGAGTTCCTGCCAGGACAACAAAATATAGGTAAAAATGAATAGCCTCAAAACCTTTGAGGCATTTCTCTATTAATTTTTTTCTTTCAAACCACATTTGCTTGCAAGCCATTAAACATAGGGGAAGCTGAAGCTTCTATAAGCCCAGGTTAAATGCTTTGATCAGCACCCATCCCCCACAGCCAAAATAGTGCTATAAGTTAACCTCTGAGTGACAAGTCAAAAAGAACTAAAACTGTGGAATCTAACAGTCAATCCTAGTAATTTCAAATTTTTTATTTCTTTAATTCATTTTTTTACCTTCCCTAAAGCTTCTTAACTGATTTATTTGGACCCCAAACCACAGATTCCGGAAAGCCAAAATTATTCTTCAACCACATATTAGTTAATCAACCACGAAAGTCTACTTTCGAACCTAACAGTCAGTCGATAGTAACATTCCATGCTCCTTCTATGATTCAAAGAGGGTATGCTTTGTCTTTATCAAGTTGTACGCTTGTTCCTGCCCTGAGACTTCTTAAAATGATATGTTTGAACTAATAGATCTGGAAGCGAGACACTTTTGTCAATCTGGGAACCGACTGTAAGTATTAATTAAGGACTATTTTGACTCAAACCCCCAAAGTTGGAAACCATACCTCCAATGCCATAGCGAGACGTAAGAGAGTGGCCTCTTGCCAAGGTCGTCCAATTAGCTGCAACCCGACTGGCAATCCCTTGGAATCTTGACCCACCTGCAATTTCCACGCAAGAAGAAAAGACAGGCTATCAATGTCCGATTCTTAATTCCCCCAAAACGTAACGTATAAGTACGGTACAGAGAGACCGATGCTCATCTCGCCTGGAGTCACTACCAGTGCCCTGCCCCAGTCGATATGGCCGAGTTGGTCTAAGGCGCCAGTTTCAGGTACTGGTCCGAAAGGGCGTGGGTTCGAATCCCACTGTCGACATCTTTTGCATTTCCTTCATTTTAAACTAGAGTGCCCTGTGGCGTTGCCACAATCAAAACAGAAGTAAAAGTAATTTTCTAATTTTTTTTAAACCAAAAACAACTCAAAAATCCATAACTTTCTCACCGTGAGTCGGAATGCCACAAAACCAAGCTTGTGCACTCCTCCTCGCCGAGAGCTTTCCAACGGTACCAAAATTGTGACCAAAATGTAAGAAAAAGTAATTTTCTAATTTTTTAGTTCGTAAAAATACTTCAAAATTCAATAACTTTCACACCGTGAGTCTGAACGCCACGAAACAAAGCCCGTGCACCCCTCTTCGCCGAGAGCTTTCCGACGGTACCAAGATCGCGACCGAAATATGAGAAAAAATAATTTTCTAATTTTTCATAACCAAAAATAACTCAAAAATGCACAACTTTCACACCGTATGTCTGAACGCCACGAAGCCAAGCCAGTGCACACCTCCTTGCCGAGGGCTTTCCGGCGGTACCAAGCATGCAACCGGGGGACGCACCGTTCGAGAGATCTCAACGTGACAAACAAAACAAAACAAAACAAACAAACAAACAAACAAACAAACAAACAAACAAACAAAACAAAACAAAACAAAACAAAACAAAACAAAACAAAACAAAACAAAACAAAACAAAACAAAACAAAACAAAACAAAACAAAACAAAACAAAACAAAACAAAACAAAACAAAACAAAACAAAACAAAACAAAACAAAACAAAACAAAACAAAACAAAACAAAACAAAACAAAACAAAACAAAACAAAACAAAACAAAACAAAACAAAACAAAACAAAACAAAACAAAACAAAACAAAACAAAACAAAACAAAACAAAACAAAACAAAACAAAACAAAACAAAACAAAACAAAACAAAACAAAACAAAACAAAACAAAACAAAACAAAACAAAACAAAACAAAACACCTGTCTTAATAGGAGAGATTTCAAAGGATTTGATCAGTCAATATGAGCGTTACAGCAGATGGAAACCATAGCCTGCCTGATTTTATTTGGGGGGACTTGCTGGCTTGCCTTGGCAGAATTATGGAGCAAAAGAATGGACATGCAGAAGACTTTCGCAGCGAGGGAGAACTGACCCCGTCATTGCCTTAGCCAGGGTTAATTGTGTAAAAAAGCCCCTTATTTTTTTATATTTCTACACTGCCCCTAGTTAATTTGGGGCGGCTGATTGCAAATCAGAATTCAGAATTTGTAGAAAAAATCATCTGATTGCAAATAAAAAATTCCATAGCGTTTTTTCCAGGGGTAAAATGGGGCAATGAGGGGATCAGTTCACCTTGGCCAAGACTTCGCAAGCTCACCCTCTGTTGTTGCTTTCACCCTCTGTTGTTGCTTTCACCCTCTGCTATTGCTTTCACCCTCTGCTATTACTTTCACCCTCTGCTATTGCTTTCACCCTCTATTGTTGCTTTCACCCTCTGCTATTGCTTTCACCCTCTATTGTTGCTTTCACCCTCTGCTATTGCTTTCACCCTCTATTGTTGCTTTCACCCTCTATTGTTGCTTTCACCCTCTGCTATTACTTTCACCCTCTGCTATTGCTTTCACCCTCTATTGTTGCTTTCACCCTCTGCTATTACTTTCACCCTCTGCTATTGCTTTCACCCTCTGCTATTGCTTTCACCCTCTATTGTTGCTTTCACCCTCTATTGTTGCTTTCACCCTCGGCTATTGCTTTCACCCTTTGTTGTTGCTTCATGATTAGGTCTATCCAACGCTCGGGTCATATTTGTTCTAAAATAATTCAAAATAGAAATGTCATGTAATGAAATTTTCAAAAATTATAATGCGACATATTTGAATAGTGTTGAAAATATTAATGAAAATAATTTGAATCCTAAAAAAACAGATGAAATATGGAAAATAAAAAACAATATACATACGGATAGCACCAAAGTCATGACTTGTGAGTACCGAATACTGTGCCATGAGTACTTGTAACTATTAATAAAGCCCCGAGTAGTGCAATAAAGTCTAAGTAAAGCCTAAAAGGTCATGCATGATTCAATAAAGGAACTCTAGCTCCTAAAGGTTACATAAGATTTGCTTGAGCCTAGGTCTATATTGTTGTGAAGCTAGAGTTTAAGAAATATTTCAAAGCACATAAAACAAAATTCAAAAAATTCTAAATCCAATTAATGAAAGGGAATTCATTGCAAAAAGAAATGATTACTTTTAGGGTCTCACGAAGTTGACCCCAATATAAGGTAGTCTTGTTATTGTAGTTTTATTACCCCAATTTTTGCAGTTCTATAATAGTACTTTTGCATTATCCACTGTCAACACACCAAACAAGATATTATATCTTCTTCACCTAGAATTGTTGACCATTGGCTCTCCTTTTCTCCCACCCACATTTCAATCTACTGTAAAGTTTGATTGTTGAAAAAGGTGTGATTATCCCTAATTAGTGTGAATACTCACCAAAAAACTAATAGCAAGCAGTCTAAAAAAGTTTGGAGTTGCAACAAATCACATCAGATTGCTTGCACCACAAACTAAAATTATCATGCACCAACTTAGTTTCATTTCATGCTAACATACAACACACCCTAAAGATCACTCACTGCAACTCAAGGAGTTTGGAACCACACTTTGCCAAGAGTAAGAGCCACTTTAGACTACATATAAATTGAAGCAACAAGCACTATAAGAATCCCATGTTTTAGGTGATGGATTTTAGGTGATATTCAATGTGATAACCTATGTTTTTATGTCAACAATAACGTTACATTGTATGTCATTTACATCATATGTACATAGGGGTAAATAGGACATCAACACTATTGCAACCATTCATCTTTGGAATTTTGTGTGAAAAGGGGAAGTCTTGTACAATAGTTTGACTTCCAACAAGTACTTTTGGATTTTTTTCAACCAATGATTCATGCAATAGTAGAAGGGATGATTTCCACAATCACTAGCCTATCTTTCAAAGGTTAAAATAATATAATGAGGTAATACAAACAATAAATGATTGTTATTCCTATCAAAGATGAAAAGTTCTTGTTGCTGCTTCAACATGTGAAATCTTAAAGTGATCCTCAAGCACTATAAAAGTAAATGAACAAATGAATAGAAATAATCTCCTTGTCTCAATAAAATAATGACTGTAATTTGAATTTTGAGGACTAAAGTTTTGATTAGACCTAGGTTAAAAATCAAAAAACTTAACTATTGCATTTTTAATAAACCACTAGTGGTTGGTGTTTGCTATACTATGCATTCACCATTAGAATTTCATTAAAATTTTTTATGTATTAGATAGAATGCAAAGCAAGAATTTCAATAAATCTTTAGATAATAATTACTAAAATCTTCATATAATTTTTTTTATAAATAAGCATATATTGAAATAAACAATAGAAATTTAATGAATGATGAATGAAATACATGCAATGATGAATATGGTAAAAGATACATATACACTAGAATGCATTAGAAATTTGACTGAATTGTTACAAAAAATGGCAACCCAAATAGAAGAATTTAAAGGAAGAACTTGTAAATCTCAAAAGCTTTGTGAACAATTTAATTGTTGTGAGATCCAAAATTGGTTCAATCTAATAAATTTCTCAAATCATTTGGTAGTAGCAATAGAAAATTGAAATCAGAAGCTTAAAGCTCACAAAAGCACAAAATCATAGAAATGCAAAAGAAGTGTAAAACCAAAAAAAGCAATGGAATTGCTAACTTTATAATATCACCATATTGATCCTCTTTAATATCACCTCAATTGCAACAACTATATTATTTCTATAATATCACCCTTTGTAAAAAGTAATATTGCATAGGTGATTGTGAACTGCTACTCTATTTTAGTAATATCACATTGTGTAAAAATATGATTTTTATGTATGCATGATTGGAAATATTTTTATAAAATAATTAAAATAATTATTTTAAAAGCTTATTGAAATCATTATCGTGCATTCTATTCAAATATATCAAATTTTTACAGATATGTGATACAATGAATGCGTAGCATAGCAAGCACAAGCCCCTAGTATTAATGGTAGCATTTGTGATATTATAGAGGGACTTATGATTTTAGTAGTATGACTAGCGGTTGGCACTTGCTATGCTACGCATTCATCATTAGAATTTTATAAAAAAAATTTATGTATTAGATAGAATGCAAAATAAAAATTTCAATAAATCTTCAAATAAAAATGACTAAAATCTTTGTATAATTTTTTTTTATAAGTAAACATATATTGAAATGTACAATAGAAATTTATTGAATGATGAATGAAATATATGCATTGGTAAATACTATAAAAGATACACATACATTAGAATGCATTAGAAATTTAATTCCATTGTTACAAAAAGTGGCAATCCAAATTGAAGAATTGAAAAAAAAAACTTATAAATCTCAAAAACTTTGTGAACAACTTAATTGTTGTGGAACCCAAAATCGCTTCAATTGAATAAATTTCTCAAAATCATTTGGTAGTGGCAATAGAAAATTGAAATCATGAAAGCTCAAAGCTCAAAAAAGCACAAAATCATAGAAATACAAAAGAGATATAAAGCCAAAAAAAGCAATGGAATTGCTACCTTTATAATATCACCATATTGATCTTCTTTAATATCACCTCAATTGCAACGACTATATTATTTCTATAATATCATCCTTTGTAAAAAGGGATATTATAGAAGTGATTGCGAATTGCTACTCTATTTTTGTAATATCACATTGTGTGAAAATACAATTTCTATATATGCATGATTGAAAATATTTTTACAAAATATTTAAATAATTATTTTAAAGACTTATTGAAATCATTATCATGCACTCTGTTCAAATATATCAAATTTTTACTAATATGTGATACAATGAATGCGTAGCATAGCAAGCACAAGCCCCTAGTATTAATGGTAGCATTTGTGATATTACAGAGGGACTTATGATTTTAGTAATATGACTAGCGGTTGGTGCTTGCTATACTACGCATTCACCATTAGAATTTCATTAGAATTTTTATGTATTAAATAGAATGCAGAGCAAGAATTTCAATAAATCTTCAGATAAAAATTACTAAAATCTTCATATAATTTTTTTAATAAATAAGCATATACTGAAATAAAAAATAGAAATTTAATGAATAATGAATGAAATATATGCAATGATGAATATGGTAAAAAATACATATACATTAGAATGCATTAGAAATTTAATTCAATTGTTACAAACAATGGCAACCCAAATAGAAGAATTTAAAGGAAAAACTTGTAAATTTCAAAAGTTTCGTAAACAATTTAATTGTTGTGAAATCCAAAATTGGTTTAATTTAATAAATTTCTCAAATCATTTGGTAGTAGCAATAGAAAATTGAAATCATGAAAGCTCAAAGTTCACAAAAGTACAAAATCATAGAAGTGCAAAGAAGTGTAAAGCCAAGAGAAGCAATGGATTTGCTACCTCTATAATATCATCCTATGGATCCTCTTTAATATCACCTTAATCGCAACAACAATATTATTTCTATAATATCACCCTTTGTAAAAGATGATATTATAGAAGTGATTGCAAACTACTACTCTATTTCTGTAATATCACATTGTGTGAAAATACGATTTCTATATATACATGATTGAAAATATTTTTACAAAATATTTAAAAAAATTATTTTAAAGACTTGTCAAAATCATTATCATGCATTTTATTCAAATATATCAAATTTTTACTAATATGTGATACAATGAATGCATAGCATAGCAAGCACGAGCCCCTAGTATTAATGGTAGCATTTGTGATATTATAGAAGGACTTATGATTTTAGTAGTATAATAGGTGAAAACTTTGCATTCTTAGGATTTAGAGATGAACAATACTTGTTCATTTCTTGGATGGTTGATTAGACAAGCAAATAGACCTTTAAACTTGGACCTTATAAACTTGAATTAACAAAAATAAGGTTGTAATCATTTCATCTCAAGGGTAGAGATAAAAACACTTACAATGAATTGGAGGCAAAATTCAATACAAAGAGAGAGACTTTTCTTACATCTTCAATACAAAAAAGATTGGCTATTAGTTGTGAGTAGACACGATGTTGTAGAAAGTGGAAGCTTAGTAAGATATAAGCCATCACTACAACAGCTAATGCTAAGGACATCAAGTTGTTAGGAAAAACTCCCTCTATTGACCCTTGTATTTTTTACAACATCAACAAATTAGTCCAACAATTTAGTACAAAAGTAAGCCACAAAATTGCTTTGTTCTTTGTTGAGCAATTGAAAGGTTTACACATTCATATTTGGAATGAATTTATTGTGAAGTTTTTGGGATACAGCTACAATTATTTTAAAAATGTTGTTCCTTTTTTTCGTGGTTGATCTCAATGTAATTAAACAAAATCTAATTATTATAGAAAACTTGAAGAGTGGAATTGTTACCTATTTAATTGGGCAAAAATCAATTAATATATGATTGCAAAGGACATCATTTACACTTTTATTGCCTCACCAACAACTTCAACTTGTAGAAGTATTACTTAAATTCTTGGTGTTGACTATAGAAACATTAGAAAGGGAATAAACAAATGTTTTCAATTGGATGGTCACAAAAGAGCTTTCTAGACTAACTTTTGCAAAAACATGATACGCAACTCCATTTGGTAAGCATTAGTGGACCATAGAGATTATAAATTTGCATAATTGGAAAGACATAAAAAAAAAGTCTAAAATTTTTAGTGTTAAAGGAGATTATGAAGAACATCCTATGCATTACTCACAAATATTACATATTATACAATTACTAAGGTAGCAACATCTTCAATTGTCATGTCTAAAATCTTGAAAAATCTTGGGAAGTAGATAAATGTAGTTACAAGGATGTACTACATTTGAATATCAGACCTTGGTGTTGATACTAGGTACATTTATAGTCGGCTCTAACTTTAAAAATTCACAATTTATATTTACAGTGTCCAAATAATACATTCAAAAGTATACATAAATTATTTTCTCTTGCTAGTAGGGTCCAATAATTTGTTGAATGTGTATTAGTAGACATCATGTCCAAGAGTCTTAAATAATAATTCTCAGTGTTGCTATTTTACTTCTTATTTCATTTTCCTTCAATATCTCTTTCTATGGTTTATAAATCCTAATCCGAGTTCTTTGGATTTAGGCTAAAGTAATAGCAGCATTAGTGTAGACTATTGGTTTATATAACAAACTTAAACTCCTTTCTTTATAAGAGTATAGTTTCCTAAACAATGTTTTAGGTAACTGAAGACATTAGTTGTTTTTTGAGGTTTAGTGGATGGGTTCAAGGTTTATGAAATATGTTATTGACTATAGTTGTAGGTTGTTAAACAAACACTCGTGTTTCTTTAATAATAGTATAATAAAAATTGTTAAAGAATCTCGAAGTGAAAATCAACTATAGTTATTTTGACCACCATTCTGTGCAGTTCTGAAATGACTACAATTTTTTTTCTGGCAATTGCCATTTTGAAAATTTTGAGGTGTATAATATACCATTGGAAATGTCTTCAAAATGAGGCAAAGCATCTTGAAATTTTCATGTCATTGATTCATTAAGGACATTCTTTCTTCTTTCTATTAATATATTACATGATATTTCTTGAAGCTTCTTCAATGAGAATTAATTGGATGATGAAGTATAATATTTTCAACATTTATCATCTACTAAGGGGATAGTTGAGCTTTTAGGGGTTAAAGACATAATGTTGGTAAAGTAGAACATACCATCTCCCTTCTCCTTCTCCATTCCTAAGCCTTATTTTTTATCCAAAATCAACTTGTTTACAATCCAATTGTGATGAAGTATATTTATCTTTGGAGAAACTAATAGATTCTCATTCTTTGAATTCCTACTTTTTGAAGAATGATTTTTATACATGTCTAGGGATACTAATAGTTTAGTAGCTATTGAATTTTCAGTTCAAATAATCTTTAAAAAATTGAAAGAAATAATTTTGAAGTAATTTTTTTCCTCCAAAGTTTTTTTTTAAAAGATTGATCAAGACAAATTAATCAATTATGACTATTGATAACAAAAGAAAGACAAATTTCTTAGAGGGACTAGAATAGGTTCCATTATCTTACATGACTAGTGTGCCCATGGTTGTCATACTGGACAAGTTACTATTCATCAAATGTACCTCTCAAGTACATTTGATGAATAGTAACTCTAGTAACTTGTCCAGTATGACAACCATGAGTGTGCCTTGTGTTGTTGCTAGAGTCAAAACAAAAGTAAAAGTAATTTTTCAATTTTTTAGTTCGTAAAAACTTCAAAATTCAATAATTTTTTCACCGTAGGTTCAAACAACACAAAACAAAACCCTTGCACCCCTCCTTGCTGAGAGCTTTCCGACAACACCAAGAACGCAAGTGGGGGATGCATGGTCTAGGAGATCTCAACATAACAAACAAAACAAAACAAATAGCCAAATTTAAGGCATGAATTTTCTGTACCATCAAATGAATTTCATCATCAAACGAATGGATGACGAATCCCTTAAAATTGGTGCAATGAGGGAATCTAGCGAACGATCCTCCGCAAGAGTTTTAGGGTTTGTGCCGAAACGAGCCGACGGTATTCAAATTTCAAGTACTTACATTGATTCCAATCAAGCTTATGAAATTACGTTCTTGTTATGAATTTGTTGATTTGTGGTCATTGAATACGTTAATGCGTCAGTGATTTGCTTCTTTTGAAATGGCGGAGGGGCAGGAGCCGAGGCAGCAGCTTCCTGCCTCAGCCGATGTCCTGGAGAAGCGCCAATCTCGTATCCTCGAGTCGATTTTCAGTTTGGAGCTTCGACTTTCGGATGCTTCAAAGTTGGGATCGAGAGGAGCTGCTGGTGCCGCTTTAGAAAATGGCGATGAGCACCGTGTTCCGAAGGAGAGTTGCGACGGCGAGGTAAGGATGAATTGACGTCGCCGTGATATTTGACATTTCTTTTGGTGTCAAGGTTACCTGAAAACCGATGAAAATCGTGTAATTCTGTTTCCCATTCCTAGTTCAATATTAAACTTGAGCGTTTTGAACGTTTTCTCAATCTTTGGATGTGTACTTACTGCTTAAGTGCAGAGTCTTTACGGTAGAGGAACCTGATTGAGACACGGATCGAATTGAGACACCCTAAAATCGTGCAGGACGAGTACATGTTGATTTTGAGGATGAAAGCCTCTTCAATGTGGGAGCTTGTGTCAGTTAGAGGACATCAACCAATTATAATTTGAATCCTTATATTTTTTGCATATAGTTTCTCAATAATGTATAATTCGTTGCTGAATTTGAATACTCTTCGATTTGCTACGAAAACTATATAAATATTTGACCTTTGGGATAATAGTAAATATTCTCAACGCCTAAAGTGTAGCTTTTTAAGCGTAGTTACCTTTGAACACAGAATCTAGAACAAGATAGTGTAAGGCAATGAAAACGAAATTTAATCTGAGGAATGGGATAAATCTGAAGATTCCATTCTCTGGTAGCACTGTTTGGTGTTCCAATAATTCCCTAGTCCCGATGCTTTGTTTGTTTGATTCTTGTTCTGTCTTTTGGTATTGCTACTTCATAGTCCGCTATTATTGAATTCCGTCAGTTTCGTGAGTAACTGGTTTTTTTACATGGATGGGGCAGACTGTCGAACAACGGCTTTCAAATATTTTACGAGCTGCAAGCGCTGCTGAGTTTATTTTCAAGTCAGTTCCTTCCGATTATTATGAGAGGACCTACGAAGAACGAAGAGACCTTCTAGGTGCTGTGTCCGTGGACCATCTTTGCAAAAGCATCGTGATGGTGAGGCTTTGGAGTCTTCATTTTTGCATGAAGGCCTTCTTCTCTAAATTCTTGTGCCTTTGCGAGATTTTCAGTCATGCGTGCTCTGGATCTATGAAAACAAATACCTGAAGTAGCCAATCATTATTTCTTCTTTGGGAATTCAAGTTTAAAGGGTCGGGACAAAAAAGAATTTAGGCACTCCTTGATCCAGGAACTTCCTGTTCGATGAATTGCCTGCAAAGGGCTTCTATGAAGTTCAGCCAGTATATTGCCTGGTGCTGGCACAGAGGCAATTTAGAAGCTATGGGATACTCTGACAATCTCAACTTCTCATGCAGGTAAATACTCAAGCTCATGAATCTGTGAAGGATTGCAGTGACCGAAAGAACTCGAAATATTATGTCATCGTTATACAGGTAATAGCTCCATACTCTTATGTTTGAGGAATTTACAATTGACTTAGATCGACACGAAGTCGTACATGCTTCAGAAGAGATGCTTTATCATGAGTCACTGGTTAACATGCAATTTATGAGCTTCAGAATCAGATTTTTCTATTCGTGTTGTAGTTGCAGCCTTTCATTAGTACTTCATAGAGCTGAGAGCGACTGGAGGAATTCGATTGATTCTGCTGACTTCACCCTTTTCCCAACTTAGTTGTTTTGGTGTGCCGCAATTGCGCTGAATTGTTTTTTAGTGATGCAGTATACAGCACGTCTGAATGCTGAAAAAGTTAAAGCTTTTGTTCATTCGCTTAACGAGGGGAAAATTCCCAAGAAAAGGTTCAATTGTAAGTGTTTCAAACCTTTGCGCTTGTCTTGAGTAATTCTTCAGTGTTAGGCTGTTTACAGTTGTGTGTCTTGTACATCATTGTTGAATTTTGTTGTTTAGGCACGAAAAAGAGTCAACGTCTCGCAACTTAAATTCAAAATCTGTTTCCCTCTCAACTGTCTATTTATTTATGAAGCTACATTTTCATCGGATCTATCGGTGTAGCTACTTTCGTTGGATCATGGAGGAAAGGGTAGTCATTATGTAGACGATGTTATGAGCTGGATTAGGTTGATTTCGGGATCGTCTGATGAAGTAGCAGTTGACCTATTCTATTTGGCTGACTTGCCTTTGTGTTAACTGTTTGTCAATAGTGCGGCTTGCTCCGGAGGAAGAGTCCAACAAATTGACTGGCTTCGAACACAATGCTGTTACACCCATTGGAATGCGCGAGGACATACCTGTGAGTTTTGATGCTCCGTGTGTTGTATGACTATCATCTCTTGTGCCTGAACTTTGTCAATTTCTCTTGTAGCCCAGTGGCTTAAAGATAATGTGAATCAACGGTCAACCTCTTTTACTTTGCATTTGTATGATGTTCCCAGGATTAGCAAGTCTTTTGCAGCTACTTCTGATGTCACGAGTGTCTTAATTGAACTGCAGACAAGGGGATGCATTGGGTTATATACGAAGACTGTTTTTGTACTCACAAATTTTCTGGATAATCTTATGGTGCAGGTCATTCTTTCAGACGCTATTGTAAAGCTCAGTCCAAGATTTTTTTGGCTTGGCGGAGGAGAGGTGGATTTGAAACTGGGAATGCAAACTGATGACTTCATTCGTATAGTGAAACCATTCATCACAGACTGTATTTACTAGATAAATGTCCAGTAGATGTTTCATTGGATCCTTAGATGCAATTGGCATACCCTTACTAGCATTCATGCATATCATTTTGTCTCAGTTACTATCAGTATTCTTTGCAACCAAGCTGCATCTCAACTGTTCCAATTGCATGAATTGTTTTTGGTGCTCCAATTGTAGCCACATGTCTTACTCATTGAATTATTCATGTCTAGAGGGTACAGAGGCCATCATATGGAGTGTCAAGGAGGTTTGAGAACTTACCCATTATGTTATGCATGCCACATTGTGGATAGTCCCTCAGCACCATATTCCAAAGGCTGAAACCATCATGAAATTTAATTCTAACATTATGTACCAAAGAGAAACTTCCAAGACTATTGAAGGTTTGGACAGGTAACTTATGATCTCAATTTTTGGGAAGATTTTCTGAATTGTTTTTTCGAAGATAAGGAAAACTGATTAGCTTTCTGAGAATATAATTTTTAATTCAATTGGTGCTTGGGAATGAAAGTTAGGGCTTCCGAGAAAGTTAGGGCTTATGTCTCATGGAAAGTTTTGATTCATTCTATTTGGATCAGCAATGAGAAAGTTATGGAGAATCTTATTTTTCAAGCAATCAAAGCATTTTTTTTTCAAGATATAACTTTTGGAACTCATTTTTTAACTCAATTTTCACAACTTTTCAAAAACAAAAAATTGCAAATGGTTTGGTTTGATTTCTACAACAATCTCACTATTGAGATTATTTATCATGCCACGATTCTATCTTAGAGCTATCAACAATTTAACAATTTATTAAAGAATGAATATTGTAAAGTTTTTCTTTGAGTTTTTTTTCCCAAATTCTCAACTCAATTCTTGAAGATAAAAGAAATTTAATTCACAATTTGTAGTACAAAAATTTTAAATTAAGAGGATTCAAAGCCTTATAATTTGGTAAGCTAGGAACAAAACTATCCATTAGGGGTTAAGTTTATCATTCAATCACAAAATTTTAAACTAATATTATTTATCAAAGAGAAACTTTTCTACTACTTAGGTTTTATATTTAACTTTCTAAAGACACTATAAGCCTAAAAGGTTTGATAGATGATTTCATTGTTTAACTTAAAATACAAATAATGCATCTATTAATTCAATAATTGGAGTATTTTGGTGACCACCTTCTTAAAATAAGATACTAAATTATATGGCAATGATATGTAATGTTATTTTTAGACTACACATGATCTAAAATATTATATTTATTTGCTTGCATGCTTTCTATTGTAGTACAAAGAGAATCTAATGTACTAAAATATCTAAGGTTTACTTAACATTGTTTTTATTAAAAGTGCACTTGGCATATAAAAAGTGAAAATATAGAAAATTATGAGTATTGGAGAAGTCAAATATATAATTGAAATGAAATTTTTACAATTACTATTTAAAATTTAGAAATAAATAAATGTGCCAAAGGCATTAAATTCATGCATTTTTTTAACACTGGAATAACAATTATCAACATTGATATTTGATAAAACTAAGTTATACATGCATAAACTATGAAAATTTCAAATTGACACAAATATTGGAATCATAAAAAAGATTTTTTATTAGAATACTTCAAAGTCACTTTCATGACAAATTACAAATAAACATCTCTATATTTCAATACTTACTATATTTTGGCAATGTATCAACTCTAAATAACAGTATACACTATATTTTTTGCCATTGGAAAACCAAAGCTCCTATATTGTACATGTCTCAAATGTGCTTTTGTAATTTTTGTTTTGTACCATTTCTTCATACAATAAAGATGAATTCTGTAATATTAAAAAAATGCCTATCTTTTTTGCAAAATGTTTTTGAATTTTAATTTTGTCATAAAAGGATAGGCACATGCCTACCTTCTCAATGCTAAATTTCATATTTAGTTATATTTATAGGAGCTAGATACATGCATGCATTTCTCTCTTGTGTTATGTTACACATTGGTTTTTGTCTAATCTCACTTGTACCTTGTTTTATATTTTAGTCTTTCTAAGAGTAGATAGGTGTACTCTTAATATATACCATTGTGTTGTATATTGAATTTTAAAGATTGTCATGGAAAACAAGCATGTCCCTAACTCCTTAGGTTATGGTTTGTGTTTAAGTTATTCTTGTGGGAGTATGCATGGTCCTTTCCTTTCACTTTCTATTTTGCTATAGGAATAGATAAATGTATATTTCTATAACTTCAAATTGCAAGTTTTTTCATTTTTTAGGGGAATCAACCAAATATCATAATCAATTTTCCCAAGTTACAAATTATTTTTCTATAGAGCTCGATAGGCAAGCCTTGGTTCGATGTCCTAAGGCATCTAGAGGTTCTTCTAGACTGCCCCTTAGAGGGTTTTTTTAAGCCCCTACTCACCCACCTACTCAAAAAAGAACTTCATGTTCATTGAAACCCCCGCCCCATTGGACCCTTTGCACAGAGCTGCGCCAAAGGGGGTGACCAACGATGCGAAGTAATGCATCGTAATGATGTGATAAATTGTAATTAATGTGTGAACCCATGAAACAATGATAACCACATGATAATTGTTGACAAACCATAAGGTTTAAACTTTGTGATGATACACTATATTCTGCAGTGAGTGGTAGTGGGCAAAAAGTGCCATACACTCTAAAGTGTAGTGTATGGCCACCTCCTTCCCAAACTTCTTAAAGAATCTATATTTTTTACTAGATTTGTATAGCTACCATCCTCATGTTTTTATGCATAGAGTATATGGTTTTATTAAATTTGTATGGCCACTATCTTTGTTGCAATAGAGCATATAATTTTATAAAAGTTATATAGTCAAAGCTTAAACTTGTGTTAAAAGTAATTACACCTATTTACGATACCTATACAAATGTAATATTCACATGTTGCATGATGTGATCATGTAGCCTAAGTACCTAAAAACAATTAGTTTGGGCAAACATGTCATACATCAAATGATTACAAATAGGTTTCATCTTAGGAAGTAGTTTTTATACCTCCAAAAATGGCCCTTCAATACTAATGGAAATATTTTTATTAAAAAAACAATAACGGTAACTTAAGTAGAATTATAAAATTACATAGGAAACTTGTAGCCAAAAAAACTATTGTAAAAATTAAAAATATTGTATTAATAATTGGTTCTATGAGGAATTGTAATATTTTTTCTCCCATAGTTTTATTGTTCTACAATGGTTTACTTCAATTGTAAGTCTACGGAGATAGATATCTTCCTTAGGTATACATGAAGTACTATTGTTGTCTTGTACATTACACTCTATAATACATGTAAGCATATTTAGGATTTTGGATGAACATTGAAACCATGAGGAAAATTTATTTCAATTAAAAATTATCTCTTTCATGTTTACAATTTCATATTTACAATACAAATATCCATATGAAAAAAATAATATTCTATATATAGGCATACATTTTCAATGGTAAATACATTGGAGAAAGTTTGTTAATATTGAGGCTTTCTATTTTAGAGCTTTTCACTTTCCGACTTTAGAGAAGAAGAAGAAAAGAAGTCAAAATTCTAATATTTACGTGTTGCCTTAAAGGTTTTAGGGTTGCAAAGAATTGTATTTTTCAAACATTTTGAACATGTTTGTCATAGATTCTATTGTTATTAGATTTTGATTGTGAAGAGAGTATTGTCCTAAACAATTTGAAGGTGTTTTCTATTAACTCTTTTGCTACGTGTTTAGGATATTTTAGATTTCATTTTAAAGGATTGTCTATTACAAATTTCAAGTTTTCATCGAGGGTTTAGGCATGGAGGAAGACAACAAATTCAATAAGCATGAGCGTTTCTATACTTTTAATTTTAAAGATGATCTAGAGTATGTTGTAGGAGTACAAGAGATACTTTATGGAGCTAGTGCAAGTCATGGGACCACTTCTTCTACAACTTTCCGGAACACCTACTTCCATATGTCAAATTTTGAATTTGATTCTGGTTGTGATGAAGATAAAAGAGAAATATTCATTACAAAAGTTTTTGAGGCCTCATATGGCTACTAGTTTGGCACTGTTGTGGTGCATTTAGGAAAAAAAATAAAAATAAAAATTACTTTTGATATTTTAAAATTTGAAATTTGATGTGGCACAAGTAGTGCCACATTTGCACCACGTCGACTCCATGCTAGATTGATTATTTTAAAGTATTTTTTATTTTTTAAATATTTTTATTCAAAAAAAATATTTTAAATTTTTTCTTGTAACTGCACCGTGGGGGGGTGCCGAAAATCAAAAGTTAGCAGTCCTTTGGAGGCCTCAGAACTTTCGTAATGCAAAGTGGACAGCAGTTTAGGCTCAAGCTTCCCAACTATTGACCTATCGTATTTTAGAAACGAGTCTTCCAAACCTACTTTTGATGATGTTTTAGTAGTGTCTTCTCCAAAGTTTATACAATTCACATTTGCTAGTAGGAATTTCATGGTAGATTGTTTACAAAGGGAGAAGTTCCCTACTTTCCAAGAGACTCGTGAAGCGGATGAAAGTTTTCATTTACTTCTTATAAGCCATAGAAGAGAAATTGATCGAACTACTATCCATGGTAAGAGTGGATAGCCCTAATCAGAAAGAAGGTAAGGGCTGAAGTCGTCTACGGATGGAGCAGTTTTGAAGAGGTTACCGTATGTTGCCAAATTGAACAAAGAAGACCTCCGCAGCATGCGGCTATCATTTGTTGAGCCAGGCATACCAATGTATAAATCCAGAAAGCGCTTCTCACTATCTACCACAGCTTGACAATTCATGTTGTATCCTCCTGTTCTGAAGTAGAAGTAATCTGCTAAAGCATGACATGGTTTCGCTATCGAGATTTGGATACCATCAATTGCACCAACAACATCTGGTAGTGAATACAAGTCTCTGAATTTCCGTTGAGTCTCGTGCATTTGTTCTCCCATTGGCCATGATATCTCTTGATGCAAACAATCATTAATACCATGCACAATCTCCCGTAAAATGTTTGAAACCGTGCTCTTCCCTATGGTGAACATCTCACTGCAGACATTGAGATTCGCACCATGCGCTAGCTTGAGAAGAGCGCATGCAACGCGGACCAACACAAGAACAGAGAAACGGTAGTTTGTGTCTTGTTTCTGTATGTGCGGTCGCAGTACTTCGGCTAAAGCAAAGACAACTAGTTTTATCATTCTGAATATGGACACCCAACGTTTATTGTCATACTACTCTAGAAGGAATCTTAAAAACCACGTAGTGGAGCAAGGTTTCACCCAATAATCCAGGTCATCGTGATAAACATTCAGTGCTGCCCACAACCTGAAATTCACAAGACTACTTGTCATGAAGCTCAACGTATTACAAGCTATGTTGTTCTCACCCTCCAGCATTGCGGGAAGCAGTTCTTCCATTTTGTCTCGTTGTTCTAGTTTTTTAGGAAGAAGGAGGTCGTCGCCTGCAGTATCTTGTACCTTTTGTGATTTGAAGGGATATCATATCCAGTGGCATCTATGTACCTGCCATAGTAGGTTTCCGAGGGCACCGCAACGATGACATACCCAGATTCCAGTAAGTGCATTGCGAAGTCCCAACGCTTGTTGCTTGCAGACTCAACCAATACCTCTCCGAAGGCACTTCCGGAAAGGGCCTGCCCGCTGCTCTACAATTCCTTTGACACCTCTGTTCGACCACCTATCAATGTGCAAGCGCTCTCCCTGAATTGTGTATACCGTCTGCGATCACTGTGCCGCGTTTATCCCTCGAAGACAAGCCTCCGCTACCACTCCGGCTCATTAGCCGAACGCTTTCCAACACAGTGGACTCAGTGGACGCAACATTGCATAAACACCTCACTAGGCCCCACCACAACTTTCAACAACTGAAGTACGAACAACCTTTTCTCATGCTATCTTTTGCGTTCCTAGGTAACGTTCAAAAAAACTTGACACGCCTGAACGCCCAGCTCCTAGTGCCCCTACTACTAGTCCTCAAGATTGGTTCCGAGCCTGCTGCTCAATGAACTGCCCTTCTCTTTGTTCGAGGCAGGCCTTTAACCTCTAAACGTCAGAGGTCCAACCAGGCTTAAAAATTGCCTTCCTTTGCAAGTCTGAAAAGTCAAAATTAGAGTAAGGTATGAAGATCTCAACCGTATAATATTGTAGTGTGCATGTTGTAGATGGTGTGGAACAAATTTGGGGTCATTTGACCATATAGATTGAAAAATTATAATGTTTTAGTGTTGAAAAAAGGTGCTGAAATTTTCTTAAAAACACATTTGGAGGTGAAATTCGATTTCTAAACCTACTTAAATGAAAAAACTTTAAACTACAAAGTGATTCAAAACCAAAATATATACACTTTGGTGAAAAAAATATCATTCAAATGAATCATTGTGTCTACAAAATGGATTTGAAATGTCAAAAAACAATGAAGAAAGTAACAAAAAATACATCTTTGACTGAACCTCTTTCTACTAAAATGCTTCTTAGTCACTCATAACTTCTTAGATTGCTATGAAATTTTAACCACACAAACTAGACTAGTATGCGCAACTTCTCCAACAAGTTTTATTGGATTTAGACATTGTATGAAGAAGTCATAGGCCGCCAAAGTTCACTGGAATTCACCAATGTCTGGATTTTGAACTTTGAATTGCTCCCAATCATTTGAAACAACTCGGATTGACATGAAAACTTAAAACACAACAATTAGACTTCAATGGAAACAAAACCCAACAAATTTTATTGAAAACAAACATTAGATTACAAAGATACAAGCCCCCAAAGTTGCAGCCATCAAATGCAGTTTGTGAGCTCAAATTGAACCTGTGAAGTTTGATTGGCTTCCAAAACTATTATACATCCTGTATTGATCTAAAATTTTTATCACACAAACTAGACTAGTATGCGCAACTTTTCCAACAAGTTTTATTGAATTTGGACATTGGATGTAAAAATCATGGCCCTTTGAATTTAACTTTTAAACTGTGAGGACGTTTTCTGTCTCCTCTGACATTCAAGGGTTAACTAATTACAACGTTCCTATCAACTGCTCAGTGCAAACAGACCCAATTGTTGCGATACTGTTAAGATTCATAGTGTGAACGCTCTCCATACATATGGCGAGTTAGTCAACAAAGTAGTTCTTAGCCAATAGGGAGAGAGTACTATTCATCGTCTCTCTCCCCTTGTATATAATGTTAGGATGTGTATTTCTTTCTTGCAACTTTGTGTTTGTGTTCTTTGAGGTTTTGTTTCGTTTATTATACTCAACACGTTATCAGCACGCTCTTTTACAATTGTTTGCGCACACGCTCTTATAATTTTGTTTACGATTTCCAGTTTAGAATTATTTTTAGAGGGAGCTTTGCAAGCCCCTCGTCTCTCTCTGCCTGAGTGGTGCAACCTCCCTACTCTCCCACCTAACTCTCCCTGTGCTTCCCCACCTAGGCTTCTTCTCCCTAGCCGGCTCCCTCCTGCCCACCTCAACCTGGTACTTCCCACCTAGCTCCTCCTGTCGACTTCAATCCGGCACTCCCAATCCGTCCACCTCCGTACAGCCCCTGTTCCTTCCTCCGAACTCTCTCCCAGTTGCCTGCTGGCTCCTTCTGGCTCCTTTTCATTTCCCTAGCAGATGCTCCGCACTGCCGCCTTTCTTCTCACCTCCCTACCGCCTATTTGCCCCTTCTTCCTTGCCGCTTCAACATTTTTTTTCTCCGTTTGTTTAGTTTATCTTTCCTTTCGTTGCCGCTTCCAACTTCTCTTTTTTTTTTCCCTTCCTCTTCGACATCAAGCTTTCTCGCTTGTCTCTTCAAACCCCAAGTGTTTTTATTTTATTTCATTTCTATTTTATTATTGACTTTTGATAAATATTTTTATATTTTTCTTTATCTAAAACATTCTCTTTAACTCATTATTTTCTCTTTAACTTCTATCTTCACTTCTATCTTTATCTTTATCTTTCATCTTTATCTTTACAAATTTCTTCTTCATTATCTTTATCTTTATTTTATTTTTTGTTTTTATTTTGTTTTTATTTTCCCATCTTTATCTTTATCTTCTATTTTGTCTTTATCTTTATCTACCAAACCCTAATTTTTCCAAATCCCTAAATTCTCAAAACCCTAATTTTTTTTGAGAAGCATTATTGTTTCTCCTTCTTTTCTTTTTCTATTTTACCATGACTACTTCTACTTCTTCGGTTGCTACTTCCACCACTGTTCCGATATCCGCTACCGCTATTGAGGTACCACGACTTCAGCCACTTTTATTTCCACAATTGGTAGCGGATGGGAGCAACTATTTATTATGGGCGAAAACTGCAAAAGCGTAGGTATTTGTAGAGAATTTATCGGACTCTATTTCATTTGATACAGATACTACTGTAAGTGCTTCCGTTTCTCCCGCTACTTCCTGGAAGACTTTATTGCTGCTTCGTCGTCACATTGTCCCCTCGTTGCAACATCAATATTTAGAAATTGATAAACCTGATGAGCTTTGGAAAAAGCTCAAATCTCGTTTTGATCACCAGAAAACAATCTTTCTTCCTAGAGCATTGCACAACTGGACTCATTTACGAGTGTTGGATTTCCCAACATTCGTAGCTTTTAACAATGAGTTATAACTTCTTCTACTAACATCTATGGTAAGCGTCCATCAGAGACACGTTCTTGCCACAAATGTGGCAGAGTGGGATATTTGGCAAATGTTTGCCGGACATCAGACTATTTTGTGAAAATGTTCCAAGAAAATAAGAAACTTCGAGCTCAAGGTCGTGAGGCTCATACTATAGATGCATCCATGGATCCATATGGACTTGACGATCTAGAATCACATGTTGCTGAGGACACCTCCACTGGTGAGTCTTGTGATGCGCTCTTTGACTCTGCAACTACTCATACAATCTTGCGGGATAAGCAATTTTTTGATGTTAAAAATCTTTCATCTTGACAAACCAGAAATTTAATGACTATGACTGGATCGAATGTGTTTCGTTTCCAAGAGGGTTCAGCAAAGGTGAATTTGCTTGAGGGCGCCACCATTACATGCATGTGTGCTATGTATTCTCCCTCTACGCCTCGGAGCTTAATCAGCTATCGAGATGTGCGCAACAACGGTTTTCATATCTCTACTAGAACTATAGATAGACGAGAGGCTCTGGTTTTTGTACAGAACAATAAAATTGTGGAAACAGCCTTTGCTACGGCAAATGGTTTGTATCAAATTCCAATCTGGCCACATGTTATTTCTAGTTTTGATGTATCTTTTAAAAATAATAAAATTTCCATTTGGCATAAAAGATTGGGCCATCCAGGCTCAACTTTGTTTCGTAAGATTATTCCTTGTGTTGTTGGCCATAACTTACAGCGAGCAAATGTCAATTCTATGACATTATGTCATGCATGTGTACAAGGCAAGTTCATTGCCAGGCCATTTTCATGGAAACTTCCCCATGAATTGCCACCGATGCTATCTAGACTACAAGGTGATATTTGTGGCCCAATATCTCTTATGTCTGGACCATTCCGATATTTTTGGTTTTGGTGGATGCATTGGGCAGATAGTCACATGTATCTTTATTATCATCTAAAAATTTGGCTTTTGCTAATTTACTTTCCATATTGATCCGTTTCAAAGCTCATTTCCCTAATTATCCAATCAAAACATTACGAATGGATAATACTCAAGAGTTTCGGTCAAAATCTTTTGAAGATTATTGTATTGCTACGGGGATTGAATTAACTTATTCCGTTTCATACGATCATGCTCAAAATGGTTTAATGGAATCTTTTATCAAACGGATCCAATTCATCACAAGGCCATTGCTTCTTCATGCAAATTTGCCTTCATCTATGTGGGGCCACGCCGTTCTACACGCTGCAACTTGAATTCGCCTTTGTCCTTCAAGTGTGGACATTACTTCTTCACAAGAACTTCTTTCAGGACGCGCTCCTAATGTCTCTCACTTGCGAGTCTTTAGTTGTCGTATATGGGTTCCAATTTCGGAACCACAACGACATACTATTGGCTCTCATCGCCAAGAAGGTATTTATGTTGGTTTTGATTCCCCAAGTATTATTCGTTATATTACTCCATCAACTAGTACATTACTTCGTGCTCGTTTTGCTAATTGTCAATTTGAAAAAGACGTATTTTCATCTTTAAAAGGAGGAGCATCTATTCTATAGACTTCTACTGACCTTACGTTTCAAGCACCTCAGACATTTACATCCAATCCTGACCCAAGGACGTCGATGGTTGAAACTAAAGTTTCTAAGATTTTGTATTTGCAAAAGATTGCCAATCAAACACTTGATGGCTTTCATGATGCACCATGGATTACTAGAAATCTGTTGAATGAAGCTTATAATTTTCCTGCTCGAGTTTCTATGTCAGACACTACAATAGCCCCAACTCTTCAATTGACAGGCAAACGAACTCGTGGACCAGACAAGCAGCCATGCAAACGAAAAACAATCACAGATGCTATTAATCATTCTCTATCTATAGCATCCACTGTCAATTTTGTCAAGTCACTTACAAAAAACTGTCCATCTACTTCTCAAGGCAATATTCTTGTTCACAAACAAGAAAAGTCTAAGTTGAATACAAAATTATCTGTGATGTATTGCGGTACAAGAAATGTATGGGACATGGCAAAAACAAACATCAATGATTCCTTTATTTGTATGATTGCGGAGAATTTTTCTTACGAGAAAGATGATCTTGAGCCACGTACAATTCAAGAAGCGATGCGTCACTTAGATTGGCCAAAGTGGAAAGCTGCTATTGAGGAGGAGTATGCTTCTTTGAACAAAAGACAAGTATTTGGTCCTATCATGGACAATCTCACTACTCGACCTCTTGGATACAAATTGGTATTTATACGCAAACGCAATGACAAAGGTCACATTATTCGTTACAAAGTTCGTTTGGTTGCTCAAGGTTTCACACAAAAATTTGGTATTGATTATGATATTACTTATTCTCCAATTATGAATACCATTACTTTTCGATATCTTCTTGGAATGGAAATTCATGCCTATCTTGAGATGAGTCTTATGGATGTGGTGACAGCCTACCTTTATGGCTCACTTCATGTGAATATTTACATAAAAGTTCCTCCTGGTCTTGAAACCACCAGTCCAAGTCCATCTAATCCAAGCAAACATCATGGCGTTAAACTACAACGTGCATTATATGGTTTGAAACAATCTAGACATATGTGGTATCAACGACTACAACAATTTCTTATTGAGCATGGCTTTATAAATGATGCCTTGCTTCCATGTCTTTTTATCAAAAAAGACAAAAATGGATTTGTTATTATTGTTGTTTATGTTGATGATTCGAATCTTGTGGGCACCAAATGTGCATGTATTGAAACCACCCAACTTCTTATTCATGAATTCGAAATGAAGTTACTTGGCAAAACTACATTTTGCATTGGTTTACAAGTTCTTCATATGAAAGATGGCAGCATTTTTCTTTCACAGTCTACTTATATCAATCGAATCCTCAAAATATTCAATATGATTGATGCTTATCCATTGTCTACACCTATGGTTGGTCGTAGTACAAAAGATGATGATCCTTATCGCCCTTGCGAAGAGGAGGAGGAAACATTGGGTGGACAATATCCATACCTCGCAGCGATCGAAGCACTCTTGTATTTGGCTACATCCACAAGGCCTGATATTGCATTTGCAGTTAGTGTCCTTGCAAGGCATAGTTCTCAACCAACACTTCGCCATTGGAATGGAATCAAACATCTTCTCCGTTACTTGAAAAGAACTGAAGATTTGGGACTTCACTACACTCGATCTACAGATCCAACATTGGTTGGATATGTTGATGCTGGATATAAATCTGATTCAGCAACATCCAAATTACAAACGGGTAATGTTTTCCTACAACATGGAGCTGCAATTTCTTGAAAATCAGTGAAGCAAACCATTACTACTACATCTTCTAATCACGCAGAAATTATCACTTTACATGAAGCATCTAGAGAGTGTATTTGGCTACGGTCAATTGACAAGTTTATTTGAACGAATTATAGGTTGTCATATGATGATTTTTCAACTGTCTTATATGAAGACAACAGTGCTTGTGTTGCACAAATGCAAGTAGGTTTTGTTAAAGGTGACCGTACGAAACATATTGATCCAAAGTACTTCAGTTTTACATACGACTTGATCACCAACAAAGCCCTTGAAATCAAGAAAGTTTCATCAGCTGATAATCTTGCTGATCTTTTTACTAAGGCTCTTCCATTATCTACCCATCGCCGACTTATTCATAGCATTGATATGCGACGACTCAATATCTTGGAGCAAGACATACAATAAGTTTGTAAACCTTCTAATATCCTTTCATAGTTTTTTCCCATTGGGTTTTACTATGAGAATGGATTGATGAAGGTGTTGTACTCTTTTTCCTTCATTTGTGGTTTTCTCCTTAATCATAATTAAGGTTTTCCCACTACAACAAAAGCAGTGTTTTATGATTGCAAAATATGACTGCAGTGAGTTGTAAAATAAAAAAATATGACTCACGCAAAAATCACTGTAGATGACTCGGAATATGACTGACTTCAGTCGTTTAGAAGCAGTCGCTTCAGACATCAGTCATATTGACAGTCATGTGGGTTGAGGGATATAAATACCCATTTTTAACCATAGTATGCCAACTAGGCGTATACTTTGACTATCCTAGGGATTTTTTGACTTTTTCTTGGGTTGCCCGGGAAAATAAAAAAATCCTACATGGAATACGACTATGTCGAGTCATATTTTTTAATGACGTGGAATATAATTGCGATGAGTCATATTTTTTGATGACATGGAATATGACTGCGATGAGTCATATTTTTTGATGACGTGGAATATAACTACGATGAGTCATATTTTTTGATGACGTGGAATATGACTACGATGAGTCATATTTTGCAGTAACGTGGAATATGACTGCAGTGAGTCATATTTTGCAGTGATGTAAAATATGAATGCGGTTAGTCATATTTTGCAGTAACATGGAATATGACTGCGGTGAATCATATTTTGCAGTGATACGGAATATGACTGCGGTCAGTCATATTTTGTAGTAACATGGAATATGACTGCAATAAGTCATATTTTTTGGTTATATGGAATATAACTAGGGTGAGTCATATTTTGCAGTAATGTGGAATATGACTGCGGTGAGTCATATTCTTATTAATGTGAAAAATGATTTTCATGAGTCATATTTTTGAATGATGTAGAATATGACTCTCGTCAATCATATTACTAACTACAATCACATTTTTAATGCATTTTAAATGGACATGATATATAACTATCATACATCAAGATGATTTGACAATTGAATAAAAAGCCTCATGCAATTAAAAATGAATACATAATATATGATTTTAGAGATGTATGAGAGATAATCATATTAAAGAAGGAGAATGCAAGAACAAATACAACTATCTTCATTGACATTTATTAGTCACTAATACAAAATATATATATCACAATGAATCATTCACACAATCCAATAAGGCTTACAATCCTTACAATAATGTGAAGATGGCTTTATTGGGTTGTAAGTAGCCTCCAATGTCTTTGTTTCAATTTTTAGTGCCTGCATATACAATTAAAGAAATGAGAGGTTAATTTTTAGTGATTGAACAACAAAGCTCAACCTTCAAAGGCTTATAACAACACAAAATATGTAGCTCAAGTTTAGGATAGGAAGAATAAGATTGATGATGAAGGAAACAAGAAAAAAAAAGTATTAAGAAATAACAAGAAGTAAAAGTTAAGATACAACAAGAAAAAAGAAGCAACAACTAAGACACAACAAGAAACAGGAAGCAACAACTAAGACACAACAAGAAACAAGAAATAACAACTAAGACACAACAAGAAACAAGAAGCAACAACTAAGACACAACATGAAGTAACAATTAAGATACAAGAGGAAATAAGAAGCAATAACTAAGACACAAGAAAAAACAAAAAGCATCAACTAAGACATAACAAGAAACAACAAGAAATGAGAGTGTAGATGCAACAAGAAGAAATAAAAAGCAAGAACTACAAAACAAAAACTAAAAAAAAGAAAGAGTTCAAATGCAAGAGAAAAAAAAAATTTAGATGCAACAATAAGAAGCAAGAAACATGAAGTAAAGTAACAAGAAACAAGAGTTGAAATGCAACAAAAAGCAACAACAAATGAGAGTTAAGAGACAATAGAAGGTAAGGAAAAAGAACCACAAGAAGTGACGGCTAGGATTTCAAAACCCTAAAAAGTGGCGGCTAGGGTTTTAAAATCCTAAAAAAATAATGGCTAGGGTCTCAAAACACTAAAAAAGTAGTGACTAGGATTCAAAATCCGAAAAAGTAGATGACTAGGATTTCAGAATTTTAAATGATGGCTTATTTATATTTTTTTAGAATTGCCCGTATTTTTCTTGAATTGCCCAAAACAAAAAAAAATTCACTACTATGAAAATATAATTGATAATATGACTCAACGTCCCCAAACATGATCCCTATGAAGTACTTTGATATTCCTGATGGCCGTATAGTATACACTTGTGAAGTACAAGGCTAAAAATGACTGGTAGTCATATTTTGCAGTCATATTTCTCCCCAAAGTGTTGGCCTTCAAGAATATGACTGCAAACAATCGCCAGTCATCCTCAGTCATAATTCTGCAGTTATAAAACACTGTCATTGTTGTAGTGTCCCAAATAAGGTTTTAATGAGGCAGCATCCATGAACTTATAATTTACGGATATTATATTGAAAAAGGTAAGGTCGTGGTGAGAACCACGGTTTTGGGTTCAATGCTAGAGCTTGTTAACCATCTTAGGGGAGCCATGCATCTTGTCACATGACAGCTCAGGGATAGAATAGCGGGCCGGCTGTTATTCCTGCCTCACTAGCATGCCAAGCCGCGAGTCTCCAAACCAGTCAACGTGGCCGACGGGAATCGAACCTCGGACCGATCGGTTGACCACCAACGTATGAAACCAATCGACCAAGCCCACAACTTGGCGACTGTATTTGGTTTTCAGTCGAATTTATTACCTTCATTGACCGGACGATTTTATTATTATTATTTCGCCGATATTATGTTCGAGTGAGGAGGAGTGTTAAGATTCATAGTGTGAACGCTCTCCATACATGTGGCGAGTTAGTCAACAAAGTAGTTCTTAGCCAATAGGGAGAGAGTACTATTCATCGTCTCTCTCCTCTTGTATATACTTCCTACTATCAATGTTAGTATGTGTATTTCTTTCTTGCAACTTTGTGTTTGTGTTCTTTGAGGTTTTGTTTAATTTATTATACTCAACAGATACTATTGCAATTATTTTTTATCTTCCTAACGAGGGTTAGCATCGAAGTCTTCCATCCATCCATGGGACCGTCCTTCCAGGGAAGAATCCAATTAAAGTTAAAGCTTCATATCCATTGAGACCCACATGGGTCTCCAGCTTCCGTCTCCAGTGGGATTCGGGGAATGATTGGCTGGCCAAAAGCATCACTTCCCTTTGGCCTGGGGGTCTGGCTTTAACTCAGTGGGGGCTCTCAATTCCACACTGCTCCCTAACTGGCTGAATCATCAATGGAAGTCAAATCAAAAGTAAAGAGGGAAAAAAAATGGGAGGATCTTAAAAAAAAATTTCAAAGTTCAAAATTTTCTTAAAAAATTTAAATTAAATTGGGGGATTAGGCAGCACTGTCTCAGTCTGCACTTTCTGTTTTACCTCTCGGTTCAAAACGGCATAAATTTATTTGGCAACAAAAACATAACAACATGACATTTTTCAGTTATGAACAAGAGCTGGGTTTTTTTTTGGGGGGGGGGGCAAGGTGAAGCAGGGCTTTTTTTTTCAATTTTTTTATGAAGTGTCAAAGTGTCAATATAAAATGTAATTGTGGTGCTCCAAATTTCAACATTCATTGACATATCGGATAGAAAATGTCACATTAGCACATGTCACATGTCTATAATTTGGTTTTCACCCACAATTTGGTGATTCCATTCAAGATTCTTTTTTAATTCAAAGTTTTCAAGTGAAAAACTTCATGGTTTGGGTCATTTTTCAACCAAATTATTTTTTTTGGGTGCAATCTAGCACCCAAAAGTCCCCCCAAGCCTTTGGGTGAACCAACCCCTCATTCATCCTAGGTTTTATCCCTATGGAAAAACATGACCTTTTTAATTGCTACACATGATCAAATTGGAAAATTTTGAACTCATATTTGCAATCATATGTCCCGATTAGCTTGGAGTGGTGTAGAAAATAGATTAATTAAGTACAAAAAGAGTTTTGCTTTTAACATGCACCCGTAGAAAAAAAATCAGGGACTTTGGGAGGATGAATGAGGGGATTGGTTCACCCTAACTTCTTTAGTTAATTTATGATTTGGTGTCTTCTAAGGTAATTGGCTAAATCATTATGTAGCCAATTGTGTGCTTTTTGCTTTTTTTTTCAATTCAATTAAAAAAAATTCAAAACTTGCAATAGTCAATTTCTCTAAATTGAAGAATTTATATTGACAATATGTCTCTCACTAAGAACATCTCCTCTAGTCTGGCAAAAGTCATTATGTCAAAAGTCTAAATCATTTTTAAAAAATGGATTAAATGTTTATCCCACATGTGCAACCAATCACAAGTCTCTTTATGTTCAAAAGTAAAAAGAATCTCCATCATTTATTATGCAAATGTCCAATTTGTAAAAAAAAATTCTTGATTTACTTGACAAAATTGCTAGCCCTAACTAATATGCAATATTTGCCATATTGAAGATGGAATCTTTTGTTGAATCCAAACATAAATTGTGTGGTATTCATCCAAAAATGTTGTTGTCTCTTTATTTGTTGTTCTACTGGAGATACTCAAAACACCATCCATGCTTTGTATAGTCTATAGTGAATGTCATACTTTAAAGTCTTATGTTTTTAAAATTCCATATATTACCATTGAAGTGAAGTGACTCACAATGTTTGGAGAGAACTATCAACTAGTTCATTGTTGTCTAGTGCCTTTGGAAAAATAACTTGTTGGAGTGTGAAAATGGAGGATCCAAAATTGGATAAAAAATTAGTAGGACTAGTAGCCAACCAACTAGTGTGCAAAAATAAAAGGTAGATATGTAGCCACTGCTTTCATGAAATTATTAAATTGTAGCCACTTGCCATTTCAAATCCAAGGTTCATAATTGGGTTGCTAGAAGCAAGTATATATGTTCTTAGACAAGGCAAATATCGCTTTAAGAGTTGGTTATTGAAGAGCTTGGAGTGCAAAGATAGAGTGGGGACAACTAGTATAAAATTTTGGGTTGGTCATAGTGGCCAACCCCTATTTTATTGTCTAGGTTTGCCAAATGTAATGAAATTTGGAGTTTAGTTTCAAAATCAACATATCTTTGAAACATTGTAGCCATTGCAAATTTTAAAGTTGAAGGAAAGTAGCCAGAGATAATATGATCCTTGACCAATTTTTAATTTTTAAATTTTTTATGAAGTGTCAAAGTCTCAATATTAAATGTTATAATGGTGCTTCAAATTTCAACTTTCATCCACATATTGGATAGAAAATATCACATTATCATATATTTATAATTCTATTTTCATCTACAATCTAGCAATTTCATTCAAGATTTTAATTTTAAATTTGAAAATTTATGGTGATTTTCCACCCTGTCAATACTATTTGTGTTCCAAGGACATGGTGCAAGGCCCATTACTAACTTTGGTGCAAATAGAGTTAATTGTAAAGAGTGCGCAATGTAGGACAAGAAGCAGAATTTGGGAAATACACAAGAAGGGGAACTCCTTAAAGCACCATTAAACTAGGGTCCAATTGACTTTGATGCCATGTTTCTCTTATACTATTCGTAGCTAAACCTTCCTCTGACAATGATTTACAAACACATGACAAACTTAACGATTAACTCTAACAATGGACTTTGATGCCATGTTTCTCTTATACTATTCGTAGCTAAACCTTCCTCTGACAATGATTTACAAACACATGACAAACTTAACGATTAACTCTAACGACTGCCAAATTTGCCCTTGAAAAACTTGTTGATACTTGAGAAAATGAATTGAGAGATTTTGATAAGGAGAGGATGCATCCAGAGCCCTTAACCAGACTCCTTCTTCGAAGGGAGGCAAATTAGCATTGGGGACAGCTCCCCAAACTTCTTGAATGTTGGTAACTCAGTTCTCACAACTACACTAATGATGATAAATAGTGTTGGCAACACTAATCACGAAGCATAACACTAATTGTCAACAATCCGGTTAATGTTACCAACAGTAAATGTCAACATAGACACTATTTATCAACTATTGGGTATAAAATTTTTACAAGTTTACATTTAGTGTTACCTAACTATTTCATCAAAATGCAAAGAAAAACATATGAACTCAAGAAACCTATTACATGCTCAAAAAAGTTATTGCTCATAAAAGTGAACACAACACTAAATACCAACTAATTGAAGTTTAGAGTGACTGGGGTAAAAATCCAGATAACACTAATCACAACATAACACTATTTATCATCATTAGTGTACTGAATGACTGTTGAGATTTCAATCTCAAATTCTTGCTCTGTCAGTGTTTCAAAACCAAACAAAAAACCAAACAAAAACCAAACAAAAAACCAAACAAAAAACCAAACAACCAAACAGAAACAAAAACAAATTCCTGCTCTGCAAACAGTGCAAAGTCAGTCTCCGTCCTTTCCTCAAACCTATGCTAGTGAGCTGCCTTCAATCCCTACGTCACACACAGGCCCTTGAATGGGAAGAATGTCTGCGTGGTCGGTCATCGCCGACAGTCAGTCCCAGTTTTTCTAGGCGACCACCACTAACTGAACTTAAGGTACAACTACCCCTTACCATACAGATTTGCAATCTAGGTACTTTGGAGAAGCTATTTATGAGCTCTCATATTTTTCATAGATTGAATTGTTGTAAAGAAGTCAATTGCAAAAAGAATGAAGATAATCTGACAAGAATTGAATTTTTTGTGATTTTTCAAAGTTGAAATGTAAAACTGTGAGTAAACCCTTGTTGAAGCATGACTAGACCATTGTTGAAGTGTGGGCTGATGTGTGTCAAGTGTCAGAAATGGGAGGAACCTGCATACCATTCAGTAGCTAAAGTAGAGGCTGCCTTTCTTCTCTTTCAAGAATTTCATCCACAGGAAGTGGTGGTGCCAACTACCAAAGCTAATTTAATTGGAGTCAGCTAAGTCCTCATTAATTGTTTCACTGCTTTTATCTCTCACAGTCTGACATTTTTCGACATTTGGCCATGTAGCTACTGAATGGTGTGGAATATTCGACACCATATCATCCAACGGATGAAATGATGCCGAATATTCGGCACCATTCTGTCAGAGGAAAGGCAGACTCCTCTGTTTGCTACTGAATGTTATGTGTAGGTGATAGAATTGGGTAATTGGTGGTATTGGGCAGTTCTACCTTCCATTTTATCCAACACATGCCAAGGTTGGCTAAACGCTGCGTTTACAGAACTGGCAAAAATTTACTCCATTGCTAAGTTTCTTTATCTATTTCTTTGTGCTGAAATTGGTCTTGTTATTTCTACTTCCGCTCGTACTTGTTGTGTTACTAGTCTTTTTGGGAATCACATGTTCGTGTTTCTGGTAATTGTGTGCTTCTAGTTGTGATGGTGCGGTCATCGCTTGCCTTTCGTTAACCCATAAACGATGCGGTGGATGTTTTTTGGTTGATGAATGATAAGTGAATCTCTTCATGTAGTACAAAAGTGCATCCTCCCAATTTTGAGTGAAAAAGAGAAGGTCTTCTACAGTAGTTTGTCTTCCAATGAATGCTTTTGCATTTTCTTAAGCCAACAAATTCACATGGTACCCAAACAAATGATTTCTACAATGACTGTCTTGTTATTTGAGGGTTAACAATTTCAATAGCTAAGTGTACATTGGAGAAAATCCTTGGAAAAGTTAGAGTTCATGCCAAGACCACAACAAACAATAGAATTTGATAGCCAATTTGCAACTTCTTCCACGTTGGAATTAGGCATCTATTTAGTCAGTTTTGTGTTGTAGTATTCCCAACAATCCTTGAAAGCAGTCCCACAACAACACACTCAAGCAAATCAATGGAGGACATTCCTCATTATTAGAAGATCAACGGTGCAGAACCTTTACCTTGTTGCTTCAATGGGTTGCTGTGGGGCTATCCTTACAACTTGCAAAATCCTTTCTTTTCTAATTTTTTTTTTTTTTTTTTAAATACTACTCACTTTCGAGGTAGCCAAAGTTGATGTCTGTTTGGTCTTGAAGGTGGCATATTGCACAAAATTCCATAAGCTAGTTCTGGGATCACTGGGTTGGACGTGGACTTTGTTGGTACTTATCGTATCGTATCTCCCAAAAGATTCAAACGAAGAAGAATCCCTGTTGAATAAGGTGCCGCACAGGACGAAGTTTTCCTTCCTCCCCTGAGACATCATGGAATTCACAGCTTGACTTAATGTACACAAGTGGAAGAAAAATTTCTGGTTGGTCTCTTGCTTGTGAACACTGCACCCGAGGGACCAAACAATGCACGGCACTGCAATTCGGGCACATGGGGGCATAAGGTAGTCTGCTCTTAAAGCAACCATTGAAGAAGGCCTCTTGGGAGAAACAAATTTCAGTACATTTTTGTATTAGGAAGGAAAATGGAATTGGCATTGAACCCAAGTCGTTTCATAGTTTTACGACCTTCGTAGATTTAGTTATGAATTATTGAAGTTGAGAAGTAGGGGACACAAAAAGCAACCACCTCTTGCAATGTACATTGTTGGTACACTAAAGAAAGTAAAATGTACCCTATGTTTGTGTTAGTGGTTGTTTTTAGAGTAGGGGCACTTTTAGAGCACCCTACCCTATGTTTGATATGAAGATGACAATTTGTTTATGTGTATGTACTTATTGTGCATGTAAAGGCACCACTAACAACATAATTTTATTGCTTATCCTAGTATTGAGGAAGAGGCTTTGCATTGATAGAAGCTTGTGACTCTAAGAAGTTTAGGTAGGACCTTACTCATGAAACATGCCTATATGGGTAGAGCTTCTTATAACATATTTGCAAAGTATGATTGAAGAAGTAGACTATCTTCTAGTGTTGTAAAGGGGCTGAATATTCACCCAAAAACTCAATCAAGAAGAAAAAAATTGACATTCAGAATTAATAAACTGAGAAAAAAACTACAGAAATGCTTGCAGCTGAATTAGCCCATATTTTAATGTATATTTTGAAATACGGGAAAAGTTAAATTATGTTTTTACACCCCCCGCCAAACCATTTATGGGGGTTTTTTAGACCCTTGGTAGCAAATCCAAAAAAAACTAAAAAAACAAGCTAAATTAAGTCAACAGGATCTCTTTGCCAGCAACAGAATACTCCAATCCACCTGGACTTTGAACCTTTCTCCTGCGGTTCCCCGTTCCCAGAAACGCTCCCACGTTCTCACGCACTTCCCTAACTTAAAAGCTCCCGTTCCCACATGCCCTTCATAACCTCTCTGGAGCCCAGCATGTGCTGACCTCGTTGCTTTCCAGACGGTCAAATTGCTGTCAGTCTGAACTTGTAGGCCCACCCAGAACTCCTCCTGACCTTGTTGCCAATGCTTACGGGACACAGTTGCGGCGAATTTTTTAAGTGGCCGCATCGCGTATTTGGGCGAAGCGCGATCGAAAGCGGTGGCGTTCTTTGCGCATTTGGATTCGAGGACGAGGCGAAGTGGGTTCCGGCGGAGATCATGTGTTTTGTTCGCGGTTGGTGAACTCCCGCCGAAGTCGAGCTTGACGACATTTAAGGTGATTTTCAACTTTCGATTTCTTATCTCGAAGATCTAGTAGTGTGGGTACGCGATGAGTTCGAGATTTCGGAAGATTCATAATCGGGGTTTCTTGTCTGAGAGCGGGAAAACATCCGATGCTGTATTACTGTTTCTTGAGAGCTTGGAAGGCATTGTTTGGGTGATTCCCTGAGCTTGAGTTATGTCAGTTTGTTGAACTTGGTAGTTTTAATGCAGAGGATACTCTTTCCATCAGTACTCTTCACGAATATGTAGGAGCTCTGCTTTCATTGGGAGATCACTCAATAGAGCTCACTGTAGAGCTCACTTTGGTAACTACAAGAGCCAAACTCTCCAGAGGTCAAATTGTTTTCTCACTTAGTATGTTTTGACGACTTATTGTGGAAGCATTCAACCACTATTGGAAGGAATGTAGATAACCCCTGATTTCCATTTCAAAGATGAGTGGTCACCGACCAATTTAGCCAAGTTATGCTTTACTTGATAATGAAAGTTCAACCAATTTTATTGGAAGAGATGAGTCGCTGTTGGTAACAGGGAGATGGGATGTTTTAGTATTCTCCACTTAATGTGTTGATTTCTTTGCTCATTTGTGGCTAGATTGGCTTCTTTTTTTTGCAGATTGCGAGGATGGGGGTGAAGCCAATGAGTCCGAGTGCCAACTTCACGACGTACCGACTGCCGAGTTCGAGACAGAAGAGCGATGATGCCTTTGCTGCGCGTTCCTACAGTCTTCCACGACCAAAGGCCACCAGTAGCAGTGGCCTGTTCCGGTTCCTGCTGTGCTCTCGACCCTGCTTTCACCAACACTCTGTTGACGCGGACGAAGAGAATCCTCATGCTGCCGACCTTGATGAGGAGAATAGACACTTGGAGAATGGGAACTGTGGTGACTTGGACTGGCCACTTCGCACGGAGTTGCAAGTGAGTGCTTCCTCATTTTCCCCCCCTTTTTGTATCGAATTGGAGTGAAGATTGTCGTATGTGTTTCGTAGCATTCTGGAGAATCCGTGTTGAGCGCCTTCTGGATTGGGATGAACAGGAATTTGTGCAACCTTGTTTTGGAAAGCTGAGCTTTGAACAAGTGAGAGCTCACTTAGTCTATGAGCCGTTGTTTTCGGATATGAGAGTGTGTTAGAGCTTTATTTTTGCTTTATTGCTGTGCTTTGGCATGACTTTGCTATTGTCTTTTTGATTTCGCTAAGTTGGGTGAATAGCTGTGTGTTGCTAAAGAATCTAGTAAACCCCTTGCTAAGAACCTTCTGAATTGGCATTATAAGGAGTCTGTGACACCTTGTTTTGCAAAGTTGAGCTCAATTTGAACCAGTGGGAGCTCCTTTAGTTAATGAGCCATTGGTTTCACTTGTAAGAGTACGTTAGAGGTCTTCTTTTCCCCCTTTTTTCTCTCTGATTTGGCATAACTTCTCTACTTTCGTTTTTATTTCACTAAACTGGACAAATAGCAGTGTGCGTTGCATTAAGATTCTCGTAAACCTGTGTTGAACTCCTTTTGAATTGGCATGAAAGGAATTTGTGACATCTTGTTTGCAAATTGATCTCAATTTCAACGAATAAGCCATTGTGAGAGTACGTTTGAGCTTTGTTTTTGCTTGATTTGCTCTCATTTTGGCATGCATCTCTCTTTGTTGACAGCGTTCTCAAAAGGAGTCATTACAATTAGTACGCAAGAATGTTCCTGTGTTTTGTTTTCCGGTGTTGTGTACAAAATCTGGTCTGTTTATTTCTTAGAAACATTTCTGATCATGATGTGGGTCACCGCAGTCTGTAATGCGTCATCTTGAAGTAAGGTGGCAGCTCTTCGATGAAGCTCTTTCCAGATTTGGTGACTTAGAGGCAATGCTTGCCATCTGTACTGGTAAGCGGCATCTCTTAAATCGTTTTGAAAAAATTACTTTGAAGAATCTCTCATTGTTGAAACACATGGGCATCACTTTTGCCATAAACGTTTCTTTGTGCAAAAATACGATTCCACAATGAAGATGGTGTATGGACCAATCAAGAATGTGATAAATGCATTGCAATCGACTAATGTCATTGTCATAAATCAGCCAACAGGGGTTGTGGGAATCCAATAGCACATGATTCCGAGCCCTAAGATTTACACTCATAGTATGAGCCCCCTTGTAGAGAATTCAAATCACATTCCCCAAATTGCCTCCATTCCTAGACTCCATTGAATTTTTAAATTTTGACTACCAAAAGCACGTGTCACCTACTTTGTAAAGCAAGTTTTGATATCCTCTTAATTTGTGCAGAGAAAGTGAGGTGGAGGCACCATACCATCAGTGGTGTCAAAGATGCGCATGTGCCGGAGGATCTAAGGTCCCTAATAGCAAGGAAACTGTCAATGGAAGTGAGCATCCAGAGAATTACGCAATTATCATCCACAGGAGAGTTGGAGATCTACTTGGACCAAGATGGGCACTGGGGGCAGGAGTTGCTCCAGTCTAGGGATCGGATGCAAGTGCAAGCTGCTTTGGAGTTTTTCTATGAAAGTTCAGAGGAGATTGGAAGCCAGAGCTCAAGGTCTTGTGTGCTTGAAGAAGATAGTTACATTCTTTGTAACCAAAGGGTATGTTTTTACGTTCCACTTTCAATCGTTACCATCATAATATTAGTAAGCAAATCAAAACGTCCCATATTGTGAAGTCAAAACATCCTCTACGGTAAATAGTTGGAGGCAAACGTTTGGCAATTGTTAACCTTGACCAAATAGACTCTTAACCTTGATCAAATAGAGACCAACAAGCTACTCTTGTGGGTGTACTTTTGTAAATTAATGCTTTCGCGTTGATTTTGTTATAGCTGTAGGCAATGCTTTCGTAATCCACAACTTATTCATAAGATATCCAAGCAATACACGCTAAGATGCACTAAATTATCTTTCAATTGCTAACGAGGCCTATTAAAGATTAAGTTGGCTCATGGTACGAATCACGATCAGTCGCTTATATGGCGTACTTACCTTGGGTATCAGCACTAACCAGATCTGATTTGGGTATACAGGGTGAAGTGGTGGAAGAGGGCAAGCAGGTGGTCCTTTGGGAGCAGTACAATGCAACATGGTACATTCGCGGATGTGTGAGCTACCCAGCAACTTCCAAGTTGCGTGCTTGAAATTTGAAACCCCATGACCTGCATCAGGCAGCTACTGATCGATGTGGTTTTTGTAGATTTAATTAGATCACTATTACACATTTAAAGGAGCGGGAGGGTTTTCAATTAGAAAAAAGACATCTACTTCGAATCAGACACAGTTGACTGTGTGGTCCATTATAAGTGACAAACAATTACGATGATGGTACCCTGGTACCTGGAGACGGCATGCAGAGCTTTGAGAGACGTAGCTGTACAAAGAGTTGGAGAGTAGTTAGCCATGATGAGGAGTCAGTCTTTTTGAAACGAAATTTGGAAATTTCTGTATATTACTGCCGACATAGCATTTCAAAGATGGAGTAATTTGAACTCAGAGGTGCTATATGCCTGATTATTGTACACCATACTGGTTAATGAAGTTTAAATGGTGCAATTCAAAGAGATTAGGTTCCGTGACTTAACCTGGTGAGGTCCATGACTGGTAACGATCACCTTCGTCATGCAGCTTTCGCAATCACCGTGTAGAAACAACGAAAACTCTTTCGGCTGGGCTGGGAGTCAGAAGAGGTGCACGAACATCCATTCCATCATTGGGCAGAACTTGTCATGTGGTGCACTAGCATTCTCAATGACCTTCAACTTTGGAAATTGCGATCCCCTCAAGAAGACCGGCAACAGTGTTCAATGTTGAATACTTATCTTCATGCTTGGTCATTGGATAAACATCTTCATGTTGCCAAAGGTGGAGATTCATCTAGAAGATGGGGTTTTAAAGGACCCAGGACTAATAGCCATTTCTATTTGTCCTCCTATTCCAATGTTGGAAGTACTCAACATCTTCACATTTTGCCTCCTAAACTAGTCAGAAACCCACTATTGATTTACATATTGAGCCCCCATTGTTGTCATATCGATGCCATCGATGAGCGTGATGATATCTCATGCACCAAAATACTTGAGGGCTCCACAATCATGCCCAAAGCCTCTACAGAGCAAGATCCAGCTCATTCAGGGGGTATGTCCTGATCATCCGTGCTACCGTCTGGTTCGTGTTTGATGTGTGTGCTCCTCATATGCACTTTAAATTTTTCTGCATGCCTTTCAGAGGTCTTGTTCTTCACCTGGTTTGTACAGGAGAATGCACACACTGTACAATTGTCACTCTCTTCACTAGGGCTGCTTTTCAGGTCACCTTCGTGACCTGCGAACAGTGGAGTATAATTTTTTTTTACACGTCAGGCCTTTTTGATGTCAGGCACTTTGACAAAAACACATCTATTGACCTTCCTCAACCAGGTTAATACAGGGCATGATTAGAGCAATAGACAGTCTCATGTGTGATTATAATCATCCATGTTCCATAGCATTGGGGCTCCACGAGTTCTCACCACCAGGTGTACATGAGCACACAATCCCCAAAGTATCTCATATAGAAGCTCACTATGGATAGCTTCCACAATGTTTGCACATTAATAATAATGTGTTTTGCCATTGTAGTTCAACGATTGAGTTTTTCAAAGATAAGGGTATCCACAGTCTGTGACAGAATTCTGTGTACAACACGAGCACCCACGAAGATCACAAGCACGAAAATACTAGTACACTCTACAAATAACGCTGAGGGACAACATCAGCATGTCCCCACACTTTACCAATTACCTTCACTCTTGTGAAATCATGGAAGCCCCTTAACTCCAATTTCTGCAAAAAAAGCAAGTGTCTCCTTAAGCTCACAAATTTGTTACCCTTCACGACCTGAACTAGGGGAATGCGGCACAAATAAAGAAATTTATGATCTGATTTAGAGTTGATTTTGAGGATCCTCACGAACTTGAAGCCGCAGAAAGACTCGAAATGCGCAGTTACTATCCTGCACGAATCGATGCAAAACAAAAATATACAAAGAAAGCGACACAAGCATCTATGCTACTTACTGTTAGATACAAGCATCAGCTTATGACCATGATCTCTTAAATGCAACAATGGAGAACATGTCATTTGTAATCTCAACTTCAGACAAAGCAGACTCACAGAGATTTGTCATCGACCAAAGTTGACAAGATTAAATTCATCCTTTTCGGGTGTTCAACAGCCCTATGACGTTTATTCAAGATAATTTGGGTTCTAAATGATGTGTGGAATCTAAAAGAGCATAGAATCATAAGGGAAAATAATCTTGCCTTTCATCGTATCAGGCGCTGATACCAGTTCACGTTCATCTTCGTGTAATTTACTGAGAGTGTGAGTCAGGATCGCGTGTGACTCTTGATCTTCCATCCCGGAAATATTATCCAATGCAGATCCCAGAACGTCACGATCGGCAAACTTTATTGCCAACATATCTCTGTCAGAATCCACCAGCAGACGCGAAGGACTCAGTTGTTTGCACTTGGCTGCCAGCACTTCCCTCTCCGACTCAGGTCGTTTTTTCCCTTTTAATGCATGTGCCGGCTCAATAACAACGCTTGGATGACGTTTCCGGAACCATTCGAGCCATCTCTTGCCAGGAACACCATCTTTGAACGGCGTCTCCCGCCCCTGGCAAACATCTGCAACCTTCTTTCGCAACATGTAGAAAGTAATTCCACGGCTCATCTGTTGGTTTGTAAGGCACCATTCGACTATTGCGTCCTCCTCCTCTTTGGACAAGACAGTGCGGGGGCCCTTCTTCTTCGACGAGGTTTTCCCACTCATCCAATCACGAATTGAGGATGCCGGAATTTTGTATCGGTCCCCTATCTTGCGGATGGAGTCGTTGCCTCTTTTCACCTCTTTAATGGCCTCTTTCATTGACTCCTCCGTCCAACTTCCAATTACCCGGCCACGGCGAGCTGTTTTCTTCAACTGTGACATGGTGCTTTACAAGATCCTCACAGGTATTGAATGGACCAAAAACCACAAAGTCACGCCCGCAAGCATACGTACATGTTGAAGAGGAGTTCTTCAGTGTCTCAATCCCCAGGTCTCACTGTGCAAAGTATCTTCAGACAAGTCTGAATGACAGGAGAAACTGTGCAATCACTTGAGCTATCCGTGCGATTAATAGGTAGGTATTGACCATGATGATGTATCCAAGAAGGAACACATTTCATGTCCGAAGAGTGGATACAACCAGGATTAAGCAAAACGAGGAGGGTTAGCATTCATTCCGAATGCAGAAATCGATGAGAAATAGAGCACGAAGCGGTGTGTTAACGTTGCAGGCAACAAACTTCAAACAATTTCTGCACAAAATCACAACAAAACATGTTTTAGCCGTGGCCTTCGATCAAAACAATACACTAACACTTTGAATGGTATTGGCTTACACTTCCAGAGCAGAGTGTGAGACATAAAATAGCATAAAATAATAAAATAAAAACGAATGAAGAGATTGAGAACATCAAATGCAAATCTCACAACTCAACTAAATCAGGAAGTGTTTCAAGAACAAGATACGTTTTGATGCATTGAACATCCTCGAATCAACTGTCAGCACCCTAAGAAGAGAAAGCAAGAACCATCCGGCACTAGATTCCCGCAATTTGTTCGTTGCTTGGCAAGCGACTAAACAAAACATCGCGAAAAAGAATACTCATTTTTTTCAACTGCGTTTTTAATATCTTACACTGTTCTTTTCAATTCAATTTTCAAAGACTCTGTTCTTAAGCTATATATATACATTCAAAGATCAAGAACCGTTCAAATCGTTGCCAAATTAGGAACCGGAGAAAAGGACTATTCCGTTATCCCGTTACGAAGAGTTTATGAAAAACAAGTCAACAAGAGTAGTAATGCAGAACTACGACTGCAGCAGACTTCATGAAAAAAGACGAGTCCTAATTGCAACGACCATGTGCACCTGTTTCCAACTATAAATACAGAAAATAAGTAATGAATAATCCTCCACTCAATTAAAAGGACGCACACGCGCGCGCGCGCACACACACACACACACTCCAGGATACACACACTAGCCAACTACGAGCGATCATATGTATCTAACAAGACGAGTTTCGATCAGTACCTCACCAGAATCAAGCTCCCAATTGACTTCGTCGTCACGAGTCCGTCTCCAGCGACGAATTTCCGAAACGCCTAACCGTCTTCAAAACGTCACGAAGTCCTTCCAAATACCAATATTCTCCTCCCTCAGCAAAATATGAGACCGACGACCAACTCGAGAATCGACGTCAACAGGCAGTCTCAATTTCGGACAAGAACACACGCAGGTCTTAATTTCAGCAGCGATGGACAATGCGAGAGGCCGCGAGAGCAATCGGAGGTGGAAAAAAGGGGCTGGAGAGAGTTTCCAAAAGCGAAGGGAGACTGGCGACGCCGAAAATGACGGACGTGGCGATTGAATTTATATGAGAAACGGGACGACGACGAAGAAGACAGAGCGATCGATGAAAACTTTCACGGCAGCACGATGACGACGACGACGATGACGAGAGAAGCGCAACCAGGAACTCCCGGCATCGGCCTTCGGCTTTCGCTCCCCTGCCCTAACTCTCCGCACTGTCTCTCCGTCGCCGTGCCGCGCCGCAAGCTTGTGACGCGCGTCTCTTTGCGGTCAGTGCAAGAGCAGTGTTTTTTAATTCTTAAACGACAGAGTTTGGTTTCAAGTGAAACTTCCACAAAAAGTGGCTCTCCCAATTTTTTGGAATGTTTCAACTTAGTGGACCCACTTCTATAGTGAATAAGGCTTGCCCAGCACCGCATATAGGTTGCAAAGTTAAAGTTTTATTCATTGGTCAATTTTACTTGCCTTCATTGTACGAACCTTGGGCAAGGAGCAAGACCCATGCTCTACTTTAAGGAAATTTTATAATTCTCCTTGGCCTACTTGCTGCCCTATGAAATCTTATTTAACCAAAAAGTTGTCAATGAATGACTTTCTAAATCATTTTAGAAATGAAGAATGCACCTTCTCGTCAAAAATGAGATCAATTTTGAGTGACTGTCTTGGTCATAGGTCAACATCATTCTAGAGTTAAGAATTAACCCCTAAAATTCTAAGCCCTTTTTCCATCAAAACCTACTCAAAACTGCCATTTCTATTGCAAAGAGCAAAAAAAATTTAAAATTTGTTTTTATCTTGCATATTTAACCATAGGATCTTATACTACACTAGTATAAAAATCCATGGAAAAAATTTCAAAAACTTTGACCGCATAGATCACAAGATATTTGCATTTAAAATGAAGAAAATGAGTTTATTTAATACCTTGATTGGCTAGATTTTTTGGCTTTGAATCTTCTCAACTTACTTTTTTGGCACTATTGATTTTTATTTTGTAATTTTTTATGTTGAAGAATTGAGTTGAAGATTTAAGAAAAAAAAGTTCAACAAAAAAACACTTAATTTTCACTTATTAAAATTTTTTTAAGTAGAAATAGGTTCAAGGATAACTAAACTGTTAATAGCCCTAAGATGGAATTGAAACACAATAATCCCAATAGTGAGATTGTTCTAGCAAGCAAATTTAACCCTAATTAAAAAAAATTGAAAAATTATAAAAGTTGCATTAAAAAATGGATTCTATAAGTTATTTTTTCAAGAAGAAGCTTAGATTGCCCAAAAAATAAGATTGTCTATAACTTTTTCATTACTAATCCAAATGGAATGAATCAAAGCTTCAAATGTAGACAAAAATATAATCTTTGAGAAAAAATTAAAAATTAAAAGATTCAAATTTTTGTGATTTAGGTACCCCTACTCATAGAGAGATTTCCAATAATACCAAGAATGTGGCCGGGAGATGCACAGTCCACAAGATGATGAGATCTCTATATAACAAACAAAATAAAGCAACCTAACTTAAAATATGGATTGGTATGCTCTAGTGTCCTTGTGTCATTGCTACAACCAAAGCAAAAGTAAAAGTTATTTTTATATTTTTTTCATGTATATATAAAAACTTTGAAATTCAATATTTTATAGGCACAAAGGAATGCAAAGGATTTGTTGTAGTGTGAGAGGTTGCGTTCTTGATACAAATAAAAAACTTTAAACATAAAGGAACACAAGGGCTTTATTTTGAGGTGTTTGAACATGCAACATAAAAATTATGTTTTTTTCAAAATAAAATATAATTTAATTCAATTTTTTGAATTCATGAAGTTCCATAACTTTCACTTAGTAGGTTCAAATGCCACCAAACAAAGTTGTGCATCCATCCTTGCAAAGAGTTTTCTAACAATACTAAAAATGCTCTCAAATGCCTTATGGTTTTTTAGATCAATCAAACAAAACATACAACTTAATTTAAGGTATAGATAGTATGCATTGTACCATTGCTACAGCCAAAATAAAAATAAAATTAAGTTTCTAATTTTTTAATTTGAACTTTGAAATTCAATATCTTTTATCCACAAAGAATTGCAAGGGCTTTGTTGCCTTGCATGAGGTTGCATTCTTGATAAATTAAAAATTTTAATTAAACTTTTTTTTTAAATTCAATAACTTTTATATCATAGTCATAGTGTGAAAGCTTGCGTTCTTGGTACAAATAGAAAACTTTATCACAAAGGAGTGCAAAGGTTTTGTTTTGTGGCATTTGGACATGCAATGTGAAAGTTATGATTTTTCCAAACTAAAAGATAATTTAAATCAATTTTTGAATTCACAAAGACTTTGAAATTCAATAAATTTCACACTGTTTGTTCAAATGCCATAAAAACAAGGTCCGTGCACCTGTCCTTGCCAAGAGCTTTCTAATGGTACCAAGAATGTTGCCAGCTATCTTACAATTTTTTGGATTTCATCATATCAAAGAAAACAAAATAAACAACCTAACTTCAAGTATAAGTTCATACTGGGTCATACTTGTAATTATAAGCAATGCCAATAAAATAGTGTTCTCATAAATCAATTGTTTAAGGGTTGGTTAGCCTTTTTGATGGGTTTCAGATGCTTGAAAATATTTTCCCTTATTTTTCACTTAAAGAAAAATTGATGTTGAATTTAACACAAGTAGTTTCGTTTTATTTGGAGCATTTATAAATTACTAATGAATTTTCAAAGAATTTTGCCATAGGCACCTCTTTTTTATCATAGGCCTTGCAAAACCCACATGCATCAAGTTTGAAAAAAAATATGGCTTAACCAAAAACAAATCCTGCAGCATGCACAAAGTAATACACAAGGTTCTCAAATTTATTCCTTACTAAACTTAAATAGACTCTAAATTCTTTAGCATTTGTAAAAAGGCAATTAGCTAGGCAATTAGGCAATTAGGCAATCAATTTAAAAAAATTAAATAGACACATCGTGGCTTTGAAATTGACCCATTTGGACTCTTATTCCAACCATTGGCTAAATTTAAACCAATATCTGACAAATTTCATTAAACTCTCATATTATGAGTAGTCCATTTCATGACCCCTAATTGCTCTATTTGAAGCTACTTGTAGGGTCAATTTAAAGAAAAGGGTCAGAATTCCAGCCCCCTCCTATAATACATGCTTCAACTAAGTGGGAGTCTCTATATAATTTATTGAACTTTATTAGTATATTAATTGATAAAAATTGTTGAAGTGGTTCTTTATTGACATTATATTTAAGCAAAGGTAGGTGTAATTCAAAGAAGAGGTGTCAATGTACGGATTTGTAAGTATGGATGTATTTTGTATAAATGAGGATATGTAAGGATAGATAGAGGTTGATTTTTTCCTAGTCCTCATTTAGTAAAGTGCATATATTAACCCCTGAGCGCCCAAGGTGCTAAATTTGGGGCTTTGGAAATTAGTTTTTTAGAAAGCATAGTCAACATTTGAAATAATCTTGGCCAAAAATGGTACTAATGAGTGGGAGGGTACAAATATGATGCGGAAGAGTGGGGCAATTGTGGAGGGACTAGATATACATAGTCATGCAAGGTTGGGAAAACCAGGTCAAAAGTTGAATTTTTGTTTTTGGCGAATGAGGGCGAAATGTGGCTATTGGGGCCACCAGCACGAGGTAGTTTCATACCATTGGAGTGGGTTTTGCACGCTTGAGGGTTGTCTTCCTTGGTAGCGCATCTGATTTGGTTTTGGCACCTAGCATGTGAGACAAGTGGGGTGGAGTGACAAAATGAATGAGTGCTTTCCTTGTTTATAAAGTTTGTGCAATTTGTTCTTCGCTTCAATTGTTCCTTTGCTCTAGATATTGGAGCATCTCCAATCATTGCACACTAAAGGATGTACCATAAATGGTTGGACCTATTATCGTCTTTTACATTTTGCACTCAATTTTGTCACTATAAAAAAATAAGTATTAAATTTTATTTTGGGGGGTATTCATTTTTAAGAATTTCTCAGTTCAAAAAATCAATAGATGGTCAGAAGAAGTTCAAAAAAACACCTTTTGTAAAAAAATATCATGTGACATTAATTGCACTAACTTCTATTTTGAAGGCTAGTGGAGTTAGTGACACATAATATTAAAAAGGAATACCAAATGTCACTAATTTTTCCAATATGTATTTTAGGAGTTAGTGCAGTTAGTGACATATGGTATTCCTTTTCAATATCATGTGCCACTAACTGCACTAACATGTATTTTGGAATTTAGTGTAGTTAGTGACACATGATATTGAAAAGGAATATCAAGTATTACTAATTGCCCTAACATGTATTCTAGGGATTAGTGCGGTTAATGACACTTGCTATTCTTTTTTAATATCATGTGTCACTAACTGTACTAACATGTATTTAGAGGTTTAGTGCAGTTAGTGACATGTGATATTTCAAATAAATAAACTTGTGTCACTAATTGTCTTAACATGTATTTTGAGGATTAGTGACACACAATATTGTAAAAACACATCATACGTTACTAATTGCACTAATATGCATTCTAGAAATTAGTACAATTAGTGAGACATGCTTTTGCAAAAAAATAACCATAAGTCACTAATTCCACTAATATGTATTGTAGAGATTAGTGTGGTTATTGTTATATTCTATATTTGAAAAAAATAGTAATTTATAATAATTCCTTTGAATCACAAAATAATTACAAAGAAAATGTCTTTCAAAATCAACGATGAACTTCACTACAAGTATGACAATTTCCAACTACAACAAGAATTCTACGGATGACCTTGAAATTGTGTTTGTGATGCTGTTTGGGTTGGGACAGTGAGGGGATAAGCATCCCCTATGTACCATGTTTCAACTGAAAAAGTAGTTGGCAGCATGTGACAAGAACTCTATGTTGGCAAGGTTAGCGCCCTTGTACCTTATGCGTATGGTCTGATGTATAAGTTAGTTTTGTACCACCTCCCGGTCAAATGATCCTCACTCACAACTGGGCTCTTTGATTCTCGCCTTGAAAATAGTACTGTGGGCTTGTTCAAAAATTCCGAGAAATTGAGGCAAGTGGGACATTTAAAGGGCGCATTGGAAGATGAAATTTCAGAGCTACTTTTGGAATGTATTTTCAATGTTTCTTACCTACGAGTTTTTAGTTGCCGTGTATGAATTTCAATCTTGAAACTACAATGTCATACTATTAAAGCTCATTGACAAAAAGGCATCTATGTTGAATTTGATTATTCAAATATTATTCGTTATATCAATCCATTTATTAGTACATTGCTACGTGCTCGATTACCAATTTTTTATTTAAAGAACATATATTTTTATCTTTAAAAAGAGGAACAACTATTCAAGAACCGTCTAAGGGCCTTATATTTAAGACACTTAAGACATTTATATTGAATCATTATCTTAGGACATTTTTGTCTGAAATTGAAGTTGCCAAAATTTTACATTTGCAAAAGATTGTGAATCATACACTTGATGGTTTCAATGATGCACAAAGAGTTATAAAAAATTTAGTGAATAAAGCTCAAAATGTTCCTGCTCGAGTTTCAATATCAAAAATTATTACAACGGGAAAATAACCATGCAAGCGCAAAGCAATAACTGATATTATTATTTTTTCTATGCCTACGGCTACCAATGTCAATTTTATAGATTCACTCGCATCAAATTGTCCATCTTCATTTAATATCACTACAATTTTTGACGGAGAGATTATTACTCATGACCAAGCCAAGTCTAAGTTGAATACAGAGTTATCTATAATGTACTACAGTATTGGTGATATTTGGGACAGGGCGAAAATTGAAATAAATGAATCATTCATTTATATGATTGTAGAAAAAAAATTGCGAGAAAAATGATCCAGAACTGAGTTACATTGATGAAGCGATGCGTCACTTAAATTAGCTAAAGTGAAAAGTTGCTATTGAAAAGAAGAATGTTTCTTTACAAAAGAGATAAGTTTTTAGACATGTTGTGAATAATTTCACTTCTCAACCGCTTAAATACAAGCTGATATTTGTGCGCAAACGTGATGAAAATATCAAATTATCTGTTATAAAGTCTATCTTGTTGCTCAAGGTTTTACACAAAAATTTGGCATTGATTATGATTCTACGTATTCACTAGTTATGAATTTTATTACTTTACAATATCTTATTGAAATGACAGTATACACCATCCTTGAGATGTATCTAATGGATGTAATCACTACCTACTTATACAACTCATTTTATGCTAACATTTATATGAAAGTCCCACTTGGTTTTAAAACTACTAATCAAATTGTACCTATTCCCGAAAAATATTGCGGTATTAAATTATAATAAGCATTATATGATCTTAAACAATTTGGACTTATATAATACCAATGACTACGGGATTATTTTATTGAGCATGACTTTATAAATGATTTTTTACTTCTATGTCTCTTTATCAAACGAGATTAATATGAATTTGTGATCATTGTAGTATATGTTGATGATTTGAACTTTGTGGGCATCAAATCTACATGTATTACTACAACTCAATTCCTTATTCATAAATTTGAGATGAAATTTTTTGAGAAAACTACCTTCTGCATTGGTCTACAAATTTTTCATATGAAAGATGGTAGTATTTTTCTTTCTCTAATGACTTAAATTAACAGAATGTTAAAAAGATTCAATTCAATAGATGCATGTCTACTCTCTATACCTATGGTTGGTTATAGAAATAAAGGTGATGATCCTTATCGTCCTTATGAAGAGGAGGAACCATTAAATGAACAATATCCATACCTCACTGCGGTTGAAACACTTTGATATTTGGCTACATCTAGAAGGCCTGACATTGCATTTGCAATTAATGTCTTCATAAGGCATAATGCCCATTACACACTACAACATTGAAATGGTATTAAACACCTTTTTCGTTATTTGAAAGGAACTAAAATTTTAAAATTACATTATACTAAATCAGTAGATCCCAAATTTGTTAGATATGTTGATGTTAGCTATAGATCTGACCTTGCAACATATAAGTCTCAACACGGTTATATTTTTTATGATAGAGCGACAATATATTGAAAAATGATAAAGCAAACAATAATTGCAACATCATTCAATTATGCAGAAATTATTGTTTTGCATGAGGCATCTTGTACATGCATCTGATTAAGATATATTGATAAATTTATTCAAACAAATTGTGGATTATCACATGATGATTCTCCAACCGTCTTATACGAAGACGCAGTGCTTTTGTTTCACAAATGCAAATGAATTTTGTTAAGAGTGATCAAACTAAATATATTGATTTAAAATATTTTAGTTTTATCCATGACTTGATTACAAATTAAGCACTTGAAGTCAAGAAGATTATATCAGTGGATAATTTTACCAATTTCTTTACCAAGGCTCTTCCAACATGTATTTATTGCTAACTTATTTATGGCATTGGAATGCGACAATTCAATTTTTTGAAGCAAGAAATTGAATAGATTTTCATTATAAAAATTATAGAAAATTTTGATATCTTTTTTTGAATTTTTTCCATTGGGTTTTACCATGAGAATAGATTGATAAAAGTGTTGTATTTTTTTTCTTCATTTGTAGTTTCTCCTTGATTTTAATCAAGTTTTTTTTAATATAAGATTTTAATGAGGCAGCAACCGTATATATGACAAAATTACGGAAATTATTTTATAAAACATTATATAGAAAAAGGTGGGATCGTGGTGAGAACCACAATTTATGAGTCAATGCAGGAGTTTGTAAATGATCTTAGAGTGCTCTGCATCTTCTCATATCATAATTGAGGGTTGAAATAGCGGGTTGACTATTTATTCTTGCTTCACTAACAATACCAAGCTATAGGTTATCTTGGCTAGTCAACGAGGCTAACGAAAATCGAACCTCGAACCAATCAGCTAACCATCAATGTATTGAATCAATTGACCAAGTCCATGATTTGGCGACTAAATTTGACTTTCAATCAATTTTATTACCTTCGTCAAGCAATTCATATCAATTTTGTTATTTCAATTTATTTTATTTTTTTAATGTCGAGCAAGGAGGAGTATTAAAAAATATATTTATTATATTAAGACACTTGCCATGTCATTGTAGCCAATTAGGGATGAAAAAAAAATTCCTTAATCCAATAGAAAAGAAGAACTATTCATCGTCTCTCTCCTTGTTTATGTTTTATATACTTTGAAAATACAACTTCACTATTCTTGCATAATTTGATTTTGGTACAGTTTTGTGTCTTTTGTTTTATTTTTGTTTGCAACAATTAAGTATTTGATAGCTATTTGATTTATATTGGTGAGAGTTGTTTTATTGCAAATTTTAGTAGATTAAATATTTTCAAAAGATAGAAAATGATGTGTTTTGTATAATACCTTTAACTTTGACAATAAAGATCATTAGTGGTTGGATGTTCCAATCAAAAAATTTATATTATATACTTCTTTTATTCTCAAATGATTATTTGATAACAAAATTTTCCTGAAATTAGGACAAATTTGAGAATTTGGTAAAGTAATGAATATAGGTAGGTAAATTAACTCTTGATTTGCACAACAATTTGCAATATCAACAATATTACATTTGAAACATGAGTTTTATAAAGCAAGAAAGTTCAAGCTACAACTTCACATGAGAAATTACCCATTGGTTTACAATTTTTCACCAAAAATGAACACTAAATACAATAATGCATTGGTTTTCAATCTTGTCTTTGTATTGTGTAAAAACTTCATGAAGGTATCTTAGAATTAGATTTCTTGTAAACAACTTATGTGTAGGTTGTTGTAAGCAACTTGTGTTTGGATCTACTTGCCATTCTTTTAATCTTAATTAGGGATGTAGTAAGCTACTTGCTTTTTTTTCAACCCTTTCGATTGTATTTGTATAACCATTGATTTTTTTTTTCATTTTCAAATTTGGTACAATATGTAAATGAATTGATTTCTAAATTACAAGTTGTGTGCATCAAATGGATTTTCTAAAGATTTAAGATGACAAATTTGAAATTTTGAGTTTAGAATTTAGGGCTTAGGACTTGAAGGTGATGATATTCTAGCTTTTGTTGGGTAACAATGAATTTTTATTCCCTTGCTTGTAAATTTGTAAACACTAGGGTTTGACTTGGTAGTAGATGGTAAAATAGTAGTTTAATTAATTTTGTTTTTTTAGCAAAAATTTCTTGCTTTTCATGAGTAAAACGACATGTACTAATTTTGTATTAATTTTCGAGTTTGTTTGTACTTGTTCTAATTTGTTTGCAAAGGGGTGTTTCCTTTAGAGAGTAACCAATTGAATTTTTTCATTTTCCTAAAACCTTTTTAAACAGTTTCAAATATTGAATTTGGGTTTAAATTTTTGCTAGTTGTTGGGTGTTTTTTTAATGTGATTTAATTATTGTAGCTTGACATAGTTGATGACAAAGGGTGATAATTTGATCAAATTGTTTTTATGTTGAAGTAGGATCTAAGTGAATTTGCAAGTGGAGAAATTGATTTTTGAATTATTTCTCGCTTAAGTCCAAACTAGTACTCCAAAGATTTGAGAGATTTTTTATTTTTATTTTGGAATGTGTGAGCAAAGGTTACATTTTCTTAGAATGTGTGAAGAATGTTTTTTGATCTTAACAAGTGCAAATGCTTGCGTACAATGTGAGTCCCTCAAGCTAAGAGTCTTATGATAGTTTGTTATTGGTTCAATTTCATTATTGATTCTTTGTTGTTATTGATTTGATTTTTCTATTGATTACAATTGTTTCGTCATAATGTGTCATTAGTTTGTTTGCTCTTAGAAGGATCTTGCTCCTCATTAGAATTTCAAAGACTATTAGAGTTGTTAAACAATGAAATACTTTCAAAAGGCATAATGACCAATATTGCAAGGCAATTTGAAACATGTCTAAAGACCATTTTATAAATTTAGAGGCATATATAAGAGAAACTTAAAGATGGATAAACCTCTCCCAACGCTTTGTCTCACATTATAAGTAGAAGTTCAAAAATCATGCAAGTTCCTTTACAAAAAAGGCAAGATTTGAGGACGCTTTAAAGATTCCATGGAGCACTCTACATCCACTATAAGAAAACGTAGTTTTTTTGGATGTCACAAAAAACAGGCATCTGTGTTTTTAAAAACGGGTTTGACATCGACGTTGATGTCCTCCGAAATCCGTCAAAAAAGAAATGTCCAAAACATGCTAAAATTTTTGTGAACGTCACCAATAACATGACGATTTTTTGTGACGTCAAAAAAATTCAAGGCCTCCAAACTTCTCTAAGTGTGACATGTGGAGGGGTCCAAAATGCCAATTCAACTTTTGTTTGGGCAGTTTTTGCCACGTGTACTTTTTTTCCCCTAACCCCTTCCTGCCCGGGGCAGTGACGTGGACCCCTTTCAAATATGACGTGGCATTTTTTGACGTGGACATGCCACGTCAGCAATATTGGGTGAGTTGAAATTCTAAAGTCTTGTTGTTCATGACGTCTCATAAAACGTAGACGTGTCCATTTTGACATCATTGTGAACAACCTTTATGTCATGCAAAGGTCAATACAAAAAACCCTAAACAAGGTCAATACAAAAAAAACTATTGAAAAAATAAAATAAAATAAACATATAAAAAATTTTAATTCAAAAAAATGTAAAGAAAACTTACCATGTACGATCAAAAGGATTTTTGATGGCAAAATGAAGGAAATAAGTCATTAAAATTTATTAAAAATGAAGGTAAAGGGGTCCTATTTATATTCATTCTCTGTCCATGATGAGACAAAAGATATGGGATAAATGGAAAATTGGAATTTGAACATTGTCCATTTTGACGTTGTTTTAGACATGTAGATGTTGTTTTAGACATGTAGATGTTGTTTCAGACATGTGACATGTTGATTTAGACATCAGAATCAACGAGTCTTGTTTTTTTACACATTTTATATTGAACACAAGTTTTGTTGTGCTTATCCCATATGGATTGTTTCTCTTCCTATCACCCCACTAGTATAAAAAACAGCTCTTCTCATCCATGATGCACATCCATCCATGTCCTTTTTTTTTGCAAGGTATGCCACGTGGCTGCCCTATCCTTAAATTTTTATATGTGGTCAACATTTCAAAACAATTTTTACTAATTTAGCCATAATCAAAATAAGTTTTACTTGCTGACGTGGATTTCTCATGTTTTTTGTGATGTCAAAAAAAACATATTCTGTTGTGTTTGACGCTGGAAGACATGTGATGTTGCAAGTGACATTCATTTATTCTCTGAATTTTGTTGCCTTGTTGTCGTTGACATCAATTGAAATCTCATTACCCAGCACTTGTTTTTTGGCAAACGTCGGATGTTTTTGAAAACATGTGACGTTTTTGAAAACATGTGACGTTTTTCTAGACATCACGTGTTTTTGTCAAAACATCGTCAAAAACGTAGTTTTCTTATAGTGATTGTTTGGTGAAGAAAGTGTTCATTGTTTGAATTATGAACACAATCAAATCATTATTGATAGAAGCAAACAAGTTGAATTGCATATGGTTTGCTCTATCAATGTTGAAGGTGGGGACAACAACATTCTATAACATGAAGGATTTCATTCATCTTGATGAAAAGTGGATTTTTTGACAAAGTGCAAACGCACTTCTACATCATTTTAGAGCAATTTGTCTTAGAGAAATTTATCACGAGCAAGAGGTACATAACAAAAATCATATTTTTTTGTTGCAATTATCAAGCCACGCTAATATGCTATGATCCATACCATAAGACAATGTTTGATGGACTCATTAGATTTTGACTTGTTGTTTGGAAAGAACCAACAATGCAATCTTTAAAAAATCAACTATAGAGAATGCTAATGACAAAAATGTATAAGGTCAATCGAGAGGAATATGCAAAGCTAATCATTAAGAAAGTGATTCGTACAATAAAAAAGTAGCCAATTGGAACACCATCTACATTAAACAAGACAATACAAACCCACATGCAAAAGTAGATGATGTCATTATTGCTACAAGACATTTGGATGGTTTCAACATATTGGTGAGATGCCAACCTCCAAACACTCTTGATTTTAATGTCTAAGACCTCAGATTTTCCAAGGCTATTGAAGCCAAATAGTTTCACAAAATTCCAACAACAATTGATGAGCTAATTGCGTACTCTAAATTTAACACATTCAAGATTATATGTCTATTCTTATTATTGTAGCAAGTTAGATGTATTCTTCCTCGAAAGACGAGAGAGATAACTCATACAAGTTGGAGCTTATAGGGAAGAAACATTTGGAGAGGCAAGAAGAGCTTCCTTCTTCCATCTTGTGTGATGAGAACTTGAGAAGATTATAGTAATATAGTGGAAGCAAGAGTTGTATTGCATGCTTCGTAGAATTAATACATAGACTACGTGAAGTAGAAGACAATCATTTTTGAACATCTATTTTTAGAATTAGGAAAATCATTTAGGTATGGAATGAATATTATTGATTTCAAATTGATAATTTGAAATGATGTTTTCCTTATTGTAAATTTAAAAAGATATGAATTGCTCTATTTGGAATCAATATATGAAAGTTATACTTGATGGAATGACAAAGAGTTAGATTTTGAGGGGAGAATTTTTGAATGCCCCTAAATCCATAATAGTATGGTTAGAATGTATCTAGTTTTGAGATTTGATATGATTATATATTGAGTTGTTAACTTTCCAAAAAGTTACAAAACTCTTAGTTTGGAGTTAGAGAATTAAAGATATGAGGTTTGGAAGTAATATAGAGTTGCCATTAGATTTTAAAGTCTAAACTTCAACAAGTTATAGATAACAAAGTATTGAAGATTTGAAGTTGAAATTTGCATATAATATGTATAAACAACTTTATTTTTCAAAAAATTGTGACTTGAAGTACTTGAAACTTTTTATAAGAGAATAAGGTCCTTAAAAATAAAGGAATGCTCAGCTGCCACCAAATTTAGGAAAAAAGACTTCAACCGTCTATAAAAATAAAAAATAATAGACGTGAATTTGAAATTTGAAAGATTTATAAATTTTGTATTACCTTTCTAAAAAACTATTACACTCTTGATTTGGAGTTTTAGAGTAGTGGCATTCATTCGAATATAGCATACATTTTTATAAGCTTTTATATAGTTTGTACACATTTCATACAATTTCTTTACAAAAATATGATACAATATTCAATTTCTACATCTTTAATAGAAGAATTTGATAATATATAACACTTATACAAATCTTTTATAAATATGAAGTATTGTACATGATATATATTATTTTTATATAAATATATAATATTATATATTACTCATATGAGTTCTATACAAATACATGGTATTATATTACATGCCTCTATATATGATATATATGAATATGAATACTACTTAATTACATATTTTATACCAATGCTCATGGTTACCAATTTTTCTCCTCTTGAGATCAAACTACTAGTAAATTCCATCTTCCTCTTGCAAAAATGTCTAATTTTATCACAACAATGGTCCTTCATCTCGTCCAAGGGATTTGAGCTAATATTATTCAAATGATTCAATAGCCATTACCAAATGTTGACATGCAACCTACTAGTAAAAACAATACAACAATTCAAAGAACCTTGAACACACCAGCACCTAACCATTCCAACAAATAGGAGAGTATAAAAAATGTAAAAAACTCAATCCTAGCAATGTCTATGCATCTACTTCTAGGTGTAAGAGCATTGATAATGCTCCAATTAGAAACTAAATCTGATCCCAAGATCTACATGATTACTGCCAATAGTTTCCTTGAGTGTGAATGCACTAATTTTGTTAATATGATTGTCAAGTCAATTAAGAAGGAATGTCAACACATAAACTACAAGCACCTATATTATTTGTTCCAATTTTTTTGCAAAACAGACTATCAAAAGAACAAATTCATTCACTCCCCAAGCCTTAGTTTCAACAAGATCTAATTATTCTTATATGCAACGGAAATCATCAAAAGTATATGAGCCACGTAAGCATACAAAAGAGACTAGATAGTATTGCACTATTGTTAGTATGTAGCAGTTGTTGGACCTTTTAAACCCCAAGCATTAAGTCAACTTTTAAATCCACACAATTGTTCTTTTGTCTAATATAATTTGTACCATTTATTCTACATATTTTTGCATTTTGTCTAGGTAAGAAAAGTGGCTATTACTAATCTCTAAACCCTAATTAATTACATGATCAAAAACCTCCAACATTGTATACACCTTCTATCCTAAAATCCAATCCTAAACCCTCCACCCTATAACTACCTTGCTAGATCTCTAAAATTGCCATGTTGACTCTAGTGTGGCAATATCAAATTCCAACCTAGAAATACTTGAAATATTTGGACACCATGACAATCAACCCCTAAAGGCCAATTCACTTTCCCCAACTTAGACATTCTATTACTTCCACCCTTTACCTTAAACATATATCGTTGTTTATTGTGGTGCAATCATTCCATCTTTGAAGGATCTTAAATCCTAACCCTAACCGCTATTCCTTACAAGAAAGAGTATTTGGCCTATACCCCAACTCCAAATTCAACTATAATCTATTGTCATAGATGTGCACCCTGCAAAAATGGATCATAACAAATCTAAAGCATGGTAACATGCTAGGTTTTTTTCTTCTATACTCAGTTAAGTTTATTTTTTAAACATTATATTTTCCAACTTTAGCAAGATTCAACTTTTTTTTTATATATTTGACTCCAGCCTCACAGAAGTCACACTCGCTTGTTGCCCATGCTCGTAGACTCACATGCTAGGGACGTTGGTCACTGATCTTTGAGTGGAAATGGAGTTTAAAGTCAGTTTAGGTGGAAGACAAACTAGCACTTTGAAACTGCATAAGAAATTCAAACAGTGATAAAAAATTGAACTCAATAGTTTTGATTCTGGTAAAGCGATGCAAACAGTAGTAACGGTGTGTCCACTAACTTTATAACTTTATGGACTATGCACCCATGGAGACTGCAACAAAGGTTTTGAACCACATGGTGAAGGCAGTTCGAAAACATGCGGAAGCGAAGAGGATGAGCGAACTTCTTGAGAAGGAAATCCAGCACAACCGTTGAGTTACCAAACCCACGCGATGGGGTCCCAAGCATGAAATCAGATGTACTCTATTAGATGCTGGTCACTGTGGAAATCTATCTGTTTGGGTAAAATTGTGTGACTGGAAATCTATCTGTTTGGATAAAATTGTGTGAATCGTTGGCTAAAAAATGCAAAAGCACTCATTGGAAGACAAACTACTGTAGAAGACATTAACTTTTTCACACAAAGTTTAGAGGGTAAATAGTTTCACTTCTGTACTACATGGAGAGATTCTTTTATCATTCATCAGCCAGAAAACGTCCTCCGCGTCGTTTATGGGTTAACGAAAGCCAGACGATGACCGCACCATCACAACTAGAAGCACACAGTTACCAGAAACACGAACATGTGACTCCCGAAAAGACAAGTAACACAACAATTACGAGCAGAAGTAGAAATAACAGACCAATTTCAGCGCAAAGAAATAGATAAAAAAAACTCATCCCTGGAACCTCAGATATAGTTTCTAAACATTAAATATCGTTTTGGCAGATGGACTCAGAGTCTTACAAAAGTATCGTCATCACTAGCGAACCAAAAAGCAACCGTATTCGATACACTTCTACCTAACACTATACAACCTGCCGAATTCTACCCAGACTCGGATGATACCACCTCGAGGCAGTCTATGTAGACTGCTCTCGAGACGTCTTCCTTACTGTACAAATCACATCATCCACCAGAACAGCGAACTCTCATAAGTTATCGCAAGCTCATGGCCAAGCCTCGACCACCACGCACTTTATGTCTGCTGCTGATCCCCCAGACCCGCACTCAGCTCCGCACTCAGCCCACCCAAATTTCCCAGAGCGCTCACCGCTCCCCCCAAATCTCCACCACCCAATCCTCTTGTGCCGATACTTCGCAAACACTCCGACACTTGGCCCAGAGCCCCGATCAAACTGGCGGCGACGCGCTCGTTGGCTTCCAGCTGCCGCTCCAGTCGACGGTCTTTCCGGTCCTCGCTTTCTCTGATCGCCCGCTCCAGTCCGGCCATCCCGTCCAAGAAATCCGTCCATCTTCAGGATCCAAAATTCAAGACATGACCTCAAAACAAACATCACCATTCCAGTACCATGACCAAAGCATACAAACAGAAAACACAACCGTCAAAATCATTCACACAATGCACCTCACTCACACCATTCCTGCCACTCAAATAGCACAGAAACGACAAGGGCACAAAATTCGCAAGAATAAAAAATCCCAGTCTGTGTTATCCATGGACATCACCCTAATTTCTACACCAGCTCGTCCAACTAATTACTCACGGCCCTCACAAAGTCAAACACTCTTACAGTTCAGAACAGAAAACCCATATCTTGCAGTTGAGCACAGCCCAACTGCTCAGAAGTACGTACCTGCCTCCCGGATTGGAGTCACTGGAAGGAAAGCTACCACTATCCTCGCTGTCGAAGCTCGTTCCGCCAGCCCCGTCACGATCTTGCTCGTGATTTCCACGATCTTGGCCTGTCGGGGGAAATAAATAATAAAAATCCACACCCGAGCATCGGACAAAGATCACTCGGCCTCCCATCAAAGTTGACTTCTTGCTAAAACAACAATCAATCGTCCTATACAACCCAATGGAATTCTAATTGATCACTTCCATGACCTCAAGCCACGAACAATTTGTCGCATGAAAGTGATCTACACTATCATCTCCCATGCAGGCAAAAGTACGGAATGAAAGAGTCACCTTTCCATGGCTCATACCCAGCAGGTGTGCTTTCCGCCTGATTCACCGTCTCCATCGGCCGAGGAGGAGGCGCAAGCTGAGATGACATTTGGGGGGCCAGGTGATTCTGCATCTGACCCGACATCCCTGACTGCATCTGGTTCGCCAATTGAGCGTCCATGTGAGGCTCCTGCTGCATCAACTGTTCCACAACAAAGCACCCGGATCAGAAAACTCCCAAATTTCTCTCATTAGTTCAGAACAATTCATTCCGTGTTCCCAGCTACAAAACCGTATTAAATATAACAGATTTATATAATGGACTTTCGTCTGCAAATACCCTGCAAACATAAAGGATTTCCATTACAACACCCACGTCCACGTCCTGCCCAACAACATTAGGCTCCGCCACTGTCGCTTCATCACAATCACTCCACCCGTGTTCCCCGAAACCATACAGCATCCACTCCTCTTCACTCTAAAAACAGCCCACCTCACAGCGTCTTCACTACACATCCTCCCCTTCGCAAGATGCAAATACTCCTCGGTTCCAAGCCCGAACCGACTAGAATACACACGCACCTGAAGCACAATGTCCCGAGTATCCTGAGACTCCATCGGTGATGGCTCGCTCCCTGTAGCCCCGAATAGATCTCTCTTCGTGCCATCGTCCTCTTCCCTTCCAATCAGGCCATCTGCAAATTTCGTCATGGTTCATTAGCTCACCCTCACCTCCACCGAATTCACAATTACTCATTGCATGCAATCGAGTTGGGACCAGATCACTCCACGACCCGTCACAGGAAGGGCCCTGGCAAAGTCTAACATTTCCAAACTGATTCCTCACCCAATTTCAGACCCAAAGAACTACACGTGAGACTACAAGCCAACAGTGCCCTCAGACGCTGCCAAACAATCACACGGGAGCCGTTCGGATCAACCCATCCAAATTGGACATTCAAGAAGTCTTCAGAGCGCTCCAACGTAATGCCCCCGGAGCAGCACATGAGCACGACTACCACTCTCTCGGCGAGATGTCCCCAACGGGGTGACACATCATGAAACAATCCAGGAAGAACAAAAAAGCCTACGACCATTGGCTTCCACTACCATAAAAAGACCCGGACATGATCTCGGGTGACACCCGATTGAGAAGCGGGTATTTGATTCAAAACTTGCCACACGTTCACACCCCACTCTAAAAGAAGTATTTGACCGTACCTAATACCTGAGAATGTAAGCCCCAATAAAAAAAAATAACAGGGGCTGCCAGAAGTACCAACAAATACAGAAGACATCCAGTGCTACCAACAGTCCTTCAAAGGCAGGTGGGACAGGAGTATAGGAGTTGCTGACCTAGGAGAGCTCGCCCCCTCGGCGTGTCGTTCCTCTTCTTGCCCTTGAGCGAGTGCGCGGCCTCGATCATGACCGTCGGGTGGCGCTTGCGGAACCAGTCCATCCAGCTCTTGCCAGGCACGCCGTTCCGGAACGGCGTCTCCCTCCCCTGACAAACGTCCGCCACCTTCCGCCGCAGCATGTAGAACGTGATCGAATGCCCGTTGCGCTGCATGTCCAGGCACCATTCCACCATGGAGTCCTCCTCCTCCTTGGAAAGCACGGTGCGAGGGCCCTTCTTCTTCGAAGACGTCTTCCCCGTCAGCCAGTCGCGGATGGACGACTCCGGGATGCCGTACTTCTCCCCGATCTTGCCGATGGACGACGTCCCCTTCTTCACCTCCTTGATCGCCTCCTTCATGTTCTCCTCCGTCCAGTTGCCGCGCTGCTGGATCCGACGAATGCTGCCGCGCTTCCCACCAGCCGCCAAGCTGTTGTTGTTGCCGCGCAGGTCCTTCGCCTCGCCGCTCTCGGCAGGCTGCGTCCCGCCCCACGCGCCCACTGCATTCCTCCCAAAGAATGTACACACTCAGCTCTTGAATTCAATCAGCAAGATCGATGAAACCAACACCAGAAGCTCCCCAAACCTAATAAGCAATGTAAAGATACAATACAATCTACACAAGCCAAGAGAAAGAGCACACACCGGCAAAGTCTCGCCCCTCGGCATCGCCCTCCTCTTCAATCATCCCGCTCCGCCCCTGATTCAACCATGCCATACAGCCCCGTCAGACTCCCACGGCACGAGACAGCTCTGCGACTCCCATGCCAAGCGCATCCAATTCCGTCACGCCCGCCTCCGCATTGACAGAAGACCGCCGCGAGCACAATCCAGAGCACAATTCCGTCGCCGACTTGCCACCCTGAACCAAACGGCAAAACTGCAACCGCAAAGAAAATACAATAAAAAGGTGACCCTAGCAAGGCATAACCAACGACGTACCGCAACTCAGGAAGGGTCACTCCGATCTGCCAGAGTACGAACGACGGCGCCAACGCGGGACCTGCGGGAAGCTTTCCGACGAAGAAGACACGAGGTTGGCGATGGCGCTACGAATCGAAACCCCAGCGGCCGAACAGACCGACACACAGACAAAAAGTAGCCGAAATTTTGGCGGCCGCACAATCTCGTACCGACTTGGAGATTCTTCAAAGCCGCATTCGAAACGCGACGAGCTTGCGCCTGCGCGCGCCGCAGGAGCGTAAGGCCGCGGAGGCGAAATTTTGGCACGACTTGCGCTCGTCGACTCACCGCGCTGCAAGCGAGAACCCTTGACCGTCCTTTCCTCGTTGCTCGTTGCACCGTGCCTTAGGAAGAAGGAGAAGAGCTTGGCCCTCGGGCGCCGCTTGGGCCCGTGGCCAGACGTCCGTCCAGACGTAGGCCCAGCGTCCGTCCGGCTTGGCCGTTGGGTGCCGCTTGGGTCCTGCCGTGGCCAGACGCCGGACGGACGCTGGCGCTCGCGGTCTTGGAGCGGAACCGTACGTCTTGCGTCAGTTGGACGGTCCGATTGTAATCGGAAGAAGAGGATAACAATGTATTTTCAACCACTTACGCAATTTAGCCTATTTGCGGAATGGGCAAGGTCCTTGTGTAGAGAAATAGATTTAAGAAGGATTTTATAATTTTTGACATATTTTTCCTCAAAAACAAAATTACTATAAATTTTTTTGGAGAAGATTTTATTTGTCCTATTCTCGATTTATAGACAAACCGATTTCCAACCATAAGTTGATCACAAAATTGATGCATGTGATCATTGTCGCTTTCAATGTACATATAGTGATCATTTTATGTTTTCAATGTACACCTCCCATATAATTATTTTTGTTGCTTCAATTACCCATGTTGTACATGAGTTGTCACCTACAACTAATTGGAAATTCAAGAGCCTAAGTTGTGAGAATGGAACATTGGTCAAAAATGGGTCAATTCCTTTAACCCCTAAATATCCAAGGCTTTTTTTGAGCTTCTAGGAATTTACTCTAAATTGAACAAAAAGACAACTTTTTGATGAGTTGTATCAATTTTTTTGAAATGGTAACCGTACAAATGGTAACTAGACATGTTAGAGATTATATATGAAAATAAAACACAACAATGTCACGTATGAATTGAGAGATTATAATGTTTGACCATGAGAGTATTAAATAATAAATTTCAAATTTTCTAAAATCATAATTGTCTATCCCTATCCCTTCTATTCCCAATCAAAGAATAATTTTCAAATTTTCTAGAATCATAATTGTTTTTTATGACTTCAATGATGTTTATATTTCCATGTGGATAGGAAAAAGTTGCAATTTAGAAGTAGCTTTCTATTATTGTCAAACTCAAGGTTGTTATTTTGTGAATGTATGAGGATGACCTTGTGAGTTTGTGAGCATATAGTTTATTAGAATGAAGACTTATAACCATGGAATGTAAAACCTATGACTATGGACATTAGAATACTGGAGAATTAGGATTGAAGCATTAAAATAATCTTTTCATTTTGTCAATAAATAGAAAGTAAGCCATGTTTAACTAAATTTAAAAAATCCAGAGTTTGAAAAAAAATTGGAAATATACACAAAACATCAGGAGAGGAGATCTTTCAATGTTTTGAAAACATATTCCAAAATTACATCAACAGTCTAGATTTAGTTCAATGTAGCATAAATACAAGGGATCAAGTAGTGCATATTACAATATAAAGAAAATTTGAGCCATAACAAGTATACTGTAATTTGTGGACAATTTATGGATAAATTTAGGACAAAAATATTGGCTATATTGTTGTCATTGTACAAGTACTTAAAGTAGAGTGCAATTTATAAAAAATTAAATTCGACAACAACAATGTAACTAGAAATACAATTGTATAGAAGATGAAGATTGAGATTGAGAATGATTACTATTAGCTAGCTTTGAAGACCTCTATTGACATGGTGTACCAACTCTTCTTCAAGTTTTGTAGACACTATCACATCTTAGAAGGATTGAAATATTCTGAAAATTTATCCAAAGGTAGAATTCCATATTTGTAGATTTTGTACAAGATGTACTCCAAACTAGCCTTAATGAATTTTTAATATTTTTGGTGACAAGAGCAAATTGACCCTTGGTTGAATTTGTGAAGAGATAAATAATCATAAAGTACCAAGGGTTCAATGTGTCAAACAACATTTGTTTATACCATGGCATTCAAATGTTATACAAAAATTCTTATTCAATATATTGAGTTTTCAAAATCACTAATTTTGGGCCAAGGGCTCCAAACTAACAATCTAATAATCATAAGGTACAAGCTAAAGCTACAAATGAAATGAAGACAAATAGTTTGAAAATGAATTAGATCAAAATTATTATTTTCAATTCAATAATCCATTATTATTTTGATTTTGAGATTATTGACTTAAGACTCTTAGCTTCCATTAAAATATACAATTTCCTCAAATGTAAAGCCAATTGATCAAAATAAAACCTAATTCTCCTAATGAGGGCCCATAAAATAAAACTGAAATGGCATTTCAATAAAAATTGTTTTTGATTTCAAGATCAGTGGAATCCAAGTCTTTGACTTCCATTGGCTATACAAGGTACCTTGATTTCAAGCTAGGTGATAAAAAATATTGAATGCTACAATTGAAGGTTGAATGAAAGAAATAGAGTACATATTTTTTTCCTTGATTACTAGCAGTTGGCGCTTGCTATGCTACGCATTCATCATTAGAATTTTATAAGAATTTTTATGTATTAGATAGAATGTAGAACAAAATTTTCAACAAACCTTCAAATAAAAATGACTAAAATCTTCATATAATTTTTTTAATAAGTAAGTATATATTGAAATGTATAATAGAAATTTATTGAATGATGAATGAAATATATGCAATGGTAAATACTATAAAAAAAAAATACACATACATTAAAATGTATAAGAAATTTAACTCCATTGTTACAAAAAATGGCAAACCAAATTGAAGAATTGAAAAGAAAAACTTATAAATCTCAAAAACTTTGTGAACTTCATTGTTGTGGAATCCAAAATTGCTTCAATTGAATAAATTTCTCAAAATCATTTGGTAGTAGCAATAGAAAATTGAAATTATGAAATCTCAAAGCTCACAAAAGCACAAAATCATAGAAGTGCAAAGAAGTGTAAAGCCAAAAGAAGCAATGAATTTGCTACCTCTATAATATCATCCTATAGATTCTCTTTAATATCACCTTAATTGCAACGACTATATTATTTCTATAATATCAACTTTTGTAAAAAGTGATATTACAAAAGTGATTGCAAACTGCTACTCTATTTCTATAATATCACATTGTGCGAAAATATGAATTCTATGTATGCATGATTGAAAATATTTTTATAAAATATTTAAAATAATTATTTTAAAGACTTATTGAAATCATTATCATGCATTCTATTCAAATATATCAAAATTTTACTAATATGTGATACAACGAATGCGTAGTATAGCAAGCACGAGTCCCTAGTGTTAATAGTAGCATTTGTGATATTATAGAGGGACTTATGATTTTAGTAGTATGATTGGCTATGTGGCTAGAAGATCTGATTGGCATTAAGAGCTTCCTTGAATAATCTAGCACGTGATTAAAACACAATCACAATCACAAGGTTGAATCTTGTACAAGCACAATTAGATTGAACTTGAGCTTGAGGCCAAATTTTAAAAAATCTCGTACATATGAATAGGTCCTCAAGAGCTAAATGAAAGAGCTAGTCACCATTTTTCACTTGGCCATAAAAACAGAGCTCAATCAAAGGGTTACAATGACCCTACAAGGTGACCAAATCCTAATCTACAAGAAGCATTCTCCTATAAGCTTCGAGGCTTGTAGAATCATTGCTTGAACTCTCGGAACTTAATATCCATGTCTTGGATTACTATACTAAGATAGAACTTCCATTGTATTCATCGATTTGCAAATGAAGAGAATTTTGAGCTAGTGTTGTTATCATTGATTGTATATTATATAAAGAGAGTTAAATGCAAAAGTGATTGGCCATGCCACAAGTAGTGTGGCCATAAGAGGGTGGAGAAGCAAGGGAGATGGATTGAGAAGCAATGTTGAGAGGGGTTAGGACAAGAAAACTCATTGAGATTGTTGCAACACTGTCAATCCACAATGATGATGTAAGATTTTGCAATTGATTTTGACCTTATCATTAGAGGAAATTTGGACCCTCTACAAGGCAATTTGGTTGCATGAAAATGTGCAATTACAAGAAAAAAATAATTTAATTTAATTTTTTATGGCCTACATGATCACCTAATATACCATGTATAAATTTGGCTTCACATTGACTCTTAATTTGAGTCTTTGTTTTACTCAATTTCGTTCTATAAAAATGAATGGCTAAAAAACAAATGAGAAAATAAAAATGTAGTATTATATGTGTACTACAATTCTAAAAAAACTTGAAGCAATAAGAAATTATGATTTGAAAGTAAATGAATTTCAAGACTAACCATCCGTATAGACTCAATTATTTAACCAATTTTCAAAATCATTCCAAAAAATTTCAATGCTTCTTTTTCAACAAAGCTAGCATGTGAGTACAAAGACATGAGTCTACAAGCCTTGAACCTAATTGTAGGTACGTACCTACAACTACTAGAAGGTGTTTATAACATATGTACCTATAACATAGATATACTATAATATGAAAAGAGTCTATAACATAGGTACCTATAACCTAAACACCTATATTCATTGAAGATGACTATAATATAGATTCCTAGGCTTAAAATTCTATATTCTCGTGCTAGCGCTCTTTACTTTTTTTTTGAGCCACAATGACTTCAATATTTTATTGCATGTTGTTGTATATCACTAAAGACCCACCCCTATTGGTATTGTAAAAAATTGGCATACATATGCATTATTCCTACTTTCCATTGATACAATCCATGATTTTTTGAAGCTTCATCAATAATATTGAGGGGAGTCACAATTCGAATAGAAGGGAGGTTGAATGAGTTTGATGTCAATACAATGTAGCAATGCAAAGTTGTTGAAAGATTTTGTACTCATGTAAACCCAAAGTAACACTTTTATTTAGGGAGTTTGTTGAAAAGTTAAATTCCTAATGAGACTTCCCCTATGAAATGATGAAGTGGAGATTTCATAACATTCAATATCCACCTATGGATGAATGGTTGAGTGCTTAAAAGGTGACTAGAGTTTGCCAAATGCCAACTATAGAATATTCTACAGGTTCTCGAGGAATTAACATTTCTTCACGCATTTCTTCACGAATTTTGGTACGAACTACTTCACGAATTTCCTCACGAATTGCCTCACGAGAATTTCCTCACGAGAATTTCCTCAAGAAGTCGCTGGAATGCGATCAATGGGACACTTTCACACTTGAAAATTTAATATGACGCCTGCCATCACTACCAAACAGAGACTAGAGTAATGACTTTCCTTGTCCTTGAAGTTTGTGTCTGCCTACTCTCAATCGACACATTCAAGCTTCAGCTGTTTTCGCGACTTTTGTTGGTGGGTTTATCTACAGCTGGTACATGTCTTCATATGCTTCTCTTCTGATTTCCTTGGAACCTTTTTTCCACGTTCTTTGGCTTGCTTTCAATTGAAAGAAGGCGTGATTTCATTATACTTCCGTGTGTCGATCTTTCTTTTGGCAGGTCCATGTTTGTATGATTCTCGCTCGTCTATATTGTTAGAAGTGCACCGTTTTATTATTGGAATTTTGAATTTTGCCTTGAACCCCAGTTTTCTGTTTCAGAGAATGCGCTGAGGGTTTTGGGTGCGAACACAGTCACGAGTTATGGCTCTAAACACGATGTTACCAGTGGAGGAGGTTCTCGAAAGGCCAGTGAAGTTCAAGATCAGTGATGTCGTAGGTACATAGATTTTTCTTTACCCTTTAAACCTTGAATTTCTACTTGTATTTGAGTCTGCTGAGTTGGATTGGAGACGGGGTTTAAGAGTGTTGGAGTGCACTTGTTTAGAGCAGTATTCGGTCTGTATTTGTGACATGGTGTGGTGGATTGTGGACAGCTCCGAAGCTTACTGGATGGCAGCTCCGGTTGTTCGTTTGGGCTCAGAATTCCTTCCTTCTGGGTGGGTTGATAAAACCGAATTTGATGAGGATGAACAACATTCCACAGGTGCCTACACGCAGTTGCTCTTAGAGGGAACTTCGTGAACATTCTTGGACAATCTTGGCAATGGAGATTATTGGAATATTAGTGATAGAGTAGACTAAGATATGCGCACCTGTAATCGTCAGTAGGTACAACTGAGCATATTTACGATTATTATTTGATTGGGTCTTATTGGCAACTGATAGAGGATTACAACGCACTTTAGCATGCATTGTATGAACAAGTTATGAATTTTAAAGTACTGTCTCTAGGTGTACCTAAACCAATTGTAGGCTCTCATGGACGCTCATGTTTTGATTGTGTACATCTTGTGTAATCAATATTAGGTTCTAGAGACACTGTCTGGTCCAAATGCAGGTGTTGCATTTTGGCATTTTGGGCAGTGTTGATTATGGGTGTCCATACCTTTGTTTATGATGACTTTCTCTTTTGCTGCTTAGCTCTGTTCACAGGGTTTTTAAAAAGTTAATAGAAACCCTGTTAACAGAAGTTAGAATTAGGTTGTTTCAAGAACTCTTACGCAACATAATATTCCTTAATTTATGGGAGCCATTTCGAATGCCTTGATTAGTTTCTAATCACTTACGGCCGATTCGTTTTGGTTTCTTGCAGTTTTTGCGTGAAATTGTCATTCCTGACATACCCATGTACCTACCAGAGTATCCTGCCAACCGTAAGTCCTGAAGGGTTTTCTCTTTGTGGTGATGGTTTGTTCAAGAATCTAGCTACACAGATGTATATGGCTTGCGCTTTGATGCTTTTGAAATAGTTCCTTCTTTATGTTGATCATGCAATGCCTACATTGATGTCTTGCGCTGAATTGCAACAGAAGCTTCTGAAGTAGCTGTGAAGCAATTTTTGGAGGGGAGTGAGCCTGCGGAGAGAGTGGCATATGCTCTAGAACGCTTGCCAGTATCTGAGGTTACGGATACTCTTTCCTTCACTTTAAGCCTCTAACCGATAGGTAGGAGTGTGCTTTCATGGGGAGTTTAATTAATGGAGCTCACTGGAGAGATCACTTTGTGTATTACAAGAGTCAAACTCTCTGAGATCAAATTGTTTCCTTACTTAATGTATTGGATGCTTTTTTATGCAATCCGTTATGTAGAGGTCATGTAGACCGTTATTGAATAAGGGACATAATACAACCCTAATTTCCATTCAAATATGAGTGGTCATCGATCTTTAACCAAATCATGACTGGTTACACCACATGCCAATTGACGGCTAAATAAGTGTATTGGAAGAGATGAGTTGCTGTTGATAAAAGGTTTGTACAGGAAGCAGAATCAGGTTCCTAATGGTTTTAGTATCCTCTTCTTTAAATTGCAGAAGGCACGTCCCTTTTTTTACTGGAAAATTCGAGATTACGTTGAGGCTTATACGACCGGTCGTGTAACACCAACTCAGGTGTGCCTCTTTGAATTTGAGCTTTAGAGCTTGTTGCATATCGTTAAAGAGAGCGCGATGCTTTGTTAAAGATATATGCAGATATAAGAGTGGCGGACGGTATGTTTTCCTTCAAAATCTTTCTAATCTGCATATCTGTATACTTCAGTGGAGAAAAGTGATCCCACCCTCCCACCCACCCCCAAGTTTTCTCGTAGCATCCTCGGTATTTTCTGGGCATAGTATCTGACTTAACGGCTTCAATGTTTTAGGTAGCGGAGCGCATAATTGATGCTGTTGAGAAGGCAAAGCATAGGAATCGTGGGGCTACTTCATTGGTATACTTCATTTCTTTTCTCCCTGAGGATGTGCTTAAGCAAGCGGCTGAGTCTACCGAACGTTACAAGAATGGTATGTCATTTTACACTAAATAAACGTAGACATCAGTTTTTAGCCTTTGCTTTGTCTACTTTGGAATAGTGATGGAGGTGAGCAAAGGAAAAAAGGAAAATTTTCGAATAGATTTGGAATTCATTGGCTTCCATCGTGACCTCGTTTTGCAGGGAAGATGCTGTCTGTGCTTGATGGTGTACCTTTGGCTGTCAAGGATGACATAGACTGCCTTCCGCATCCAAGCACAGGTGTAATTCAACGCACAGCTCGTCCTATCATTCTGCAAATTCTCATGTCTTGAATTGGTTCTAGCACATGATTACCAACCTTTTGCGTGCATGTTGTTAATTTATTTTCTCTAGCTCGTTTGTGTTGATTATATAAATCATGAATTGATTGTGCACTACGCTTAGCCTTCTATCCGGATATCTAGATTTCACATGAAATTCATGTAGCATGCTTGGAACTGAACTAGAGTTGGCAATCAACTTCTGCTTTGACCCCTCTATGCATTTTCTCATCATTACGTGTCGACTTGCCATGGCTCCTCAGCTGGATCGATCTGGCTTCCTAAAGTGAGGGAAGTGAAAGAAGATGCTGTGTCGGTTGCAAGGCTGCGAAGCTGTGGTATGATGGTCATCGGCAAGGCAGTGATGCATGAATTTGGCATGGGAACTACTGGCAATAATCCTCATCATGGGTATTCACTCTTCGTTATTTTCGACTGGTCCCACGTATATTCTCCTTGTTCTATTGTCGATTGCTCTGCAGATTGCCAAATTTACTCCGCATGGCACCAACCTTGCATGTGATACCTTGTCCATACTGAGTGCGCTGCCTACAGTTTTATATTCAGTTTATGCATTGTGCATTGAAGTTTTGGCCCGTTGCTTCTCCAATGCCTATTGAATTCCTTTGAGATTCGGTGAAACAGGACAGCAAGAAATCCCCATGATGAGGAACGCTATACTGGAGGTTCTTCTTCTGGTCCTGGTGCAATTGTTTCATCCGGGTTGTGTCCCGTTGCCGTGGGTACTGATGTTGGAGGTGAGCATGGAGGCAAGATCTAACGCTCATGAGACTTGTCTAGTAATTAGGATTTCCGAGGTGAAGTTTTGCTGAATGTCCTAAACAACTTCGATTGTTTATCTGCATTGAGGCTTCAATGCTTCCGTAGATTCTTTCTTTTCATTTGTTATTGTAACTTTTAACTGTGCAAGGAATAATGTCTTCGGTATTTGGAGATGAACCTGGGTACTACTGAACGGGGAACATTTAAATGTGAAACAGGGTCGATTAGGATACCTGCAGCTTTGTGTGGAATTGTTGGCTTGAAGCCAACATTTGGACGGATAACAAATAAAGGGTACGGGCCTCTTTTAATCCTTACTTTGGTATCTTGATTTATTTTTAAGTTGAGATGATTAATCCTTGTCGATTGCACCAAAATGGTTTCCAGATGTTTGTATTTAGACGTCGTGATAACACCGCTGCTTGTCTTGTGTTGAAGACCTAGTTCTCCTTTGATTTCTCTGATATCATATGAGCTAACTTTGCGTCAATTGAATTGGCAGGTTGTTTTGTGTGGGATGGTCCATGGAGTCCTGTGGTCCCATTACAGCAAGCACAGAAGATGCATTGCTTGTGTAAGTAGTCAGTATCAGGAGCTATGCAATTTCTTTTTCAGCATGAACAAGATGAAATGACCTCGTACTCAAAGAATTTGACTGAGTAGCATTTAAGAGCTCTCCATAGCAAACGTTGCTCTCTATGCACAGCAGAATGCAACAAATTGTGGTTCATATGGGAAAAATTCAATTGTGCGTGCAGATATTCAGCAATGCTCGGAACACATACCGCTGACAAGCTCCACAGTTGGCCGGTAAGTATCGCCCCTCACCAAATGCTGACTTGGCCATCATAGCAGTATCCATGGTTGTTTAGTGTGATCCGCTGGATCTGATTTAGGCTGTGCTTGTACGTGATTGTCTTGTAATCGTTGATCATTTTTTTGTGTAGGGATACTATTTGTGACTTTAAGCATTATAACATATGTGGCAGTTTGATTTTTGGGAGATCACTTTGGGTACAAGAACCAAATCTGTTGATAACAAGTTTTTATCACTAAGCTTGAAATTTTTTATGAAATTTCAATGTGGGAGGTTGTAGACCACTGTGACAGTAGACAACTCCCGTTCCATTCATATCCTGGCCATAGATACTTATCATACTCGTCATACTTACCCCACTTGTTAATTCAAGGCTGACCCTGTGTTTTCGAAGCGATGAGATACTGGTGGTAACAGGGGTCAGTACGGGATACAAGAACTGGTCTCTGACAGTTTTCCTATGCTCTTACTATTGAATTCTCTGATGGTCTTTCAGCTGGCCCCATGCGTGCCGGATTTCAATCCAGGTTCTCAAGCTACGTTGGGTTCCTTGAGACTCGGAAAATACTCAGAGGTAAGGATGTCGTCTTATGCTTCTTATGTGCAGTTCATTTTCCCGAACCCGAACTATGACGGACATTTTGCTCGCGATTTCATGGGAAGTGTCCTTCCTTGCACACTTTTCTCCACGTCTTCTAATTTTACATGAAATCATGGAGCAGTGGTTCAATTCTACATTTGATAAGGAGGTGGCTGAGGTGTGCAACAAAAGCCTGAAACTTCTCCTGGAGGAATTTGGGACTGAGGTATGTGTTCTAATTGTGGTCATTATTGTTACATGAAGTGTTTCACAGTGCCAAAATTGTGACATTAAAGTGCCGAGAGCTCTAAAATCTATGAGCTTTATAGATTTTGAGGTTGCTATTCATGACTTGGTGATGGCAGACGAAAGAAATTACATTGCCTGAGCTGGACGAATTAAGGATCGGGCATCTGACGACTGTGGGCTCCGAATTTGCAGTTGGGTTCGCGGGCTTTGACAAAAAGTTGTGCGTACCGTTCTGGCCTTACCTTTTCTGCATCCATCCATTTGGCTCAATACGCTACTTCGTTGCTTTACAATGGTGTACTTGCCCTTGCTTTACAATAGGTTCCGGTTGCTGACTACTTGAATCCAATTGGTTCCATTTTATTCCAGATTGGAAAAACTCAGTTTAGACGTTCGAGGGACACTCAGTCTCATGAAGGAATTCTCATCTACAGACTTCATTGCTGCCCAAAAAATCAGGTTTGGCTAACTAATTTCATTACCTCATTTTTCCAGTTTACTTGCTCTACCCTGAAGGACCAGGGATTCATGGTTTGAAATTGACCAATGCAGTTGATTATATTGTGAAATGTAATTCAGGGAGGCCAAATTTTATATCACCTGAATCTGAATCAGTGAAGAACATTGCATATTCGATGTCATTAAATAAATAAGTAAATAATAAATAAATAAAACTGTACCCAAAAGTTTCCATACTACGTATACTCATAACTGCTATAGAACACATAAGGCCCACTGTGGTCCAACGTCCATATTGTGGATGATGAGCAGAGTGCTTTTGGCCAATCTTTTGTCCTAACAACTTCTTGTTCATCCAAAGTAACATTGGAATCATTCTAAGGCAAGCTTCCTTTACGATCGATTTGATGGAAATCGGGTAAATAATATATTCGTACAAAGATATAAGCAAAATTGCACAAAAGTTCCCCAAAGGATCAGGGTTAAAGGGCTAGGCCTTTAGGTCCTTTTGGAGTTAATTATTGTCTGTGTTGGTTATAGCCGTGGCAAATCAAACATCTGGTAAATTCTTAGAAGATGAGTGAAGTGCTAGTGTAATATCCTTAATAGATTCGTTTTCTGGGGCCGGTCGTGCAGACGTCGAGCGATGTACTTCCACATGAAAGCTTTTGAGAATGTGGACGTTATTGTAACTCCAGCCACTGGGTGAGCATTACGAGGTTCACTTGCAAATTCCAATGAAGTTTCCTCAAATATGAGTACCATACTCTTGTTTTTATCATTGAAACTCACAGTTCAAATTCTGTGCAGTACAACGGCACCATTGATCCCTCCTGCGTCGTTGTCCGTTGGCGAAAGTGATTTGACGACAATAGGTAAGCAAGTGCTTTCATTTCCCCACATCCATGGAAATAATCAATGCGACGTGAGACAACGTTTCTGTTCCAATTTTTTTTTATGGTGCCTGAGGACCACTTTAGATTTCATAGGTTGAAGCAGCAACACGAACTTTTCATCTTTGATAGGAGTAACAATCATCTGTTATTTGTGTTACCTCGTTCTGTTATTTTAAGCCTGCGATCTTACCCCTAGGCTAGGTACACATGATGTTGGGTTCTAGTTTTAAGCTTGCTGCTTCGACCTGTAAGTACTGTCTAGAGTGGCTCTTACTCTTGGCAAATCGTGGTTTCAGGTTCTCTGAGCTTCAGTGAGTGAACTTTGGGGCGAGCTGTAGCGTGAACTGAAACTAAACTAATGTTTGAAAATTATATTTCTGTGGTGCAGGCAATCTGATGCGATTTGTTGCAGCCCCAAACTTTCTTGGCCTCCCTGCTATTAGTGTTCCGGTGAGTATTCACACTAACTTATTGATAACAATTCGGAACGTTCTATACATTACATCTGCATCTCATTACATGCGTTCAGTTGCTCTGAAGATGAGAGAGCCATCCTTGAGTTTGGATAAGCCTGGAATCACCACTTTGAAAACACGTTGTTGATTCATATGCATGGTTTCCAATAACCAAGGCTGGGGTGGTGAAACTATCATTCAAATGCCAGCAAGTACCCCATATAAAATCACGCAGGCTAATAATAACAGTAAACATGCTTATTCGGAGGGTTTTTAGTGTCCCGGCATGAGTTTTAGTTAAAGCTCGTATTAGCTGATCAAATCCTTTAAAATTTAAAATATTGGAAATGTAAAAGATGTCGACAGTGGGATTCGAACCCACGCCCTTTCGGACCAGTACCTGAAACTGGCGCCTTAGACCAACTCGGCCATATCGACTGGGGCAGCGCACTGGTAGTGACTCCAGGCGAGATGAGCATCGGTCTCTCTGTACCGTAGTTATACGTTATTTTTTCATAAGGCGCCCTCGGTTGGGGGAATTAAGAATCGGACATTGATAGCCTGTCTTTCCTTCTTGCGTGGAAATTGCAGGTGGGTCATGATTCCAAGGGATTGCCAGTCGGGTTGCAGCTAATTGGACGACCGTGGCAAGAGGCCACTCTCTTACGTCTCGCTATGGCATTGGAGGTATGGTTTCCAACTTTGGGGGTTTGAGTCAAAATAGTCCTTAATTAATACTTACAGTAGGTTCCCAGATTGACAAAAGTGGCTCGCTTAGTTCAAACATATCATATTAAGAAGTTTCAGGGCAGGAATAAGTGTACCGCTTGATAGAGAAAAGCATACCCTATGTCTTTAAATCATAGGAGGAAGCATGGAATGTTACTATCGACTGACTATTAGATTCGAAAGTAGACTTTCGTGGTTGATTAGCTATTATGTGGTTGAAGAATAATTTTGGCTTTCCGGAATCTGTGGTTTGGGGTCCAAATAAATCAGTTAAGAAGCTTTAGGGAAGGTAAAAAAACGAATTAAAGAAATAAAAAATTTGAAAGTTACTAGGATTGACTGTTAGATTCCACAGTTTTAGTTCTTTTTGACTTGTCACTCAGAGGTTAACTTATAGCACTATTTTGGCTGTGGGGGATCCGGTGGTTAGGGTACTGATCAAAGCATTTAACCTGGGCTTATAGAAGCTTCAGCTTCCCCTATGTTTAATGGCTTGCAAGCAAATGTGGTTTGAAACAAAAAGTTAATAGAGAAATGCCTGAAGATTTTGAGGTTATTCAGTTTTACCTATATTTTGTTGTCCTGGCAGGAACTCTGCGCTCCACAAAAGAGGCCAGCTACATTCTACAATATTTTGGAGTAAGGGATTTGGAGTTGATTGTCTATGAAAGAGGCCAGCTACATTCTACAATATTTTGGAGTAAGGGATTTGGAGTTGATCGTCTATGAGTTGGAAAAATCTCGAAGATGAATGTTAATGTACTTCTAATATGGAATTATGGATCAGTCAAGTAGAGACTCCTCATTATCGTTGACCTCTGCACAACGCTGGGCAATTACTGTGGGTTGTTATCTCTTCATATTATGTAAGAGTTCTTTAAATATGTTGGATTTCTTCAGAAGCTTCACACTTCTTCTATTCATGTAGATTTTTCTGTGGTAACGACTTTGTAAATAGTGGTACCCGTAGTAATTGCACATTTTAGTGAAGGGAATTGTTAGAGTCCGTCCGGCTTGTTTACCTCTGCTTGCGCTTGTTTACCCCGCTGGGCTCCAATAGGTTCAGCCATTGTTGGTAATGAATACGATCTCCCTTCGGGAAATCATGTCAGGCTGCACTCAGTCTTGGATATGGATAACGGTCCCTTGGAAGCCGGGAGGAGGCCCTTGTAGGTTTATTTGTGACGTAAGGTTGCCTCTGGGCACTCTTCTGCAAACAGAAAACTAGTAGTTAGTTTTCCTTAGCCAGAGCTTGGATTTTCCCAAACCTACATGAATAGCGAGATGGTGAGATACGAAAATGTGATGGCCCCTGAAGAAAGAGATGCCAGGAAAGCAACAAAGAATGAAAGGAATGAGAAGAAATGAGTACTTTGGGCTTCGGTTCTTCACAGACATTCCCATTCTGAGAAATAATCCCAGTCAGCTCATACTGCAAACCCTGAATCTCGTGCATCAAATTGCTGACGATTTCATCAATATGAGTGGAATCACAGAGAGAGTCTTGCTGGGATTGGTCGTCACTGTAGTATCCTCCGCCAGTGTCCTGCCAATCACATATCAGTGAACACCATACAAATGTTAATATGCATCGACTCACCTTCCAATCATATTGACTGGTAGACGCGTACACACTGCATCCCAAACAATAGGTTCGTAATGACCCGACATTGCCGGTAAAAAACCTGTTTCTAAACAAACAAAAACTAGCTGCATTACGCCCGGCCAATTCTAAAGAGATTTAAGGCACTTTCTGAAGTAAACCTACCAGTGAGCAATGTAACTAGCGTTTCCAAACCACCATTGAGGGATAGATCCTCCAATTTGGAAACCATGGCCAAGACCAAGAAGCAATGTTTGACTTTCTCCGGTCATGCACGCCTGCATTACTACTAATCATAATCTCAAGCTGTTGGGGAAGAGCTGTAAATAAGCACCTTTTGAGCTAGAGTCTGAACATAGCCACGTAAAGTAGGGAGCAGAGAGAGCAAGGAAGCCGTGTTCATGGGCAGGTCTGTAATGTCGTCGAGGGTAGTCAACCTTTGCAACTCCATCACCGAGTCTTGGAGCTGGGCCTCAGCATGCCTTTGCCGTAGCTGCCAGTCTTCCACTTCCTGTTCTTTCTTCATCATCTCCCTAAATCCCGATCCCCCAAAGCGGCTTCGCTGTGTTTTGTTAGAAGGGCACTTGCTGACACAGCACTGGCTAAATGAGAAATCAAAGGCACGAATAATTGTATGCTATGAAGTAGTACATCTGAACACAGTGTTGCGTGAAACCACATCTATTTACAATGCGTAAGGTCACTATGATTATGAAATGTTCAGCACATTTCCGGAATTCTTAACAGATTTTAGTGAATGGTGACCTCATGTAGTTTGCAGAACATACCACTCAAGGCGGTCCAACTTATGCAAGGCAGCATCTAAGCTCTTCTTCTGAAGCTCGAACTGCCTGAAGACCAATTCGTCCTACAATTGTTACTGTGTACGTGACAAACATGACACAAAGTAACCAAAGCACCTCTCTGGATTCATTTCAATGAGACAGGAGTTCTTCAGCAGATGAAGTCAATGGCACACTGCGTACCTCTCTTTCTTCTTCAGATCCCCCAGCTCCTTAGACAGGCACCCTTTCTGATGCTGCAGCTTGTATACTTGCCTCTTCACCCTCTCCAGTTGTTGCATCTCGACTTCAGGAAGTGGGTCCTGTGTAAGGTAGAAGAAACGGAAATGGGACTAATGAACCAGAATACTCATACTTTGGACTCAGCCTCGATACGTAAGCGGAATCAACACTATTAGCTTAGGAGAATTCAATGACTTAGATCTCCATCATTACCGCGGATACCACGGCAGTTGGCTTGTTGGCACCGGAGACAGTAACATCTGACACGTCGGAGAAGGTAGTCGGCTGAGGATCTAATAGCAATGGCTCACCCTTCAAGTTTTTGATGCTTTTCAGCTTCATCTTCATCTCAATTGTCTGAAGGCATAAAAAAACAACACGAGCCGAATGGTTTCTTGGAATGAAATGGAGAGGTGATCATCAAGATGTAAAGTCCAATATGTAATTGATATTGCACCAGTCCTCTCGTCTCTTCAACTATTTGAGCAGTAGAATGAAGAAACACAGCAAACCTTGATTTCATACTCAGTTGCACACTCCAGCAACGCAATTTGCAGCTCCTCCATCTCCACTGTCTTCTTATCACCGTTGCATAGCTGCACAGTTGCATCATCGTTTCCCTCCACATCACATATTGACTAACATAGATTGATATCAAAAAGCACAGAAGAATCATCACATCTGGTCTGTGATCTAAATTGTAGCAGCAGTCAAGCAGAGACCTCGTGCTTCACACCCTTGCAGATCAGTGAACCAAGAAAACGACCGGGAAACGTAGTTCAGAGAAGGGTCCATGTCGCTGAGCAACACGACAGGGTGCTACAGCGAGAAGAAATTTAATGCAGTCAAGGAATAATCACCAGATCAGATGCTTGAGGAGCAATTACGGTCTGCGCAGTGACCCCACAATGTTGCCCGTCATGATCGTCGGTCGAGCCTTGAGGTACTGACTGACGCGATTTCTCGTCATTTAATGCAATTTTACCATTGCCTTCGAGCCCGGACTCGATCTGCTTGTTTGCCTTCCATAACTTGAAAGAGACGAAGCTGGTCTTCTCTTTGGTGCAATTCTCTTGACAAAGAAAGCAATCTGACGTCAGTACATATGCCACTCTTTACCTGTCTGCATCAAGATTACATGCCAACCGCCAAGAAGGGACGATTTCAACGTTGAAGGCCGCCCACATAGAAAAAATTCGTGTCTATCAAAGCAGGATTACTCAAATGGACGGATAATTAATGTGGCAGAATCTGCAACTGTGTAACTAAAAAATTAATGTTGATTTGGATTTAGAAAAGTACTGACCCAAAACTGAGTCAGGCCTTGCCGTGACATGTGAAACAATGACTGGTGCATGACCAGAAACATTCTCCCAAGGGCCAAACTCTTCAATGTGCGCTCCATCTATCGGAAGAGAAGAAGGCTTTCGAATCGGACTCCCGACCAGCGGATCATTCCAGCTGGAATTTGATGTCAGATCCAACAGAGAGCAATCGCTCCTTGGGCTCTTCATACAATCTTCATCCCCCGAGTAGCTTGCTCCGCTGATTGGCACTGTTGTAGCCTGCCAGGCACAAAAGTCGGTGCTCATGAAGCAGTAGAAAACCCACTCCGAAAAGAGTTCTAGAAAACCTAATCCTATTACAATTGACAAGGTTTACGTTTGAAACTCCCCTACAATTGGCAGGGTTTAACGTGGCCATATTTGGGAGGAGGGGAGTTTTCCTTCTGGTTTTCTTCAATGATGAATTCAGTAATCCATCGTCCACTCGTGAAAATGGACGCAAGTCAGTTGAAAGCTTACGTCTTAGTTGGAGACTAGAATTTCAAATGTCCGTTTCTCTAAAATCCTTACCTCTTTTAATATTTCTTGGCACAGGGGATGACTACTTTACCTTCTCAGACAACCTTGTTTTCTTGCTCACAGATAGCTGGAGCTTTTTGTGGGAGCTTTCCTCCTGACATTGTATTCGCTTCACTGATCTCTCACTAATTGGAGGAGTCCGGGGCGAGGAATGAGTATTGGAAGATTGCCCTGAGACGGATACCTCTTTGCGAGAAAGTTGACTGGACTCACGAGACCGCTTTGTATGAAGGCTCTGTGAAGGCGACGTCGACTCTGGGTCTGGGTTGTTGCCTGCACTTGTGCTATTAAGACCACTTGTTTCTTCACTGCAGACAGTGTTTTCTACAGGGACTTTGCTCGCTTCCAAGTACCAATATGTAGCAGTCTTTGTCAACGTCTTCTCAGTTTGTCCTTCGCTCGTCATCATCGGACCACTGGCATATCACACACTGATTGATTATGAGCAGTTTCGGCCAACGTCAGATTTCACTGAAAGAAAGCTAGCCTACAATCAACTCACTCTATTCACAGACTCTATAGTTACACTCTGTAATGACACATCCCTTGGATATGTCACGTTGAATACACGTCTGATCGGACAACTTCCACATGTGAAGTTGTGAACAAGTGTGAGCACACTTAGAAGCCCATTGTGCTCGAATCAATGTCATTCGAGAGGGTTGGGTGTTTTTCATGAGAAGATGTGACCCAGTTGGTTAGTAGAAAGAATTTGCTGAACCTCTGTTTTACTGCCTCCGTTACAATCTTGCTGATAGCATGCCCCATTCCTCCTCCAGGGCAACTTCCATCTACAGATATCTCAGTGGTGACGCTGCCGGACAAATCAGCCGTGGCTGTCGTCTCTTCCGGGCATGTCTGAATTTGTTTTGGTAAGGAAAAGTCGCTCATGGTCTCCGATTCTATGCAAAATTCCTCGGAACTTTCTTTCTTCTGAGATCGCGCATCGTCATGGGAAACCTGCTCAACTTGCCATCCGTCACAGCATATACGAATAGACTATAATTATCGGCTATGGTATAAGGATGAAAATCATGATGCTCTAAGATACTCCTCACTTCTCGAATGATTTCACAATGACCCTACGTTTCTCAGAACATTCCTGATCTTCAAGGCAGGGGGACCCTTTGCTTTCCACGAATTAATACTCCTTATAATATTCCACTCTTCCCGTTGCAGAGTCTCGTCATATAGAAGAGCAGTTGAATTAAAGAAAGAATCTGCAATTACCTTATTTGCCTCTGGCAACTTCCACATCGTCGAGAGAGAGTCTTTCTCTGGGACCAATTTTTCATCCTCCATAGCGCTTGCCTTGTGCATTTGCTCACCTTCGTCAAGACGAGACCAAGACAGTATCATCTTCTCCACTCCGTTGGCGATTTCCTCGATCACATTAAAATCCAGGTTCGGGGAAGAACTCTCGGCGTCGCGGTCCCAGTTTCCGTGATCCTTGCAGCCCTTTTTGTTGAGTCCCCCACTGGAACGTTGCCGATTGCTGGACTGTATCCTCCTACCAAGCGGCGTGATTTTCACTTTCGCCCGCGTCATCGTCTCTTCAAGAGTTAGAGGGATAGAGAAGTCACTCATAAAGATTGGTTGAAGAGCTCAATCATCCAGAATGTTGTATACAAACATTATGCAGCATGCAAAGAATGTATAATTAGAGACTTTTGGGCGTATGTTAAACTATTTAGAAGACTGTACTTGCAACCATATCTGAGGGGAGCACCCACTGAAGAGTAAGGGACCCCAGACCTACTCTCGAAATTTTCCGCCAAGGTCAGTTGCTGTATGTATTTCTCAAAATTTTGTTGTACATTCTCAGTTGTCAATCGTCTCAAAGTTTCACCATGACCCTAAACCACTTCACCGAGCTATTGCCTCCCCACATAGACGGGAATAGAAGGGATAGGGATAGTTATTGCTATAAGTTACTAAGGACGACGAAAGATTACAGGAACCTAGGGTACAAAATACCTGTTGGTCACATGATCGAAGAGTGGCGCTGAGGTAACACGGGATTGATCGAGAGCCGAAAGAAAGCATGGTAAACCACAACATTAACGATACCGTGTTTTAAAAACCTGTACGAAATTAATTCAATGCAAGAACAACCTTCAAGCGAACCCCAAGGAAATTAAGCTCAAAAACCCAAGAGCGGAACGCAAGAAAATTTCTGCAGCACACACAACAAACAGAGCTGCACTAAGATTACTCACCACTCTTGGACATTCAATGTGCTTCATCGGTTGCATCAAACTGTGGGCAACCTGCCTCTGCAAGTAATTAAAGCGAACATTACTGCACAAAGCCTCAATCGCGAAATATATGCTTGACTTCGGTTTCCTTTCATTTTACAAAAAACTATGTTAAACCACAAATTAATCTCTGGAACCGTAAAAACTTCAATGATTCTGAAGAGATCGTATCTAGCTGCTGGTTCCGGAGCGAGAGGAATGTTAAATGGCGGGGGCGGCGGAAGACGTTCCGTCAGTTTCGCGTGAAGTGGGTTATATAATAACCCATTCCACACATGCTAGAGAAGAGCTGCATTCACACTGAAGAGTTGGAACTTACTGAACACTGAGGTGGCCGAAATTGGGCCTCATGATATTGTACCGTAGTCAAAAGGCCATCAGTAACAGCACTGGCATACTGTTACGTCCATCGACCACGTTTTCATGTGGCGTAGTATGATCATCATACTATTATCTGTAATGACATCCAAACTTTGTTGGTTGTAGCTTCTCAAAGAGCAGCAGTGAGCTTGCTATTAATTCCTCTATTTGAGACATCCAACTGTTGCAAAACACTCTCTGAAGTATCCTCTGGTGACCACTTGCAATATGACCAAGCAGCCTGGTGACCACTTGCAATATGATCGATTATGGAGAAATAAATAGGAATTAATAATTCCTAAGGTTTTGAGTATTCTACATTTGTGGCCTGGTCTGAACGATGTAAAGTTCGCCATCCTTGATCACACCTTCAATATCTTGTGCTGAGCCTAAAAGCTTCTCAACAGCGTAGCCTGCCTCCGCTATCTTGGTCAAAATGTTTTTTTGGAAAGTCTCGTCCAAGATTAAATGATCCGAGGAATAATCGACTACTTTTTCCTCCTCAAGATCCATAGGCACACTGCAGCATTCCAAAACACAAGTTTGGAGCTTTGAGTGTGTTTCAAGTTCGTGACAAGAGCCTAAAATCACAATTGAGGGCTTAATTATGTACTAGTAAGAATGAAAACGACAAAATGTTAACTCAAATTTAAGTGAGACTTGATGGATTATATTTTCACCTCGTCTGTAGCACTCAACTGCAAAAGTACCAAGAGACAACCGTCAAAAGGAATACAAACCTGTCATAAAGACCAGCTCCAGCGTATCCCTCCAAGTCTTCTCCATTAGAATCTGAACGGAAGATGATCGATTGCTTGATGAACAAGCCAATGCGTTTGCTAGGATATCCCAGAACCTGGAAAAACAGCTTAAAGTACATAAGAAAATTTGAAGCGACAGGAAGGTCAACAGGAGGATTCCTGGAAGACACATTGTGATCCAAATGGGATATGTTCCACCGTGAGTGAGAATTCAGAGAAACTCTGATAGTGTTAAAGCTTACCTTAGGATTTTTGATATCTGACTTTTTGGCTACAAAACTAAGTGCTCGGCCTGAATATGCTCCAACAAGCGTCTCTCCTAGACCTTTCACGACCTGTACGCAGTTCAATTGTATAAGTAAACAAGCAAATGCCCCAGGGAAATGCCCAAGAATCTGCACCCTAAACCCAGGGAAACACACAGTAGCTACAGTAGAACTCTTCCCTTTCTAAATTCAGCTTTACCTCTGCATAAATCTCTGTTTCATCTTCAGTGGATGGATTGGTGGTATGAATGACGAACGCATAGTCAGCTTGAATAATCTCTTGAACTAACACTGCCATGCACAAGTCGCTGTGATCTATCTTGGCTTTGCGAGTACTGAAGTAGGCTCTTTCATTCCATTTTGAGGCCCACACCTGGATATAAGAATACAAATTTTGAGATGCCTTCCAAGTTACTCCTCCATTTGTAGATAGAGGTAACAACAAAGAATGCATTACATTGGGGCTAGTACCAAAAGCACATTCCAATAACAATTCAAATATATATGGAATTGACGCATAGAGACTAAATGACAACCAACGACAGGGTAGAATTACCCTTTTGATTGCAGTCCAGGCTTGAGTCCATCTCTCCTCGCTTTCATCCCCCGGCCACGGCATACCTGAGCCTTTCAAAATTTTCTTCAATTCATCAACCTGCACACAGGTGCAGTGCATGCTTATGATACCGAGAAGTCTGTTGGGGTACGAGTGTACTCTTGATGGTTCTTTTTGGAGGTAGGCTCAATTATGATAACAGAAAAAAGTGGAACGAATGCTCGGGAGAAAATTTACATCTCAAAAGCAAAATACTCGAATATATGTCAGTGTAATAAAAATTCGGCAAGTGAAGACACAACCCAAGATTAAAGAAGGTGAGAACAAGCATTCAGATTGCCGGCCCTCTTGCTGTAAGGTTTAGGGCTCAGGGTTTAGGGTTCAAGGGGCACTCTTGTTGTAGGGTTAGAATGATGGCGCACTTACCAACGCAGGAGGTGCTTTCAGTCCCAAGACCGTTGCACGAGCATCCTTGAGCTTACTAAAATCACCATCAGCAAGTTGCTTGGTGAGGGCAGCAACCTCCGTGGCCACATCCTGAACACGAAGCAATATGCACTTTGAATGATAGAAAATGAAGACATTCATCTAGGTAGAAGCAATAGACCATATAAGGTCGTGTTTCCAACTGCACTTGACCAGTGTGGCAATAGAAACAGATATAGTGATTTTATGGACTTACTAACCTTATTGATGCGCTCTGCTAAAACCTTCTCAAAAACTCCAAATGGTAATGCTGCTGAAGTTGGAAGATGAATCCATGAGGGAAGTTTGCCTCGCAGATTGGCTATATTACGAGATTTGGCACCAACCTGGTGAAAAGAGAACAAACATAATTTCTTCAGCACGCATGCGAAGACACGTCGCAATAAATAGCCACAAATAAATTCCTCAGTTAGCCCGTCCTCTCCATTAACCTACCAGAAAAACTATCACTTCCAACTAGAATTTCCTATGCCGCTGGGTCCAGGACAGTATCAATGCAGACTATTACATTGATTTCTGAAGACATGGAATAGAAATTATTCATAGAGTACAACTGTGATGCATGAGACCTAATCATAGCCACATTCTGAACCATACCAGATCTGGTGTGAACTCATCAGCTGATATGGCATATTTCCCAACAAACTTCTTCTTTTTCAATATGATCTTTGGAGGAGGTGCCTGATCCTTCTCAGTTCCAATAGCACTCGCGACCTCCGCAGCCCCAATATCGCTGCATGGTGCGATCAGACAATACATACGGATGAATCAAACTAATTTCAAGGAATATCTATGATTTTATTCTCATGATGATGGAATGCGCGATTCGAGCAGAAATAATTGCGAAAGACAAATCACAAATGGACCTACCTATAGGACAGGTCAGCATTGGGTGTTATCTGAATCGAGACTGGCTTCTTGTCCTTTTTCCGGAGATCAGCAAGAACATTCGGATCAAAGCATGTTGCAAAGCAGATCTGCAATGTCGAATTAACAAGAGAGTGAATCGTACATCAGTTGAGTAGGAGCCTAAATAGAACGAGAATAATCTGTTGAACGTGTAGCACGCCTCTACAAGATCACCAATTTAAATATAACAAAGCAATAATATTTTCAATTCTCTCAGCATCTAGCTGGTATATATTCCTTTAGGACACGATGGTAAGAACGGAATAAACGAGTTTGCTCTTGGTTAATCCAGACCTTGCCATTACGAGCCCGCACAGAAACATGAGAGAGGACGTCAGGCATGTCAGGTGTCAATACAGCCATTGCACCATCAGGAATTTCTTCCTCACCCTTCACACGTCCTGATACCAAGATTGTGGGGCGATTATAAACTTTGTCTTGCACGTGCTCCAGCTCATCAACGACTTCAATAAAACCTTTCACGTCAATAGGGCTGATTACCTGCCAACTGAGGATACGTACAGTGCTAGCCTTAGACTCCAGTACACAGTAAGCTCGCAAATTATAATCAACATGTGCTATGAGACATACACTTGACACCAGGAAAACAAAGAAAAACTTAAGAGAGTTCATATTTATGTTCAATTGGGATATGTATAAGAGCACCTTGTAGGATTACTTACCTGCCCATATGTGCCTCCTTCCGGATGATTGGGTCCAGCCTATTTAACAGTAGAGACAACGATGCTGCTGATCCTGATCGGATCATTTCTTCGGTAAAAATGTTAACCTGCGTCACACCAGAACAGTTGAGACAGGCTCAATATATAGTAAAAGGGTTCAAAATGGACTCGAAGCACACGAAGGTATAACTGACGGGTAAAACATCAACACATTAGCTTAGCATTCAAATAAAAAGGTGGAGTAGAAACTACTTTCACACTGCTTCACTCGTTGACTTGAACTGTCAGTCAATACTCCCAAAGATAACAAAACACTCCCATTACTCATAAGCATATTCATAAACTTACAGCCCACTCTTCCACTCCAAGCAAGCCTCCAAGATATTCCGCGGTTGGCTGAAGAGTTTTCTGATAGTATTCAGCCTTGTCTTGCAATGCAAGGCGTGTGCGATCAAGCACTGCCTTGGTTCTCAAAGCCCAGTTATGACTTTTCTTCTTGATAGTGTCAATTACATGATACCAATCCTGCACAATTTTTTCAGAAATAGATGTCAAAATGTAGAAGCTATTAGTGATGTTTGCTGTACCGGTCACTGTATTGAAATAGAATTCTCCAATACCCAAATATATAAGATATAAGTGCAGGCTTAATATGGTAAGTTCAGATGTAGTGATTATAGCTATCTCTTTAAATATGACACCTATTATGCACCTTATTCTCCACATCTGAAGCTTTGTAATTGAGAAACATATGGTCGGCGAATACTATCACAATGATATCTACACACCCGGTAGGTGTTTCTTTCGTGTTGTGACTGCGAAGATCTTCGCAACCATGGTGGTGACTGGATGTTCTTGGCACTATTGGAAAGTCCTCAAGGAGGGAAGATGCACTGAGCACATTTTACGAGATTTGGACATAATGGGTTCACGATATTAAATTTCAAAGTGTTTATGACATTCAAAATTTCAAAATAGAGGATTTGAGCACAAATTGGACTGCAGTAGTTGTGGCAACGACACATGTGATACTAGTTCCCCATATGAGACCTCCATTCATACCTTCAAACAGAACACAAGCTCTTCGTTATTGTTGCTTGATAAAGCCAGATTCTCGACGACCATGCTGATAACATGGGCCAAGTCCTGCACGTATTTCAAATAAAAGAAATAAATAATGGAGTTATTTTAATAAGAAAAAATCTTGGAAGACTTGGAAGGATCAGAAATTTGGCAAGAATTTACTAATGTATCAGTTTAGCAAGAAACTCTTAATCCATAAACGTAACATTTTGCAAGATATAAAATCAAAAAGATAAATACCAATGGTGTTGAATTGGAGAGTGCCTCCAGGCCACGCTCAACGGCTGTTCGTACAGTTGAGTCTAATGCCAGGTCTAGAAAGATGATATCTCGCAATCGGTCATGAGGTTTCAAAAGAGTTGGTCTCAACTCTCTCCGTGCTTCCAGTAATCCCTAAAGCGTGTAAAGTGCATCATCAGACGACAATGTGTAGGCTACCAAAATATCAAAAATACCAAGAAACATGCAAAATACCCAAAAGTATATTCCGAAAGTGCCAACCATGCACCTTGTACCGGAATGCCGTAAATCTTATGCGACATGTGAGAACATAACATGATTCCCAGTGTTCTGTGTACATATTCGTAGCACGAAGGAGAACGGAACCAATATTATAGAATCCGAAGATTGTAGAATTGATCTACTACAGTATCAGTAGATGATATTAATAAAAATAAGCTCCAATATCGTGAATGAAAGACATGATACGAACTTAACGAGAGATTCAACTTGTTAAAACGTTACTATATATACTTTAGTCAAGGGAACATTACATACCTCAAGAAGTGAAGTGACGTTCTTGTCTTCAACGTGCTCCAGAACGAATTGGAGAAGCTCCTATGTTCGGAAAAGACATAAATCAATTAAGAGGAATAGCACACTTCGAACAAACTTCAAGGAGAGATCTCGGGCTTCCAACTTCTCAGTAATCGGCATTAACTGTCTGACAAAATCGTCAATCTAGGATTCACAATACAGTATAGTCAAAGATATTCTGTGATATCTCCTACAAAGTTCAAAGTTCAAAGTTAACCTGCTAAATGCTTAAAACGTGGAGGAACTGGTTTCACAGTGCAAGGCAGCAAACGAAAAAGAGAAGGATGATTTCTATTTCTAAAAAATCATGCAGGTGACAAGTGCAATGAACATGGTCCGATGCCATGCACGATTCAAAAAGTCAGTCAAGAAACTGTTTTCAAACTCATTGTAATCCCTAAACCATTCTTCATAATGCAGAGAGATTTAGTCAGGGACATTAAGTAAACTTACAGGTAAAGCACCAGACAAGCCACTTATCGGGTGTATTTTGAGGTCTCCCATGTGGCGACTTGCCTACAATGATCACCATGATCCCAAGGTCAGGCTTAAGGCATTAAGATTGTTTGGTCATTTTTTAAGGTTTGGAAACTACCAGAATACGAAACCTGTAAAATAGAGTCCATAATCACAAGGTGCAACACACACAGAATTAACAGTTCAGAAAGAATTGGCATTGCAGGGAAAGAATCCAAGTAGGAGTCGTCACAATAGAAGCTCCACTTCCTCTCGGCATTCTAAACATAGCCTTTATGACAGCTGAGTGTTAAAACAATACTCGATTTCATTCAAGCCGTTTTCTAGTATTATATTATCTGTGTTTTCTACTAGCGAACTTAGCACTATACACGGTGTGAACCCATTTACACTTCCAAATTTACATGGCTGATATTGTAGAGAGGACAAACCTGTGCAGTGTAGCCCATGCAAGCTTGAATAGCCGATTCCAAGTCAGCACCAGAGTGAACAGCCTGCCACAGGTAAGCACCAGTAAGACTACGACAATTTCCACATCATTTCGCAAGAATACGACATGTAGCTTGTTATGGTTTTCTGCAAAAGTGACACACTCCCATATTTCAGGTCATTGGGAATCTAGTTATCTGATTGACAGAATAACAGAAAGGAAAAGGCCAACAAGGTGTTAAAACATACCTTCAAAGTTCTCAAATAATTTGTAAGATCTCTAATAAGCGCATCCTTCTGATCAGCCCTAAATTTGGGTTCTGAGCGAACTGGACGGTCATAACTCAGCATCCGTTCTTTGGTGACTCCGTTCTCGTTCAAAGTTTTCCAGTACACGTCCATTTTGAACCCACTCTTAATGTAATCCAAAAGGGCCTGCAAGACCGAGTATAAATCCTTATAGCTTTAGAACGCTTGGATTTAAGGTCTCAACTTCTTTACAACCCAAAATTGCAGGGAATATCTCAAAGGAAAGCTGATAAAATTGCAGTTGTGACAAACGCAAACACCACACCCAGGCCTAACGCAACTATCACTATTGACACCCAAATTTTATAAAATTTTAAAATTTTAATTTTAATTTAAAAAAATTTAAAATGCCAATAGTGAATTGTGTTCAGTACGCCACTCAAAAAAGAACGACACGTTGAAAATAGACATGAGTTCCATGACAGGGCAGGAGAAATTTACCTGGCAAATGACCACATCATCTGGACTCGTGTTATTGTGAAGCTTCTGGTGCCACTCTTCCATCATTCCTCCTTTACAATCACAATTCCGCTGCAGTTTGATAAAAAAAAAACGTGAAAATATGTCAATAACATCGACCAGGAACATACCGTCATAAAGGCTATCACTGACATTAATGTTTTTCCGGTAAACATTATCACAATTCCTCATTATGCATGATTATCCTTAAAACTGAAATTTATGTGTTGAAATTAAGATATTAACATTCAAATAAGGATTATTTCCCCGGCAAGATGCCCTAAAAAACAAACAACACACCTGAATAACAAGAATTTCATCTCGAATACGTTGACCCACATCTCCTTGTCCTCCACGACCTACAGTAGTCATAATGAGACGGATCATCTCTCTGTTCTCAGGTTGTTCAGCAAACATTCGTTGCAGAAGGTTGGTAAGTCTATCTTGAGCTGCACTGATTTCTCTGTCCAGTAGCAACAAAAGACCAAGATATTTATTCGTAAATACCAAGTAGATGGTCCCGACACGTTCCATGATTACATTCTACTTCAAGCTAAACCAACCCTGTCGTAATGATGGAAATTTCAAATTGGCGGTATAACCTATTAGAAAGCGGTCAACTCCAGCAATAGAAAGCTAACCAACACCTGGTGCTCACACAACCAAGGTGTCAAAGCATATTGTGCCAACAGATATTCCTATCTACCTCTCCCTGCATAGGTTATTCTATAATCACTCACGTGAATACCGTATAGACAAAGATCATCATTGAACTCACCTCGGCTTCACATTGTAGTTCTTGTTCCAAGTTAGCTGTCTGGTGGCCATGAATCGCAACCAGACCAAAATTCCAGCTAGGGCAAGCTCTCCTTCATTCCTAGCCCGCTCCGTCAGCCCAGTGGTAATATTGTATCTGCACACCGTCAATAAATGAACCCAACAAGACCGATTACTGATGAACCAAATGAGAATTGTAAATTCAAACGATGAAACGTTATCTCAAAGCTGAAATGTGATTTAATCAAATAATTAATTAGAAACGTGATGGCACTAAAATATGTATAAACTCAAAGCTCAATTCCATTCGTCTGCGTTTAGCAATCGTTCAATCCGTCAAATCTTATAATAAAGCAGATCAGGCAGCACATTCGACCACGCACCTGTGCATGAGGGATCGTTCGGCTTCACTCTCTTGACTAGCAACATCTTGCAGAAACTCCTTGGCAGTCCCGTTCCCATCTCCAACAGCCTGAGCAGCGTACACAAGAGTATGAGAGGAAATAGATAGATATCAAATTTCTAAGTGCTGCAAAATTCCAGACAATTAACCAAACTAGAAGAGCGAGAACTTATAGACATAGATCCAAACTGGATGTTGCCTTCTGAACTTTGTTGATGAAAGTACCGAATTCCCTGACAATAGAGAGCACAACTCGATGTAATCCTAGTGATTCAAATACCTTGAACGCTTTCTTGTTGTTGGGTCGTAAAGAGACATAATAGTCTGATCCATTATCCTTATACCAATTGCCCCCACTGAGCATAACGAATGGCAAGCCAATGAAGTTGTTGTCGCCAAGGTCGATCGTGATACCCTATACCAGAAGTCCAGAACTCAAACCAGTCAAACAAATTTGTAGAATTGAACAGAACGAGACAGTCCAGAAAGACAAAGAAGAATGAGAGAATAATGGCGGAATAGAAGCACCTGAAGAGAAGCATCCCCAGCAAAGCCTCCCTGATATTGAGTATCAAATGTTCCACCTTGAGATGTAGATTCATCAGGCACAACAGTTTCCGGAGGAGGCTGCATCAACGAAAAAACTAACAGATGTTACTTACGCTAAATCAGAAGCATCCCCTTCAACTGAGATAACCTTCCTCTATATGGCAATGCAAGCTAACATAGATATCACAACTTGCTAAGCTCAGAATCTTTTGATCATCTTAAGTCTCTATTAGTTGTGGATTTCAATAACAGATATTCTCTCTATAGACACAATGTAGAAACAGGTTTTGTTCCTAGAAACAAGAATAATTCTAGTTGAAGAATGCCTATGAGAATAACGAGACTTTTCAAATAAATTTAAAAAGAAAACTTTAGCATGATCAGAAGTAGACATATAAAGACAAACATACCGCCCACTCTCTTGCGTGGTCTTTGGAAACTGCCCAGCGCATGACCAGAGGCTCTTTGAAGTTTGTCCCAAATTGAACACGAACGTTTCCTTCAGACTTCGTTACCAGTACCTGTGATGACAAAAATTACAAGAATGATCACCGAGTCTCCCGCTGAAGGTAGCATTACGCAGCGTTAATCACCGAATACCTCTTATGGACATCAGTTCATAAACAGACAAAAGATAGATGCGGAGAATGGCATCTTCATCAAACTGCCAACAAGTGTCAGCAAGTGCTAGCAGGTGTGTGTATCTTATTAAATGAAAAAAGTCAAAACACTTCTGAAAATGTCCAGTCTTGACGGAATTCTTTAGGCTCTGTTTCTACCCTATCATCGTTTGAGAGGCAGCGTGAGTTAAGGACCTGCACAAGTTCTAGGACAGCCATTGTGAAAACATTTAAACAATCACATGAGACGACTCAAAGAGGACACAAAGAAGAAAAAAGATGACGACAGGCCAAAAATGTAACCTGAAGAACAAGACACCCACTTAAATCTTACCAGAAGATCATCGTTTCCAGCCTTGAAGAACCGCTTCAGAATGACTTCGCTTCCATCAACAGCTTCTAACTTTTGAGCAGCTTTCTGCAAAGGAGTAAGTTCCCTAGGACGAGCGGGTGTCCCCACCCCTGCTTTCGCACCCGGAGTGAGTCTATTAAAAAGTTCATCGGTATTCCACCTCCTCCTCGACATTCTAGACATACTGGGCACCCTGCGAAGTATTGACTGGCTCCCTCCATTGTCCGACTTTGCCTTACCATTACCGCTCGATTCCTGTTTTTTCTCCTCAACCTGTCCACCTTGTAGGCGCGCCCTAATTTTGTCTATAGAAACTCCCTGAGCAACCTCGATTTGAAGCTCTTTGCGTGCTTCCTCATATTCGGCCTGAAACACAGAAAAAGAACGGTTCAACCACTCATCGTCCGTTTCTTAAAGAACACTCAAATATGCCCAACAATTTTGAAGAACTCTAAATATGCGAAGGGCTCCTCATAGCAGGTCCATACCTTCTCTTGTTGAGGAGAGTAGTTATGTTTTCCTTTGCGTTCCCAACGCAGATAAGCTTGGATTCCAACGAGTTCCTCGGGGATACTGAACCCCGAAAGGTTCAACTGCGGAATATCGATTCGAAGATTCTGACCATTTAACTTGTGCCTGCGAAAACGTGTTCTTTCTCAAATTCTTAGCCGTTGAAACGTGTGATGGGATCAGGATTTCAACTTATAATAGAAACTAGTAAGCTCATACGAGGACCTGATAGTAGATAGCTAATAGTCTGCAGTATTTTTTTGCAATCCTTGGATTATCCAATTAAACATCTTGCAACTCGTGGTACAGGGTAATGCTAGTCCAACACCATTGAAAGCTTGGAAAAATAAACAATACTGTTTATCAAACTCGAATGAAACTTTTCTTAAGCGCAAGAAGTAAACCTAAGTTTCAAACGTACACACGCAGATTACATACATTACAAGCAATGCATGCAGAACCCATCATGTCGTAAGAGAATGTACTCACCAGTGATTTCTGTTTTTGTCAACCAAAACAAATTCTACAACGTTGAGACTCAAATTGGGGAAGTCAACTGTTATAGCCGCCGTATCTCCAGTCTGCACACATGAGATACGACCGCGTCACGACTAAAACAACGCATAATCTCCACTTCAGCAAAGAAAACTATTCGCTAGAAGCTCTAGAAAAACGACATACACTATTCTAGCAACCTGTAAGTGCTGTAGTGCGCCCTCCTCTCATTATCACAAAAAAATTTAATAACTAAAGTGCCTAATGCTTGGAATAATAGAGACCATCAATCATACATGGATATACGACCAATATCATAACTTGGTTGTACCTTGCGAAACGGAGATTGTACTGCACCATGCTTTTCATAACTTCCTTCGGGTCTGTTAGTCGGCAGAATCCAAGCACTGCATTGCAAGTTTTTCATTAGAAACAGTGAGCATTATTCTACAGACCTTGCTTGTTAGATCTCGGCAATAAGTTAAAGAAACTGCAGTGTTCGGTTATATCTCCAAATATATGGTACACAGGAGAATCTCGATTTGAGTAAGTGCTTACTTGTTCCCAGGCTCCAATGCGCCCCAATGAAGAAGTAATGAATCGACATGACAGTTCGAAACTTCGAAGTGCAGGGATGCAGGTTTGCCGATTGCAGGAGCAGTTGCTCTGACCTAAAATCGAAGAATTTAATCGTTAACAAGAAATTAAACATTCCTGCGCGATTCAAAGAGTCTTAAACCGATTGTCACCAAAGACCTGCTATATGCGGATTCTCAAATTAGTAAAATTACAAGAGAATCCGGCATGGCTTATGTTAGAACACTAAAATTTAAACTCCTGTAAGCCGTAGTTGTCTATTATGAGAAAAACACCGGGAGAAACCGTTCAAAAGCAAAATAACGAATATATGACAATGCTAGCAACAATACAACTAAATTTAGCAAACATACCTGTAGCTTGATGCCACCATCAACTGTGAATTCCTTTGTAAACTGAAACAGAAGTCAGTGCAAAGCTTCATAGAATCAGGAGCAGTACTAGACCAATTCGTCTGACGCTCGATTCACTCTACCGTAGAGATTATGTTTCCATAAGGATCACACAGAAGCGACACATGATTGATTGGAGACGTCAATTGCAATGCCAAATGGATTCACTAAGATTCAAAATAACCACACTTGAGCTAGCGTGCTCACCTATTCATGCCATCCTGGTGAAACCTAAAACCTAACATAAGGCCAAACAGAACAAAAGACTTAGCATAATACGCCGACTTAACAGATAGGTCTAAGGGAATTGACAAAAAAACAAGGTGACCCACCTCTGCCACTTCAATCGCCGTTGCGACCACAGCCCTTGGGGACATCACTGCACCCCGCTTGACCCTTCGGCTCCCGCTCTCGCATAAACCTGGCGCCAGCAACTGAGAAGTCCGCGATACGAAACTACTACGAAGACCGTTCTTCGAGGTAGAATTCGACAGAGCGGGAGCCACGGAGTACGTACACTGGGCAAACTCGCCAAAGTGGACGCTCGCTCGCCGACTTTTTTTCTGACACTGGAACCCAGCGGCAGGCGCATATGACACAGTATTGGGATTCGATAGTACTCTATGGATCTGCATTGTTACCTAAATTTGTTTGCTTCTGTCAAATGGCACCACTCTGCTCAATTAACCGAGAAGTGTGCAGCGAAGAACCTGGAACAATTTCGATAATTCCATAGTCAGCAACCAGGTGAGGCACAAGGATGGTTGATCTTGTCTAGACTACCGACTGGAAACCATAGACGATGCAGTCCCAGTTAACTCAACGCAATTGAACTCTCTAATCAGCATGCATTTCTAAGGCTCAAATTGAACTGATTAAATGACTCAACTGGTCGCAGCAATGATCTTTTACAGTAGCTAAGCCATTCCTTCTGTATGGTTACGTCAGTAAGCAATTCATGTACTATAAAATGTCAAAGCTAGATGAGTGGCAGAGAAAATCAAGATCCTAAATTCTGTACCAGTAGCAGAATGAAGAACTTCTGCCGCTAACTTGATTACTGCTAACTCTTCCTCATATTCATTGCCAAGGCAACTTCCAGGATGACAGAAAAACTCCAAAGGTTCCCAAAATTATCACGCTAAACATAAAAATTCACTGTCATCGGTAGCGAAAGCATAACCGAGCAGGAATCGCTCTGATTAGAAGGAAAGAGAGTGCCCATAGCCGAATTAAAGGGTATACCATGACAGACATGAACCAGCAACGCTCTAACCATCAGAATTGTGCTACTGACAGATCAAAATTCGAAATCACCATCGTAATCAGACACTACATGGATTCATGCACACTGTAAGCCAACGCACCAATCATTATGAGAAAGCGACGCAACTGCGACATTATGATGGAATGGCAGAATTATTAATCATTAAAGGGCTGTCACGTCGCGAATGTCCAACAGAATTAACTTCGTAGCGCAGGTACTTAAACTACTGAATTCATACCAGGAAAACCCTGAACCCCATGGTTTGAGGAACTCCCTGTGCACAATATCCAAAATTACATTGTAACGAGATTCAGGGATTGCCAAGCCCGTAGGTGCAACAAGGTTCTCAATGTTTACGCTGCTTCAGTATTTATATCGCCCAACGACTGATCATTCGTCGGAATAAATCACAAGAATAAATTGATGGATAGTCTGAAAGAAAGCAAACTTGCAGAATTTCGGAAGCTCAAACCTGATTACAACTTTAAATATCCAATCCAGCATCCAAAATCAACAAAGAAAGCAGCCGCAAAATACGTTCAACAGCCTAAAAACATACGCAAATCGCAAACCAACTTCCGCCCTGGCCCCTCACACAAACGAAGTGAGAGCCTGGGTTAACGACTAGAGCAGCGATAACAGACCGCCCTGAGGTGGCAATCAATCTCTTCCTTCCTGAACTCGAAATGTCCTCCGTAGATCCAGAACACAACTACAAATTTCAAAATTACCGACGTCTACAATCCGGTGAACAATTGCACGACACCCGATTTATAGCAGCCAATTCATCTCTCACGCTTCTACAACCAAAATCAAGGTGATCAAAACAAGATCCCGTATCGAAGCACCGAAACCAGATAAACGCACCGCAACCTCCATATCAAAACTCTCATTATACATCTGATCGCGAAGGATTACTCAAAATTAGAATACATCGACTACGTAGCTTGCTATGTGGACACGTTTTGGGCATTGAAATTGAAGTATGAGCAGGTAAGCATTTGCCTAAAGTCTTGTAGAATCACTTTTCCATACCTCTTCATTTTTATAAATTATATGTACATCTTTTAGAGGGTTGCATCTCCAGGCCAAATGTACAATAAAGAGGAAATCACCTCCCAGTGCACAATCTACACGAGAACAATTGACAGGTTGACTATGAGCAATGAAAACCTTGAGTGTCCTACACTGAAATCTCAAAGCATTGCAAACGAGAGAATCTTTCCAAGCACAACAAGAACCTAGCAACAAAGCACCGCAAAATCAATTTACATCACAAGCTCTCAAACCTTATTTCCAAGCACCATTCCTCCGACCTGCAGATCAATCCAGTGCACGAATTGAATCCGCAAACCAATGCAGCCTCAATTGTACTCCAAATCGGGCATCTAAGAGCTCAAACGACGCGTCTCAACGAATCCTACAACATGAAATTAAGTTCCAACAATACAGGCTTCCCGAATCTAGTGTAAGGAATCGTCACCTGTATCTATTTCCGCAGGGCTACCAGAGCTCACTCCAGAACTGAGAAATGCGAACTCAAATGTGCTTCAAATCGGATGTCAAAGGGCTCACAAGAAGCGTCTCGAAGAATCCTACACGATGGAACTGCAATCACAATTCACACCTGCAACATTCGGAGCTGAAAATCGTCCAACACCAGCACCCCGACACTGGAAGAGTGGCCGCAAGTGCTACAACACGGTCCATCGATCGGACGAGAGTGCTCGAGAATACCAGTCAACCCTTGGTCGACAAGTGGCGCGTTCTCCTTTGAATCGAATTGTCGTACTCAGTCAAGAAAATCATCGGATGGTTGTAAGGCAATTTTGGATGATCGCTTGATCGCGGCCGTTGGTTCAGAGGACTGTGATTGGTGCTCATTGGACGTTCCTCATTGCCCGGTTTTAGAGGGGCCTTCTGTCAGCGGTCGATATTCAGGACGCCTAATGCCGTGGGACCAATGAATGTGGTTATGGAATAGTGAAACGAGTCCCACATGGGTTTAGGATTCTGTGCCGCCTCCCCCCTTGCTAGAAAGCATTTAATATAGATATTTTTAATATTTTTTATTCAATTCACGTGTGCATTCTTGGTGCATATAACTTTGTAAAACCAAACTATGGTCTTGCCCATGCTGAGAAGGTATTATGCTTGCTAAATACCTTGGAGGGACTTATTAGTTAAACCTCAAAAGTACAAGCTAGTCACCACGGAAATCAACCTTTTGGGTATAATGTGAATCTTTTGTTTAAAAAAATACCAAATCAGAGGACTCATTGGAGGTCAGACTACTATACAAAATATGTTTCTATTTCACACAAAATTTCAAAGACAAACATATGCACTTCTATCCTACATAGAAGGATTATCTTTCATCCATTGGACACTTAGTGTTTGTGGCATCTTATTAGGGTCAATTCAAGGATTAGGGTTGGCTAACGAGCCATATAAGACAATTTTGTTTATTATAAGGGATTCTTGTTTTTCAAGGATGCAAAAGGACACCTACTTTATTCATAAACAATATTATTGATATACCAATTATTAAAGAGATCATTGGATAGTGTATTATAATAAGCATGTATATGAAAGGATAGTCAAATATAAAAACAAAATATATAGAACAAAATATATAGAATTTTTTAAACATTAATGCACTATTTATACACTTTATAGACAAATAATTTTTAAAAGTCTTCTTCTTAAAGAATGTACGTAGTCTACATTCATCCTTTCTCTTTGGAGTCAATCATAGGACCTTAAGTCATTGGAGTTTCATCCTTTCTTCAAAGTTTATCTTTATATCAATACTTTTGAATTATGAATATAAGTCGCTATAATAAAATCTTGATATTTTTTTGGAATTTATTTCCTTAAAGAGATTATGAAAAATATATAGCTTGCGATATCATCAAGGCAAAAATATTTACAAGTAATTAAAAGATATAACAACTAATAGCTTTTGGGTACTTATTGATAGTAAACCAATTCCCTTCATATTGAGCTTCAAATAAGTCATTTCTTGTTAGCTTAGGAACTTTTCTAGGTAACTCCATCTCTTACAATTTTAAAGCTTTAATTCATCTACAACTACAAGGCACAAAGAAAGATGAATGATTTGCTCAAACCAAAAGTGAAAGAAATAAAAGGATATAAAGAAAGTTAAATTTCATTTTCACTTAGAAAAATATATACATTGGTGTTTCCAAATTTCACTCCAAAGACATGACTTTATTGGACAACTTGTATATATTTTCATTTTTTTACCATAAATTTGACTTGCATACCTCTAAGACTCTAAATATAATTATATTCTACATAATTTGTTAAGATATGGCTCTTTATTGGACAACTTGTAAGTATTTTTATTCTCTTGTTTTGGACCAATCACAACTAATTAATAAGTTTGACATACATACCTCTAATACCGTATATAATTGTATTCTAAATTTTTTATTAGACTTTGAAATGCAAAAAAAATAGACTCATGAATAGTGTATACATTCTTTGTTACTTTGAAATATTATGGATAAGGATATTTATACATTCAAGAACTTCTACTAAATGTTTTATTTATTAACAAGTTTAAATTCACTAAAATTGACCAAAATCATGAAGAGTGTTTTGTCAAAAATGCATGCACTACGAAAAATCATTTGCAACCATTGAAGTTTAGAATCATATTAGCAATTGCCAACCTAGTCTTCTTGTGTTTCTAAAACAACAAAAATTTGGCAAAACCCTTACCTACATTTTGAGGCTTCAAAACTCTAAATTGGATAAAAAGTTGCCCAACTGTAGTATAGTCAAACCTCGAAAAATAGAATAATTTAATATTAACATTTGCACGGTCAAGATTTTGAAGGAAATGTTGTGCAAATATAGTATAGTTCAAATGATACAAATGTGTTTCATCTCAAAATGCAACTTTTCTAGATCCGAAAAAGGAACACTTTAAAAACAACTTGAGTAAGTAATGTGGAATATTATAATAGGAATAAATAAAAATTGTCTTTTGTATTCTACTTCTCACACAAATTGAATGAATTGATGTGTATAAGAGAAAACTTCAACTTGAATTTCAACCCTTCAAATTCCAACATGGAAATATACTGTCACATACTCACACAATGTATTTTTCATAACATATTGTCTATTATTAGCATTGATTTTTCATCAACTTGTCCATTTACAAAGCCATTTAATCTTGAAAGAACAATGTCTCCCATGACCAAGGTAGTTTCTAAAATGCTTGGATTATTGGCCCAATAGGTGCATACTTTTGTTTCTACTGTCTGGGAGGTGCACTTAGTTCTACTACAGCAAACCACATGCAAACAAGTGGTTTCTAATAAACTATAATTTTATCTTCAAATTTTGAACATTGTTTACTAATGACTATAAGATTCTAACCCCAAAATTTCAAACTCAAATACAATATGAAATGATTTCTAGAAGAGGTTAAAAATGCACTAAAATGACATGTTTTTTTAACTCAAATTTTTTAGAGAACACATTTAGATGACCATTGCATCAATATTCAACCCAAAATGAGCTTTCAATAAAGAGTTATTTTTAGGAATTTTTTGTTCATTTTTTAGACAATTTTTTTTATATGATATAGGGATGAGAAAGTTATTTTTCAGTTTTATAATGTATCTTTTTACTTCAAAAATTTGTTACTAATTATTATCAACAAATAAAAATATCAATAATTCAATACATAAACTTTCAAAGTAGAAAAATCTATTCATATTTTTTCATTTAATTTTATTTAAAATTCAAAAAATATATAGGGGGTCCAAAGTTTTGTTCGTATGGTAACATCAAAAAAAAGGGGAGTGCACCCCCGAATTCTACAGTGAACAATCAAGTCATCCATTGGCCATTTTTTACCTTACTGTCCTTTAAGAGTTAAGCCACTAAATAGATTATTAGAGTTTTAAATCATGGCGAATATACTAGTTTGATGCCCTCATTCACCCTATCAATATTATACCACTTTCAAAAATGAGACCTTCATACTGTTGTACTAAAACTAAATACTTTGCTAAGTTTATTGAAAGCAAAGGATTTCATAACTCATCCTTTAAGTTAGGTTTTGAATGTTGTACTGCTTGCTTGAGAAATTGAGTCTCTCCATCGTCATCTTCCATGAGGCCATTATTTGTAGGAATCTCATTTTCAATGCCATCTTTGTCTCCAAGATGTTTTGACAACAATTCCACAGGCTCTAGGTGCGATATATCTAGTCCTTCCTGTAAAATGATTGGCACTTTGTAAAGAACTAAACTGCAAATCATTGATCTTACATTGATTGTACAATATAAGAATTGAAAATGGTAAAAACTCTTTTCACATTTGAACTTCTCATGATTGTTTGACAATGGTTGTATACACTTAGAAGGGGGAAACTAAAACCTTAAGGGACTTAATCTTGTCTATTGTTAATAGACCATTGTTACCAATAGCAACCATCATCTATTCATACAATGTGATCAAAATTTGATCTCAAAAAAAATTGACTCTTGTACCCTAAACATCTCTCACCTACAAATCTAGAGTGATTTCATTGAAGTGCAAATCTAGAGCAATGAAATTACACTGCTACTTATGTTAAAATGCCTAAAGTATGCAAATAGTATAGCATAGTCCCAATATGGGGGGCCCAAGATCTAGCCCCAAGATCTCATGACCACATCAACTACTTGGAAAGTCTAGAGTCTTTGGTAATCTTTCTTAAAACAGTGCAACAAACTTCTAAAGTTTTCCGAGAAAACTTTGGATTATAAAATGGAACCAATTCTCTCGTGGACCTCTCTTTTGTTGCAAGTTGTAGGTTCAATGGTGGTTCAAGTGAAGTTCACTTGGGCAGATTTTTCAAGGTTGCCCCCATACTAGGACCATGTTGAGAGAATGAACTCTAGTCTTTTTGTAGACGGGCTTGCATTAAGAGTGTATATACAAGTTCTCTCATCAATGCCTACAACACTTGAAAGAAAATGACATGGACATTGCATATCCCTTTAAAAGAATGGATTTAATAATACCCAAACAAATTCAATCAACTTCAAAATTGAATATTCCATTAACAACACATAAACTCTGACAAAATTGCTTGGAATTGAAACTCACCTTCTGGTTGTCTTCTGAAATCTCCATTTGTTCATTGGAGTTCAAATTTGTGTCTCCAACTTTATCAATCTCCTCCTCTTCTTCCTCAACTTGAGCATTGGGGTCCACATTCAGATTCAGCTTGATAACGGAGTGAATGCGAGAAGCAAAGACCTTTGGGTTATCTAACGCAAATCCACTTTCTAACAATGCAGTTTCATAAAGGAGTGTAGCAGCCCTCACAGCAACCTCATCCTGTACAAAAGTTTTGGAAAGAAAATTTGAACTAGTAAATGGCAACAACAAATGCCCTTCATTGATGTTATAATAATGCATAATTATAGGTTGTTATAACTGAATGAACCTTTGAGTCTTTTGCAACTCTCTCGCGAAGTTCTTGAATGATGGGGTGCCTTGCATTGATCTCTAGAGTGCGCTTATTCTTCATATGAGCCACCTTGGATTGGTCAACAAGTGTTTGGGCAAGCATGATCCGTTCCATGTTGGATGACCACCCTGTCTTGGAGGTAACCACCACCGTCGGAGAGTCTGCTAATCGAGTACTTACCTGCATTCCAAAAATAGCTACAAATTGAACCATGAACAATCTTCAAAATTCACATGAATAGGTGAAACAAATCCACTATTATATATAATTATATTTAGCACATTTTTTTTGGTAAATTACGAGGAGATATTTGCAAGTAGTATAAGATAATGACTATGACAAGGAATCTTTTAGAAAATATGTATCCAAGACAAGTACCCAAGATTGAGTAATGTAAGATGATGATTGACCTTAACAGACTTAAGATTCTCGTTGGCAAGCAAGTCCTTCCACCACCTCGTGAGGTTCTTGTACATCTTTGCCAATTCTTTTGTTCTAACCTTGCTTTCTTTGCTACCAATCTTCAAATTATCTTTGGAGGCATCTTGTAATTTTTTATCCTCATATTCCGTCAAATGTTGCAATAGGTATTCATCGAGAGGATCCATGAAGTAAATAACCTACACTTTAAAAAAAAGATTTGACAAAACAGAGGTACTAATGCCAAAAGAAATCTAAGCAGTTTGATTTTTGGTACTAGATGAACACTCAATGTACATGTGGCCATAGAACATGACAATTTATCTCACTTCAAGATGAAATTTTGGTTTGATCGAAATATATTCAATAAGCTTTGGAGTTTCATTTCCCACTAGATGTGGACATTCACAAGTACCTCATAGTCTTTCTTTAGAAGCTTTTCCAAGAAAGGAGATTTCTCCAACACTTTCTTATCTTGCCCCGTAATGAAGTAGATGTGCGTTTGGTCGGGCTTCATGTGTGTGATATACTGATCAAAAGATATTAGTTTTTCACCAGACTTCGAGCTGCAAAATGGCACAAATAAGAGTAATACTTTAAAGTATATTCAAGGTTATAAATAATGAACAACTCTCCTACTAGTAGTTCCAATTACAATCCAAAGCAAACTATATAAGGACCAAAAGAATAGCAAAGACTTAGCTCAAAGTATTCAAGGCAATTTTGAACTCATAGAAGTTGTCTGGAATGCAAAGAAGGATACCTCTGAAAACGCACAAGCTTGGCCAAGCATTTCCCATTTGAGGTGTCGTCAAGAATACCCATCTTGATGAATTTGCTATATTGTTTCCAGAACTCAGCATATTTTCCTTTCTTATTATTGACTTCCTCTTCTTTAGCTTCTTCCAATGCATCTATAACAACAAATTGAAGTAGATATAACCGTCATATATCTAACTTGCAATTTAAATGCACTGACTTCTAAGCTTCAATCCTCTTTAATTATAGTTGGAGTTAAGAATCAACATGCTACAAATCTCTGAAACAATAGGCTGGCATTTTAATACTTTTGATTATGATTGATCTTTGGAATTGAAGACCAAAAAGTAACGAAAGTATACCTTCATCCTCAAAAGTTATTATCTCATCAGGATCATCATCCATAATGTGTTTAATCATATCCAAAGCTTTCCTAATGAGCTTCTTCTGTATAGTCTTCAAGCTACTATGTTGTTGCAACATTTCTCGGGAGACATTTAGAGGCAAAGTGTCGGAGTCGACAATACCCTGTCAAAATTCAAAAGTTGCTAGAATCAAAACATTTATTATTCCTTGATTTGAATTCACATCAAGAAAAATGTTTTAAAAAAATAGAGATAGACAATTAGTAGAATATTATAAAAATATTTTGCCAAAAATTGAGGCCTAAAAAAATTATGCAAAAAAAAATCACTGAAAATTTTCAAAAAAATATGGGTGTTTTTTGTTTAATTTGTTAAAAATAGTGAAAAAATCCAAATAAATAATCCCTTTCTAATAGCTTGATGGAGATGAGATTTCACAATAGAACTTTTAGATAGGTATTTTGGATGACTAAACATGCCCACACAACAAATCTTTTTGTATCTTTTTAGATACTAAGAAATTCTTTTTTTACATACCTTCAGTGAATAGTTGCAACCTACTAGAGTAACATGGTGTCCAAATTTCTAAATGAAAATCATCACTTCATACTCATTAAAAGTATTAAAAATTCTAAAATCTAATATGTGACAAATTAGAGAAATTGAATAATAAATTCTAAATTTTATTAGAAATTATTCTAAAACATGGATTGACTTAAGCAATGTACCTTTCACTTTAAATATAACCAGGAAAATCCCTTAAAGTTTATGCTCAATTTTGTATTGGACATACAACATGTGACTCCCAACAATATCAAGTGTTTCATGCTTTCACCCAAAGTTAACCATGAAGAGTATGAGAATAAGGTTTATTCTTGGCTTTGAGAAGGTTGACCATGTTTTAAATACAAAACAATAGTTAAAAGATCATACCTTTAAAAAAGCTAAGTACTTGGGAAGAAGCTCATTGATTTCGTCTGATATGAAGATTCGTCGCACATACAATTTTAATTGTGGTGCATTAGTGTAATAATTATCAAACATTTCCTGAGCAGCTGTTGGCGGAATGAAGAGAACAGATTTGAATTCCACATCTCCTTCAGCATTGAAGTGTGTCCAAGCTAGAGGCTTATCGTCATTGAAGTCCTAGATCTCAAGACATGTTCACATTTAAAAAACAATCCCAAAAATTCATTATAGTCTACAGAACAAATAATATCAAAGTATGTAACAGATTTAGACCTTATTACCAAATGTTGTAAAAAGGCAAAATGATACTTGTGAACCATTGATATGCTAATTATTTTACACAAATTAATATCATTGTGTCCATCTACAAATTTGTAGTGATATTTAGTGTAGATAGTTTGAATACAAACCTTTGTTAAAGATCGATAAAAATTGTTATACTCTTCGGGAGTGATATCCTTCAAGTTTCTTAGCCAAATAGCCTTGACATTGTTCAAAAGTTCCCAATTCCACTCAATACGTTTAACTGTCTTTTTTTCTAGTTTTACAATTTTGAGTGCAAGATGTTAGCTATAATTAAATTTTATGTGTAGTAGTCATTGCTACTTCAAATAGTATAGTTGGTGCAATCAATGAGGACATTTGCAAGTAACCAAGTAAACATTGTAGGCTTTGGTTATTCAACATGATCATTTGCAACACTAGGAGGACAAAATACTTTGCAAGAGTAAGTTTCTTACTCACCTTTTTCTGCATTGGATGTGTCTTTAGTTCCATCTGACTCATCTTCTTTATCTTCAAGGTCCTCCTCAAAAGATCCTTCCTCAGAATTTATGTTATCTTCCTTTACATTGTCCTCTTCATCATCTACATGATCTATGACCTCTTTACTTGCCCATAGGTAAATAGGAAAATTAATGAACTGGGAGTATCTTTTCACCAATTCCTGTAGGACTCATTTAAAAAAAATGATTGAATCTAAATTAATATTAATAAAACACATATATGTCTCTACTACTTGTTCAGGTGTTTGGATATTTCAAATGCAATAAAAATATATACCCGCAATTTTTCTTCTGTTGCATATTCCGCAGCATCTGTCTTCAAATGTATTTTTATTTCAGTTCCCCTACCTAGTGACTCATTTTCAATGTCTTCAGAAATAGCGAAATTTCCATCAGCACTAGATTCCCAAATATATCTACAAAGAAGGATATAATGTGTTTAATGCGACAATGCAAATATGAACAAATACAATGGTAAATAATCATGTGGCCTTTGACATCATGACAAAGATATACAAGACCAAGAATGTCCATTGATGTTTTCACACTACAAATATTAAGTTAAGGAATATTGCCATAGACAATGTTTTAGCAAAATTAGATTGTTGCAAGAATTCTTAGATAGCACCATAATGAGAAACTTTGCATGGTTCATGGAAAAGTTTCTCTAGGGTCATAGTAATCAAATAGAAATGTCTTCATGATACATAGGAAGCCTCCATATAATCATTGTGACCATATAGGAATCTTGACCACCACATGAATTATAGAGAAGATTTTCTTATTGAAATTGGCCAATTTTATTGTAAACCTTGTTGAAAATGTGACTCCTTTAAATCATATGAGTACTAGATTTGTTATTCAATTGACATTTTAAGTCATGAAGAAGTCAATTAATTCCTATAAGAAACCATTCAATATACAACTTACTGTTTATCATCGTTATGCTTGCTAATAACCTCAACATAGTCAGCAATCAAATAAACAGAGTAGAACCCAACTCCAAATTGGCCAATGAAGCTCATGTTGCCTCCTTTTTTCATCTGCTCCACAAAAGCTGCAAGTGCATCAAATAATCACCCACTTGTTCAATTAGCTCGATCATATACAATGAAGTAGTTTATATGCTACTGTAAATTGTCATTTGTATACCAAAGTAATATGTAGGATAAACTATTGCAAACAAAACAAGATTCTATAATCTTTACATGATGTGCCAGATTTGGCAATAGTGCCAAGATTCTTGATTAGGTCATCCTTGGTCATACCAATTCCCCTGTCCCTAATTGATAAGATGTTTTTCTTTTTGTCCATTTTAATCTGTCTACATCAAACATCAATTAAATATTTTAGAAATCGGCATAGGATTTGCAAGGTCCAAGTGTACATCGATTAATTGCAATCAAATGAAAAATATAAGTGCAATTTAACAATTAAAATTTAATCTCAAAAGAGGAAATCTTTACATGTATATCAAGTTCAGCATTATCTCCTTCACCGAGTAGAGTCTTGTTTGTGAGAGACAAAAATCGAATCTTATCCAATGCCTATTCCAAAACATTTCAAATAAAGCCAATGTTACAACACCAACAACTCAGTAAAAATGTACTTCTTTCGGAACTTGTAAACATCATGACTCGTCCCTTTAATGCATGGGGAAGTCATGATATGGTTACAATGATCATATCGAGGTCTTCGTATATACCATGAGGAGTTCACTCAGAATGTATAAATCCTTCTCATGAATCATTGGAAATACTTTTATGAGTTGTCTAAGAATTCCTTAAATAATATAATAAAACTGAAAGCTTTAAGGTACATCTAAAAACTAGCCATAAATTCATTGTTTTAGATCAAAGAGACAATGCATGTCTATTGTTGACATTTAAGTTTTAATACACATGAAAATTAGAACATAACATATATCAAGATCTATAGACAGGAAATTACTTGAGAAATTCTTCTTTCTACATTTTTCATTCATAAGGTTGAGGTAACCTACATCAGAGGCATTAGATATGAGTTCCCTAAGGAAGACATCTTTATTGCTGTATAGGGAGTTGATGATTATGTCCATCAATCTTGAAACCTCTGCTTGGAACTCAAACCTTTCGCTATTATTCCTTGTCTTTGTTGACATAGAATCACGCTCTCTAAAATGACATGGAATAATTTAAGTCAAAATAACAAGGTGTTATATGAATTGTATCTTTCTACAACAAAAGACGTGAAAAGAATCAAGCTTTAGGATATTTTTCCATTTCATAAAAGATATGAAACACGAAATAAACCTTTCAATGAGTTCTACATCTGTTGTTGATCCGCTAGGAATAGCTCCAATTCTCTCTTCAACTTTAGCAAAGATACTTCCACTTTCCTTGGTTGTACCATCTTGTTGAGCATTGACATGGAAATCTAACAATAGACTCTAGCACAACAATTGTGAGACAGAGACAATGATATATGTACAAGACACTACTATTTGATACTACTGGAAAAAAATGATTTCATCTTCTAGTTGCTTAATTAGAGAAAACATATATAAACATTTCCTAGCATTTTAAAATATTGATATGTGTTCATACAACTTAAGAACAATCTCGCAACAAGTACTTGTCATTATCAACTTCACAAAGTTTATGACCACAACCACTTCTGATGCACAACATAATTCAAGATTGTATCAAAGTATCGAAACAAAATTGTACAGAATTAATAATCAATATAGAATCTCTCTGTAAAACAAACCTTGAATATGAATGTTGGATAGGGTTAGCAATATGCAAAGTATTGCCACTACACCAAATCGAGCCATGGTCACCAAAATAAAGTGTAGTTCTTGGCGTTATTGAAATACTCCAATCAAAATCCAAAGCAAAGATAGCCGAGTTTTGGAAAATGACTTTTTATATGTATAGGGACAACACAAAAAAGTGAACCCTTGTAAAGGAGCTCATTTCAAGTGTTAGATATGTAGACATAGGAATTGTCGTTGTATTAGTTTTTGAGCACTCTATCTCCATGTCCATTTTTGAGGCAATCAACTTCTAATGATGATTGTTTTTTGCACATTTGATACTATTTTAAGCTATTGCAAAAAATTAAGTGCACATCAAAAATTGAAATTTCTGCTACAATCACATCCAAATCTTCACAAAATTCTAAATTGTTTGAGTGTGCATGTAAAAGGAAGTTAAAATTGCAGACACACTAGGTGATGTAATGAGGGATAACAATGGCGTTGTTGATGTTAATTAGGGACTTTTGTAACAAAGATCAAAGCTACAACTAAACTATATTGACAATTACAAGTTGTGAACACTATTTTTCAAATAAAACCTTGTATTAGGAAGAAAAATCTGCATACTTAGGATTTTTTGTGCAAGAATAGTAGAATACTACTCAAAACCAAGAAATATTTGAGCCAAAGTAAGTTACACCATTTCCATCTATAGCAGAATTCAAATTGATGTGAAACATATGTATTCTTGGCCACCAATAAAATGTAATTCTATCACCATTAATAAACTCTAGCAAATGAATTCCAAATTGGAGCTACAAACTCCATTTGTACTTCTTCACACAATAACAATCCTGCACTATTCACCATTGTACACAATTGTGCAATTTAGTTTCACTTATCACAATTTTTTTGATTCAACAAGAATGAACATTCACGCATCTTAGATTAGGGCAGAGGTTCATTATGTATTTTCAATACCATATTGTTTCATTATGGTGTAAAATATTTCAATGCCAATTGTATTTTATGCATTTACAATACCCTGTTATTTCATCGTGGTTTATATTATTTCAATATCCATTGTATTTGTATATTTATAATACTTTGTTCTTTCACATTGGTGTACGCTTCTTCAACGGCTATTGTATATATGCATTTTATTGTTTCTTCAAAGTTTCCATTTCTCATTTCATCTCATAAAAAATTTGAATTCGTCAATTTGGCCCATTTTTCTAAAAGCTATTAAATTTATATTGCTATTAGTTTGGTTTACAATCTAAATTTATTAGGAAAGATAATTTCATTTCAATTAATTTAAAAATAATAAATTTTAAATTTTACACAATTAATTATTCAGTTATTTGATTTTAAAAAAATTTAAATATGATCATTTGAATTTTAGAAATATAAAGATTTTAACCCCAAAGGATAAAAAGCTCTTGTACAGCTCTTTGAATATTGAGGACCTCGGGTAAAGTTAGTTTTCAACATTATTTTTTTAAACTATTTGTAAATGTAGAATTTTGTACTAGCTTCTGAAGGATGTAAATTTTTTTAGTAATTGGATCTTGGATACAAAAGCTATACAACCGAGTATGCAACTTGAAAATACTGGGGCAACTCAAAGAATCCTTATTAGAAAAAAATGGTAGAAGACATTCCTACACTTATGTTCTTTCATTGGTTTTTCACACTTGAATATAAAAATAATTAAATTTTTTTAATTTAGGCCTACAAAAGTACAAAACTAAAAATGGAAATTAAATCCAAAAATGATAGTCAAAGAACATTAGGGATTGCTTTATAATCATCCAAAATTTATTAATTCAAAGATTGAGTTTTTAGAAAACTTCATTTTAGATATTTGGACACTCAACTTGAATGACTAAAAAGTCCATTTGTTGCAACAAAAGTATGGCTATGGCAATGGTGATGTTTGGAGTTATCTTTCATTACTATCCATGGCATTCAATCATCTCCTTGACTCTTCTAAACTTTGAAAGTTGCCATAGAGGTAACCATGATTCACAAGAGCCCATGCTTTTGTTGTAGATCTTAGTCTTGTTGAAGCATTGAAATGGTGAAGAATTTTGTACTCTCAATGACACATTCAATTCGTGATTGTTGTTTAAAAAAATATGTGTCAAAGTTGACTGATTTTCTTAGACATCCAATATAACAACCTATGTTTCTATGTCAGCAATGACATTCAATGTTACATTGGATGTCCAAGAAAATCTATCAACCTAAACAAGAGAAAAATGGGGTTCTTAATTGATTGGGTTATAATAATGCTAAGTGTATAAATGTTGAAATTACAATATAGAACTATAGAGTGCTTGATTTTGAGATGAATTTCAGCATTGAAAGCTTGTGCATATATTCATAACAAGTTGCAAGATTTTATGTTCTCGGTGAAGCATGAAATTCTAAAAGTCTATTTTTAGGATGGATTAGATGTTGCAATATGTCTTTTAATTAGATTTTATCATACCAATAGTTTTTCCTGATTTGTAAGAGAGAATCTAATTTTGCTTAATTATTTGTTTGTTTATGAATTGTATACTATATTGGATTAAAAATGTGAATTTATGTACATACTCTATGAGGTTTGCATTACTTAACATAGAGCTTGGAAGGTTGCAAAAGATTTCAAAGTTTTGTTGCCCTAATTTATGGAGATTGGTGATCTAGTAGCAACCAATATCAACCTCATTTTGGATGCTTACGAAAAGCTATGGTTCAACAAGCTAAGGTCACAATGATGGGCTCTTGACTTAACATTTGCAAATATTGTTAGCTACTTGAAGGTTGCCATAGTACACTCACATGTACGATATTACACTCTGAAATGGAATGAAATTGTATTGTTTAGGTTTTTCAAGTACAATGAGGTCTTTGGACCATTCTACTTCTTTAAATGATGAAATTACAAGGTGAAAAATGTAACTAGCCAAGTTGAGATAAATCATCATTAATAGGATATTTTAATTTTTATTTATGAATTGAAATTGGTGAGTCTTTGAGATGCTTTCTTGACAAACCTCTATGTAATCTCAATTCATCAATTTGATAATACTCATACATCTATTTTGAAGAAGGCATTTGTATATATTACCAATACTCAAATTATTTTGATCTCGTGTTTGGTGAATTTGGCTTAGGATAAGTATGAAACTGTATATGTTTACATAATGTATTTTATGAATTTGTCATTTGATATTAAAATACGACACTTATTTCTTGCTTTTTCACTCATGATATACAATTACAATACCCATCTATTCTCTCTTTTGTTGTTAATTACTATCTTAGATTGGAAACAATGACAATCCTCACAATTCTAAGAAGTTTGTATTGTGAAATTGGTTGGCTATGTCAAATCTGTTGTATTATTAAATAGAATGTGGTACATTAATTGTGATCATTTGTTAATCAACCGCAATCATCAATGAAGGTTACTTTAAAATGGTATTTGATAAATATTTTAATTTTATTTAAATTCATATGTTCCATTCTATTTGGACACTATTTACTATTTCAAATTATGTCATTTTGTAATTTACAATTGTAGGAGAATTGATACAATGTTGCAACAATGAATCAATTGATGTACTACTATTTTGTAACATAATGTTGTTGCAATCCAACTACAAGTACTCATTGTTTCCCTATTCTTACAATGAGTTCTTGTTTCAATAAAACAATAATAAACAATTATTTTTAAATGATACAAGAAGCCCTTGTTCTAACATTTTTTTTCATTGTTTCAATGGTCATTGCTTCATTCATTGTAACAACATTGCATGGCATTAGGTGGTGTTTTTGAATTGTTCTAAGGTTGTTTCAATGACATTTTCAATTTAAAATGCCCAATGACACTAGAAGAAAAACGTGTCCGTTGCAACCCACTGAGATGTGACTATGTGTCCTATACAACTGAGATGCGACTGTAGCCCTCTGTATTTGCACCAAATTTCACGTGTATGTAGTTGTAGTCGCAAAGTAGTCGGAAAATGAAGAATAGGGTTACGATATTGTAACAGAAGAACTAACATGAGGTATTCTACATCCAGTATTCATCGCAGTTGTCCATATGGACAGCTATCCGCAAAGTAGAGTCCATCGTGGAAAAATGCAATTGCTCTGATTACAGGCTGCAACTAAAAACTAGAAGATTGCAACTTAGAAATGACTCAAATGCAACTAGGAATCAACTATAATGCAACTAGGAATCAACTATAATGCAACTAGAGTCCAACTACAATGCAACTAAAAAACGATTCAAATGCAACTAGAGAATAAGTGCAATGCAATTAGAACATGATTGAAAATCGATTCAATTGTCCCATATTGATTGTCAAGAATACCATCAGCTTGAATAGATAAGAATGGTAAGTTATAGCATTCTTGTGTAATGAATTTTGATTGTGAAATTCTAATATTTATATATTTTGTAGATTTTTACATTTTGTAGATTTCTATAATTTACAACTCTATAAATTATAACCAAGTCGCAAACTAGTTGCAAACCAGTTGTATGTCAATCGCAAACGAGTTGCACACCAATTGCAAACCAGTTGTATGTCAATCGCAAACCAGTTGCACTCTAGTCGCAAACGAGTTGTACATCAATTGCAAACTAGTTGCACACCAGTTGTATGTCAATTGCAAACCAGTTGTATGTCAATCGCAAACCAGTTGCACTCTAGTCGCAAACGAGTTGTACATCAATTGCAAACTAGTTGCACACCAGTTGTATGTCAATTGCAAACCAGTTGCACATTAGTCGCAAACCAGTTGTATACAAATAAGTGAAATAACTTCCACATCAGCAACCACGTCACAGCAGTTCATCGACGAAGTTCTCCATTGCCTATCGAATGACAAACAACCTCGCGACTGCAGTGCAACTCATGCGACTTGTCCACTGTGACTGCGGACTCCAGAATATCACCAAGTCGCAAACGTCCGATACGACTACAAACCAGTCGCAAACCGCAGTCGCAAAACCCTACTTTTCTTCTAGTGTGAATTCCTTCCAAATCTCTTGATTCACTTCTGAATTCATCATCCTCAAGTAGTTTGACAAGTGAGAGCACTCTCATTTGTAGAAGGCATTTCTTCTACAACATTTTATGATTTTTATCCATGACACTTCCTATTTGTTTTATTTAGCTTTGTGGGTGTTTAGTTTTTGAAATGCTCTTATTAAAGTCATTCATGGTTTCAAGTTGTGAATTTAAAGCAACTATGTTTTGCACCACTAGATAATCTTTTTCCATTAGAAAGTAATATAAATTCTCTCATTATGTACCAAGTCACCAATGATATTGAAATTGAAGTTATTGATTTTTGCGAGCAATATCTCATAAACTTATGACTAATGTGGAATTGACTTAGAACTAGAAGATGATGACCTAGTTATATATAATTTCATATGACATTCAATGAATTCTTATCTTATTCTTGAAATCTTTTGAAAATGATAAAAAAAATGCCTTACATTATTCCACATAACAAATTATGATCTATTACACAAACTGCAGATTGCCATGGAGGTCCCTTTTCTTGTATCAATGCCATGGTACATTGTAAGGAGTAGGTATATTGTGCAACCAAGTGGTGATCATACAATTTGATATTTTTTAGGAGTATTAGGACATATTTAATCCAATGGTAGCCATTGTGAATAATATACATTGGACAACTAAGAATGTTAAGGCAAGGACAATTTGTTGTAGAAGATTGACCTTTTGTTTTATTATAGAAATAGTCTTATAAGAAGCTTGTGGAATAGATCAACTTTGATCCGAAGTCATTAGATGTTTTTTCAAGCCTTTTGAAGACTGCAAGTTCCCAGACTATAGGAAATATGGGAACAATGCCACATCAGCAATTTGACATGGTCAAGAGAATGCCATGTCGATAATAATATTTAATTTATTTTTAAATATTTTTTCAAATATATATAGTATTTTAAATTTATAATTAATTAATTATTAAATAATCTGATTGCATGAGGAACAACCTTGAAACAATCTCTTATAGGCCCAAAAATTCATCTAATACATAGAAAGACAAGGTTAGTGGTATTGAAATAGATTGATGATAATTATAGTAAGTGATTATTAATTTGTTGCCACTTTTTACATGAATTGACAATAAAATGAGACAATATATTATCCTAAATCATAACATGATAATATCAATAGTTTTTAAGCTCTATCTTCATAAAACCACTTCACCTCATTTGATACTCTTCTTGTATTTCAAAATTAATTTCCCACTATATTCTTTTTCATGTCTATCTTTGGTTTAGAAAGTACAAATAATGAGATTTCAAGGCAAATGCCATCTTATGAATGGTTGTTTGAGTTTTTCTAAGAGTGAAGTGTCAAAAAAATTGGCAACCTATGACAACCAATGGCAATGTTGGGTGGATGTAAGGTGACCAATGGTGATTAATGTAGACATTGGTGCCCAATGACTACCAAGGCAAATGCTTGGCTAAGATAAGGTGATTAATGACAACCAATAAGGACTTTAAAGGACAAATGTCAAAAAGTTCACCAAACATCCTCAAAGGAGACACCAAAGGGTGGATGCCCAAAACTCTATTCAACATCTATAAGGCAACACCAATAGCAAGCGCTTTGAAAATGATGGTGACTAATGGCAACCAATGATAACCACTTCATTGCATTTGGTGTTTTTGTTATGCCTTGAAAGTGATCTTCTTGTCCTTGTGATTTCTTTATAAGCTCACTCTTGTGCCTATCTTTTATACATTTTTTTTTTTGCCTAGGGTTGCCAATGGTGAGAACATTTTTCATTATCAGATTGGTGCTTGGTGCACTAATTTTGCATTTGCATGTAGCTACGGAAGCGTATGAGATTGTTTTTAGCAATGATACCACAACTGACTTCACCAATGCCAAAATTGATGTGCCTGGTTTTGTGCGCCAAGATTGGCTGTATTTGCCAATCATTGGCTTTTGTGGCTTGGCAGGGAAATTCAATACACTTCACCAAATTGACACTTCCTCAATCCGTGGGACATTTTACACCACCTTTGAGTACCTTACATCTGATTGCACTACCGAATATAAACGTGACATCAATTCATGTGCCTTACTCACGTCTGCCTTTGGGGCGTGCTTCAACTTCCCACTTGATAAAAGAATGAGCAACCGTCCATGGGGCTACTGCTCCAACTTCAATTTCCGAGTCTCTTATCTTTGGATAGAAACTACAAATGTAGCATCATCATCATTTGACCTCCAACATTCAAAGCCCTTGTTAGAATCAAATTGGGAAATGCCTCCCATATGCTCAAAGTTTGGCTGTGGAACTCGTGATTCTATAGCTCTTAAGTCCATCTACAAGGACATTACATCATTGAAAAAGACAAGGCCAGAGCAAACTTGTGCATCATCTGGAGGTCGATTGGATACTAGTTGCAATTGGCGATATTCCAACTTGGTTCCAGTCGCGTGGGATGGAATTCAAAACGTGTTGGTGGCAGGGCAAAGCTTGCAATCTTCAGACAGCCTCTACGCACTTATAATGCAAACAGATTGTAATTTGGTACTCTATAAGAAAGGGAATGATGGCAAGTATGACTGGAATGCAAAATGGGCATCATTCTCGCAATTCAACGATCCATTCACCTACAATTGTTCTGTGGAACTTCGACCGAATGGGAACCTAGTGGTGCGGGAACCATCAGGGAAGCCACGTTGGCAAAGTGGAGGCATTACATCGTCGTTGTATACTAGTACACTCTCAATTACTCGAAAAGGTAGTGTAGTTGTATATGAGATGACCTCTGGTGCTGTTCTTTGGTCTACAAGCTAAAGCATTCTAGTTCATTGTTAGCTTATTCATATCCCAAGTAATGATGCAACAATTATCATGAACTAATTGGCTTTCAAATTGGTTTGAATGCCAAGATTTATGGAATTGATTACATTGACCACAACAAAGAAGATACACCATATGAATAATTTAGTCATTTAAATATGGCTCGATTATTTGTAACTACAATCAACAAAGCATATTGTAGGTAACCAAAATCAAATAAAAAAAGGTGAAGCTTTTAGTTTTGGGGTGGATGCAAGCTACAAACTCTAATTCTAAAATAAGGTTTTTTGTACACTCAATGTATGTTCTTGAATACATTGAAATTTTTTTAATATTGAAACTTGAATTTTTTTTTTAAAGAATTGGATAATTACAAAATTTAAATGATCCAACATGTAATGTTATCTACATATAAAGAGAAGATTGAAGTTTTTGTTTTCCAAAATAAATTATTTTGGAGATATAGATTTTTGAAGCCTCTCATTTAATAATATTTTGACCAATTGAAAAAATGATAAGATTTTGAAGGTACAAGAAGACCCATTTTCAAATTTTATATTTGGAATTTCATTACCAATCCCACCTAAAGACTTTCACTCAAAACCACATCCAAAAGTAAAAATTATCAAAATAAATTTTGATAAGATAAATAATCAATCAAGTGAAAATTTTAGTCATGATCCAAAAATAAAAATAAAAACTTAGTGAGTTTGACATATAAAGTTTATTAGATTTTGTAGCTCGAAAATCCATTCAAATCCTTCTATTCTTTGGATTTTTTTGAATTTTTGAGTGCATCAAGTCAATGTAACAATGCACGTCTTGAAATCTTGAAAATCAACCAAAAGATAAAGCATAAAAACTAGTGCACTGTACCATGCAAATTCCCTATAAATTTGTAATATAGATCTCTACCATAAACATATTGAAAACTTAATAAGTAATGTACCATAAACTATTTATTAGTCAGAGGTACAAGACCAAAGGTGGAAATTGCGTCTTGTCCAAAGAATGACGAGCACATTTAACGCAATCACAATCACAAATGCGATTTTTTCAAAGGAAGGCCAAATGCAATCTTAACCTCAACACAAATCATAAAATTTGAAGTTGAGCCTCAAGACAATACATTATTTTAACAATCATCCCACCAATTAATAGGTGGCATCCAAGATGAAATTTACCACCAAAAGCTTAGGTAGTTGAGCCATTCCCAACACAAGGTTCATTCACGCCGTAGTAACGCTGAAAGTGCTTCACCACCGCATTTTCTGGCATTTATAATCGTGACTAAGTACTCACAACTTTGACAACTAATTGTCAATCCTATCAGCGTCAGCTTGCAAGATGCAAGATCGCAATTGACAAAACAGGTTTGCAGGAACTTAAGTTTCTCGTACAGTGAATTACGACGCCATAAGAACACATTTCATTTGTGCACACGATTGCAAAGAGTATGAAGGAAAAACAAAGCTTCAAAAGAGAGCTTACACCAGGACAATGCCATGATAAATCATGTCATTCCAACCATCCGCATTAATTTCTATCTAAAAAACTCCACAACTGCACGATTTCTCCAATCACTTACTTTATTCAATAAAAATTGTGAAGCTTAGCAATCGAATAATATTGCAAAGTTGATCATCCGGCCATCAGTTTAGAAAGAGTCCTACTACAGCAGGACGACATTCCGCTCCTTTCCATTGGTAAAAGTCTTTGACGCTCCGCTCCTCTCCTTTCCCGTCCGTAAAATTGAAACGTCTACTAAAAGTGCATCAGTTTCCTTCCAAGAGGATTTCCAGTCGCTGCAACACGCACGATAACAGAAATCAATCAATCACAATATACACAGCGTAAAACTCACAACAAACGTTTCAATGCATCGATCAGAATCAAGAAATAACTTCACCGCGCAATGAAGAGCTTTCTTCCGAACGAGGAATTGAAGCAATGACGCCACACGAAAATCTACGCTACAGAACACGATTCGCTTCATTTCATATGCAAGTGCTCAATTATAATATTAACCAATTGAAAAGAGCAACTTCACGTTACAATCATTGATTACTTCCGCAGGGGCTAGTTCCGGGAGCAAGGATGCCACATAAAGTGATAAATAATCAAGAGACCGTCGAGTGTTTCACGACATTGAGTTTTCAAATTGATAAGAAAGAGCTCTGTCAATTATTACGAACAATTCAAAAGAATGACGAAGAAAGAGCGAGCTTACTTGCGCAAGTGCTAGTGCCAGGAGCAATGACTCCGCAGCGTTTGGGCAGCATGAGGGCGGCTTCGACGTTGAGCGACGGAAGAGTGGCGTGAGTCACGGTGGTACAAAGGCAGGCGATGTCGGCGACTTTGATGATCTTGCAGCAGTCGGCTGTGGGCAAGGGTGGGGCGTCGCCCAGCACTGCCGGCATGCAAACCTTGTAAGGCGAGAGGTCGCTGCTGCATGTTGCATGGGCTGGCAACGCCATGGCCATGGCCATAGCCATCAGCACCACCATAGTCATCGCGACGGTCTTCATGGTTAGTCTAATTCATCAAGGCACACTAATTAGATCTCCTCTTGCATTTTACTTCTTTGAGTTATTGGTACTAAATTTGGCAAATCTCAATTTTTTTATCTTTCAAGGAATAAAAATAATTTTCTATAATAGAGTTAATTATAAAGTGTGTGCAATGCAAGACCAATATCCAGAGTTTGAGAAAAATAATGAAGGAAATTCTTTAGAGGTTTGATTGAATTTGGTGCTATGTTTTTTTTTACTTTGTACTATTCTTAGTTAAACCTTCCTCTAACACCACTGGTACAATTGGGGACTATCTTTATGATTAACTCTAATATCTTCAAAAGTGTGTATTGTTTTTTTAGCTATGGAATGTCTCATTGAGATCAAATGAAGTCACATTAATTATGTTCTGCAATTTCAAGTTCTAATTGTATTATTCTTCTGAATATCTCAATTTCCGTTTGTTTCAAGGAATCAATATATATTTTGATAAAAAATCTCTTTGAAATGTTTGTCATTTAATTCAATTTTCAAGTATCTAATTGAGAGCATGTCTGTTCCCACTAAGAATTAGCTCCTGCAGTTCTGTCCTCTCCGTCTTACAAATCACATGATCACTGGATATTCAAATCACTGTTTCAAAAGTCTACTTTTTCCAGCTGATTCCAAAAAAAAATTTAAAAGTAAAAATATATCTCTTCATCAAATACCTGTCTGTTGATTCAAGAATAATTTAAGCAATTGGGTGTGTCATTGAATGCTCCTCTAGAAAGCTGGACACCCAATTCCTTGAGATGGAATGGGCTTCTAAGAATGCACTCTCACTCAGGTTTTCATAACTCGACAATGTACGTGAAACCCATCGAATCAAAAGTATACAAAACAGAGATAATTTCTCAAAATTTGCAACTACAGTTTGTCATTACTAAGAGAGAGGCTCACTCGGTGCATCGACCTGATGACTGAAGCTCTTGGAAAACATAATTGAATCACCAGTAAGGTACTGTACATAGTATTGTATCATCAAAAGTATTCAAAATCATCCCATGGATTGTGTGAACGTCACGACAGACTCTTAAGAATATGCAATTATAAAGAGTCAGTATCACTCATTCAAGAGAGCTGAGCTGATGAGTGTCCATAACTTATAGTGATGGGATGAATTCAAAATAGAATTTGAACCACCGGCTGTTACGTTAGAACTGATTGCAGGAACCACAGGTCTGGAGATCGAAATTTAACTTACTGTAAGCGTACCTTTTCATGTGAAAGTTAGAGCTTGATGAGCAAGACAAGCTCGAGGTGATTGATACAAAGGTAAGCTTAAGGACAATTGTTGGATGGTATTTGAATTGGGCTGAAATGAAATGAGTTTGAAGGAGATGAGTAAGTGAAGTTGCAGGATTGGCTCGAGTATTGAAGCACAGCAGGCACTGCTGCAAGAGTGCAAGCCTCCGTCTTTTTATGTGAGTACCACGCAGTCAGTTAGTGGATTGCTAAAGAGGTGCCAAGAAACTACAAGCTGAGCAGGAAGTGTAAGCATGTCCACGCCCATGCCGTGTGTCGGGGTTCTTGGCAGCTGCAAGGTTGGGTGCTCTAAAAGCCACCCTGCTCTAAAAGCAACTATTAACAAAGGGTTGGGGTGAACTGACCCCTAGCTAGTCGCCTAGTCCCCGAGGGAAAATACTGGAATTTTTTATTTGCCATGCATGATAGAATTTGCAAATTTTGAATTCACATTCGCAATCAGAGGTGTTTTAGGGTTGGGTTCATATTTGCATTGAGAGGTATTTTAGGATGTTTCAGGTTGTATACATGCCATACTTAACTATGTTTGGACTTTTTGAAAGTCCAAAATTAATAATGGTCATCAAGAGGGAAAAAAATGGTCATCAAGAAATAATGCAAAATGTCAAGAGATTTATACAAAGCATTGAGAGATCTATATAAACATTCAAAGATCTTTGGATGTTATTATCCGAAGATCTCCCAATATTTTATTTAGAATTCATTCATTAATCCAAAAGTATTTAAATGTGGCATTACCTCAAAACAACTCAATGCCATCAAACACCTAATTTTGACATCTATTTGACTCTCCGATTTGCATCATTCACTCACTTACTACCACAATCTTAATAGACACATCAATGTGTAGTTTGGCATGGGTCTACTCACGCTTTATGAATTTAGTCCCAACAAACTTTGAAAAAACACATGGAATCCATTTTCTATTGGAATGTCTTCATTCTAATTGCAAATGGCTAACCTTCTCTCAAACATCTATGCTAATTTTCAAAAAAAATACATGAGTTGACAAATAGTTTTTTCAAAGTTATTAGATAGCAAATTTGCTTGGTAATTGGCATACTTATCTTAAGTGTCCAATGGATGATAGGGAATTCATCTATGTAAGACAAAAGTGCATATGTTTATCCTTGAAATTTATGGTGAAAAGGGGAGGTCTTGTAGTTTGACCTCCAATGAGTGCTCTTAGAATTTTATAATCCCTAAAAAATGTTTGGGCACCAAATTTTGGTGTCAACAATATTTTAAAGTTAAATAAAATCTAACCAAGTTGCTATTTCTAGTGGTTTATATTCTTTAAAAAAAATTTGAAAACTAGCTTTAGGCTCAAAAACCTAATTTTGAAAATGATTGATTATGATTTTTTTATTCAAGATTTTGTGCAAGGGTATCCATTGCAAGCTTGACTTTACATAGTGTTCTTGAAGAAAAAATCACATTAGAAATTCATTTTAAAATATTGTAAAGTAGATTTTGAAAAGTTGTAAATTGATTGAAGTTATCCATATTATATTGTTATACCCTTTAACTTTATATTTATTTGGTGACTAACTTTTTAGATTTGACATGTAAACAAAGGGTTGAAAGACTTCAAATCATTTTTGCAATATTAATACCTTCATGATCAAACATTATAATCTTTCAATCCATAAGTGATATTGATGTATTTTCTTTTCTATGTAATCTCTAACACGTTTAGTTTCAATTTATATGGTTACAATTAAAAAAAAATTGATACAAATTATCAAAATATTGACTTTTTGTTCAATTTAGAGCAAATTCTTAGAAGCTCAAAATAGGCCTTGGACCTTTAGGGATTAAGCAAATGATTCACAAAATATCCCAAAAGTTGATTTCCACAATGACCAACTTGGCACTTCAAGTTTATGAGCAAGAGTTTATGGAAGGAAGGAATATTATTTTAGGCGGAAATGAAGAAAAAAAAGGGTTATAGAGTATCACAAGAATCACCAAAAGATTATTAAAAAAAAGAGCCTATTATATATATACTTATAACATAAACACCTATAATGATTGTGACAAAAAAACATGTCTTGTTTTCCCCCAAATGTGCAAAATCATAGCTTGTTTTTTGAAAACGTCACCTATAGACTTCAAAAATTTGTGGGGAATTATTTTTCAATTTTTTTGGTACGATCTGAAGAAAAACAATGTCATGAAATCCTTTATTGGTATTGATCATATATTTTTGACATAATTATTCAGCAAGGATGTGTCTAATGCTGAATTGTTGACCTTGCCATTTATCTAATATGGTATTGTTATTGATGTTATAGGCACATCGTTAGTTTGTCCCTTAGAGATGAAATCAAGAGTATTTTTAAGCTAATATAATTTTTTCATGGTATTCAATTTGGCAAATGACATTTTTCACTTGTTTTTTTAATTAAATTTTTAAATTTTTTTTTTTTAATCTAAATGGCTAAATCCAAATTGTTCACAAATTTGGAATGAATAAAATTATTGAATCACTAAAGATGGATACATTCCCATAAGACATTGAATATTGTTGAACATCATTCATTTATTAGAGAGCTAAATTGAACAATTTTATAAAAAAAATAAAGCTTTTATTTAACCAAAATTCAAAATTCAAAAAACTATATACATGTGTTGGTTGAGACAATAATTAATAGCACTGACATTTTCAAGGATTTTTTTATTTGGTTTTTATTCAGAATTAACTTGAAAATATGTATAACAATCAAAGTATAAAAATAAAAAGTAATAAATCCATTCCAAATAATTTAATACTTACAAATTATCATTTTTGAGATAGGTCTATTATCACAATAATTTTATGACCAAGAAGCTTGTTCATGTAGTATCAAATTAGGATTAATAAAAATTGAGTATGTCTTTCTTGAAAGGTGTCATAGAAAATATATTTATAGGTTGAAACTTGAAAAAAGTGATGTTGCATGAAAATAAATTCAATTCAGTCTCATTTACAAAACTCTTCAATAAAATAAAATGTTGCAACAAGATTTTTTTTTCCTCTTAATTCTATTCTATACAACATGTTGGTCTTCAAAAGTAGAAAGAATCAATTACAAACTTTACACATGATAAAATATATTTTCTTGAAAAATAACCTTTGACATTGACTTCAAGCCAAAAATTAAGTTCTAAAATACTCCCTCAAGATCATTAGGGAAGCTAATGTATACCCATCTTTATTTAAGGTTGCTTAAAGCTCATCTTATTAATGAAATTTAATTTTTCTAAAGTAATATTTATATTATAATAAATTAAAATTTTTAATATTAAATACAAGAGTTTGAAATTTAGCAACAGTTGTCAATATATCAACTTCAAGCTTTAATGCTTTTTTAAGAGGTGGTTTATTATATGATTGTATTTGGGATTGCATTATTTAGACATAATTGTGTAGTGAGTTAACTACTAGAAAAAGTTGTCCGCCACAACCGGCAGAAGTATGACTCGGTGTCCTAAATGACTGTAATATGACTGTAACTCTATTATTTCACATTTTCCACGATTTACAGGAACAACAATCATTTCTTAGTCATTATGCAGACGTGGGGATGAAGAGTGCTGGAACCGGAAACAAACACCGTGTTCATTCGTTCTTTTTCTGTGAGTGCTTTGTTCGTTGGCGTGACGTGGACGGATGAGGCCCTTCGGATGATGTACTAAGTTGTATAGCAGTATAGTAATGACTGTGTGTCAACTACATCAGTCATTTCTTAAGACTGATTTCTACTGAGGAACAACTGAGCTGTACTGGTAAATGACTGCAACATATTCATGGCTGGCATTGAAGCCTGAAATGACTAACTTTTCCAATATATTAGTGGAAGGGATTTTCAGGAATTTGGAAAAAAATGTAGGGTAATTGGAACACACTTAATCATCCAAATACAAAAGACATCTTGAATTCAATTCTGTAAGGCAAATGGAAGGGTCTTTGTACAATTCCAAAAGAAAGGGAATGTTCAACTACCTAGTATGTTGCCTGTGTTAGCAAAGTGTCTACCGGTGACAATTCAATGGCCCCAACTAGACATGGTACTGTAGAAGGTGTTGCTACAACTTGTGGAGCAGTAAGACCAGGGGGTTGCACAGTGGTGTTGATGAACACATTAGTACTATCTAGGACCTCCCTTTTAGCTCGTGCTTCTTTCTGCAAAACTATTTTCCATCCTGGTTTTTGTGGCACATCAAAGAAAAAGACTTGTGTTGCTTAGCTAGAGAAGATGAAGGGCTCAAACATGTGTGGTAGCGTGTGCCTGAAGTTCACCATCAAGAAGCCTACATCATCTCTGATGTATGTTGCATTGCTTCTGTTGTTTGTAGTCTTCATCCATTGGCATCGGAAAAGAACAATTGGGGTATGCAGTGGTCCGTAGTCAAGCTTCAGTATGTCTTTCAGAATTCCAATGTAATTCACTGACACGTCCCTTGCATCGCCCGTTGGTACCTCAAAAACCGAAGCCACTCCGGAATTGTATGTTTGGAAACGATGGGTATCTTCGTCATCTACTCTGAAATGGCTACCAAACGACTTCATCCTAGTGTAGTGTGTTGCCTTCTGCGATGGTTTTCTGATCAGGAACAAGCGATCCTTGTCGTCAGGATTTGTGGCATCTAATGGTGAATTCTGCACTATGTTTGGAAGCCAATCCTCAAATGCTGGAGTACTTGCATCTTGCTGAACCTCTGCCTTCCAATTCCTGCAGTTCTTTAAAAGATGAGAACTTTGGACAAGTAGACCTCAAAGATAGAATAATTTTCATAACCCGTGAACCATTCAAACAGAGTTGAAGGGTTTATGGGTTTAGGGTCATTACTGGTTTGCCTTGGTCTATGACTCGATTACAACTAAATTGAGTTATTTCATAGTCATATCCTTCATCTGGTGATTATGTAGGACTGATAAGTGACTACATGCCAACTGGCATTTGACTTCGTTAATGCCACTAACATAGAGTTCTCAAACTTTGCTCAATATGGTTGTGTACTTTCTCTTTCATTGGAGAACATGGAAAACAAAACAAAAAATTACTGTATCTAACATACATATGTAGACTGGTCGGAGAATGTGCAGGCTGTACTTATTCATAGTTTTGTTGTTATCCTTCTATACCATGTCTCTTATCATGTTGTTTGGAAGAGGTTGTACAACAACAAAGTAGGATAATAGCATAATTCCTAAAAGAATCACCACATCAAAAAATTTCAAGAGTTCACTACAAAGCTATATGAAATGGCCATATTGTAGCCAAGTGTTCTATAAAAACTTTTCATTAAAAGGGATTTGAGTCATCTAAGAGATTTTTCAAGGTTGTTCCCCTTGCTTTGAACCACTAGTCTACATCAATGTCAAATTATTATTAATTTTAATTAATTTTAAATATTTTATTTTAAAATATTTGAAAAATTAATTAAATATTAGTATTTGATGTGGTTGTCTCCCAACCATGTCAAACTATTGATTTGATGGTGTTCCCATGTTCCCTACAATAAAAAAACTCATAGTCTTCTAAAGGCCTCAAAAATCTTCTAGTGGTTGTCAATTTTGCAATAATGTAATCAACTTGGTCATTTATTGCTTTATAAATTGTTGTACAAGGTCTCAAACCAATTTACATACATAGAGACGGAAGGAAAGAAAAGTTGCAAAACTAAAGATCTGAAATTCAAATTCTTCTCAAGCCATAATTTGTTTCGCCTCAAAAGCTCTAGATCTACATTTCTCCCCTCCCACTTATGATGCTCTTTTAGGAGGTTAATTCCATTGCAAACTCTATGCATGTTTGAAAAGTTCACAAGCAACTATCCTCATCCCATGATACCAAAACAAACCACCCATCTAATACATATAGCATAATTTCATCAACCACATCACCTGATTCTATTTACTTCTATGACATTGCATAACCACTTGCAATGGTCCTTCCCATACTACATTGGGAAGGTATCACGCCTCGTTAGATGCCTAGGAAGGACTTATCAATTAATTCAAAGATTGGAGTTGTTAAATGCCTAGGAAGGACTTATCAATTAATTCAAGGATTGGAGTTGGCTAAAGAGCCATCAATAAGACAATTTTATGTAATGTAGGGTTCCCTTTCCAAAGACTTGGAAAAGAAAAGAAAAAGACCCCTACCTCATTAGTAAATAACATTATATCCTTCCAACCGATATCATTATTTTCACATGTGCACTTGCTTGGCCTTCCAACTTTGCCAATTGGATCATAGAATGAATTAGTCGTATACTACCCCCAAGTAGGTGAAAAGTTGAACCCTATCTTGTAAAAGGTTCCGAAAGTCCACCCATTGCCATCCTCATTCCCACTTGACACCAATTACAAGGAAGTTAGTTTATTACCAACCCAATAATTTATTACCAATCCGATCATTTATTACCAACCAGATAATTTACTGAAGTAGGTCGTGTCACCACATCTCCTCCATCACTCGTGTTTTTTTCTTCTTCCAATCCAGCATGGGAGTAACGGAACACATCAAGTCTGATACCCCATAAACTAAGTTATTATTGTACAAAAGTGCCACGTGTCAGCTTGTGAATGGTGTTAGATGATGTGGACCCCAAGAATCTGACGTGGAAGTGTTGGATCACGTAAGTTAGGGCATTGTAGTCCGTTTTTTTCTTCACCCTACTGGGGTGTGAATCTGAAGGCATCCATGAGTGTGGCCCATTTCAGTGGGCAAACCTTTCCAAAATAAATGTTTTTTTTTTATAAATATGTTGCCTTAGGCCTACTCAATTTTGAATGTGTGGCAGTGATTGAAGTTTAAAAGGAGAGACTTAGCCCCCATCCCCCAAAGTCATTCCAAGGGTGTATGTAAAATAAAATTTAAAAATTTAAAAAAATTTAAAAACTATTTTGTGCTTGATTAATGTACCTACTATAGTAGAACCTCTTTTAACCAATACATCCGGGATCATCTAACAAGATTGCATTAGAGAGGTTTATTTACTTACAAAGGGTCGTTTTTAGTCATAACCTTTGTATAGGGACAAGTTTGGGATTGATTTGACAATATTGGTTAAGAGGGGTTTATTGACTTATGGAGGGTGTACTTAGAGAAGTTCTACTATACATCTAATTTGGGGCCTCTGATTGCAAATATGAATTCAAAATTTGCAAATTTATCATACTTGGCTAATCAAAAGTCTCCCGGTCCTCGGCCCAATGATCATTGCCATTTGCAATTGATAAGTTTTTCAAATTAAAGTAATTATGTTTGGGGATGGACTCCCCAATGTTCGGGAAAAACCGACGGCTAGTTCAAAGTTAGCGGGAGGAATTGGGAAAAAACCTAGTTGCAATTTGAAAACATCGGCAAAAAAACTGGTGCAAAAATCTATAAAATTTCTATCTGAAGTAAAAAAAAATAGAGAGAATAACCGGACTCAATTCTTCAAAAACTGGTTCAATATGTGAATTGAAGGAAATTAACCGGTAAAACTCAAAAAGTTTCCCGAACTATGGGACGCCCTTCAGTTGGGATGCCCAGCCACTCAATGACTCCCTTCCCTTACTCCCCTCGTTGACAATGGGAGCAGGTGACAGCAGCATTGAAACGGGAAAGGACAATTGTCCCTTTGTACGTCAAAGGGACACTTTGGGTACATTCCCCATAAGGAAATGCACTTAGGGTATGTTCACACTTGGTATTAGGGGTGATGTTTGCAATGTGAATCCGGTTCAGAAGTAGGTCTAAATTCGTTCCTAAGATGCAAGTAACAACACTCTTTAACACCAAATGAGAACAGATCTTTATAGTGGTTTAATAGTGGTTTAATACTATACTGTAGATGACTAGATGGTAGTGAGTGTTTTTTAGAAGTCATTTTTTTTTTAAAATTTATAAAAGAAAACTCTACCATTTCCATTGAAAGAAAGAGTACATCGAACCAAGAGACTTAGAGTATCCCCATAGTAACACTGTGAACCAAATCAATGGAAGAACCTTTACAATATTGTTTTAGCGTGCTGCTATGGGGATGCTCTAAGAGCGTTGCCACGGTTGCACTTCAAGACACAAAGCTGCGTAGGAACCCCACGGTAGGCGTGTCAAACAAAAATATATGATCGTCTATGCCAAAAATTAGGGAGGACACTGCTAAAAATTGGGGGCTTCAACATGCCTCGCTATGCTCTGTTTTGTCCTTTTGTGACACACGTCCCAAGGAAGTATGGCAGCATTAAACCTTCAATGGTACTATATCGGTATTGTCTTGGTAGCTGGCTTCCTTGAGGAATGTGCTTGGCGAGTTCATCCCATTTCAGCATAGGGAGCCCTTCCAATGAAGCCTCCAACTTGTTCATAAACCCGCGCCAAAACCCTCAATATAGAGCCTTAGTGCCCTTCTTTGAAGAGCCCACTGTGAAGATGTTCTTAGAGCTTCCTTACACATATCGGCCATCAAGGGAATTGTATAGCAAGTGCTACAAAAATAAATAGGCAATGTTCTTTTATGTGAACCTAGTGGGTAGGGAAGGAAACAATAAAAAATTCACATGTATTAGATTTACTAATCTCCATCATGAAAATCATGTGTTTAGGTACCGTGTGAATAGTTGGCTTAAAAAAAGAAAATAGTAATCATTGGAAGGCAAACTGCTGTAGAAAACTTCCCTTTTGGAGGATGAATAGTTAGACTTCTTTCCTACATAAATTTTTTTTTATCATTCATTGGCCATAAAATGTCCTCAGTATCATTCATGGGGTTAAAGCATACTTTATTGTTTTATTGACTTCAACAAGGCTTTACCACATTATGTATTTTCTTTAAAAATTAAAAAAATAATAATTTTAAAGTTTAAAAAAAAAAATGAATGAAAGAATTTGTGTATTTTATGACTTGTTTGCATATGAAAGGTACACCCGCCCTTCACACTCCAGTACTGACCGTACCCTTTCGGATGCAGGCAGGCTCTGACTGCTGCACAAGTTGCAGATCGATCAGAGCCCACTCAATGATCAGCTTATCGTGAAGAAACGGTAAAGGCGTAGTCTGCCAATCTGCCATGATCGATATATTGCGGTGGAAAAGCTCTTGCGCAACTTGACAAACACGCTCCACAAGTTGCGCAATCCGTGGATAGAGTTCGAAAATCTGAACTTCAAGGGAGCCCAACTGAACTCACGTACGATCGATCAGTGTCATTTAGTTTTTAAAATAAAACGAAATGTATTCGCCACTTCTTTCTCACGTAAAGTACGTAACCCGAATTCATGGACCATGAGCAGTGGCGATTCCGTGGTCGACGAATGAGCCTCTCTTGCCCGCTCTCTTGTTAGACCCCCCAAAGTCAACACTGCTTCTGGCCTCAGAATTAATCAATTAATGTGCACGCACCTGGAAAGAATTAGCCAACAGGAAATACAATTTTGCAGGTGTACGTTGAAGGCCCCGGATCGATTGAGTGACGGATCTACCGAGAGGTTTGAATTCCTCAGCCTTCTGAACGAATTGAGGTATAGTGTAGCTTGCGGTGGAGTATCTTAGTTTCCTCATTATTGGGCTTGCCCCTTTTTAATTTTAAAAATGAAGTACTCAAAGCCAAGTGTAAGTTAAATTTTTCACCTTGGTTTGCCTTGGTTCTTGTTTCTGAAAGGAGATTGAAGAAAAAACACTTTTCCTGTTGCCGCAGACGTTTAGTCCGATTAAACCAAATTCCTAATAATCCACATTCCTCCATGTCGACCTGGTTCGTTGACCTTCAGTCTCACTCGATCACTGCCTTTATCTGCGCATCTTTGATATTAGAATGCATATTAGAATGCCGTTTCCTATATTAATTCGATCGCTCTAGGGTTGGATTAAGGTAATCATTGGGGAAGCTGAAGATAGCCCTGGAAGACTGGAACACATTAATCCCTAGCAGGCAATCCAGGCAAACTCTAATCTTAAACCCCTGGCCTTCTGGCAGGTCTAGCTACCCGAAACCATGATTTTCGTAGTTATTGCAGTAGGCGCAGTTTGTGTGAGCTTTGCTCCGACATACATACGCGAGCTTTCGTGTTGTGGGAAAACTCGGAACTTTGATTCAACGCAGTTGTTTTTTCAGAGGTCGAGCTAGGCTGTGTATGTAGTGGGAACTTCGCAGTGATGAGGCTGGTTGTTGTTGTCCACGGTGAAGCTTCAGCTATGGCGAGGTTCCTGAGAGTGCCGCTCTTGGTGGTGTTGTTGCTGTTGCAAGGTGCAACGTTCTTGCAGGCCGCCAATCACACGTCGGTGATCATCATCGGCGCTGGCATTTCAGGTCGGGATTCAAGAGTTTCCGGCGTTTTACAAACATTGAATTAAGCTGCAACTCTAAATGATTGTGTGGCAGCGTCTCGAAAACTCCGACGCTGGTTCGGTGTACACTGAAAAATGTGTTTAATGCTGCGGCTGCAGTTCTGAATGATCATGTTTTGGATATTTTGACGGACTTGCTGCGAATATGTTTTCTCAGAAAATTTCATTTTTTTTCGAAAAAGCAGTGTCTTTTTCGTTTATTCCAACCTCAACTCAAACCTCAAATGCTTCTGGGGTTCCTGTTTTTCACTACGACGTAGTTTGAATGTGTGATACGTGCGAGATAGTCAAGGAAATCGCAGGTTGGATATAACGAATGAATTTCGACATTAATCCTTGTACTTTGATGATTTCGTGGGTTTCAAAGCGTTGCAACTCTTGAAAATCAGGCACTTGTAATGACTTAGTGCCAATATTTATACCAGTAGTATGACAAATGAGCAGGATGATTTAGAACGTTTTGGTATAGTGAAAGGCAAAACGAAGAGGAATTCAGAGCTCTTGGGTTACACTCGCTGGAAGGAGAGATGATCGTGGCTATCACAGCTAATATTTAAAAAATGAATTCGGTACTACTCCGTAAAAAGTCTGTAAATAGTGCTGATTTTCTTCGGGATCAAAGGATTCAAACACATGGAAAGCAGCACTTTTAGCGAGTTCTTGTAAAAACGAATATCATTATTGTGGCAAATTGCAGGATACTCTCGCTAAATTGTTGATTTAGAGAAGGTCATACTACAGAGGTTTGAAGAATGTAGCGAAATGAAGAATACCGACATCTCTTAGTTTCCAGTTTCCTGAAAGGAGAGTTGGTCGTCGCTATAACAACCAGTATCCAACAAACAAACATGGCACTCCAGTGCAAAACTTCTGTAAATAATGCTAGTTTTCTCAGTTTTCGAACAGTTGAAACAGTTGAAACACATGAAAATCAGTACTTCTAGCGAGTTCTAGTCGAAATATATCTCAGAAATGTGCCAAATTGCAGAATACTCTCGCTAAAATGCTGTTTTAGAGAAGCCCTAACTATACGGGTTTTGAAGAATGTAGCGAAATGAAGAATACCAAAAGCTCTTGCTCTCCTCTCCTCTGGATGGAGACTTGAATGATCCTTGACGATGCAGGTATGAAAGCGGGGCAGCGACTGGCGGAGAAGGGCGTTACCGACCTGATAATCCTCGAAGCCAGAGACGAAATCGGCGGACGCATGATGACCCACAACTTCAACGGCATCACCGTCGAGAAAGGAGCCAACTGGATCGAAGGCGTGGGTGGTCCCGAGCTCAACCCCATCATCCCCATCGCCGAGAAACTCAAGCTCATCAACACCTTGTCCGTTTTCGACAACACCACTTACAACATCTACGATGCCAAGTACGTTTTCATTTCATAAACACTCCATAAAAAAATTCAAATTCAAATTCCATTTCTGACCCACAATTCCATTCTTTGTATTGTGTTCCAGTGGTAAGGTCCCGCAGGACGTTTGTGAGTCGACAACCACTCTCATTGACGATCTGTATGCATTCACCGAGAGCTTGGGCACTTCTTTGATAAACACAAATGAGACGGATATTAATGTGCTCACCGCTCAGCGCTTGTATAATCGGTACGTTGGGATTTCGTGGAGTTTCCTTGATCCGATTGCTGGTTCGAATTTGAGGTTTGGTGTGAATGGTAGTGATGGTGGTTGGGGTTGGGGTTTCGCAGAGTGCCGAGAACGCCTGTGGAGAGGGTGATTGATTACTATATCAACGACTTCGAATTCGCAGGTTTTAATTTGTGCTTGAGATTGAATTCTCCCTCGATTGCAGTTTTAGGGTTTAGATAAGTTCATGGGGAAATGAGGAGCTGCGTTTGTTATTATGGATTCTAGTCGTTGTCTTTGAATTTAAGGGCTTCGAATTCCTGTGTTGGCTTCAATTTTGAGATGGTGTTTGTTGCGATGGTAGAACCACCGAGAGTGACGAGTTTGAAAACCACGCAGCCTTTGCCGACATTTGCAAATTATGGTGAGGATATGAACTTCGTCCACGACCCGCGAGGCTACAAAATCATCGTCCATGATGTCGCGCAGTCGTTTCTCAAGCACAGGAATGGCAAGATCACGGACCCTCGCTTGAAGTTGAATAAGGTAAGTAAAAGTGTTGATTAAACCTAGAAGTCACAGGAGAATCTCCAAAATGTTCATCTATGGAATTTTTGAAGAATTTCATAGGCAATGTCCAGTGATGATAAAATAGGATACGCTGGGATTCACTAGAAGATCATTTTGTCTTATCCATGTGCCCAGTTTCCGTAGACACAGAAGGACATCTGTTCAATTTCCACTTTGGATTTCTCCAGTGTCGATTAAATTTAGGGATTACATTGAATATTGAAGAGCATTTTCCATCGTCCTTGTCCAGTAATGATAGAATAGGATACACGTACTGGAATTTGGACACAATAGGACATCTGTTCAATTTCCATAAACACAGAACGACATTTGTTCAGTTTCCATTTTGGAAATCTCCTGTGATTGCATTCAAATTCATTTTGTGAACTTATCATTTATACACGATCCCTTGTGTGCATTGGTGCAGGTTGTGCGCAAGGTGGAGTACAACACAAAGGGCGTTCGCGTGACAACAGAGGACGGGTCGGTGTACACCGCGAAGTTCGCCATGCTGTCTGTGAGCCTGGGTGTGCTCCAAAGCCAGCTGATCGACTTTGTTCCTGATCTGCCGGTACTGTGCAAGTCAAATCTATTGCAGTTCTTTCTCATCACGCCATTTCACAATCTACCAAAGCAATTATAGGAAACAAAATAGAAACAAGATAGAATTGTATCCCGAAAGTATCTATTGAAGCAAGATAGAATCGTATCCCGAAAACTGCATTCTTGAGCTGAAGATTTCTCTGAAGACCCAGTTTCGAAGCAAACTGAAAGGAAACTCTGATAAAATTAAATTAAATAGCATACTGAATGGATTCACGCAATTGCAAATTTTGTCAAACCAAGAGCAATGGTCTTCAAATCGTGTGGGGTTTCGAAATCCCCCGGATTTGGAGCTCTTTCGTATTGATTTCTCGAGTTTGATTGATGTCGTGTTCGGTTTTCTGATTTTGAGCTTTGCTTTGCAGTTTTGGAAGCTGAAAGCGCTGTACACGTTCAACATGGCTGTGATGACGAAGATCTACCTGAAGTTTCCCTCCCGGTTCTGGGACACGAATCCAGGGATGAAGTGGTGGTTGTACGCTGATGAGCGCCGCGGGTACTTCCCAATTTGGGAGGTACTACTGGACTCTCATTACACGTTTTCCGTTCTGATATATGGAACTTCATTTCGCTTTTGATTCAGACCTTGAATGAAGAACGTGTGTTGCACGAAAATGTGATTGAACCGGGGGTTGAACTTGTTACTGACAAAGAAACTGTGAGGACGCGAAGTGGCACTTTTTTGTATTTTAAGTGATCAACAAGACAGTCAGAGAACTTCACTGGTTTACCTCATTAGTGCATGCGACACCAAATGACAATTGTTAGTAATAGTACATTCCATAAAGGAAGTCACCAGTGGATTGGAATTCATCAGTGGCAAGGGAATCCATCACTGCATTCACAGGGGTCTCATATTCAGTTCCCGGTGTTAAAATTCCCGGTGAGTCCCACTTTCCCCGGTGTTTTCCCGGCGTTCCCAGTGTACGACACACAGGGAAAAGTGGGACTCACCGGGAATTTTAACACCGGGAACTGAATATGAGTTTCCTGTGATTGGAATCCACTAGCTAAAAATAACCTTGTGAAGTACTCACTGCTGAAATCACCGAAGTCTAATTATTTCGACTAGTTTGTATGCACCACACGTCGTGGATTGATGTTTCGATTCTCCAATACAGAATTTGGAAGTCTTCACAGTGGAATCCACAAAAGCCTGAACTCCACTTACTAGATTGTGTACACTACTCCTCGATTGATGCCTACATTGACGTCTGGATTGACTCTGGGATTTGTACAGAATCCAGGACCTCTGCAGCAGAATTAATGTCCCCTAATACCTCCATGGGGTGCCTGTGTATGCTGCAGGGGATTGTCTCCTATTCTACCTTCTTACCGATTTCTGGAATTCTCCAAATAATTCAGAATTTGGGAGTCTTCACATTGGAATTCACCGAAGCCTGGACTCCAGTAGATTGTGTGCAGAACTCTTTGGTTAATATGTGCATTGACGTCTGGATTGCTTTGTGCACACCTCATGGATTGATTTCTGGATTGATTTCTTTGGGATTGGTTCAGAACATGGACAGCGAGTTTCCGGGTGAGAACGTGCTGCTGGTGACGGTAACTGACGAGGAGGCTCGGCGGATCGAGCTGCAGTCAGACGAAGAGACGTTGGTGGAGATCATGGCGGTGCTGCGCACCATGTTCGGGAACAACGTCCCCACCGCCACGAGCCTTTACGTGCCTCGATGGAATGCCGACCGATTCTTCAAAGGCTCCTACTCCAACTGGCCCATCGGCATGGACTCTGACATCTTCCTGCAACTGCAGGTGCAGACATGGTTACTCCACATCTTGCAATTCATGCTTTGGTTAAAAAAAATAACAATGGTTAAGGTAGGAGGTCCATGAATCATGCATTTAAGAGCTGAAACTGAAACTGAATTTTGGGGAGGTGAAGCCTCTTGAAATATTTTTCAGTAAATTTTCCTTGAAAGACAAGTGGAATTGGCATCTAACCCATGATTGGGTGTCTTTAGAATCATTAAAGCTTATGCTTAATTTTGTCAATGTGACATGGACATGGTCTATGTCATCATGCATCTAGTTGTTGACTTTATTCTCTCCTTCTAACTTGGTTCAAAATTTAAAAACTTGTAAGAGCTGGTTTCCACAACATTGAAACTTGTTTGATGAATTTTTAGTTACTGACGAAGGCAAGATATTAAGTCTCATTCCTTTTGACTCCATACCAGTTTGATTTTCACATTCTGAGAAGAAATTGTAACACCGTTGTGAATAAATGTTTTATTCAGGGTGGTTGTATTGATTATGTTATGTAGATGCAAATGGTGAGTGCTATCCTAACTTGGGACTCAGTATGAGAAAATCCGATTGCTTTGTTTTGTTTTAAGAGTCTTACGAGTGCAATTGTGAATTGTTGACAGGCGCCGGTGAAGACTCTCTACTTCACTGGAGAACATACCAGTGAACTCTATAATGGCTATGTCCATGGAGCCTACTTGCAAGGTAACAACTAAATTGCAAATGGAAGTGTCTATGTGAGAGCAATATTTAATCCTCTAAAACAAGTTTTAGGCTCACCAAATCTAAGCTCTACACTCCTCACTCATATGGTAGCAATCCCCTAGTTGATAGTGTTGTTTGAAAAGTGACATTAAAAGTTATTGGAGTCAGGAACGTGGTTTGGAGCATACCCTTCTTGCACTTGTTGAAATCGTTACTATGACATTTAGGCACAACTTTCTTGTGACATTGTAGATTGTGATGATAGTGAAAATACAAAGTGAGTTTTGAATTGGATACATTTGTTTCTAACTTTGAATATAGTGAGATTACAAAAGATGTGATATTGAAGAACTTAATACTAATGAGGTCTAGGTGTATTCTGTTCAAATGGTACTACTATCATAATCCAACTTAATCACAAGGTTCAAGAAAATCTAGTTTGATTAATAGAATTAATCATAAAATTCGTTCTATATTTGTAAATGGGTGTTAGAGGAAGGTTTAACTAAGAATAGTATAAAAGAAACATGACACCGAACTTCATGGGACCTCAATTTTAGTGCTCCAAGGAGTTTCATCTTCTGTTTTCTCCAAACTCTAGCTAGTGGTCCCGCATTGTACACACTTTAGGATTAACTCTAATGAATCAAGGATTGTTTGTGTTGTGAAATTTAAAAGCAATTTACTTTTGTTTTTTTCAGGTCTTGCAACTGCAAATTCACTCCTAGATTGCATTTTGCATAAGAAATGTGCAGCTTCAAGCTCAACTTATGCAAAGCTTTCAAAAGAATGCAGCCATCATCTTGATTTGGTGAGAAAGGTTGATTGATTCTTTGCAACAATTTTTGCATGATTGGTAGAGAAATCCTTTAAGTCCTATAAATTTCATTTGTAGTTTTACTTTGATGTCTTAGGAATAAGTTTGCTTGATAATTCTATGGAATGCACCCTACATTTCTACAAATTTTCAACCCCTTATAAACTCTCAACAAGGTATTTTAATTGATTTGAATGTTGAAAATATACAAGAAATAGTGTAGAGATCAAAAGGTATTACTAAGTTCATCCAACTTTCATTTTTTAATAATAAGTGACATTGATCCATCTAGATTGATTACAACCATGCAACTTGAAATGTAGTTTGTTGAATTGTAATTTATGGTTATTAAATGAAATATTGTTTGAATAAGCATTCAATCATGGTTTCTATTATAAAATTATCTAAAATCTTGTTGGGAGTAAAAAGGGGATGCATTTTTTGAACACCATAAGAATAAGCTATAAATTTGTTGAAAATAGGTGTATATTCAAAATCACCCTAATTTCTCATGAATAGATATTTTACATTTGGGGTGACATGAATCTATAGGGTTAGTTGTAGGTGCAGTTTTTTTGTACTAACCTTGATTGTTATGTCATTGCACTTTTTTACACTTATTGTAGCAAAGTTGTAGGACTTATTCAAATGTTTTGGTGGAATGCAGGAAAGGGATTGGCAAAAGAATGAATGCTTGAAGTTGGTTGCAAAGCTTGAAAAACAATTAGCAGATGCTAGACAAAGGCCTTGAGACAAGAGAATGTATTTTTTTTAATTTGATTTGGTTTGAATTGTGATGATACTTGTGTGAGCTCCTCGTAAGATCAATAGTTGAACTATATCATTATTACATATGTTTATCATGAGAAGTGTTTGATAAAATATAAAAGTAGATAAATGCTCTTTGGTGTGTTTCTCAAAAGAGGCCATTCAACAAGGGCATGCTTTTGTTCTAACATTATAAATCCTATAATGCTCAGATTTTATTATAGATTTTTGCACATTTTTGTTTTATATATTTTTGGATAAATATACTATATATCTCAATTTCAACAAATTGGTCATAAAGGTAGAATGAGAAAGTATTTGGACAAAGTGTTGTTGTTATGAAGTATTTTTTTCATCATGCAAAATATGAACTTTAGAGCTCTCAAGGATTAAGTATATGGTGTAGTTAATTGTTTAGAAGTAGAATATTTTTGTACTTGTCAAGCTTTTAATCTAATGCCAAAAGACCATAACTCTCTACCTAGTTCAAGAGAGGAGAACACTAGCATAGGGGTTCAACTAAGTTTTTAGTAGAGAAATCTATAATTGTGTTAAAAAAATCCTATTGCCATAATGCCATTCACACATTTTGATGTTAGAATTTGTTAGATTTTTGCCTATTCCTATCCTATTAAACTAGATTTAGGTGTTGTATTGATTTCTATTGTGTAACTAATGCTTTGTTTAAGTCAAAGTTCATCAAGCAACTACAACATCACAACAACAAACAAAGTAAAAAGAAGTCAAACTTTTAGTAGTACTAATCCTTATTCCAAAACTCTTTGTTTGCTTAATCCTCAAATTGCAAGTATAAGAATCCTACCACTTTGAGGGGGGTAATCAAGCTCCTATTAGCATCACATACTCCCCCTCCCTCCATATTCCTTTGCATTTCATAGAGCTTGCATTCCAACATTTATCCATCTCAAGTTCTATTTCTTTTGTCCTACTATGCCACCAAGAAATGCTTAAATTCAAAGGTGCTCAAAATCTAATTTTATAACATGTGTGCTTTTCCTTTGAAAGGATGGCAAAAAGCAGTAGAAACATAAATACATCATGGAACTTATTTGGAGGGGAACTAACAACTATATCCAACTTATTTGGAGGGGACCTAGCAGCTATATCCAAACCACTTGGAAATATTGTAGCACCTCGATTTCCTAGCTCCCAACATCTACCACAAATTAAGTTATTTTGTAGATTTAATGATCAATGGGTTTTTAGATCAATTTTTTCACATAAAAACTTTTATCCATAATTGAATATGGAACCCACTTTTGGCTTTTTGAAAACTCATATAGCCTCTATTGACTTCATAATTTGAAATTTTTGAATGAATTTTTAAAGATAGATTCTAATCATTCTAATTTACACATGAAGTTTTGTGTCATTTTGATAAAAATTGAAAAAGTTATAAGCTTCTTCTTATTTCAATGTGAAAACGGATAACTTAAAATACAATCTAAAAAAATATTGATTGATTTTATTTTATTTTGTAGATTGATAATTACTCAAAAACATTTGAACCATTCATTTCCAAATAATGAAATGAAAGTTATGAATGTCAAGAGTTTTATTTTGTAAAAAATGAAGGTAGAAAAAACATTTGAAGTCATTTTTTGAACTCAATTTTGAAAATTATCAAATGAAAATTTTTTAAATGCAATAAATTAGGGGTTAAAGGTGACTTGAATCTCTAAGATTCAATTACATGTATTGGTTTGCTTGCAGCTTACTTAGGGTGTTTTGCCTTTGGCTCTTTCTTTTGGAGACTGTATTTCATATGTACAAGAACGGAGCCCATTGCAATGCAACAGCAATGCAATACGATAGGGGTGCGATGAAAAAACGGGATGAAAAAAGTGGGATGAAAGTGTGACCGGAGTGCGATTAGGGTTTTGTATAATGCTAGCAAAGTCACAGTCGTGCACTCATGGGAAAGTAAAGACATTAGAGCGATGAAAACAATTGGATGAAAATGTGACCATTTTCGTGACAAGCAAGTCGTGATAGGCTCATGACAATCTGTACTTAATATAATAGATGAATTCTTCCTCTCTTGTTCCAAATAAAAGAAAATAAAAAGAGGCAAAACCAATTGAATTTTTCAACCTCCTTCCATCTTTATAAATGTTTTTTTTTTTAAATTGTCGTCCAAAATTGACCTAATCCAAGGTTTAGCAAAAAGCCTATTGGAAATTGGAGTTTTTTGGGAGCATCTTTTCACTAATTCCATTTGAGCTTGAACCTAGAATTCATCAAATCTATCTTATTATAATAAATTATTTAACTCAAATGGATCAATAGGGATCAATAGAGTTTAAAATAGCAAAAAAGGCTTTTTCATCCTACAATTGATTGCCACATTGGTGATATGGAAAAATCTAAAAAATTTACAATTGCCCTTCATTGATTATTTAATTTTAAATTCTAACACTCATGATCAAGGTAGAAACACCTAAAAGCACATTTTTGTTTTCAAACACTTAAAAATAGCCTTGGATGAACACTTCCAAGATTCAAATTAACCAAGATAACTTTTCAAGTACAACCAATGATTGGTGAGGAGCTTTTTTGACACAATTGATGAAAGTTGAGACATTTAGTGCTTCAAGGGTGTCTATTCAAGGTGAATCTAGTGTCAAGTATTTACTATCCTGTCAACTTTGAAAATTCATAAATTATTATTAGAGTGTTAGAAAATTACAAAACCACTTAGGTTGGAATTTCCTTGAGCTCAACATAAACTGGCATCCAATCTTTTTAGTCATTTGACCTTGAGACAGTAGAACAAATTTTTTTTTGCTTTTAGTTGTTTTTATTTTAACCCTTAAAGGACAAGGTGTTCAAATCTCAAACAATGGATGAATGCAAAGACATCCAAAGCACATAAAAATGCATTTCTTCTTCCATCAATTTTTTTGAAAATTAATTCTTGTATTAATTCTTTAAGAATTTCATAAGAATTTCTTCCCTCTAAATTCCAAAGATTTTGCTTTGTAAATATTCTATAATTCAAAGGATACTAGTAGGTTTAGCCTTAAATAATGACTTTTCTAATTCAAAAATGACCCTTTGAAAATGACTTGAATAAAAAATAAAAATAAAAATCTTCAAAAAATACTATTACTAGAACTTAATATTTTGAACTTAGAGGGAATAATTCTTTTGAAAATCACAAATATTCAATCTATAGTCAATTTTAGATTAAAATATTGTTGAAAAATATTGGTTTGTATACTAGTTGATCTAGCTACATAGAGATGATCTATAGATCATATTTTATAACTATTGTTTGGGAGTCATCATTAAACTAAATTTCATTTTATAATACATATTTGCAATTTGGAAAATTTAAACAACCTCTAGTGCTTAGTTTAGGAGTTAAGAACATTGCCATTCATTCATGGAAAACAATCCTGGCCTAGGTTAGGGCATGATCGGTCAATAAATGATCTCCCATTGGAAACTTGTCCAAAATTATAAAGAGTCAGTGGTGGGTGCAATTATCCATATGTGATATGTAAATTAGGAGGAATAAAAATTCAACTGCTCATACTTAATCTTCTTAATTTACATATCCTACATGGATAGTTGTACCTACCACTACTCTATTTGTATAATAAATGGCTCATCTCCTCCACTAACACATAAAATTGAGTGAGTGGCTTTTGAAGCAAGTTGTCATTGACTTTGCCACTCAACTTCAAAAGCTACTTAATGTGGCTAAATTTAGCTTAATTTGACAATGCCCTTAAAAATAAAGATTAAGATGTATTAGTATACCATAAAATCTGATTTTAAAACACTTTGTTCTTGACTTTTGAACCATTGACAGCCATCTGACATTGCGATTCAAGGTGAGTAGTGGTAGGGGAAATAAAATGCTTATTGCGGGGTCCTTCAAGGGCTATAGAGTAGCCCAGCCAAGGGCTCATATTTTCTCTAATAGAAACCGCATGACAATTTCCTCACCAAGGATGTTGACCAAGTAGCTTTAAGATGTCAACTCTTATTTTGTTATGCTTGGGATGTGGGAGGTTAGCACACGAACAAAGTAGAATTTGGAGTGATATTGCCAAGTTTGGGTGATGAGGATGATTCATTTTTCTCTCAATTTTTTTGTTTTTTGTACTATGCTATTAACAAATTTCAATTTTTATATTGAATTTTGATGAGAAAAAATATTGTCTCTATTTTTATCAAAATTCATAGGTTCTTATGAACTCAATTTTTGTTGACTCAAATTCAATATGTATTGAGGTAGGCTTGAGCTCTACCTTAAACCTACCTCAATACATTTTTTTCTACTTTAATCTAAATTCAATATGAAAAACAAAAGTTTGTTGAGGTGTGTTTGAGGTAGATCACCTTAACACACATTTATTTTTTATTTTGATTCAAATTCAATGAAAAAAATAGGAATTGCACTTGAGGTCCATGGTAGATGTGCTAATCACTACACAAACAAAATTCAAATCCTCCCCCATAATATTATAGAAATTTGCAAAGTTTGAAACTTGGCACGATTATTAAATGTTATGTTAAGATTCACTTCCAAAAAAAGTGTACAAAAATGATTCCTCTTGCAAATTTTATTCAAACTTAAAGTTAGCAAGCCTAAAATCTATTAAAATAAGCTTGTAGCCCTTCACCGCATAGTGTGTGGCGCCTGTGCAGTGGCACAAAATCACCTACTTTTGTGCTTGTGCTTAGCATGCCTTTGCAATTTCTTGTCGTTATAGAGAAATTGAGTCCCCATTGTCTAGTAGGGTGCTACTATTTACAACTACCATGAACAAGTGTCTTACCCTCAATAGAATATATCCATGGCCATGTATAAAACTAAGAATCATCATAAAGTTCTTGGGCTAATATGTGTGGTCATCGTGACGTAAGTCACTTTGAATTTGAATTTCATTAGCAATTAAAAGAGTATTTGTAGTCACCTTGGAAGTTCTAAGTTGTGATCATGATCCAAAAGAAAAAAGTTGCCTATGCAATTGCTTCTGTGGTGGGTGTCTAGTTCTACACAATGTACAATGAATGACCCATCTACCTTACTCAAACACACCTGAATATACTTTTTATTTTTTTATTTTTATTTACATTCAATGAAAAATAATAATAAAATCAAATCATATCATCATCATCAAATCACATCATTTATATTTATTATTATTATTATTATTATTATTATTATTATTATTATTATTATTATTATTATTATTATATTTAAGTTCAAAATTTAAGTTCAAAATGTATAATGCAAAATTACAATGACCCTAATTCCACAATTGAAGCAAGTTGAATTTGCAAAGTCATTAGAAAGAGTGTGATTGACTTTTTTTGGCCATGTTCTCTAGACGGGTATGACTAGAGTGTCTACCCGTCTTGAGGTGTAGGACCAGTGTTTTTTTTTTCATTTTTGAGAAGGAGACAATTGGTTCTTCTGATATCTATATGAAAACCAAGTGATACCTAGGTAAATTTTGGCTATTGGTCTTTAAATGTAGCAGTGTTCTAGCTATTCTCCCCTAGAAAATTAAAATTTTCATTACTAAAAATAGCAAAGATCATTGGGTCGTAGTCAAGTGGCGAAAAATCGTACATAAAAAAAACACTGTGCAATAGGGCTCGGTTTCCCAGCTGTATTTTGCGGAACTGGGTGGCGATGCTTAGGGAAAAAATTTGACACCCTAGCCAAATTTCTAGGGGACACCCTGGTTCAAATTTTGGATGTCAAAAGGACACCCTTGTCCAATTTTTGGGTGTCCCTAACTTTCCATACATTTGTTTATTTTTTTGGCTTAGATAGAATATTCTCAATTTTGAAAAATATGTAATATCAATATAAAATTTTGGTTACTAATGAAAAGAGTCACTACATATCATAGCTTGCAAAACAAATTAAACCTACAAACGGTGACCTTTCATGGCACACCATTTAATCCAAACTTGTTCAAAGTCAATGGCTTGTATGGAAATTTTTGCCATTGCAACTCTCATTTCTGCCTCCAAAGTCTCCAATACTAACCTACAGCGTAAAGTAGATTTAATATGATTTTGAGTCGAAAATCCTCTCTCACAAGAAGCTATGCTAGTAGGAATTACAAGAACAGTTTGCCACAACTTTGTCATGTGAGGATATCTTCCAACATAGTCTAAACTGGAAGAGTAACCCATCCAAGCTTAGTGCATTTTCAAACCACCACATGAAATCTGAAGAGTATCCAAAAAACCACCAATTTGTACCAATCTGAGGTTTTAAAATCAGATTTTAAACCACGTTCATCAAGAAAATTCCCTCCATTGGTACAGAAGTGCCCAATAAAAATTTAAAGCCATAAAAAAGCATTTCGGTGAAGAAGTGCCAAGTCTGCTGAAAAAGAAATGGGGCTAAATAGCTTAGCTGCATTGAAGACCTTCAAATCTGGAAATCCTTGTTGTAATGAGTCTATCACTTTGAGCACATAAGCCTGTGCAATCACCTTACACCCTTGTAAGGTGCCATCACCACCAAATTCAACTGCATAAGACAATGGTGCATAATGCAATATATGTGAATGCACAACTTCTGTGGAGTCTTGAAAATGAATCTAACCACCTCTAGAAATGTCCAAGAAATGTGCCACAAATTTTGTATCTGTACCGAACTCCTCATCTTCATCCACCAAAAATTTTCTTAACAAAGACCGTGTTGTAAGCTCACCTGCGGGCTGGCGGCCAGCTGCGGGTTGCGGACTGCCAGAGCCCAGCGGCCAGGTAGCCAATGGGTACCAGATGGGCAGCGCCACAACGGGGTGCCTGCCAGCCTATGGCCATTCTTAGTTGGTGGAGTGATTTGTCTGGTTAATTCCGTTAACGAACGAGGCCTGCTTGGTTCACTACTCCGGGGTCGGGGGACACCGTAATAAATTTTTGGGTGTCAAAAGGACACCCTTGTGAAATTTTCCCTAGGACACCCTGTTTGAGATTTGGGTGTCTAGGGACACCTTTGGAGGCAAAATACACCCCCCAGGGTGTCAATTTTATTCCGGACTGCTTTAAGCAAGTGGATCCCAATTTCCGTGAGCTCTTCCGTTGAACCGGGCGCTGGAAATATGCTACCTCTGCTTGCATTTAGCTTCCGGACAGCATTCCACCCATTTGGAGCTTTGGAGCCAGCTGCAGTACTCAAAGCTGGAGAATTGCAGATCCAGCTTTCCGTGAAGTCCTGGAAAAAACCTGGTCTGCCAATCTGCCATGATCGATCGATTACGGTACCAATCCCCTGCCGCAACTGATGACACGCAAACCAGCTGATCGAGGGTGGATAGAGTTCGATCGAGAAGCTGAATTTCATGAGTGCGCAACTTACGAGGAGTGCAAAATTCGGACTCTAATGCATGCATAATTTCATAAGTAGCAAGGATTTCATAATGCCCTCGCTACACATGCCAATGATATATTCATGGCTAGGCGAACTACCCAACATAACAGACTCTTCGCCGTATGAGCTCTGTAGTTGGACCCCAGAAATTAACATTGCTCATGATCGATCGAGGCATTTCCACAGAATCCATGGGAGGAGGAGAGTTCGCCAATAGAATATATTTGCCCCTGACAGAAAGATCTAGACCTGGAGGTTTGATTGGTTTAGTGTTGTTAAACCTAGTTTTCACAATCTGTTGTAACTGTTCGATTACCAGTACGCCCAGGGTTCGAAAAAACCGGCGGCTAGTTCAAAGTTAGCCGGTGGATTTGGGAAAAAAACCGGTTGCAATTTGAAAACATCCGGCAAAATTCAGATGAAAAAATCTGTAAAAATTCTAATTTGAGTACAAAATAGAGAAAATAACCGGATTCAATTCTTCAAAAACCGGTTCAATATGAAAATACAAGGAAATTAGACGGTAAAACTCAAAAAGTTTCTCGAACACTGTTAAATAATCCGGTTTTCCTTGATTTTCCTGATGCCCCGGACCTTTTGTCCGATTAAACCGTTACCTTTCAAGTCGACCTAGTCGTTGACCTTCATCAGTGCCACTACCGTACGTTATCTGCGGGTGTCCAATATTAGTAGAGAGCATGTTAGAATTGCCGCCTGTGTTCGATCACTCTTGGGATGAGATTGGGGAAGCACTGGAACGCATGAACCTCGTGCAGGCTGAATTTAATTCCAACCATCTTTAACCCTGACTTCCAGGCAAGTCTCAAACCATGATTTAATTTGCTTAGTACCTCCAAAACTATGCCCAGTATAGATTTCAGGTTTCGCTGAAAATATGAGCTGCTTGTCTTTCGTGCATGGAGACTTTCCGCAGTTATTATTACAGTGGGCGAAGTTTGTGGGGGAGGTTTTGCTCCGATATAGGCGAGCTTTCGTATTGAGGGTGAAGTTGACACCTTGAAATGCAGTGCATCTGTGTAGTGGGGACTTCGCAGTGATAAGTCTGGTTTTTGTTGTTGTTGTTGTTGTTCCTGGTGAAGCTTCAGCTATGGCGAGGTTCCTGAGAGTGTCGTCACTCCTGGTGCTGTTGTTGTTGTTGCAAGGTGCAGCGTTCTTGCAGGCAGTCAAGACTCCGGATCCCATTCACACGTCGGTGATCATCATCGGCGCTGGCATGTCAGGTCGGGATTCCAGAGCTTCCGGCGTTTTACTTACATTGAATTGAATTGAATTAGAGTTGCAGCGTCTTGGAAACTCGGACGCTTGCTGCTCGTGTGTTACAAACTGAAAGGACCATTTAATGATCATGTTTTGAATATTTTAATATTGTACCCTAGTTTACGGAAATGTCCATTGCATCAGCTGCAGTTTGGAGCAATCATATATGTTTTGAATATTTTATAGTACCTGCTGCGTAACTATACGTTTTAAGTCAGTGTTTTTTTCAGTTATTCCAACCTCAACTCAAACCTCAAAGCTTCTGAGGTCTTCACAGACTACAATGTAGTTTGAATGCGTGATAAGTGTGCTACAGGCTATAGAATCGCAGCTCGGTTACTGGAAATGAATTTTTGAAAGTAATCCGTTTAAAGTGGTGATTTCCTATGTTTTCTTGGGTTTCGAAGAGTTGAAACACATGAAAATCAGCACTATTCGTGAGTTAGAGTCAATGAAAACATATAGCCTATCAGTAGTGTGACAAATGAGCAGGAATATCTAGAATGTTGTTTTAAAGAAAGCCCACGATATAAAGCATTGAGTGTATCGAAATGAAGAATACTCGAGTTCCTGGTTTACACTTCGCCTTGGTGAGAGCTGATCGTTGCTATCACAGCTGGGATTCAACAAATGAACTTGGCACTAATCCGTGAACAACCCGTAGAAACTGGTGATTTTGGGGGGTTTCAAAGGGTTGAGACTCATTATAATCAGCACTTTCAGTAGTTTAGTGTCAAAACATATATATCAATAGTGTGACAAATGTGCAAACGAATTCGGCAACTTAGAATGTTGTCTCAGAGAAGGCGGGGCACATAATAAAGTCAGAGGATCAAGTATATCGACAGCTCTTGGTTTGCATTTCGCTTGAAGGAGACCTGATCGTTGCTATCACATTAGTATTCAGCAAACGAATTCGGCATCAATTCTTTGAAAAGTCCGTAGAAAGTGATGATTTTCTCGGTTTCCAAAGAGTTCAAGCACATGAAAATCAGCACTTCTAGTGAGTGCTATTCAAAACATACATCAATAGTGTGGCAAATTGCAGGATATTCTCGCTGGAAGGTTGTTTTCGAGAAGGGCGTTTGAACAATGTAGCGAAATGAAGGATACCGAGAGCTTTTGCTGTGCACTTCTCTGTGATTGAGGGGAGCTGATCCTTGACGATGTAGGTGTGAAAGCGGGACAGCGATTAGCGGAGAAGGGCGTCACCGACCTAATAATCCTCGAAGCCAGAGACGAAATTGGCGGACGCATCATGACCCACAATTTCAACGGCATCACCATCGAGAAAGGAGCCAACTGGATCGAAGGCGTGGGAGGACCCGAGCTCAACCCCATCATCCCCATCGCCAAGAAGCTCAATCTTATCAACACCATATCCAACTTCGACAACACCACTAACAACATCTACGATGCCAAGTACGCACGATCATCTCACTGAAATTCATTAACATTCCACATACAAACACAATTTCAAATTCCCGTTTCTGACAATTCTTTATGTTGTGTTCCAGTGGTAAGGTCCCGCAGGACGTTTGTGAGGCGACAGCCACTCTCATTGACGATCTGTATGCATTCACCGAGAGCTTGGGCACTTCTTTGAAAAACACTAGTGAGACGGATATCAATGTGCTCACCGCTCAGCGCTTGTATAATCGGTGCGTTGCGAGTCTCCTGGAGCTTTCTTGATCCGATTGCTGGTTTAGGGTTTGAGAATTTCGTTTTTATTGATAGTGATGGGGGTCGGGTTGGAGTTACGCAGAGTGCCGAGAACGCCTGTGGAGATGGTGATTGATTACTATATCAACGACTTCGAATTCGCAGGTTTTTGTGCTTGAGATTGAATTCTCTCTCGATTCCGATTTTAGGGTCTAGATAAGGTCATGGGGAATTGAAGAGTAGTGTTTGGTATTGTGGATTCTAATCGTTGTCTTCGAATTATTGAGCTTCAATTTCCTGTGTTGACTTCAATTTTGAGATGGTGTTTGTTCTGATGGTAGAACCACCGAGAGTGACGAGTTTGAAAAGCACGCAGCCTTTGCCGACATTTGCAAATTATGGTGAGGATGTGAACTTCGTCCACGACCCGCGAGGCTATAAAATCGTCGTCCATGATGTCGCGCAGTCGTTTCTCAAGCACAAGAATGGCAAGATTACGGATTCTCGGTTGAAGTTGAACAAGGTAAGTTTAAGCGTAGATCAAACCTGGGGAAATCCAAAATGTCCATCCTTGGAGTTTCTGAAGAGTTTTTTCCATAATCAATGTCAAGTGAGGATACACGTACACTGGGATTTGCTAAGACTAGAATGGGAACACGAAAGGACATGTTGAATTTCCATATACACAGAGCGACATTTGCTCAGTTTCCATTTTGGATTTCACCAGTGATTGCATTCAAACCCTACTTGTGAACTATCATTTATATATGATCCGTTGTGCGCATTGGTGCAGGTTGTGCGCAAGGTGGAGTACGACACAAAGGGCGTTAGGGTGACAACAGAGGATGGGTCGGTGTACACCGCGGAGTTTGCCATGCTGTCTGTGAGCCTGGGTGTGCTCCAAAGCCAGCTGATCGACTTTGTTCCTGATCTACCGGTACTGTGCAAGTCGAATTATCTATTGCAGTTTAATCTCATCACGCCATTTCACAAACAACCAAAACAATTATAGTAAACAAAATAGAAAAAAGATAGAATCATATCTCAATAGTCTCAAAATTGCATTCACAAGCTGACGATTTCACTGAGGAATTCAAAGTCGAAGCAAATACAAAGAAATCTCTGATCAAATCAAAGTAGCGAAGTAGCAAACTAAATGGATACACACCATTGCAAAGTTTGTCAAACCAAAAAACAGTGATCTTCAAATGGTGGCGTTTTTTGAAATTTCCAGGATTTGAAGCCTTTTTGTATTGATTTCTTAAGTTCGGTTGATGTTGTATTGGGCTATCTGACTGAGCTTCGTTTTGCAGTTTTGGAAGCTGAAAGCGCTGTACGCGTTCGACATGGCTGTGTACATGAAGATCTTCCTGAAATTCCCTTCCCGGTTTTGGGACACGAATCCGGGAACGAAGTTTTGGTTGTACGCCGATGAGCGCCGCGGGTACTTCCCGATCTGGGAGGTACTACTGGACTAACATTACATGCTTCCACTTCTGATTAATTTATGGAACTTAATTTCTCTTTTGCTGCAGTTTTGTTTCGAACCTTAATGAAGAATGCGCGCATTCACCTTTACTGTGGAATGCATTGAAGCTAGGCTGAACTGCACTGGTTGTGTGCACTCCACCCCGCGGATTGATGTCTGAACTCTCCAATGCAGAATTTGGAACTCAAATCTTTCCAGTGGAATCCACGAAAGCCTGAACTCTGGCCACTAGATTGTTTACACTTCTCCTTGATGATGCTGGATTGACGTCTGGATTGTCCTTGGGAATTGGACAGAACCGGGGATAATATAGAATCATGGACCTCGGCAGCAGAATGTCCCTATCTAAGTGACATCCTCCATGGGGGTGCCTGTACATACTGCAGCGGAGGTCCCCGATTCTACACTCTGGATCTCTGGTGCAGAAATTGGAAGTCTTCACTGTAAAATTCGCCGAAGCCTGAACCCAACCAGATTGGGTGTACCACACCTCGGTGCAGAATTTGGAAGTATTTTCATTGGAGTCACTCACCAAAGTCTGAGCTCCACTAGCTAGTTTATGTGCGCTCCTCCTCATGGATTGATGTCTGGATTTTCCAATGCAGAATCTGGAAATCTTCACTACAGAAATCACCGAAGTCTGAACTCCACCAGTTTGTATGCACGACTCCTTGATTGATGTGTGCACTATTGCTCATGGATTGGTTTCTGGATTGTTTTTTCTGGATCTTTTTGTACAGAATATGGACAGCGAGTTTCCGGGTGAGAACTTGTTGATGGTGACGGTGACGGACGAGGAGGCTCGGCGGATCGAGCTGCAGTCGGACGAAGAGACGTTGGTAGAGATCATGGCGGTGCTGCGCACTATGTTCGGGAACAATATCCCCACCGCCACAAGCCTTTATGTGCCTCGATGGAACGCCGACCGATTCTTCAAAGGTTCCTTCTCCAACTGGCCCATCGGCGTGGACTCCGACATCTTCTTGCAACTGCAGGTGCAGATAATCATCGTCACTCCCATTCTTTCAATTCATGCTTCGGTACAAACAAAACAACAATTTCTAGCACTTTGAATGAATGGTAGAAACTTGTGGAAACATGGGTTGCGTAGACTAAGGAAATGAACTCCCAATCTGCCATACTTTTGGAAAAGATCAAGTGACTAGCACTTGAAATCAGGTCATGCTCATGGAATCATAGTTTGATAAGAGTAGAGAAATAGACTCCCTGTCTTTCATAATTTTGAAGTTTGCACCTTGGTCTACTTTGTTGATAAGCATTTGAGGTCGATTGTGCAACAATGCATTGAAGTTGTTGTAAGTAGAGCAGAGAAGTGACCCATGAGAAACCCACGCTACATATTTGACCCTTTTGTGGGTTGTTTTCATGATGTATGCAAACCATATGTCCTCTAGTGTCATCATGTTATTCAACTAAGTTTATTTGGAAATGAACTTAGGGTGTCTTAAGGTTTAGTTAATGCATGTGATTAATTTTGACCATCTCACATGTATCTAATACATGTATCCATGCAGCCAGTTGCTATCTTTCTACTCCCCTTTTGGGTTTAAAGTTTTAGAGCCTACGAAAGTTTGTTTCTCTAATTATTAAAAAGTGTTTGTTGAATTTTTACTCTTTAACAACGGTAGAATTTTGTATCTTGTTTTTTGACTCTGTAATGTTATTCAACTAGGTTGATTAATTACAAAAATCTAATGAAGGGAAAAAAATGGCATCATATTTTAACCTCTTGGATAGTACCATAGGGAACTTTTATCCTTGCTAAATAATGTTAGTATGATGCCAATCAATGTTTTGATCAATTATTAATATTTTTGGCAACACTAAAAAGATGAGGGCTAGTTAGAATTCTAAATTTGGAAGGAGAGTCTAATGGTGACCACTTTTTAACAAAAATCTGATTGCTTTGTTTTAAGAGTCTTATGAAAAGTGCAATTATGAATCTTGGATAGGCCCCCGTGAAGACTCTCTACTTCACAGGAGAACATGCAAGCGAATTCTACAATGGCTATGTCCATGGAGCATACTTACAAGGTAACAACTAACTTAACTCTTATTAAGCGTTCCAGTGTCCATATTTTGAACAATGAACGGAGGGTTTGCATGCACTATTTAGTCCAACTTCTCATTCATCCAATGTAGTACTTAAATGTTGAAAAGACAACCTTCGTTAATAATCAATTTCATGAAATTGCAATAATGATATTTCTTGTACAAAGATATAAGCAAAAATGTGCCAAAATTAAAAAAAGAATCGAAGCATATAAGGATTAAATTGCAATTGAAGTGTCTCTATAAGAACATTAGTTACTTTTTTAGAACACCTGGCAATCCCATTTGTGCCCAATGTACATGTTATTTCTAGATTGTGATAGTCAATAGTGATGCCTATAAAAGTGACATTAAAGTTTAGTTTGAGATATACTTAGGTGGTCTAGAACATACTCCATTTGCACTTGTTGAAATCCTTAGTATAACATTTGTATGTAATTCTTGCAATGTAATAGATTGCAATGCCAATGAGAATATAAAATAAGTTTTGAATTGCACAAACTCTACATATGTTCCTTTAATTGTGATATTGAAAGAAATGATATTAATTATTAAAGGAATCTCAATGTATTCTATTTAATGGTGCTATACTACAGTCAAGACCCAAGTTGGGAAATTTCATTAAAATGGCATATGAAATCCACCATATTTCCATTAAATTACTTCTTTACCTCTAAAATCTAGGACTAATAAAGATTTTAGACTACTTAGTCAAAACTAAAAAGTGCCAAGTTTGTGGAATACCACCATTTAAACAAAATATGGATTCAACTTAATCACAAGGTTCAAGAAAAATCTAGCATGATCAATGAGGAACTATCTAAGTTGAATATTATATTTAAGGGCAATTTGATCTTGTTTTTTCAGGTCTTACAACTGCAAATTCACTCCTAGATTGCATTTTGCATAAGAAGTGTGCAACTTCACTCTCAACTTATGCGAAGCTTTCAAAAGAATGCAACCATCATCTTGATTTGGTGAGAAAAGTTGATTGATTCTTTGTAACAACTCAATTTTGTATACTAGAGAAATCCTTTAATTAAGTCCATCTCTAGTTTTTGTTTTGTGTTTTTACTTTGGCCTTCAGCTGCAAATAAGTGTATATTTTGATAATTCTATAGAGTAAACCATACATTTGTATATTTTTTCATGATTGAAATGTAGCAAACTTAAATTTTTAATTTATTCAAACGATGAAGATATATGAGAAATAGCATTAATAGAGATCAAAAGTTATTAATGAGTTCATCCAACTTTTGATTTTAGAAAAGAAAAGACATTGATCCACCTAGATTAATTACAACCTTGCAACTTGAACTAAGTGTATTAATTTGTAATTTATGATAATTGTTGCTAATATTGTCCAAATAGACATTTTAGTATGGTTTTTTATCATTAAATTATCTAAATTTTTGTTGGATCTTATTAAAAATTAAAAAAAAGATTTTAGATTTAGGAATAAGTCACAATTGTCATGTTGATTGCACTTGCTATAGAAAAGCTCTAGGTTTTACTCACTTGCCTCTTTGTCTCTGGTGAATTGCAGGAAAGGGATAGACAAAAGAACACATGCATGAAGTTAGTTGCAAAGCTTGAAAAACAATTAGCAGAAGCCAAACGAAGGCCTTGATTTTTTTTTGGTTTTGTTTGAAAATTGTTGATATTTATGAGTCTCATCAATGTGAGATCAAAGTTGAATTGTATCTTTATCGCATATGTTTTATCATGAAAAGTTTTTGATAAAATGAATTGTATCTTTATCATGTATGTTTTATCATGAAAGTATTCTATAAAATATAAAAACACATCAATGTTTTCTAATGTATTTCTCAAGAGAGGCCATTCAACAAGGACATGCTTGTTATAACATTATAATCCCATTGATGTCCAAATCCTATTTTGAATTTTTATACATTTTTGCTTATATTTTTGCTTAAACATATTATTTATCACAATTTCATGCATCAAATGGTCATGAAGGAAGAATGGGAGGTTCTTTGGACCACGTGTTGTTCTAAAGTACTTAGATCATCATCTACAAAGTACAATATGAACTTTAGAGTCTTAAAGGTTTAAACACAATTAAGGATGAAGCGTAGCTAATTGACTAGAAGTAGAATATGTTGTATTTATCAACTCTTAACCTAAAGCAAAGAGGCCAATATGTTGTATCTAGTGAAAGAAAGAATTAACTCAAATTATTAGGTTTGAGTTGTTGACCCACCTTCAAGTTGTCAAGTTAACACATAATATAAATTAAATCCATTGTCACAATAGTACACAAACAAATAGATAAGCATCAACATTGACTATAGAAGATCTAAATCACCAAATGAAACTATCTATTTTGGTACAAAAACCTCATGATGTTTACAATTTATGCACATAAAAACATGAAATGTGCTAGCAAAAATATTATTTTTTATCCTCCTACAAATTATTCTACGAACAAGACATAAATAAATGCAAGAATTTAAATATTTTTCTATTGTCCTCGATCTCACTCCCATTATATCCTGCAAATTCAAAGACAATAATAAGTTAGTTTCAAAAATTAGTACGCTTGACATTCTCTCATAAATTGAGTTACATGAATATAAATTCTATAATTCAGCAAAGCATGTTATGCTATTCTAGTTGTTTTACACACTTCTCAAATATCAATATATGGATTGAAGCACAGTATTATGTAAAACAATAATTCCTTATTTGGAAGAACAGTTCCAAAAGAAAAGGAAGTCATATTTTTCAAACTTGGTTAATTTTTTTTATATATTTGAAATATTATTAAAAAATTCACAAAAAATATCTTTATTTTTTTTAATAATAAATATCTTAAATATAGGATTAAGTGATAAAATGAAATGCCCTTGAATTTGTCATAAAAACTTGGTTGCTTTGTTTTCAAGTGTAAAGGAGAAGGAACTTAAGGAAATTGATTTGCAAGTTGTAGTGTACTCTTTTGTTTTGTTACAATGCACAACATTGTATTGTTGTAGGAATTTTTGAAAATTCCTTTTGCAAAATGAAAATTGAACTCTTGGGATCAAAAAACTTTCTCTTATCAATAGGGGCTTTTGAAGACACATAAATATATTGAAAAAAAATTATAAAAAAATCTATGAAAAAATCTATGAAAAAATCTATGAAAAAATCTTTACATAGCCTATATGAAAACTTTTACATTAAAAGTGTCTTTTGTCACAATGCTTTGTGTACACTAAATATAATCATTTAGAGACCTCATTGATAACAATTGAGATCATTTTCATTTTCAAATTTTTTAATATAGGTCTTTACAATTTCAAGGTGTATACTTTCCTTTTTAAAACCATTTTGTATTTTTTTATATTTTAAAATTAGACTTTGAACTCCACTTTCTTAGAGGAATTATTAAGGCTTTAAAAATATTTTTTTATTTTGTTTTTTATATTTTCATTTAAGAAAATTATGAGGTGAAAATATCTATATGCAAAAATGAATATCCCGTTTATCCCATTTAAAGTTAGAAAACTAAAATTTGAAATTAAGGGGGTATAATTTTACAATATGTAGTAATAACAATGTAGGGTTCAAATTTTGTTGAAGTTTAGAGTTTAAGTGTTAAATTTTTTTTCTAATGATCATCATTCATGCCATGGGTGATGCATTTAGGCAAATACTTCACCCAAGGTGTTTCATTGAGAATAACATTGTAAGGAGCAATTGAATGAAACCATGCAGTTCCCTCTGGAAAAATCGGAAATCTCCAATCTAAGTCCCAAGTGTTTTTTTCACAATCGTAGACAGCGCCTTGTGTCATTCCATCTGACCGTCTAAGCCAAATTTTATCTTGATAATTGTATGCTTGTATATAATCCCATGATTGGACTTGAAAATGACACTTTACATAATTATATGGCATTGTACTTACTTCAAACCAAGTTTTTTTCTCAAAATCATATTGCAAAATGTCTATGGTTTTCCACTCAGACTCATGGTAATTGAAACGCCCTGTGAGAGCTTGAAGTTTATGATCATGTTTGGGTGGGTCATTGTTAAGTTCTAAAGGCATGCTAAAACCTTTAAGTGGCCAAAGGGAACTATAGAGGGGCCTCTTTGGTGCATAACATACACACCTATAATTATGTGCAAGGTGATACATATCCCCTTCTTTTCTCTCTTCTTCATATTGACTTTGTCCTTTCCTCTCCCGGTCTCTACTAATGTGAAAATCAACTATTTGCTTTACCTCTTGATTGTGAGTCATTTTCACTTGATTCTTTTTATTGAAAAAATCAAGAATTATAATTAAAAAGTTCTTTAATAAAAAAGCATTCTAATTAGTAGCTTGAAAATGAATTTTAAGTGCTAAAATTTACAATTAGTGAATTCTTCTAAAACAACTACCAAACAATTGAAGAAAATACACTTATCTGATTGATTCATTTTCCAGAAATAGATTGGTCAAGACTAATCAATCCAAAAAATCTTCAGTTGTTTTGGTGTACTACAATCATCAATTAAATGATGTTTGATTAGAAAATACACTTAGTTATAATCTCAACAATTTTAGATTCAATTGCACTACAATAATTGAAATGTCCATTGTACTTTAAAAGCACAAAATGACTAAGATAGCATACAAATGAATATAAAAATATTTATAAAATATTTATATTTTACATTTTATAATAGAAGTTGAAAATTGAACTTTTAGAAATTGGTTGAAGTGCAATAACTTGAAAAATAATCAATAGAATATCATGTTAGAGTATGAACAAAGATTATGAAATGGAGAATCTATAAAAATATAGACAAGTCATGTCTTTTCAAATTGAAGCGTTGCATGGTAAGCTGAAAAATGTCTTTTGAGGCCTACTTAGTAAGAATTATGAAAGTAAATTTGAATATCTTAACCCCTAAAGGACCAAGGCCTTATTTCTGCCAAAAAATACTCAAAACTGCCATTTCTATAGCAAAGAGTAAAAAAATTTGAAAATTATTTTTTTGGCACATCCAACCGTAGGATCTTATACCTTACTAGTATGGAAATGTGTGGAAAAAATTTCAGAAATTTTGGCCACATAGATTAAAAGATATTTGCGTTTAAAGTGAAAAAAATAGTTTTTTCAGCACCTTGCGGGACTGGATTATTTGACTTTGAACTTTTTTAACTTAAATTTTTTGCACTACAGAGTTTTGAGCTTTAAATCCTTATTGAGTGAAATTGAGTTGAGAGTTTAAGGGAAAAAAATTTCATGAAAAAAACTTAATTTTCATGCTTAAAAAAATTGTTAAGTAGAAGTAGGTATGAGAAAGAAGGAAATCTAAATTATTAATATCTTTAATATGGAATTAAAATGCATTAATCCCAATGGTGAGAGTGTTCTAGAAAGCAAACAAAATCATGAAAAAAAAATTTCATAAAAATTGTAAAATTTGCATTCAGAAATGAATTCTATAAGTTGTTTTTTCAGGAAGATGCTCTAACTACCCAAAAAACAAGATTGTCCTTAACTTTCTCATAATAAGTCCAAATGGAATGAATCAAAGCTTCCCATGTAGACAAAAATATAATCTACAAGAGAAAAAAATTCAAAAAAAGAAACTCAAAATTTTACAAATTTTTTTTTTCTGCCCGGACTGCCCCCTGTCCCTTGTTTTGAGCTTATTTGGTCATAACTTTTGTTTCCAGGCACCGAATGTGAAAACACTTATATTCCTACAAAGCTCATTAGTTTTTCTATCTTCAAAAAAAGTTTCAAAAAATCATGACAAAATTTCAGCCCGTAGGTACCTGCCCGAAATCCAATTTGTCCCCCGAAGGGACAATGGTCCTTTAGGGGTTAAAATAATTTTAATGTGGATAATATAATAATATATGTGCCTTTTTAAAGGGGACATTGTGGGAACAGATTGTGATATTATTTCAAAAATAAATTTATTTTGTAATGCTCAAGAAGTACATTTCTTTTTTATAACATTTTTTTTCATTTCTACAAAAAAATATAGATGAAATTTCTAATTTTATATTAAAGAGGAAATGAAAGTAATAAAAAATGAATTTTTTCTCAAAGGTGGATTAAAATAGAATTTTACTAATTCATCAAAATATAAGTGATTGTTATTTTAGCTCTTACTTGAGTATAAAAAAGTATAAAAATCATGGATGACTTCTAAATAATCTATCTAAAAGGATCTATATAGTATATGAAAGTTAGATGTTTGAGCGCATTGGTTATGAATTACTAACAATAACCTCTTGTCAAATGTCTCCTTACAACTTCTACAAAACTTAGCTAATCCATATTATGAGCATCTTTCTCTAGTTATTACAAGTAAAAATATTAAGTAATTACATAAAGGTGTATTTTAGGGTTCATGGCTACTAGTTTTATTCTCTAAAATTCCATTGTCCCCTAGGGAGACAAATAAATTTTAGGTATGCTCCTATGACCTCAATTTTATAAAAAAATTCTTGAAGATAGAAAAAATACATTAGCTTTGGGAGAAAATAGTTCTTTTATTTCAGCCAATGCTTAGGAACAAAAGTTATGCCATCTTAAGCACAAAAATGGAGCTTGTCAGTCAACAAAAAAATCTACAAAAACTTGAGATAAAGAATTTAAAAATTCATTTTTCACATATTATATTTTTGTCTAGATGGAAACATTTGATTCATTCCATTTGAATCAATGATGTAAAGTTATGGAACTTCTTGTTTTGTGAGCAATTATGGCATCTTCTTGAGAAAGCAAAGTATTGGATTCATTTTTTAACTCAATTTCCTAAATTTCTAAAAAAACATTCCATAGGGTTTGGTTCTCTTTCAAGAACAATCTCACAATTGGATTTAGTGTATTCTAATTCCATCATAGAGGTCTCAGCAAACTATTTTTTTTCCTTCAATCTTGTATCTACTTCTACTTAACTATTTTTGAAGAATGAAAATTAAAAGGATGCAAGGAAGTTTTTTCCTTCACTTTCAACTCAATTATTCAATATTAAATCATTTCAATTCAAGATTTGTAGAGCAAAAATTTTAAGCTAAAAAAATTCAAAGTCTCATAATCTAGTCACATATTGCCCAAATAAACTTGTTTCTTTTATTTTAAACACAAAGATCATTCAATGTACATGGCCAAAGTTTCTAGATTTCTTCCATGCATTTTTTTATTAGTGTAGTGCAAGATCCTACTATTAATTATGCAAAATAATAATAATTTATAGTTTTTAATTTTTTGCAAAAGAAATTGCGATTTTTAGTGTTTTTGATGAAAAAAAGGCCTTGGACTTTTAGGGATTTAGGCATACTACAAAATTGCTATAACTAGTTTAGAACTTACAAATTTCCAAAAAATGAAATTATTGTGGTATAAGTAGTATACTAGTGTCCCTTGTGGAAAAAAAAATATGGAAAACAATTAATATTTATATTTCTAGGCATCTGATGAGTTGTACTGTCAACTTTAATTAATTAAGTGACAAATTTTGAACTTGACTACCAGGTACAATAGTATGTATGAAATTGAGTTTTGGCATTTGTTGAATGAAATTCAGAGTTCTTGAAAATGAATCTAATTGAAAGGAAAAAAACTAAAATTTAAAATACCCCTAAGGAAGAAAATTGTGAATTCTTTAGAGATCAAGTTGTAAGAAAAATCATAAGTTCATAAATTTTATTTCATAAAATACTACGAATAAAAACCTAATCCCCAAGTTTTATTTTATTTAGTTACTCACTTCAAAAATCTCCAAAGAATTGCAAAATTTTTAAAAATATATAGAGAGAATATCTGAATATGTTTTTTCATGATATATTTAAGTGAGTTAAAAAATTAAATTATATTTGGGGATCAAGTTGTTTGTAAAATTTCTTTCAATATAATCCAATAATTTATGAAACTTTCACAAATAATCTTTAAAAGGCTTTCATACTTTCTTCTATCTAAAGTTATTTGTAAATTTTCCACTTGCAAAAATATAATACTTTTTAATTTACATTCAAATTTTAAAAATATCTAAATTTGATTTTTAAACATTGGAAGAATTTGCATTCTTGAAAAATGTCACCTCTTTTGTCCTTCATCTTTTGAATTTTTTTTAATTATCTCTAAATCCAAGAAGAAGAGACTATACAATGACAAAAGTTAAGTCTATAAGAAATGTGAAGAATTATTAATGAACATTGTTCAAAAAATGAGCCAAATTTATAGGGACAACTTTTTGTAGTGTACTAATTGCTTATTCTTCATGTACACAATACTATTTCCACAATTTTCAATCTTTAAATAGTAGATTTGAAGTCCTCACATATTTTCAATTTTTTTAAAGAAGTGCCATATTTTACACTACCTCAAAATTTTCTCATTCATCATTTTATTGGTTAATTATATTAATTATTGTGAAATATTGAAAAATCATTGTGAGACAATATAATAAGTGTATTAGTCTTAGGTGCTTCTCTATAATTCAAAGTGAGATCTCTTGGACATTGAAGGAAATTTGTCAGTGAGCAATTATTTTTGATCAAGTAGTCTTTTCATTTGAGGGCCATTTATAAAGATGGAAGACAAAATTCTCTATTAGTTGTCATTTTTTGTTAGTAGAGTTGATCTTTTAGTCATATGTACATGAGTTGGTGTTAAACTAAGTAAAACTCCAAAATGATGTTTGAATATTGCATGTAAAAGTTGTACGAGATGAAAGCTCAATTGATAACTTGTCTTGCTTTGGGGAACATGCTTAGAATTAGACGATCCTATAAGTTGGTTTATTATAATTGTGGTAATACCATATTCTAAGTATGTTCCCCAAATTTTGTATTCCCTATAAATACACATATATACACACATATATATTTCACCTATTTTGTGTTTCATATGTATAGTACTCGAGATCAACAACAAGGATTCAATCAAAGCTATTTTTTGTGCAATTTTACATCGATGGCATAGGAAGGGGGACTCAAATTTTTTTAAGCACATTGATAGTCTTAGATTTTTTGAGTGGAGGATGGCAGGAAAGGGTGGTGTATTTGCATCTTTTGAGAGCATAGTCAAAGCCTACAATTAATATTGAAAAAACACCTACAATTCATCTACCAATTCAAAAAAATCTAAATTTATTCATACATTGTCCAAAAAATGCGTGCTAAAATGCATTAAAATTCTTTTTTCAACAACCAATTAAGACCCAACAAAAATGAAAGGAACCCACCTAAAAAACCCAGCAGAAAGCACCACTAGAACCACTAGAACCACTAGGAAAGGGTGGTGTATTTGCATCTTTTGAGAGCATAGTCAAAGCCTACAATTAATATTGAAAAAACACCTACAATTCATCCACCAATTCAAAAAATTCTAAATTTATTCATACATTATCCAAAAAATGCGTGCTAAAATGCATTAAAAATTCTTTTTTCAACAACCAATTAAGACCCAACAAAAATGAAAGGAGCCCACCTAAGAAACCTAGCAGAAAGCACCACCAGGACTACTACCAGAACTACTACCAGAATTCGGGACTTGGTCCAGATGAGACCTGGCAATTAGGACACGGTGTCGCACATGACAGGCCACGCATTTCTCGTGTGCCTCCCGCCTCCTCAGCACACGACCCCTATCCCCGTGCGACCCAGTCAGCATGTCCACCTGTCAGTCCGCCACCCCTTTACTGCCATCTTTGGACTTTTCTACACTGTACCCTCCCTCCCCACGTGTCATCCCATCTGACCTCCACGTCATCATCTCGCCACCTTCTTATTACCCAGTCGACTTGTCATTCTCCTCACTCGAAAGCTTCCCTACTAGCTACCCTCTCCATCTCTAGCTCCTCACTCCATTTGCAAAGCTCCCCATTCTCGCTTTTCTCTAAGCTTCAGATCTACAGTAGTTTTTCTCCAAGCTTTAGAGTTTCGAAGGTTTGCTTTCTTTTTGTTTTTGAGTTCAGACATTTGAGGTACTATTATTGCAATGTCGCATGCGATGGATACCGTGGCGGCGCAAGCAGCAGGATCGGCCAATCCGCCGTGCTGCCCTTTCGTGCCGCTCTGCTTCGAGTGCGGCACTCGGCGTAACCCGTGCCATTGTCGAATTCTGGGCCCGACAGTAGGGTTTGTGGCGTTTGCCGTGGCCGCCGTGGTGGAGTGGCCTGTGGGGATGTTCGTGTACTGTTTCCGTCACTTGAAGGGACGCCGCATCATGGCGCACCCGGCGGCTGTGGTGTATCCTCGCGTCTCGTCCTGCTTCCCCATCTAAAGCAGCTGCAGCGATTTCTTGAAAAATTATCGCGAGGGTTTCCCTATGAAGGTTCTGTGACCTACGAGAAATGTTCACGGATTGTACAGTGCAGGACTTTGGTATTTGGTTGTGTGATCGATTTTGGGGTATAAGGTTTAGAAGGGCTTTAATCTTAGTTTTTAGCTCCTTCAGTTTTGTCATGGATCTGGTGTAGTGATGTAATTGTTGGAGTCCCATTGAACTCTCATCACTCATGTATAATAAACTGACTTTCATGTCATTGTATTCTCACATTTAAGCTGTTGTGTGGTGCTTGTTTTTTTTATGATGATTTAATTCTAGTGTTTACAGTGGACCTGGAGAGTGAGTGCTTCTCTTTTTGGAGTTGGTCACAAAACCTGATGGTACATGTCACTGGTTGTACTAGATTTTTTATTTCTGTTTTGTGATATGTTTGGAGTAGGCTTTGGAGGGGTTTCAGTGAACAGCGCTTTGGATTTTAGTGTGAATAGTTAGATTTGTAGAGAGTGGTTGGACTCCCTACTTTTGTTATACAATAAGCCAATTTTCATGTCATTGTATTATCATACTTGGAGTATATGGTTTTGAAAGTGAGTGTAGGAGAGTCACACTGGCTTGAAGAGTAGTGCCAATGAAGAGACTGGTTCTAGTGAGTCTGTATGAGTGTACCATTTCTTTAAGAAAGACTCTGGCCGTGACATGATCCTTCTGTTTCAGTTTGTACAGGTCTTTTGTATTCAGTTGTTTGATTGATTCCAAGTAAGTTGTGTAAGGGCTTCAGTTACAGTGCTTCAGCTTAGTTTTGGTCACCATTGTTGAACTCTCTCTCAACACTTTTGTAGAACAAACTGACTTTGGTGTCATCCAATTTGTCAAACCCAGTTTGTCAGGGATGGTGTTGGTATTGATTTAATTCTAGTTTTTCACACTGCCATGGTTAGTTAGTAACGAACTTTTATGACATGGACATCTGTGTCATGGTTTGTATGGAATCTGATATGTAGTTGTGATGAGAAGGAGGAAGTTTTGGAAGTGCTTAAGTTACATAGCTCAGAGTCATGGTTGTGGTTCCCTTTGGATTCATCACTTACTATGACTATGAACAACCTTTCAGGTGATTGCATTATCATACGTATGTGTAGTGGATGTGGTTCATGTTGATTTAATTGTAGGTTTTGAGAGAGATCTTTTTCTCAAATGACTGTTGCTTGGCTCTGTTTTTAATGTAGTTGATTGATGTCTATTCTAGAGCAGAGTGCAGATTCTTTGCTTTAAGCTCTTGACAGTGGTAGAACCACCCATTCCCAACCAGGGATCCATACCCAACTTGTAATGTTTACTTATTTCCAACCAAGGCTGGAACAGATCTCCAACCAAAGCTTGCAATGTGATTTTTTTTCCTTATCAAGGCTGGGACTAACAAGGTTATGACGTATGTCCTGATGTAGTGAGCATGAAAGTAGTAAGTACTAAGTGGGAAAGTAGTTCTTGAATGATTAAGGTAGAAACACTCAAAATCATTACTTTAAGGCAATTTAGCATAGTTGGAGGCATATTATTTTTTAAATAATATTTTTGTAGTATATACAAGTGAAAATTATGAATATTAAAAAAAATTAAAATTTTTGAACATTATATGTAATTTTTATGATTTTTCAAAGTGTTGGCTGTCTACACCATTGGAAGTGTCCCACAGGTGCACCCAAAATTGAACTGCGCAAAAATCAATTGTCAGCAAATCAGAGTTTAGTATGTGTCCTTCAAGTGCGTTAGCAAATCAAAGTTAAACATGTGTAAGACACATTAAGGTGTTCTTTAGAGTGTCCCTAGAGTTCCATTAATGTGTTTTATACATATTTAATTTTGATTTGTTGATGCACTTGAAGGACACATACTAAATTTTGATTTGTTGACAGTTGATTTTTGTGTAGTTCAGTTTTGGGTACACCTATGGGACAATTCCAGTGGTTTAGGCAGCCAACACTTTGAAAAATCATAAAAATTACATACAATGTTTGAAAAATCTAATTTTTTTTAATATTCATGATTTTCACTTGCATATACTACAAAAATATTATTAAAAAAAAAATATGCTTCCAACCATGTTGAACTGCTTAAAGTAACGATTATGGGTGTTTTTACCTTAATGGAACTCTAGAGATACTTTAAGGGCACTCTGTCGAACAAGGATTAGGTACAGGGACGGAATTGGATGTTCTACCTTAGAATTGGAAGATTTTATACATTGTGTATGGATTCAGGCCAATTTTTGGCTTCCAGAATTCATAGTAATTTGAGTTCTAGGAAAAAAATCAGCAAAGAATTAGCAATGCCTATCATTTCTATCTTTCTACGTGGCAAATAATTTACATTGCCTTTTACTACTTTAGAACATGTGTGGAGTCACTTAAGTGGTTCACTAGAATTGGTTCTACCATATAGCATTAGGAAAAATTTCAAGCCTAAAAAGGCCACTAGTTTCTGATCAATGGTGCAAGTATAGTATTTTTTATTTTTTTATTTTTTTTGTAATTGCACCACAGGGGGTAGGCCTTGCAACCTCTTTAAAACCTGATTTTTTTTTCTAATGTGTAGTATGGATTCAACTATTAAGAAGCTTCAATATTAATTTATAAGGAGAGTATATTTCATTGAATTAAGAATTGAGAAATAATTCCAACCATGTGTCAAGGTCAATGTAAATTAAGATTATTCATTTAGAATTGCACCTAAGAATTTCAAGAGAAATGGAGAGCGACACTAAGATTACATATCTACACGATTTATATATAGAGAAGTGTTTAATTGCAAAGTATAATGTTGGAGAAGAAGGTTATAGTTAATTATGAAATGTTGAAATTAATAGAGAGAAGATGGTTATTTTTTAGTTTTCTTTTGTAAAATATTTGATGACCATGTATGTAGCATATTTAATGGCAATGTCATTTTTGTTGTGATTTATTTTTTTAATCTTTGTTTGGGAAATTTTAAATTCTTCTTGTAGTTTTGAGATGGATGGAATACAGGTGGTACGTACCATGTGTGCAGGCTATAATTAATATATATTAGTGGGTATACTCTCCAACCATGAGTGGTGATGTCTTGAAGGAGTGGTTGGTATTTATTGATTTTTTAAAGATATAGAGTTGGGAGAGAAATAGTTATTACAATATTACAATATGTAACTTCAATAAATTATATTTTATGATTTTTTGAAGGGTTGTAGGTGTGTTAAGTATGGTGTAGTATAGATACATATTATGTATGGGCACAATTTTAATATACATATACAATTGGAAGTAGTTGGATATGTGTATGAGAACAAACAATGGGAATTGTTTATTTTAGTTGATGGTTGGAATATTTCTTGCATTAATAATAAGAAGATTTGTATTTGTATTCAAATTTGTATTAGAAAGAAGTAATTTCTAAATGTCTAATAAGCTACTTCTTGTTCATTACATGCCTACCATTGAACAAAATAAACATAAAAATATTATAACCTTATGCTTGCCCCATGTTCTCATCAAAAAACTAGAGCCATTGATTTGGATATTGAATATTTGAAAAAAAAAAACATTGAAAAATCCCACCTATTGATTAAATTTTTTTTTTTAAAAACTCTGTGACTTTGAACCTTAGCACTCAATTTGGAAGGAGAAAAAATTAAGCCTTCTTTTCCTATTGTCAATTGCAATCTTCAAAAACCAAAAAAACATTGATATGGATAGTTACATTTGTATGATTACCTAATATTGATATAAAATACTATATATGGAATACATATGAATATTGTATATAGAATATTAATATAACATGATATATGAATTTGGATATTGATACAAGATATGGAATATGTATATTATGTCAAAATTTGTATATAGAATATCAAAGACATATGGATATGTGTACTACGTCAATACCCTATATCAATTGTAGTTTAGAGCAACTTCTCAAAAAATATAAATATGCTAAGTAGGTGTGGTTATCAATTATTTCACAAGTAAGTGAGTTTGTCACAATGTACTCAAAAGGTATTGACTATGTAGCCAAACATTATAGATTAGATAATGCTTAAGAGGTTTGAGAGCAACAACATTGGATATGATGCCAAATTATTCTATGCAATGAACATCATGTACATAAGTATTTATAATTAATCTAAGGTCTAAGAAAAACAATGATATAACATTCTTGGACTTTGAAGCAAGGGCCCCTTTTTTTCCATGTATCAAGGCTTTTTTTTTGTAGAAACCTTGAATGTTAATCTTGCCCATGTAATCATGTATTATAGGCCATTGTAACACATATATTCTTGTTGCAGTGGAAATGTAAAAGGACCCCTTTCCATTCAAGAATATTAATTGTAGATTGTGGGTTGAGGTCCTCTTTTTGGACTAGCCAATAAGAGAGTAATATAGCTACCTAAAACACCAAATTGGGTTTCCTTTTATGAAGAAAGAGCTTCAGTGTAGTATAGTTTATAGATCCTTTTGAATGTGATTATGTTGCACTTAATACTCAACTTATAAATTAAAGATGTGAAGAATGACATCAAAGTATGCATCGTAGAAATTGCATTAATTTTTCATAAGGGTGTTTCCAATATAGATTGCCAAATTAAGTTTCATTGAGCAAAATCGTTGATGAACATTATTTTAAAATAGTCTCTTTTATTGTATTGCCTAAATCAACTTTTCATATCCCTTCATTTTATTAAGCTCTCTATTGAGCCTTAAAGCAAAGCTGAAATGAGTTTTTATATTTGAATACAATTAATCATCAAATATATTAAGTAATAAATCCAATTCGAGATCCAATTGTTGAAAAGTAGACAAACACTAAACAAACATCTCATATTTGGTATATATGACACTAATTCACAAAAGTCACACCCTAGGCTAATTTATTAAAGACATTTTTAGTCACATACTTTTGAATGATTGATACCAAATTAGAACTTGAGATTATTGTTATTGGATGTGCATCAAAAAATATATTAAATAGACACAAGAATATCCAATTTGGAACCTTGATGAATCAAAATATATCAAGTTAGAAGCAAGCTAAAAGATGAAAGTTTTAGATAGCCAAGGCAAATCATGCTTAATCCTTATTATTTGTCGAAATCATCTTTTTTGGTACCATATCAATCATTGTCTTAAAAAAATGCAAAAGCACTTATTAGAAGTCAAATTACTATACAAGACTTCCTCTTTTCATACAAAATTCTGCGAATGAATATTTGCAATATTGTTGTCCTATATAGAAGGATTCTTTGTCACATTGAACAAAAAATAGTTGCAACATCCTTTAAGGGTTAAGAAAGGAAATCCATCCAAATGGAATACTACATTTGCAATTTTTGCCATGCTAACAACATGAATTTTCTTTCTTAAATATGGTTTGCCTAGGTTTTTATTTATTTATTTGTCTTTTGTTTTGCTTTCAATTTAGGAGAATTAGCTATTTGTTACAAACCACATTGTTTGTTACAAATACGATGAAAACCATATGGTTTGTTACAAATATGATTTGTAACAAATGGTTGGTTTGTAACAATTGTGTCAAGACCCTTGTCACAATCTTGGATGGATAAATGCATTGACATATGAAAGAATGGATGATTGTGTCATGACCTTTTGGATGAATGCATTGATGGATGATCATGAACTAATTCATGATGAAATGTGCACTAGTAAATAAGCAAAGATTGCCGGGAGATAGATGTTTTCAAACGGCGGATTTATGCATTGGAGTTAGACAACTCCAATTGGATGACAAAGGCATTGATAGATATCTGCAAATGATGGATGTATGCAATGAAGACTCACAGTGTGTCTTAAAGACTCACATCTTAAAGTCCTAGTCTAGTGTGCCTTGTGTTGTTGCCACAGTCAAAACAAAAGTAAAAGTGATTTTCTAATTTTTTTAAAACCAAAACCAACTCAAAAATGCATAACTTGCTCACTGTAAGTCAGAATGCCATGAAACAAAGCTTGTGCACCCTCCTCACTAAGAGCTTTTTGACAGTACTATTCTTCCAAATAGCACTTTCTAATGATTTTTTCCAAATCATCAATTTGGTAGAAGAGTATAGACAATCCAGGATTAAATGAACCACTTTAGCAATTGAATGAATCGAGGAAAAATTGGTTTTCTATTGTAAGACTCAATCACTATCTTTGATTTCCACACATCTCTTTACGAGTTGTAGGTGGACAGATTTTGGGAGACCTATTAGGTCACAAATAGGTGCCTATGTCCCCAATCTTTGAAAATATATAAATTATTCAAAAATACTTGGAAAAATACAAAACCACTTGTGTTAGGTTCTATGTCTATTTTTCTTTCTCTGAAAAATGTTCTAAAAATTTTTTATCTACAAAAACCTATGAAAATTGTAGACCAACACTTAAATGGTCGCTTTTAGAGCATACTACCTTACCTTAGAACTTAATCTCTCCAAAATTGTGAATCAGCTGCTATATTTCAAATTTTAAAGATTCACTTTGACGTTTGAAAACTCGGAGTGAGCCCAATGAGTCATCAGGTCCTTAACCGCTTGAAATTCCTACCCAAAATCCTTAAACCCACGCGTCAAAAGCTTCACGGTACTCTCCACCAAATAGCTTTCACCTTCCAAGAAAAGGGTGACTCCCACGCTACGCTGCAAAGTCATCTACGACTTTCAGCTTGTACATCTACGCTCTGCCAAATTTTGTCATGAAATCATGCTATTTGATAGATAAGAGGAGCGAATCTTCGTAAATGGATGATTTGTGCGCGTAGGTCGTGTCGGTGTGTGGGCGAGGCGTCTTCCGCCAGCAACTGAAACCCTCGACCAGGTTCCTGTCGTCGCAATTTCACGCGATTCCAGAGGAGGCGTGGTCCGGAAGTTCAGTACTTGAATTTGAGGCGTAATAGAGTTTTGTTTCTGCGAAAATCCGAGCTCTTTTGGTGCAATTTTTGAGCAATTTGTAGGAGTATTCGAGGTTCTGGCGTGACTGCGTTCTTTCTATTTTCGGAGTGGCAGAATTGGAGTATTTGCTATTCTATTGCGTTTGTTAAGAAGGTAATCTCTTAGAATTTTATTGCATTAGTTGAATTGAGGCGGTGTATTTGTTGCTATTTTGGCTGCATTATTCGCTTCTTTTGTGGAAGAGATCGGTGGTGGTTGTTTGTGGCAATTGAAGCGGAGGGAGTCTGATTGAAGAAATCTCGATAGTTTAGGGTTATTAGCGATCAAAAATGTGATTGACGTAGATTTTCTTTAATATTTATTGGCGGTCTTCTTGATCTTTTATTAATTGTGATCGGGAATTCGTTTGCACGGTGCGGATGAAGAAGTGTTGTGCTTATCGTCGTTTTGAAGCTGTTTTTCAAGTGAATTGCTGAAATTTTTAAGTGACGGAGAGTTGACGTGTTCGCAATTCAATTTCATGTTGTAAGAAGGAGATCTTATAGAATTTTATTTCACTATTTGAATTAATACTGCACATTGGTTGCCGTTGTTGCTGCATTTCCTCTTTTTTGTGGAAGAGGCGGAGCAGGAGCGGTGGTGATTGTTTGTGGCAATTGAAGCGAGAGAGTCGGCTTTAATTGATGCGTGTTAGGGTTATAAGGATTTGAAACTATGCTTGACGTAGATTTCTCTCGACCGCCTTGAGCTTTATTAATTGAGGTTGGAAATTGTTTTGCAATCCAGGTTGCTTGTGTGCTTTATCCTCGTTTCGAAGCGATTTGTCAAGTGATTTGCTGAAATTTTGGATGGGAGGGCAATCGGGTCCAACCATGGACTCTGGCGATTTTATCGACGAGTCGGACTATGCAACGCCTTCTCAGCGGATTGCATCGACGAACACTATTCAGGTATTTTCTGTGCTTTATAATTTTGGACAGAATTGTTGTGTAGAGCTTTACTTGAAGGATATATAGAACCAGATTTCATGTGTCTTGTGCGATCTTTGCACCATGCACCATCTTCACTGCCCATTGCATCGTGGAAGATGCTTCGGGTATTTCGATACCACATAATGCTGGACAGATTTTCCATCTAAAGCTTTACCCCGTTAGAAGCCAGATGTCATATGTCATGTTATCTTCGCAGGGTGGAAGCTCTTCGTCTTCAGGAAGTGCGTCTGGGAAGATGATGGTTGGAAGTGGAGGTCCAGACTCCTACCAGGTCGTTTTTGTCAAGGACAACGTAGCTGTGCATCCGACTCAGAATGCCAGTGAACGTATCAGCGGACGCTTGCGGCTGATAAAGCAGGGGGCTTCACTTTTTATGGTAGGGGAACTGTTCTTTCGTATGAGTATCGTCTTTGTGTTTAGTTGAAACCTGCTGTGCGATGCTGCTGTGTGATATGGCTCCAATCAATGACAATCAAAGTTTATTTGGATTCTTTCCAAATGACAGTGGAGTGTACATCTTTAATCCTCGCGTGGATGTTCAAGTATGATATGAGTCTCCGTATTGTGCAGACATGGATCCCGTACGTTGCTCAGGGTGGCGGCCGACGTGGTTCAGCAGTCATGAAATCTGCAGAGAAAGGTATGTTTGTAGGGCTATTTGTGAAGATTGTTTATGTCTATTGTGCCATGCCTATTTGTGTGTTCATTTCGGATCTTTATTACGTTCTGATTGGCATATGATCAAGCCGTTGCCAGATAATTATCCGTGGGGTTGGTTGGGTACCTCTTAACAGATAGGAATTTGTACACGATTCGTGCAGTTTCTCTGGCAGAAATACGGTCAATTCGTCGCCATACCCCAGCCTTTGGTTTGCAATATATTATAATCGTTCTTACGTCAGGTGGGTTCTTCTGAATTCCTGTTCTGTAAACGTGAATGTATGTGTGGTATTGCAATATCCTGGATGAGCACTTGATGATTCAAAGGGTCTTTGTGTCTTGGTCTACTTGAGTATTTGCATGTGTTTAGCTTATATTTCCAGTTATCGGTGGTGATGTTGTTGTAGACTAGGTCATTTCTGAGTGATTTTGCTGCCCATGATTTGTCAGTGTTTCACATTCTTGGCCAAGCATAATTGAAAATTGACTCTGTGCAGGTCTGGCATTTGCACCTTTACACTTCCATACTGGTGGTGTTCGGGAGTTCTTATCAACACTCAGAAATCATGCTCTGCTTGTGAGGTCAGTCAGCGGGCACTTTAAGATATCTGCGATTGGCAACATTCTTCGTGACCTAGCTAATTATGTTTTTGGAATAAGCGCATGGTTTACGTTTACAATCTTAATTTTTTATTAGTATTCTTCAGTTCTCTTCTTTCACTTTTTTGCTACGTGGAATCCAGTAGGGTCTGGTGTCACGAAGGGTGACCATGTTCAACTATGGGAGTTTAAGAACATTTGGATGGACCTGATTCTTGGCTGTGAAGCCTGGTTTTTGTGAAGAAATACAGATTCGGTTGTTGATAACTATCTGATGGTGCTGTATGTTTATCTTTTTTAAGTAATTTTGTTATTGCTCTTTTGGGGGCGTCTGCAGGTCAAACGAGGACCCAAATGTATACCTTGTGAACGATGTTCAGGACCCCTTGCAAGTACGTGTTTACCATGTCTAGTTGGTTAAGAATCATATTGCGTTCAGTCTGTATGTCCATTTTTTGCTTGACCTCTTCACTCTGGTTTGCTCGGGTCGGTGGTTTTATTCTTCTTAATCTGGGATTTTTAGTTTTTTGAACCATATTCAAGATTCAAGAGAGAACTGAGACTGTTTTCTGTGCTCTGGGGCTATCTATAGAAAGTTTACACGAGTTTGGGAAGTAGTCTGATGCAGTTCTGAAGTACATAGTGGTTCAGGTCCTGTATTTATTGTGGTTTGTTAGTGATCACTGAATTGCATTGCATAGTAGATTCATGGGAATCGTGTTAAATGGTGCCCTGCTTGTTTCAGAGGAGTCTTACGTCACTCAAGCTTACAGAAGTAACGCCAGTAGCAGTGGATGTGGAACCTGCTCCCATTGTGATTCCGAAAGATGAAACTGTTCAACCAGTGCTAGAGAGCTCTACTAGTAGTAGCAGCAGCAGCAGCTTGCAGACGTCTGGTAACAGACAAGGCCCTCGGAAGGAAGCATCGAGAGAGATTATAAACGTTTTGGAGAAGTTTTCTATGGTTACGAAGTTTGCAAGAGATACAACAGCACACTTGTTTGGAGATAGCAGCCGACTTTTGGGAAACTCAGAGACGGATCTCGATCGAGCACCGATGAGGTCAGTTTGTTGGCTATTCACGATGAATTTAGTTACCTGAAGTGCAAGATACTTTGTGAAACGCCCCGTTCTATTTCTTCTGTTTCTTCGAAAGCTTTTCCTATTTGATCCATAGCCGATTGTTTTAATTCCTTGCTACAGCCTTGCAAGTTAATCACCTGTTGCTTTTTCTTTTTTCATTGTAAACGTGGATTTCGTGTTTGTTCACCTTACAGGGCAGAGCAATCTTACAGGGATGACAGAGAAGCAACAGCCAAGGTTTTTTCAAACATTTTTTCTGCCTTCGATTATAGATGATGTCGCAATTGCCAGTGTGAAGTGTACTTTTTAGCATGTCGTCAGCAATTCCAGAGCCTTGTCTGGATAGTCCTTCAATAATGTCGAAATGTTTTATGTCAACTTTGTATATTTGAACATCATTGTCTCCTTACGTCTCGACTCAATTCGATGTGACTCAAGTGAGAACTTTTGTGCCCGCTAACTATTAGGGGTTTAACATGAGTGTTTCTTGAACAGGAGAAAGAGATTGATGAAAAGAAGAAGCAACTGGAGAAGGAGAAAGAGGAAGAGATACAGAGGAAAATTGCTGATGAAGAGGCATCCACCAATGTAGGAACTTTTGAGCTTGTTGATGGCACTCAGGTACCCTGCACTCTTTAGGCCCACACTCGGTTGCCTTTGTAATCTGGTTTCCTTCTCTGACATGGAGGTACAGGATAAAAAGTTCGATTTCAATATGTTCAAATTGGCTACATAATAGAAACACAGAATTATCCTTATTTATCCTTATGAGTAACTATGAAAATTAGTATGAAATTAGTATGAAATGACCAGAAATTAGTTTGGAGCAACCTGATGGGCCTTAAGAGTGTAGGTTTTCTTAGAGGTTTTCTGAATTAAAATATGTGTCATTTTCTTTTAAGTCGGGAAATAATCCACCTTTGGAAATGCTGCACTTCATTTTTGGGATGAGATGCAAAGTCATTATGATAGATATTTGTCTTCTATTGAGCATTCTTTCGGTCATTGATAACTGCAGAACGACTCTCCAGCTTTGGTTTGGGGACAACCACGGCCACCACCCCTTGGTGATGAAGAGGTTTGTTTCATTGTGGAGCTGATTGAGTTTTCAGGAAGTCGGTCATTTATTGTCTTCCTTGATTATTATTCTGTATTGTTATTACTTCGTCAAGAATGCCTATACCGAATGTTGGGATTGTTGGATATTGTAGACGGGGTCATTGACCTCGTATTGCGGATTTGCAGTGGCGTACCTTCTTGGATAGGGAGGGGCGTGTAGTGGATCCAAAAGCTCTCAAAAAGCGTGTCTTTCAATGTGGAGTTGAACCCAACCTGCGTCCTGAGGTATTACGCTAAACCTTATCAAGGTTCAGATTTGATACTTCACTCTGCAATTGTTGGATAATTCAAATTGTAAGAGAATTTGCACAGGTCATTATTATCTTCTGTAATAGGAATCACCTTACGATAGATACATTTACGACTGATACATTTCTTTTTCATTTCTGTTCTTTGCTATAAATTTTCACTCCCATTGGTGCGTGTGTTTGTGTTCACTGATCTTTTGAAGGTGTATGTTATCGCAAGTAACTGCATTTAATGTGGTTTCTGTCCCTTGCCTGTAGCTGTGGAAGTTCCTCCTAGGTTATTACAAATTTGATTCCACATCTGGTGAGCGGGAAGCATTGGTTTTATCCAAACGTGAAGAATACAAAGTCCTCCAGACGCAGTGGCAGGTGCGAATTGTCTCTTAGCTTCTGATATTTTGCTAGATCAGTTTGTACCACAGCTTGTGGCAGTAGGACGGCAATTTGGTCACTTAAATGCCAGCTCATTTAACTATTTTGATGTGGTATATAAACATAGTTGATTGAATGGCGTTGTACTTCTTGACCAGAAAATCTTAGAACATCAATATATCTTCTTAAACTTTCAGAAATGACTCATGATCTGTTCAAATGTTGTTAAATTTTCTGTTCATCGATCTGTAGACTGTATCTGAGGATCAAGCAAAGCGATTTGGTAAATATCGTGAAAGGAAGCACCGGGTTGAGAAGGATGTGGTACGTTTTCTGACGTCTTCTAGTACCTGATAATAGTCACACTTTGGTGTATACATGCTAAGTGATAATGTGTTATTTTCCCTAGTGGATTATTGTTGGTTGCAAAGTCGGTACGCAGTAGCTATATCCAGGATTGGTTCAATTCTTTCATACCCGTAATGGACTTAAGTGGTATTGCTGTGCAGATTAGAACGGATCGAACTATTCCATTTTATGAAGGTGATGATAATCCTAATGTGAGCGTTTTACGTGACATCTTAGTGACCTACTCATTCTACAATTTTGACTTGGGATACTGCCAGGTGAGCCTCTTAAATGCTTTTGACTTCCTATTCTTGTGTCTGCTTCCACTTTAGGTGTGGATATTTGTCGCATTGCATTGTTTGGGAACCATATTTTAGTCCATACTTCTCTTTTCTTGGGCTCGATATACCTCATCCAAATAATTTTGAAGGTTCTAGACTTGGTTAGCTGTGCCTCTCAGGAACCGTTATCCCTGAATGGTAGGGGTCGTCTCCAGATGTGAATAACCGTTTGCGGGTAATATGCACAGGGTATGAGTGATCTTCTGTCGCCTATTCTATTTGTGATGAGGGATGAGTCCGAAGCTTTCTGGTGTTTTGCCGCTCTTATGGAGAGGATGGCTCCAAATTTTCATCGGGATCAGAATGGAATGCAAGCTCAGCTCTCTGCTCTATCAAAGGTCTACTATGCACTTTCTGTCTGAGTTATATATTTATTGCTTATTCCCGCACTGTAGATCTGTTGGAGCTCTCTGCTTAGAAATTGCCGTATGGTACTTGTTTCCACGGTTCCTGTTTTTTCTACGCCAAGGTTTAACCGAGGTTCTTATGTATGGATTTGAAGATACTGACACGTCTGGTAATTACAGTTGGTGCAGTTGCTGGATAACCCTCTTCACGACTACTTCAAGCAGAATGAGTGCTTGAATTACTTTTTCTGCTTTCGGTGGATTCTGATCTGCTTCAAAAGGTCAGGATTGACAATTACAGTAGTGTGGCAATCATAGGAACTGTATTGAAGACAAGCATTTCTGGAAGAATTAGTTTTTTTATCTTCTCTTGATCCAATGCGATGTTTCTCTGATCATGGCATGATTTGACTCCGTTTGGGTGATGCTGAATTGCAGGGAGTTTGACTACTACGATGTGTTGAGACTTTGGGAAGTGCTTTGGAGCCACCACCTGTCTGAGCATTTCCATCTCTACATGTGTGTAGCAATACTGAAGAGGCACCGCCGTAAAATCATGGATGAGCAAATGGAATTCGATACCCTATTGAAGTTCATCAACGAACTCAGTGGACACATCGAGTTGGAGTCTACGCTACGTGACACCGAAGCTCTTTGCTTGTTTGCTGGAGAGAAGGGGGCAGCATGTATCCCTCCTGGGACACCGCCTTCATTGCCAGTAGTGGAAGCAGATCCATCTGCTGTACAAGCATCGTTGTAATCATTTCGGAGGCGACCATTCTTTGTACAGGAGCTCTATTTTGTATTTTCCGGCCTCTTAACCTTGTTCATTGACCGATGGGTTCAAATCACAGGGATGTGAAGAAGCCAACAGAGAACACAACTGCTGTGATAAATTGTTCTCTGATATACAGTTATACACATATTGCAATAAAACTTATCTTTTAGCTTTGTTGTTTTTCTGACGGGAGTGAAGTTCGTGATGTCTGAATACCGGAGGTGCCAGCAGAAGGAAAAATTGTTCTGACGTTGTTCTGTAGACTCCAATATTGCGCCCTCGTGTACTCGAGGGATACATTTCAGAACAAAAATGTACTCCAACATGAAGGTCATGAAAATGGAAATTGGAATTTTAGGTGGCAGTAGCTTGTGGGTTACCTTAATACTTGCAACTCCCAAGAGGCTCTCCCTCTCTACCTTGAGTATCTATTTAACCTGTAAGCGATTTGTCGTCCACTCTATTTAGTGTTGTTTTTCAAATAGTGTTACTGCTTCAAACTTACGGCCACACTAACTAGAACTTTTATCATCAATGGCTGTAGACTATGATTCATCCCAAATTTGTGTTGGTGAAATGGTGTTGTACTTTGGAGGTTGTATTTTGGTCATTTGATTGCTATGAATGGAAAAGTTCACATTATTCAAAATAAAACAAAACTTGATCATTGGGTAGTGTGGATTGCTTCAATCATGGAAGCAACATATAATGAAATTATTTCAAATACTGTGATGGTCTCAATTTAGTGTGGACCCCACTAAATACCACTAAATAGAATAGAAAGTGTAGTTTTCTCTCTATCTATAAAGAGTGTTATCTATGCTGTGAATTTCTATGCTATGAATTTCTATGCTATGAATATTCTCAATTTCATAGAAACTTAGCTTGAAATTTTTTTTGGATCTAAAAATAAATTATCCTTAAAATTATAACTTTCACATTGTAGGTCCAAAGGCCATCAAACCTAAGCCATGCACCCTTCCTCTTCAAGGACTTTCCAACCATACCAAGAACGTATGAAATTTTTCACTTTTTTCACTATTTTCACTTTTAGATCCAAAAAATACTTCAAAAGTCAATAACTTTCACACCGTACATCCCAACGCCATGAAACCAAGCCCATGTGCCCCTCCTTGTCAAGAGCTTTCTGACGGTACCAAGATTGTGACCAAAACAAAAGTAAAAGTAATTTTTTAATTTTCTAAAACGAAAAATAACTAAAAAATGCACGACTTTCACACCGTACATCGGAATGGCACAAAACCAAGCCGGTACACCCCTCCTCGCCGAGGGCTTTCCGATGGTACCAAGCATGTGACTGGAGGACGCACGACGCACGGTCCGGGAGATCTCAACATGACAAACAAAATAAAACAAACATCCTGATTTAATGTATAGACTACACTAAAATTGGTAAATAGTGTTGGGTGATAATTAGTGTTGTTCCCTGTTTTCTACCCCCAACACTATTTTCCAACTTATGTATAAATAGTGTTGGGGCACTTAACTCCCACCATTAAATTCTGGCCCTTACTGTTAGAATGGGTAAATAATGTTCTAACACTAACCTTTCAAATCACAATTAGTGTTATTGTTGATGATTAGTGTAGCCAACACTATTTATCAATTTTAGTGTAGTGTGCCTTGTGTCGTTGCCACACTCAAAACAAAAATAAAACTAATTTTTTAATTATTTAATTCATAAAAAATAACTCAAAATTCAATAATTTTCTAATCGTGGCCTATGTGGCCTGTGTCGTTGCCACGATCAAAACAAAAGTAAAAATAATTTTCTAATTTTTTAGAATAAAAAATAACTCAAAAATGCATAACTTTCTCACCATGAGTCAGAACACCATGAAACCAAGCTTGTGCACCCCTCCTCGCTAAAGGCTCTCTGACGGAACCAAGCACACAATTGGAGGACGCATGGTCTAGGAGATCTCAACATGACAAACAAAACAAAACAAACATCCTAATTTAATGTATAGATTAGTGTGCCTTGTGCAGTTGCTACAGTCAAAACAAAAATAAAAGTGATTTTCTAATTTAAAAAAAAACAAAAAAAACTCAAAAATGCATAACTTTCTCGTTGTGAGTTGGAATGCCATGAAACAAAGCTTGTGCACCCCTCCTCACCGAGAGCTTTCCAATGGTACCAAGATTGTGACCAAAATATAAGTAAAAGTAATTTTCTAATTTTTTAGAGCCAAAAATAACTCAAAAATACACAACTTTCACATTGTAAGTCCGAACACCACCAAACTAAGCCAGTGCACCCCTCCTCGCCAAGGGCTTTCTAACGGTACCAAGCACACGACCAGGGGACACACGGTCCGGGAGATCTCAACGTGGCAAACAAACAAAACAAAACAAACATGCTATCTTAATAGAAGAGAGATTTGGGTGCATAGTGAGAGAAGTGCTTGAAAAAATGAGACGGATGCTTGTGAAATATCCACCTCCACACTTTATATTTGTATTTTCCTGAAATCTATAGGGCTACATATACAGAGACACATACACATACATATATGTGAGTGTATTATTCATATCCATATTTCATATAGATATGTGTATTCCATATGTTTTTATATGCATTTAGTATTTCAAAGCACCAACGATTAAGATCGACTCTTAAAATTATAGTGATCAATCACAATTGCTTACTTTTTAAATTGGTAATCAATAGTATTGTAGAAGGGGGTTAATCGAGATCAACAACTCGAGATTTTTTTGAAAGGAGGAAATAGCTAGAATAAGATTTGCTTGCATCTTTGGAGTACATTCTTAACCCCTCACCGCCCAAGGGGACCAAAAGTGTCCTCACACAGTCTAGAAGTCAACTTCAAAGTGTTGTAACTTTTGCATCCAATGTCCAAATTCAATAAAAACTTGTTGGGAAAGTTGTGCATAATAGTCTATTTTTGGTGGTAAAATTTTCAGATCTACCCAAGATGTAATGAGTTTTTAAAAGCCATTCAAAGTTTGCAGGTTCAATTTGAGTTCACCACACTGCAATGAGATGGCTGCAACTTCGGGGACTTGTATCTTTTTCATCAAATGTTAGTTTTCAATAGAAATTTGTTGGGTTTTGTTCCCCATAAAGTCTACTTATTGTGATAAAATTTTCATGTCAATCCAAGTTGTTTTGAATGCTTGGAAGCAATTTGAAGTTCAAAATCCAGACATTTTTGCATTACAGTGAACTTCGGCAGCTTATAACTTCTTCAGACAAGGTTTATTTTCAATAATTTTTGTTAGAAAAGTTGCGCATAATAGTCTAGTTCTTGTAATTAAAATTTCATATCAATCCAAGAAGTTATGATTGACTGAGAAGCATTTTAGTAGAGGTAGGTTTAGCCATAGATGTATTTTTTTGCTACTTTTTTCACTGTTTTTTGACATTTCAAAACAATTTTGCAAACGCAATGAGTCAATTGAATGATTTTTTTTTCCACCAAAGTGTTTGTCTTTTGATTTTAAATCACTTTGTAGTTTCAAGTTTTTTCATTTGAGTAGGTTTAGAAATCGAATTTCACCTCCAAATGTGTTTTTAGGAAAATTTCAGCATCTTTTGTCAACAGTACAACATTATAATCTTTCAATCTATACCGTCAAATGGCCCCAAATTCGATTTACACCATCTACAACATGCACACTACAAGATTGTACGGTTGAGATTTTCATAACTTGCTCACATTTTGACTTATAACACTCGAAAATCAATGTTTTTTTTTGACATGGTTAGGCTTTGGGCGGTGAGGGGCAAAAGTTGTGCAACTACATTTATTACAAGATCAGTATGAACCAATTATAGAACTCCAAAAACAATTGCAGCAATAGTGAAGTTTATGCAACACAGATCCATATGTTGGAATGAAATATTAAACTAGCATTTGAATTCCAAGATGGCCTAGCAATGATGGTAACTACACCTAAAATCATACAAATAAACAATTCAACATGGTTCCCATTATGTTGGGAAAATATTTTATTGGATCTTGTTGGTAGTTAAAAGGAGATTCTAAATTCTCTTAGAATGTATTTTTTAGACATGAATAAACTACAAATTTTTTAAGTGTTGGAAATAGGTGTTTCTAAAACTAACCATAGACTTTTATGAATAGTGGGAGTACATTTTAGGCAAGAATCTAGAGTGGGCAATTTTAGAAAGTGGTTAATATTAGGTGTAATTTCCTTGATAAGTAAACAAACTAAGCTTTGTACTATTGCAAGATAAAGATATCAATATATTGTATTTTAATTTTTCAAAAAATTTCAATCACACCAACAAAGCAAGAGACATTGCAAATACACGAACACACCAACAAAACTAAAAACTAAATTTTTTCTTCTTTCTAGCTTACATCATCAAGTACCTAATTGGGAAGTACCAAATTCAAGGAATTGTGTAACCTTCAATCTTCTCAATGTGGGTTCCCAAATTAGTTGGACCTCCATTTGTTATTGAAGCATTAGAGTGTGGACTAGTATTGGTGAAGTAACAGGTCCATAAATTGTCCATTTAAGAGCTGAAACTCAATTTTGGGGAGGCGAAGCTACTTGAAATAATTTTGAGTAAATTTTCCTTGAAAGACAAGTGGAATTGGCATCTAACCCAAGTCGTTTCATATTTTTTGGAGCTTTGTGGAATTAGCTATAAAAATTTGAAGTTGAAGTGGCATAGGGCTTTAAAATCGCCCACCTCCTAGATTGTACATTCTTTGTACATTGTTGAAGGCTATGAAAAAGCAACATGTACACACAGTCTACATTTTGAGGATGTGGGTGGTTTTAGAGCATGTGCAATTTCAACGCATGTTACCTGAAGTTGTTGAAGACGTATTAGTCACATTCATGTTTGGAATAATTTTCAATAATTGAGTCCAATAGAATATTGGTGTTCTAAAGTTTTTATCTCTTAGATAATTGTTGTAGTATATAAACATGCAAAATTCATGGTAACTAAGGGTAAAGTAGTAGCATCCATAATTGTCACTGTATCCATAACTGTCACCCTCTAAAATCTTGGAAAATTTTGGAAAGTGAACAATGTGAATAAATGTGATTACAAGGATGTACTACATTTGAATATCAAACCTTGGTGTTGGTATTAGGTGCATGTATAGTTAGCTCTTTAAAAATTCACAACTTACTCTTACATTGTCTAAATAATACATTTAAAAATGCACAGGAATCATTTTTTTCTTGCTAGTACGGTCCAATAATTTTTTGGATGTGTATTACTATACATCATGTCCAAAACCCTTAAATTAATGGTTATGGATGCTACTACCTTATAGCCTCATCACCTTCGTTGAATTAATACCAACGAATCATTCCGTATGTTTGAAAAATTCCAAAAGAAATTGAAAATAGAGATTTTTAATGAAAAATGAAAAAAATGAAAGAAACAACTCTTAGTTTCACAAAATGTGTAGATGAAAACAGATTATTGCCACCAAAAAGTTATCAACATGATGTGTATAATAAAACATCAAACAGCCTAGCAATGCCTTCCATAAACTGATCATCGTGCAACACATGGACTTCTACCATTCCTCAAATTCACCTGCTGCAATGAGCTCTTCTTCATGAAGGTCCACCAACTCCTCATAAATTAAAAATTCGGTGACATTACGAGCATCACGAGCATCAAAGGGTCAGTTCTTGTGAATCATGACTAACGCATCAAGATCACTAGTGCCAAGCCGGCAACAACGTAATGATGTTAAAATGCCTGCAACGGAAAATATGCATTCACATTCAATCTGGCTGTCAGGAATTCCCAAGAACTAGCAGGCCAAGAATCCAACAACAGGGAACCGAGACTCGTGGTCCTTCCACCATGCTTGAAGGATAAGAGATATCTTGAACAACAAGTCGGCGGAAAAGGAACAACTCTGCAATCAGAAGCGCTTTGCTTGCTGCTGCAATGGATGCAGGAGCACTAACGAGAGAGTTCAATTGCACCTCACCAGGGCTTAGAACAATGGAATCGGCGCAACTGTGGGCGCTACCTTCATGAGCATCGACACCAGTACTTTTTGTGTCCTACTCGTCCGCAATCTGCTTCGCTACATCACGGCTAAGCAGGCTAACATAATCCAGCAGCCCCTCTAATCCTTTGAAACTGGGCCCAACATCAAAGCATGTATGTTGAGTGCATTGCTTTCGTCAAAAGTAAAAGCAAAGGCTAAAAATGGCTTGAAGACGCTCACCACTCGCCATGAAATCCTCCCGTACAAACTTTCCAACTCGGAATCAAAATCACCACTCCAAAGGTGACACAGCAGAGATGTGTGCCAGTTGTTGGGATTCCAGTTTCACTCACATTGTCAATGCACGAGCCAGTGACCTGGGCTCTGATTGAGAACACATAGTAAGACATTCCACTGGATTTAAGGTTCCAATCACTGCACTTGCAATTGCTCAGGTCAAGCCTGTAGAGAAGCAGATTGGCATCGATAACAGATAGTGATAGCGTCGGCATATCTTTGAGTTTCTTGGACCACCACCACCTTCAATGCAAATCTTGTCTTCAATCTCCTAATCGGAAGACCAACCTCAAGACACACTCGATCTCATTCTTGCCTTTCTTAATGTGCTTGACTTCTTGGTCCACGTGATTGTCTTTTGGAGAGCAGTTTGAGATTCTTTTAGGGACATCTCCTTCATCTTCATACACACGTTGTTCTTTGCAGTCGCATACTGACAAACCTTACTCATGATGTGGCCAAAGAATGCCCCACTATAAGGGACCTGCAAGTCAGGAACTGAAATGGAAACGTTGCAGTTGAGGGCCTTTCCCAACGTCTTCAAGTTTGCGCCATCATCCTTTGTGAAAGCAATGACTTTGTCCTGCAATTTGAATTGTTGAAGAAGAGGTTTCACAATATCTGCTAAAGTAGAACCAGAAGTTTTGGGGGCATTAAACCCTAAACCCATTGTAACCCATTGTAAAAATACAGTTTAACAACTGCAGCAAAAGAATCGTAACCTGAACGGGAGTACAGGTCGAAGGTGACACAGTTGTTGATGAGTGGATACACGTAGTGCTCCATAATTGTCGCCAGAAGGTGAGGGATGCGCTCCTTGACAAGTTGTAAGCAAGTAGGAAAATCCACTCTAGCATCACATCTCAACACCAATCGTCTGAACCGAGGATTCTCCACAATTGCGAAAGAAATGCAGCCCTTTGCAAGCAACAATATCAAGTCTTCGAGGAATCTAATTTGACCTGCTTCAAATTCCTTGTATGAAGAGGAACTCTGTGATTGACGATAGTGGCAACGCCTTTCGCTTCTTCCTCTTCTCTCTCCATTTGTTGCCATTGCATCGTCCAGAACTTTTGTTTACTTGCAGTATCGATTGTATTCCGCACCATGCTCCACTTTCTACGTGTTTCTTGAGCGAAGTCGAGCCTTGATTGGAAGTGTGCTTGAGCATCCCTTTTTACGTACGTGTATTCTGGAGATGGGCGTTGTGGTTTCAGTTCGAGTTTCTCTCTCAGTTCCTCTGCATGACTCGAACACAACACGAACTTTCAACATGTTCATGAATACACAAGCCTTGGTCATCAGAAATGTGTGCAGTGCACGGACTCCATGTTCAATAATCTCGAACTAAGCAATCACTCAAAGAAATCTTGTTGGTTGTAAGCAACGAAGCAAACCCTAACAATGCATCGGAAGCAAACCCTACGCAAACAAGCTGCAATGATTTCACAACTCTCGGACCATATACATTCGCGTTGGACATTCACATACCAGTACAACAGTGGTGTGGACCAGACCACACGCAGCCCAAAATTAGATGGGCAGCACACTTGTTATTGAAGCACTAGAGTGTGAACCACACTGTGCATAGCCCACATGGTTAAGGACAACATGCCAAATCCATAGGACATACGCACTTTAATTCTTTTCACTCTCCCTAGTGTGGATTCTGAAATACAATGGGAGCCTTGCGTATCATACATTGGAGCATAGAATAGAAACTTCGTCGCATGAAATTCATAATACACGTATGTAAGGTAATTGATGTAATAAAAAAAATCAAACCCTACCCCCAAACCTTAACCTAAACCCCAAGCGCGCCGTCGATTAGATGTTTGATGCCGTGACTGCACCGGACGAAACCTCTCCACTCCTTCCGACGCTCTCCATGCGCAAACTTTGAGACTGATCCGCCTTCCCTCTCCTTCCGGAGACTCTGCGATCGACCTCCTCCTCCTTCTGGTGCATGAGATTCGTTATACATGGTTGCAACATAATCAATGTAGTAAAAAAATTTAACCCTAAACTCTAATCCTAATCCCAAGCCCGACGTCGATTCGACGTTTGATGCAACGTCGCCGCAGCATCCGAAGAAATCTCCCCACTTCGTGTTCTCTCCATCCTCAAACTCTGGCTCCGATCCGCCTTCTCCTTCTCCTCCTTCTGATGCTGCACCAAGAAATCCTTCCGAATCTCCCACAACACCTCGGCCGCCTTCTTCATACTGGGTCGGTCACCCTTGGTGGGCGCCGAGCAGGCAAACGCGAGCTCCGCCACGCGCTCCAGGATGCTCAACGCTGCGGGAGAATGTTCCAGCTTGGGGTCCAAGACTTCTCCGACTTTTCCCTCCACGAACTTCCGAAACGCCCACCGGATTGTAACACGCTCCTCGCTCCGACGCTTCAGCTCGATCGGACGACGGCCAGTGAAAATCTCCACCAGGAGGATGCCGAAGGAGTAAACGTCGCTCTTGGTGTTGAGTTGGTAAGTGTTGAGGTACTCCGGGTCCAAGTAGCCTGGAAAGCAAGGGGGGAAGGCAGGTGAGGGTCAGGTGGGATGCAGAAAATTGTGAATGAGTTTAAGAGTTCTAAGGAGATGTGAAGGTTCTCCGCAACAGGATTCGGTTTCATGTCAGGTTGGATGCAGAAAACTATGAACAAACATGAGATTAATAATCAAGATTGAAGGTTACTAGCAACAGGAATTCAGTTGCAACACGGATTCAGTTTCAAGTCAGCTTGAAACCAGCACACCATGAACGAATGTGAGAGTACTAAGCAAGTTCAAAGGTTCCTACATCAGGGATTTGCTTTCATGTCAGTACTATGGTTTCATGTCAGTACTTTACTTTCATCTAGTACTTTGATGAAGCTCATAGTCGTAGTGAATTGATCAGTTTTAGTCCAAGCACAAAAGTGTTAAGCCCTCCTGACCTGCAGTTCCCTTGACTTGCGTCGACACATGCGTCGCCCCTACATCCGTGGACGGTCCGACCCGTGAGAAGCCGAAGTCCGCCACCTTCGCCCGGTACGTGTCCGTGAGGAGAATGTTGGACGACTTGATATCTCGGTGGATGATGGGTCTGTCGGCGTAGAGATGCAGGTACGTGAGAGCATGCGCGATGTCGATGGCGATGTCCAGTCGTGTGCTCATGTCCAGGACTTTGCCGTACTTCCCTTCCAAGTGCTCGCCCAAGTTGCCGTTGGGCACGTACTCCACCACCAGGATGCGCTCCGTGCCCTCCTCCGTGTAGCCGATCAGCTTGCCCAGGTTCAGGTGGTCCACCTGGGAAACAAAGAAGGGATCCATAATAGGTCAGAAGAAGCCTTATATCTAGAGTTTCAGGAAGCAAAAATCCTACGTATGGGTCATTTTCATAAACAGTTAAGTACAATTTGAAGTCTATCAGCTTCCCAAGGTTCGAATGGTACACCTGGGAAACAAGGAAGGGGTGTAATAGGTCAGGAGAAGCCACGATGGATCTAGAGAGGAACTACCCTGCGTAAGGATCAGTTTCGTAAAATTTGAAGCTTCCCCAAGTTGAAATCAAAGTTCTTTTGGATGGTCAATGGAGACTCTAATGTAGTATTTGGGTAACGGACCCTCTCCCTCAATCAGGTCTTGAAACAACATGACGTTAAAGTTTACGTAGCTTTCGAGAGAGGGGAGGCTCGAGAAGGTTGTTGGACGAACATAAACCACAGTGAGTACTCGAGCAAAATTTTGCGAAAAGTGCCAAGTTGCGGCACTGGATAGGTCTAGACTCATGAAAGGTGACGTGAAGATTCAATTTAGCAAGGAAAAATGTCAAATCTGCTACGACGCTTCTACGGTCACACTGTCATTGACTGTAGCACACTAGACATAAATTTGTGATTATTGTTCGAGGACCCCAGGAAGCCACAATATCACTACAGTATCATTGAATGTAGCCCGTTTGTTACACATTCATGATTCTTGTTTTGGAGCAGCCACACTATCATTGACTGCACCACACTTAATACGCATTCACAATCACTGGTTTGGTACCCCAGGCAACCATACTACCATTGACTGCAGCAGATTAGGCACGATTTAGAGGTTGATTCTTGTTTTGGGACCCGAGGAAGCCGTACTATCATCACACTATCATTGAATGTAGCACATTTGCTACACATTCATGATTGTTTTGGAAACCCAGGCAGCCACGCGAGCATTGACTTCAGCACACATGACACACATTCATGATCCCCCCCCCAAGGAGCGAGATTCAAGAGCTCAGAGAATATTCGAAGCACCATATTTTGCATCAATCTCCAACTCTAACCCTACTTTCCAAGACACAACACGAACCTGCGACAGCATCTCCACCTCGGTGCGAAACTCCACCGACAACCTCTGCTCAAACGCATCCTTTTTCCCTCTTTTGATCGCCACCACGCGTCCATCTTTCAGCCTCCCTTTGTACACCATCCCGAACCCCCCTTGCCCGATCTTGTTCTGCGGGGAGAAGTTGGAGGTTGCGCGGGCCAGCTCCGCCATGGTGAACGACACTGCCCCTTGGGAGACCGGCTTCTCTGGTTGCAAATCCTGACTGGAGTAAGATGAAAATCCTGCACCACTCCTGGTGCTACTGCTCTGGGGATGCTCCGGCTCAGTGAAATCTTCAACGTGAACTCTTTTTTTGTAAACAGGGTCGGGGTGGTCGTCGGTTGGTGCTTCGGAGGTGAAACAGGAACAATGTTTTTTGAACCATGAGCTTCCCTTTTTGAATCTGTTCTTGAAAGACTCCATGGATCCCATGATCAAGAGATGATCATAATCTCAGGGGATGGAGTAGGGTTTAGGGTTTAGGGTTCCGCAATCCGTAAGGGTTTGAGATACCAGATTCTCGATTACGATCTAATTTATGAAATAGAGGTCTGCAGGGATTGGGAATTAGGGGTTGGGGATTAGTCGATTTCAATATGAAGAATGGTGTGTAGTTTAGGGGAGTTTGAGAGATTGTGAAGTCTATGGAGCAAAGGGAGTAAGATAGGTGATGAGATTGGAATGATTGGGAGGTTGGGAAGGGATTCGTAATTAGGGCTTAGTGACACGGGGATGACCTAGGGGTGGATCTCGTCGAGATTTAGGTTATATAAATACTCTTGTCTAGAGTGTCGCTCTCCTGATCTGAGTGCTATGGTGTTGCATATCAAATTCTAGTGTGTGTGCCCCGAGCGCAAGATTTTCCTGGGTTTGGCAGATTCGATGCTCTGGAAGGGAGAGACTTAGGAGGAAGCTGGAGCTGAGACCCTTGATGACCACATAACAATTCAATCAGTTCAGTTAATTGTAAGTGGATTCATTCAGATTGCGAAGGACCATTCATGTCCCAGTCTTGTACGCAATGGATCACAAAGAATCACGAACTAGAATCACATGATTCCCGTGATAGACTTCCAAAACAGTTTCACAAGTGCGACACCGACCCGCACTCCGAGACGCTTTCAGTCTACCAACAATACCACCAATTTCACCACCAATCTCTACTGACCTCTAATTCGATGTGTTCAAGAACACAACGAAGCAGTCACTTTCGCATGCACAACAAATCACAGGAGAATCTCAAAAAGTAGCACTCACTGTAGATCTCCGCAGCTCAGTTTGTCAAATTATTCCAAACAGATTCTTCTAAAAGAGGCACTAAATTCCACACGCAGACAGTAATCGAGAAAAAAACGCCCTTCTTCACAGCAATCCCTTCTACAAACAATCTAAACTACCTTCACTTCCACATCCTCACCAACACTCAACTGATTCTTCAACCAGACAAACTTCAAATCCAAATCCAGTCGCTCTCGTAACCCAAACGAACTTCAAATCCTAGCAGTACGGAAACCAAGAATCCCCAAACCAAAAAAACCACATCCAAAATCACAGTTCCGAATCTCCTCACCAGCGGGAAAAAAACAAATCTCTCGAGGGGTTTCACACCTTTCACGGTCTGCTACTTCCAGTACGTCCGTACCAGCACCTCCCGACCCGTCGAAAGCCTGATTGTCCGTGTTGGGAAAAACCCTGGCTGCCATCGCCACTGACGGACCCCAACCTAGACTTTGACGGCAAGTTGGGACCTTTCAACGCATCCACTTGCGTGCGCTTCTTGGCTCTTCAATTCCTCGCGAGGAGAGCAGCATATTATAATCGCGTCTTTGACTTGGCAGTCCCAAAGTGCCGCTTTTAGGCATCGACCAGATGAAATGGGACGAAAATTGGGAGCATTTGGGTGAAATTTGGGGGCGAATTCGGTTGAAACTGGACGAAATTGGGAGGAAATTGGATGGAAGTGGACGAAATTGTGGGTGCAACTGGCCGGGGCGGGGGTTGGAGTTTCCGCGGGCGTTGATTTTGTGTGTTCTCTCTGTCGGCAATGTTCTCTGTCCAGCGGTGCTTGATTCAGCGTTTTGGGGGTCCCAGTTGAGTTTGGAACTTCGAGCTGGCTGGTTGTTGTTGCAGCGCCTGCCGAGCATTTATGGAACGGGAGTTATCCAGGTTTTATTCAGTGGATTTGGCCATCAGAGCATCTCCAGTGGCCCTTCAAATTCCTGACCCTCCAAACTGACAGTAAGTCAATAAGTGGCCCTGCAAACAGAAAGGGAGACAGACCAAGAGGACCAATTTTATAGTGAAAGAGAGTCAACGTGCAATCATGGCAGTATTCTACCTTATCTTTTCCTTTCACCAAAGGGAGCCCAGTCAGCCCACCAGGGGTTATTTTGGGGACCAGTGTCCCCCTTTTGTCCTCACTACAAAGGCCAGTTTTTGGAGGGACGAAGCTAGAGAGGTCAGATTTCTGAGAGTCTGGTGAAATTTCGCCAAAAAAAAAACACCCTGGAGCCCACATAGCAAGCGCATGGGAGTGACACCCTTCTTACCGAGGAGAAGGGGATCTCATTTCTCAGCAAAAACATGTCTGACCTTCAAACTAATGTTCTAAGCAACCATTTGAAGGACCATACGGGATGCCCTCTTGGTATTAGTAAAAATAATGGATGCAAGGATATGCCCAGTTTGATCCACTCGTAGTCAATTTTGTCATACAGGGTCTTCTTGTGGGTCCTTTATCTAATCTATGCATCCACTATTTCTACTGGACAATGTCAGCATGTGACAATTCAAAATCCATTCACAAATAACAAATTTAGTAACCTTGAGCCAATCCTTGCATAGTATGAATGTTTTCAAAAGCTTATTGTATGCTCATTTACACATATTCATGAGTAAGTCAAGTGACTTGGCCGTCATCCCTTGTCACTAGCTTTTCATTTCCACAAACTCATGAATTAAGTTGGGATATTCTTTAGAAGTATGTCTAGACTTCATTTTGCCTTGCAAAATAACTATACACATAGCAAAAAATCATGCAATAGAATATTCCTCAAATTACCCCTTTTTTAAATTTCAAGAAGAAAATTTTATTAGGCTCATTTATATAAGTTTGCAAATGACTTATCTACTATGAAATTGGAAAATGATCTACTATAAAATTATGGAATACTAATTGAGGTAGATATTGTCCCAAAGTGACACATTTTTTAGTATGTGTACATGTGTAAATGGCTGTTGAGGGAGCTACACAAAATGGATGAAGTACATCTACATATGTTAAGTTGAAAAAATAATTTTGATCTATCTTTTAGAAATTTGACTAGCGTAGTTACTCAATGCTGCATGATTTTTGTGCAAGGTTTTAAATTACTATATGAGGGTGCAAAATTTCACAAATTTCAATATTTGGCAAATGTGAATTTGAATCACAACCGCGACTACAATAATGAAATTATTATTATTATATGATATATCATTATACTTTTGAGATAATAGATATAAAAAGAAAGATTCTAGTGTGGTTTAATTTGTGGTCCTTCATTATTAGACCCAAAGGAAGGAGCCATCAACGTAATAATTGAATATATTGATTTAAAAATGTATCAAATATTCTTGTCATTTTTAAAACACTTAATATAACTACTAATAACAATATGACATAATCATCTAGAACTTGCTAGATATCAGATGCCCAAACCAATGAATCAGATTTGATCCATTGACAAAATATTTTTATGGTATAGGTTGATTTTTTAGCCTTGCGATTTTTGAAGTCTATAGACTTGTTTTTCCCCTTGTACACAAGGTTTTCTTTGCAGTGAACACCACCCATACCTTCTAGTTCAATGTGATAGATGAACTTGTTTTTGATCTTGTTGATGTTATGGCATTTATAAGCAGCAAACAAAAATATGTCGCTTTTGCATACCACTGCTTCTTCGTAGTTTTTTAATGCCAACACCTTCCACTTCATAATTTTCTGCTCCTTCTCCACTGATACAAACAATCCAAGCATTTGAAAATTGTTTCAAATTTATTATGAGATAGTAAATGATTGTAAAACTGATATGTAGATATAAATATTTATCCACCCCTAAATGCACAATATTTTTTTAGCTTCTTAGAGTGTGCCCAAAGTTAAACAAAAAGTTCATGTTTCAATTAATTATATCAATTTTTTAAAAATTGCAATTGTATGAATTCAAAGTAGATGTGTTGAAGATGACATAGAAAAAGAAAAGAAAACAATATCACTTATGGATTGAAAGATTTATTATGTTTGATCAAAGGGGTGGTAAAATTGAGAAAGTGATTAAAAGTCTTTCAATCCACTTTTTACATATTAAATCCAAAAATGAGGTCATGAAAAACTATGAGGCTAAAGGACATAATATGGATACCCATAATTGATTTATGGTTTTATAAAATATTCACTAAAACTTTTTGAGATGAATTCTCAATGTCATTTTTTCTTCAAGATTTAGAATATTTGAGGTTCATCTCTACAAGCCTTTAACATTACAAAATCAAGATTTGCAATGAATATCCTTGCATAAAGTCTTCAAGTAGAAAAATCATAAACAATTGTTTTCAAAATTCAGTTGTAGGTGCTTAAATTAGGATCTCAAGGATATTTAACCAAAAAAAAAGAATCCAAAATAGTGCTTTGAAAAGATTTTATTTAACTTCAAAGTTTAGTTGACATCCAAATATGGTGCCTTATATATTTAGGGATTAAAATATTTTATACAACATTGGAGTTTGACATTAGAACAATTACTACGCTTCATGGAGGTAGATCTCTCGAGAGTCTGGATGTGTTTTTGGAGGGGGCAAGCTTTTCTTCACAAAGCTTGTCATTCCTTCCAACGAGGTCACACACTTGGAGATTTCTTTACTTGATTCCTCCTTCCTTACATAGGTCTCTTTTTCTTTCATTTCCTTCAGCTTCTCATGTTCAATTTCTTTTTCCTTCAACAATTTTGACGTCTCTTCACTTTTATGAATATCTTTTTTCATCAACTCCATTTCCTTGGTCTTTTCAACTTCTTTTTCCTTATCCTTCAACTCCTTTTCTTTGTAGTATTCTGTTTCTTCTTCCTTAAACTTTCTTTCTTCCCTTGACTTTTTTATTTCTTTTTTCTTAACTTTTTTATCCTCAAGTACGTTCTCCTCAGTTATGTGAAAGTCCTTCTCCTCATTATTCTCTTTCTCCTAGTTGTATATAGTTTCTTTTTCCTTAACCATTTTTTCTTCCTTGGACTTCTTTTCACTTCTATGAATATCTTTTTTCTTTAGCTCCATTTCTATTTTATGTTCAATTTCTTTTTCCTTAACCTTTTTATCTTCATTTGCCTCCTCTCGTACATAAAAATCCTTCTCCTCACTTTCATGAATATTTTTTTCTTTTACCCCTTTTTCTTTTTCCTTCACTTCCTTCTTCTTGTATCCAATTTCTTTAGCTTTAACCTTTTTCTCTTCACTTGAGTTCTCTTTTTCTAATTCATATACATTTTCTTTAAATTTCTTATCCTTTATGTCTCATTGTATTTCTCAATTTCTTTTCCTTTGCTTTCTTTTCCCATAGTCTCCTTCATTTTTCTCTGCTCAACTTCTCTCTCTTTAACTTGTTTCGCTTTTGTCTTTTTTCCTTACTTTGTACAATCTCCTTTTTTACTTCTTTCTTTTCACCTTTTTCAATATTTTTCTTTTTGGTGTCTTTTATAATTGATTGCTTATTACTTTGTTCAATTTCTTTTTTCTTGTTGAGGATGAATTCTCTTTCCTTCTCCTGCTCCTCTACAACCTTTTTTCCTCCACTTCTACTTTCTTTTCTTTGCTAAACTCAATTTCCTTCTCTTTACTCTCCTTTCCTTTGTGCTCAATTTCATTTCCTTTAAATTCTCTTTCATTACTTACGACAACTCCCTTCTCCTTAATCTCTTTCTCTTTAATTACTTCAATCTCTTTACTTGTCTTTTCCTTAACCACCTCACAATGGTTGATGGTGCAGAACATCATGTTTGCCAACTTAAAGTCATACAAAATGTGAAAAGTATCTAGAAGCTCTTGAATCTTCTCACTGTAATGTCAAAAAAAAAATTATTGTAAGAGAAATGAGTGCAATTTTACTCATACTCATTCATAATTTAATTTGAAGAATATTCAAATTTGAAAGGAAAATCACAAATTTAGAATCTTGAAAGCTTTTTACAAGACTCTAAAATATGTTCTCACTTGGTATTAAGAGTACAATATTGTTCACAAGTATCTTACAAATGAATTTAGTCAAACTATAGGATTAGATTATTTAGGCTAAAACTATTCTTAACATCAATTGGAGATGTATATTTAGTACATACTTGTGATTCCATATTTAATTATTTCAAATTAGCGTACTGATCAATTTCAAGCATAATTAACTCAAAATATTGTACTTAGAAAGTCTAAGCACATGACATGTTGCCAATGATTGAGAATATATTTAATCCTGTGCAACACCTTGTAAAATAATTATTTTTACACCTAGTTGAGTAAAAATGTCAAGCAAATACAATCAATTGATGTTCTTGAGTAAGTAAGAATTCCTACATACCTTGACAATGGCATCTTCTCAGCAAGAAATTTGGGTAAAAATGCAGGACTTTAATTTGATAAGTCATGTAGTCTTTAAGGTATGACAATTTCTTTACCCTCTACAAAATCCCTTTCACCAAATTGCAAGGCTTGTCCATCCACATACAATGGTTCACCAAATTCTTGAAACAATTGTGCATCATCAAATTTATCATCCTTTGAAATGTCAATAAGTAGAATGTCGATGGTGATCATGCTGAAATTGCACACCAAGTTGGCATTGCGGCAAAAGGCTTCAATATGTTGGCCCAAAGTGTGATTCTCCCATAAATTTGCATATTCTTTGGTCTTCTCCGCATCCAAAGGAGATTTGTAATTTAGTAGGAATGAAGGAATTATCACTCCTTCATCCTCTTCTTCTTGGGTATTTTGAATTGTGGTGTTTGCCAACTATAATCCCCAAGGCCTTTCAGCTGCTTGGGTCACAAGTGTTGCTCCCAAAGCCTACATCCAACACATGCTTTTTATGCAATTTCTTTTGCAAGTATATGCAAAAACACTGTAAAATATAACACTTTGTTGGCTATGAATCAAAGAGGAGATAACTTTACATTGACAAATGCTACATGTGAAGAAGTTTGAGTAGGATATTGTTTGAAAATCAAGCCAATACTATAAATGTATGTGCAAAGAGAGATGTTGGTAGCTACTTGTTTTGAATTTTTTATACTGCTTGAATGTACATTGCACAAATTGATTAATACAAATCTCAAATATAGTTATTCTTCACAATAAAGTTCTTTAGTTTAGCTTGTGACCACACTCTTCAACACTATTTTGAACTCATGCAAATTATACAACACATGCCAATCATTTGGCATCCACATATTTGAAAGTAGACCATTGAATGACATTCCATTTGTTGTAGTCAAACTTCATTAGTTTTCTATATTAAAATATGATATTTTTTAATGTATTAATACATTATTAGAAATTTAAATTTATTTTTTCATAATTAAAAATACAAAAAAGAAATTCATATGGTTTTTGGAAGTAATTTATTTATAGAAATCATAGTACAAATGATTAAAATAGGATGAATTTGTTTAGCAAATTTGTAGATTATAGTGATAAACATTATGATGCGATTGGTGTCCTCTTTGGACTCACACCAAAAGAAATTCAATAAAAATAATTCAAAAGTGGTATATTGTTTAAAATGTTACCTTCAAAGTGTCACAAATATTATAATTTTAAAAATTTTAGAAAAATAAATGAAAAAGAATATGAAGCACATTATTCAAACTACATTTTCTTAGTAAAGCTTCAAGACATTTAAAATGAAGAATTCAATGTAAAATTTTAGATTTGACCTTGAAAACTATGCCTTTTATGCAAGTTTGTCCTTTGAGGGTTAGCACTCTAATGGATTAACTCTCTAATGAGTTATCTCTCTAATGGGTTAGCACTCTAATGTTTTAGTGAACATTTGCATCTAAACATGTATAGTACAATCAGGTTCAATTGAATTATGAATTTTTGGATCTTCTTGAGATTAGGAGAACTTTGGGAGGCTCAAGTGCGCAAAAAATGAATGGAATTTTGAATTGCATTGGAATTACACTCAAGTCTACTTTATCATCATTACAAACACACATCCATATGTAATTGAAAATCATACAAAGAGTTTGATGTTTTCTACACACTATGTACTATTTAGTGTTGCCAACATTTGTGAAAATTACAACTTGTATTCAATGGTACATATAAGAAATGAACCTTCACAATTGCTTTAGAGATACTTATTCCCATCCCACTTGAATTACTTGTATTTCTTGCTTGTTCTTCATCCAAATGCAAAAAATCTTTGACTATCCTCCAAAGGTTTTCTATGAAATGTAGATAGTGTATAAAAGGAATTTAAATTGTTGTATAATTTTATATTATTCGTTTTTCACTTGTTATGAAGTTGGAGTGCACTATATTGCAATTCCGATGCAATTTGCAGTTCCAAAATTGGTTCATTTTTTAGCACCCTAGAACTTTCTAAAGTTGTTGAACTTTCTAGTAAAAACTGACTGGAAAATAGTTGTAATTCAGCGGGACCTGACTGTACATGGTCGAACCATGCAAGTTGGAGTGCACTATATTACAATTCCAATGCAATTTGTGATTCCAAAATTGGTTCATTTTTTAGCACCCTAGAACTTTCTAAAGTTGTTGAACTTTCTAGTAAAAACTGACTGGAAAATAGTTGTAATTCAGCGGGACTTGACTGTACATGGTCGAACCATGCAAGTTGTGGTTTAGTTTGTGAGCTCACTTATCAGCATGGCCAGCAGCACTGTGAAGCTGGAGTTGAACGTCATTGTATAGTGGTCACACAACCAAGCACCAACCTGTTTGCACACAAGCAAAAACACAAGCATTTCACTAAATCACAAATTTGATATTAAATTTGAGCTTTCAGAGACTTCAACACAACCACCACCATCATCAACCACAAATAACGTGCATCATGAATACCTTTGTTTGGAAAACCCAACAATGAAAACAAAACAAAACCAACAATGTGCATTTTATAACATAAAAATTGTGAGACAGGCTTCGAAACAAGACACTAGCATTCACTCTGCTTGTTGCAATCAACTGTATGAGAATCAGGATTAAGTTATTTCAAACTTTACGTTAGCATCTTGAAAACAATTCTCGGAGCAGAGGTAGCAATGCACTGGCTAAGTATTATTATATTACTCTTTGCTTCTACTGTATTCTACATGTGTATGTATTGTGAGCTGTATAGAAGCCATGGACATTGCAATCAAATCCATTAAATTTGGGAAACGAAGTTATATGAAATCGAGAAACTAAGCTACCACATATGAAATCGAGAAACGAGCACTTGCTTTGAAATTCTGTCTGTATGAGATTGTGTCAATGGTGGTGTACACTCGGGAATGGAAGGTGTATGTAGAGTACTCACCACACCAGATGGCTTCTCATTGCCAAGGGCTATCAATTGCTTACAGTCATGAGATCGGCAGTGACGTGCTATGCATATAATGTGACACATATGGAATGGGAATGTTTGTGCCTTCAAACTATGAATCTCCCTCATTTCTATTTATGCACCTGTGGAATATTGCCTTTCATCTTTGTATGCTCCACATGTATCCACAGTCGCTTATTTGGTCGGTTATGGGTGGTTCTACCTTATGTACAGTGGGGTACAGTTCATTTACGAATTTTTGGGCTCCCTTCTCCTGCGATGGTCCTAGTCCCGCAACTTCCCACTGTCCAAGCACCTCCCTACCTAGCCCTTTCCATCTGAAATTTTGTATGTAGGTTGTACATACCTAGCACTACATCATGGGCTCCTTAATTACTTGCAACTACCGCCGCATTACAATTTTGGGCCGCCATTTCCAAATGACTGCAAAACATGGCGACTTGTTCCCTGCCTTGCAATGCCTTCTACACCTCAGCCTCGATTTGCTTGCCTGCCGGCCAAGCATCCCTGGACTCCTCTTTGCATCTGCTTCCATTTGGGATTGTGACTTTATACTATGCAATCTTGAGTTTAGTCGCATTTGCCTGATTTACAGGGACTCCTTTGCGCGGTCTCCTCTTTCATCGCCTTGCCATTTGAGGGGGGGGGGGGGGGCTTATACCTCAAGGCATTGTAGCTCTCACGATTAGCGATGCCAAAGCTTATGGTTTAATTCAGCAAGGCGATGGTTCCTTGGTCGAATTCACCACAGGGAGCCAGTTCCTTCGCTTCCACTGGGTTTTGTCGTCACCACTGTTGCCTTCTTTTCACTACAACAAGAGCAGTGTTTTATGACTGCAAAATATGACTACAGTGAGTCGTAAAATCAAAAAATACGACTCACGCAGAAATCACTGCAGATGACTCGGAATATGACTGACTCCAGTCGTTTAAAAGCAGTCGCTTCAGACATCAGTCATATTGGCAGTCATATTTTCCGAGGGGTATAAATATCCATTTTTAGCCATAGTATGCCAACATGGCGTATACTTTGACTTTTCTATGGGAGTCTTGACTTTTTCTTGAGTTGCTCGGGCAAACAAAAAAATCCTACGTGGAATATGACTATGGTCAGTCATATTTTTGGATGACGTGGAATATGACTGCGGTCAGTCATATTTTTGAATGACGTGAAATATGATTGCAGTCAATCATATTTTTTGATGACATGGAATATGACTGCAGTCAGTCATATTTTTGGATGACATGGAATATGACTGCAGTCAGTCATATTTTTGGATGACATGGAATATGACTGCAGTCAGTCATATTTTTGGATGACATGGAATATGACTGCAGTCAGTCATATTTTTGGATGACATGGAATATGACTGCAGTCAGTCATATTTTTGGATGACATGGAATATAACTGAGGTGAGTCATATTTTGCAGTAATGTAGAATACGACTCTCGTTAGTCATATTTTATAGAATATGACTTCTGTAAGTCATATTTTTGGCTTCATGAAGTTGCAAGTAGCTTCCAATGTCTTTGTTTCAACTTTTGATGCCTGCATATACAATCAAAGAAATGAGAGGTTAGTTTTTAGTGATTGAACAACAAAGCCTAACCTTCAAAGATTTACAATCAATACAAAATATGTAGCTCAAGTTTAGGATAGAAAGAATAAGATTGATGATGGAGGAAACAAGAAAAAAAATATAAGTACTAAGAGATAACAAGAATCAAAAGTTAAAATGCAATAAGGAATAAAAAGCAACAACTAAGACACAATAAGAAACAAGAAGCAATACAAAACAAGAAACAACAACTAAGACACAATAAGAAACAAGAAGCAATACAAAACAAGAAACAACAACTAAGACACAATATGAGGCAACAATTAAGACATAAGAACAAATAAAAAGCAACAACTAAGATACAAGAAGAAACAAGAAGTACCAACTAAGACATGACAAGAAACAACAAGAAATGAGAATATAGATGCAACAAGAAGAAATAAGAAGCAAGAACTACAAAACAAGAGGAAACAAAAAAACAAGAACTAGGAAGAAGAAAGAGTTCAAATACAAGAGAAAGAAAGAATTTAGATGTAACAATAAGAAACAAGAAGCATGAACTAGAGAGCAACAAGAAACAAGAGTTAAGATGCAACAAAAAGCAACAACAAGTGAGAGCTAAGAGACAATAGAAAGTAAGGAAGAAGAGCCACAAGAAGTGACGGCTAGGGTTTCAGAACCCTAAAAAGTGGTGGCTAGGGTTTCAAAACCCTAAAAAAATGACGGCTAGGATATCAAAACCATAAAAAAATAGTGATTAGGATTCAAAATCCAAAAAAGTAGGTGACTAGGATTTCAAAATTTTAAACAATGACTTCTCTATATTTTTTTGGAATTGCCCAAATTTTTCTTGAATTGCCCAAAACAAAAAAAATCACTATTATATGAAAATATTAGTGATAATATGACTCAATGTTCCCAAACATGTTCCCTACGTTCCCTATGAAGTACTTTCGTATTCCTAATGGCCGTATAGTATATGCTTGTGAAGTACAAGGCATAAAAATAACTGGCAGTCATATTTTGCAGTCATATTTCTCCCCAAAGTGTTGGCCTTGAAGAATATGACTGCAAGCAAACGCCAGTCATCCTCAGTCATAATTTTGCAGTCATAAAACACTGCCATTGTTGTAGTGTTTCCAGCGCTTGGTCAACTTCCTTTGCCACTGATCAACCACATCAAGTACACAGTCTGCATCCGAGGTTTGTCGATCTTTGCAACTCTTGCACTTTGTTTCCTTTATACAAATTGTTTGGATTGCTTATATGCATATGATAGTGTTTCCTAGTTTTCCACATGGAATTTCTTATCTACACTACCAATTTCATGATTTTTTTTCTTCATTACTAGATTCCAATGCGTACACGGACATTGAGCGATCATGAAAGAAGTCTGATCATTGGAATGCGTCGAGGAGGCATGAAATGCAAAGATGTTGCTGCATTACTGAAATTGCCACGATCTACTGTGTCAACAGTGTTGACAAAATGGAAGAGAACTGGATGCATGATGACTCAAAAACCTAAACCTCGACCTCGAAAGCTATCTGGTCGGACAATGAGAGACCTGTCTCGACTTCTCCGTGCTGATCGACACATGCACTTGGGAGCGCTTGCAAGGAAATTTGAGGTACATCGAAATACCATCCGCAAATACATTCACAGGTTGGGATTTGGAAATCATGTTGCTCCTAAAAAACCTTATCTCAATCCACGACATAAAGCTCAAAGGTTGTCATTTGCTAGGGAACATCGTCATTGGACATATGAAGATTGGAAGCATGTCATATGGACAGATGAGTCTTCTTTTGAGCTTGGGAAAACCTCTGGGCAGATTCGAATTTGGAGAAGAGTCCATGAAAAATATGCATCTAATTGTCTTGCACCTAGTTTCAAATCTGGACGATCATCTGTAATGGTTTGGGGAGCTTTCTCTGGATTTGACAAGAGTCCCTTGATATTTCTACCGCCAAATGAACGAACTGCATTACATTTTGTTCAAAATGTGTATGAAGCTGCATTGAGCGGCTTTTATTTCATGCATGATGTACCGCATGAACTTGTACTCATGGAAGATGGTGCTCCTATACATCGTAGCAAAGTCCCTGAAATGTGGAGGCGTGCTCATGGAATCAACAAACTAGATTGGCCTCCGAATTCGCCTGACTTGAACCCCATTGAAAACCTATGGAAGATAGTTAAACAATTTTTGCGAAATCAACCTCGGCCACACGACATGCAACAAATGATGCAACAAATTCAAGTGGTATGGGATGAAGTGTCTCTAGAACAAGTACAAAGGCTCATTTCCAACATGCCCAATCGAATGCGAGCTGTAATTTTGGCAAAGGGTGGATCTACTAGATGGTAGATAGTTTAGAAAACTCATCGAAGATGTTGTATGATTAGGAATTTCAAATGTACATATTCATCATGCTTATAAAGTATTTTTCTCTACTATTCCAACGCATCCTGTGATTTCAGATTTGGTTCATTTTTGAGCATGATATGACCTCTCAAAGTTTGTAAACTTGACAAAGAAAACTGCCTGCGTGCAAAAATTCGTAAATGAATTGTACCCCACTGTACAGGAGGTGATTAACAGTGATAAATTATGGCATAGTTCTTGGCGCATTATGATTAATGCAAGGCTCTCAATATTGCAACCAACCCTCGTTGGATTTTACAACTAACCCTTGGACAAAAATAGGAAGGTTAGACCAAAGATTGAGTATGGGTGGAATGGAATCTTTAGTTGAAAAAATTTGTAGTAATTAAAGGAGGCGACCCATTCCCAACCAGGGACTCATTCCCATCATATAGACTACACTCTTTCCAATCAGCAGGAGAAAGCAGGAGATTAATTGTGGCACAATCTCCAATGCAATTGTGGCACATTATGATTGGCTGCAATTTTGGTTGATTTTACAAGCAACCTATGGTTGGAAATAGGAAGACCTATATGACAAGAATGTGTCGGATAGAATCTTCAACTAAAAAATTCGTAGTAATTATGTTTTGAGAAATAAAATTCTAGAAAAATATGGAATCCTTCTAAACTCTATTTCTGTACATGGGAAAATTTCTCCACTCAAGAAAACAACACTCCAGATATGCAAAATTGCTTAATTGGTCGGAAATGGGTCGGCTCCCTTATGTTTTCAGAAATAAAAATCTGAGAAATTATGGAAACCTTACGAACTCTTTTTTTGCACATGGGAAATTATTTCCCCATTGTGGAAACCTGCCTTGCAGTTTATTGGGTCTGCTGAAGTGCTCAGAAATGAGTTGCCTCCCTTGTGGCATGTTGTTCAATTGCAGAACGGAACTCATAAAAAGCAGGGTTGGTGCAGACTAATCGGTGGGTGGGAAGCAGGCAAGGGGGTTGTGGAATGGCTTGGACTCTCAACGGATTGATTGAGACTACCATTGGATGAGTGAGATCCACCTTGGAGGGACGAGAGAGGCGGGTGTTGCCTGTTTGTTAGTCATTGTTGGATGATGTGTTAACCTCTAAGCGCTCCAAGGGACAAAATCTGGCCTCCTTGACTTGAAAGGTTGCCCTTGTTTGACTGTTATAATCCTTTGAATAGTACAATCAAATCATTGGTCCATTTCTATGTAGCTTTGGACATCTCTTCACTACCAATCGATACAGTCAATTTTTGTGAATTTCATTTTGGATGATAGTTTAAATGAAACGAATCCCAAAGGATTTGGATTTCAGTGAACATGAGGTGGGTGCTCAAAGAGGGTTGAAATCAAGAGAAGATTGAAATTAGGAAAGGTTTGCAATTAGTGATCCTAGAACTATTTTATGGAATTTAGTGTAGTATGCTACCTTGAAAACAACCAGCATCAATTTTGGCTACCTTGAGAGTGAGTAGTATTTTTTAAAAAATAGAAAAGAAAGGATTTCACAAGTTGTAAAGGATGATTGGGAGTAGTATAACACAAAATAGACTAAATAGATGCTAATTCCAATGTGGAGGAAGTTGCAAATTGGTTATCAAATTCTATTGTTTGTTGCAGTCTTGACTTTAATCTAATTTTTTCACCAAGGATTTTCTCCAATGTATAGTACATTTAGCTATTGAAAAGTTTAAGTAGCAATGGGGTGAATTTTAGCCAGTTCTATGAATGTTGTGTGCAATAAGTATGTGGGAAAAAAAAGTGCTTTGCACTCTCGTTGGTGAAGATGTACCATAAGCCTAGGCTTGTGGTTAACAAAAGTGTTCAATTTTTATTTATTTTTCCATTTCATTTCAAGTTTACGACTTCAAGGACATTAAGGGCAAAAAGTAGTTGATGGATGATTTCATTGTTCAATGTAGAAACAAAAATGCACCTATTGGTCCAATAATTGGACTATTTTGGTCATAGGGACCGTATCTTTATAGGGTTAAAGTGGCTCTTTGTCATAAAAATCACTCTAGAAAGAAGAACATTTAGAAGTTGAAAGTTAGAGATAGGGATCATTGGTCACGTTGAGGCATTTTTATACTCATGACTAATGAAAGTGCTAAGACATTTTTATTTGGCTTGAGCTTCAATGCTCTTGAGTAGGTTTCTTGTTGTAACTTCAAGCAAGATTGGTGCCCAACTCTATACCTACATGGAGCACCTCATGTTTTGCATTTGTTGGGATCATCATAATGCAACAAATTTCTTTGGTTTTCAATTGTAACTTCATAATTACATTATTGATGTTCAATTCTATATCTATGGAAAAAAGTCACTTTTTGTCTTTGTTTTGGTCATTATAAATGAACAATTTTTTTCAAAGTTAAAGTCTCATGTTCATATTTAGATTTTAATACACTAAAAAATCTTGAAATTTTAATCAAACAAGAAAATTTCATGATGAATGTCATCCGTAAATCCAAAGCCAAAGTTGCATTATTATAAATTAGCGTTGGTTGAAATACAATTGTAGTGTACCAATTTTCCACAAAATAAATTCTTTTAGTGATATCCATTTGCATCTTTGTTATCGGTAGTAGAACAAATTAACATACCTAGATTGAAAGTTGTGGAGAGTGCCAATCTACCTAGACATAGTTCCATATTTAGAATAGGCTAAAAACAAGCAATTGCTCTACAAGAGATTTTGTCCTTGTACAAGGATTGCAATTCACTAGCTTGTTTATTTATTAAAGTAAGATCCTATTCTAATTTCCTCACATTAGTAAGTGTTGAAATTGGAAAATGGCTTGGTGAATGCAATCATTGAATCCATTTCAAAGGTAGAGAAAAGAAAGCTACAAAGACTAAAGGTGATGAAACTCAATTAAGAGACATCTTCCTAGTCAAACCTTTAGGTGACAAAATCACGAATTGTTAATTAGATTTGAAAAAAATTTGGTTTTTTTTCTCCATTTACTAACAAAGCATTCATTGCCAGTGATACTTGCTAAGGTATGTATATCCATTATGGTTCTTTATCTATTTATAGTGCCCACTATCTACATTGTTTTGACATTTTAATTTACAAATCTTGGACATGTTTATATAGAAGATGTTATTGAAAGAGGTGAATAATGGATGTGTACTATAGCAAAGGGAATCCTTAATGCCCCTTTCACCCAAAGCATCATCTTCACTAAATGTATATTCAAGTTAATCAATATCTACCTCCAATGAAGAAATGATTTTAGAACCTCTATCAAAAAGTCTTTTGACCCTTTATAATTTTTGTATGCAATATCCAAATGAAACATTTATTGGCTTTCAATCCTCTTTCAATTGCCAGCAAGAAAATACAAAAATTTGGCAAATTTTATAATAGGAACCATAAAATTGGCATTTGGGGGAGTCCCTACCTTATTCCTTTTTTTTAAAGGTTTTGTCAATGTAAAGGCTCTACCCCCTTCATTATTCCAAAACCAATTAATAAAAAGAAGAATGATGATTTTATTTATTTTATTTTAAAAGAAAAAAGTCACTTGGATAAAAGATTTCTTAAAAAAGATAAAAGAAAAAAGTCGTCTCCCTCATCGATTCCCTGGTGTCGCAGCAGGGTGTCGCAGCAGGGTCCTCAGTTCCTCTAGGGCAGAACAGGCACGCCCTCCACGCACCCCTGCACCCCGTAATGCCATCCCTCACGCCACTTCCGCAATCCGATCATCGCCTCTCGCTTCACGCTTCCCTTTCCACTGACGATTTAAAAAAAAAAGAATCGCAATTCGGTCAAAAAACGAGGCAATTCGGCCAACAATCGAGGCAATTCTGACTGACGTTCTGTTTTCATAATCACTTCCATGGTGGAGCAATTACTCTGTTGCAGGAAATTCTATAGTTTGTAGGGAGGAGTTGGAGTTTCGATGCCGCACGGGTAGTAGTAATTGTAGCTTGTTGCGAATGATTGGGATGAACCCAATGAACGAGATTTGATCTGGATTAGTGTTGCGATTGTTTGGGGTTTAGGGATTCAGAAATTTCAAAAATTCTGGTTAGAAGTCGAGACAATTCGGGTTGACGTTCTGTTTAGAGCGCTCTTGTTCTGTAATCGTTTCCATGGTGGATCAATTTATATGTGTATAATGCTGCTGTTGCAGTAAAATTTCATCTGCTGAGGAATTCGCTAGAGAGGGTTTGAATATTTGATTTGGAGGAGTTGTGTGATGGTAGGATGAGTGCGTCTGTGAACGAATCCATGGAATGAGTTTGGTTTGAATTCATAGAATGTGTTCCGGGGGTTTGGGGTTTGAATTGCGAGTACGAGTGCGAGTGTGAGTGCGATTGGATTGCGATTGGGGTGGCGATGGCGATGGCGATGGCGATGGCGCGAGCGGCGTTGTTGCGTCGCGGCACTCGTGGATTCAAAGTGGAGCGCTCAACCATGTTCAAGGTGGTGAACCCCGCCACTGGTAAAGTGATGGGGGAGCTCCCCGAGGAAGGCAAAGCCGAGGTGACTGCGAAGTTCGAAGACCTAGCCGCAGGGCAGAAGCGTTGGCGCACGGTGCCTGTCGCAGAGCGGCGAGCCATGTTGGAGCGCTTCAACGAGCTTCTCCGCCTCAACATGCCGGCGCTCGCCAAAACCCTGACCATGGAGATGGGGAAGCCCATCGCGCAGGCGAAGAACGAGGTGCGGGCGACGGTGGATCGGGTGCGCTTCTACCTGGAGAATTACGAGAAGGTGCTTAAGGAGACTTGTGTGCTGGAAACGAGCATTCTCAAGGAGAAGGTGATTTACGAGCCGCTGGGAGTGGTGGCCAACATCTCGGCGTGGAACTATCCCTACTTTGTGTCAACGAATGTGTTTGCGGCAGCTTTGTTGACGGGGAATGCGGTGCTGTACAAGCCGAGTGAGCATGCCACTTTGACAGGGTTTGAAATCACCAGGTATGCTTTACTATAGCCTTCTCTGAAATTACATTCTGGAATATTCTGCATTCTTGCAACAGCTGATTGTGCTATGCAACCTTCAATTCAACCTAGAGAGGGTAGATGACAATCCATCGCCTCTCGTAATATCTTTATGATAATTGTTGTGCCAAAATTGCTTGATGAAAATGTTTGCTTAGCGTGCATTTCATAGTTTTCTAGAGATCCCTTGTTGAGCACTCTCTGCCCTGGCATGAAAAGGAATCCCTTATACCTTGTTTTGCAAATGTAAGCGAAATTTGAACAAGGGAGAGCTCAGCCACTGTCTTCACATGCGAGAGTATATCAAAGCGTAGTTTTGATTGCTTTGCTTACTTGCTTTGCTTTGGCATGACTTTGCTCTATATAATTCTTAGTTGGCATTGTTCTTGACCACTACTCAAGAATGCTATGATTTAGGGTTTGGTGTGCGTTTGGTGTTCAGGTTGCTTTATGAGGCTGGAGTTCCGAACGACGTGTTTGCGATGACGACGGGGAGGGGGGAGACGGGGTCGGCTGTGGCGTCATTGAAAGGGTTGGGTGGATTGTTTTTCACGGGCTCATACAAGACTGGGCAGCAGATTGCCAGGCAAACTGCTCCGAATCTTGTGAAGGTGCAGTTGGAGCTCGGTGGGAAGGATCCTGTGTATGTGAGGGCGGATGCGCCCAACATTGCAGCTGCTGCTGCCTCCATTGCCGATGGCGCATTTTACAATTGTGGCCAGAGTTGTTGTAGTGTGGAGAGGGTTTATGTTGATAAGAGGATATATAACGAGTTTCTAGATGCTTTCGTGAAGAACATCATGTCGTTTAAGGTGGGCGATCCTTTGAAGTCCGAGACTTATATTGGCCCTGTCGCTAGGCAACCTCACTTGCCGTATCTTGCTGCTCAGGTGAGTATTCAAAGACGTGTTCTTTTATTCTCTGTTGTTCTCAGTGACTTGCATTTTGTCGTTCGGCTTCAACCTCTGCATACGATTTTTTTTTGTTGACTGTAATACGCGATTGGTATGCTGGCAACAGGGTTTTCAGCAAAACTGGACTTTCAGGAACTAAAACATTTGCGAGGACCCAGAAAAAGCCCTTGTTTCTGGAACCCTGGATTGCATGATCATAGAGTTCAATCTGTCCAGCGACTAATAGTGTTTTCAATAAATTGAGATCGTTTCAGATAACATCATAAAGTGATTCTTGCACATGATACATGGAGAGGTCTCCCTATGGTCGCAATGATCATACGGAGATTGCTCATGTACTATAGAATCATTCAATCCATGGTTCAAAAACAGGGTCTCTTGCTGGGTCCTTGCGAATGTAATAGTCAGGCTGTCGCCATTACAAGTTGTCATTGTTTTATTTCTGCGCAGCATGCTTCTCCTTTGAGGTCATGAATTAGTTCTGGATGGAAATAATAGCACACTGAGGAAAATTTCCGTACGGTTTTGGAGCTTGCTATTTCGACAGTTATCAAACTAATTCCTATTTTGTTGACTCTGGACCGACGAGGAGGACCTTTGCATTGACAGAAGCTTTTAGTGAAATTTGAGTAGGACCTTACTCAAAAACCGAGTCAGTGCTACAGGAACAGAGCCTCTCGTAGAGTATCTCCTTGTTTACTACTTTCCATGCTTTTTTACTATACAATCTAACTGTTGTATCAAATCCATTCATTTTTGCGTTGCAAACTCACGCAGGTGCAAGACGCCGTGAGTAAAGGAGCCCGCGCGACTTCCCACACCGGCTTAGACAGCAACCAAGGCGGATTCTTCTTCCCCCCCACCGTGCTCTCCGACGTGAACCACACCATGGACGTGATGAGGGACGAGTCGTTTGGTCCCTTGATTGGGATCCAAGCCGTGGAGAATGACGCCGAGGCTTTGACCCTGATGAACGACACGCCGTATGGACTCACCGCCAGTGTGTACTGCAAGAACAGTCAGGATGCGGAGAATATCCTCCGAGATTTGGAAGTGGGAACGGGGTACTGGAATTGCTGTGACCGAGTGTCGCCTCGCTTGCCTTGGTCGGGGAGAAAAGGCTCCGGGTTGGGAGTCACGCTGGGGATGGATGGACTCCGGGCCTTTGTGCAACCCAAGGGCATTCTCCTCCAGAGTCCTTCCAACAAGGATTGAAAGGCTTGGAGAGTTCTTGCAACGAGGATTGAAGAGCTTGGAGCTTGGAATGAGGTGAAGGATTGGACAATCTGGAATAGGGTCCTCCAGAGTCCATACAAGTATTGAGGCAACAAGGATTGAAGGGCTTGGAATGAGGTGAAGGACATTAACATTCTGGAATAAGGTCCTCTAGTCCTTCCTATAAGGATTAAAGGATTGGCATGAGGTGAAGTACATAACATTCTGGACTAGGATCCTCCAGATCCAACTAGGATTGAAGGGGTTTGAATGCGTTGAAGGACATAACAGTCTCGAATAGGGTCCTTCAGAATGGTCACTGTAGCGCACCACCTTCTGTATTGGTGCAATCGCAAGAATAATTCGTCGTACAGTGGGGCACATTTTGGGGGCAAGCTTGCGTTCAAGATTTCATTTACGGAAAGGAGACTTGCCATTCATGGGAAGCAAACGTCCCCTGCATTGCATTGAAGTTTGAGAATGTTGTGGATTGTGAGTTATAGACTTGTTTTGACACCTCAATTCATGCTTTTGGGTTGATCTAAGGGCTTAGCATGAGGAGAACGATTATGGGTTATAATCTTCTTCTGACTACTTAATATAGAACATTCAAATCTACACGTTCTGTGTAGATCGATATTTTTTTATCGATATTTTTTGGTTGATCTCGGGGCTTAGAATGAGGATAACGATTATGAGGTTTAGTCTTTTCTGACTAGCCAATGAGATAGTGGCATGGTTGCATTGGACACGGGATTTGGCAGTAAAGGAAGCAGAAGGTTAGTGAAGGGTGCCTTGCCTGTTGTGAAACATTGATGCTCCAAAATTACAATCAAATTTGTTGCCGTTTGTATTCGAGTTGAAGCAAATTGTGATGGTAGAAATTGGAATTTGCTTGTACTGATGAAGGGAAAGCAGTAAGGTAAACTAGTCGATGACAGGCAAACCATGCATTTGAAGATTCTACCTTATTAGGTAATTGAAGCAAATTATTGCTTGTTCTCAAAACCGTCCCATCTAGATTCTTGCTAAAAATGTAAGTTTTAGGAACATGAGAGCCTAGGTTTGACTTTGAAAGTTCTTACTTTATTCATACATTGTTCAAATAATGCACGCAAAGAGAATATGAAATTCCCTCTTAACTTCCAATAATATTCTAAAACAATTTAGATAATTTAATAATGGTAACCAAATCAAATATTAGACAATTTGGTATATGATATGTGCAGATGCCTCAGTGGTTTCTAATCCAAGCCATTACAACAATCTAGCTAAATCAATTACTAATTTTTGGATTCAAAACTATAGAAAATATGAAGAAATGATATTATTAAGCTCAAAAATTTGACCCAAAATTGTAGAAATTATATTGGTGTTACCAAAGGAACAAACTATTATAATAAAATTGCTACAATTGGTAGCCTAAACCAAAATCTTTAGCAATCCCTACAAATAAGCAAAACTGAAAATACTAAATAAATAAACAAGAACAATGTAACCATCGAGCTCTATCCTAGATAAACAACAATATTAATTTATTGATCTCTGCTCCAATCAATCCCTAATTACATTGTGCAATGTTAGTGAATGTAGTTGTAGATAGGATTTGGAAATAGGGATTCAAAAACCAAAGTCAATGCCAGTCTTTGTCCAAAGAACACAACCAATAAATACCCTAATCACCTAAGTGAGGGCAATGATCTTCTACATTCAAGCATGAGATAAACCAACATATTACCAATCTCATCTCCATTCATCATTATATATGCATACATAAATGTACACCTTACGTTCAAGAGCTAGAGATATCTGATTCATATTGTATTCATGGTACTTGCTTGAAATTTAGTGCTAGCTAGGGACAAGAATTGATGGCATGCACAAGTTGCACCTAAATGGGATCAAATTGTAAGTATGTTAATGCATATTCCTTCTGTCTCAAAAAGAACCCCGTGTTTCAGATTTTCTCTGAGATTAAGAAATCATAGAAATAAATTGCAACTTGTCAAAGATTAGTCTTGAACTATTCCAAATTCAAATATATAGTTTTTACTTTGCCTTGAAAGGAAAGAAAAGCAACTTCAAAAGTGTGACTTTTTGGGTGTTTTTTCATCAGTGTTTGATTCATAGAAAGTGGTCAATATGAAGCGTTTTTAGTGCAAATGTAGATGAAGGACAAGCAAACCTAGCTATGCAAGTTCTTCCATCTATTGAAAAAATAAATCCTAGTGCTCACAATATTATTGTTTTTGGCACAATTAATAAACAAAAACCAAATCTAACTCACAAGGAGCATAGAGCAAGTACAATAAAGAGGCAAATACATGTTTCTTTTTGAGATTCTATCAATGTTTAAGCAGTAGGGTGAGAGAGGCAAACGAGGTTTCTTTTTGAAATTCTATCAATGGTTTAACAATAAGGGGAGAGAGAGGCAAACATGGGTTTCTTTTTGAGACAAATGTGAAATCAATACACGGGGTTTTTTTGAGACAGAGGGAGTACAATTCTTGTTGCTTGTCGATATAACGCATACTAGTGTGCCCTGTGCTGTTGCCATAGTCAAAACAAAAGTAAAAGTAATAGTAATTTTCTAATTTTTTAGTTCATATAAAATTTCAAAATTCAATAACTTTCATACCATATGTCCAAACACCACGAAACCAAGCCGGTGCACCCCTCCTCACCCCTCTTCATCAAGGGCTTTCTGACAGTACCAAGCACACGACTAGGAGACGTATAGTCCAAGAGATCTCGGCGTGACAAACAAACAAAACAAAACAAACAACATAATTTAAGGTATAGATTGTGAATTATGGATGAGTAGCCTTGTCTAATTCTTTTTGAGATACAATATTATGTTGAGAAAATTTGCCTCAAGATAACATTGAATTTCTTACTACAACTAGATTTAACCCAAGATATGAGGGGATACAATAATAAAGAGGTAGGATGTATATTCACTACTAGAAAATTTCGTTTTTCTGTTGTTTTGGTCGCGTTGATCCGGTCAAAATCTGACAGAAATCTGTTGAAATCAACAGATTTCTGTCAGATTTTGACCGGATCAACGCGACCAAAACAACAGAAAAACGAAATTTTCTAGTAGTATATGGACTCAAAATTGTATAAATGCATGATTTATCATATATAAATCATATAATATAAAATGTATACAATTTTGTATACATTTTATAATACTTTATATATAACACCTATAAATACCATATATATGTATCAAATATCAATACATGTATAATATATATAATTCACATGTGTACATACTTGTATACATCATGTATAATTATCATATAAATTATGTACAATATCATATGAGTGTAGTAATACCCTTGACAACATAGTTAGATTTTGAATTAGTGCCATGGCCCCTTAAAAACTCCAAATTAAGAGTGTAATAACTTTTTGAAAAGTTAACAAAATATTTTTTTTAAACCACTTAAATATCAAAACCAAATAAGATATTTTTAGTATTTTATAGCTTGTCAAAATTGACACTTCCAATTTCAAAGCCAACTCCTCTCTTTTTCACCTCTAAACCTTTAACTTTCACTTGCTAATTCCAAAATAAAAATGTGATACATTTTTTAAAAGCTAATACAAACATCTACAAATTTTCTAAATTTCAAGTGAAAATCTCATACTGTCCAACTTTTATAGTTAGTTTGGAGTCACTCCATCTACAAGAGAAGCGTCACTCCGTCTCCAGAAACTTGAGGATGCATGAACAACATACTCTATACAATCGGCCTTAGTCAAAGGATTGATTAACCCTTCCAACCATTGCTAGTAACCACAATTCTCTTCAATAGGACTAACTATACAATAATATTGTTTGTCATTGAGATTCTCAAAACATCCTTTAAATGTTATTTCTTGACTGTCAAGTTCAATACATTCAGCTTACAACAAGATCACCAAAGTCCAAATGTCATGTTGAAGATTTCCATACCATTATTTCTTCACGCAAAGTTATTTTAATAGTCAAGAAGGCCCAACTTCTTTTGGAAGAGTGGTACAAGGTCTAATGGCTAAAGAAGTCAATCCAGTAGTTGTAATAAAGAAAACTTAAGCTCTGATTTTGATTAAAGCTCTTTATCTTGAGACTTCAAAAAAACTCTCTAGTTTGACATACTAAAACTTAAGAAAGTGAAAAATAAAAATTAAATTCAACAACAATGAAATTCTATAATTTAAAAAGATTACCTAAAACTAATGAGACTCTTAATTGATTCTCTTTTTTATATAAATGGCATGTGCGCGTCAGCAAGAAAGCATCACCTTGAAGTTACTTAAAGTATTATCATCTTTTTTTAATATTATTATAATCAAAATATAATAAATTAATATATAATATAATTTTTTTACACAATGTATACATTTACAATGCGACAAAAAATAATTACTTTATTCTTAGATGATGAAAATGGATTGAGTACAACCACGCTAAGTAACATCTCCTTCTGTATTGTAGAAGTCATAATGTTTTTCAGATCTTTGCTTATGCTTGAAAACACCAAGATTGGCATGGGCCTATCCTCTAGTACCACGCTCCAATCCGCTAATGTCTTGAAGTTGATTTCAATGACTACCACTGTTGCATCCTCATTTTGACAAATTCGTTTTCCCCACAACAATCCTTGATTTTAGGGTTTGCTTGTCTTGTATTCCTAGCATGTTGACGGTGTAGCTATAAAAAACTTCAATTGAGTAGTAGTTACCTTGTTTAACAAGGTCTCTGTATGAAACTGTCGCTAATCCTACTTGTGGTTACATAATCCTTGTAATAATCCCTATCCTAAATTAAAACTCAAAAATTAAGGTTAGAAGCAAGTTCTTGCACCTTATAGTCTAAAATTGAGTAGTTTGTTATAGATAAACACCACTCGCACCCCGCAACGTGCACAACCTTGAAATAATTAGCCCCACCTCTTCCAAATCAACGATGTTTCTAAAAATTGAAGAAGGTATGCAAATCGTTACTACTGAAGTATTACATGCGACTCCCCATCACCAATTGCCTCAAAGGATGGATCAATTTGTGTTAGTTTTGAAGGACAAAGATTTGAAAATTACAACACTCTTTGTTTCTAGAATAATGTGGACCAAATGCATCTTTCTACTTCATTGAAAATAGAAAAGACTTGACAATACATCAAAGTCAATGAGTGCCCTTTATTTGGATGGTATTGGGCTAAGAGTCAGTAATGGATAAACCTACCTTTATTTAGAATTAAGGAAAGTACTAGCATTATGTTTCATGAGATAAAAACTTGGAGACTACATAACATTTGGTAGCCTTTAAGAAAGGGTGCCTTTTCCTCTCTAGAGTCCTCATTTACAAAAAACATCCATAGGAGGAATTAAAGTAAGCTTCGGTATCATGATAGTGGTAGTACATTTATGAAGAGCTTTGTTCTTTTTGGTAAATTTAGAACCACTCAAACCAATCAACAAATAAATGTTAAGATGGTTTGCCAAAAATCTAAAGATTCATTTGAATCAAATAAAATACTCAATGTCATTTAATACTCTTCTATACAAAAAAAATATAATGGTCCAATGAAGGAATTCCTTCAATGATATTTATGGGAATTAAGGGTGGAGATGTCACTTTTATAATGAAATCAATTTTTCATCATGAATCTTCAAAGTATATGAGATAATTTGAAGATAAAAGATTCACCACTCATTGTCAAAAATAATGAAAAAATAATGTTTGAAGTATAATTTTAGGCCTTGTTTAGGCATAATAAAATAATTTTTTTCAGAAAAATTTGAATTCAAAAAAAGTTAGAAAATCAAGTTGAATTTTATATTGAAAAATCCATTTGACATTTCAATCCTCCAATTGAAAGTTACAAACAAAATTCAAAGAAGATATTTGAAAAGGTCTAAAAAAATGTCCCTTTCAAGTCTTCTCTAAAATTTGTCTATAACTTTTGATTGAAGGCCCCGATTGAAGGCTAGAAATCTCAAATGGATTTTTGGATATGAAATTTAACTTGATTTCCTAAATTTTTTAGTTCATTTTAAAAAAAAAGTTATTCTACTATGCCTAATTGAGGTCTTAAATTATACTTCAAATACAATTCCTGCTTTAATTTGATTTAACTATGAGTACTTGAACTCCTATTAATTCTAATTTACATATTTCACATTGTTTGCTTTACCTCCTTCTACCCCATATGTATATACAATATAAAGAGCTTGTCTTCACAATTCAAAATACAAATCATGAATGGCATTCAAAACAAAGTGAGGTAATTCAAATGTCAAAATTGTCAATCTTAAAGAATTGAATGTTGTTTAGTTTAAAGTTTTATTTGAAAGATTTTTAGCTACTGATGGCAGTGTACAAGTTCGACCCAAACACCTACTAGTTGTATGTACTTCATTTTTTCACAAATTTTGATGCATGTTCCATTAACTATTGATTGGGTGTGAAATATTCCACATCATTAACCCTTGAAAAGCTCTAGGGGTTCCCCTGTACAACCCATATTTAGCCTTACAACTCTTCAATTGTAGTTTAATATGTTATTTAATCACTATCATGATCATCAATTCACTTTGTACTGAAAAATATTTGGTCAATGTTTTTCTAATTAAATACCACCAAATTATAATACACTATTTGGCTACAAAGAGCTTTGAGGCCCTTCAAGAGTTAACATTGGGAAAGGTAGAAATACTAACTACTACACTAAAATTGGTAAATAGTGTTGGGTGATAATTAATGTTGTTCCCTATTTTTTACCCCCAACACTATATTTTGTTCCCATTTTAACACTAAATGCACTCTCGTAGAAATGTTGAAATGACCAAATTTTACTATAGAGCTAAAATAGTGTTAGAATGGATAAATAATGTTCTAACACTAACCTTGCAAATCACAATTAATGTTATTGTTGACAATTAGTGTAGTCAACACTATTTACCAATTTTAGTGTACTAAATGTTATGTAGTTTCAGAAGTTGCAATCAGGAATCACTAGACATTGACTCACACTTGAAAGAAAGAATGAAAATTGCATGGAACTTATTTCATTGAGAATAAGAGGCATTATCTTGAAGTCAACCTATCTGTTTACAATGTAAGAAACTATGTCACTTTGGAGTAAACATAGATTCTACTTATTCTAGAGCTCCAAAATCATACTACACTACGAGAACAAGATAAAAGGTAAACTACCCCATTCCTAGACCAAATGGGAGCAAACCTATTGTAGGTTAAATATTGTTAGTGGTGTACATTCAAATTTTAAGAATTCAAATTCTGAGATGTACACCACTAACATAATTCAATCCACAATGGGCTTTCTCCCATTTGGTCTAGGATGGGGTGGTTTACCTTGGTGGAATCACCCATGACCAATCAAATAAGCAATTGTGGACATGATTTGGAGCAGTGTCAAAAGAAGCAAATATTCCCAGAGGTGCAAAGATAGAAATGATGAGGATTGCCAAAAATTTGGTAATTTTATCGCTTGAACTAAAATTGCTATGAATTTTGAAAGCCAAAAGTTGGTCTTGGCCCCTGTCCAATATGTGAAGTTTTCCAATTTTGATCATTCAAGAACTACTTTCCCACTCACTACTTCCTACTTCCTTGCTCACTAACTTCTAGATATACATGTCATGAACTTATTAGTTCAAACCTTGAAAAGGAGAATAAAAAAACACATTCCATGCCTTGGTTGGAAATAACTAACTTACACCCTACAGATTGGGTATGGGTCTTTGGTCAGGAATGGGTCGTCCTACCTTAGAGCATGCCCACCCGTCTTGCAAAAATGTCATTGGCAAAATGCCAAGCCTTCCATTTTGCAAGCCGGGGGGGGGGGGGGGGGGAGAATGAGCCTCACTAGTTGTAAGCCAAGAGGCCAACCAGTGAGGTTATGTGTGGTTAAATTATTTCTATAGTGGTCATTTTCAGTTTTGACAATATTAAAAGTTTTTATGATTGGGTGAGAGGTTTCAGGAGGGGGGGGATGCTCTTAAAATAGGTACACCCCAAACTGCCATTTTTTGCTACTGAGCCTATTTTCTGTTATTAGACTGGTCAAATTTTCATATGTTCTTGTTGGCAAGTGAAAGGAGGTTCCAACGCACTAGAGAACATTGCATTTGGATACTGTATGCAAAAGTTATTAAGGAACAAAGTTTGATTGTGAAAGCGTTTCTTCCACATAGGTACATAACTAATTTTGAAGATGTACATATAGTGTAGATGGTGGTTTAAGATCAGTGGCACATTTGGGTGTCCCTACCTTAGTACTTCTAGTGGTGCTTCAATTTGACAATACATGGCAACGACAGCATGAGCCAATGCTGACCATTGATAAGTATGGTACAGTGCACTGTTGTGAAATTCTGAATCAATTTATTATCAACACTCTCTGACTTGCACAGGAGACAGTCGGATCCAGTTCATTTATGAACTGCCTATTGGAGCCATTCAAATTTTTTTTACAATTGATAGATTTTGGAAGAGATAATTACCATTGCATCCTTACCTAATTGCATTCAAGCCTACGAAATTTCAACTTCAAAAAACCAAACCTCTATTTTTGGTGAATTTTTAAAGTTTATTTTCATGGTTTTACAAGATATTTTATTGCAAGCAATTGGCAGTGAATTTTTAAAGTTTGATTGTGGATATATATGTAGGGAGCATCCGTAGGCACATCTTAACCGAGGCAAGTTTCTCTAGAAAAGTTTTACAATTCCTTCTATAGAGTTTTAAGTGTGAGGATGAGAATATCCAAATGTTGTAAGAGTAGATATTTCTTTGTTATAATTAGATTTTTCTATTTGTCACTCATGTGGTAACTAATTTGGTACATTTGAACATGATGGTACAATCACTTTGCCAAAATCTAATTCAAAATATAGTTTGGTTATATGACACCCCTTACTAGGAGCTTATATTTTTGTTACTTAATGGGGTGTTTTTTAATATGAAAGATGTGTATATGGATGTTCCCTATATATTTATGCAATCAAATTAAAAAATTCATCACCAATTATTTTCAATAAAATATTATGTAAAACCATGAAAATTGACTTCAAAAATTCACCAAAAACAAAATTTTGCTTTTTTTCTTGCTGAAATTTGGTAGGCTTGAGTGGGATTGTGTGAGAATTGAGTGTAAATAATGCAAGATGAAAAATTCTAAATCTCTTCTATGTTATGCAAGGAAATGTGCACAACATAAATAGGTAATTCGTAAATGAACTAGACCCAACTTTACAGTAAGGTCTATTTCATTTACAAATTGATTCTCTTAGTCATTCAAACTTTTTTATGTATGTGGAGTAAAATTGTTAAATTTTGGTAAATATAATTATCATGTCATCCTTACGCAATCCCACTCAAGCCTACCAAATTTTGGTTTTGAAAAGGCAAAATTCTATTTCTAATAAATTTTTAAAGCCAATTTCCATGATTTTATATGATATTTTATTGCAAGCAATTGGTGGTGAATTTTTTAGGTTCAAATGTGGATATATGTAGCGAACATCCATATGCACATCTTTCCCTATACAAGCATCTCCAAAAAAGTTTTCCAATCTCTTCTATAGAGATTTCAATGTTGGGTGACAATGCCCAAATGTGGTAAAAATCGATATTTCTTCATTATAATTGATTTTTCTATTTGCCTCTTATGTGGTAACTAATTAGGGACATTTAAGCATGATGGTACAATTATGTTGCCAAAATCTAATTAAAATATAAAGACATCTATTTCACAAAGTTTGATCATATAATGCCTCATATTGAACTCTTACTAGGAGCTTGTATTTTTGTTACTTAATGGGGTATTTTTTTAATTTGAAAGATGTGCATATAGATGTTTTTTACATATCTATGCAATCGAAATTAAAAAATTCATCACAATTTTTTTTCAATAAAATATTATGTAAAACCTTGAAAATTGACTTCAAAAATTCACAAAAACAAAATTGATTTTTTAAAACTAAAATTAGGTATGCTTAATTGGAATTGTGTTAGAATTGAGATGAAAAATTCTATTTTTTTCCTTTACTTTGAAGGGTGCAGATGGGTAGTTCGTAAATGAAACAGACCTTACTGTACAATACTGTACAGTACATTACTTCTAAATCCACTTCTACATGCTCACAAGACACATGGACTCATGGAAGTCGTCCCAGATGTGTACCCAGTGTAACTTAATAGACTCTGAGGATATGCAGAGTGTCGTTAGAAAGGGCTGAGTGTTCATCTTCATGCTCATTTATAAATATCTTATGGAAGTCATGAAATCTGCACATCTTCTCATTCTATTCCAATATTGAGCAAGACTAATGTGGTGAGAGCACCCACTAACATAAAATTGAGTTGAAGTGGAGCAACAGCCATGACATCTTTGCTGCTGAACATATCAATTCAGCACATTTCTCACTCTCGCTTCATGAATATGTAATGTCAACCATGAAAGCTCAGCACATTTATCCACTCACATCAAGAATTTATTATGCAATTTTGAATGAGACTGATGTGGTGAGGGCACCCACTCACTTGAAGTAATGTTCGTAAGTTAGCAAGAGTTCCATAGCCAGTAAAGAGTGCAGGTCTCAAATTATTAATTAACTACTGCTGAGGTTGTGCTTGCGGTGAATCCTTTTCAATTGGTGGGTCAAACTTATGTGTGAGAGGTAAGTGAAAAACCTCAACGGACCAGCAAAAATGGCCTCCACCAGGTTAAGTAGAAAGGACTCAGATGGAACAAATCCACGAGTAAGAAGGACAAGCGTCGGACCCAACCCAGGGGTGGTAGTAATCAAGAATGTGCCCTTCTTGATGCCTGCAATCGCGATATCTGCAACACACTCCGTGGATTGCGCCAGCTTTCGGTTGTAAAAGGAGGCCACTTTCATTCCGGCTTTCATCAGCTCCGCGTCGTTGTCAACTGAATTAAAAAGAATAAAATCCGTAAGTCAAACTCTTCTCCAATAGGTTGAGAATTTTGCAAAACTCACATTGTAAGCTCAAAACCCCTACTAACTGTGGTTCAAAGAAACATGACAAATTACATGAAAGGTGTTTGTTGAATTATTTGGTTCATAGCTCACCGTGATCCAGTAATCCCGTGTCAACAAACCCAGGGCACACCAGATTCACACGCATGTTGTAAGGTGTAAGCTCCAGTCGCAAGCACTCCGCTATGCCCTTGACAGCATACTTAGTTCCCGTGTATATGCCATTTCCATACAACCAGCACTGCAGAAACGCGCGAGTGTTCACAATGTCAGGCACACCAGAATCCTGCCATATTTCAAATTAACACTGGACGGGGAAGCGTCCCATCCCACTGGCAAAGAAATAAGGTGAGTCTTCTTTGCCAGGGGATTCTTGTTTGTTACGACAAAAATAACACTAGGTGAAAAAGACTCCTTTATCTGCGGACCTGAGTGGGAAAGACCATCCCCTCTCTCCCTATCGAAATTACTGCGGATCAACAAATAGAAAGTGCGAAGCTCATTATGCATAAAGAATCAATCAGTTTCTTCCACACAAGAAGGGTGCATTTTCTTGCTCAGAGTGTGTCCATCCTTCTTACCAAAGAAGCCAAGCTGCCGATGAACACGATTGAAATCGGGTGCTCACGGCTCCGCAGCTTGAGCTGAGGCAGGATAGCGTGCATAGGGTACACTGAGCCGAGCACATTGGTCTGCACGACGGTGTTTATGTCTTCCAGGGAGAAGTCTTCCATGAAACCACTTCTTGTAGTCCCCGCATTGTTGACCAAAATGTCAATCGGTCTCCAGTCAAATGATTCCTTCACTGCCTTAGAAATAGCTCCATAATCTCCCACATCTGCGCCCTGAGGTCAGTCCACATCAGTCAGTGCAGTTGACAAACAATGACGTCTCTCTTATTTACAGCTCGACTTCTAACAATCAAATGTCGTCAGATATATTTATACCTTCACAATGACCCGGTCCGCGGGAAGGTCCAGTTCCTTCAGCAAAGATTTGGCGACTTTGTCCAATTTCTCGGCATTTCGTGCGACAAGAGTGAGGTATGCTCCTTCGCGGAGCGATTGCTTCGCCAATGCCAAGCCGATGCCGCACGAGGCGCCCGTGAGGAAGATATGCTTTCCTCGGAGAGTTGCCAGAAACGGTTTCTTCTTAATCAAAGTTAACAGGAACACCACTGTTGCTACTAAGCCAAGGACACTCCATTCAAAACGGAAAGACATGGCTGCCGAACTGCCGTAATATATTTCCATACCTGCACTTCACTCTAATTTTGTGTGTGTGAAACAAGCTGCACTTCCTCGCAATACCGATCCTTATTGAATAGTACTTCTTCGCAATAGCGACTCTTTCTAGCGACAGCTCTTTCTCTCAAAAGAGAGCGGGCACAAAAGACTCAACAAGAAGAACCGCAGTTTACAGCTATTTCTCAAGCAAGCGGACAACTAAGTAGCAAGAACAGCCGGACTAAAGCAATATCACAAGAAAGAAAAGCAACAAAGCAACAAGAACGACTTAATTGTGCCGCAAATCACAGCTCTACCAACCTTCGCTTCAAAACTGCTCACCGTTGCTTAAGAACGATACACTTCAAGATTCTCTATCTTACACTGTACTCTTTTAAAAGAAAGAGATCGCATCCCGAGCAGCAGGACTAGTACCAATTGCAACACTTCACAACAGACTGGCACAGACTGGCAGACATACAAAAAGATGCATATCAAAGAGCACATCAACCTTAAGGCGATTCGAGATTATCTTGTCGCCTGCACAAACAGAAAGGTCAATTAATTAAACGAGGACTATTACATATTGATCCTTAACAACTGCAAGAAGGTACATACAGAAACCCGGACAAAAAACTTCGGAATTCTACTCATCAATACTTAAGACTGACGATTGAAAACAAAGACAAGCACTGACATGTACTGACGGACGTTAAATGTGAGAATTCGATTGGTTTGATGTTTCTCCAACGGAATACAACATACAGCATTCCAGCAAATTCTCTGCGGCGATGAAAGAAAGACGCTCCGGGATGTTGAATGCTCACCTCCTTATTTAATAATAGATTGAAAAACTACGGCGAGACTTTTACCGGTCAGCACCGAATGTTGGAAAAATCCTCGCTACTCCACGACTCCGGCTAGGATATTGATCCAGGCTTTCGACAGTAAGTTTCGAGTGAGAGTTAGATGAAGCGCCAGAGTGATACAGACTGAGGTGCAAGTTATTAGAGCTCTAAAGTGAATGCGAGTGTGTGGTGCCAGTGGAAGTGGTAGTTATACGTGCAGAACTTTAGACAGCGCAAAGTATGGTATAAATGATGAAGCGCAACATGAAGTGTTTGTATTGGACGGAGTCAGGGGAGTCGTTGAAATAAGGCTTGTGGTTAGGTTTGTTGATTTCGACATGTTCCTAATTCCACTAGAAACAATGTGTGAATCAATACATTATGTTGCTTGGGATGGCTTGATTCAAACACAAAAGAATTGTGTTGCTTTGGATGGCTTGATTTGGACATTTTTTTTGTTAGTATATGCTTACTTTACAACCAATTGTGCGCTTTTTTATTCTATTCCAACTTTATTTATCCCTTAAAAGACGATGGGGTGACTTTGGAAATCATCAGATTTTATGACCACGTGAAGCATTGGCTTAAAAATTGTAAAAGCACTCATTGTAAGATAAACTACTGTAGAAGACCCCCCTTCTTCTTGCAAAATTCTAAGGATGAATAGTTGCACTTCTGTCCCATATAGAGAGATCCTCTATCATCCATGGGATGCAAAACATTCACCTTGACGTTTAAGGGTTAACCCATATTGGACCATTATCCCCAAGAGGAACAAATGAAAGTTTAGGTAGGTTTCTACTACCTCAAATTATGGGTGAAATTCTTTGAAATGTCTTTTTAAAGTTAGGGGAATAAATTAAATTTGAGAATACAAAATTTAACTTCAATTAGTGCCCTTAAAGAAAAAGTTAGTCCACCAAATCAAAAGAAACAAAATTGAACTACAATACAATTCAAAATTCAAATTAATATTTGTATATCCATAGAACATACTCTCTCTCTCCATCCAAAAATGCATGATCTTTTGGTTGGACAAAAAATTTAGGACCTTCAACTGAGAATAAAGTTATTTCAACCCGTTTCAAGTTGTAAGTAGAATTCGGTGCACTCCTATCATCTTGAAACTTTGAATTTGGAAGCCTTTTTCTAAGTGTAATATTTTTGTGTAGACATAAAGTACTCCCTCCATCCCAAATATGATTTTCAATCCAGTCCCCCTTTTGATTAAGGGGGACTAGATTAAAGATCATTTTGAGATGGAGGGAGTACTCTATGTCTACATAGGAAGTTTTGATTCTTTCCATTTTGATTCTGATAGTGATGTCAAAGTTATGAAGAGTCATAGTCTTTTGTAAGAATAGAGGTTGGAAATTGAATTTGCACCAATTGAAGACAAGCATTAGAAAAAATCAACCCATGTAGAGGATTATTTGCCTTTGTCCAAAAAGAGTTTTTGTTTATTTAAAAATAAATAATAAATAAATAAAAAGTCCCCAATCCTATGTGGCACACCAGGTGATCATGTGGGTCAATTATTTTAATTTTTTTTATTAATGTTTGAAAAAAAAATCTGTAATTGCATATTTTCATTTAGCCAATCGGCCCTAGAGAGGGTCCAAATCTCCTCTCATGTTGGATTTGTTCATAGTCTTAAAAAAATAGGAACCCTTGAGAAATTTAAGATGTCATTGTTGAACAAAAGATTCACTGTATTTGCAGCAAATCATTAATAATTTTCAAGACATTGAATTCACCTTGAATATTCCAAGAAGTATTTCTGAGTGTTCAACTCCTATTTTCTAGATTTTTTTTTTAAATTTAAAATTTTATGAATCTGCTGTTTGGCTGGGTTAGTACTAATGTTTTTTTTGTTTTATTTTTTATGAATCTGCTGTTTGGCTGGGTTGGTACTAATGGTTTTTTTTTTCCAAGGGTTGGTTGTGTGAAGGCCCGGAAAAGCCCTTATGGCCATATGCATGATGACACCTCACCATACTTTACAAAGTTTGGTGCCTTGCTTTGAATTCAAGTAGGTGGGGGTAGAAGGGATGGCACATCACACACAATCCTAACAATATTGCTGCTTTGCATGCCCTGACCCTACAAAACATTAAGTAAGAGAGAGACCAGACATTCTTTTTTCTCTTTGGAAATACATTGTTCCGCCCTCATGTACTCATGGGGGACATTTTGGAGGGGAAATGTAGACTACGTGTACATGAGGACAAAATTCAGGAGTGTGGTGATAATAGGTTGGTTCACCTCAATTCACTCTAATTATTTTTTCCTCTTTTAAGAAGTGCCAAAGCAGCAATATAAAATGTTATATTGGTGCTCCAAATTCCAACATTCATTCATATATTGGATAGAAGATATTACATTCATTCATATATAGGATAGAAGATATCACATGTTTGTAATTTTGTTTTCATCAACAATCTAGAGATTTCATCCAAGATTTTTTTTTATTCAAATCTTTATGGAGAAAAACTTTAGAGTCTTTTGCAATTCTTTAGCCAAATTATTTTTTCCTGGTGCAATCTAGCACCAACAAGCCAAAAAAAAAGCCTTGATTGTGGATGATGAACAAAGTACTTAAGGTCAATGCTTTGTCCAAATATCTTTTCATTCACTCAAAGCAATTCTTAAATGTTTGAAAAAAGACTTTTTAGTATGACCATTTTGGTAAAATTTACCTTATTATAATTTATAAAAGATAATTTTTTTACTTGCCCTGAAGTTTAGAGAATTTAAAAAATAGTTTTGTTTCTTTGTTACATTCATGAGTTAGAAAACTAAAAGAACCCTCTACTAACTAAACGTGAAAGTTTTGAAGAATATCCTTAGAAATCACATTCATAAAAACTTATCCGAAAATAAAAAAAAACACTTGGGGCAATCAAAATGATTTAGGAGCCAAGTGAATTCATCCAATTATAGTTTTTTTCTTCATACATTAACTCCTAAAGTCTTGAGGCTTTTTTTTTCAATAAAAAATACACTCAAAATTGTCATTTCTGTTGCAAAGAATAATAATTTTTTAAAATATATATTTTTCATATTTAACCATAGGATCTTGTACTAAACTAGTATGAGAATGTATGGAAGAAATTTCAAAACTTTAACTGTGTAGATTGCAAGATTTATTTGATTGAAATGAAGGAAAGGAATTTTTGCACTAAGATTACTTGATTTTGAATCTTCTTAAAACTTCAATTTTTACACTAAAGATATTTTTCAAAGTATTTTATGTTGAATAATTGAATTGACAGTTTGAAAAAAATATATAAAAAAAAACAATTGGATTTTTATTCTTTAAGAAATTGTTAAGTAAAAGTGGCATGAGGTAGAAGGAAAAACTATATCCTTAATAGCTCTAAGATGGAATTGAAATATTTTAATTCCAATTGCGAGATTGTTACAAACCCCTAGAGAATTTTGTTTTTTCAAAAATTTCAATAATTGGGTATAAAATTGAATCCAGTATTTATAATATTTTTTCAAGAAGATTCTATGCTTGCCCACTAAAAAAATTGGTCCTTAATTTTTATATAACTAATTCAAATTAAATGAATAAAATATTTTTATTTAAACAAAAATAAAAGAAACAAGAAACAAATTTAAAAATATATTATTTCAAGTTTTTGTGGGTTTTTTCTTTTGCCTAAATCCTAAACATTTTGAGCTTATTGTGGCACAAGTTTGCTCCTAATTAACAATTGAAATGAAAATTATATTCCTCAAAAGCTAATATATTTTTCTATCTCAAATAAATATTTAAAAAAATCATGCCAAAAATTGAAATCATGAGAGCTTGACCAAACTTTAATTTTGTCCTCCAAGGTGACAATGGGACTTTAGAGCTTAGATTTAGATTTATCAATACTACAAATCTTGATCATGAATTTTCTTCTTTGTTAGTATATTTTGCTACATTGCACATTTCCTTACAATAAAAGCAAGTATGAGGATTGGAACATCTTCATTTCAACATGGAGAAGAGTATCGGTATCAATAAATGAATACTATTGTAGGGTTGAAGAGAACAAATATTTTCCACTTAGGAAGTTTTGCTTAATGGTGTCCAACAATTAATATCTCATATTCAACAAGCCAAGGGGTTCACTTAAATAAACCAAGGGCAATTATTTTGCAATTGTCAAATGCTAGAAATCCAACAATCTTGTGATTTAGAGAAGATTTTCCCAAAAAATGTTACAAATCGCAATAAGCAAATTATCAAACAAGTATCTATAATAAAGGAGATCAAGTCAAACATCAATTGCAATTTGCAAATGATCTTTAGTATTGATTTTTTTCCCAAGATATATAGAAATAATTACTCCCAAGTATTTGGTGGTTCTATAGTATCTTTTTATCTAGTTTCTACAAAGGATACCTCATATATTATATTTCCATTTCTAAATGATGTTATGGCATTCTTTCAATTGTGAAGGCTATCAAGTGTCCTAAGTGCTTGGATGTGAGGCATTAGAACTTATACGTACAATATTTGAGGATCTAATCTTGTTTGTCTATCTACCAACAACATTTAAATTGTTAATTGCTAAGGACAAAGAAAAAAACAAAAACATTGTAAGGTAACATTTAAGCCTTCATTTTAAGACAAGTCTTTTGGATACTGATGAAATTTCATCAAAATGTAGATAAATTATTTTAAAGCTAATGTAAAAATATCACCCAACAAATGTGTTTTTTCTCTTCCAATGAATTGAATGCTCTTATCTTCTTGTAGATTCACCTATTCCCGTGTATGGTAAACTACCCCATTCTATACCAAGTGAAAGCAAGCCCAATCGTAGGCAAAATTATATTAGTGGTAAGTTTTGAAATATACACCAGTAATATAATTTTGGCACAATAGGCTTTCTCCCATTTGGCCTCAAATGGGAAAATTTACCTTAATCTTGTAAGGACAAGCCCATAACTACTAATTTCAAGCTTTAACTATTATTATTCTGTTTTCTATTCTTTTGCAACTTGATATGAATGAAAATTTTAAAATTTATTTTTCAAAGATTAATTTATATGTCTACTATAAGTTATAAAATTTTCTATTTTTGGAATTTTTAAAAAATTACTATGAATTTTTTTAGAATAAGATGAAAAAAATTCATATCAAATACAAAATATTCTCAAAAAATATGAAAATTTTACCATATATGTATATCACAGTGTATAACATCATAGTATAAACAAAAGTTATATTGTCACTAAAATGAGAAAATCAACAAACTATGGTTATAGGCCTAAAGTTTCATATTGCTATAAAATATTGAAATTTATGAATTTTTCAAAATTTCCAATTGGAGTAGAAACTAAACTTAGTAAGATTCATTTTTAAGTTGGACTCAAATTCAAAAAACAACATTTTCATAGCTTGAATCCACATCATAGTTCGGGAAACTTTTTGAGTTTTATCGGCTAATTTCCTTCAATTCTCATATTGAACCGGTTTTTCCAGAATTGAGTCCGGTTATTTTCTCTGTTTTTTACTCAAAATAGAAATTTTATAGATTTCTGCACCGGTTTTTTGCCAATGTTTTCAAATTGCAACCGGTTTTTTTCCCAATTCCTCCGGCTAACTTTGAACTAGCCGCCGGGTTTTTCCGAACATTGATCCACATCAAGAGAAAATAGCAAGAATTGGCCAAAATTACATTACAAGAGTGATCCATGGATTGAGCATCTTCTTCTTTAGAAAAGTCAATTAGACCATAAAGAGGGACTTTGCAATACTATTCACTACAAATGTACTCAAGTACCCTCTAGATAGATAAATAGGATGAAAAAACATTTTTTCTATCCTACAACACCAAGCAAAGTCATCCAATGGACACTTAGTGTTTGTAGCAACACTACATGGTTAAGGTTGAGGCACCAATTGTCAACCACACCCAGTACCCAACCTATAAGGTGCATTATTTCCAACCTTAAGTTTGAACTCAAGCTTTAAATTTCTCTTTTTGATCCTTTTTAAGGTTGGGACTAATATGGTTACAACACAAGTCCAAAAGTAGTGAGCAAGAAAGTAGTTCTTGCATGATTGGAATTGAAGGACTGTAGACATTGGCTACTAGACAAGTGCACTTTTTGGCTCCCAAAATTCACAGTAATTTCAATTTCAGGAGTAAAATTCTGAAAAATTCCCAATCCTCATATTTCCTATCTTCCTACATGAGAAAAACTTTCATCACCTCATACTCCTCACCATGTGCTCCAAAATTGCTTAAATGATCAACTACTGATGGTGCCTGAACCTTAAATCGTGCTGCCTGAACCTTGTCTTATATTCTCAGAGATCATATAATTATGAATCATGAGAGTCGGAACACAAACTTACAAAAACAAAGACACAGAGACAGCAAGGCAGACACTCTCAAGAGGAGTCACTGACAAAGCACATTATAATTGCTACTGCATAAATTTCAGGTCATTAAGTGAATGAGAAGTGGTAAGCTAGATGAGCCATTACATAACCTGTGAAATGGCAGCGATGTGGGATCATGGTTGAATTTGCTTTTTTCTGATATTATAGCCACAAATGCAAGAGAAGGAGATAACAATTAAATTTTTTTTTTTCTTCCAACAACAATCACTATATTTGTGATGATTTTACACCTATTAGTGTGCCATGTGCCTTTGCCACAACTCAAATAAAAAAGTATTCAAAAGTAATTTTCTCATTTTTTAATTCACCGAAACTTTGAAATTCAGTATCTTTTCTTCCGTGAGTAGAAACGCCACAAAACAAAGCCTATGCATCCCTCCTCACAGAGGATTTTAAGGTGGTACCAAGAACGCAATTAGGGGACGAACGGTTGAGGAGATCTCACCGTAACAAACAAAACAAAGAGACTAACTTAACCCTGTAAGGACGGGTTGGTCTCTGCGGAATTCATCGTTTTCTAAAACCGTGGGAATTGATCGCTCAAAAAAAATGGAAAAAGTACTCATTGGAAGTCAAACCACTGTAGAAGACATTTCCTTTTCTCAACAAAACTCCGAGGATGAATAGTTGCATTTTTTTGTTCTTTACAAAAGAATTCTTTGTCATCCATCGGACACTAAGTGTCCACGGCGGCATTACAGGGTTAAGGTATGGATAAGATACACATTGTTATTGGGATCACTAACTCGTTCCGTTAGTATCACCACTCAAGGCTTCAATTGTGACATTTTTATTCATCCCATTGTAACCCAAATCTCAATTATTCAAGAAAATAATCAATGTAGGCATGCCTAGTTCCTAACTGCCTAGAGATGTCTGGAATTGGCTTTGCTAATTCACACTCCCTCAGTATCAAAATAAATATGTGTTTTTTTTAGTAGAAAACTGTGGGAGTACCATGGATTTATTTTGAGACAGAGGGAGTATCAGTTTAAGTTATGTGGACTGTGGACTGTGAACTTTCAACCTACAGGTACACTCTACTCTGATCAATCTCTGTGACTGGCGATTATGCTCCCTGCCTTCACCTAAGACGTGGTCTGTGCACCAGATTTTTATGGATTCACGCACTTCCACCGTAAGTTGTCGTAGTGATGGATAGTGTGAAAGTTTTGTCTGAAAGAGTCACACCATACTCAAAGAAATACCAGTAAGTTCAGTGTTGTGAATCTTTGTATTTGAAAATGAAAACCATCTTGGAGCTGTTAATTCATCCATTAAGATAGGCTGGTTGTTTGGTTGTTTTGTTTGTTGCGGTGAGATTTCCTGCATCGTGAGTTCCTGGTCGTTGATTGTTTGTTTGTTTTGTTTGTTATGATGAAATCTCCTGCACTGTGAGTTCCTGGTCGCATGCTTGATACCATTGGAAAGTCCTTTTCAATGGTATTAAGTATGTGACCGGGAACTCACGATGCATGGGCTTTGTTTCGTGATGTTTGGATTCACAACAATAAAGATATTGAATTTTGAAATTTTTACAAGTGAATTTAAAAAAAAAGAAGTAACTAATAATCAACTATAGGATATTATAATAACTATGGCAACGGCACATAGCACACTACACTAATGTTGGTATTTAGTGTTATGTTACTAATAGTGTTACCTGATCTTTTACCCTACACACTCTAAGTTTCAAGTAGTTTGTATATAGAGTTGGTAACATTAAAATTGCCTTGCCCACCTTCCCGTCTTTCCTTCCCTCCTGCCTCCCTCCCTCCCTACAATTTAATGAAATAATATGTAACACTAAATGTAAACTTGTAGAAAGTTTATATCCAATAGTTGACCATTACTGCCTATGTTGGAATTTAGTATTGGTAACATTAAGAAAATTGTTGACATTTAGTGTCATGCTTTGTAATTAGTATTTCCAACACTATTTACCATCATTAGTGTAGTACCTCTTGAATGTTGCATTGATTGCAGAATTCCCGTTTAGTCATCAGGAGAGCGAGAGGCGACTGAAATTACGGAATGAGAGTATTGTACAAAATACAGTAACTTAAGTCCATCGATCTGCTTTATGAATCACATTTGACGAAGCTGACGATTAAACATCATGCACAATGTAGCTAAGTAGCGTGGTTGTTGAAATGTAGGATCAGCTATCTCAGAGAAAATACAGACAACTACGGTTTGGGTCATGAACAAATTGCAACTAAATTTAGGTGAAGTCCAAAGATTGAAACTTGTTTGTAATGTTATAAGATTGTTCAAATTCATACTGTAGTTACAATGTCCGGTTGTGAAACATTTTCTACTCACCTAATTATTTTTGACCTACATGATTATCAGAGATTTAGACGGGCACGCTTCTGTCAACATGCTTGGGTTTTAGCTGATGAAAATGAAATGAAAGCTTCCAAAACTTCTTCAGTCTCAGAATGCTCTTTGAGAAAGGCTGTAGGAATTCTACATGCTTCAGTCCTGCAGCCGTTCTCCAAGAGCATACAAGTTCAAGCAATTAGAGTAGCAATTGTGGCTTGACAGGAAGTTGCAGCTGGACGTTCCCTTCGAAACCCAAAGCTCCAGACGATGCACTACATCCTATCTCTCACTATCAAACGAACTCCAAACAAATTCAAAGCGGAAAGTTACTGTATATTTTGGAAATTTATGAAGTCCTTACTAATGAGAAATACGGATGGAAAGGCAGCCATTCACGGACGCACGACGCCCTAATCCTCCAGACCGATGTTCTGAGCATTTTGATTAAATGAAATAGAACTCATGAAATCATGCACCTAGTTCGGAATAGACTCAGAACATTAACGAGGATCCATGTAAAACCCTAAAACCCTAAACCCTAAAACCACGCTTCTGGCGTTTTGGTTCCAACTTCGTATTAAATATCCTCCCTCGTATATCTTTGCCAATCTAGAATTAAGTGCTAGTTGATATGTTGTCTGACTGCATGAATAGCAGTCTAAATTGACCTAAACTCTAGAAGCCTTCTCCAAAAAGCTAAAGTTCCAACATACTGCCCTCACTCTTGGTGATCACCTAATCTTCTTGTGAGAAAGTCTAGCAACATTCTATCCAAATTAAGGATGGATCCAAAGCATACAAGACTCCAGGCAAACCACCATGTGTATAAGAACATGAGAAAATAAAACGTCACTCACTGCACTGTTAAAAACGGACCCCGTCATCAGCCCCAAATCCTTATCTCTACTCCGTTCAAGAAAGAAGCTGTCAGAAATTCGAGAGATTCAAAACAATGCCACATAAGTAGCAATTTATCAACGCGGGCAATATAAGACTAAAGAAAATTGACAGCAAAACCCCGCGAACAGAGCCCACAATCTTACCAATGCAAACAAATTGCAAGCATCGAACAGAGCCCACGATGCAAGTTCCTAGGACCTTTTGACTTACTACATGCCAAGGAATCCTCAGCTCATATTTTCATGTCAGAATAAATGTGACCTCGAAACAAGCCGAATTACGCTCGTATCCGGACAACAAGTCGACATACTGCCCGTATTAGAATGTTGCCAATCCAACAAAAGTTGATGTTCTTCGCTCATGCTCGCACTCTGCACACTCGCAATGAATTTAAAAAAGGCTTCCTAGTTTGGCTAGACTGGGTCAATCTCTTCCGAATGACGTTCCTCTAGATGAACTTCTCGATCAATTACTCTCCTGCCCACCACTTCAAACGTACACTACGTACATGTTGTTTTTTCCGTTGTACCGTCATACTATCATACTACTAAAATCATAACTCCCTCTTTAATATCACAAATGCTACCGTTAATACTAGGGGTTCGTGCTTGCTATGCTACGCATTCATTGTAATAGTAAAATTTTGATACATTTGAATAGAATGCATGATAATGATTTCAATAAGTCTTTAATATAATTATTTTAAATATGTTGTAAAAATATTTTCAATCATGCATACATAAAAATCGTATTTTCACACAATGTGATATTACAGAAATAGAGTAGCAACTTGCAATCACTTTTGTAATATCACTTTTTACAAAGGGTGATATTATAGAAATAATATAGTTGTTGCAATTAAGGTGATATAAAGAGGATCTATGGGATGATATTATAGAGGTAACAAATCCATTGCTTCTCTTGGTTTTACACTTCTTTGCACTTTTATGATTTTGTACTTTTGTGAGCTTTGAGCTTTCATGATTTCAATTTTCTATTGCTACTACCAAATGATTTTGAGAAATTTATTCAATTGAAGCAATTTTGGATTCCACAACAATTAAGTTGTTCAAAAAGTTTTTGAGATTTATAAGTTTTTCCTTTTAAATTCTTCTATTTGGGTTGCCATTGTTTGTAATAATGAAGTCAAATTTCTAATGCATTCTAATGTATGTGTATCTTTTACCATATTCATCATTGCATGTATTTCATTCATCATTCAATAAATTTCTATTGTTTGTTTTAATATATACTTATTTATATAAAAAATTATAATTTTTTTTTAATAATTTTTATCTAAAGATTTATTGAAATTCTTGCTCTGCATTCTATCTAATACATAAAAAATTCTAATGACATTCTAATGGTGAATGCATACCACAGCAAGCACCAACTGCTAGTGATTATATAAATAAACTGCTGACCAGTACTGACAATGGCCAAGCTCGTTCCAGCAGATCTGCTCTAACATCCCATGCAATATTAACAGTTCCCACCTAGTCTAGTCTGCAAAATAGAACACCCCGAATACAATGGTAGTAATTACAATGGTGATAAGTTGAAATATTCAAGTTATAGGGGACAACTGGTGGGGATGCTCTAGTTTGGCCTAAAGCCCCCTAAACCAAGACCACAGCAGCAATGGAACTGACAGAAGGAGAAAGACTGAGCTAGTCGAAACCGTCTTCTGTGTTCCAACGCCGTTTTGATGATCCAGAGAAACAGTAGCTCCACTGCCAAATTTCAGACAAATGTTTCAAGGTGCAGTCGAATGTTTTTCATCCAAATGTCTTGCCACTGATTGGGGAGGTATGTATTTAAACCACCACTGCTAAATGCCACACTACCATATTGGTTCCCATATATTCATGTTACACAACCCTGGGTGGTATTGCTGCAAATAGCACTACAAGCAGTTGCAGGGAATGACACTCAAGGAAACCAACTACCTACAGTTTTTCATGAACTGGCATGAATGCTAAGCGCCGCAACCAGAATGGCAGCCAATCATTGCCTACTCTATGCCGAATTCTTAATATAAATGCAAGTCCCAAAAGAAGTATGCTCATCGCGACACAAAGAGCAGAAAACAGCGACAGTACAACTGCTCCGTCTTCCTGAAACTGTATCCAACCAACCAAGGCACAAGAAATCTTAGACTTGCACTAAATAACCATTGCTCTAGATCCAGTCCATTGAAACTTCAGAACAGTGCCTTCATAACACAAAATCCCGACATTGTAAGACACCGAATGTACAAAACAATCAGCAGCTACAAACTCACCAACCCCACCCGAATATTCTAAGAAACAGACCCAAATCGACTTACGGGAGGTTGTGTTAAGGTAAGCACTAAACTAGACGTTGCATACTATAAATGTGAAAAGAAAGAACTGCAACAGTTAACCATTTGATTATTAATTATGTTCAGAAGTTAAACCTGAGGATGTGTGGATGTTGTGAAACGCCTCTGTTGCTTGGCAAAAAGTATCTTAGCATGCTCGTATAGGTCCATGTCTAGATTATTCAAAGACACAATCTCATCCACCACAGTAGATGGAATGAGTTCTCTCTCCTGTACCCACAAGGTAAGAAAGGTACAACCACCATAAGACTTTAGTCATTCAAAATTGAAAATTTTAGACTTAGCGTCAAACCCATAAATTGTTAAGAGATTTAACATATCAGACATTTCCTTCTTTGCGCAGCTGTTGCGGACCTCTGAGCCTACTGCTGAACGTACGGAAACAGTAAAATCGATCGCCACCCAAAGAGAGCATAGAAAAGAAGACGCTATTCCAATGAACCAGGACTCTCAAGCGGTACATCAACAAACGAGATGAAGACCGTTGAGACAGTCGAGGCAGGCAATCGTCGGGACTAACAGCCCCAGCATACACAGCATGCAATCGAGATAATCACTTGAGTCTGTAGATAGGATTGATGACGGACTAGAAAGAAGACCATAAGAAAACATTTATGCCACAGAAGGCCAAGAGAAAATACCAAAAACATAACATACACTCGGTTAGAACGTAAAGAAATACAAACCTCTTGGGAATATCTGACAGGACTAATCAACTGTAAGGTAGAAGCTCGACGAACAGCATGGGAGGAGCGCAAGCTGGCAAGGCAAGACTTATATGCTGCAAGTATGAGTTTCTGTGGATCCTTCTCCTGCACTATCTTTGTTAGTCAGCACTGGAGATCTCACTGTCGACAAGGTAAGCCTACCACACAGTTATCTTGTGACCTGATCAAACCTGAAAAGAAAATAACCAAATCGAGAGCAGAACAGAGCTCAGGAAATTCATCAGACCTGGAACTGATACATTTCGATCCAACATCCCCTTCAGAGCTTCTGTCGGGACTTGGATTTGATCACCCACAAGAGAGAAGAAAGTAGAGGCAGACTCTTGATGCTTCTCAGTTAAGCCTACGAAAAGCATAGAGTCTAATCTTATCTGCACCACCAATCCACGAGTCTGCATCAGAAAGGCGTCTACAGTGATGACCGGTTTAGGCAATGGCAACCAATATCTAGCAATTCTGCTTGACAGGTCAAATGTGATTAGTTGGGTATTGCAAAGTTGAGCCATACCTTGGCAACATCAAGAACTTGATAGCCAAGCTTCGGGTACAGATTGATACATTTTCGAATCACCGCGGCATTTCCCCCATGAGAATTGTTCGTCAACCCTGCAACCTGTTCAGTAAAACCGAAATATTGAAGGAAATTCAAGAAAAGGGCCAATCCCTCAGTCTCCACACCCACGCTTTCATGATACAAAAAGCACAGAAAACACGGGACCAGAGAACTGAGAGGCTGACCCAAATAGAAAATAACAACCACGGCCTTACAAAAACAACCTCTAAGATAATCATGGGTTATACAAGTGGTTGTGGAGCACAGTGAGACCTGAAATGTAGCACCATTATGAACAAGGTCATGTGCGACTGGATGATGTATGAATTCAGTTAAAGGCATGGTAATCGTAGGTGCATCATACGTTGTATTGGTTGAGGGAGGCCAACCAACCTTCCCCTCCCGCCTGGCATCACGCTGCCACTCAGAACACACAATCAGCGCATTCATAAGGCCTAGCGCAAATAACTAGTTATTAAATTAAAAATAGACAGAATTCCGCATACCATCCAATACATCACTGAACCTCACTAAACCTCACCTAATTTTACATAACAATGCTAGAAAAAATACTACAAAAATAAACAGGACAAATCAACAAACTGAGATCCTCCAAATTTAGAGGATTGCCACGATGGTCTAGCAAATTCACAGCTAGATCCAATGCATGAATACAATAACTGTCAAGAATGATCCAAATCTCGCTTAACATTTAAACTGACTACATTCCATATGCACCCCACTTCGTCATTGATAGCGTAGTCTACGTCACTTTACCCGTGCGAAGATATCGTGTTGCATGAAGGGGACCAAGTGCTTCCAAGGCCATATGGTGAGTGTGCTCACAAGCTGCGAAGGTGATTTAGCACGAGGAAGGGGGCTAAACGACGAGTTCAAAGATTTTAGACGCAAAAAACGAGCCGCAACTTCCACTGAAAACTCGTATGTGCTCAGCACTCGATCCACAGGATTGCGCATATTGGTCACAACAGATGTCCTGATTGGAATCTTACTCAGAATGCTCATGTCGTCATGTGTAGACAATAGCTTGCAGCTAGGCTGGCTGCACCCTCAACCCCTGACTCTGTCTATTAGTCAACTGACACCTCAAAATCTTTGTGTTGATTGAGGAAAAATCCCAAGGTTTTCCTAGAATTCTTAAGCGTTAACCAAGAGAATCGGAGCATAAACATGATTCGGGGCTAGAGAAACAAAACAAAAAGTCTTAGTTTAAAGATCGTGGCAATTTCAATTTGTAAACAAATAGACAACAAAGCCAGGCAATCCCCAGGCAATCCCGCACCTCTAAATCACTCATTTCACGAATCGATGACTTTCTGCGATACAAATTAGAGAAAATTGCCATCAACAACTGTTGGTGTCCGATGGACCACTTAGACGTTATAAATCAACAACTTGAGGTTATTAAAATCGCAAGGTATGAAATAACCTCAAGTCCAGCCGAAGTTCATCGTACGATCGAGGACACCGCTCATTTGGCAAATACAGGTTCTTCAAGAAGCTGCCCTAGGCAACACCAAGTCCCATAGTTAGAGTGAGCTCCTGCTATACATATAGTGCCCACGTAACGAGGTTTGTACAAGCAAACATGTTAGAAAAAACCCGTGACGTCTCCTAATTTACTTTCAGCAGATGAAACGCCTCAAAGCAGATTTAGCGTTGAAAACAAAAATTAACAATACTCCATAAGATATCTAAATCAAGCATTGGATGTGTCCTATGTGCATAATTAACATGACATGCTCATCTGAGTGGTTTGATCTCAATAAACACAACATTGAAAGAAGTAATCACGCAAATGAAGCATCTTAGCAATGGAATCCACACCATTGATGATAAGTACGGCCGCCAGTTCGAGGGATATGCAAAAAGAACAGCAGATCCAGAATTCTCATGCCTTTATCTTGCACTAGTTGCTGATCCCGGCTCAAGGCGAGTTTCTCCTTGGTTGACCATTCAAGCACGGCTGCCTCACATGACCGTTGATCGTAAAGCGATGACGCTGCAAAAGCGGCGTCGGACTGTAGCAAATGACATGCTACAAAAACTGGAACACAAAACCACAAGAGCAGACATGTAAGGAGATTGACGAAGAAGAATGGAGATCATAGCTTACCTTGAGCAGTAGTAAATATAATCGAAGGACAACACAAGGAGACAGAAAGTTTACAGAACCTGGATAGTTCGAAAGCAACAACGGATACGGTGTCTAACAGCCAAGACATCGACTAATTAATAGAGCGGAAGAGGGTAGGAGGGGACACATACAGGTGATGGACAGAAGCAAGGGACGACTGAGGCAAAGAGTGGAGGGTGCCATAGCGGAAGATTGAGAGGGAGGAGGTGCGCTGTGTAGAAAATTGAAAGGTTCCAAATTGCCTGCCTGCTCCTGGAGGGTGATCGCCAAGTTTGACCCCAAGGAAAAAAATTAGGGTTTACGGGGCCATAATGACATCCAATGGAGAGCTGTTATTCCTGCGTTTCCAAAACCTGCCTTTCCTTCACAATGACATCCAATGGAGGGCTGTTATTCCTGCATTTGCAAACACCTGCCTTTCCTTGCTTATAGCATTGACCGAAATAACCACAATCAGTCGTACTCCTGAATCATCGTTATGTGAAACTGAGGAGGATTAATTGCCTTGATTTTAAACACCAAAAGGGTTTAGGGTTTGGACTCCTCTCATGTCCAGAAACTGCCAGGCGATTATCACCGCATTTGCAGACACCTGCCTCTCCGTCCTAAACCCTAGAATGTATTCCCTTTTAATTCATACGAAATTCGAAACTAAACACCGGATCCAGAGAATTCACCTTGAAAACCACGAATGGCACTCCCAAGTGACGAAACGGACACCCGACAAAAACGAATCTTAACCAGAACACGACCTATGCTGCACCAAAACATGCGAGAAATGCACCAAACGACCCTGATAATTGGAGTAAGAGAGAGAGAGTGGTGTGCAGTGCAGACAGATCAGCAGACCCTAAGAGAGTATTGCGATGGAAGTTTGTTGATGGCGTCTGCAGAACCTGCACTAATGGCAATTTTGTGAGGGAGCGTAATACCTTCAATTCTCAACACCGCAAGCTATGCGCGTAGCTCTCCAGCGACCAAGCTCTCAGCAACGACGGTGAGCCCACACACAACTGGCGTGTGCCGGCGGGTTCCGCCTGGCGCGCTTGCGGGCTTGTGGGCTTGACCACCGCCAGGCGTGGCGCAGCTCGACATATTCTCTGTGAATGACGTTCTGAAAGCACCCATTCCATCAAATTTGATTGAAACCAGCCATTGTTGCTTTGCATTGTTTTGCATTTGAATTTTTTCTTAGCTTTCCAACCGCCAAAAATTGGAACACTTCAAATCTTGAATTGCCGGTTTTTAAACCCTAAATGTCCAAGGCCTTTTTTGAGCTTCTTCAAATTTTCTATGAATCGAACGAAAAGCCAACATTTTGATAAGTTTTTTATCAATTTCTATTGAATTCTAATTGTACAAATTCAAAGTAGTCATGTAGGAGATCGCATGGGAAAAGAAAAACACAACAACATCACTTATGGATTGAAGGATTATAATGTTTGATCATGAGGGTGTAAAAACTATGAAAGTGATTTGGAGTCTTTCAATCGTGTCAAAATCTAAAGAATTGGTTTATAGCTTCTTGAAATCTACTCTACAATTTTTTTGAATGAATTTTGCATGTGATTTTTTTCTCCAAGATCTAGTGTAATTGAGGCTCATTTCCAAGAGCCTTGGACACTAGAAAATCAAGACTTCCAATGGACACCCTTGTGCAAAAATCTTGAATAGAAAAATTGTAATCATTCATTTTCAAAATTAGATTTTTGAGATTAAAACTAGACTTCACAAAGATTTTTTCAAAAATATAAATAAAATAACAAAAATAATAACTAGGTTAGTTTTTATTTAACTTCAAAGTATTTTTGACGCCAAAATTTGGTGCCTCGAGCATATAGGGGCCACCCTCATTGCCCTGGCCAAGGTTAATTGTGAATAAAAGCCCCCTATTTTTTGCCATCATTTTTTATTTTTCTACATCGTCCCTAGCTAATTTAGGGCCGCTGATTGCAAATCTAAATTCAGAATTTGCAAAAAAATTCATCTGATTGCAGATAAAAAAATTCCACAACGTTTTCTCCAGGGTTAAAATGGGGCAATGAAGGGGTCAGTTCACCCTGGCCGATATAGGGGTTGATGGAAAAAGTTTTTTCAATGATGAGAATTTTGAAGCATCATTAGCCATCACTTTGTTTGTTATCATTTCATAGCTAAATATGAATGAAAAAATTTATATTTATTTTCTAGGGTGAAGTCATATGTGCACTACAAGCTATAAATTTTTTGGATTTTTTTTAAAAACTCTGCAATTACTATGAATTTTTTTTCTTAAAAGTGTAGAAAAGACTTGATTTAGGGCAAATGGTTCTATGGAAGATTAAAGAAGGTGGTCTTCAAAACAAAAGGAGGGCATTTCTACTAAGCAAAGAATTGTCAAATGACAGTGATAGCTTTGGCATCCATAGGCTCTAAAGACTTGTTGGCCTACTTAGTTCTACCTTAGTTTTGAATTCAAGTACACAAAGCTCAATGGTTTGAATGTATTTACAAGCTTTGTAAGGAACTTTAATAAATTGTCACATGTTGCACATCTCATATAAAATTGAGCATAAGTTTTAGAGTATTTTTTTGTTATATTTGAAATTCAAATTAGAGGTAAATGTTACAATGTTTGAATCAATATATAATTTTGAATAATTTCTAAAAAAAGGTTATTATTTAATTTATCAGATTTTAGGTATTAGAGGGTTTTAGTACTATAATGAGTCCAAAATGATGATTTTCACATAGAAATTTAGATGTCATGTTACTCTATTAGGTTTACAACTATTTCCTAAAGGGATTTATTTTAAATCCTTTTCCTCCACATAGATGCAAAGAAGGCTCTCTTATATTCGTCAAGTTGCTAAATGGATTATTTTTATTTTATTTTTTGCTAGCAATTTAAATAAAAGAAAACCCAAATATTTTCATGAAAGTTTTCATTGTGTATAACTTTTGGCCTAAATTTATTTTAGGCCTCAATTTTGGAGGATACATTATTTGTAGTGTTCTACTAAAAATCTATATTTTATTTTCAAATATTTCTTTCCAAAAACTTGTGGTACTACGAATACTACTCTGAAATGCAACATAATCAATACTTAGGTGTTTTATAAAGAAGATTATTAATTTAGTGCGCTTTTATATATTGCGAACTACATGTTTTAGTTTGAAGGCATGAAAAATATGTAATATAATAGAAAGCATTCACCAAATTTTCACCACTAAACTTCTCATGTCACCACTTGCACTAATTTGTTTTCTACTACAATTGCTACATTTCTTTATAATCATGGACAAGCTTATCGCCAATTAACCAAAAAAATCCAATACTATTTCTCTTAATTTGTACTCAAAATTGCAAAATTAATCAACTAGTTGTGCATCAAAATTCATTCCATTGTTGTAGCCACCTACTACAAGCGACAATTGAAAAAAAGTTATAAAATGGTTGCCTACACCCTTGCAAACCAAGTCCAAAATTAATTAACTTGCCCAAACTTCACTTATGTTATTCTTATTCTCATTGAGATATCCCTTGCCAACTATGTCCACACCTCCAATTCAATATAAAAATTGATAATACACAAGAATTTCAAAAATTCCACCATGTGTACAAATGAACTCCAATTCACAATGAAGTTCATAATTAAATCCTAAACCCTAAATCCATACTAACTTGCTCCATCTCCAATGTAGAGTGAATTGGAATTGAACAATGAGAGTTGAGAGTGAAAGAGAAAATAATTTAATTAGTAACCAAGGGATGCAAAGCTTAACCTTTGAGCATCCCAATACCTCCAATATGGTCAAAACATTTGTCCATTACCTTACATCTGTCTCCACTATTGATTTCTACTATTAGTTTTTGTGAATCTTGTTTTGGGTAATATTTTGATTGGAATGAATTTAGAAAGGTTAAGAATTTGGTAAACATGCATTGGGCACTCAAGGATTAAATGCCAATGGCATGAAAGATAATAGAAGTTGGATATAGGAACTTCAACATTGGAATTCTACAATGTATCCAAGATAGTAATCGTAACTAGAAACTTGTTTGAGTTCCTCCAATTGAGTTTTCTACAAAGGAGACAACCCAATTTTGACTAGCATCCCATTATCATAGCTTAGGCTCTTGAATTTCCGATCAAATGTGTTGTGTTCAAGTACAACATGACCAACAAGAACAATAGGAATGTCTAGGAGGTATACATTGAAAGCATAAAATGATCACAACATGTGCATTGAAAGCCACAATGATCATCTACCTATGGTTGGAAATTGGTTTGACTATAGATAAAAAAATACAAATTGGATCTTTACAAAAAAAGTTTGTGGTAATTTTGTTTTAGAGTGAAGAAATGTAAAAATTATGACATCCTTCTTAAATCTATTTCTCTGCATGAATTTTTTTCTCCCCATGCCATAGATAGGCTAAACTACTTAAAGTAGAAACACCCTAAAGCATCCTTGTTCCCATTCTCGTACCTTAGACTACCACTAAATGTGTCCCTAGACTTTCATTGACATATCTTTCAAATACTTAACTTTAATTTGTTAACGCATTTTAAGGATATATACTTAACTCTGGTTTGTTGACTATTGATTTTTGTAGATTTCAATTTAGGGTCCATCTATATAACATTTTTAGTGGTCAAGGGAGCCAATACTTCAAAAAATCATAGAAATTACATATCACATCCGAAAAAATCTTTTTTTTCTAATATTCATGATTTTCACTTGCTAGTACTACAAAATATTATTTTTAGGAAAAGGTGCCTCCAACTATATTGAATTGTTTATATGGATGGTTTTGGATGTTTCCACCATAACCCCCAAATGACAAAGAAGTGAGCAAAGAAGACAGAAAGTATCCTCACACAATTTGAAGTTTAGTTCAAAGTGTTGTAACTTTTGCATCCAAGGTCAAAATTCAATAAAACTTGTTGGAAAAGATGTGCTCTCCCCTCTAGTTTGTGTGGCAAATATTCAAATCAATCCAAGATGTACTAAGTTCTGGGGGGCCAATTGAAGTTCACAACATCAATTTGAGTTCACCAAACTGCATTTAGGGCTGCAACTTTGGGGGTTTGGATCTCTTTCGTAAAACATTCATTTTCAATAAAAACTTGTTGAATTTTGTTCCCCTTGAAGTCTAGTTATTGTGGTAAAATTTTCATGTCAATCCAAATTATTGTGAATGTTTGGGAGCAATTCAAAGTTCAACATCCTAGCATTTTGGGAGTAGAGTGAACTTTGGCGGCCTATTTCTTCTTCATACAAAGTCCATTTTCAATTAAAAAAAATTTGGAAAAGTTGCACATACTAGTCAAGTTTGTGAGGCAAAAATCTCATGTCAATCCAAGAAGTAATGAGTGAGTGAGAAGCATTCTAGTAGTAATAGGTTCAACCTTAGATGTGTTTTTTGCAATTTTTCTTGTTGTTTTTTAGACACAATGAGTTGATTGAATGAAAAAAAATTCACCAATGTGTTTGTATATTGGTTTTGAATCATTTTTTAGCGTAAAGTTTTTTCATTTGAGTAGGTTTAGAAAACAAATTTCACCTCCATATGTGTTTTGGGGAAAATTTCAACATCTATTTTTGACACTAAAATATTATGATCTTGCAATCTATATGGCCAAATGACTTCAAATTTTGTACATATCATCTAAAATATATACACTACAAGATTGTATGGTTGAGACTTGTATAACTTGAAGATATCTAGACCTATAGAGCTTCAAAAGCAATGATGTTTTCGAACCCTGGATATCGAATGTCACTTTGGGGATAAGTGGTTGGTCATTATCATGATAAACAAAGATTATGATTGTTGCTTAGAAGGACCTTAGTTAAGGTAAACTAGTCCATCACCGTTCATTGCCCAATTCTGTTTCCCTCATTTTGGCCCCCATTTCATTCACTACAACATCCAAATCCATTCATTTTTCTGACAATTTCAGTGCATTAATATCAAAAGGGATAACATGTCAATCCTTCATTAGTGGGAACTTAAGTGCCAATAGATACATGCTAAGGCGGTAATGGGTTGTTTAGTGGACATTTTTTACCTCACTCTAGAAGTGGTTTTGTAATTTTAAAGTAAACCACTTCAAAAATTCATGGTAATTACAATCTTAATCAAAAAATTATAATTTGACTTGGGTTTGAAACAAGCACACACTTCTAAAAAGTATGTGCCCCTCTTAAAATTGGCCCCAAGATACTCAAATTCCAAATCAAGGTGGTAATAGGCTCATCTATCTTAATCCATAAACAACGAGTTGGTCACTGTGCAAATCATCTGTTTGGATATAGTATGAATTGTTGGCTAAAAAATGAAAAAGCACTCATTGGGAGACAAGCTATTGTAAAAGACATTCCCTTTTCCTACAAAATTTGGAAGATGAACAGTTGCACTTTTGTCGTGCAATGGAGAGATTCTTTGTCATTCATTGACCGGAAAATGGCTACCACATCATTTTAAGGTTAGGTACCGCAATTGTTTCTTCAATTTTTTTCTTGCAATTGTTGGAACAAGAAGACGACAAAGGTAAAGTCCTACCATTGCATTCTAGAGTCAAATGTGCTATACTCTTTACAGGATTGCAAGCTTCATGACAAGGGAGTAAGTTAGTATTATACTATACAGACATGTCCAACTGAATTACAAATTTTTGGATCCTCCTGAGATTAGGAGAATTTGAGAGGCATTTGTGTGCTCAAAAATGAATAAAATTTTGAATTTTAAATTGCATTGAAAGCACATTCAAGTCTAATTTATTATCATTACAAACACACACATTTAGTTGAAAATCATGCAAAGAATTTGATGTTTTCTGATATGAACCTTTACAATAACCTTAAGATATTTATTTCCATACTACTTGAATTGTTTATAATGATTTCTTGCTTATTCTTCATCCAAATGCAAAAAATCTTTGACTATCTTCCTGTAATGTAGATTTTGTCCACTCACAAAACCCAGGGAAAACTAGTATAGGGGGTCATTTTCCAAAGGAAAGGTCAAGTAGTCTAACGTATGCGTGACTAAGGTCACTTTATTTCGCTTTTGGAATACTTATCTAACGTTTTCTCATCTCTTTTCAACAAAAGAAAACCCAAGGATAATTACTAAGGTCAATTTTCTCAGTCCAAAGATATAATGTTTATTATAGACTCAATGTATGCGTCCTGGTCCTGCCTAGTGTGTAGCTGGGTCAATTCTCAAGTCAATTTGTCGATTATTGTCAATTTGTTATGCATGCTCTAGCCACTTAATGTGCATATTTATAATATATTTTAGAATATTTATTTCTATTTCTTTTTTTCTTTTCTTTCACTCTTTTCTTTTGTTGTTTGGTCAATTTCCTTTTATCAAAATTAATTAATTAATTAATTTGATCTAATTACAAATTCTTTCAATTACAATTTTAATTCAAAGACTTTCCTGTAATTTTCCTAGCATATTCTTTTCTCCCATCAGCTTTTACTCAATTCTTTAATGTCAATTTTCCTTTTAGCTTTTTATTCCAGCCTTTGGTAGTCGGGTCAATTTGCCTTATGACCACTAATGGACCAATGACCGTGCACAAGTCGACTTACAGATGACACAGTCGACTTGTTACCAACCACAGTGCTAGTCGACTTGACTTCTTTTACAGGAGATACAAATAGACCATGTTGGCTAATATCCAGACAATTCTCAACTACCACGGATACTCTATGTGTTACTAGACCGATTTCATTCCATTGGAATCGTATAATTGTTATTACACTACTAGAAAATTTCATTTTTCTGTTGTTTTGGTCGCGTTGATCCGGTCAAAATTTGACAGAAATCTGTTGAAACCAATAGATTTCTGTCAGATTTTGACCGGATCAACGCGACCAAAACAACAGAAAAACGAAATTTTCTAGTAGTGTTAAAACTAATTCTTGTTGATATAGAACCAATTTTAAACTCACGATTAATTGTATCAAATTTCTTTTATACTGGTCCCAGTGCGACTAGACCATTCCAAATATTTTATAACAATTAAACTTGATAACTCACTATGGTCAATTAGAGTAATGCAAACTTTATAATGGAATACTTCTCAACAATTTAGATTCCACTAATTACTCAATTACACATATGGTGCACACGCATATATCCAATCGATAACTTGCATACAAAATCTTATACATACAAAGTCGATTGGACTACAAACTTATTCAAACAGCTACTAAATCACATACAACTTGACTCACATTTCACAAGATAAACAATCTACGATTTTTTACAACCATCCAAGGCATCCAACCGTATTAATTCATTTTTGCATCAAATTCTATTCTCAGTCATACTAACGCTATCAATTTACACCATCAACCGTACCAGTGATGAACTTAATATTTACTGTCGATTAGACCAACTCACATATTGCTCACAGTTGGATCGAAGGCACTGGAACCAAACCAAGATCAAGTTGACAAATTATCACGAGATGAACTAAACTTGGTTTGTCAAGTTGCCAGCCTCAATTAACACCGATCACACATACACTACAAGATAAATGTGCCCTAAATGACAGAAATCAGCCCCTCCTAAATGACAGAAATTTGACAAGTTTCTATCAATTAGGACACAAAACTGTCCTAAATGACAGAAAATTGTCCTAATTGACAAAAATATGTCAATTTTCAATCAATTAGGAGGGGCTGATTTCTGTCATTTAGGACCAATTTCTGTCATTTTGGACATGTTTTCTTGTAGTGATAATTTTAAGTTCTCACCTGGATTCGTTTAGCATAGCTGCATGCTCCACCAAGTCGACTTATCTACCTGCTTCGTACTCCAAGCGCAATTTATTACGGCAATTTGACTTCAACAATTTAATTACAGTAATCTTCTCACACATAGACCAATTACTAAACTATAGGCTCAGTTTTACAACAAGCATAGACGGAATTAATCCAGTCAATTAGACAACAATCACTCACTCAATCAGTTATCAATCACAATCTCTCAAGCTGCCGCTCACCGCAAATTGACATACACTCACCAGTGTACAGTCTACACATAAGACGGTCTACTTGACCTCAAGCTCTTACAGCACAAACATCCATAAAACTCAACAATTTGACAATGAGTAAATCTACAATACAAGCCAGACATCAACACTGTCGACTTGACCAAGAATTTTGTGATCTCACAGTGAAACACAACCCTCAATAATATTTCACAATTACAATCAATTTGCAACTAGTCAACTAGCTTACACAAACTCCTGCTTATACAATTACACTCACACCGTCCTCTTGACCGCACTCCCTGTGCACAAAATCCCTGCAGGCAATTTGATTGAACACAATTCCACAACTGGACCACCTGTCTAGACTTACACGTAAATAGACAACATACAAGTGGACTACCCGTCCAATAAACTCACACAGTTGCACACACCCAAGTGCAAGCAAATAGACAATTACATTAAAAATATTGTAAGCTTTTATTGCAAGTAGACACAGAAATTCATGAGAGTCTTATAGCAAGGTAAGAACTGAAGAAGAAGAAGAAATGCCAATAGACATTTGGACCTATAGTCCCAAAAAGGGTGGCAACCCTTCACAAGAAGAATTATTGTATCCATTTGACTTGTTCTAAATCTCTAAAGCTACCAAATAGCCTTTCCAATCTACAACAAGTTCTACGAGGCTATTTGACATAAAAATGTGAATGGATCAAGTTTCAAAGTTCTTTTTACACTACATTGTCAAATGAACCAAAAAATAAAAAATTTGAAGGTTGACATAGCCCTCCACTTAGCCGATTAGACGTCCCCGTCAATCGTACCACATCTTCTTGTTCCTGTTCGCCTCGTCCTGTTCACGCATCTTGCGCTGCAGCACATCATCTCTCACGAGTAGCGCCAAGTTGTGGGTCCGCTGGAACTTCAGCCACTTTGTGATCGCGTAGTACCGAGTGGAAGTGAATTCATTGATGAGGGAAAGATGCAGTCCATTCAGAAAATGAGTAATGGCCATCACCTTCAAAACCCTGTGCCACCTCGCGCTGTGATACTGCAAATTGACAAGTATGTGGACATCCGGCCGCTTGATATTGAAATTGTTAACGTCAATTACCACCTTAAAAGTATCACACATGTAATACAAAAAGTCGCAAAAGACTGCCGCACGGAAACAAACAGGGTCTGTGTGATTAATGTGGGTCTCGTGGAAAGCATGGTAAGCATTTGCGCATTGCTTAGGTGTGTTGAATTGACTGTCAATTCGCGGCCAATTATATTCAACAGAGTCGATTAGAGCTGTGGGCTTCCATAAGTATCGACATGGGCAATTACAAAATTGACCATTTGTAGTCACAGCAATTGGCGGTTCTACTGTCCAGTTGACTGATTCTTCTAAATATTGAAGATCCCATGGGTAATTCTCCTGTACCGAATCGCCATAATCTTCGACTAGCCAACGCAGCGCCTCCCAAGATGGTATTAGACACTCCTTGCTAAAATCATCATACATGGAACAATATTTTCCAAGAAATCTTCGTGACAAAGTGCTCCCCTGTACTGGCATTTGAATGTTGAGCCATCTAGCTGGCTTGAAAGTCTTGGGCGGCAAGTTGATGCGGACGCTTTCCTTTGTATTCAGCACAATCAAATCTCCGCGCCCCGACCTATCACTTGCCCTGCCCAATCGCTCATGGGTGTACTAAATGGCAAAGATGTAATGGCTATTCAAAAATTCTCCCTACCGCACCACAGTTTCTCGATTACAGCAATTTAACAAAATGCTGTGAATATTGGACACACTACTTGGATTGGACGGCTTGATCTGCTCTTGGAGTGGCTTGATCTGCTTTTGGCGCCGTTGCCGGGGAATTTTAAAATGGATAGGTTTGAGATATTAGATTAAAATTATTACTTTGTAGTATTGAATAATGTAGCTTTGAGTGGATATAGAAATGGAAAATTTTATTTCTAGATATAATTCTAGGAAAGAAAGAATTTTTAATGCAAGCAATAATTATGGAAGTCAAATTTATCATTTTCATCAATCTAAAGAGAGTTTATTAAATCAACTTCAAGATAAAGACTTAGAAATTAGAGACCTTGAAGAAGCAATTTGTATACATTTTGAGTGTGGTAGGGAAGAATACGAAAATTTATGCAAAGCTCAATATGATATGAAGTGTTTGACAACTAGACTAGATGAAGCTAATAATGAAAAGGAAAATTTAAAGCAACAATTACATGATATTAGAGTGAAATTTGATGGTAATGATAAAGAACAAGAAAAATTGCTTAAAGAAAATGAATCTTTACATGCTTCAATGAAGGTAATTATGCAAGAGCATGATAGTCTTTTGCATGAAGTTGAGTGCCTCAAAAGCATTATATCTATAAAAGACAAAGAGCACCAAGTTGAGATCGATGCAATAAAAAATAATTTGTTTAATCTATTGAAGGACTTAAATTCAAATTTGAAGGTTGACATAGCCCTCCACGCAAATGTGACCTTTGTCAAAGAGTGGGAAAACCCACACCAACTACGGCTATGCCCCTAACTCCAATTTTAGCCCAAATTCCGTTTGAGAAATAGGGCATAGACTTTGTAGGTCCAATTAATCCACCAAGTAGGAATGGACGAAAAAAATACATTCTTGTGGCCACGGAATATGTCACAAAATGGGTTGAGGCCCTTGCCACAGGAAATGATGATGCCAATACTGTAGTGAAATTTCTATATGAATTTATCATTACCCGGTTTGGTTGTCCTAAAGAGTTAGTTAGTGACAGAGGTACTCATTTTATTAATGATACCATTGCTAAATTGACAGAAAAATATTTTATAAAACATAGGAAAACCAGTCCTTACCATCCAAGGGCAAATGGCCAAACGGAGAAAACTAATGGTATTTTATGTAAAATTATAACCAAAACAGTGCAAGGGTCTAATACCGATTGGAATGCAAGGGTATTAGATGCTTTGTGGGCTTATAGAACAGCCTACAAAGTAACAACCAAGAACACCCTTTTCTAGTTAGTCTATGGCCAAGAGGCCATTCTACCAATCGAATTGGAAGTGCAATCCCTGAGAATTGTGATAGACCATAGACCATAGTCATTTTAAAAGTCCCTGGTAGCGGCGCCAAAATGTAGTATAGTTTTTACATGATTCAATTCTTCAACTCCCAGGAACTCTTCTCTCATGAAAGACTCAAAAGGTTTCAAGTTGTGGCTAAAGCTATACATAATTAAGACTACACAAATTTGAATGGTATTAATTTGACATCTAAACAATTTAATTTCACGATTACACCAACCATATAATGAATTGACAAATAATTACTTACAAACTTAATGCAACTAGAGTACTTGCCACCTGTGGAAACAAATGGACAAGCAATTTCTAAACTACAGCACATTACTATGTACCAAATTAACAAAAAGTTGACTCGCCACTTGCAAGCCAATACTATGAATTGATTGCACCACTTGTGAGACAACAAATCCATTGGGACACCATCAAGACATGTGACACCAAGTGTGCACAAGATAATTTGATAACTTTAAAATATATTTGTATATTCATAGAAATTTTGTGAATTACAATGACTTGACTTAAGCAAATTATGACTCTATTGATTATACAATATGTGAGAGTGAGAAAGAAAAATAGAAGACAAGTGGTCTAATAGCTAACATTGGAATTGAAGAGCCACTTAACTTCTACTAGAAGTTCAACTTGTCTACTTGTCCTACTTCATATCCTAGCCAATTAGACTACTTGGTATCTAATTTGCAAATTGTCCTTTTGTATCAATTATCAACTAATTTATCATGGTCAAGTGGAAATACAATCTATTAGCTACCCCTATTTACACTAGAAAGAGCAAATAGACAATTGAAAAATTTACGTGACTACACTTCCAAATGTCCTTTATGAAATGGTAGATAGTGTATAACAGGAATCCAAATTGTTGTATAATTTTAAATAATTCATTTTTCACTTGTTATGAACTTGAAGTGCACTTCATTATAATTCCCACGCAATTTGCAGTTTCAAAATTGGGTCATTTTTGAACACGCTAGAGCTTTCTAAAGTTGTTGAATTTTTTAGAGAAAATTGATAGAAAAAATTGTAATTTAGCTAGACCTAATTGTACACACTATGCATGATGCACTTTAAAGATCATGGCTATTAATATTCTTTGTCATGTATGCTAAATTTTGTTTTTTCATTTTTTATGAAGTGTTAAAGTGGTGATATTAAATGTTACAATGGTGTTACAAATTTCAACATTCATATATATATACCAGGTGGATTTTTTCATATTTTACAAAGTTCCAAGGTGGCGATATTAAATGTTATAGTGGTGTTCCAAATTTCAACATTCATCCACATACCAAGGTTGTTTTTTCATTTTTTATGAAGTGCCGAAATGGCAAAATTAAATGTTATAGTGGTGCTCCAAATTTCAAAATTCATCCACATATTGAATAGAAAATATCATAGTAGCACATATCATATATCCATAATTCTTTTTTATTCATAATGTGGAGGTTTCATCTGATTTTTTTTTTAATAATTTGAAATTTTTTGGCTATTTGATACCCATTCAATTCACTATCTAGAATTCCAAGGGTGTCATTCAGGGCCCATTATCTTGGTGCAAATGGTTGCCAAATTGCCAAAAAAATGTTACCACATATTGGATAGAAAATATTACATTATTTAGTACATATAAGAGATCCATAATTTTATTTTCATCCATGATATGGTCATTTCATCCACGATCTTTTCTAATTTGAAAAGTTTTGGCAATTTGACACCATTCCAATACTATTTGTATTCCAAGGTCATGGTGCAAGGCAATTACTTTAGTGCAAATGAATGCCAAATAGCCCCAAAAATCCATTGATATATGCTCTATTTTTCAAAATATATGAATTATTTTTTTCCTAAGATAAAAACGTATGTTTACCTGCATATCCTAAAATTTCTAATTTTTAAATGAAAGCTTGAAATCACCATGAATTTTCAAGAATAAGTGAAAATAATTCATATCAAATACAAAAAATGCTTAAAAAAATCTGAAACCCTCACCATTCTAATGCATTATAATTTCAAACATCATGATGTGAATGGAAATTTGATATCATCCTATCAATAATTAGAAAATTGTAGATCATGATTATGAATCCAAAGTTTGAATTGCAAAAAAATATTCAATAATTTGCACAAGGGATTTTACAAAATTTCAAATTGGAATAGAAATTAGACTTTGTTAGTTTCAATTTGTTAGTTGGGATCAAATTCAAAAATAATCATTTAAATGCCTAAAATTCAAATCAAGAAGAAGGATGATCAATTTGTAAACATTCACTAAAAAAACATTTTTTTCATCTATTTCATGCATCTCCTTATGTAGAGAGGTCAATTATAGTAATTCAATTAGGAAATTTGCACTACAAAATACATTAAAAGAACTCTTAAAAAAACAATTGGATGGAAAATCTTTGTCTTTCATTTAAAATTTTGCATTGAAAATCATGCATGAGCCAATTTTTAGCTCTTAACTTATTAAAGGGGGGATATGTTAAAACTAACTACACTTAAGATTTGACCCTTTTCTAAAACTAAATCCAATAGATTCTTATGCAAAATGTATATTTTCTATTTAGAAGAGTTTAGGATCAATTTTAGAAATATCTATTTTTGTTAATTTAGAAATTCATAGATTATTCATACAATGTCCAAAAAATACATAAGAAGGGAATTTAGAATCCCCTTTTGACTTCCAACAAGAAATTAGGTATTTCAATAATTAGAACAATGCACAATTGTTTATTTGTATAAATTGAGGTATAGTTATTTGAAAGTTGTTTAACTAAGCATATTCTCATTGTTAAATTGTCTATTTAGGGTTTGTTATTGAAAGTCAATTCAACATTATAGATTCTCCTAAAATGCCTCGTAAAATGCACTTTTTGGATACAATATTAATTTTCAAAGCCTAGAATCAATTCTAAGTTCTAATGATCACAACCTAATCATTTTAGACAAGAATATGTAACAATCACATTTAGAAAGGGGTGATAATTAGGTCCAATAACTTTATAGCTACTTCGATAATTTTATATTCATATGGATATTTGTATTTGTACTATTGACTAGTTGACCACCTCAAGATAGAAAAAAGTTCATTCTAGATGTGTACTTTCTATGTGCCCTTAAGTCTAACAATTCAAAAGTTGACCCTAGTTTTTGGTTGAGTAGTGACCCCATTCAAACTACCAATTACAATTGCTATAGGTTAGATGCTTTTAGAAAATACATAAAAAAAGGATTATCCCCTAAATTTTTGTACACTTTTTGGGGATTATTGTAATTGCAAGTGGGATAAAATAACCTCTATAATAATGGATGATGGAGATAGCATGTGAATATAGTAGGATTACTTTGATCTTAATGAGATTATTTTGTCTTTTCAAAAGATTTAATATTTGTCCTTGATGTGAATATTTTCTAAAAGACCCAACATCTAGTAGGCAAGTAATGAAATTTTACATGAACTCACTATAGTAGCTTTATGAAATAGAGGAAGTACATCCAAATGTGTTGAATATGCAATTCTGTCTATTTTTTAGTATTTTAACTTGGTCATCTGGTGTTCTATAATTTTTGTGCAAGTTTTAGGACCAATTCATGTAGAACCAATTTTTAAAGAGATATTAAGCAAAAAAATGTGCAAAAATGAAACTCTTTTATTATAATCCAATTCAAACCATAATCTATTTTGCCTCAAATAACCCAACTTCATATTTGCCCTCCTACATTGCTTTATTAGGGGTAATTTTATTTAGTGCACTTTGAATGAATAATAGTAAAATTCACTCATTTTTAAATTTTGCAAATGCACAATTTACATTAAGAGGGAAGTTTACAATATATTTGCTAAATCAATGTAATGTGTTCAATATTATTTCATACAATCTCAAATTGTATGATTTTCATCCAAATTTTATCTTCTTTCATCTATCTTCAACTAGATTGCACCATTTTTATTTGATTTCATATAAGTTTCATCTAACTCCAGCTATAAGTTCACATTATTTAAATTACATTCACCCAAAATTCATCCAGCTAATGTAAAAAAAACTTGTACTATTCAAACGTTTGTTGTATTCAAACATTTGAGCCATTTGAATTAACTTGAGTAGTGAGTGTACATTATATTTAAGTAACCTCAACCATGCTTGTAGAACTGAAGGGACTTGGAAACAATGATTTGAAAATATTTAGAGGTAAGTTTTACCAAATACACCATATACCATGAATCTTGGTGATTATACAAAGACATTGCAATTTATATGTTTTCAAATTTAGTATTGCATATTTTTATCTATTTGAAAGTAAAAAAATTTCTTTCCATCAAGAATTAGTGTCCATGTGCAATATACAAAATAAAGTGTGTCCATTATATAATTTATGGCATAGTGTCTAGAATAGTAGTAGTGTCCATCTAACAATGGGGTACGGTTTTTTGAAATAACATTTGTCAATGTTGTAAATCTACCACTAAAACTTTGATCATTCTTAACTTTTCACTTGTTGTAATCAAACATCACATTTTTGGGTGAATTGAACTCTTCATTCTTATGCCAACAAGAATATCATATAAAATTCTCATAATTCTAATCCTAACTAATGTTCTAAGCTAGTACAAAATCACCTTTGTATTTGAATTTCAACAAAAAAATTTGGACACTTTTTCTATTGGATTTTGTTAAAATATCTTGAAAATTGCTAAAAACATGTTACATTATACAAACATAAACATTTCCTACCCCGTGGGGTGCACTTAATTCTACTACAACAAACCATGTGCAAACAAGTGGTTTTTAATCAATTATAATTTTAACTTCAAATTTTGAGCATTGTTTACTAATGACTATAGGATTCTACTCCCAAAATTTCAAACTCAAATAAAATATGGAATAATTTTTAGAAGAGGTTAAAAATGCACTAAAATGACATGTTTTTTTAACTCAAATATTTTTAGAGAACACATTTAGATGACCATTGCATCAATATTTAACTCAAAATGAGTTTTCAATAAAGAGTTATTTTTAGGAATTTTTTGTTCATTTTTTAGACAATTTTTTCTTATATAATATAGGGATGTGAAAGTTATTTTTCAGTTCTACAATGTATCTATTTACTTCAAAAATTTATAACTAATTATTATTAAAAAATAAAAATATCAATAATTCAAAACATAAACTTTCAAAGTAGGAAAATCTATTCATATTTTTTTATTTAATTTTATTTAAAATTCAAAAAGTGTATAGGGGTCCAAAGTTTTGTTTGCACGCTAACATCAAAAAAGGGGGAGTGCACCTTGTGAGTTTTCTACAAAGAATTGTCAACTAAATCCTATTAGCTTTCTTAATTCTTTTTGAACAAAATTTTGTAGATTTTAGACCTTAATTTTGTTAGATCTTAGTTCCTATTTGTTAAATTTGTCATAAGTTTGAATATGTATTAATAAATTATAACAAGAAAATATCAAATTATTTCTTATAAAAATATAAATAAGGATCAACCTTTTACTATTACTAGATTCTTCATTAGAATAATTACATGCATTTACTCTCAAGTTTGAATTTAGATACAAATTATGTAATTTTAGAAATATAGCTTGTAGTCTTTCAAAAGTCACTACCTCTATTGTGTCAAAAAATTAATCCATTGTCAACACATAATCTTGGATAGTAAGTCAGATTAGATGGTAACCTTGTTAAACATAATTGTCATGCATCACATTACTTTTCATCCCGTGCGATTGAGCTTCCATGACTTTTGATAGTTTTCATATATTAATCTAAAGTGAAATTATCATCATAAACTTGAAAGGACATAAACAATATTTTTTTCTAAAATGTGTTGTCTTGATATAGGTTGAAAAGAAAATGGATTAACGTGGATAAATTGGGCATGGATTATATGTGACAACAATCAAAGATTTATTTATTTTTTATACTCAAATTGAATTGAATTTTTTTGAATTGAAATTGAATTGAAGATTTTCTTCACATGTGTTTTTTGGACACTATATGAATGAATTAATTTTTCTTAAAGTGCTAGAAATATATGTACCTAAAAGCAACTCTTGTCTTTGATGAATAAAGATTTTACCTTTCATTGGAGATTTTACAAGTCAAGCAAGAATTTGTAGGGTTTGGTTTGAATAGTTGCATAACTAGTTATGTCATTAAGACTAGGGGGGTTGACCCCTTATTGCTCTTACTAGGGGTAAAAAATTGTCCCTATTTTGTGCCATGTTAATATTCATATCTCTTCTCTAAGGGGCAAACTTCCATGTGGAGTCGAGGGGTGAAGCTTGTCAATTATTGGTGGGATGGGCATTCTAGAAAAATGGGACGTCCATTCCACCAATGATTAGCAGGTTCCACTAGCCCTGGACTCCACATGGAAGCCCGTCCAAATTGAGGGCCTTTGATTGTGAATATGATTTCCAAATTTCCAAATTTTATCGTGGGTGGCAAATAAAAGATTCTAATATTTTTCCAAGGGGTAAACCACCGGGGGTAATTCCATCATGAGGTCATCAAATTAAAGTAAATTATATTTTATTTTATTTTTCCCTCCTTTTGTACTGACTTAACCCTAAGTCACGCCAAGACCTTTTGCATCTGTACCTGAAGCCCAACCAAATTTATGACCAGACGAATACTCTCGGTAACAGGATAGGCAACGGAATTAGGTCCCTAACGGTTTCTACTACGCTGGATCCCTTTAGTATCACTGTCAGTCTTGAAGCCCCAGAAGTTATTCCAGCAAACTGACGAACCCGTCATTTCCAGTTCAGCTGGACGTGGACTCCCAAAGGGAACCAGCAGCGAACGGGGCACGCATTGGGAACGAATCAGCGAGTACTACAACCGGGTGGGGGGGGAACTCACAAGTACTGCTCTCGAGAACGAGTGCAGTCAAAGCACCTCGGGGAACGTCCACGGGTACCGGTGACCGTGGTGTCGACGAAGGCAGTGACGGAAGCCCGAAGCAGGGGGTCAGAAGCGGGCGGGGAGCTGGGGACCCCAGTTTCGGTGTGTTTTGAGTTTGGCTGGCCATGGCGACCGCCTGCCGCTAGCTCCCCCTTCCCGCTCTCGTCCGTCGACGACGACGACGACGACGTTCGCGTCTGCATCGCAGACCTTTTTTCTTCTCTCCCCACTGGCTTTTGCCGCTTCTTTTTTATGTGCTGTGTCGAGGTTTTTCAACAGGAGAAAATAAACACCTGACCTGTTGTGTGTCGGAGCTTGAGCTCGTGCGCGGAGGTGAATGCGTGCAGAGTGCTGCTCATCTGAGTAGTGAGTATCCAATTTTGGTATTTCTGTTTAGGAAAGCGGAGGGTTTGCGATGACGCGGTGGGAATCAGGGTTGAGACATCAGTGGAGGGAGGAGGCATAAATTTTAGGGCGGAGGGGTGCAAGGAGTGCTTGGAGTTATTATTTATCGGAATTCTGTCACCAGTGGTGGTGATCCGGGAAAGAAAGAAAGAAAGAAAGAAAAGAACCCGCGGTGGGAGGAGGCCGGGTGTATGGACCGCTGGATCGTCTGGCCGGCCTTGGAAGGGACCGAAGAGAAGTTGTTGTGGACGTGAGAGGGTGCGAGGACGGAGAGAGAGAGAGAGAGAGGCGGGGAGTTGTTGCCACGCGCGTCGAGAATCATGTCGAAGCATAAAGGGAAAGAGTCGGAGCTGATCGACATTGGCAAGAAGCTCGGGAAGTCGCAGTCGAAGGATGCCCTAGTCAAGCTGCTACTGGTACGTTGCCATTTCGTTATTTTCGAGAAGATAATAATAATTTTGAATTTTTTTGAGTAAAAAATTTCTTTGGTACCGACACGTTTCGGTGACAATCTTGCGCTGGCGCGTGCTGGATGAGCGTACCTATCTTTGCAATGTCACTTTTGAAATCTACACCGTAGAAAATGGGAGCATCAGGTGGCTATAAGGGGGAACAATGGCTCAGGTGCAATGAAATCAAAGAAGTGGATACGCAAATTTTAGTTTCACGACGCAGATTCTGAATGAGTAACAACTGCTATCTACACGCGCGTCCTCAGAACCAAGAAATGGCAGATGGGAGATAGTCTTTATCTGTATATAGTTATACCGTGTTTGCAGAGAAGTAGAATAGGGCAGTTTCCGCCAGTATATAGTTTACCAGCTCTTGCCATCGAAGTTGGAAGTGACCGATGACAGCGTTTCGAGTTGGTGTTAGTCTCTATGATGAATGCGGGGATTTAAGCATGCAAAGAATACTTGCTCTAGTAAAATCTTCCAAAAAAATTGTACATTGGCAGGCAAGCTGTGCCAGGCTGCCTACCGGGCTTGTGAATTTTACGAGGGCTGCGCTCACTGGGTTGGATCACTGAATTTATATTTCCATCAGGACCTAATTAGCCGCATTATCGAAATATCTTGCTGAACCTGATCAGTAAAACCTAATTTCCGAGTCCTAGTTTATTGGATAACTGTAAATATTTATCGCTAGTCCCATTGCTGTTTTCTCGTTCGAGATGTGATTCTTTCCTGAGTCCGTTGGGATAATCATGCTTGCGTAGATAGTTAAAAGTGCCAGCGACTTAGGTGCTAAGCTCAGGCCTTTACTGGGAGCGTGTGTTTGGCAACTTCTAGATTTAAAAATAAGACTCGTCTTTTTATTTTAATTTTCTTTTTTCGCAATTAGGTTCCTTTGTTGTGTGTGTTGTGTGTGCGGAGGGGGGCGGGGCTGTGTGAAGCTTTCTATTTGTTTACTCTGCTCTGTTTGTTAGTGATTTACGATCACACCATTTCAAGTTATCATTCGACTTCCCTGGACTGTGTTACTGAATGATGTATTGCATGTGCAGCAAGCGTCAACTTTGCTTGCGGAGTTGGATCAATCGCCCCCACAAAGCACTCACCATGCCATGAAAGGTTGTTCCGATGCTTTAGTGTCCAATTCGTTGTTGAGACATAAGGACAAAGAGGTTGGGTTGCTGGTTGCCATCTGCATCAGTGAAATTATGAGAATTGTCGCTCCTGATGCCCCTTATAATGACGAAACTCTCAAGGTAATTTCGGTTCTTCTTTTATACCTGTCTTGGTTATTATTGCATTCAGTGTGCCGATAAGTTAGCGTGTGCCGATTATGTTTGACATTTAGAATGCTCTATAATTTTTCACCAGTTTGAAATGGAGGTCTCGCAAAGGCACACGTTACTCGTAACGATCTTCTTGTCTATTAGCAATGTCAGAAGCTAGGTATGGACCCACTCCTCCTTTGTGCGTCGGTTTGCAATTCTTCATGGCCTGCTTCCAAACTCGTCCTTTTCAGTTGGGCATTTTGATTCTAAATACATTACTCTTCTGGTTGATCATTTTGCAGGAGATATTCCAGCTAATTGTCACCAACTTCAAGGGACTTGATGATGTTAACAGTCCCTCTTTTGTAAGGAGGGTTAATATTTTGGAGACAGTTGCTAAGGTGAGGTCATGTGTAGTGATGCTGGATCTGGAATGTGACGATCTCATCTTGGAGATGTTTGAGACCTTCTTTCATACTGCAAGGTGTGTATCATCGACCAATCGAACCAGTTTTCCAGTTTTTCCTCTTTCTCGTCCTTCCTTACCATAGTTAGGTGTATTGGTTCGATGTCCGATGCTGCCGAAGTAATTGTCAATGAATCGAACTATTAATTCTGTGGACTTTGGCAGTGACGAGCAACCCCATAATGTCTTCGTCGCTATGAGAAATGTCTTGACTCTTGTTTTGGAGGAAAGTGAAAAGATTCCATCTGCTATGGTGGAGGTTATCCTCAAGAATTTGTTGAAGCAAAAGAAGGTAGACTTTTTTGAATTTTTTTTCATTCAAGTTTCGTTTCTCACTTCATTTGATTGTATTCATGCAACTTGAATGGGACTATGACTTGGTTGTAATTACAGTCTGCTCTCTCTCTATTCGGCGATTGTATCGGTCTTTTGATAATTTATGTCGTGATGGGAAATTCTCCTTGTTTTACTTTTTTCACTATATTTTAATGACTTACAGTCTGTTTCTTGCGCTAATATTATCGTGCGAGGTTTTGGATTTTATCCTCCCTTCCAGGAGGATTGATTATCGCTTCTCTTGTTTCTGTATGTATGACGAATCGCTTTCAGAATCAAGTACTTGTCCGAAATATTCACTATGTTGGACCTTATTGCTGTATTTCTATTTTCATGAGCAGGAGGGGTCAGCTGCACGCAAGTTGGCGATTGCTGTTGTAGAAAAGTGTGCCGACAAATTAGAACCTTATGTGCGAAGTTTTCTGACATCTGTTATGGTGGAAGGAAAGAGCTTAGACAGTGGACTTCACAAGGATCACCATGAAATTATATATGAACTCTATGACTGTGCTCCTCAGCTGCTTTCGGGCGTTATTCCCTATATCAATGACGAGCTCGTGGTACAGTCCACGTCTCGTCAAGTGCTTTCTGATGATTCTTGTTGTCAGTTTTACTTTCAGTTCGCTTTGTATGCTGCAGGATTGTTATGCGATTGCTTCAAGGTTGGCAAACGCAACTAAACTAATTTGTGCTGGTGATGGATTGCAGAAAGATAAACAGAGTGTACGTTTGAAGGCAGTTGCCCTCTTAGAGCGGTTGTTTACTCATCCCAGCCGACAGTTTGCACAAGAGTATCCTCTTGTATTTTCAGAGTTCCTGAAACGGTTTAGTGATAAAGGACATGAAGTTCGAATAGCAGTAGTAAACTGTGCCAAATCTTATTTGGAAGCAAACCCTTCTGGCGAGCAAGCCAACGAGATTTTGGGTGAGTCTCATTTGATTCCAAAATACAAGTCGGTGTGTAAGTCCTACAAGAAGAGTCCCTTCACCATATAGAACAATTACAGATTGGGAACAAGTATGCTGGAGACTCGTATCAGTTGCTGTCCCTGTGCTTTTGTGCTTGCAAACTTGAGTTCTTGCATACCTGTGCGTTATTTTGTGAGTCTTCTGAGCAACATATCTAAGGGCATCGTGAAATCCTTGAATTCCCGATTAGCATGCAGAGTCTGTAGCTTACAATATCCGCTAGGGACCTGTTAGCTTTGTTACATTCCTTGTGCGTTATCTCCTGGTTATTGAGATCTAAAATATGTATGTGCTATTTATTTTAAACGTCATGGTCTGAATTTGTAGGTGCTTTACAAGATCGACTTTTGGATTTCGACGATAAAGTACGGGTTGTTGTGGTCAAGAATATCTGTGACCTGGCTATTACTGACCCAAAGTGGGTTCCAACTGATCTGTTGATTAAAGTTGCCGAGCGGCTTCGAGATAAGAAGGTATGGTTAGGAGATTGTATTTCATGTTTAAGTTTTTTAATGTTTGTTAACGCTTTAAGTCCTCCGGGCTGAGATCCTTTATAACCTAATATAATGTTCTGTATCAAATCTAAGCTGCATCCTTCGAGATGCTTCGAATTGCTGTTTTAAATCACGTTTCACTTTCCGCTTGACAGCTTGTATATTTGAACTCCCACGAGTCATTAGTATCTAAAATGGGTTCGTATGATGTTACTGATAGTCTGCGAAAATCATAGTCAACAGCAATGGAACCTGACGCATTTAGATTTCCCAGGTTGTTGTTCGAAAGACCACCTTGTTGAAGACGATGGAATTTTATAAATCCTACTGCACCAATTGCTTTGAAGGTTCTATTGTACTCGACAAGGAGTATGAATGGATCCCTGGAAAACTTGCTCGATGCTGTAATGATAAAGAGTACGTTTCTTACTATTTTGTGCCGACATTGTTGATGTCATGCGAGCATTTCTAGTAACTTGTATAGAACTGAAAAAGTCTATCCACTCTTGTGCGAGCCTGATATTCCTGAACATATATAAATATTTCAGACCAATTGCTTATTTGTCTGCATAAATGAGCTTTTGAGCGGGGGAAGTCTCCATTGTATCCGGACTTGGCTCTTTCTTCTCGTGACAGTTACCTCGTGTGACAGAATTCACGGCTTGGAGATTATTCTTACAGAGCAGCTTTTTCCAGCTGCAATTCCTGTGGAGCAGCAGGCAAAGCACTGGGTTCTTGCTTTCTCCACTTTTGACGAGAATGAGAAAAAAGCACTTCAGTTCATACTTCTCCAGAAACAAAGGCAAGATTTTGGATCCGCCTGAATGAATGACTTCGGCTAATCCGAGATGCAAAGTAACAGTTTGTTACCGCACTAGCTTTAGGCTCTGACCTAAGGCTTGCAACCCGGCTGATGCTATCGTTTTTCTATACTGTTCTTGTTTCTATGTACGATGATGAGCCTTGTGTCATAGCCAATACATCACGTCATCAGTATTGCCATTTGCTTTATTGGAAAACAGTTGTAGTTGCATGTCAAGACCTAGTTTCTCGTTTATATGTTTACTGTGGTACTTCTTGAACTAAGTGGTATTTACCTGTTGTGATTTTTTTTGAACTATGTGAAGCGTCTTTTCAAAGTTCGTGTGCAAAGTGAACGGTGAATCACATTATATTTTCGCTTCCTCTCCATTTAGCTTATTTTTTCATTTCACAACTATCACGTAATGCGGTTTTCTTTGTTGTAAAACCCGTACAGGCTGCAACAAGAGATGCAGGCTTACTTGACCACGCGGCAGAAAGCAAAGGTAGGTAGCTGATCGTTGTCATTCTACAATGAAAGCTCTGTTACTATCTAGGTCTGTTGTCGGCTCTGTACGGGGAATCGGTGCTTTTACAATGCTCCCTTGTTTATACTTGTACCCACTCCTAATGACCTAACATGAACACAACCCTATTGCAGGACGAAGAGATTCCTAGTCTTGATGGGAAATTACAGGCGATTTTTAAGGTCATCGCCATTTACTTTGTGGAGCCTTCTAAGGCCGAGGAAAGTTTACAGAAACTTCATCAGATGAAGGATGAAAGCGTTTTTACTGCTTTGTCCACATTGCTTAGTCCAAACACAACCCTCGCACAGGCCGCCACAGTTCGGGTATGTGTGCTCGTTCATAGTGGTTGTGATTTCTTAAGAATCATACTTTTCTTGTTTTGTGATATGAGTAGTGTCCCTGCTCACGTTCTGTGTTTTATCCCCGTTTCTTATTTCTCAATACAGATTAGTCTCTAGTTTGGATTTACGGTGGAGAGGGTTAGTTAGAGATAAGGGAGGAAGAATATATTGCAATCTTAGAACGTTTTGATCGTGGCTGAAAAGCAGGGAGGATTGAACTTGTGAGCAAGATCTGAGTTATCCACTAGAGATTTGAAAGATCAAAGCTTGGCTTGACATTGATATTGGGACATTGAATGGGGTATAGGAGGACTTGTTGAAGAAACTAGGAGCGGAGCATGCGCAATATGACTTCATGAAGAGTCTTGCCACCAAGTGTGGTTATTTTTTCTTCAGCAGGGAACATGTTTTTGCAATTGCGAAAGAAGTTATTGTTTACAAGGATTCTGAGAACGACAAGGACCTTGTTGCAACAAGCCTCTCGCTACTTGTGGTGAGTGATTTTTTTTTATGCTACTACTTTGAGTAGTAATATGGGCCTTATCATATGGCGTTCTTTATATGGACCTTTGAGAACCTCTTTCTAGGCCCTAATTGTTTTCAGAAGCTCTATCTGCTCATAAGTTGAATATAAGCTAATAATCACTTGTCAAAATTTAAACTATGTAAATTTATTTTATTTTAGCTTATAATCAATTAGTTAATAATTAAAGGGCCCGAACCTCTTAATAGATTTCCTCAGTTGGACTTATGCGCTTCTTTAGGCTGCTGCTGTTCATGTCCGTTAAATCTCGTCTTCTTTTTTGAGTAATCTCTCCCATCTTATTTTTTTCCAGGAGATTGCCATATATTGCCCAGAGTTGATGGCAGATGCCGAGGAGGAGTTGCTGACGTTATTGAAGGACCCTGATGAGTCCATCAAAGAGGGTGTAGTACATATCATATCCAAATGTGGTGCCTCCTTTCGCAACAAAGGGTCTGCAACTGAGAGCAGGAGGTAGGAAGCTAGCAGGAAGTTTAAGTTTCATTTGATTTACATCTAAAGTCAATAGTTAGTTCAGCAGGTTAATTAATAGTGTTTTATAGGTAGTTGTTGCATTTATGTCTTCTGTGACTTTTTGCAGCAATGTCAACTTGATACTGGAGCAACTCTGCCTAGAAGGCAGCCGCAAGCAAGCCAAGTACGCAGTCTCTGCAATTGCAGCAATGACTGCCGACTCAGGATTAAAGGCACTATCTGTGCTATACGGGGTAAGGTGTTGCTTATGTTTTAATAATGATGTCATTCTTTCGGGCTTCTCTCAATTTGATCATTGTTGTGATAAGAACTGTCTGGCAATTCTGGAAGCGAACCTGGATTATTACCTTTTTGACAATTCTGTCACCTTATCGTATGTGGCAGAGACTGGTGGATAAGTTAGAAGACAATACGCACCTTTCTACAGTTTTGCAGTCTTTGGGCTGTATAGCACAAAATGCAATGCCAATCTTTGAAACGAGGGAGGACGACATTATCAAGTTTGTTGTTCGAAATGTTCTTAGACGGCCAAGTCCACAGGTAGGAGTTTTTCTGGCCACTGATCTGCTAATTCAAGAATTCAGATAGACTAAAATCTTCGATTGCCATGACAACTATTGTATTACCTGGTATGGAGTATCTGCATTCCTGTAGGAAAGATATTCCTCAAAGATTCCTACGAAAACATTGTTGGGCGTCAATAATTACAGTCAGATTGTATTTGTGACTTGAGGCTGTTGATTTTTTGCAGGAAGTTGCTGAATTCGTTCCTGACAGTGATACTCCAAGTGATCACGTGCTTTTGAAGGTGAGCTTCGCTTTTGTTTTCCAGTAATGTGCGACTCTTCTGTGATTTGCCTCAATTTCTAGATTTTTGTGCTTTTGATGTCATTTCATTTCGATGAATGTGCAGATCTATGCTCTTAAAGCTTTGGTGAAGAGTTTTCTCCCAAAAATGAACGCACATCAACGAACAAGACTTCCAGGGCTTCTGAAAGTACTTGTTAAGATCCTTGCCTGTGGAGAAATATCTGATGATATGAAAACAAGGTCAGCTTCATTCTACCATCAAAATTCTTCATCTACGTTAATTTTGAAGATATGTCCAGCTACTTCTTTTCTGTAATTGAAAATCTAAGATTCTTATCTAAGTTTACCTTTCTGTCTTGCAGTGACGCAGATAAAGCCCATCTGCGCTTAGCTGCTGCAAAAGGTGTATTAAGATTGGCTCGGCGTTGGGACAGTCAAATTCCTATAGACGTTTTTCACATGGTGGTCATGACAGTGCAGGTTTGTTTATTCAGTTTTGGGACTCGCTTAGATGCAGTCAGGCAAGTTCTGTGAATAATTTTTATTGGTTAAAAGAGCAAATAATTCGTGGGGGAGATGTATTGGTTGAACCTTTAAATTTCCATGTCAGCAGTTTATTTTTAGTTCATCACCTTTCATTATTTTACTGGCATTTAAATGGTGCGACATTTTGCTTGTCAATTGATTCAGAGGACTTGTGGCTCTTGCTAAATTTCTAGCTTACCGTTTGACATATATTGAGATTTGGGCTTACTACTGCCTTTTGCTGCCTGCAGGATCAAGCAGCGCATGTTCGGCGTGCTTTACTAAGGAAAATCCACCACTATCTGAGGGATCGGTCGTTGAATCTGAAGTATGCTAGTGCATACGCTCTTTGTTCAGCAGACACCGTGAAAGAGATTGCGCATGAGGTGAGCCTTATTATTGTTCTGTTCTAGGGCCAATACGGTTGCAGTGTGGGTCTTGTTTTGTGCTAGCTATATCATTTGAGTATCTGCTTGGGTATATATCTTGATCTCCTTGGCGAATGGCAATACTGAGTGACCTGCTTTTGCTTGGTTTTATTTTATTTTAATTTTTTAGTGGTCTTTTTTGTAGTAATTACATCTTGTAACGCGTAATGGTCCTGAATGTTATGCCATGCAGGCTCGACGCTTTATGACCAATTTTGTTGACGATTATCGTAAAGAAGCTTATAAAACAGTGTCTGGGCAATCTGAGAGGGTTACCATTATGCTGCACCCAGAATATGCTCTTGTGTATCTCGTACATGTTCTGGCTCACCATCCCAACTACCCAGTAGCTTCTGGAGGCGTTCAACCAGAGCCATCAGCCTATGAACCATTCTACAGGTACGTTTTTTCAGTTTTGGATTTGAAATTGCATTTGCTGAAAGATTTGACAGAAAGCAGTGTTTGGATAGGGATTTCAGGAATGTGTCCTGGGTCTCTGGTTCGTTCAGTGCTGCGACTTCTAGCACCACCTCTAATTCTATAGATTGGTTTATCAATGAATACTGTTTACGGATTTCATCCCGTCAAAGGTGTCATTGGTATGACAATGCCATTCCCTGCCTTTGCAGACTCAATTCTGTAGTTCTCGGATGAGTGGACTGTGCATCACAATGATAACACCTCACCGTCTTGTGTGGTATTTGAATGTCAGAGAATTGTCTTTCTTTCTTCGGGCACTTATCCATCAAGATGCAGAGGGCAAGAATGAGGTTGGAAAGGATGGAGACAATTTACCTCTAATTCTTGCAATTCTACGTACTATCAAAGGATGTGAAAATGCCGTCGACAAATCTAAGACTGAGGTTTGCAGTGACGACTTTCATCTTTCAGAGTCTATTCACCAGTGTCTATGAGCTTCTCAAGCTTTGTTTTGCCAGTTTTGCCAGTGCATAATGCTTTTTGTCTGTCATGAGCTGTAAGAACTTCATTGCTTAAACACAGGGTCTAAGTAATGATGGTCGAATTGTCAAAGAAGTTACGAGACTTTAGGCTGCTTGGGAAGCTGGTAAAGGACTGAAGTGTTCTATTCTTGTGTGCAACTTGTAATTATTACTGGTTGGAACGACTCTGATTGTGATGCTGGTCGATTCTGCAGACTTTGTATGCAATTTGCGACATTGCTATAATGATTACGAAGGACATTGCGCAACAGAAGAAGAAGCTTGTCGAGACATATCCAGGTGTCATTCCAATTCCATCTTCCGTGTACAAGGTGGCTGAACCAAAGGCTCCTGAAGTAAAGGCATCTGCAGCCAAGAATGGCGAATTAAAGGTGCGTGAATTGAAGGCTTCTGCACCAAAGGAGCCCCTTGAACCGAAGGCCTCGGAGGCTAAGGCGGCTGAAACAAATGACACCACGGCCGTTGAAGCCAATGAATCGAAGGCAACTGAAGTGACCGATCCCGAGACAGCTGAAGTCAATGATTCCCAAGTACTGGGAGCAAACGAACAGAAGACAGCTGAGACCGAGGCTGAGAACAATGAAACTAAAACAGCTGAGCCTGATGTATCTAAGGCACCTGAGTCAGGCGAATCCATGACATCTAAAGGGGACGAAACTAATGCTCCTGAGTCTGACACCTCGACCGCACTCGAACCTGACAAATCTGTGACCCCCAATGTAGCTGAAACTAAAGGACCTGAACCAAATGAAACTGCATCCAAAGGTCCCGAATCAGGTGGAGCGACTGCTGTAGTGGGAGTGGTTGAAAACATTGAAGAGAAGAAAGCAGTGGAAGAACCTGCAAAGGTGAGTTTATTACTTCAAGCTTGTTGCTTGTATCTGCAATTATATAATATCTATTATAAGATTTTTCTTGCATTGAAACCTGTGTTCTAGTGAGCTCTATCACTCTCTATCATCTCCAAGTTGCAATTTTGTTTATTCCTCTGTCGTGATTGGCTTAGGACAAATCTTACATGAATCTAACCTCGTGGTTTTTACAGGTGGATGGCAGTCATCTGCCACCTTGCTTCACAGACAAGGATGTTTTAGCAAAATTCAAGAGTGGGGCTTCTGCAAAATCTGGCCAGGTACCTTACTATCTGCATTCCCAGCATTCTGTCTGTACCTGTACTGAATTTTCAATAGTGTCAGGAGAGATGTCCACCGCAAAGCTGGATCTTTTCATGGTATAAGCTGATTTCGTCTTAATCTTCACTAATGTCCATTTTAATACGGTGCTTTATTTTTGGCTTCTGGTTTCTGGTTGTCAATTGCTCACCAACGTTTTGTAATCATCTACTGTTTTTTTCTTGTAGCCTGCCAGCCCTAGAGGTCGTAAACGAGGGAAACGGATAGACAATGGAGATGTTGCTTCAGATACAGAAGCGGAGGTGGAGCACAATGAGCCCACGCCAAAGAAGGGGAAACTTGAGAATGACAAACCGGCTAAAGGTGCAGGAACCACAGGAACCGGCGTTATAGTTAAGGGGCCTTCACGTGGTGGTAGGAAGTCAGTCGACAAGAACGAGTCCACTAAGAAAGCAGGAAAGAAGATCGAACTAGAACCTGAACAGGAGTTGGACGAAAATACTCCTTCGAAGCGCAAACGTGGTCGACCCAAGGGCTCTGGCAAGAAGGATGATGGGGTCAGTGGGGATGAAATGGCAGGACCGTCTTCAGATACGACACCTACTATCTCAGCTAAGAAGGGAAAGCCAGTCTCTAGTGAGCCACGCTCCCTGACTGAATCGGGCAAGAAGCGGGGGCGTCCGGCTAAACTTAAGTCGGAGGAGGAGGAGAAAAGTGGACAGAAGAAGGTACATATTGTTATACTTCGCTGTATTTGAATGGTTTCATGACGCATGGATCCCCGGGTCCAGCCATGTATGAAGTTATCTCAGAAACCAACACTCTTTGAGATTTTGTTTTCCTGGCAGGTGTCGACTCCCGATAAATCTGCCAAAAAAGGAACTCCTGGTGAAAAGGTGAGAATTTTGGGATTGGTCTTTGACGCCGTGTATCTAATATTTCGTAATTTACAGTTACGCGTGTAGACATTGCAGTGAAGAGTTTGTCTCGTTGTCATCTGTATCCTCCTGAATCTCACTTGCGGTGTGACTTATGTGATGTTTACCATTCCAATCGGTTTTACTAATACCGATTCTCCATAATATCTATCTGACTGAGCTCTCTATATGTATTCTGACATGCATCATAACTGCAGGGTGCTAGTCCAGTTTGGAAGGACGACAGCGAGAGAGGTGGTGATGAGTCTCTTGTGGGCTGTGCCATCAAAGTTTGGTGGCCGTTGGATAGAAAGTGAGGATCTAGCTGAACAGGATGAATATTCCATCAAGGAAGCTTTTTATTTCGGCTTTGAGTATTATTGATGTCCAGTTTGTGATGCTTGTGTCGTGATAATTGTGACTCTGGTCGTTGTTAATCTTATGCCATCTAGTATGTCGTCAGTATTTTCACAATGCTTGTCAGTCTATGTTGGCAATTAATCTTCCGTTAATGGCTTCTGTCTCCATATCTGACCGAACTGCTTCTGGCAGATTCTACAAAGGGGAAGTTGTGGAGTATGATGCTAAGAAGAAAAAGCACAAGGTATGACACAGGCTACAGATTTTATTTTCCTTGCTATTGCTCTGTGATTTTCATGTTTAGCTCTCATATTAAGATGTCTGGTGAGACCTTCACTTTTGACTTCTATTTATTGGATTGAATCTTTATCTTTCTTTAAGAAGTTTAGCTCTCCATTCTGCTAGATCTTATATGATGATGGTGAACGAGAAATACTCAATTTGACCAAAGAACGTTGGGAGTTAGCTGGCAAACAAGGCAAGACATCTGCAAAGAAGGAGAAGGTATAGCTATGGGACTTGTTTTCTTTTACACCTTTTTAGAAGTCTTCTGGAACGGTTGATTTGAAAGCATTTTGTAAGTCATCTATATATTGCAACCTGTGGTTTCACTTGAATGCTGGTCCTTGCAGACACCGACTCCTCCTCCTCCTCCTCCAGCGACGCTCTCTGGGACAAAATAGTAAGTATCATCATTGTTTAAATTACACAACTTTTATTGCAATATCGTGTTCTTGGATGGGTGGCTCATCAGAGAGACTCAATTTATATATATTTTTGGTAGTTAAATCTTCACAATTCAATATAATTTTGAAGCCAGTAAATGCTTGTAGTCTGTGATTTGACTTGCAACTACTTTCTGTAAAGAGACCCCCATTGACTATCACCAAGGATAAATTTCTCTTGCCAGCCCTGAGCCGAAGAGATTAAAGGTGACTGCAAAGACAGCACCAGCTCACCAAGACGAGTCAGCAAGAACTCCCGACACCTCGTAAATTTCCTTTACTCAGGCTTCTATTTAATGGTGTTTTATTATGGTCTGGATTGTATCACCACTACACCTAGTCTATACGGTCTCGGATCAGTTGCCAGGTGTGCTTTATAGTTTGTGAAATGTCCGGTAATGTTGGATAACCAGTTGTGAGAATTATTGTTTTCCGCTTTCAGATCCATATTTGTCAGCGCTAGGTGTTAAGCAGTTAGGAAACTCATTCATATGAATGGTGTTTTGTTGTACAGAAAAGAAGTTAAGTCTGCCAAGTCATCCAAGGCAACCAAGGAAGTCAAATCTCCAAAAGTAGCCAAATCTAAAGAAAAGGCAGCAAGTGCATTTGAGTTCGATGAGGGAGAGGTTGCACTTGAAGCTAAGAAGCCGAAGACTGCTCCTGCACCAAAAGGTAAATTACTGTTTAACGTCTTCACCATCGGTTGAATTCGTCTAGTTTATTCTTTCCAAGTGCTGGTGCCTGAAGACAATGTGAGGCTGAAAGATTTTGACTATGATGAGGATTTGCAGAGCTTTCTTATTTTGCTGGTAGTGAACAATGGTGCTTGTCTGATCACTCATATGTACCACTGTGAAACTGCTGCAGGTGGTAAGCAGGGAAAGGCTGAGAAAGCTTTGAGTACTTCTAAGGATTCCGTAACTGAAAGTGCCAAAGAGCTGTCAGAAGAGAAACCTGAAGAAGGAAAAGGTGTGGGAAATACAGAAGATGATGAGCCCTTGGTAAGTCGGATATTTGTTCATGTTTTTTCCAACATTTCACCGTCAGTATTCCCCTAGCATGTTTTGGTTTTCTGAGCTAGAATATGAGGTTCCGATTGCGCTAACAGTCTTCCTTCACGTTAGCAGGACAATTGGAGAACTCGGAGCGCGAAGAAGTCAAAGCCAGTGAGTAATTGATCAGGATGGAACTATCTCACTTTTGGACACAGCCCGCGTTTTCTAGCGAGCCTTCCATGTAGAGGTTACATGCTTTAGTTTCGGATTTAGCAGGTTTGTACATTCAACTTTTTATTGAAACTGGAAGGTTGTGGAGGCTTAGACGTTTGGAGGTCAATCTGAGGGATTGCCCAACAGACAATCCAGTTCGGTGCTTTAAATTTGGGGGCGGGGGAAGGGCATGAGGGGATTACCATCCTGCTTACATTTGTACTCGTAACTTTAGTTCCTGTAGACATTGAGACTGCTATCAGACACCTCATGCTGTTTCTCTCCCGGTCTTGTGACCCGTTTCCAGATGGGTACTGTAGAGGGGAACTCACCATCTTTTGTTTCTAGGCTATTACAGCCGTGAGCTTCAGATGTTTTCACGACCACGGATATGATTCAGATGCAGCTTCCTCTATGCATCTTGTCCTGTACGCTCTCTCTGCTTTATTTAAAGAGGAATCCCTAGAAAGGGTCTTTTTTGCCTACTCTGATGTTGATCGAGTACGCAGGTACATTGCGTTTGATGTTCTTTCCACCCAACTGTGTGTGTGTGTGTGATCCTGTGTCTTGTACTTAATATATTTGTTATTGGAAAAGTCCTTTGGCCTCTTCCAAGTCTATTAGTTTCCTGTCTTCGCTAATTGGTATTGCAGAATCTCTTGTTCGCAGAGCTGTTTTGGTGAGACAGAGGTGAGAAATGTGGGATTATTGAGGACACAGGAGCCAAATTGGAGAAAGTAACTGTACTGAATTGGAGAATGGAGAAAGTAACTACACTAAAATTGGTAAATAGTGTTGGCAACACTAATTATCCCAACTAACACTAATAGCGATGTGCACGCTTAGTGTTAGATCTTTTTGTACCGATTCTAACACTATTTTAGCTTTGAAGTAAATTTCCGTCATTTCAGAATTTGTAGAAGAGTGCATTTAGTGTTAGATGGTAACAAAATATAGAAGTTGGAATGGTTGGGAAAATCTGGTGTATGAAATGCTGAAATGTTGAAATGTTGAATTGCTGAAATGCTGAATTGCTAAAATGCTGGAATGTTGAAAAGCCCAAAAAACAACAATGAAATGTTGAAATGTTCAAAAGCCCAAAAAACAACAATGAAATGGTGAAATAACAAAAAAAACAATGAAATCCTGAAATAAATGTTGAAAGCCCCCCAAAACAATGAAATGGTGAAAAGCCCCCAAAAAACAATGAAATCTTGAAATAAATGGTGAAAAGCCCAAAAACACAATGAAATCCTGAAATAAATGGTGAAAAGCCTAGAAAAACAATGAAATCCTGAAATGAATAGTGAAAAGCCCCAAAAAACACTAAAATCCTGAAATAAATGTTGAAAAGTCCAAAAAAACAATGAAATCCAGAAATCAATGTTGAAAAGCCCAAAACAACAATGAAATCCAGAAATCAATGTTGAAAAGCCCAACAAAACACTGAAATCCAGAAATCAATGTTGAAAAGCTCCCAAAAAACAATGAAATCTTGAAATCAATGTTGAAAAGCCCAACAAAACACTGAAATCCAGAAATCAATGTTGAAAAGCTCCCAAAAAACAATGAAATCTTGAAATCAATGTTGAAAAGCCCAACAAAACACTGAAATCCAGAAATCAATGTTGAAAAGCTCCCAAAAAACAATGAAATCTTGAAAAGTTGGAAAGTTAAATGAAATCCTGAAATAAATGCTGGAAAGCTCAAAAAAACAATGAAATGGTGAAATAAACAATGCAATGGTGAAATGCTGAAATTTTTCATAATGTGTGTATATTGCAAAATATAGGAAGAGTCAAAAGTACAATATAATAGTCGTAGCTGTAGGCCAGAAATTGAAGGGAAAGAACAGTAAAATCTGAAAAAAAAAAAGAAGATCTCTAAACTGTCCTATTTAAATTAGGCACTTCTTGCCCTTTGAAGTATTGCAAATGTTTTGCAATAATATCTTGGAGATGTGGAAATAATTGTCCAACACTCCAAGATCCATCAAGTCCTAATGCCAAGCCACAACAAATCATTGCTTTTCTAGCATAGGAGATGTTGTCACAATCCACCTCTCTATTAACATCTTCTATACTATTAGCAGCCAATTGTAGGAAAAAACATTTCCCTGAATTGGTCAACTTCCCTGACCATTGTCCATCTGCCCGGGGTGCATTTTGCCAAGCATTTTCTTGTATCAACTGAATTTTTTTGGCTTCCCACCGTCTTGTCCATGCATCTTTGATCTTTGAAATCAAGAATGTATCTGCTGGTTGGCAAAGGTGAGTAGAACAAGAAGGTAAAAATTTGAAGACTGTATTTTTGGCTGCTAGGACATTAGCCAACCTAAGGGTCACCGTATGGCCGGTACAATTATCAAGTCATATGATCTTCATGCGGTGATGAAGATCAGCTTGATATGCCCAATTTTCCAAAAAATATTCGGGTAAGATGGTTTGGTCCATCCACCTTTTAGGGCCCGACCTATAAGACACCCTGGGAATATTATCAATTAGACCTCGTATAGGGTAGCTCCTATTTTCATTTGTGAAAATGAGCATAGGAGCTTCTATCATAGCACGCCGGCCTCCTGAAATACAAACCACCATAGTCATAGACTCCCCACCCGAAACCACTTCAACATATTTGACTGTTGTGTCCCCCCGAAACCCTAAAGTGTGTCCATTGTCAAGATTGACAACAAAATGGGTTTCATCCAGATTATCCATTAGATTTTCATCAAATTCCCCGGATGCAAATCTTCTTTGCAAACCCCCCAAATGATAGGCGGTTTGTTGTTCGATTTGGAGTTCTTTTTGAGGACTACAAGTCAAACGGCCACGTTAGGAGAGGAGGACTATGTTGTGGTTCTCCATGAATTGATTGACCCAATTCAGGGTAATTTTGTTAACCAACAAAATGTTATCCTTTGGGTCAACAGATTGGGCTGTGAAATTGGACTCGGGAGCTACGAGAATGGAAAGGGCCAACTCACGAAGAAGAAGAGAAGAAAACTTTACACCTGATTTTCGAAGGCGGTTGAATTCTTCAAGTAAAAGTGGGTACAAATATTGTACCCATTCACTTTTTTTCTTGCCTCGGCCTGGTCTGGCTTTTAAACAATGGTGCCGCCTTATGCCCAATCGGTTGCGGCTGCACGAGAATGCAATGACTTGGGCTGCATTTTCTGCATTGTCTTCATCGAATTGGTGGCGTTGCTGCCACCATCGGCCGGCTTTTACAAGGTTGGCAGGGCGCTGTCTACGGAAATGTTCTGGAAATGCTTGAATTACCCGAACATTTAGGCCATGCTCACCGTGAATGGTGACGTCCTCCACCATCCAAGCAGTGACAGCTCGTCGAGTTGCAATGCTGGAAACTTGTTGGAGGCGTCGGGGAGAGGCGGTCCATGCCGGGCTAGAAAATCCAAAAAAAAATGGTTTTAAAAAAATGGCGCCCAAAAAAAAAAAACCCATCTTTCACAGTAAATAGAAGAGAGGAAGAGAAATCCAATGGTGTAATCAAAAGTTGAATTGCATACCTTAAATTGAAAGTTAGGGGCACCGGAAGATTCAAATTCAAATTGAAGCGGCAATGGAATCGGCGGGAGTCGTCGGACTATAAACCAACCCCCCCTAAAGCTCACAATGTGGGCTGAAATTTTCAAGAACCTCTCCAAAACTGTCTTGTGCTCCCAAGGTGGCACCCACAATGTGGAAGGAAGAAAAACTCCAACCCAAAATTGAAATTGCGAATGAATTCTAAAAATGTGCTGTAGGGGCAAAGCCTAACCAAAACTGAATACCACAATAGGCTGAAATTGCAGTGCGCTAGATAAGGGATGAATCGCCGGACACGAAGTAAACAAACAAAAAACAAAAATTCCAAGGAAGGAGAAAACTTCCACGGTGAGAGAGAAGACCAAAAGTAAAGTTTCCAAGGAAGGCCAAGATTTCGGGGGGGGGTTAGAAATTGTGGTTCCTAAAATTGAGGTTTCCAAGGTAGGGCCAGATTTAGGCGGCACAAATTAAGTGCCCAACACTATTTACACATAAGTTGGAAAATAGTGTTGGGGGTAAAAACCAGGGAATGACACTAATTAGTGTACTGAATTGTAGAATGAATGATAGACATTGGGTGTGCTAAAAATTAGGACAATTTACCTTAAATTTTATAAGAATTTAGAGTTTCTTGATAGTTGTATATGGTGTCTTTAATAGTGATGTATGCCTTGGCTCTAGTAGCCTCACGCATGATTCACTTCAACGACATTTGGAATTAGTAGTTGTTGCTTTTGTGATTTGTAAAGAGCAATCAACATTGAAAATCACACCTTCAATCTGAAAATTCATGCTTTATATGAGAAGTACTCAATATGAGTGTAAATAAAATCTTCTACTCAAAAGTGACACAAGTTTCAGTTTTGTTTATTTTATGACTAATCAAAACTTATGGAGGGGGGTAATTGAAGCCCAATGTTTGCAATGAAAGATGGAAAAAAGACTTGGAAAAGCACATAGTTGACCATAATAACTGAAAGTACTCATGGCAAGTGTGGAAAGTGCTTATCCACTAGTGCATTCTTTGTGTTTGCTTTTCTCCTCCCAAAATTGCTAATGTTATTGAAGATAACAAAGGATGCATCTATTGCATTTCTTTCCATGTACAAATTTTTCTATGTATAAATGCACATAATCTTTACATGCAATTTTATTTTTTAGATTCGATTATTCTAATGTAATCTCTATCAAATGAAATAATGACCTCCACTAATTTCCTAATGGCTACTTTTAAGTCTTTTCAAATTTTTTTTAGAAGACAAAAAAAGGTTATTTTTGTTTTTCACATTGCAAAAATTCATTTTTGGTTCCCTATGGCTTCAGATTACTATCATTGGAAATATGAAGTCACTTAAAATAGACACAAGAAATTTTATATTTTAAAATTGAAAAAACAAAACAAATTCAGTTCAAAGCAAGCTTAATTTTGGAGGGTCAAGCCTATGACTACATTTTAAACTATTAATGAATGATATTTATTTATTCATTTTTCAAAGATGTAACACATGTCTTTTATAAGTGTAATGATTTTCAAATTTTTTGTGAAAATTTGAGATTACTATTAATTTATGAACAAAATTAAAAAAAAAAAACTCATATCGAATATGAAATATGTTTAAATACTTTTAAATATTCTCCACAGGTGTACACAATAATGAAAAAATATATATATATGTATGGTACAAATCAATATACTTTGTCATTCAAAATTAGAAAATCAATACTCCATAGTTATTGACTCAAAGTTCAAATTGTAATAAAAAAAAATTGAATTTTAAGATTTTATCAAAATTTCAAACAATGGTAAAACCTAGACATAATAAGCTTCATTTCAATAGCTAATCTCATTCAAAAAAGATCATTAGAATGGCCAGCATTTAGATCAAGAGAAAGGAAGAGAAGTTGCCAAAATATACTACATGGTTATCTATAGATTTGACATTTTTTTTATAGAGGAATGCTAAAAGACATTACAAGGAAATATTTAATATCTATCATCAAAATTGGGTTCAAGCAAACTCCGACCCCAAAATTAGATGATAAAATCATCCTTGAGACATCCTTCAAAGGATCCCAAGGACACAAAATGTCCTCTTAAGCATTTCAGAATTAAGGGCACAATCTGTCCAAAGTTAGGTCAAATAGTGTTTGATTATGATTGGAATGGCCTGTTCATATGAATAAACTTGGGATTTTCCCCAAGAATAGAGATCTCAATTATAGTTTAAAATCAAATGCATTGCCAAAATGGGATCCTACAATAGATGACTATGAAGAAAATTAACCTTAGCAACCATGTAATATATTATGAAGATGGTGGTATTTGACTAGAACAACATTGACCAAATATAGTTCAATACAAAGTAAACTAATGATCATGGTAGTATGTAAATAACAATGTATCACAATTCATATAGTAAACCACAATTAAAGAGCTACAAGCTACATACGGGTCATGATAGAGGGACCCCAAGGACGTTTCAAGGGTTGATGAGCTACACGAAGACCTACTTTGCATGCCCAGCAGAAACGAGGGAGACGATAATCCTAAAGTTTCGCAGCGGAAATTCTATGCAAGGGGAATTTGTTTCTAAATAAAATAGCACGGGTTTCGCTCACTGCCAGTATGCAGATTTTAGCTGAAAATAATGCAACACCAAGAAATTCCAGAACAGGGTCTAATACCATGAGTCAGCGAAAGAAATCAGAAGAACGCAGTGAACATTTCAGTTTCATTTTGCAACTGACTTGTACAGCATGGACACTAACTCTCTCCAGCATGTCACACCGAGATTCTACCTAGTTAAATTCCCCAAAATTTCTGTGAATCTCGATCAACGTTCGAGTTTCCTAAAGAGTATCATCGTTGAATGTACAAGATTGTGTGGGCTCGTATGTACAGGAGAGCCAGGAGCTCTTCCGATTTCTAAAAATGTACGTGCTTCAGGAGTTGGAAAGGTCCTACAGTATGGTACATGAGCACAAGTGGTGTGAAACTCATCGCCCATAAAGTCGTGATATTGACGTCCTCAGAGCCACCTTGATCTCCTGGTGCTTTTGTTCTCCTTGGAAGCTTGTTTCCAAAGACTTTCCTTCATATCACTAGATGCGTTAGATGTCCGACGAGACATGATAGAGCCATTCAAAGAACCATTGAATTCCAAGGAAGCTAGGACTTCTGCATTCACCCAGGTGATCTCTTCTTCCTTTTGGGACCCAGAAGCTTCCTTCTGTTTCTTAGTAGCTTTGCTTTTACCTTGAGCTTTGAGAGAGCTGGCTTTAGTAGGGCGAAAGACTCCGCTCTGCTTCCTGTTCTCGTCTGCAGCCGTGAAGAAAACCTTGCCTCTTGGATGCTGCGAGTTTGGAACTCTGGTATTGCTTCCAGCTGATTCTGGGCCTGTGCCTGCGAAGAAAGCACTTCTAATGTTAAAAAATCAAGGCTACATAAGAACTGAGTCTTCAAAGGTGGCTCATTTTCCGCTGCAGAAGTACACTATACTTTTCATATAGAGTGGGTCACAGTATTACATATTAACACACGACAATCAAGGAAATTATGACAAGATATTATGACAAGAGGCACGACGACAAGAAGCTCTAGTAATTCGTGAGAAGACACCACATCAATTTCAAACAATTTGATTAAAAATGCGACCCAGTAAATATCTGACACATTGATTTTACATTCGCACGAAAACAGATGATAAATGTAGCTACCTCCAGTGGAGTTTTTATCAGACGCTTATGGCTGTGTTTATTAGTCATATCCCCTAAGAAAAGTCTACGACCAGCAGATGAAAGCTTTACGTAACAAAGGTAGATGATTAAGTTTAATATCTTATTAGGATGCCTAAACATTTCCTGTACATTTGACTGTCTGACTCTTGCTGACAGAATCTGGTGAACGTTCTTAAAAGAAAGAAAGCAATTCTCGAGTATAACAGCAGATTATTTTTCTTTAGTTGTATGACCCGAACAAGGGAGCTGAGCGTAAGATCAAGTGTCAACATTTACCTGTTGTCATGTTCTTCAGTTGCTGAAGCCCTGAACCTGGCTTGCTTTTGGCTGAGACATATTCTTCTGAGCACTGAGTGTCGACTTTGCTTGGTGTACAAAAGCCATCACTACGCTGAATCCCTTGATCGGCCTCAAGAGCTTGCAGGGAGCTCTCTACCTCCAGGAAGTCATCGAATAATATAGCATCAGGGAACGGAAATATACTTCCATCGATCGAAACCGCTAGTGACTTTCCTGAAGTTAAATTCTCCTTTGCTCTGTTAGGCAAGGAAGAAGTGGATGCTCTTACGCGTGAGGAATTTTCAGCCATGGTGCATGAGACCGGCAAGAAGTTCTCCCGAGGATCAAATTGGCAATCCTGTGTGTGCAATTCCGGAGATACATTGACTGTACCACAAAAATCCATCATGCCTAAATTCGAGTATATGCGGGATGATTGCGGGTGGCCAGAAGTGTCAGCAATATCGGATTGGAGAGTCACAAATTCGTGCGGGAGTGATGTGTCCTGCATTGGCTCATTCTGACGACAGATTCCATTGAATTTATCTTCAAGTGATAGTGATTCTTCGGGGGATGATCTAAGTAAGGCAGCGCTACGTCTGCCGTTACCACGAAGCAGGAGAGGAGATCGAAGCTCGAGCTCATGGACCTGTCAATACAAGACGGGAACAATAAGTTGATAGCCTGAAAACACAAACAGGAAAGCACTAACTAGCATTTGCTAGAAGGTTCCTTCCAATTAGGAAATGGCTCAGAAAGTGGATTCACCATTTACAACTTTAACCTTCATTGCGATAGGATGTAGCGCTCTTTCGTGCTTGATTTCATACAAGCCATTACGACATAATCATTGGAACAAGGACTAGTGAGAAAAATGAATCGGTTGTACCTTGTCCTCCAAAGCAATTATTTCCTCCTTGAGTTCCTGAATTGCAGAATCCTTGCGTCTACAGATGTCCTCCAAGACTGCCAATCTCTGCAGAGCAGTCCACAATAATCAACCACAAATATTTGTTCATGCTTTGAATCGAGTTGTAAATTTTGTAAAGTGGATAGTTTAGCGAAGTCTATTAAAGTCTTTGTTCGTGTTAATTTAGATTTCTGAAATAATTAAAAAATGGTCATGCGAAATTGAAAACCAGATTCGGGTAAATTTGAATTACCTGGTCACTTGCATCTCGAGTCGCTTGAGCGGCAGCCGTGATATCATCCAGAACTACATCACGCCTTTGGCAATCTTTCTTTAGCTCAGCTATCTCCTTCGACTTTACAAGAAACATAACCTGCACATCTCAAGACAACTTGTTGTAATTTTAAACACTAGAAGTCATGGTAATTGTTCATGGGAGGTATACGCAGCATCTCGAAGACAAGGATTAGCCGGAGAGAATCAAATTATTCAAGAGCACTATAAACAGAGAGTAAGCGGCAATGTCTCCGTCCTTAGTATAGTTGATGGATTCCATATATGGTCGAGTGCTTGTTTCGACATGATACAAGAAGCTTCATATATACTTAACTCCTGAACTTAACACTTTACCTTGCGACTACGCATTAAGTCGTCGTAAGCAGCCTCCTTCTCTCGAAGCTTCGTTGTAAGCTCGTTCATTTCTAGTTCGAATTTTTCCTGCAAGCATTTATACGAACTTTTAGGAATCTCTAGATTGATAAATATAGTGAGCCGTAAAACATGCCCTCTTGTAAAACACGTAAACAAATGTACATGGATCAATTTTCTCAGTTACCTGATTCTGATGGTCACGAGCTATTGCCTCGGCAAGCTTGAGCTCAGCTCTCTCTCGTTGAGCTTCACTCTCTCGCACACTTTGTTTCAAGCTGACCATCTGGTATTCCATCCCTGCGATCTAAAATTCGTAGAAAAATCTGAAATCAGCATAGACTGAGACCAATTCGCGTGAGTAAACTGATTGCGCCCTGTATGATACAGGCTAAGTTCAAGGATGCAACCGTTGCCTACCGCAATCATACATGGTTTGAGGTCAAGATCTTGAGGGTAAACAGATAAGGCGGAGCTTCGGGCGGCAATGATGACTAAACGAAAAATGAACGCTAACACCCCATATCGCCATAAGCACATGACCAAACCTAAATTAGAGCACATACGACGCCTAAGATGTTTTCTAGTATTATGCACCTTAGCAGCAGCCTTCTCAAGCTCTCCAAGCAGCCGTTGAGCCAAAAATTGAGGTGCATCAACTGAGAGACCTGCCACTCGTTGCTTGGCCACCGGGCTTTCAAAATTCTCTGAGGCTTCCCTTCCATCCAAGGGAGCCATCAATGAGTCCACAGTTTTCCGCACTGCATCGCCCACTGCTGTAGCTATTTCACTCCCTTTATGCTTCCATCTCGGGGAAAAAACTGCTTGGATATCTACCCCAAGGGACTTAGTTGCCGCAGCTTCAATTTTGCTCAGTAACGATGGTGTTTGCTCGCCGTGCTTGACCTGTAACCACTGATTCCATTCCTGGATTCCTGCTTCACTAGAAGACGCTAATTTTTCGTCCCCGCTCAAGAGTGTGTCCTGGAGATAGAACCTCCGGATTTTAATTTTCACTTTTCTTATTCGGCGATCCCAAATGGAAATTTAGTTTTAGAGTACATCTCGGGAACCCCATCTTCCAGGTAAGATCCACAATAAACACGTACGTACATTCCGATCGACCGAAACAGTCCCAATAGTGACAAAAAAGTCCAATGTCATTCACAACGCAATTACAGAATGAAATCAGGCTGCACCGAACTTCATAGAAACTTCGAAGTTGAAATGTCTTGGAAGGGAGTTGGTTCGAATTGCTTACAGGAGTAAATTTAGTGACACGACGTAGAAAGCCCTCGAGCTCTCGCGGCGACAACTTAAGGGACGCCAACGCGTGTGGTCCGATGGTATGCCAGATACTCACAACAGCTGCTTGAAGTGACTCAACTTGTGCACTTGCTTTTTCTACGCTCTGCTTCAAGGCCGCAGAGGCTGCCACGAAAAATCATTAGCTGTGAATGTTTCTCTGTTCTAGGGTCAATGATCGGTTATCTTCCGAGTGCAGGTCTCTTTCAATGGAAGAAGAAGTTCAACATGCAAGGAGTTGGCCAGCCACGGCGGCCGCAGATGATTGGAAAATACAGGTCTTTCCATATTCTTCAATAAAATTGACACTCAAGTCTCACATACTGGCCATCAGCATTAAGATCGTCGAGAAGGAGAGTACCTTGAGCTTTCTTTTCGGGTGTAACAGCACGCCGTGACAAAAAGCTTGTTCTGTCCAATTTCTCTAATTTCTGGGCCTGCAGTTGCACCATTTATAAGCATGAGATCACACCTCCTGGAACTGAAATGCCCCATAAATGATTAGGAACATCTGTCAAATTTTCCAAGCAATAGCAGATAAATATGGGTACCTCACCTTCTCAATAACATGTGAGAGAGCAGCCATGACTTGCGATGCCTCTTTGTCGAGTACTGAGAGCACCTGGTTCTGCACTCGCAGAAACTTCCATGAATTTTGCAAGAAGATCAAATCATATGCCTAATCCTATAGAATCGCTAATAGTTTGATTTCTCGCATAGGAAGGTGAGGCAAGTAGCTGCACAACTTACCTTAACTTCTACGAGAATAGTAGCACAACGGGCCCTTAGGGCTGCCGTCTGTCCCATTTCTGAAGTCCCCAGGTCTAAAGATTTTGAAAGAGAACTCGAATCCTGCGGAAAAATGAGAACAAATTTTTGAACTGCCTTAGAAACTGGGAATTGCCTCATTGTTCCTCTATCACAAGATCACAACATCAATTCCCCGTCTCATGTGCACATGAAATACGCTCACGAAATGAGGTCCACATGATCAAATCTACGTAAGATTTGCAGTGTTCAACCATCAAAACAGCTTAAAGAAATGAGGCTAAGCCATGTACCTCGAAGGAAAATCTCTTTCTGTTTGTCAGCGGGGTGATAGCATCAGCTGTTATGGTTGTAAAGGAAGACTTCACAGACATCCATTCGATATGTTCTCTCTCATCAGTTGTGAATCTAGAAAAAATTCGTCGCCGCTTCTCGGGCGTACAGTCCTCAAAATAATGCTCACTATGGTTACTGTCTTCACTTTGTCCACTGTGCTCAATCAATGGGTTACTGTACCACTTAGCGTCTTCTGATTGAACTACTTGAAGGTGTTCTTCAGGACCTTCAATCAGCAAGACACTTTTGTTTATTGGATCATCTTTGAGTGGGGAGCAGCTTTCCAGGGAATCACTAGACAACTCACATTTTGCTTGTCGTCTGTGCGTTTCGGGAGTCTTCATAATCGGAGTCTCAGGATTTGGTGCATCCCTCGCGCACACAGGAGTCACTGGACTGACACTACTTGATTTACGATCAATATCTATTTGTTTCGGAGTCATGAATGAGAGGGGTCCATTCTCCTCAGAAGCAACTTGGTCCCACAGATTGCTCAGCTCCCGTCTCATGAGTGAGAGAGCGTCCTCCTGTGCAAAATAGTAGCGATATCAGTTTAAATAAACTTTTATAGTCGTAAAGTTTCATCGGGCCATCGTGTACGTTACTTTATTTATTGTTACGCACAGCCGTTGCCTGTCAAGATACATGCCTCTACCTTCATACTTCGGGATGATATCACTTACGATTTATCCACTGCAGCTAAAGGAGACTCCCTCTATTTATCGATAAATTAGTGCACTAAGTGATGCAACGCTCTTCGCACAAACTCAGGACGTTAATTGGCCTTCACATCGAATCTAGGTGTTCTCAGTGTTTCGATCGTACAACTTAGTTTGCCTGAACATACGAAGTGAATTAGGGTTGTCGCAAGCCCAATGCACCTGAGATTTAACTGCTTTTTGTAAACGATTGATTTCCTTGTGGTTTCTGTGTTTGCTTGACGCTGCAGCTGCAGCTGCTACGGCCACAATCAAAACCCGTTGTAAAGGAGCGAAACAATCCCACGCTCGAGCTTCCTCCTCTCCCAAATTTCCTCCGATAGTGGCTGAAGAGGTTCCAGAGACGGCGTCCATTATACGTCCATCCAGAGATATGTGCGCCATCCCGTTGGAGAGGTCTGTCCTCCGCGTTTCCTCATTGCTTGCTAATGCGATTTTCTGAAGATAGAGAACCTCTTTTGGATGCAAAACTGCGTCTGAAACCACAAATAAATAATTAACATCAATAATAGATGGAATAAAAGTCCAGCTCTACAGACTTAATATACCGCAATCCACTTCAACCAGCAGTACAGAGTAGCAGCGATGTTCATATTCCAAATCATTTTGGGTAAGATTTTTCTGCATTATTGTCCCAACAGGGCACGAGTGCCAATGCCATGGATGGTGTTGTGAAGGTCCTAGAAGAAAGATCATAACCTGACTCGATAGCATTGAATCCATGAGTAGATCGGAAATCGCATCCGTGAAGGGAAGCCCGCCTATTACGCCTCGCACTAGGAGCAACAAAATGCTTACTCAACATTTTCTCGCCTCGTCTCGGTTTCTGAGTTGACGCCATGAGTTGACTTTTCTCTTCGCTATCGTCGAGTATCGTAGGACGTCCATCGACAGTAATACCTTGTAGGGAAAACACTCCTGGTTGTTGGGGAAATGCTCCACCTCCATATCCTTCGTATGCTAATGATAATCTTCGATTGGAGAGGACATTTTCTTCCGGGGAGTAGGTTTGGAATTCTGATAAGAAAGGAGATGGTGTCTCTGGGGTAACCAAGCGCGGTCCTTGCGCCTTCCGGCCTTGACCAAGACGGCGGCTTACTATGCAGTTAATCATGTTGGAAGTCGATGCAAATGCAGAAACTTAAGGAGAAAGAGGACTCATCGGTCGCACGATCCTGGTAGGAATCCTGCTCCACGAAGTATGTCTTGTTAGTGCAGACTCACAATTCTTCAACAAGAAACACTTCAGCTCTGTCCTACATACAGTAGATACTCGTCACATACAATGCTTCTATCACTCTTGCCTGTGAATACTCTTGCCTGCAGCTTTCTATGATTATCACGACGAAATTCTGGTCTCCTATTTCTGCAAGATTAAAAGACTGCCTGTAGCCAAGAAACGAGTAAACTGCTGCTTCCTCTCTTTGGACGAGCATGTCACATAGAAGCATAATGGAATCACACAAGTGCACCATTGAAATTCTAGAACACGAGAAACGAAAGTCTCGAGCTAACAACGACTAGGCACATTCCGACATAAATAAAACTACGCTGAAGGAGCCCTCCGGATTGATTTGTGCTATAATTAGAACTAAATTTACCTGTAACACTCGCCAAATCTCAATCACTGCTGACTAATTAAGAAACAAGGAGGGAGAGTATGCCCCGCTTGTCCTGACACGGACTAACCAAAATCAGAGTCTGCCAACAAGAACACACTAGGACAACATAGAGTTCTCTTTCAGAAGACAAAGAATCCTATTCAAAGAGGACACTCTGAAAAAGAGTATCCAAACAGCATTCCTCTGGCTAAGAAAATTGCATTTCAATGTCGCTCTATAGATCACTTGAAGTTGCATATTATCTGTCCAAGAACCGCAAGAATTCAGTAGAATGCATGCACTACAGTGCTTTTTTATCAGTTCAGGATGTAAAAATATCATATTAATGGCCAACGCAGCCTCTGTCAACGAAGAAGAAAGGAAAAGAACTCTGCAAGGGACCGTTGATGGAAAATGTACCTTGCAAGCGAGCACAGCACCGGTCACTTCCAAAGCATCCTGCTGCTCAAAAGGATTTGTTTCCCTGCATAGTTATTGCCACAGACACATAAACGCAGGGGAACGATAGAGGGAGATTCCGATGACGTGAAAGAAACATTTCGTATGCACGTAGGATTTTTTTCTCCAACACCTACACTTGTAAGAAAAGCGCTCTCTGAGCTGCTCTCTTAAGGTTCAAGAACTGAAAAACCTCAATAGACTGCGTACACCAAACTAAACGAAAATGTCAAGTGAAATTTTATCAAGTTTGGATGCAACTTCGACAAAACTTCAAGAAATGGCCATTGCAGTCTCGTTCACTGGAAGGGGGAAAAAAATGCGTAGGATACAGTCGAGGAAATGTACCTTGCGCATCGCGCACTACCGAGTCATTCAGCACCTCTGAAACTTCCCAAAACACAAAAGGACTCATTCCTGCATCGCCTTTCCACGAGCGCAGGGGGAACGAGGGACGGACTTTGCCAAGGGACACAAAGATTTCCAAAGCACAGAGGACTCGTACGAACCGCGGTCTCCGAGCTGCTCCCTTCAAGCATTCCCCTGGAAGAACTAATTTCCAATACCAGAAAGACCTCACTCGACATTCAATGGCCACAATTCGGGCATGTCGATTTGAAAATTCACTTTAACGAACAAGAATCACTCGAGAATGCAATATTCCTGAACAGCACGAAACCGAGCGTACCGACGCAATACCGCACCAAATGGGAAAGATGGTATCGAAAAAATGCTAGAATAGAAATACAACGCCTGGAATTCTAAATTCAGACGGCGAGAGGGAACGGATTTCAAGAACAAGATTGAGAGGCAAGCCGCTTTTGTAATTATGCGTTGGTTGGTGGAAGTTTGGGTAGGAGAGACACCTTTCCGAAGTTTGAATTTGGCTAGGTAGAATATTCCAACGGACCGATCTTACGGACCGGATGGCGCCGTAGTTCCTTGCCGTCGATCTTTTCGCTGCCGAGATTACCGTTGGCGGGGTTGAGGCACGTCTGTATTCTACGAGCATCTCCACCGATAAGAGGCCACTGTATCACCAATCATCAACAGTTAACTTTAACTCCTCGAAACCCATGAGGGCATGGTCAAACCGGAATTTCACCTAGTTTTCAATATTAAATGTTCTTGAAACTCGACTAAAAAATGTAGTTCCAATAATCTACTTTTTTTCCAAAATTGTTGAAATTATAATATTTGTAACATTTTTAAAGTATTGTAATATCTCGAAAGCAAAAAAAATACCACTTTTGAACCGTTTTATTGAATTTCTCTTAAAATGAGCCCAAAATATACACCAATTGCACCATGTTGTTTATCACTATCATAACTAATTTTACTAAAAAAAACTGCACTATTTTAAGTATTTCATAATAATTATTACTTTTAATAAAAAAAACTATTTAAAAAAATTATAGAAATTTTATTTTATTTTTTAAAATTATATAAAAGGAATTTAAATTTTGCTAGAATATTATCAAATTTTTGAAAGATGTGTTTGAATATAGAAAACTAATGAAGATTGACCAAAGAGGAACATGAAATTACTTCAAGGGTTGATAAGAATTATCTAGTTAAAAAACTTGAAATAAAAAATGAAGATTTTGAATACCAACATGTCAATGCAACAAAATGAGTAATTCAATAATTAATATTCTTTTAACCCCTAAAGGACCATTGTTCCTTTGGGGGACAAATTGGATTTTGGGCAGGTACCTATAGACTGAAATTTTCAATTGATGCCCGGGAACGAAAGTTATGTCCAAATAAGCTCAAAACAAGGGAGAGGGGACAACAAAAAAAATTTGAAAAAATTAAATTTTTTTTCTAAATTTTTTTTCTCATAGATCATATTTTTGTCTACATGAAAAGCTTTTATTCATTCCATTTGGACTTATTGTGAGAAAGTTATGGACAATCTTCTTTTTTGGGTAGTTAGAGCATCTTCTTGAAAAAATAACTTATAGAATTCATTTCTAAATGCAATTTTTACAATTTTTCTGAAAAAAAAAATTTGTACGATTTTGTTTGCTTGCTAGAACAATCTCACCATTGGAATTAGTGCATTTTAATTCCATCTTAAAGATATTAATCATTTAAATTTTCCTTCTTTCTCATATCTACTTCTACTTAACAATTTTTTTAAGCATGGAAATTAAGCTTCTTTTTTTAAAAAAAAATTCCTAGACTCTCAACTCAATTTCACACAATAAGGATTTAAAGCTCAAAACTCTGTAGTACAAAAAATTTAAGTTAAAAAAGTTCAAAGTCAAATAATCTAGTCCCGCAAAGTGCTGAAAAAATTATTTTTTCACTTTAAACGCAAATATCTTTTAATCTATGTGGTCAGAATTTTTTTTAAATTTTCCACACATTTTCATATTAGTAAGGTATAAGATCCTACGATTGGATGTGCAGAAAAAATAATTTTCAAATTTTTTTACTCTTTGCTACAGAAATGGCAATTTTAAGTGTTTTTTTGGCAGAAACAAGGCCTTGGTCCTTTAGGGGTTAAGATACCAAATGTAAATTTTGTAGGGGGTTGTCAAAAATACATTTGAAGTACTTGTGAGAAATCACCAATTCCTAATAAACATAATTTTAAACCTTAGAAGGATGTTGACTAAAAGTGTCCTTTGGATATTAAAATAGTTTTCTTTCTTATTGAAGAATAAATGTTCTTCATCCATTTTGTATGTGCAACTTTATTAACCTTTTAAGGTTCGAATTACATTTTTTGGCAACATAGCGATTAGAGACATTTTTCAATTCTATAACTGAATTCTCAACAATTTAGTATTTTGAACCATTATCTACTTCTTTCTATTTACTATTTTTTTCTTATATGTTGTACAATTCCAAATGATCTAAAATTTTCTAGCACATAGCCAACTTGCCTTGAAGAATGAATCCATAGAAGTCAACCACCATTTTGGACATTTTTACATACAAATGTGACCTGTGAAGTGTAGTTGCCTAATTTTTTGCAAGGTCAAAAAAAGGATTTTTGTCAATTCAAACACTATTATCTTGCTATCTACACAATGGAAATTTCTGAAATTTTTTTCACATCTTTTCAAATTAGCATATTACAAGATCCTATATTACATATGTTCAAAAATGTTTTTTTAAATAAAATTTGGTACTTGAACTAGAAATGGTAGTTTTGGAGGGTTTATGGTGAAAACATAGTCAAAAACATTTAGAGGTTAATGCTATATCCACATCATTGAATTAATTTCAGGTCGTATGATTATTATTATTTTTATTTGAGGCAATTTATCCAAAAAATTCTACACTACTCAATTCATTCAATAATTTGATTTGTTTTTCCTAAATATCTGATTTTAACATTCAAATTGATTTCTATTGCTATTGATGAAAATTAATAAAATAGAAATTCTAAATTTTAGTTTCCACTTTAATTAAAATGTTTGAAAATTCTTAAGTCTTATCTTTTATTGAAGATTGAAGTTGAAGATCTATAATTACATTTCTAAATATAAAGTGATATGAGATTATTTTTTAAACTATAATTTATATCTATTGTGAAATCATCACATTCTTTAAGCTCATTTTATTTTAATTTTTAATTTTTTCTAAAAAAAATTATAATAATTAAAAATTTTCACATGAAAGATTTTCATCAAGTCAAAAATTTTCTTTTGTTTTAATTACTAGATATGGAAATAGCAATAAAGAATAATTGAAGATTAAGCTTTCTTTCATAACTTTGATTTTGCATTTTATTAATGTTATAATATATAAAGGATATTTTAGATTTTGTAGTTGACAAAATTGACAATGTATATGTCAAAATTTACAACCTCCACAATATGCATGAACCATCAAAATTGTAGCAAATAGTTAACATAATTCAAAGTCTAAGATGCATACATTTCTTGTTTTAAAATGAAAAGAAAAAATACACCATTGGATTGTTTATGTACATTGTGAAGTGTGTGAATCCACCTGTAAGCATGAGAAAATGAAGAAATGCCAACAATTTTGCCTTAAGAAATAGAAGGATATCTAACTAGTTAGCTTGATTGCATTGCATTCATTCTATAAATTTTATTTTCTTGTGTATGTTTATGTACATTTAACATATTTGCTTAAATCCATTATTTTTCCTCGTGAGCCTCTTGAAAGTCTTGTTCAATTGTATTTAGATTAATTGACACCTACCAAATAATTTTTAAACCTATTGTTTATTGTCTAAATATCAAGTTTATTTAATAAATTAAAATTCCACTTTTAATCTTGTGATGGAGACTAATTAATAGTATAGGATGTGATTTTGATCATTAATTGTTGTATTTTACTTAGATATTATTCATTTACCAAATGATGAAATTGCTCTAGCTACAACCAAAATTTATACTTCTAGTATAAAGTTTTGTGGCTTATGAATTTAAGCAAAGATTATGGTATTTTGTATCTCTTATGAATTTGTTTGAGCCTAGATTTGTGTAGGCATTGGTAAGTAGTTTAACCCATAAAGTTCTTTGTATATGTTTAAACAATAACCACTTCCAAACTACCATACTACACTAGAAGAAAACTGCTTTGTACTTGACAAAAACTGCGTTTTACTCAACAGAAAAGTATGGAATCAATTTTGTTGAGTTCTCCCTTTGCAATGCAAAATTTTGCATTCCAACACAAAATTCTGTGTTTTACTTGTCAAAAATCTCTGTTGAAACATTGGAATGTAGAATTTTGCGTTACTAAGGAAGAACTCAACAAAACCGATTCCATACTTTTTTGTTGAATAAAACATAGTTTCTGTCAAGTACAACACAGGTTTGACAAGTAAAACACAATTTCTGACAAGTAAAATGCAATTTTCTTCTAGTGCTAATGCAAAGAGCTAAGAACGAAGAAAATGGATTGTTTTTGTAAATGTCTATTTTATCAAAAAATAAATAAAAAATCTTAGAAACTTTGACCACCTAGATTGGTAAATAATAATATTCAAAGCGAAGAGTAATTTTTTGGAAGGACCTTCCTAAGCAAGGGTTCCAAACTTTGAATTGATCCTAACTTAAATTTTTAAATTAGAGAACTTGCAGTAAAATCTCTAAAGTTTAAGTTGAGTTAGGAAAAACACACTTTCATTTCATCCTTTAAAAAATTGTGAAGTTAAAATATGGTGATATTTGAATGGAAAATTTGTAGATTAAAAATGGAATTGAAACATGTCAATCACAATGGTGAGATTGTTGAAGGAAACAATATGAAAACTGAGTTCTTTACATTATTCTTCAGTGACTGAGCAGCTTCCTTTCCCAGGTCCACTCACTTTTCCTTTCGCCCCAAACCACACACCGGCTTCTAGGGTTTGACCATAAGCAATGCGATTTCCGTCCCGATCGAGATGAATCGACCCGATGATTCTGTAATATTCGCGTTGCAATTTTCTTCCAGAGCTTCAATTCCTGAAGGATTTCGCATTATGATGTAACTGAGCGAAGAAAACAACCTGAATTCAAGCTTTGGGGGAGCAGTTTGCAATTGCACGGAGAGACAAATTTCGCATTCACAATTGCAGCGGATTGCGATGAGTGGGAGTTCTGGTCCTCTCTGTCGACTGCCCGTTTCAAACTTGCGCTGTGGACTCTGTTTTTCGAGTTGGCGATCGAGGGGATGGTTGCGCCTGGAGTCTGCTGCGTCGCTCAATTCGCGTCGTTTTCTGGTTGACAATGGGTATGCGATTCGTTCTCTTACATGGCGTCCGGTTATCTATTCCTGTAAGAAATTGGCTGACGCCTGTGCAAGTTCGGAGATTGTTGAATTTTTGCTACTTAGGGTTGATTGATCCGTAGAGAGTCAAGAAGCTCAAATTGAACCTCATGTAGTTTAGGAATATGAAAACTTTCTTTTGTCCAATTGTTTCTTACAAAATTGGGACCGATCTTTACCGATGCTCGTAATGTAAATTTGGCTCCATCTAAATTACATTTTTCACGATATGGTAAATTGAATTGGAAATTTTAAATCACAAGTCCTTGGTAATCACAGAGGGAAGCAAGTGCTGATGATGGTTCGAGATCAAGCGCTTATAATGTTGAAATGCTTATATTTATTGTGCAACTGCGGATTATGATCATTTATTTGGATCAATGACAAGAATGCATGTACGTACACGTGTTACCTTAATCCTCTGTTTCTGTTCTCTACGAGTGTGTTGTGATTCGGTGAAATTTTAGCATGGGATTGCACTCATCTCTGGAATTGGAAGTGTGCAGGATGTTATCCGTGGTGCGATTGACAAGACCTGTCGGAGGTGCTGGAATCCGGGCACGCCAAACAGATGAGGAGAGGCGGAGATTTCGTTCGAAATCACGAAATTATCCTCCACGAAGCCCTCCTAGCTCCAGGAACCTAGACTTGGAAGAAGAGCTGCCGTTATTGAGAGACACCTCACGACGAAGGTCAGTATTGCAACTCTTTAATCTGCTTGAAGGAGCTTGGAAAATGAGACGTTTGTAGCCAGATGCATTGTCTGTTAGCAAGTCTTAAGGGACTAGGACTACCTTAATTAGTGCCCTGACTAACGACGACCGCTCATTCGCTTCAAATGTGGAGGGCATTCGCGTGTTCGAGTTGTTCTTAATTCAATTGCGGCTTCATGAATTCTACGCCAAAAATTCTGAAATTGGCATGCAAGGTGTTTTTTTACGAAAATTCTTGGAAGGAGGATTTCGAAATACCTGCGACGGGACTTAATGCATGCTTTTTATGTATTTCCTTTTGTTGTCTGGTATATCCACTCCACAGGAGAGTCCATTTGAAATATGGGTGTTGGAGAGGTTTTGAGCCTAATATGCTGAGATTTGAAGGAACGTTGGGGTGCTTGTTTCCCAGGGATCCGAATATGGAAGTGGATGTTGGTTTCCCTCCATCACGTGATGATTTTTCAGCCAGAGATGAGGATTATGAGGATGATTATGAGGAGGATGACAGGCAGCAACCTTGGCTTGATATATGGAGAGGAATCAACCGGTACATTCTTGCAGGTACTTAAATATTCCTGATTGTGGACTCTCACAATTTGACTGATTTGACTGGGCTCCAGTGACGTGAAAGAGACTTGTTATTGCAATGTCGTCTCTTTTTTTTAGTTCTTGGTGCCTGGAAGATCCAGGCACTACTGACATGTAGGGACTCTTTTTATGTATCCTGTCCAAAATTCCGAACGCTTTGCAAAATATTGGGAACAAGTTCTGGCATTTAGGGATTCATTACAAGTACTGATTCTCAATTCCATCTTTGTTATCTATAGTTCTTATTGCTCGAAGTTGTTGACCTTCTGTGCAGGAATATTTGTTTTAGGGATGGGGGCGGGCATCACTGTTGATACAGTCCTCAACGTGGAGCCCAATAATGTGGCTTCTCGTGAAGTGATAGATCGTCAAACTCCAAATCCAGATGTTTGCATTGCCAATGGAATGAGCGCTATGGTTCTTGACCAACGTCTGTTCATCTCATTCAATCCGTGAGTACACTTTTTCCTCTGCGGCATTAAATCTCTCGGTCATTATTATCTTTCTTATGTGAGATCGTCCAAGTAATTCCACCTAATAGTGAAATCATTGTGGACCTAACTAATTCTAGTAAGCAACTTTCCCTTCTAGAATTAGAAGTATTTTTTAAGTTAAGGTAGTGAACCCATTGGTGTGGAGTTCCCTTTCCTGTGGTGTGGTGTACAATGCTAAGTGTCACTCGAACATGTGACTTGTAAGAAATGAGATGTATTGGGTTCTATCAAATACATTTCTATGAGATATTGTAGATGCAATCAACTCATGGTTCAAGGTTATACTCATTGAGACCCTAGTACTTCAAACTTCAATCATTTTGAACTACATTCATTCCAAAACTCTTGAATTTGCATTATTTGGATACCAACATCTAAATACTACATGGAGTAATCTCAACAATGGGGTTGAGATTCACCCAAACAAATTTTCTATTCTAATTATGGATACCACTTGAAAAAGTTGAAAGCCACAAGTATGCGTTCCCTAGTTTAAAACAAAATGGGTTATCATAAAGTCATGAAAGATTCAATCCTTGTTACATTATATATTTGTTACAAATGAAATGATACACATTACAACAAATTATAAAGAGACACTCGTGATGTATATTCCGCCTATTACTAAGGTAGTACACTCTTTTTGTTCCTCCGCAGCATTTCAAGGTTAAGGTGTAGTACAAGAACTTATTTTTCCTGAATTTGTCATTGGCAGGTTCAATGTCTACGTATCCCAGACGGAGGTGAAGCCGGGATGCGTCTTGCGGCAAAGCAACTGGAGTGTACTGGAAGCAAGGGGCTTGATAACCTCGGACGAAGTTCGTGATTGCAAACGAAACATGAACACGTTTGGATTCGTAGGTGACCTTCGTCAAGCCCCGGAGATTTCGTGCGTGTACCATAGTGAGACTGCTGAAAACCAGTTCCTGAAGGATCCTTCCAAGGCCACTCTTGGTGATGGATTCCAACCAAAGGACATTGCGGAGTGAAACACCGACTTGTACTTCTATCTTTTAAGTCGAGATTTGTACAGAAATTCATAGTATGGACTGTACCATGGCGAGGGAGTAGATGATTTTTGTGACAGCGACGATTAGAAACTTGTGTAACTGTGTCAAAACCTAGGCTGTGACTTCTGTGATTTGTTTTTTTGCTAATTTGACTCGAGACAACTTCATATTTTCTTGCATACAAGTATGACCCTCTTTCCAAATGTTGTGACTGCGAAGAATCGAAGTTTGTGTAACTGTCTCAATTTCTAGACTGCGACTTCTGTGATTTAATTTTTTATTGCTGATTATTGCTGATTTGACTCGAGACAACTTGCATCTTTACATTATCTCGCTTACAAGTATGACCCTCTTTCCAATTCTGTGTCTTTGATCTACTTTGTATGTGTGTACTTGTAATTTGAAAGATTCATTGATGGGTGTTTGAGAGTATTTTACAAATTGTGAAGTGCTGGAACTACCTTAAAAAAAAAGAAAAAAGAAAAAAGAAAACTTTGTAAGCACTAAACTCTGAAAATTAGGAAAAGCATCCTTTCCTAAAATCTTAATCCACAATACATTTGTACACAACACCACTGAATAGTATGTACAAAAGCACTTACAAATTCTTATAATTTAGAAGTAACGTAGAACAAGATAAGACCAAATGTCGATGTCTGAGAAATTTTGAATGCCGAATGTATAGAAACCATTTAGGAAGGTCAAGCAACAATCATTTAGCGAGTACTAAATGACTAAAGAAATATGAAACGCGGGATATACCTTTCAAAATTTTTGTGTCCATTGGTGCAAAGCCTATCAAATTCTTCTAGTTCATTGGTGCAAAAATTGTATCAAATTTCCTTAACTTTTTGAGGGTGAACTCTTTATTGATATTTTTTATTGCTTTAGCCCCTACAATGTTGCAGCTTTTTGAGGCCCAATACTACAATGTTTTGAGGCCAATATTGTTTTGAAATATTTGTACCCAAAGTAAGGCTAAAATCTTCGTCTAGATTTGTTCTTTAACAAATTCAACTATAGAATCATTTTGTTACCTTATTCAAGTACATCCTTTCAAAATTTTAGATTGAATCCCCCCCAAGTGCAATTCAATGTGCCTAAACTTCAAAAAGTAGACTTCCCTAGCCCTACTCAGGGTTGAAGTTCACCCCTTTTGCCATTTTTAGAGAAAAATACATGTGTCCTAAAATTGTGCAATTTAGCCAAAATGTTGAAAATTGGGTTCATAATATATGAAAAAAATATATTTGTTTTTTTAAAATTCATCTTAACACTCAAACCCTCAAAGTCTCAAGGCACTTTCTAGGACTTTCTACCTCAAAAAATATTGAAGAAATGCCATTTCTACTTTATTGATTGAAAAAATGTACAAGACGAATTTTTCAAAATCTAATTGTAGGACCTTATACTATATTTATATGAGAGAATGAGGTACAAATTTCATAAAGTTTGACCATATGGATTGAAAGATAATTGCATTCAAAGTAAGAAATTTGAAGGAGGGTGCTTACTTGAAAATTGCAGATGGCTTTGACTACCTCTTGTGGTCAATTTTTATACCATGGAATTCAAATATAATTTTTTTTTCCACAATCAATATCATGCTAGGCATATGTTCACCAATTTTCAAGTCAATCCAAGACATGGAACACATCCTAAAAAATTGTACAATGAGACTATGTCCCAAGATTTGACAATAAATTGTTTAATTATTGCACACAAGTCCAAAAAATTCAAAAATTCAAAAATCTCTAATTTCCATGTGGATTTATAGCACAATGTGAGCTCCAAGACATAGACAACTCTCCAAGCCATAGACAATTCTAGCATCTAGTTTAAAATTTATAGGATTCATGTACCATGCTAATCAACCTTTGAGCTTAAGCAACAAGTTGTGACATACTTGCAATCCATCCCAAACAAACTACACTAGAGAAATGTAAAGACACATTCGAAAAAAAGTAGCAAAGTCGGAATTTGAGAGAAATTAGAGAAGGACAATTCATGTTTTACCTCATGTTTAGATCATCTTCTTCCCTTTCATGGCATTGCTCTTCTTCTATGTTGACAAATTTGAAGCACTCAAAGCTCATTGACTCTAATAAGAACCTTCTCTTCAAGTGTACAACCAAGTGTCAATTGATTTTTTGGCTTGCTTGTTTTTATGTAAGTGAGCAATTTCAAAAATAGGAAGCTTAGAGTGTCTAATTGCAATTACTTCTTCCATAATGCAGTAGCTAGGTGGATGAAGCACTAATGCAAAACTATATAAATTTTACTAAAATTGAGGTGATTACACAAATAATGGTGCCAAAGTAAGAAGTCGTGGAGGAATTATAGTCGGAATTTAGACCAAGAGATTTGTATAGCATGCACTACTATGGCACAACACTCCGCACAAATGATGCTACCTATAAGTAGATTGTTAGCAACATAGTCCCTCCTTGTCATCCAATCCATCATCCAAACCAAAGTTCACCCCTCCCTCATCATCCAACCCTATCAACCCTACTCCAACCCTTTGCAAACCCAATGCCCTTACCTTGCTTCAACATCTAAACTAAACCTTGTCTTAGGAAAGTCAATATAGATAAATTTGCCTAGGTTGCCTCCTCTCTCTTATTTTCACAAAAAACTACATAACTTGTGAACCAAATGTCCATTTTACATTGAAAAATTATATGTGCTTGAAGCTCTTAGAAAACTCCACATTTGATAAAAGTTTCATAAAAATGTAGCACAATTTGAGACTAAACAACCTACCTAAATCAATTTTGTTCTTTCTAGGGACAATCTTACAGCTTTTGTGTTTTTTATTGGAATGATGTAAGAATAGGAGTTGCATGGTGTTGCCACTACAAGTTGATGTCTTGAAAATTATCACAAAAAAACACCATCAATAGATCTATAGTTTAGTAAATCATCTACATTTGAGTTTGTGCACTGAGCGTGTGGTTGATAATCTCAAACTTAAGGTTTGATAACTTTGCCATTATTCAAACCTAGATTCACGAACCTCTCCTCTAACCTAATTAAATAGTAATGGCAATAGTAAATTATGCCGTTGTTCTCTATAGGAAGCCATTCCAATCCAAATCGCCACTAAATAGGGTTCTACCAAGAACCTCAAGAAATTGGTATTGAGTTGTAGTATAGAGTTTGTAGAGTCAACAAAGACAAAGCACCTAAAAGATCGAAATGAATAGTAGAAGACTAATTTCCCCACATGCACCTCCCCAAACCCTAATGGTCTACTTATACGGGACTGCATTGGAGGGTAGGAAGTACAGAAGCTACTTGTATAAGAGCATTTTTTCTTTCAGAGTTTAGCACTGTAGTATGAGCAATTTAATAGAACTTCATAAAGTACAAAGAGAAGAAGTGTGTTAACCCCTAAAGGCCCAAGGGACAAAATGGATTTTGGACAAGTTCCTACGAACTCATTTTTTAATAAAACTTTTTAAAACTTTTTCATAAGATAGATAAACTTATTGGCTTTGTGGGAATGTAATTTTTATTTCAATTGGTGACCGAGAGCAAAAGTTAGGTCATCCTAAACATAATTTTTAAGTAGTTGGGCAAAACAATTCCACAAAAACTTGAAATTAAATCAAATGTTTTTTTCTTCTTATAGATCATATTTTTGTCTATATGTGAAGCTTTGATTCATTCCATTTGAATTAGTGATGTAATAATTATGAACAATCTTGTTTTTTAGACAATCTTAGCATCTTCTTGAAAAAATAACTTACAGGATTCATTTTTTAATGCAATTTTTACAATTTAAAAAAGTAAAATTTGAAAAGGATAATTTTGCTTGCTAGAGCAATCTCACCGTTGGAATTATTGTGTTTCAATCCCATCTTAGAGCTATTAACAATTTAATTTTTCTTTCAATCTTGGACCTACTTCTACTTAACAATTTTTTAAAGAAAAAGAAAATCAAGTGTATGTTTCTTGAATATTTTTTCCTAGATTTCTATTCAATTCTTCAATACAAAATTTTCTGAATTCAAAGTCCATAGTACAATTTTTTTTCACAAATGGCGGTCAAAGTCATCTAAAATTGTAGGGTAGTGTTCAAAATAAATAAATAAACTTTGAATTCTAATATCTCTCAATCTATATGGTTAAACTTCATGAAATTTTCATCACATAATCTCAAACAAGTAAAGTAGAAGTTCCTATGGTTAGATTCTAAATTTTTGTTTTGTTTCCTTGAGCAAACACAACAAAAATGGCCTTGGGTCTTTAGGGGTGAAGTTGCAATTTTCCATAATTTTCTAAAGCATGCTGAATTACTTATGATTTTGTGAAGGCAACTCTTCTAGGATGCTATTTACATTCATAGAAAATATTAATAACAGTGATGCACCCATACTTTAACCTTGATGCGCTTTGACATCCAAAAAGTGGACAATGAACGAAGTTCATGGCACGCAGTGGATAGAGAAAGAAGAGTTATTATTCATCCTTTGGGGGGAGAGTGCAGAGTTCAATTCTGTAGTTATTGCTGAAGAATGCGGTCTTGTTATTAACATGAATAGGAAGAGAAAAATCCATGTATTGAAATATGTTAAGCTTAGAGAAAATTTAGATGTGCCCAAGCTGCAAGGAATCTAGAAATGATGATTTTTAGTTTGCAAGTTATGGTCAATGAGCATTGTATGGGCAAAGAGTAAGGAGTTCATTATTCATAAACAATATCTAGGCAAGTTATAAACAATGCATTGACAAGAGCATGCAATCCTCACAAGGAGGGTGTAGAAAAGTCAAGATAGCATCAATTTTCAAACACATGTTTGCAAAGGAAGAGTCGACAGATTTTGTATGTGGTGTGTGTGAATAGGAAGCATGTGCTCCTTCTATCTTCATTCTTCCTTCTCGTGCTACAAATAAGTGGAGAGTGGCCAAAAGTACCTCAGAGGATGAAAGGTGAAGAGAAAAAAATAGTAACGTCCCATGTACACAAAGGGTATATAGATTTCATGAGGGGGTTGATGTAGCTAACCAAATGAGAGGAGCTTATTTGTCAAAAGTGAAGAGCCACAAGTGGTGGCATAGATTGTTCTTCTTCCTTTTGGATACAACCATTGTCAACTATTACATTTTGTATAAGGTAATATATGAACATCTTATAAAGAAACCGATTCCCTGGTCTTATTTTTAATTGTTCATGGCAGAATGTTTGTGTAAGCTTTAGACATTGAAGAGGGGCTGCATTTCATAATTCTGCATGGTGGAATCGACAGTCTATACTTTGGTCAGGACAAAAAAACGAAGAAAGTGTTGATACTGTTTGGGAAAAACCTACACAAATCTTCATTGTGTTCAATGTAGAGGCATCTATTTGCATATGGACGACTGCTTCACCCATTGTTACTACCCTTTACCAGTTGTTGGCATTGTGTGGTGTGTTTTATTGTGAGCGGAAGAGGCATACATGGCAGGATTTGTGTTTTGCGGTGCTATTGGTAAGGAAATCATGAAGAATCATCAACTATTTGGACTATTCAATTACCATGAAGAGACTTGCTAGTTCTTGAGTGTAACCATCTTCATGGCAGTTACGGGAGGTTGAATTCATGTAAATTCAAAGTTCTCATGTTATTCTTTGTAGTAGAGTATAAGTGTATCCATGTTAGTAATGTAAATCATTTCAGTAGTTCTAAATCTTTGTATGTAGAGAACAAGTAAATATTCCTCTTCAAAATTCATGGCAGATGAAGCCACTAACCTCATCATATATACATGTATTCTTAAAAGAGCTTCTTTGTCTATAGTAAGCTCCAATTTGAAGTTCTTCCAATGTAAACTAAATCCTTGTATTTACTAGTGATGTCAAGCATGTTGAAAAGCCTTGTTGTACATGCTCCATAGTTAGAGGATTTTAAAAATTTTCCTTGGCAAACTCTGCACTTTCAAAGCTTTTGCATTGTCTTATGTAGTGGATGCTAAACATCTGTAGTTGTTGTACTTTGTGTGGTGTAGTCACTTCTACAAAAAATAGCAATGGATGAAGTATAGACCACCATTGCAGAGCAAGGAACAACACCTAAAATCCATATTTGTAGCTAACCTTCATATATGAGGCAGTGCAAAGAAGTTGAATAAAATTATGTAGTGAGATAACAACAAATTTCACATATTAGCTCTTTGTCCGTCAAGCTCCTGTAAATATGTTTGGGTGTAGGCATCACAAAAACTATGTCATTTTTACCATGCTAATATTTGAAAACTCTTCTGCATGTTTGTAAAGAAATTATTGGGTTGCTGCATGTTTGTTTCCTAAGATTCATTCTGCAAGAGGATTTTTGTAGGTTGCATAAAGAAGGGAATGCATGTTGTCGTTATTGATGTTGGAGTGTACGAAGTCTGATGTCTAAGTCTACAATACTACCTAATGCAAGCATGTTCTATGACATCATCATGTGTTGTGGATTTTTATAGTATCCATGACTCTATCATCACCTTAGTTAGTATACGCATTCTAACAATCTTCTCAAATATTCCCTTCCCAAGCAATCAAATTAGAATGCAATTTAGAGTCATAAAAACAATGTTTGTTTCCCTCTTGTACAAGGGATTGGTATTGCAAGCTCCAACTTTAAACTCAAATATGGCAAACCTTTTACACAAATCCGTGCTCTCAATCCTCTCACCAAGCTCCGTCCTTTGCAATTTTTCTAGAAATTTTTCAACCATTTGTACAATTGCAGTGACAAGGTTTCTTCAAAAGTTACCACCTACCCATGTAGGTCAACGCCCAGTTCTCAATGGTCAAATGTCATGATCTTTACACCAACTACAAGTTTCTTGAATTTTCTTGCATCTTTAGAGTATTTGAATAGTACACTAATAGATCTCACGGTTACTTCTTGCATCTAGAAGCACAATTTTTCACCATTGTCCTTGCAAATATTAGCACCTTTGGGGCCTCTTCCAACTCCTCCAATGAATCCCAACATTCAAGGGTTAATGGCACAATTAGAACTACCATATATATTTCATTTAATTATAAGTAACCCTTTTGGTATGTGAATGAACCTAGGAGGAAACAAAATTTGGCACACATGCTAATATTGATGTACCCACGTTATGTAACTCACAAAAGATTCAAACTGAGGTATTTGTTTAATAGGTCTTGACAACTTCTATATTTAAAATGAGAAAATCATAATAGCCTCATTATTGGTACTACTGCATTTATAAATTTTTCTAGAATGGTTCTAGATTTAACCATCTTTAACTTCAAAAATGTTCAATGCAATTTTGCATCACTTGTTCATGCACTGTTACATGTACTATTTAAACATGTCAGATGAACACTTAATGGTCTAATTATAGGGATAGTTTATAGAGCACAAAGAGAATTAGTACACCCTACCTTATTCCCTTCCTTGACACTCTACATGGTGTCTCTAAGGAGAGAAGCTGCCTACTTCAAGCAACATGTAATCATTGTCAAGTTTACGGTTGAATTCCTTTCTTTGGAATGCCATAAACTTTGGGTTCATAAACTTGAGATTGGGATTAATGCTAGGGTTATTAAATATGGAATGACTTCTCAAAAGCAAAAGAAACTGTTTTGAATGTCAAAATCAAGTTTTAAAAGGGGAAAGCTCAAAGTATTGAAATACACTAGATATTGTACCACTTTTTTGATAAACGACCCCATATAAAATCAAAAAACAACTAAAATACCTTGATTTAGTGTCAATAAAGTTGCACACAAAAAATCGGATGAAAATCATCCACTCTTGAATATGCACAACTGAAAGCGTTGAAAGCATCTCAAACGCTGATTTGAACACTTCTAGAAGTGCACCTTCTTCCTCGGAGAGAGAGATTGATTATTAGGGTTTTGTTTTGGTCGTGGAGTCTGAGTGTATCCGATTTGTTTGCCTTTGAGGCAAAGAGCTCAATAGTAACGTTTTGGTGTCGATGTCGATGCAATGGCGGTAGGGGTAGCTCCTCTTACTATGCGGTCTTTTTACGTATGCAGCACAGGGTTTCATTGTGGTTGGCTGTGCATCATCTTCCCGTGGTGTGTATGTACTTTCTTTCACTTCTCCATCCTTGACTTGTTTTAGTATCCGAAGGGAACCTTCACTTTTAGATCTAAGGCGTTTCATAAGAGCATATAGTTAAGCAAGTCGTAGTGTGGGGCGAGTTTTGTGCTGCATTGTCTCAATGAGTGTATCTTCTGCAAAAAACAACACTTTGACATTCGAGAAGGTTGAGATTTATGAGATATATCAATGCTTTCCATATGCAATGAAGTGTTCACCACATCTACCGACGAAGTCTTCATTGAGGTTATGTGTGTCTAATGCGCATGGAATTTGTTTGTGACAGATGCGGTGCAAGGATCGACTTTCAGGCCGAGGTTATGGATTCTGAGAACGTGTGTGCCAATGTATGTTCCACTCGTATCGTGATTTTATTCCCACACTTACTGTGGCTTTTGAGAGTTGGTCTTTTATCTCGAAAGATCACCATTACATTGACGAAGTTAGCGTGAATCTAACAGGACATCAGATCAATATCAAAGCAATGTGAAGTAATGAAACTGTTGAGTTGTTGTCTACTTAATATGAACTTAGTAGTTGATAATGCAACATCCAGTTTATGCTAATGATACTAACAGCACACCAACATTAAGTTAGCACCATTTGAGTTACACGAGAATTAAGTTGGCATTAATTCAACATTTCTGAGGACTATATGAATCTAATGCTTAGTAAATTAACATTGAAAACTTTCATGATGTCTGAATATTTGTGTGAATTGAATGAGGTCCATGATGTATTCTCGGACTGACTAGTCTCACACTGCTTGGCTCCATTGCAGCTAGTCGGCAGGAGTGGCATTGCGGTACGATTTGTGTGTGTGCTTCGTCCCAGGTTCGCTTGCATCTGAACTGGATATTAAGCTGTATAATATGCTTAGTAGCATTTTGTTTGAAGCCTTTGCCAGCCATTTAGGGGGGAAGGGAACTTGTTGTCCTCACATAAGCCACTCATTCGGTAATAATTTGTGCTGTGTTCAGGTGACAGTTGGTGCGTCACCTCTCTCAAACAATTGCCCTGCAAGACTCTTACCAGTGCAGGATTTGAAATGTGGGATACGGCAGGCCAAGGACGGTACGTTGTGTAGAACACCATTAGGGACCTGATTCCGTCCCCTGTTATATACTCTGATCCTGGCTCGGTGAATTTATCATCGAGTGGTATAAGCATGACTTCGCTAAACGTCTAGGGTCATCAATCTCTGAATGGGAATGGGTTGTCTATGTCACTTACAGTTATCTACAACCTCCTACTAAAATGCACAAGAAAATCATATATAGTGATAAAAATTCCATCTCAATTGATCTGACTCTTGAACTGTTGCTCTGTACATCTCTTAAAAGTCACTCTCATGTGCAGTAATATAATGCTCATATAGTGCACATGTTGAAATGCTTATTCCAATCTCCCTACAGTAGACAAAATGGATTTCAGGCAAGTTTCTTTGATCTCAATTTTTACTGAAATTTTTTGAAACTCTCATAAGATAAAAAAAACCTTATTAGCTTTCTAGGAATATAAATTTTATTTCAATCAATGCCCAATAGCAAAAGCTATGCCACAATAACCCCAAAACAAGGGAAATTGGGCAAAAAAAAATTCAAAATAAATTGAAATAAAAATTTTAATATTTTTTTTCTTATAGATTATGTTTTTGTCTAAATGGAAAGCTTTTATTCATTTCATTTGGATTAGCAATGTGAAAGTTCTGGAGCTTCTTGTTTTGCAGGCAATTAGAGCAACTTCTTAAAAAAAAAATATCTTTCACTTTGAATGTTAATATCTTTCAATTTATATGGTCAAAAATTGTAAAATTTTAATTACATGATCTAAGACAAGTGTAGAACAAGATCCTATGGTTAAATTTAAAAAAAAAAAAAAAAAAAAAAAAAAATTGATTTTGTAGGTGAATGTAGCACAAGTGGTAGTTTTGAGTGGTTTTTGACAGAAAAATGGCCTTGGACTTTAGGGATTAAAGTGATGCAAATAGTATCCTCTACCTTAGGAAAAGAATCGTTTGTCATGCTTATACGTGAGTTTGTCGTTTACGGGAATTGAGGATTTGTTTTTCGGTTAAAGCGTCGTTGGCTCTCAAGGTTACTGACCTGCATTATTGCTTTGTAGCAGGTATGCCTCATGAGCGCTCTTGTACAGGGGTTCATCAGTGGCGGTGGTAGTGCATGTCTTCGTTAACTCGGAGAATTTCCTGATAGCTCAGTTTCGGGTATAGGTCAGTTTTATAAATTACACTGATCACCCTATTCTTTGGACTACATGGAAGTCTTTCAATGCATAAGCGCATTAGGAATACTTTTGTATGAACTTCTGTTCCAGAGAATCGGAGTCTAATTACATGAAAGCTCGGCAGCGACCTATTACGAAATGATGCAGAAATTGACCTGCAAGGCAATAGAAATTGCAGAAAGCCGTTAATCCGGTCATCGTAACGGCTTTGGTCGGAAAAAGTCGATCTGAAAGTCAGCGTCCAGTTTCTTGCGAAGCAAGCATTTGCTAGCAATCAGCGCATTACTACCTGCAGTAGTTTGTCTTCGGGTTTTTTCTCACTTTTGACAGTCCATTTGGACCTGATCCATAGAGATCAATCTTACCTCTAGTGATATAGTACCCTGTTGTGGAGAGAGATCATGGAATTATCGCAGATGTACAGGAAGATGCTGAAAGTGCTTTTGGTTGTGCTTTTGGTTGAACCTGCAGGAAACACAGGAAGATGCTGAAAGTAATGTCATATTTTTTTAATCAAAACGTTAGCAAAGACTTCTGACAATGTGAACCAAACATTTGAGGTAAGCGCCATCTCATTGACTTCTAGAATACCTATAACTACCCTAAACCTATAACTTATTGAATTATCAGTAAGCTTGAATTTGACTCGCCTGTTAGCCACTTTCTGACAATAATCCTCAGCAGCAATGCCGAGGGCGATATGCCCGGAAGCTCAAGCATCCAAGTCCATACATTGGGTCGAGAAATTCTTTGTCCAAGGCCTATCAGTGTTGCAGAACGCACCCCCTACCCCCACCCCCACCCCCACCCCACATGTCCCACATGCCTGAAATGGTTGTAATAACTTATTTTGACAGGAGATTGCCAAGATGTTGCTTCGGGGACAATGAAGCCTGTGGAGGCATTGCAACAGACTGCCAGAATTTGGTTGTAGTAGTTACATATTGTCACCAGTGTGCTATTTTTCTGCTTTAGTTGTGTGTATAAATATTTTAAGCTGCTCCCTTGGTTGGATTTCCTGCATCAAACTGCAGAGACCAACAGCATCGTTTGACAAATAAGGTGCCTTTGGTCTCACCCGTGTTCCATAATCATGTGAGAAGTTAAGAATCAGGGTTTTAGGGTTTATAAGAAATGGTCTCCAGTGCTTGTTCTTCAGATGCAGACTGTCTCTATTTTGCTCATGCAGTAGAAAATTTATATGAAATACATTCTTTGTTGAAAAAATGTTTTGGATTTGCTGACAAGAAGTTTTGCTCATGCATGGGAGGCTATTGGGGGTTCGTTAATTAATCGTCCCGGTAGAGTAGGTCAGGTCACTAATTGTGGCAGTTTGGGGGTTTCTTTCCTCGTTGGAGGTACTGGTGGCATTCATTTGTGATACATTTAAAGTAGGAGGTCCGTAACGTGCTCGGGCTCTAACAGCATCCTGAAACACAGGTACATTTTGCTTTCTCATTTTGCTTTCACTGCTCCAGTAATGTACAACTAGTGTACATTCCAGGAGGTGGACAGTTTTAGTGACCACCACATTTTAATTTTCAAAAATTCTTATCTAATTCGATGAAGCTCCAAAAAAAATATGAAATAGCTTGGGTTCAATTCACTGAAAATATTTTAAAAATTTCAAGAAGTCTAACCTCCCCAAATTAGTTTTTAGCTCTTAAATATGTGCTTTATGGACTTCTCATATGCTGTGACCTCTGTCAAAGTCTTCCAATTACAAAGCATTTGTTGCAACTCTTTGCATTTGGAGGGTGGCTAAAATTTATGGACAGTCTTTATCACTAGTGGTATTTTTTCATGTCTCCTGCAAAATGATTCAAGTTATCATCATATGTAGAAAATAATTGTTGTGCTAACAAAATTTCTGGCAGAAGACAGTGACAATCCTTGTACTGTATTGTACATTAAGGCTGCATGGTGTGGAGATTTCTTCCTGTGACAGAGATCGAGCCCACCATAAGTCACACCTCTTTCAGCAAAGTAAACCATTGAACATGACACTTTTGTTGGAATGGAATTCATCCCTCCAATAGCCACCAGATAACATTGTTAACCAGCCTAAACCATTCCCCCCGAGGAAGGACAATGCTTCCCTATATGCTTGAAAGTAAACTTAGTTATAATCTGTAGAGAATCATTCTAGTTGGATGGGAAGTTGCAAGGCTAGTTTCGTTGGGCAAGTGGGAAGTTGCCATGCTGGAGGCTCCCACTTGTTGTGCAAGCAAAAGTGACCCTTTAGTGTTGATTAACAATGTTCTGTAGTTGCATGGGACTTGGGTCAATGCCTTGGCTAGAAAGAGACATGCTTTGGGTGAACTTTGCTGTTGGGAACGTGATATGATTTCCACTAGAATTGTAAATTTGTAATGAAATGAGGTTAGAGTTTCTTTCCTTGGAAACTCAAAATATATTAAATCTATAGCACTTCAAATTCTGAGCTTCCTTGGTTCACTGGATAAGTGTTTATATTTCCACAAGATCCAAACTGGCTGGAGGTAAAGTGTAATATGCTCAATTGCTCACTCAACTTACTGAGACTGCATTGTAATTAATAATACTCCAGAAGATGGACTGATTGCATCTTCTGGGTGCATTGTTTTGAAGACTTGAGGACCAAGTTTATGATGCCCATTTTAGATGATCCACCGTTACACATTCCTCTACACGCATCTCTATAAGGTAGGAGGCTTGAATGTAACTCCTATCAGGCATTTTAACCCCTAAAATCTCAAGGCCTTTTTTTCCATCAAAACTTACTCAAAACTGCCATTTCTATTGCAAACAGTGAAAAATTTTAATTTTTTTTGCATATCTAACTGTAGGATCTTGTACTACACTAGTATGAAAATTTGTAGAAAATATTTTAGAAACTTTGACTGCATAGATTGCAAGAAATTTGCATTTAAAGTGAAGAAAACAAGTTCAATTAATATCTTGATTGGCTAAATTATTTGGCTTTGAATCTTCTTAACTTAAAATTCTTTTGCTATTGATTTTGATTTTATAATTTTTTATGTTGAAGAATTGAGTTGAGAATCTAGAAGAAAAAAATTCAACAAAAAAAAATTGTTAATCAAAAATAGGCTCAAGATTGAAGGGATAAGTAAACCATTAATAGCTCTAAGATGGAATTGAAACACAATAATCCCAACGGTGAGATTGTTTTAGCAAGCAAATTTAACCCTACCTAACAAAAATTTTGGAAAAATTGTAAAAACTGTAAAAATGACTCTTTTTAAGTTACATTTTCAAGAAGATGCTTGGATTGCCCCAATTTTGATGAAAATTGCCACTAATTTCTTTCTCACTTCTCTTCTTGGCATAAAAATTTCCAAATGTTTCGACTTGAACTAGTACCACAAACCTTTGTTTCTCCTTCCTTACATGCATGTTTTATAAGCCTCCTACCTTAATTACAGTAATTGTACACCATGTTATTGCACAATCCATTTGTGATTTTCTATATGCTGATATGTGTCGCAAAGAGGGGGAGGATTTTGAAATGTTTTGTAAATTATTCTTTGATTTTCAATGGATTGAAATCATCGAAAATTGCTTAATTTTTCTTTCATTACAATTATACATTAAATCATGGCTATAGGTCCCTCAACAATTTTTAGGAGTGCATACCAAGTAGTAATTTTTTAAGTTGTATGGATTTTGTAATGCAAATTTTTGCAAATGATTGAAATATCCACTACTCTTGTAGATAGTCATTATTGCTACAATCTTTGCAATAGGTAGAAGAAAATAAACACAAAACAATACTTTACAACTTTTTTATTTTACCAATTTTAGCAAAAAATAAATAAATTTTACACTTTAACAATTAAAGTAAAACCATTTTAAATTCCAACTTTTACATTGACACTTACATAATCTTTTCCTTTAGCTTTTACATTTTCAATATTTGTATAAATAACCTTGTAATGATAAGTTTCAAGCCATCATTGTTTTTACTTTCTTGTTGGATTTCTTGTTGGATCATGATCTATTATTAAAAATATATCCAACTTGAATTTCTTACTTGGTTCTAAATTACTACACATACCTTCAATAGTAATTTTAGACCATCACCATTTATATTTCTCTTGTAAAAAATTAGATATCATCAACTATGGCAACAATTATTTCAAGCAATGCCTCATTTGTAAACAATCAACGTCACCACGTAATTCATAAGGTTGGAAATGAAGTTAAAGTGGTTGGAACATATGATGAACAAGAAATGGCATTTCAATGTGCTTTACAATTGCAATCAACAAGTCTCAAAAGTCTTGATGAAAATATTTTTGAAAAAACAATGGTGTTCAATCCAAACCAATCTTATCAATGGAAACTTCAACAATTGCATAATGCAATGTTAAGTTTTGTTATTGAAACAAACTTAAATGATGTGCAACTGGAGTTTTTTAGTGTCGAAGATGAATCACCAATAAACTTAACTAACTATAAGATTGTAACACCTCATGGTTTGGAAAATGGTGGAGGTAGCATCAAAAGTACCATGTCAAAATATATGTACACATATTTGCCATTAGGTGAGTATCAAATGAATATATTTTCTCCGACATTATCAAGAGATAATTGAAGAATGCAAAAAGGAACTCAAGCCACATGAAAAGCTTACACACATCTAAGGTCTAATGGTTCTATACCATTTCTCTTTTTAACTAATTACAAATTTGTGAGAACAACATCCATGCACTACTACTAGCACCTAGCAAATTCAAAATGAAGATGAAGTTGTAAGGCCTCCAACTAGTAGTTAGTTAGTAATAATATAGGGAAAAAAAAGTTCAAGTAAGATGGTAGTAGGATATTATTGTTGTATTTGGGTGAATGTACTCATATACACATTTAGATGAAGGACCAAAGTTTCCTCTATAATATATATTTATGGATGTAAATAGCTTCATCTCTATTGTCAAGATTGCAAATTCTACTATCTTGAAAATGAAAATTTGTGAATGAAAACCCTTGAATGAAAATCCAATACTTTTTTTTAAATAAGATGAGATCACAACATTATGATGAATGTATCTAGGTGAATAACTAATGTTTCTTTTATAAATTACATATTTATAGATGTAAGGTAGAGACACCCCAAATTGTCTTTTTTTCTACTATCAATAGCATCTATTATTAGATTGATGGAATTTTTATTTTCTCATTGGTGAGTAATAGAAGATTTTAATGCACCAAAAAACATCTTATATGGATACCATGTAAAAAATTTATAAAGAATCAAAAACCATTTCTTCAAAAATAAGTACATCTTGAAGATATACATTGTGTGAACATCTCTTCAAATGATGTATTTAGGCACCTATGCATTTGGGTGTCCTTACATTAAACAATTGCATCACTCTAAGGTAAACCAACCCAATTTTGCCTCCATCACCATGCGGCAACCTTGAGACCAATGTTTAATGGGTAAAGAAAATTTGTGCATTTAGAGTGAAGAATCCATTGAATATGACAAGGTAGTGTAGAGATTTATTTCTAGTTAAATAAGGAAAAAACACCCCAAATTGTTCATGCGTCCATTCCTTACAAGTAGACTTCTATTGAAAGTGTTCCCTAAAGTGTCATTAACCCCTAAAGTCCCAAGGCCTTTTTTCCATCAAAACCCTCTCAAAACTGCCATTTCTATTGCAAAGAGGAAAAAAAAGTTTAAATTATTTTTTTACACATCTAACCATGAGAACTTGTACTATACTAGTTTAAAAATGTATGGAAAACATTTCAAAAACTTTGACTGCAATAGATTGCAAGATATTTGCATTTAAAGTGAAGAAAACAATTCTTTCTTTTACCTTGATCAACTAAATTTTTTGGCCTTGAATCTTCTCAGTTTAAATATTTTGTACTATTGGTTTTGATTTTATAATTTTTTATGTTGAAGAATCAAGTTTAAAATCTAAGAAAAAAATTCAACAAAAAAACACTTAATTTTCACTTAGTAAAAATTGTTAAGTAAAGTAGGTTCAAGATTAAAAGGGATAACTAAACCATTAGTAGCTCTAAGATGGAATTGAAACACAATTATAATCTCAACGGTGAGATTGTTCTAGCAAGAAAATTTAACCCTACCAAACAACTTTTTTTGAAAAATTGTTAGAATTGCATTAAGAAAATAGTTCCTTTAAGTTATATTTTCAAGAAGATGCTTAGATTGCCCAAAAAATAAGATTGTCCATAACTTTCTCATCACTAGTCCAAATGAAATAAATTAAAGCTTAAAATGTAGACAAAAATATAATCTCTGAGAAAAAAATTTAAAATTTAAAAAATTAAAAAATTAATGATTATTTTGGGCTGCCCCTTGAATTGCTTTTTGGACTTATGGTGGCATGACTTTGGTTTCCAAGCCCCGATTGAAATTAAAATTATATTCCGAGAAAGCTAGTCCGATTTCCTATCTTCAAAAAAAGTTTCAAAAAATCATGTCAAAAAATGAGATCACATGAAACTACCCAAAATCTTAAGAATCCCTCATAGGGACTTTGAGATTTTAGGAGTCAAACTATTTCCTTATTTAATTGTGATAAATTGACTATTTATTCTTTAGATTTAGTTCCATAATCAAGTTATATGTCAATTTCAAAGGCCTAGGAAGCTTTGAAAATTTACAATGATTACATTTCTAATCCAAAAATTATATTCTTTATTTTTTATTAAATTCATAATTTTCAATTGTGAATATTAAAAAAATATTTTTCTTACTTTGGGGGGCATTTTGGATTTTCACCTTATTTACAATTTAACCCCTAAAGGACCAAGGGATAGTCTAGATTTCAAAAATTATAAAGATGTATTATAAATACAACTTAGAACAATAATTTAATGATGGATCTCTAACAATAGTTGTAAATTACAATTCATAGATCATATCCATACATTTAGATCAATTAGATAGTATTTACACAAACCAATATTTTTCAATAAAATTTGAAGCTAGATTAAAAATTCTTCCTAAAATCAATTATAGATTGAATATTTTTATTTTCATCCAAAAAAATTCCTTTAAGTTCAAAATGTTAAGTTCTAATCATAATGATTTTTGCAGATTTTTATTTTACTTTCATATTCAAGTCATTTCTAAAGGGTCATTTTTTGAACTAAGAAGTTTACTATTTGAGGCCATACTTACCAATGTCCATTGAATAATAGAATATTCGCAAAACAAAGTCTTTATAATCTTTACCATACAAATGTTAAAGAACTAATACAAGAATCCTCAAAATAAATTGATGGATGAGAAATCACATTTTTTGTGTACTTGGGATGTATTTTCATTCATTTGTTGTTCAAATTTTGAATGCTTGGTCCTTTTTGTGTTAACCCCTGTAGGTTTTTGACTATATTTTCACAAAAGAATACTCCAAAACTACCATTTTTAGTACAAGTATCTCATTTTCTTAAAAAAAATATTTTGAACACATGTAACCATATGATCATGTAGTTTGCTGGTTTGAGAAGATGTGGAAAAAAATTCAAAATTTTTACCATCTAAATTTCAAAATATTAGCATTTGAAGTGACAAAAATCTTTTTTTTGGCCCTACAAAAAATTAGGCAAGTTGGCTACATGTTTGAAAAAATTTAGATCATTTGAAATTTTATAATATACAGGAAAAAAATAGTAAGTAGAAAGAAGTAGAGTATGATTCAAAACACAAAATTGTTAAGAATTTAGTTACAGACTCGAAAAATGCCAATCCCAATGGTTGTAATGTTGTAATGAACAATCTTTATCCTATGATTTTTTTTTCAAATATTGAAAATTGAATTAAATAAAGGATTTCAAAGTTTATTTTAGAATAGTGAATTCATAATTCCTTGCAAATTAAAACTCCTCATAACTTTTATCTCATTAATCAAAATGGAATCATACAAAGCTTTCCACAAATATATAAATGTAGAAAACGAATTCCAAATTCTTATTTTTTGAAGAAGCGATTTTTAAAGAATTTTTTTGAGTTGCCTGAAGACTATTGAAAATTACATATCTTTATAATCATGTAGTCAAAAGTTATAAAAATTGTTGGGCCTTAAAGCTATTCCTTGGACACATGTTTTAAAAAAAATTCAAAGAAAAAAATAAAAAATTTATTAATGTTGAGCTACCCCAAATTGTTAAGTTGCCAAAAAATGCATTGTTTGGTCCTTTAGAGGTTAAACCTGGACAAGGGTGTCAACTAATCAAAGAACCAAGCCTTATTTTGACCAATAGATATCCATTGTGAACACATTTTCAAAGTACTATAGACTCTTGTATAACAATAGAGGCACAAATTGTCAACCACATCCAATATCCAACTTGTAAGGGTGTAGTATTTCCAACCAATGCTAGAACAAATTTCCAGCCAAACTTTGGAATGTTTTTTTTTTGTTCTTTTCAAGGTTGGGACTAATAAGTTTATAACACGTGTCCCCAAGTAGTGAGCAAGAAAGTAGGAAATACTGAGCAAGAAAGTAATTCTTGAATGATTGGAATGTGAAAACGGTAGACATTGCCTACTGGTGAAATACACTTCTTGGCCCCCAAAATTCACAGCAATTTCAATTAAGGGAATAAAATTTTGAAAAATTTCCAATCCCCATATTTCTTTTCTTCCTACGTGGGAAAATATTCCAGCACTTTATACTACTCACCATCTGCTCCAAAAATGCTTAAATAATCAGCTACTGCTACCTCCACCTTACCCTTTCTGATTAGAAAAGTGGTAGAGAGGTGATTTATTATGGCTCCCTCAACTTGGCTTTGTTATAGCCATAGTTGGTGTAGCATTTCCATTTTCACACAACAACCACTTTGAAAATTTGTAACAATTTTCAACACAACTTTTTCCCACTTGATTCTAAGCAGGGCCTTTTTTCATTTTTTATGAAGTGCCAAAGTGGTGATATAATATTATGGTGGTGCTCCAAATTTCAACATTCATTTGCAAATTGGATAGAAAATATCACACTCATACATATCACATGTCTCTAATTCTATTTTCATCCACAACCTAGCAATTTTATCCAATTTTTTTTTATTAATTTGAAGTTTTCTCACAAAAAACTTCACAATTTTTGCCATTTTCTAGCCAATTTTTTTTTCTTGGTGCAATCTGGCACTAGAAAGCCTCCCCCCCCCAAAAGCCTTGATTCCACGTCACATGAGACTTTCCAGTGTACAAAAAAGATGTGAAGTAAGGTAGGAGGTTTTTAAAGCGTCAACAAGCTCTAAAACTACCCACCTCTTTAAATGTACACTATTTGTACATCTTGATTTTTCGTAGCCTTCACTAATGTACAAACAACATACATTTTAGGAGGTGGGCAATTTTGGAGCCCTATGCCAATTCAACTTCAAAATTTCATAATTAATTCCACAAAGCTCCAAAAAATATGAAACAACTTGGGTTAGATGCCAATTCTACTTGTCTTTCAAGAAAAATTTATTGAAAAATATTTTGAGATGCTTTACCTCCCCAAAATTCAATTCCAGCTCTTCGGTGGTCGATTTATGGACCTACTACCTTGTTCAGTAATAAAACCCTCCCACTTGGTGAACTTGTGAATCAGCAAGGTTTATCTTACAAGTAAGTTAGTCAAGATTATGTGCTTCCTTGGAGAATTGAAAATAAAATTCCTTGCCTTGCATATGATCCTAAAAACCTCTAAAATTCTGTACAAAATTAATACAATCAAACAAACTTCCACTTCTCAAAATGTGAACAAGTACATCAGTGTGTTTAGAATCTCGTTGGTCCCGTGAGGCAGTGCAATTAGACTGGGTTGAGTGTACTTCCAAACAGACTAATATGTAAGCTAAATAATCATCATTCCGAGGATGAATAGTTGCACTTCTATCCTACTAAAAGAATTTTGTCATTCATTGGACACCAAACATCTTCGTCGACGTTAAGGTATACGACCTATTTTTGCAATATTAAGCTTTTAGCATATATTTGATTGAGCAATGGCGGTGGTTGGGGGTTAATTTTTTTCAGTTAGGAAATATAAATAATGAAGATTGTGCTTATCATTTTTTGCTAATTTTTCATCAAGTTTGAAATTAGTAGGAATTAAAGAAGTGTAAGTTATAGTGTGGATGAGTTGTTTTTCATGTATAGGCATACCTATTTCCAAGAAGTACAAAACAAAAAAACTTGTCTTAACAACTTCATTAGGTGTCCAAAGTCACGCAGTAATGAAGTTGCTAAACCACATCATATTTCATTCATTCATGCCCAAATTGGTCATCTTATTTTGCATAAATGGGGCTCTCGATGGAAGCATGTCATATACCTTATTTGCTTGCAAAATAATGCTTAGGTTTGGGGTTCTTCTAAAAAAAACTACTCCCTCTTGACAAAGCCTTAGTGTGGCCACCTTTAGGCAGTCGTTGAGGTGACATATCTTTGGTAATTTGTTTCATTGTTACTTGCTTGGCACTTGATGTTGGAGTTTTGACCCCCTTGAACAAATTCTGTTTAAAAGTATGTACAATTGTAATTGTCACTAGTTGCTATTAAGCAAAATTACTTATTGCATGACAAAATTCATATTTATTGGGTCTTTTAGGCAATTGAAAAAGGAATCCAATGCATCACTTTGACACCCTAAACATAGGAAATCATATATTGTCACTAGGCTTTGGTATTCAAACAATGTACATCCACAGAATTACTATCTTCATTCTAAGCAAGAACCTAGAAGTGACAATTTGGGATCACTAACGTTTTTGGATGCATTTACTGTGGCATGTTTAGAGCAAGGGGAAATCTTTCTTTTCCATAGTTCATAATATCAATATGTTTTTATTTTTTCACAATACCAAAAGCTTGATGAACAAGTTCGAACATGACCTTCGTTGACTATACAATTGTAGATAGTGTGGATATTGACAAAGCCTTCAATCTTGAACTCAAGGCCACTTTAGACTTCAGTGGAGAAGTGCATTGGTCAAGAATTATAGGGAAATGAAGCAATATGACTGGAGGAAATTTCATTCTTCACCGGATTGGGTTCAGACTATGGCTAAGACTTCTTCGATAGAGAACTTCAAGCATGGATGAAAAAATGACATGGCTGCCTATGTGGCAACACTTTTTGTGAGGGGAGTTCTCTGGAGGTCAAGTTTCTTGGCCAGCCTCACCCCACACCTCCCGACAAGAAACTTATCCTTTGGAGAACTCCAATTTTAATAAAATATTATTTTATTGTCTTTCCATCTTGTCCAAACATCCCACCAGTTGCCTCAAATAGCCATGTCTTGGCTGAGACTTCTTGATCGACTGGTGCACTTCTCCACCAAAGTCTTAAGTGGCCCTCAAGATGTTACACAACAAGATTGAGATTATTTTGCAAAAGTGAGTTGAGGCAGCTTGGCAAGCAATGTTTACTTATGAGTTAACTTATAAGTTCGATTTTTCAAGGCAATTGCATCTGAAGCATCATGAGTTAACTTATGAGTTGGGTTTTTGAGGGCAATTGCATCTGAAGCATCATCATGAGTTGCTGATAACCTAATATTTCTTGATCGTGAAGAAGTGTTGAAAATCTGAGCTCGAGTTAAGGTAAACTAGCCCATTGTGGTCAACTAGGGAGTGCTTTTTTTTTCATTATGTGAAATTTTGGCTTTAATGCATGTAAAAAATGACAGTCATGGATTGATTAGTGACCTCATTAGGAGGCTTCAACTTTTCAGAGGAAATTCAACTTTTTAGTCCTTCCTTTTTAGAAAAATATTCATAACTGCTTTGGGTGATTGACATGAGCATAGTGGAATCAGATTTTGTTGGTGATGGGATGATCTACAAACTCTTTTGGGCTGAACACTTCAAAAATTCATAAAAAAACTTCATACTTTGTTGAAAAAATACAATTTCAATTGCCCTCACTATTTCTCACACTTGCTTGTATGTGGGAAAAGAATGAAAAATTTCAACAACAGCATGTGGCTGAACTCCTAATTTTGACCACAATAGGCTGGTTTACCTTAATTGTCTTTCCCCTTGGGGTCTTTTTGCCTTCTTTTTTTTGGTTTTAAATGGTCACCTCCTTTTTCAAACAAAAAATAATTTAAAAAAAAATTCAAATAGCTCGGGAAGGGATACACAAATGCTTGATTCATCCACAAGCAAGAGGGCAATATTACTCTTGTGAGCCGGAAGCTTTAATCAAAAGACTATGCAAACGCAACTATCAATTTATCAAGACTATTTTTTTTAAATGGCATGTGAGCAATCAAAAGACACTCGGTGGAAAAACGCCTATCTTGTGCTGCAAGGTGAAAAGAGTGCAAAATATAATATAATGTTTTTCTTTTTCCTTGCCGTGTAAGTTATGGCAAAGCTTATGCACTGCAAGCACGTTGGTTGAGCCCATGAAGTTCCTTTCCATTTTGAGCCCCTAAAAATTACATGCAGACATAAGGTGACTTAAGTTACTGAAGGTGAGAGAAGTGGGGGAAGAAAAACAATGTACATTAACCCTTAAACAACAAGCCAGTCACCATGGAATTCATCTGTTTGGGTACCGTATAAAATGTTGGCTAAAAAACTGAAAAAGTATTTTACTGGGAGACAAACTGTTGGAGAAGATGTTCCCTTTTCCCACAAAATTTGGAGGATGAATAGTTGTACTTCTGTCCTACATGAAGAGATTCTTTGTCATTCATCGGCCAGAAAATGTCTGCCGTGTCATTTAAAGGTTGACCTTTAAATGTGGGATTGGTGACCGTGGAAATCAGTCCTTTTGGAACCGTGTGACATCATCTAGTTTAAAAAATATATAAAAGATTCATTGGGAGTCAAACTATTGTAGAAGATTCTTTCCTTTCCACCCCTAATTCCGAAGATGGATAGTTGTACTTCTGTTCCACATGAAGAGATTCTTTGTCATTCATCGGCCAGAAAACGTCTGCCACGTCATTTAAAGGTTGACCTTTAAATGTGGGATTGGTGACCGTGGAAATCAGTCCTTTTGGAACCGTGTGACATCATCTAGTTTAAAAAATATAAAAAATATTCATTGGGAGTCAAACAATTGTAGAAGATTCTCCCCTTTCCACCCCTAATTCCGAAGATGGATAGTTGTACTTCTGTTCCACTTGAAGAGATTCTTTGTCATTCATTGGCCAAAAAACATTTGCCACGTCATTTAAGGGTTAATACTTAAATGTCGAACTAGTGACCGTGGAAATCAACCCTTTTGAAACCGTATGACATCATCTACTTTAAAAAAAATCAAAAATATTCATTGGGAGTCAAACTACTGTAGAAGATTCTTCCCTTTCCACCCCTAATTCCGAAGATGAATAGTTGCATTTCTGTCCTACATAGGAGAATTCCTTGTCATTCATCGGACAAAAAACATCCACCACGGCATTTATAGGTTAAAAAGTGGAAATATAATATTTTCCTACATTTATGTGTGGGACGTGTGGAGGGGTTCGATTTGAGAAGTAAGGTAGCTAATCCATTTTCCAACCACTTAAGCAATTAGGCATATTTGGAGCACAGGTTTTTTGCATGCAAAAATTTTCCCATGTACTAAAATAGGGTTTTGAAGAATTGTGTATTCTTCCAAAAATTTATTATACAAAACATAATTGTTATGAATATTTTAGTGAAAGATTTTCTTTAACCTGTAATGGTGATGTAGACTTTCAATTTTTGACCATAAGTTGATTGCAAAATCAACCAAAGACTTGTTGCAATATTGATAGCCTTACAACCAATCACAATGCACCACAACTCCTCAAACTCCTCCACAACTTCACAAAAAGAAAGCACAACTTCATAGAAAGAAAAGAGCCTATAGATTGAAAATGGGGTGATGGTTGGAAATGGGTCAACTACTATACAATTTTGTTGGAGAATTGATATCTTCATGAGCGGACATGCCACAAGAAATTACAAAAGATTACTACTTTATCCTTGAAAATGAAATGATTTATAACCATTCTAGGTAAAGTGAAATTGAGTACAAACCTATATTTTCCAAATCTATGCTACTAAAACAAATAGTTTACTTGGATTTGTTTATTTTGTGACATATGTTCCTATACCATTGGTCCAACAATGGGCGCATGTTTCATGTTGACGGAAAGCCCTTAGGAAAGGAGTGTGTGCACAAAGTAAGTTTTGTCACATTTTGATTGATGTGGAAAAAAATATTGAATTTGAAATTTTTTATGAATTAAAAAAAATAAGAGAATAAAAAATGGGTTCTACTTAGGGTGCACCTTATACCATTGGAAAGCCCTCAACAAGGGTGTAGGATCAAAGTAAGTTTCACACATTTTGACTGGTGAGACAAAAGATATTGAATTCCAAAGTTTTTATTAGTGACGAAAGTTAGAAAATTGGTTTTGGAGAATGATCAAGCCTTCAAGCTTAGAGTTTGACGGGTTAGAGAATGCTTCAATGGTTGCAATGTTGCACCAAAAAAATTATTTTTACATTTGTTGTTACTTTTATTTTATTTTTAGATTGTTTGGCATACTAGATTTGTATGCCAAAACAACTGACATATTTAGAAAAAGAAGCATATTAAATGCAAAAATTGGTAGTGCACATAGACTTCAATGTTTGTGCTAGAAATAAATTGCTTCAAAATAAATGAATATGATCTAGAGGAGATTTAAGAAGGGATTCTCTATGACTTTTGTAGCAATTACAAATGACATTCTAATAGTTGTAGCAACAATATAGGGCATTCCAATTTGTATTGAAAGATGACATTTTGGGGGAAATTGCACTAAAATAATTGTAACGGTTGACTTACAATAATTGATTGAATATCTTGTAACCACAAATATTGTTTATGGACACATTAAAGGCTAAGTTTGGAAACCAATGCAATAACTTACGCATTAAATGTCAATGCTTGAATCAAGTTCAATATTTGTTAACCTCAAAGCAATGACACCACCTACTGAAGTAAGCTTAGAAATAATTTTGCTTGAGTGATAAGATTCAATCCTTTAAAATCACACATTTTTCAAAATAGAAAGAAATAAAATAATTTACATATACTTGTTGTACCTTTGCACTAATAATAAGATTTTTTTTAAATCGCAATGTAACAAGTTGTTTTCACATTTGAGAATTAACCACTAGGTTTATATTTGACCAAATAAGCTAAGTAGCTAATAAATGGGCTTGCAAGAAAATATGCTTTTATCCACATTTGTACATAAAAGAAGAAATGTGATTGGTCAAAAGTTAGATAGTCATCCCTTAATATCCTTTATAGAAGTTGTATACCTTATATTACAAGACATTCGATAAGAAATTTTATCAATTAATAATGGTGGTAGTGAAAAATAATGGTAGTAGACTATGTCCAAAATACTCTTAAAGACAATCTTGTCCCACCTATCAATTATATTGAGACAAATACTCTAAAACAACCAAAGCAATAATATTGTCAATAGACCATAAAAATTAAGGCTACTAGAATTCCTTCACCTCAAGGAGTCAAAACTCTCTTCAAATAGCCATTCTAAGCTTAGTACAAAAAAAAAATTATAGCATTTTTTAATTCTATATCTAAGTTATTAACATATTTCGATGTTTTTAGTCATTTCATATCTCCTTTTGTTTAGTGTTTCTTCCAAAAATTGAATACAAAGAATTTTTGTTGCATTTTTTATATGTATTCTAAACTTAATGCTTCAATTCAATTATTTTCATTCCAAGTTTTAGGACATACAAATTTCTTAATAAAAAGCTTGAAAAATGAAATTTCACCACTTAGGAAGACTATTTTATAAAACACTTGTTCTTGAAATTCAAGTATCATGAACAATTTTGTTAAAATAGCATTATTCCACTACTTTGGTAGTTTTTACGGTTCAGACCAAATAGTTTGAAGTATACAAATGCCCTAGATGTCTAAAATCTACATTATTTTTAGATGTGTAAAATCTACATATATGCTAGATGTTACTTTTACAATTCAAATCGTGCGGTCTAAAATCTATACTAGTCCAAGATTTCTTAAATCTATAAAAATCCAAAATTCTTGAAACCCAAATACAACAAAACACTTTTAAGGGTGAATCACTAAGAGAGCCTAATGGAAATGGGAGTGTAGATCTAAAGCCCTTGAGGCAAAATAGATATTGGGCTTATTGGCTCAACAATATCTCAAACAAAAAATCTTCATTTTTAGAAGTTCTCCTCTGTTTTGTATCTTGACATGCATCACTTGACAACCTTGCATAAATATCATGAACTATCAAGCAACCAAATGGGTGCACTACTAGAAATTTAGTTTTTTTGTTGTTTTGGTTGCATTGATCCGGTCAAAATATGACAGAAATCTGTTGAAATCTGTTGAACAAATTTCTATCAGATTTTGACCGGATCAACGCGACCAAAACAACAAAAAAACTAAATTTTCTAGTAGTGGTGGTCTAATTGTTACAAAATTTGTATCTTTGTTAATTAGTGTTTGAAGTCTCAAGGCCTTTTTTTCATCTAAATACATTCAAAACTGCCATCTCCATTTTGAAGAGCAAAAATTTTACAATAATTGTTTTTTTTGTCATATCTAACATATCTAACAATAAGATCTTACATAGACTACTAGAAAAATGTTTAAAATTTTGACTATGTATTTGCAAGATATTTGTGTTTAAAAGTGAAGAAAACTCAATTTTTTCCATCTTTCATGACTAGATAAAAAGACTTTGAATCTTTTTAATTTAAAATTTTTGCACTACAAGGTTTGTACAAAAACAAATGCATATGTTAAAAAAATTGAGTTGAAAATCTAAGAGAAAAAATTCAAAAAGAAAATTTGGATTTTTAGTCCTTAAAAATTATTGAACAGAAATAGATATAAGATAGAAGGGAAAAACTAAATAGTTGATAGTTCCAGGATGGAATTGAAATACACTAACCTAGATGGTGAGATTGTTCTAACCATTGATTTGAACCTTCTAAAACTTTTTTCTTTTGAAAATTGCAAACATTGAGTTTAAAAAACAAATGCAATGTGTGTTTTTTTGTTTTTTTTTCAAAACAAAAAAGGCAATATAACTTTCACATCATTAATCCAAAAGGAATGAATAAAAGTTGAAGTTTTTGTTTGGTCAGGAAATTGCCATTGGGGCCTTAAGGTGGCATAATTTTTGCTCTCAAGTACTAGTTGATGTTTAAAAAAATTATATTCCTTTAAAGCTATTGTATTTTACTACCTTCAAAAAAAGTTTCAAAAAATCATGTCAAAAATTGAGGTCCTCACAAGCCTAACCCAAATTTCAAGCGTCTCTCCCAACAAAACCTTGGGACTTTAGGAATTCAAATCAACATCCTTGGATAAACTTCATCTAAGTATTCCATTTCATCACCCACCTACTGCTTGCAAATTTTCTCAGGAATATTAGTAGTGAAAAATATCATGGTTTATAAATTCAAACTCAAACTCATCCGAGATTTTGTTGTATGATGTATAGTAGCCAACCCATTTCCAACCATCTCCCCATTTTCAATCTATAGGTTGCCTTCTTTCCATGAAGTTGTGCTTTCTTTCTGTGAAGTTGTGGTGGAGTTCAAGGAGCATTTGTGGTGCATTATAATTAGTTGTAAGGCTATCAATATTGCAACAAGCCCTTGATTGATTTTGTAATTAGCCTATAGTTAGAAATTGAAAGGTCTATATCACTATTACAGGTCAAAGAGAATCTTTTCACTAAAAAATTTATAATAATAAAATTTTGAAAAATACACAATCCTTCCAAACTCTATTTCAATACAATACATGGGAAAATTTCCATACTCAAAAAACTTGCGCTCGAAATATGCTGAATTGCTTAAGTGGTTGAAAATGGGTCAGCTACCTTATTCTATTTTTGCAATTATGATTGGCCATAAGGCTATCAGTATTGCAACCAGCCCTTGGTCAATTTTGCAATCAACCTATGGTCAGAAATTGAAAGGTCTATATCACCATTACAGGTCAAAGAGAATCTTTCACTAAAAAATTCATAATAATTATATTTTGCATAATAAAAATTTGAAAAAATACACAATCCTTCCAAACTCTATTTTAGTACATGAGAAAAATTCCATACTCAAAAAAACTGCGCTCCAAATATGCCTTAATTACTTAAGTGGTTGGAAATGGGTCAGGTACCTTAAAATTCTGTTTTCAACACGGACAACACTCAATCTGTACTCACAACCGATGCAGTCATTGCATACCAAATCCAATCAACTCAAATCTCAGATGTGGAAATTAAAGGATGACAATATGGGCAACAGTATTCATCATTCTTGTTCCATGAATTACCAATTGTAAGTTTTGTTGTGTTTTGTTTCTAAATTTTGAGTTTTATTTATTTTTTACACAAAGTGTGTTGAACAATGCACTGCAAGGGTTAATGTCATGTAAGGTAGTATGGCCTTATAGCAACCTTTTAAGGGTTGGTTTGCCTTTTTCACAGGTTTCCATGGACAAAATGATTTTTAGCTCATTTTTCAGAGAAAGAAAAGTAGATGCGGAACACAACACAAGTAGTTTTGTATTTTTTCAAGCATTTTTGAATTATTTATGAATTTTCAAAGATTCGGGTCATAGTCAATTTGTGACCATAGGTGTCCCAACGTCCCCTTGTGACTTATAAAGAAATGTGTAGAAACCAAAGACAATGATTGGCTCTTACAATAAAAAATTTAAAAAATTCTTGAATCCATTAACAAATGAGAGAGGTCAATTCAAGGATCACCTGGCATTCATTCTACAGCTACCTATAGGACGGTTTGAAGAAGAGGGGCACTTCAAGGCCATACTACCTTAACTCAGAGAGGTTGATTTCACGCTAGATAAACCACATGTCGCTACCAGGTATAGAACGTGCAACCACGCCATTCGGTTTGGGTACCTTACTACCATCATTCGGTAGTTTAGGGTCATCTTAGACTTCCCAATTCTAAGTTTCAAAGCTAACATTTTAAGGTAAAGGTAAAGATAGGTAGAATGACTAGTTTGCCTTGGTGACATTATTGAATTTTTTCCATATATAGATATATGTGAGAAATGAAGAGGGACATTGAAATTTTATTTTATTTGACAAAATATGAATTTATAATGAATTTTTGAAGTGTATTGCCCAATTGGCCTAAAAGAGTCTATAGACTATCCCAACACCACCCAAAAGTATACCCTAACATGGTTACAACATGAAGGAATTAAAAAATCACGTCTTGAGAAGAATTATTTTAACACTAAAAAAATAGAAGTTCCTAAAGTAGTCACTAATAACTCCATCTCACCATTACCCAAGGCATTGATTTTGGCTACTAACCAACCTAATGAAGTCCTAATCTTGTTTAATCAAAAAAAATTGTCATAGGTTGATGTAAGACTACAATGGGTCATTTTTTAGATGTGCGCATTGGGCGATTGGCATGTCATAGGCTAGTTTACCTTAATACTCACATTGTTTCTTTTAATTTTATATTTTTTGTTTACATATTTATATTCATAAATTATTGATCTCAATTGGTTTAATCCCTAAAGGTATTTATTTTTTCATTAATAAATTCAGCCATAGGATTCTTTAGTTATCTCTTTAGAGGAGACCCTCCTAAAATTTTAGAATAAAAAACTTACCAATTGCAAGATCAAGGTGTTTGTATTCAAAAAGAAGTATTTTCAACTCTTTTCATATAGTTAGATTTTATCTTTCAAACTTCCTTTTACACAAAAATGTGTAGATCCTACAACTTGTTGTCTTCCAAAATATGTTGAAGGAATAAGTTGGGAATATGTATAAAAAATTTAAACAAAAAATATTTCAAATTCATACTTGAAAAGAATTGTAAGCAGACAAAAATATGATTTAAAATACTAGATTATTAAGAATTTAGTTTTGCAAATTACCAATCCCAATGGTTGTAATGTTATAATGATCAATCTACATTCAACAATTTTATTTTTTCCAAAAATATTGAAAATTGAGTTAAACAAAGGACTTCAAAGTTTATTTTAGAGTAGAGATTCCACAACTACAAGCAAACTAAAACTCCTTAGAACTTTCATCTCATTAATGAAAGTGGATTGATTCAAAGCTTTCCACATACATATAAATCTTGGAAAACCATTTTTAAATTTTTATTTCTTAAAAAAGTGATTTTTTTAGGTAGATCGGTTTCTCGCCACGTAATGAAATTTACATATCATTCAATAACTTTTTAACCGTGTAGTCAAAAGTTATAAAAAATTATTTAGCCTCAAAAATACTCTTCATGCACAAGTTGTGTGAAAATTTCAAAGAATTTTTTTTATCCCCAAAATTTGTTTGGACCTTTAGGGGTTACTCTAAAAGATGGGGCTAGGATATTTTTCAAGAAAAATTATTTTAAAATGCCATTTTTTAGTGCATAGATAGGGATTGAAAATAAAAACAATTTTTCTAAATTCAAGTGTACAAAATTATAAAAAAACAAACATTATGGCAAAGTATAGAAAAAAATTCAACCCATTTGGGAGTATAGATTTCAAGATTATAATGTTTGAAGTGAGATTTGTTTTCTAGTTTGCCAATTAGGGTCAACAAAATTAGAACTTCTTAGAATATCATTTCTCCTCTGATCAAATTGAGACTCTAACTATTGATAATGATAATTTAATTTTTGGGATTGGTTGAATCAATTATGTGAGTTGTAAGCTCTAGTCTTTGTATAAAAATTCTAAACCTAAAAATGAATCACACAACTCTAATATTTAAATTAAACATATTGTTTTATTCAATAAATATTTCAAATGCAAGGGCTTTAAGATGTAATAATGGTTCATGTTGTAACCTATACTCTTTCTACAATGGCTAATGCAACTCCATGATTTCAATTCCAAAAAATATACAAATATCAGGAAAACCAACATCATTTGCATGTTTGTCAAATTGTGAATATTTTAAATTCTATAAATATAAACTTCCTTCATTTTTGTGTACAACAATTTGAAATGATCTATACCATCATGCCAAGGCACAATTTTTTTTTGAGTTCTAAGAAAAATTGACAAAATATAAAGCAATTCCAAATTATAGTGTACAAAACCGAGTTTTAGACATGGATAACTTTAATATTAGTTTTCTTTCAAAATCACAATTAATATTGTCTCCAAACCGTATGTCTACTATAATTGAACTTTATCCATTGATGCTTTATGGTATGTTTTTTTGAATGAAAAGTTTTAATCCACATCTATTTTTATTCATCATTGTATCTATTGTCAAATGTTAAGAAATTCCTCCAAAGATGCAAAAGGACCTTGGCAACTTCTCATCTAAAAACATAGGATCTTTTCAAAGTGCATCCTACATAAGTTGAACAAAATTAGTACTATTGCAATCACTATTGGAATTGAAAACATAATTACTATGAATTTTTTTACGGGAAGATTCTCTTTGATCTAGAATAGTGATTTAGACCTTTTTTTAATTTCTAAACATAAGTTGATTACAAAATAAACCAAGGGTTGGTTGCAATATTGACACCTTTACAACCAATCATAATGCACCAAGAATTGCTCCTTGAACTACACCACAACTTTACAAAAAGAGAGCATCTTATAGATTGGAAATGGGATGGTGGTTGAAAAAGGGTAATGCAATTTCATGCTTTCAATTCCAGAAAAACATACAAATATCAAGAGGAGCAATATCATTTGTATGTTTGTCAGATTGTGAATATTTTAAATTCTATAAATGCCAACTTCTTTCATTTTTGTGTACAATAATTTGAAATGATCTATATCACCATGCCAAGGTACAAAAAGTTTTTTTTGAGTTCTAAAAAAAGTTTGACAAAATATAAAGCAATTCCAATTATGGTGCACAAAACCAAGTTTTAGACATGGCTAACTTTTGTCACTATATATAATGTTAAGTATTGTGGAATTCCTCCAAAGACGCCAAAGGACCTTAACAACCTCTCACTTGGAAACATGGGATCTTTTTGGAGCACATCCCATGCAAGTTTGACAGGATTAATAGTATGTGGGTTATGCTTTTGATAGTGATTCTTTGGACACTTTTGATCAAATGCAATGATGTGGAGTTCAATGATATCTTGTAGCACTAGGCAAAACAATTGTAATACATTTGGTTAGGGTTGATTGACTTTAAATGGTTTGAGTGGGATTGAATTTGTAGCACTATGGCAAAGAAGCCCAACTGAGCAGAGGACATTACAGGTTGTTTTGAGAAGAGATGGTGCCAAAATGGCTTGCTTGCAAAGTTGGTAGATAAAGTCATCCTTTATTTGTGTAAAAGAAATGTCAAGAAATTAGTTTGTGGCAACCTAATTTCCAACTATTTAGTGTAGGATTATGATACATAGTTTCTAATTTTTTAGCATTGTTAATTTGGTATATAAGGTAACTAACCCATTGTCTACATGTTGTCACTATATTTTTACCGAAAACGCTCCAAAACTGCCATTTCTAATACAAATACCAAATTTTTGGCCCCCCCCCCCCCTTTTTTGACATATATAATCGTAGAATCTTGTAGTATTTTGACTTGAAAACATGTGGTAAAACTTTTAGAAATTTCCATTGCATGGATTGCAAGATATAAACATTCAAATTCATTGAATTCATTTTTTTAGCCTTGCAGAAAACAAGGCAGCTGCACTTCACAAGCTCACTTTCCTATGAAAAAATGTCCAAAATGGTGGTTACCCTTTGGATTCTTTTTCCTAGATAAGTTGGTCACATGCTTGAAAAATATTAGATCATTTGAAATTGTACAACATATAGGAAAAAAATAATAAGTAAACAATAGTAGAGAATGATTCAAAATATTAAATTGTTAAGGATTTAATTATGGAATTGAAAAAGCTGTGAATCATTTTAAAAAATCAATTTTAAAATTTTCTTTTCCAAAAAAGTGAATTTTTTTCATCTGCCCATACTGCCCTACCAGTACAAAAAAATAACATATTTGGCCATAACTTTTGATTCGTATTTCCAAATGTCATGCAATTTGGTGCGTACGAAAGATATTCCTTGTCCCCACCTTTGATTAAAATTTCAGCCTAGAATATGCAAATCTCTAATCACATGTACTTGCCCAAAATTTCTATACTACCAAAAAACCGCATGTTGGTCCTTTCGGGGTTAAGCAACTATTCATATTTGAGTGCAGAATCGTCCCATGCACAAAAATAGAGTTTGGAAGGATCGCATATACTTTTCCCATAATTCTATCACACAAAGTGTAATTACTATGAATTTTCGTTGTGGAAGATTCTCTTTGACCCACAACGGTGACAATACATACACCTTTTCATTCCTGGCCACAGGCTGATTGCCAAATAGACCAAAGGGTCGGTTGGTTGCAGCATTGACACCCTTGCAACCAATCATAATGCACCACAACTACTCCTCGAACTGCACCACAACTGCTCCTCAAACTGTACCACAATTGCTCCTCAAACTGCACCACAACTTCATGGAAAGAGAGCAGCGTATAGATTGGAAATGGGTCGGCTACTTATAAGTTAAAGGTATAACTTACTTGCACCACCTGGTTCCAAGTCAACTTTCCCCATGATCTGATTGCACGTGCAACAGGGTCTAATGGAACCATCCATTGTCAGCACCAGCCTTCTTGACGCAGCAGCAAAAGCAGCGACGAAGAGCTTGACTTCAAGCCCAAAACTCTCTCAATTGATGCAAAATTATTTCAAACTAAAACTTGGGTCTGTCTGAAATTGAAGCATTCTCTCCATCTTGAGCTCCTTTCGGCAACATATCTTCGGTGTAAACAAGACCTTGTCAAGATTCCTCTTCAAAAAGCTCGCTTTATCACATTCCATGCATTGGACCAAGCATATGAAACTCGTGAAATTTGCAAACGATGCCAACCCACAAGCTAGGATAAAATTATATGTTGCGAAATGTGCGAAACTTTCAAACAATGCCAACCCACAAGCTAGGATAAAATTATATGTTGCGAAATGTGCGAAACTTTCAAAGGATGCCAACCCACAAGCTAGAGTATAATTATATGTCACGGGGAAACAAGCCCCGTACGGATAGACGAATGTTTCACATGCACGGCGGTGTCGATTTTTCCATGATGTCAAGCTGCACGAGTTTCAAATACATTTGGGCGGAAGATGTTCCATCGGTGGTTGCCACTGCAATTTCTTTGCTCACGTTTCTTTTATAAATTTCGCAACCACTTGACTTTTAATTTTGTAAAATAACAGGTTTCTTTGGTTTCTTAAGCAGTGTAGATAGCTTTGCACCACAAATTTAAACAGATGTTGCTTTCAAATTCCATCAGTGGTTGCCACAGACTGCAATTTCTTCCATCACATTCTTTTATAAATTCATAGCCATGTGACTTTTAATTTTGTAAAATAACAGGTTCTTTGGTTTCTTAAGCAGTGTAGATAGCTTTATGCTGCAAATTTAAAGAGATGTTGCTTTCAAATTCCATCAGTGGTTGCCACAGACTGCAATTTCTTCCATCACATTCTTTTATAAATTCGTAGCCATGTGACTTTTAATTTTGTAAAGTAACAGGTTCTTTGGTTTCTTAAGCAGTGTAGATAGCTTTATGCTGCAAATTTAAAGAGATGTTGTTTTCAAATTCCATCAGTGGTTGCCACAGACTGCAATTTCTTCACTCACGTTTCTTTTATAAATTCATAACCACGTGACTTTTAATTTTGTAAAATACTGACAGGTTTCTTTGATTTCTTAAGCAGTGTAGATAGCTTTGCACCACAAACTTAAACAGATGTTGTTTTCAAATTCCATCGGTAGTTGCCACAGACTGCAATTTCTTCCCTCACGTTTCTTTTATAAATTCGTAACCATGTGACTTTTAATTTTGTAAAATACTGACAGGTTTCTTTGATTTCTTAAGCAGTGTAGATAGCTTTGCACCACAAACATAAAGAGAGGTTGTTTTCAAATTCCATCGGTGGTTGCCACAGACTGCAATTTCTTCACTCACATTCTTTTATAAATTTGTAGCCATGTGACTTTTAATTTTGTAAAAGAACAGGTTCTTTGGTTTCTTCAGCAGTGTAAACAGATTTGCGCCGCAAATCTAAAGAGCCGTGAGACAACCCTGCTTGGGTTTGCGCATTGATGTACGATGAGGTGTGTATGTCTAAAGAGAGTTTTTATGCACTATAGTAGTCAGTAAAGTAAAGTGGTTCAAGTAGGACTTATTAGCATTGTGCATAAGTTCATGAAAGTTCCAAGGATGACTTTGGTTTTCTCGTCCCATTACACAAGTATCTTGTGTGCGGGGCCTGCAAATTTTCAGACAGCTTCATGACAAGCAGAATGATTGTTTTTTGCCCTGTTGTCATCCTTGAAAATTTTCACATTTTTTTCCATGTAAAGACAAGTGTGAGAAATGCAGAGAGCAGTTGAAGTTTTGTTATTTTTTTGGCAAAAGTGTGAAGATTTTATGAAGTTGTGAAGTGTGATGCACAACTGGTTCTAAAAGAGTCTCTAAATTATTGTACCCCAAAACCCATCAAAAAGTGTGTTCATGATGGTCATCTTATCCATTTGAAGCATTCACAATATTTTCCTATATGGCTACAACATGAAGGTCTAAAAAAAATTATCTTTTGTCATGAGTTTACATTCAAAAATGGAAGTTTCTATTGTCCTATTCAAGTTTTCAATGGCAATTCTCAATACGACAAAAGAAATCTCAATATTTTGTAAAATAGGATCTTGTAAAGTAGGATCTTGTAAAGTAGGATCTTGTAAAGTAGGATCTTGTTTGTTGCATTTTATAATTATCAGAATTTCAATGGGATTTTTATTTTAAAATTTATTTTAAAATGTAGTCTTGTAGAAAAAGGGAGAAAACATGATTCTTTTACACTATTGCATTTCAACTTCAAAAATTTGCAACTAATTCCACAGAGGTCCTAAAAAATAAAAATAAAACAATTTGGCTTAGATGCCATTTCCATTTTTCTTCTTACAAAAGTTTACTGAATTTTTTTTCTAAAAGTTCAACTTCTCCCCAAAAGGCAATTAGTTCTTAAATGGTCACTACTACCTTAAGGTAGTTTCACCCATAACTGTCAATTTAAGGGCTTTGGATTTGATGTCTATTAATAGACATCCAAAAAATGATTGGGCTCTACTAGTAAGAGAGAAAGAATTCCTATGCACTTTCAAATGCATTATTTAGACACTATGAGAGTAAGTTGTGAATTTTTAAAGAGTCAACTATACATGTGCCTAATACCAACACCATGGACCGATGTTCAGATGTAGTACATCCTTTTAATCACATCTATTTACTTCTCAAGATTTTTCAAGATTTTAGAAGCGATAATTATGAGTACAATGACGATTATGAGTACAATGATGGTTATGGGTGCTCCTACCTTATACTACAAGGTCGGTTTCAGCTGTGAGTTGCTTAAAAACAAGTCTTTGGTAAGAGCGCAAAATTTCTAGAAGGTCGTACAAGCTTTGGGGCTTTCATGGTCATGGCGGCAGCAAATATGTCCTCCCTCATTCTCAAAATAAATCCATGGTACTCCCACTAGTTCCCCACTTGGAGACTAGGAATTTAATATGAGACAGAAGTAGTACTGAAGTTTTCATACTGTCTGCTGCAATGTGATATAACTGAAGTGTTTTGAGGAGTTCTTTCCTTTCGTTGTAGGGAAGGTGAGGAATCCACACTCATTTTTAAAATCTCTTGCTGAATTTGCGGGACTTTTCCATGTTTTACGACCTCTAGAGGGCATTGTTTTCACCAAAATAAAACCATTATTTTCTCTCGTTGTACACAACAATCAGAAATGGTTGCACATTCCAGCAATGACAGAAACTATAAGGCATACATCTCAAACTTAAGAACAGACAGATTATTATCAAATATTGTACTGATTCAGTGCCTTCATCACTATGTACTATAATCACATCAATTATGTGCATTTTTACACACTAAATTAGTGTGAAAACAATGAATATCAATAGTGTACAGTTTATGTACTTTAACTATACGATTGCTATGTAGTTTTGACACAACAATTGTGCACCATTGTTGCATTTCTTAGGCGACTCCAATGGGTCATTTGACTGCAATGGACTGTCTTATCTTACTATTAACCCCTAAATGCTCGAGGCACCAAATTTTGGTGTTGACATTATTTTGAAGTTAAATAATACTTAATTAAGTTGCTATTTGTATTCGATTATATTTTTGAATTTTTTTTTGAAGTCTAGTTTTAGCATCAAAAAGTCGAGTTTTTGAAAATAATTGATTATGATTTTCCTATTCAAGATTTTATGCTTGGTTGTCCTTTACAATCTTGACTTTCCATAGTATTAAGGATTCTTGGAAATGAGCCTCAAATACATTAGATCTTAGAGGAAAAATCACTTTAAAAATCCATTTAAAAATATTGTAGAGTAGATTTTGAGAAGCCACAAATTGATTTGGGGTTATGTATATTAGGCCCTTTAACGTCATTTTTTTAACCAACTTTTGTAGATTCGACATGTGAAAAGATGATTGAAAGACTTCAAATCACTTCTGCAATTTTAACACCCTCATGATCAAAGATTATAATCTTTTGATCCATAAGTGATATTGTATTTGTTTTTGTTTTCCTATGTGATCTTCAACATATCTAGTCTGAATTTGTACGGTTATAATTTTAAAAAATTCATATAACTTATCAATATGTTGGCTTTTTATTCAATTTAGAGCAAATTCCTAGAAGCTCAAAAAAGACCTTGGACATTTAGGGGTTAATGATTTTATTGTGTTACTTAACAATTTATTGTTGATGAGAATTTTATATTAATTTTTAGGAAACCTTTTAGATTATTTACATTGAACTTTTGATTATATTGCTGACAACTAGGATCTATTGCTATATACCAGGCTTCCAAATGTATAAGAAGAAATAAAGAATCATGCAAACTTTAATGGTGGGAAACAACATTTAGCAACACAACACTGAACATGCTTCATCAAAACATGTTGGCAAATGAAATCAACAAGTCTTGAATTTGATTAATACTAATCATCATTTTTGAATTAATTTTGATATTTTCTATCCAATATGTGGATGACTGTTGAAATTTGGAGTACATTTAATATCGCCACTTTGGCATTTCATAAAAACTGAAAAAAAAAAAAAAAAAAAATCTACCCCCAAAAAATGGTTCAAACAACAACCTCATATATGGAATCCTAAAGGTAGGCTTCCATATGGAGTTGGGGACCGGTGGAGCTTATTGATCATTGGTCAAATCAGGGCGTTCCTAAAAAATGGGGATGTCCATTTTTTAGATGATTAATAGGCTCCATTGGCCCTTGACTCCACATGGAAGCCTACCCTAAGGCTTAGGATCACTTTAAATCCCTTGTTTACTCCCATCTTGTCAGAAGCTATATTTTTGTATAGAGCAATGTTCAAGGAGAAGGGCATTTTGGAAAAATAAAAATAAAAGGGCCAACAAGGAAGGCAACGCTGGACAAGGAGGCATTTTTTTCCCAATAAGAAACATTGGTTGACATAAACTACTGCCAAGAAACCGCAATTGGATGAAGAACAGGTCCGAGATGAAAATCATGGATGAAGAATTTGTAATCCTCGATTACACTTTAAAAAACCCATGTAATCGTGGGATTGCGCCAAATAACCTGCCCATAAAAATGAGCGGGAGGTTTACGACTCCCGAAACAATTTCTCCACAATTTTTCCCCCAATCGGGGTGGGTACGCTTGTTTACACATATTATGCAGGAACTAAAACCAGTGCATGATGGTGAAGAGGTTCCCACAAAAATCACAAAAATCCCAGATTCCGGGGACTCATTGTCCCGGGGACGAAGTGCACCCTTGAAACCAAATCTAAGATTCTCAGGCTCCAACAGTGTGTACGGTATGACCCAAAGCATACTTGAGCTTTAAATTTTTAAAATTTTAAAATTTTAACCTTTTTTTTCTTGAAACACATGGACATTACTTGAGCTTTAGACCACCACAAAGATACATTCAATTTTCAACTGTGAGTTAAGCATAGATGAATTGAGACACAATTATGAGTTGTTTCATAGCATGCGTGAGGTGGAAGGGGATTGTTTTAGTTGGAGAAGCACTCACTTGGAGTGGGAACCCCTTGATCGTGTGGGAACCAAGGTGTTTTTTTGTTGTTGTTGTTTTTCATTTTTTATGAAGTGGCAAAGTGGCAATATAAAATGTTGTGGTGGTGTTTCAAATTTCAGCATTCATCCACATATTGGATAGAAAATATCACATTTGCATATATTACATGTCTTCAATTACATTTTCATCTATAGTTTGGTGATTTCATCCAAGATTTTTTTTTTTCATTCAAAGTTTTATGGCAAAAAATTTCATGATTTTTAAAGTTTTTTTCTAGTGCAATCTAGCACTAGAAAGCCCCTCCAAAAAGCCTTGATGAAAACTTGGGAACCACTTGATCATGTGAAAAATTTGGAAAACTTGTATAGATATAAGGTAGGATAAGTACATTTTGCTTTCTTCAATGTACCAACAATGTACATTTGAGAAAGAGGCTGTTTTTAGTGATCATTGCGTTTCAACTTTAAAAATTTGTAACTAATTCTAGAAAGGTCTAAGCAATATGAAACAACTTGAGTTAGATGCCAATTCCCTTTTTCTTCCTACAAAAATTTAGTGAAATTTGTTTTGAGGAGTTTAGCTTCCCCCCAAATGCAATCAGATCTGAAAAGGTTGCTTTGAGGGTAGGCTATCTTATACATAAAGCATATGATTGTATCATATTTCCTGAGATCGGTGGATGAGGTGGCCAAGTGCACAATAATAATATTTGGTTTGTGTGAAATGAAATGCTGAGGTAAACAGAGAGATGACGTAATCAGCAATTGCACTCAAAAAATGAAATTGGGCGAGTTTTGTGCTTGATTCTTAAGCACAAAACTCGCCCAATTTCATTTTTCGGATCATGAGCTATTAATAGGAACCCACCAAACTTCATCAATTTGCGATTTTATGATATTTTAGTTTAAACCAATGCCCCAACATTTGCACGTATTATTTTAAAATGCTCCCACGAAAAAACAAATGAAATAATATCAACAATGAAATTGTTTAATCTTTACATGACGAAATGTCTGACCATTCAATGCACACAAAAGATCTTTGGTAATTAGGTAGGAAGTCAAATTTGGGTCGAATGTTCTTGAAATTTTGGCATAAGGTGTGAAAATGCATGTATCTCCTTAATGGGAATGTAACTTCTTTTTTTCCAATCTCATGTTTGGATCTAAAGTTATGTTGCCTTGGATTTTTGGGATGACTTGAGCAACTTTAGGTAGCATGTGCAAAACTCCTCCTATAAATCTGAAATTTGGCAGGTACGTGACTTACATGATGCAAACGGCAAAAAAAATGAACTATATGTAGTGCAAAAATCTTGCTCTAGGAGGAGTTAAAGTCTATCGAATTTGTTGGGCATGGTTGGGAAAAAAAATTCTTTTAACTTCAAAACGTTATAATCTTTCAATCTATGCAATCAAAGTCTATGGAATTTTTCCACACATTCCCATAGTAGTCTAGTACAAATTTGTATGGTTGAATTTTTTGGGCAAAAAAATCATTTTTTCTCACTATGCTAAAAATTAGCAATTTTTGAAAATTCTATCCAAAATGTGCCTCAGACCTATAGGGGTTAATTCCTACAAGATTAGGGATGTTTTTATGGGAAACTATCAAAAAATGCCATTTTTTAGTGCATTTTTCAAAATTAAAAGTAATTTTATTTTTTGAACTTATTCTCAAAAGGTCCAAACACCGGGGTTTTGGTAACATAGTGATTTGGGAAAGCTCACTACAAATGAAATTTTTATTTTTCTCCTTTGAAATCTTCTCATAACATGTGCCCAAGGAGTAGCTTTAACCACTAACAAAACCAAGGCCATTTCTCTATCAAAAACCACTTAAAATTGTCATTCCAGTTGTATTCATCCAAGAAAACAAAAAGATGTGTTTTTAGAAAGCAACCATAGGATCTTGTACTTTACTTGTTTAAGATCATGAAGTAAAATTTTTATGAAGTTTGACCATACAAATTGGAAGATATTAGCATTTAAAGTTGGGGAAAAAAATTTGGACACTGGTCGGCAATTTCAAATGACTTTGATTGCCATTTGTGGAAATATTTTGCACCTTGGACTTTGAATTAAAAAATTTGTGTTCAATAATTGAGCTGAAAGTCTAGGAAAAAAATTCCCAAAACCCCGCTTGATTTCCATTCTTTAAACAATTGTTAAGTAGAAGTAGGTCCAAGATCAAAAGATAAATTAATTGTTAATAGCTTTAAGATGGGATTGAAACACGATAATCCCAACAATAAGATTGTTCTAACAAGAAAACTTAACCTTGACTTACCAAAAAAATTCTTTTGGAGAATTGTAAAAATTGCATTCAAAAACAAATCGTACAAATTACTTTTTCAAGAAAAAACTTAAATTGTCCAAAAACCAAGATTGTTCCTAATTTTTACATCACTAATCCAAATGGAATGAATCAAAGCTTCACATGTAGACAAAAATATGACCTATGAGAAAAAAATTAAAATTGAATTTCGAGTTTTTGTGGGTTTCTTTTTCTGCCTAGCAATGTGCAAATTATATTTAGGATGGCATAACTTTTGCTCTTGGGCTCCAATTGAAATTTTAAAAATTATATTTCTACAAAGCTAAGAAGTTTTTCTATCTTATAAGAAAGTTTCAAAAAGTTTCACTAAAAATTAACTTCGTAGGAACCTACCCAAAATCCATTTTATCCTTTAAGAAGACAATGATTCTTTAGGGATTAAGGTACAACAATTTTCATAATTTTTTATTACATGGTTAAAGAGTTATTTCATGATATGTTGATTTCACTGTTCGATAGACAATTTGGACATCTCCAAAATAATAATTTTTTTAAGAATTAAAATTTTGAAATTGATTTTTTGGAATGATATACACATAGAAAGCTTGAATTATTCCACTTTCATGAATGAGATGAAAACTATGAGGACTTTACAGGTAGTTATGCAATCTCTACTCTAAAATAAACTTTAAAGTCCTTTATTTTAATTCAATTTTCAATATTTTTGAAATAAAAATAAAAATATTGGGTGTAGATTGTTTATTACAACATTACAACCATTGAAATTGGCAATTTTCAATTCCATCACTTAATTTTTAATAATTTAGTATTTGAAATCATACTTTAGTTCATTTTCCTTATTATTCTTTAAGGTATGAATGTGAAATTTAAAAAAATAATAATATGTATTTCCAACTCATTTCTTTAGGAAATTATAAAGAATGACAAATTGAAGGATCTATACATTTTTGTGTAAGAAGTTTGAAAGATGGAATGTAACTATTTAGGAAGAATTGAAAATGCTTCTTTTTGAAATTTAAGCATCTTGATCTTACAATTGACGAGTTTTTTTTATTCCAAAAATTTAGGAGGGAGTATTCTAAAAAGTTAACTAAAAGATTCTATGGTTGGATTTGTTAATGAATAAATATAGATGAAATTTTAGCCTTGCTTTGGGTTTAAGTACTTTGAAGTAGTTTGGGGATAAAAAACATCAAATACCTTTGGGGGTCAAACTATAAAAAATTGTGGTAGACTACTATGACAATGTGTTGGAAAGATTTTGCCCCATTTGACCACATTGATTGAAAGATTACAATGCTTGAAGTGAAAAACAAAAACAAAAACAAAAAACAAAAACAAAAACAAAAAAACTTCTTTTCGTTCATGTGAAATAGGGTTAGCAAACTTTAAACCCTATTGGAGTAAATTTTTTTGCTCTTGATTAATTTTTGTCTCTCCACTATAGAGTTCTAAATATTTTTTGGTATATTCATGTAAAATTTCAAAAGCAAATACACATTGGACTTTAGGTAATGCAAAGAGGTTAAGTGAATTGGCAATTCACTGGTATTTTTTTGATGATTTCTTGTGCAACAAGGAAGTTTCTTATTTGATATCCAAACAATGAAAAGTTAGAGCCAATTTTTTGGAATATGTGAGAAATATTTTTAGAACTTTGGTTTCAAAAACTGCAGAATAAAAGGACTTGAAGTTAAATGAAAATATTTTTTCTTGAAACCACCCGAGCATAGTTAATAATGTTTGACTCCTTTTAGAATATGATTTGAAAACTAAAATTTGCTCTTTTTAGAGAATTGTATGTCATATTTCATGAATTATATACATGCCAATTTTCAAAAGTTGATGAAGGTTTTAGCAAAAGATGCCCCAAAGATGCTTGAATTGTCCAAGCTAGTCAAATCTTTTGGGACAACATAACTTTTGATCTAAATATCTTATATTTAAAAAAAAATTGAAGACAATGCCTCTATTGCAATTGTCTCTTTTGACAATTCGTTCTCCCCACTTCTACTAAGTGCTTTACCTTTTAGAAACTTGTAGCTACAAAGCATTGAAAAATAAAGAGCCCCCCCATATTAGCTACAATTCCAAGTGCATCATTCCTAGACCTCTATTTAACAACAAATTAATGGCCACGGTGAATACTGACATTGCTCCTACCCTACCACTTCACCTCTTGCAAGTGTGAAATCAAAATATGACAACAAATAAAATAACAATCAAACATGAGATTCTGAAGATAGAATTTGACAAACCCTCTTCTTCCTCATATGAATGTGAACAACTTTTACAAAAAATTCTCAAATAATTAAAGAAAGAGGCTCCAACAAACGTGTACTATAAAAAAGACCTATTTGTTATTGGATTTGAGGTCTTTGCTACAACTACTCCCTCTTCACAAAGTCCAAGTGTGGTCATACCCTTAGTATAGTAGAAAACATTTTTGCTTGTGTAGACTAGAGAAATGACTAACAACAAGACCCAATTTATTTATAAAGTTGGAGGTTGATGAAAACTCACTAATGATTGGTGGGATGGGAGTCCAATTTTTTGGAGTCCCAATCCCACCGATCACTTGTGACCTTCACAAGATCCAAATTCCACATGTAAATTGGCTCTAAGACCCACAAGAAGACCCACACAAAGACCCACATGTAATAGGTCTTGTTGTCGTCCATTCTGACTTTTGTTTTCTAACGACCATGTTTTACATTACAGGTAGAACCTCTCTTACTTCATACTCCTTTAGTGGACAATATGCACTCAAAAACAAAGTTTGGAGACAGTAGGTGGGCATGCGCTAGATGCAAGATGGAAAGACACGTGGTCTGTGGCCTCTCTTAATGCATAGTCCCAGCACCATGCTGACTAAGAGAGGTTCTACCTGCGTCATGGTTTTTTGACGAGGCAATTAAAGCTGAGCTGGCAAGGCAGGTGTTATGAGATTCCATACTCCAAAGTCTTCTCTAATAATTTAATTAACTTATACTCCATACCATTCATGGCCATAAGACATTTTCGAATGGTTATGGGTCCCTTTTGTGACTTTCATGCCCTTGTTTGTCCAAATTTGGAAAGTAAGGATATATTATTTCAAAATTTCTGATGCTGTCATGTCATTCAAAAGAAAAAAAAAAATTTAATGTCAATGGCATAACTGTATAAAAGATAGCTTTTCTTCTCTCAAAAGAAAGCTCTTTGCATTGGGTACGTAACCCCTTAATGGACCAGTGTTTTTTTTGGAACAGTAGAGGCTTGCATGCCCTCATACTAGTGGTGCATTTATGGAGGGATTAGTTCAGATAGGCTAAAATCGTCTGACAGCAGCAACAAATCGCCAGGGAAAACAAAACCCTGTAATGGACAAAGACTTTGCTGTGTAGTCAAACTTCAACAAACTTGTCCATGTATTTTTTTTTTTAAAATGAACGATCTTGTCCATGCATTTCAAAACACACACAAAACAAATTTGGACAAACTTAAAAGTCCCTCACTTTCTATTGTCTGTTTCTTTGCTATTTATGAGTGAAGTTTTTTTGGGGTTTTTTTTCAGAGGAAAAAACACATGTTTGGTGCTTTATTTTGGTCATCATTCGCGTGGTCTACCTTTCCTTGACACTACATTGGATTGTTGATTTTTTTAACACCTAAAAGGACCATGTGATTGTTGAATGTATGCAAGAGATCCTGGGTAGTTACATACAAAATCAATTTTGGTTGGATGTTTGCGAATTTTGATACAAGGTGTGAACATGTGTTCCTATAGTGGAAATATAATTTCTTTCTTCAATTGGGTGCTGGGATCAAAAATTAGGTTACTGTGAATTTTTGGGGCAACCTGGGCAAGTTCAAGCATATTAACTCCTAAAGCCCTAGACTATGTTGTTTTGGGCAACATAGCAATTTTGGGAAGCTCACTATGAGTGGAATTTTTTTCTTTGAAATTTTCACACAACATGTGCCCGAGGAGTAGCTTTAAAGCCCAACAATTTTAATAACTTTTGACTTCATGGTTTAAAAGTTATTGTATGATATGTAGTTTTTATTGATCGACGGGCAACTAGAGTAGCTAATAAAATTTCTTAAAAATTTGAAATTGAAATTGATTTTCATAGATTTATATATAAATAGAAAGCTTTGAACCATTCCATTTTGATTAATGAGATGAATGTTATGAGGAGTTCTAGTTTGTGAGTAATTTGCAAGTAGTTATGGAATCTCTATTCTAAGATAAACTTTGAAGTCCCTTATTCAACTCAATTTTTAATATTCTTGGAAGAATAAATAAAAGTATTAGATGTTGATTGTTTGTTATAACATTAAAACCATTGGAACTAGCATTTTTCATTTCCATTACTAAATTGTTAACAATTTAGTATTTTGAATCATCATTTCTTTCTTTCTACTTACTATTTTTTCTATACGTTGTACAATTCCAAATGATTTGAGAATTTTCAAACATGTAGCCAACTTGACTTGAAAAATGAATCCAAAGAAGCACTACCATTTTGAACATTTTTTCATACAAATTTGACCTTGTGAAGTTCAGCTACCCGATTTTTGCAAGACCCCCAAAAGGATTTTTGTTACTTCAAACACTAATATCTTGCAATCTATATTGGTGGTGAAATTTTTGAAATTTTTTCCACATCTCCTCAAACCAATGTCCTACAAGATTAAATTACAAAATGTTAATATTTTTTGGTCAAATATGTCTAAAAATGATTTTTTTCCCCTAAAATTTGGTACTTATACTAGAAATGGCAATTTTGAAGTGTTTTTGGTGAAAACACAATAAAAAAACTTTAGGGATTAATCTAATACAAATTTATATAGTCAAATTTTGAAAAAGAAATTCTCTTCATTTTTAATTGATTGCCCCCCAAAGTGGAAGTTTTTGACAATTTCTACTTGAAATATGCCTTGGTCTTTTAGGAGTTAAAGTGATTTGAAAATTTTCTTGGTCAAGAACAACAAGTATAAAATTTAGTTTTCCAAATCCTTGGTCACCAATTTAAAAACTATGAAAATGATTTGCCTCTAGAAATGCTTAATCCCTAAAGAACCAAGGGTGTTTTTCAAGTAAAATTGTCAAAAACTACCAATTTTAATGCATGGTCCAAAATTGAAAATAAAAACTTTTTTCTCACTTCAATCAAACAAAATTTTAGTAGACTACTATGACAATTAGTAGAAAAATTTCTAGCCCATTGGACTATATGAATTGAAAGCCTATAACTTTTGAAGTAAGAATTTTTTTTTCCATTCTTACAAAAACAAGGTCAACAAACTTCAATCCCTCCTAGATTTAATTTTTGCTCTACTCATAAATAAGGATTTTGACCATTCATAAATATATGATGTTAGATTCATTTATGAAAATTTTCAAAAGCAAATATGGAGTTTAGCTTACACTAAACATGTCTAAAATTTTATTAATTGTACAACTATTTCTCAAAATCTGAAAAAAATTCATTGATGCTAATTCTAAATATTCAAAAAATATTCTTGATAAAATATAGAAAAAGGAAAATATTTACACATGAATAGAAAAAAATCAATCCAAAATTGGGAGTGTTGAAAAAGTAGAAGGAGCAAAGTGCCAAAAGTCAAAAAAATCAAAATAAATTGCAACTCCCAAAATTTTAAAATTAAAATATTTTGGGAACAAGGTGCCAAATCTAATCTAAACTTATGATATTTTAAAAAACTTTTGAGAACCTTGACTATAGAGTTTGCAATATAATAGGGCTCGAAGTTAAAAGAAGTTTTTTTTAAAAATTGCCCCAATATAGCTAATAAAGTTTAACTCCTTTTAAAATGTGATTTGAGAACTAAAACTTGTATTTAGAGGAGAATTTTATACCATACTTTATTAGATATAAACTTGATAAATTTCAAAAGTTGATGAGGGTTTAAGTAGAAGGTGACCAAATTGCTTGAGGTGCCCATTTTCTTTTGGGTGGCATAACTTTTGATTCAAACGCCTAATTGGAAGAAAAAAAATTATATTCCCACTAAGGAGTTATATATTCTCACCTTGTTTCAAAATTTCATGAACATTTGATCAATTCAAAATTGACTTTGTAGGATCCTATTCAAGTTTTCAAGTGTTTGTTGGAAGAACACTTGGTCCTTTATGGATTAAAAAGCAATGCCAATGGGCATCCAATTGATGTTTGTTTTGAAAAAGAAAAACATCCTTTTAAAAAAAAAATTGATTTGTCACCACATGTGGTTACAATTGTAGAAAACCAGTCCTCGTGTGAAAGGTGTACAAGGAGGTTTATTGTAAAAGCAACCATTTAAAGTCTGGTCTGCCTTTTTCATGGATTGCCATTGACAAAATAAATTTTAAATCATTTTTCAAAAGAATGAAAATAGATGTGGAACTTAACAAAGTGGTTTTGTATTTTTTCAAGTATTTTTTAATTACTTATAAATTTTCAAAGATTTGGGAGCATAGGTACCTATTTGTGACCATAGGTCTTCCAAAATTTGTCCACTTGCACCCAATAAAGAGATGTGAGAGAATCAAAGACAACGATTGGCACTTGCATTTAAAAAAAAAATCTTGATGCATTTGATGGCTAAAGTGGTCCAATTGACCCCTAAAGTTCCTTCACTATGTTTTCACCAAAAACGCTCCCAAACTACCATTTCTAGTACAAGTATCAAATTTTTGAAAAAAAAACTTTTTTTGACACTTGTAACCGTAGGATCTTGTAGTATGCTGACTTGAAAACACATGGTAAAAATTTCAGAAATTTCCACTGCATGGATTGCAAGATATAAGCATTCAAATTCACTGAAATCATTGTTTTAGCCCTGCAAAAAACAGGGCAGTTGCACTTCACAAGCTCACTTTCCTATGAAAAAATGTCCAAAATGGTGGTTATTCTTTGGATTCTTTTTCTTAAACAAGTTGGTCACATGCTTGAAAAACTTTAGATCATTTGGAATTGTACAACATATAGGAAAAAAAATAGTAAGTAGACAATAGTAGAGAATGATTCAAAATATAAAATTGTCAAGGATTTAATTATGGAATTGAAATATGCCAATCCCATTGGTTAAAATGTTATTATAAACAATCTACATCCTATGATTTTATTTTTTTTCAAAAAATATTGAAAATTGAGTAAGATAAAGGATTTCAAAGTTTATTTTGGAGTAGAGAATCTATAACTGTCTGCAAACAAAAACTCCTCATAACATTCATCTCATTGATCAAAATGGAATGATTCAAAGCTTTCCACATATATATAACCCTAAAAAACCAATTTCAAATTTTTATTTCTGCCCATATTGCTTGGCCAATGAAAAAAGTAACATACTTGGCCATAACTTTTGACTTGTATTTCCAAATGTCATTCCAATTTGGTGTGTATGAAAGACATTCCTTGTCCCCACCTTTTATTAAAATTTCAGCCTAAAATATGCAAATCTCTAATCACATGTACCTGCCCAAAATTTCTATTTTGCCCAAAAATGGATGCTGGTCCTTTAGGGGTTAAAGATTATCTCATCTCCTTTTTCTAGCTAATAAAGAGTGCAATTTAAAAAAGATGGGCAATTATAGAATATCTTGTCTCTAGTAACACTGACATTATTTTCCAACATTGTGGCACTGACAATAATAAATAATATTTTTGAATAGAAGATCGAAAGACACTCACTTGAAATAAAGAATATGGGCTAAATTACTTATGGTATTCAATATGTAAGGTAGGAGGTCCATAAAGTGCCCATATAACCTCTAGAGGACCAAACAATGTTTATTGGAAACATATCAATCTTAGGTAGCTCACTAAGAATGGAAATATTAACTACATTCTTAGAATTTATTTATAAATGTAGGGACAAGGAATACCTTGCTACTTATATTTATATTAGAGCAAAATTTTCATCACAATGCCTAGAGGAGCAAGAACAAGATCCGAGTTCAAAATAGATTGCTTTTAATATTTGTTTGAGATCCAAAAATTCAAGACAAAATACAAGGAGGGGGGACTAGGGAGATAGTTGTTCCATGAAATATAACTTTAGAAAATTCAAGATTAAACTCAAAGAAATTAAAGTATTTGGAGACTACTTCACATAGCTTCAAAAGCTACTTAATTTGTTTGTACAAAAATTAAAAGACCAGCTCTTTATACAAGAAAGGTGGTAAGAAGTAAAACAACCTATATGAAATACACAAAGTATAATTAGTAGGAGCTCATTTGTTCATAATTAATTCAAAAACACAAATTATGTTCAAAATAGATATTCAAACCTTAGTTAAGCGTAGTAAAATAACTTATTTCAAAAAACTTGAATACATTCATTGTGGAAAATCAAGCTAACTTTTATACTCAAAAATTGCTCTTGTTGGAGGTCACTTTGATTTCATTCTTGAAAAATAAAATAAAATAATTTTTTGTTCAAATCCAAAGGCAAAATAGAGTGTACAAAGTAAAGGATATCAAGTTAAACTACAAGGTCATAAGTACCACTCTTTAGAGTTTAACTCATAAGGTCCATGGGGTAGTCCAAATTTTCAAAATTGTATCAATATATAACTTGATCAATAAAATTTCAAAATAAATGATTCTCAAACAAAAGTTGTAAAATATGATTCATAGATCATATCTATATAGTTGAATCAACTATACATTAATTTAGATCAGACTTCCATGTGAAGTCAAAATTGGAAAACAAATTTCAAATTTTTTGGAATTGGAACTGCTTTGGCCAATCTCCATGATGTTTACACTTCTATGAGAGTAGGGAGAAATTATATATTAGGAGTAGCTTTGTCTTGTAAGTAGGGAGAAACTACAATTGAGTAGCTTTGTCTTATTGTTAGACTAAAAACAATTTAAATGTTTAAGTCTAATGTTCGAATTATATTTTCAAAAATAGGAAATTTGCTCCCCCCCCCCTTTTCAAGTACTTCTCCCTATAATCATTATGACAACCTATTATAATCCCCCCCTTGCATATATTGCTCACTTGTATGCACCAAAATCAAAAAATGGTATGTCTTATTTGAAAGTATTATGATTTGAGTGACATAGAAGCCTAACTTTACACTAAATGAATAGTCAAAGGGAAAGATTAATGACACTTTATTTCTTTGAAGATTAATAAACTACAATAATATTTTCAATTTGCAAGTAATCTAAAATAATGCAACTTTAGTTGGAATTAATATGACTAACTCTACTAAGACAAATTTAGTATAATCAAACTACCCCAAGAGACTCTACATTCATGATGATCTTCCAACAAACATTTTTATTATGCACTCAAACAAATTTAGAAACTATTTAGCATATTGAATTCTTTTAGAAATTAGCACTAAATGAATAGTCCTACAACCATTTTTTCAAACAAGAAAATCATTCACCATGTATGCTCTCATTTTCAACTATTTATGAATGAAAATTTTTCTTTTTGGAAAAAAAAATCACATGTCCTCTAAAGTCATCAAAATTTTAGTTTTTTTTGTAGAAGTTTGAAATTACTGGAATTTTTTTAATATAAAGTGAAAAAAAATTCATAAAAATCTAAAATTTTCACCATGAATATATATTATAGTGCAAAACACCATGGTGTAAATCAACTTTCCATATCATGCTATAATTAAAAATTTGACATTCCATGATAATTGGCCAAAAGTTATATTTACAATAAAATATTGAATTTTACAAATTTTACGAATTTTACGAATTTCTAATGTGGAATAGAAGTTGGACTTGATAAAATTGATTCCAATAGTTTGGCCCAAATTCAAAAAATATTGCCATTATGAATAAGATTTGATCAAGTCTAAGGAGCTAGAAGTTGCCACAATATACTACAAGGAGATCTATTTTCTAGGCATTTGTTTTTGTCTATTACCATTGCAATCATCATAGAAGAATTTTTGGACGTAAAGTGAAAACACCCAAACCTCTTCCAATACCCATTCCTAACAAGAAGACTTCCACTGAAAGTGTTCCCTACCATACAATTGAACCTTCTCCATACTTAACTACTATCGGTGAACTATTGATTCTTTAAATTTTGGTATTAAAAACCAAGTTATGTGATGGTTTCAATGGCCTAGGAAATTCCACTTCAAAAATTCATAGCAATTTCATACCTTATCTAATCTTAAATTTTTTTAAACTCATGATTTTCAATTACTGAAACTACAAAAAGTGTTTTTCTTTTCCTTCTAGAAAAAGGTACAATCCAACTCCCCTAAATTGCTTATTTTGATGGATTTGGGTATTTTCACCTTACCCACTTGCACTTGAATAACCCTCGATCTCTCCAAACAAGCCTTCCATGAAAATTTACTTTTTCTGTGTCTCCTACAAGCAAGACACTAAACCTGTCCTACAAAGTAAGCCCTACAAGTTGAATTTACCCTCAGAGAAAACACATGATTTTATTTTATTTATTTGCCACACATGATAAAATTTGCAAATTTTGAATTTATATTTGCAATCCAATCAGAGGCCCCAAATTAGGTGGGATAGGTGAAGAACTATAGTACTAGAATTATTAATGGTAGCTAGTACTAGAATTATAGTAGCATGTGTGGCTCTGTACCCAAATGCGCACAATAGTCAAACACTGAAAGTAATTATTTACAGTAGATGCCAGGAACTCATTTGATCTGTGAGTTGACTCGGCAGTAACATTTTTTTAAAACTTAAAAAAAAAAAAAACTTTTTGAAAAGGGTAGTAGCTTTTGATCTGCAAAAAATGTGAGCCAATCCATTTCATTTGTTTAAAACAAAAAAACAAAATAAAGACAAATGTGAGCCACCACTCATAAGCTGCCAACAAAAGTACACTGATAACTGATAAGTTAGTTTCAATTTTGCTCTTTTCTTTTCTTTTGAAACAAATGAAATGCCTTTGCAATGAAGAGTAAAGGTAAAAATACACATTTGGGTTCATTTAAGCTCATGTGTATAGATGGAGTCAAAATCACAATTTGGTGTTATTTTTTCCTTGTAGACTATTGGAAATGAGTAATATTCAAAAAATAATAATTAGTAATAATTTGGAGAGTTTTTGTATTTTTTCTTGCAAATTTTCAAAGTTAAGATCAGAAGAAACTTGAAAGTGATTAATGGGTGCATGTTTGAAGCGCCTTGAGAAAGACTATGAACCATTTACTAAAAGCTTGTTACTTCACAACCATGAAGTGCCATTTGTAATGTAGGAGGTATTCAAAGCGAATGGTTTGACATTATATTGGTGATACTTTAATTGACACCTATTTAACAAAAGGGGGGGGGGGGGATAAATAGTGAAGGGTATAAGTACCTTAAATGAGTTATCCATACATTTCTAAAAAAAATACTCTAGCTTGAAATACTCTAACTTGCAAACTTTAACCCATAAGGCCATTACAAGTCCTATATGTGTTTTTGAAAGTAAAAATATGAAATTTTCACATAGTTCTTAATTTTAAATGTTCTTCACCTTACCTAAGAAAATGTAGCTTCAATAGTCTACTCCTTATTCCATTTGAAGAATTTTAAAATTATGATATTTGTGATGCTTTGAAAATAGCATCTTGAATGCTCAAAATACACCACTTTTGAACTTTTTCTATCAAATCTCTCTTGGTGTGATACATCAATGAAATTATGATGTTTTCTACTATTATTTCCATTCTCAAAAATTCCATGCTATTTTAAGCATTTTGTAATTACTATGACTTTTATTTAAAAATTCTTTAAAAAATATTATAAAATTCAATTTGACATTTATAATTATGAAAAAGTGAAATTAAATTTTAGACATATATCACTTTATGTGGAAGATATCAAAATTTTGAAATTTGTCTTTTAATATAAAAATTTAATGGAGTTTGATCAAGCTTAGAAATGAAACATTATTTAAGAATTGAAGTAGGAAAAGAAGAAGGGTAACTCTAGTAAGTATGAAAGATTGGTGTGAATGAAGCATCTATTGAGAATAACTTAATTCTCTACACCTTATAGACTTAAATGAAAAATCCCATCCTTGATGTCTCTATTGGGAAATAAACCCTATAATAAAGAACCAACATGTTCCATCTCCCAAATCCTTAAGTCTCTATATACTGAAAGGGTAGTTTTTGCACCTACTACCATAGTTAAAATGCCAAGGTTTGAACTCATAATCACCTCACCAATGTACCAAGGCCATAGGTACCTTTTAAAGTAGCATCACTTATTAAGTAGCTTGCCTTTGTAATAAGCAAATATGAAAATTCAATATGACTTGAAAAATTGTATAATTTGGAATTAGACTAGCCTTTCACAAATCAATATTGTACTTGGTAGTCAAGGCCAATAATAAATATTTCTAAAAACATGTATAAGGATCTGTAGGATGTTTATCTTTTCAAAAAAATTATATAAAAAATCTTTATATTTTAGGCATTTGACAAATCTCATTCGACAAATTTAATTAATTGTTTGGCAAGGAATCTTGAACTTGACTACTCAATATGGTACTACCCAAGATAATTCAAATAGTTTTGCCTACAATAATAACATTGATTTGCACTAATTCTGAAATCATACCAATTTGCAATATGCTCCAATGTAGAACTAATAAAAATTCAAAATGCCATTATTACACCCATAACCTACCTCCCTATTCAATTTCCTTAGTATTTCATTTGTGCATCTTCATGTTAGAGTTTTTTCAAATTCATTACAATTTTCTGAAACATTTTAGAGGGGACAAATTCTTATAGAATTTTAATATAAAAATATCAAACAAGTTTTATTTAATTTCATGATTTTTTGTGGCAAAATTCTGCAATAATTTGATCAAATTTATTTTAAAAATTAAATGATAAATTCCAAAAAATTATAATAAAAAATTTTCAAAAATAAAAATCTTAAGAGACGTAAACAAGGAGGTCATTTGTACTAGTGTGTTTGAAATAAAATTGTAACAATGCAATCTACACCATGTTTATAATACTTCAAATAGTGCAATTGTGGGTGCATTTGTCATCCAAGTTTCTTCCATAATCATTTTAATGTTCATCCAAATGCTCACACTAAGTACAAGAAAATAATGAAATTAGGTAGGCCCACACCAATTTCTCGACATTTAACATTATATTAATTTTTTTTGTTACCATACAAGAATGAACTACATTTCAATTAGGTGTTATTGTAATTGAGACTCGTGAATCTCCATGGTTTCAAATGGAAATATTTGTATAAATATTTGTTGATTTGATGGCTTATAAAGTAACTTTCTTGGAAGTAAAGCAACCTAATTGTTAAGGCAACCTAATTTCATTATTTTGTGTACATGGCATGCATTAAAATTCATCTAACAACATAAATTATCTTTACACTTTTCAAACTCTAGCATTGAATGAATTTACTTGAGTAGCACATAAAGTGGGCCCCTCGAAATGTGCCATTGACCCCAAACAACCAGAATCACTCTTTATAAGGTAGTCGGTCCACAAAGCGAGCATCTAAGGACTGAAATTGAATTTTGGGCAGGTGAAACTTCTCAGAATATTTTTCAATAAATTTCCCTTGAAAAAAATAGAGGACTTGGCATGTGACCTAAGTTGTTTCATATTTTTTGGATCATTTTTTAATTAGTTATGAATTTTCAAATGAGATGTTGTATAGGTCCCTAATTATGTCCCTAGGGCTTCCATGAACTGTTCACTTGCAACTTTTGAAGATAAATGGGAAAGCAAAGAGTATGATTGGCTCTTGTCATTAACAATGTTTTTTTCTTTCCATTCATTCAAGGACTACGAAGGTCCATTTAAGAACCACTTCATATCCATTCACAACCACCTATATGGGCAGTTCTTAATGCCCGCTCATATTTCGAGCCTCCTACCTTACATCTCCAAAAATCAATATGTAACTTACTTTCTTGGAAGAAACGATTTCAGAACCTCTACCAAAAAAAACTTTGACTCTTCATAACTTTTGCATACAATATTTAAATGTCACGTTCTTTGGTGCATTGGAACCTCCTTTCACTTGCCAACTAGAAAATATGGAAAATTTCCCAAGTAAAGAAAGCACAGTAACTTCTAGTTCAAGAGTCAAGATTTCAACTCCACAAGGTACAATTAGGTTGATGCTATCAAAATGGATCAGAATCCAAAATTTGTAGGCTGGTGATAATTGCATTACATCATGCGTCAACTGCAAATTTTGTGCACAAGATGGGGCACAAAATTTCTAAAAAACAATGTGATCATGGAATAACATAACATTCAGTGCGATCATTTAACCCTTCGCCTTAGTAAAAGTGAAAATAATTTTGATGTATCAAGGAATTGCTTCAATGGCATTTGTGGGAATGATGGTTGAAGATGTCATTTTTATATTGAAATCAATTGTGTACCATGAATCTTCAAAGGGTATGAGATAATTTGAAAATGAGAGCTTGACCATTCATTGTCAAAATATAAAAATTATGTTTGATGTTTAATCATAGTAGAATAACTTTAAAAAAAACATTTGAACTATAAAAATTTGGGAGATCTATCTAAGTTTCATCTCCGAAAATTCATTTGATATTTCAAGCCTCCAATCAAAAGTTACAAATAAGATAAAATTCAGAGAAGATGTTTGAAAATGTCAAAAAAATTGTCCTTTCCAATCCCTCTCTGGAATTTGTCCATAACTTGTGATTGGAGGCTAGAAATCTCAAATGGATTTTTGGAAATGAAGTTTAGATAGATTTTTTAAACTTCTTTTAGTTCAAAATTTAAAAAAAAATCTACTATGACTAAACGAGGTCTGGAACTGTACTTCAAATTAAATTCCTACTTTGTTTTGATTTAACTATGAACGGTAAAGCTCATACTGATTGTAATTTACATATCCTACATTGTTTGTTTCACCTTCTATCACCCTATGTATATACGAGTAAAGAGCTTATCTTAATTAAATAATTCTCTTATAATGACTATCTTTTTCAACAAAGTGTAGTAGTATAATTGTTAAAGTCTTTAATTTCAAAGAATTATATGTTGTTTTGATAAAAGTTTTATTTGAAATACAAATGTTTTATTAGTATTGACCCAATTTGCAGCTGTGACCAAGGTACCAACTTCTACACTTCATTTCTCTAACACATTTTGACATGTGTATTTGTAGTTATTGTCTTGATGTGGAAAATTCTACATTATTTTGTTTAGGGGAGGAAATACCAATGATTGCTACTGAATGTTATGAAGTTTCGCATATGCATTGTTAATCAATTCTTTCCCAATTCCATTCTCTATCTATACAAGTCTAGAATTTGTGGGTTGAAATGTCAAAGTGATGTAGATTGTGGGCACAATTGTCAAAAGATGATAATATGTATACTTTTGCAAGGTTTCATTTTTTTGCAATATAAGGTTATAACCTAGGCTACTATCTTTAAATGCAGCAGTCCCTCTAAATTTACTTATTGGAGGTTGTATTGTCAAAAAAAAGCTCAAATTATCCAATAAATGTTGGACTCTAAATGTGTGCAATCAAAAAATAGTTTTTATCTTTGTTTGATCAATATATATGGACACATGCATTATTTGATATAAGCCACTTGATTTCAAAAACCTATAAAAATCCAAAGAAAAACTAAATGATTATGAAATTTTTGCTCACATGTATATACTATAATGCAAACTATATAAAATATTTAACTCAAATACCATATTTTTTGAAGATTCTAGAGGGGCCTAGTGGAAATGTCAAATCATCAATAGTCAAATTTTAATCCTTTAGAATCCCAAGGGTCATTGGTTTAGAAAATGATTGAAAAAATACAATTTTGGAGTTACCTTTCTCTAAATATAAAAACATATTGTTATGACTAACCATATTTTTTGTACACTAAAATACTCTATTCAATGACAAATGATACATAATGTCATGTAGATAATTTTTATTATGGCATCAACAATTAAAGCTAGAAACCAAGTCCACCACTAATAACTCCAAAGACTATATTTCATAGAAAGGAGGCATCACAACCTTTTTTCTTGGCACAATGCCTTAATCCAAATTAGCATACAAAGTCCCTATTTGACATTTGTAGTGTTATTTAGGCTCAAAACACTAAAAAAATCTAAAGCATGGGAGAGCCTAGGAGAATGCAAAGAACTGAAACATAAGCAATAGATCTATTAAAAAATCCTCGTGCCTAAACTCAACCATACAATATTGTTATTAGGCTAAATAATGACTACAAAGAGGATGCTTTTAGTAACACTGACATTTAATGTCATCCAAATCCACTTTTTATTATTGACAATATTTGCAATAGAGGTAAAAAAATATAAACCAAGACTAGTTACTATATTTGACAAATTTATTGAAGATTGCAATACTTGAAATTTAGAGTCAATGATACTGAATATAACTTTTAGTACAATTTTGTCTATGAAGAGATCTTCAAATTCCCTATAATTTGGTAGTATTTGATGTTAAGTTCATATTTTGTTATAACTTAACAAGCAGTTTGATTTAAATTATAGAGTTTGGGATTAAAAGATAATTTTTTGTTAAAGTTTTCACCAAAAAATACAAAAATGAAGGTACTACTATCAAGATGATATGCATATGATCTTCAAAATACATAATATTTATGCAATAAATCTCATAGTATCCAATGATATGATGTATTGAAACATATTGTATGCCAAAATCAAGGATGTAGCAAATTGTGATTATAATTCTTTGTTACAAATAATGATTTATAAATACATGATTCCACCTATGTAAATTGTACCATTGAAGTAATTGTGAATATGTAATCTACCATACACGCCAAACTACATGCAAGATTATAGAATGACATTACCCCCTCGAGTTCCTTGACTATGTTCTTACCAAAAATGCTCCAAAAATGCCATTTCTAGTACAAGTACCAAATTTTCGAAATATATCATTTGGGGACACATGTAACCATAAGATCTTGTATAGAATTTTGGTTTGAGAATATGTCAAAAAAAATTCAAAACTTCCCACTATCCAGATTGCAAGATATTAGCATTTGAAAGGGCAAAAATCCTTTTTGGGCCCTACAAAAAACTAGACAGCTACACTTTATAAGGTTAGATTATTATGAAAAAATGTTCAAAGTGGTTGTGCTTCTTTGAATTTATTCTTCAAATCAAGTTGGATACATTCTTGAAAATTTTCACATCATTTGGAATTGTACAACATATAGAAAAAAAATAGTAAGTGGAAAGAAGTAGAAAATGATTCAAAATATAAATTTGTAACAATTTATTTATGAAATTGAAAAATACCAATCCCACTGGTTGTAATGTTGTAATAAAAAATCTACACCCTATGACTTAATTTTTTCCAAAAACATTGAAAATTGAGTTAAATGAAGGACTACAAAGCTTACTTTAGAATAGAATCTATAACTACTTGCAAACTAAAACTCCTCACAACTTTTGACTCATTATTAAAAATGGAATGATTGAAAGTTTTTCATGTATATATAAATATAATAAACCAATTTTAAATTTTTATTTATGAAAAAAAGAAATTAAAATTTGCCCAAGCTGCCTAAGTTAAGAAACAAACTACATATCATGCAATAACTTTTTAACTACGAAGTCCAAAATTATGAAAATTGTTGGGCCTTATAGCTACTCCTCATTCACATATTGTGTGAAAATTTCAAAGAAAAAAAATCTCCACTCACATGTACTTGCCCAAAAAAATTATGTTGCCAAAAACACAAAGTTGGTCCTTTAGGGGTTAAGACTACAAATTGACATTGAATAAAAAGTACCTCCTTAGTAAACCTATTAATTTATCAAATTTGCATAAAAACTCTTTAGAAAGTTAAGATCTACCTTGACACAAAAATAAAGGCTTGATTTATATTAGATTTACAATTTTTTTTTAAAATTAACTCAAATAGTATGAAAAATTGAATAGGTCCAAGTCCCACGATACTAACTGAATGGACTCAAGATGAATGTGGTCCACGTAATATGATCATTTGAATGAATGTGAGATGGAATTATAGATGTCTTGAAAGTATATGAAATTTAGATACATTTTGGATTAAATTTGAATGACAATTACAATACTCATGATTTTTTTCTCTATAGTTGCATCCTATGTCATTTTAGTTACATGCTTGCCAAATTCCAAAAGTTGAAAATATCTTTGAACATGTTTCTCAAAGTCCATCATCCAATTAGTTGTTCATTTATCAAGTTCTCTCTCAAGGGATAATTTTTCATTTATAGATTTAAAATGATACTACTCTATAATACAATACTTCAAAATATTCTATATTCTTTTATATAAAATATATAATGAAATGTTTGATTTTACTAAAATCTATTAAAAAAAACCATTACTAAATAATTTTGGCAATTCTCACAATTCCATTGGAATGAGATACAAAAATTCATTCTTGCACAATAAATTTTCAATGTCCACAGTTGCATGTGCAAGGAAACCCTCACAGGACATGTGTACAACAAATGTAATCTAAATTAACCTTGGCACTATAGGTGTAAATCTAATGTATAAATACTCTTCTAAAATTCAAACTTCAAAAAAGTTAAATAGGTATGTACAACCTCATAATTTCAAGTGTAACATTTTATTGAATGGAATTTTTTTAATTATTTTTTTGTATAGAAAATTTATAAATGTAATATCTATTTAGAATTAGTTCATGTATCTAATTTCTAAATTCAACTATATTTCATTAGAACCCTAAAACTTGTACAAAACATAATTGGTCTTGCCTTCTTTGATTCAAAATAGAAATTGTTAACTGCAATTGTGCTTTAGTATGCATTTTTTAATGAACAGTAGATTCTATCAAATATGCTCCATGAAAATTAAATATTGAAAATTCTAGATTTGAAAAAAAATCACTTTTACAAAAATTAAAAATATGCTTATCTTTATTGGCAAAGTAAAGATCATCCTATAAGAATGATTTTTGAAATTAAATGTTATGACATCAAATGATAATAAATGTTTTAAAGTTTCAATTGAATAACATCGAAAACCATTAATGGAATGGTACTATTTATACTACCATACCCTTGAAGTCAAGTGAAACATTTCTTTCTAAAAAATGGATTATAGTTGATGATTATAGTTTACCATGTGCCTAAAATTTTTAAAATTCATTTTTTTCCAATGAAATTTAATTTTTTGAATAAACAATATCAATCTCCAAAATTCAAACATTTGTTTTGAAACATGTTGTTTGTTGACCTTGACCACCAAGGTTGATACTATTGGATCTTTTTAAATATTCAAGACTGTTGTAGCACCTTACATAAAATCACTTTGTAATACTACCACTTTATAATCAAAAAAATAAAATATGAAGTAATGCTTTGAGTTAAGTCAGTAATAAAGTTTGAATTTGTACATGCATAATTATTGGAAACATATTTTTATACACATTGAATGTGCTTGATTTGATAAATATAAAAAGCCATATAGTTGTTAGTAGAAGAAGTGGTGACTAAACAAAGGAATTCCTAGTAGAAAGGAAAATTATAGATTTGGAACTTTTTAAGCTTAATAAATTAAGTCCTAAAAAGAATCTAGACATAAGAACTTCATGTTTGCAAGTTTTATTTTCCTTTCTATCCTTACATAAATTGATTAAAAACTCATAGAAAACTCATGAAGTATGAAGTGACCAAGTTGGATTTTTTTCCAAATAAGGATGTTCATAAAAAATTGAAAAATGTTTATGAGATTTATAATTTTTTTTCATGGATTGAACTGATTTTCAACCCTTAAAATTTCTCAATCCGAAATATGGATTATGATGATTTCAAGAGCTTACTATAAAAGCTTCACAAAATGGATGGCATATATATCTAAATATGTTGCAAAATCAATTTTTGAGAATTCTTCAAGAATGTGACCAGAAAGTTTGGAAATATATTAAATTAAATATTATTAAGTGAATAAAACCATAGTAGATTTCATTATTCATTCTCAATGTCACTCTACCATATGAATAATTCAACCTATTATTGATTTTCAAATTTGATATTTGCATGCAAAATTCAATTTTAACCTTTTCCATTCTTTGAAAAGAGAAATATCCAACAAGATTGTTTTTTTTTTGACATAAGTGAAAAGCTTTACGATTATTGCAAAAAAAGAAAAGGACAATTGTCAAGCAAGCTAAGCAAGCTTGCTAACCAAACAAGATAAGGTATACACACCCAAAAACACCACTTTTTTTTTGCCATCAATAGCTCGATGATCAAAATGATCACAAATACTATAATATAAATTTATCAAATCTTTCAATAATTTGGTCTCAAACTCTTCTTCAATTTTCTAAAGGCATACAAGTCCTGTCCGTGCCTACCTAATACCTACTATAATATTCAAACCAAGGGGGTATATTTCAACTAGAAAGGGGCAACATAACAAACTAAGATGGAAGACTAAAATTTCAGTGGAGTACAATTTTGACAAGGGAGTATATATTTTAACTAGAAAGGGGCAACATAACAAACTAAGATGGAAGACTAAAATTTCAGTGGAGTACAATTTTGATCTTATTATTAGTTAGGGTGAATTTGGACCCTTTCATCCTACAGGGGTTATTTTATCCCTCTCAAAGGTGAAGATATTCTCTCATAGAATGAGTGCACCTACAAAGTGCACCCAATGATTCTTCCAACCCTAATTTCCCATCTACCCACCATCCCCAAACCGAATCATTATGAGGTAAAAAAAGCTGCATTTCAAGGAGAAGCATTAGTCCATCAAAAATGGCCAGATACAGGCAGCTCTCTCTTCCACCAGAGCATATTGGATCCAATCCTGTAAGGAACCAATGCCCCCCAATTTATACACCATGGCATTCGGCTCTCCCTCCGGGCTAAAAAAAAAGGGTTCTTTTTCTAATTCAATGTGCACTTGCGGTAAATCAGCCAACCCACTGCAAGAAAAACTTGAAGAATAATACTAAAATAAAAAGGGACCCCCCATGTTCACGCCGCCCTGGCTCTCACCTAACTTTCTTCTATTCCTTCAGAATTTGCACATTCAGCAGAAAGGAGCATGCACTGGAGCCTCTGTAATATCACAACAGGTCACTGTGGTCTCGTCACCAAACCCGTCCCTACCTCTGTAATATCACAACAGGTCACTGTGGTCTCGTCACCAAACCCGTCCCTACCTCTGTAATATCACGTTCCTCAGCTGCTTATAAACGGTCCAGAACGGCCAGGGAGAATTGACCCCCTCATTGCCCCAACCAAGGGAGAATCTGAAAATTTGCCCCTATTTTGAGCCGTGTATTTTTTACATTTCTTCACCTATACAATCTAATTTGGAGCCTCTAATTGCAAATATGAATTCAGAACTTCCAAATTTTTTTCATGTGTTGCAAATATAAAATTCCAATGTTCTCCCAATGGGGCAATGAGGGGGTCAATTCACCCTAGCCGTTAGGAACTGCCCCCTTGCTCGTCCCTCCAAAGTCATTCCAGGTGTGCATGTAAAAAAAGACCCCCCCTATTTTGATTTATTTATCTACTACACCTCTCCAATTTTTTTCTCTCTCTTTATCTCCTACATCTCTGTGACAGAATTTGGGGCCTCTGATTGCAGAAATGAATTAAAAAATTTGCAGATTTTATCGTGCGTGGTAAATAAAAAATTTCAGTGTTTTTTTCCTTGGGGGTGAGCAAGGGGGTCAGTTCACCCTGGCCCCCTAAACCATCCCGACCTCTGTAATATCACACCCCAACTCCCCTCTCACTGAATCATCGTGAACTCTGTAATATCACATCACCAAATTATTTCGACCTCTGTAATATCACATCCCAGCTCCCTCTCAGCACGCAGTCGTGCCACATCCACTGTAGCCTGACCAAACCATAGCGTCAGCGGACACACCTAATTCCCACTCGGCTTCTATATAAGTTAAGTCCCTCCCCATCGCACGATCACAGCCAGTCAGTTTAGTCACAAGAAATTGGCATACAATACCGATACAAAAGCAGTTGAAAAGAATCACCTTGTTGACTCTGGCAACCTTTTAAAAAACTGTTACCGCAACTGTTGCCTACAAAAATGTGTATACAATGGAAAAACTGTACATGAAAACAATTCTATATCGCCCGCCCACCTCGACTCACGGATCTTGTCACCTACAAGCCATATTTATATACTGCCAAGCTTCACAACGTTTGGTCGGATCACACTCAGCCAGTGCAACTGAAGACCTTGAATTTTACAAGTGTGAAAGGAATAGTAACGTACTCTGCCTCCCTCACTGCTTGACTCCTTGCAACTCCACGCAGCCAGGCAGCCAGGCAGCTAGGCACTCACTTCTTCAACGCATTTACTTTTTACAAGTGCTCACTACTCCAATTTTTCAAATGTGAAAACGAAGACTTCTGCATTGAGAATCTCGTGTCATCTCGTGCATGTGGATCGAGTGCCGAAGGAAGCTGTGGCAGCGCTGCTGTGACAACACTGTGACATAGTAAACAGGGAAAAGAAGACAAAAAAAAAATGATCTCACCCAGTCAAAACAAGCAATTGTTGTAGCTGTTGGTCGTGAGGGCATGTTTACACCCAAAAACTTTTGGATTGGAGACCACGGAAATGTTTTGGATTGGAGCCCAAGGAAATGGAGTGTTTTTCTTTATTGGGTCTTTGCTTTGGGTACACGACTATCTTTCAATCAAAGCACTCCATTTCTTTGGAAGTTCACTTCAAAAGTTTTTAGGTGTACAAAGGCCCTTAACCTTTAAGCACCTCAAATATGGCCTTCCGTAACTGAAATGAAAGATTACCTTGTTTGACTATTATAATCTTTTCAATGGTACGGTCAAAACATTAGTTCATTTTCTAGCCATTACCAGATCTCATTTTGGGTGACAATTTGATTGGAATGTTTCCACTACAGTCAGTTTCATACTCTGTTTTCAGGGCCTGGATTTCGGTAAATAGGCTCCGGGCACTCAGGGTTTGATTGAACCCACCCTCCCCCATTTGCTTAACCAAAAACAATACAATACTCTAACTCTACATCTGGTCCACAATTACAATTACGAATCAATTATGATTACTATGATTACTTCACTGGTGCCATTTTTGATTTGTCTACTTCCCAGTGACATAAAACGCCAGCAATTGGCGAAGAAAAGAACTGAAAGAATATTCTCACCCTCAAACCTACTCCAAAATTATAGCCACACTGAGCTACCAATTGAATAAACTTAATAAAAAAACACAACAGGATCAGATTGGTAAGTTAGTTTGACCTTGTATCTTTTTTCTCTCCTCGTTTCGCCAGAAGTCCACTCTGGTTCCTTCACTTTCAAATACAATTCTCTTTTTTAAAAGAAAATAAAAATACTAAAATCTAAGAAAGAATAGAATTGGGGACGCCAATTCTGTTCCCAACTTATGAGTGGCATCCAGGCACCCCTCCGTTAAAAATTTAAAAGAAAAGAGAAGAAATAAAGAAATCACCCACTGCACCATTTTGAACCACCGCAAGGGATGAAAAGAAAAAACCCCATCCGGAGTCAAACAACGAAACTGAACCCCGGCGTCATTTTTCGTCCATCCGTGTGTCGTCGTCGTCGACTTTCCAACGATCGTTGACTGTAGCGATGACCTCGCGATCCATACAACGATCAACGACGCACACCACCCTCTCCTTCCCAACACAGTGGCGTCTCCAGTCACCCCAGTCGTTAACTTCCCCTCGATCGATCATCCCAACCTGGGATCCCGTGTTGCAGTGCAAAGCATTGATGGATGATTGTGTGTTCATCAGTTTACGATCTTTTGCAGCTCTGAGTTCTGGGTTCAGTTTTTCTTCATCAGCAAAGCCAAGCCAAGCCAGCCAACGAACAACGAGAGAGCTACCGGTAGTAGCAGCAGCAGCATCATTAAATTAGTGTTGCTGGAGCATTGATGGTCGCGGCGAGGACGACAGGGGTAGCTGGGGAGTTCTGAGTGGCTTGTAAGACTGGGAGTAACGTCGTGTGCGTTTGTTGGCATTGAGGGGGGGCCGGGTGAGTGGAGACAAGCTCGTTTGGTTATGGAGCAAGGTTAGGGTGACGAGGAGGTGGCGAACAACGTCGTCAATCGATCCATCCCTTTAGTTTCGCTTTCATAGAAATCGATCTCAACTGGTGGAGCGCCATGAGTTTGATTCAGCTCCTGGTCTGCAGGTCGCGGTGCAGGTCGGGTTGAACGTTGGAAGAAGCAGGCCAGGTCTGGAGCTTCTGGCCTTGATCGATAATCGATTGAAGGAATGGTTGGTTGGTTGGTTGGTTGATAGAGATATTAATTAATTTGGTTGGTAGATTGGTTGATTGAGACATTCGATCATCACTGCGTCGTTTGTAGCTAGCAAGCTTTCGGATCACGAAGAGGAACGGGGGCGCAAGGGTGCGCGCAGAAGGAAGGGATGGTTTGCGCTGGGACGTGATCGTAGTTTGCAAGGAAAGGTTCCAAAGTTCGAAACCGTTTGGAAGGTTTTAGTTTTTTTTTTAAAATAGTGGTGACATTGCGAATTTGGAGAGTGGAATTGGACGTGGCGTGTGGGGCCGCAAGTGGTGCTGAAGCCGCTGTAGCTCCCGACATGGCGAACTGTTGATGACGACGGGTTCGTGGTGGCTGGGGTACTTAGCGTGAACTTTTCGCGGCTCAATTGGAAAGAGGTTTCGTGGTTTTATTGCAATGGACCGTGTGAACAGCAGATTGAGTAACAGCAGCAAGGAGTCTCCCCCATTAAGCACCAAGCATTTGCGTCACCAGTCCAGAAGCCGTGACGTGTCGGTAGACATCGAGAGCATGTTGGAGGCTGGCACCAGCAGCTCCGAAAGCTCTGGCTGGCAGCCTGAGCCTCCACCATCTGACTGCGAGGATGTTCCTCTCGGACAAGCAATGCTGGAGCTCAGCTTCGACGTGGGCCACGACCACATCACTCTCACGAGCGTCACCCCCGCCGAGGCTCCCTTGGTACCCGGGGAGCCTCGTAGCGACGGCCACGAAGTCGATTCTCGCCGCCCAAGCTCCTTTCGTGAGAGCATCAAAACAGTGGGAACCTTAGTGAAGCAGTTCAGCCACGATTTCACACGAAACTCCCGAGTGCAAGACGAGAGTACTGACGACCCGGAGCTCGGGAACTGCCCGTCCATCCGAATGCAGAAAAACCCTTCTCGCGCGGAGTACGCAATCGAAGGACTTCGTTACATCAGCAAAGCTACGGCCACTGCGGATCAGAAGAAATCATGGGAGCAAGTGGAAGCTCGGTTTCATAAGCTTGCGAATAGCGACTGCATGTTACCCAGGTCAAGCTTCGCGGAGTGCATTGGAATGAAAGACTCGAAGGAGTTTGCGAATGAGCTTTACGACGCGGCGGTGAGGCGCAAGCGGAGTGAGAAAGTTCAGGCGATTAGTAAAGAGGATCTGTACCAGTATTGGATTAGGATCACGGACACGAGCTTCGACGCGCGGATTCAGATGTTCTTTGATTTGTGCGACAAGGATTTGGATGGAAGGATCACGGGGGAGGAAGTGAAGCAGTTGATCATGTTGAGCGCGAGCGCGAATAAACTCTCCAAGCTGAAAGAGCAAGCAGCAGAGTACGCCGCGCTTATTATGGAAGAGCTTGATGTCGATCGTGTGGGTTACATTGAGCTTTCGCAATTGGAAACACTCCTTCGTGGATCAGTGCAAGGATTCGGCAAAGATGCGATCGTGAATTACAGTCAAATGTTAACCCCCAGAAGCAATCGTACTCGGATCACGAAATTTGTTGAGCGATCACACTATTTCGTTCTCGACAATTGGAAGCGTCTCTGGATTCTGTCGCTCTGGGTCTTGGCTATGGCGGCTCTGTTTGCCTGGAAGTTTTTTCAGTACAGGCACCGGGACGCGTTTTACGTTATGGGGTACTGTCTGTGTATCGCAAAGGGAGCAGCTGAGACTTTGAAGCTCAACATGGCGCTCATTCTTTTGCCCGTTTGTCGCAACACGCTCACTCGTCTGCGCTCCACTCGTCTTGGGAAGATCATTCCTTTTGATGATGATCTCGACTTTCATAAGATCATTGCTGGGGGAATTGCGCTTGGGGTTTTCACGCACGTTACGTGTCATGTTACGTGTGATATCCCGAATTTAGTGAATGCGCCTGAGGAGAAGTTTTTCAAGTATTTGGGCCATGAATTTGAGAAGCAGCCGACGTACAAGGAGATCATGAAGATGTCGGTGGGGTTGAGCGGGGTGCTGATGTTGGGGTTGATGATTGTGGCGTTTTTGTTGGCGACACATTGGTTTAGGAGGAGCTTGGTGAAATTGCCGTGGCCGTTTCATAGGTTGACGGGGTTTAATGCGTTCTGGTACTCGCATCACTTGTTCGTTTTTGTGTATGTGCTGCTGATTCTGCATACAGTCAAGCTCCTGCTCCAGAGTCCGTGGTACCAGCGCTCGGTACGAATCTCATACCTCTTTTTTCTCTAATCTCTTGTCTCTAATCTCTTGCTTGCATCCGACTTTCAACATTCAAATTCACTAAAAAAGCACCCAATTGAAACTGTCAATGTTCAGGTTGTGTGATTCGAGAGTCGTCCACCTGTAATTCAAAACTTGGGGATGCTTTCTCAGTAGATGATATGCTCAAGTTAATTCACTTAGTGATAAGGGGCTGAATAGGGCAAGATTCCTTACAGCATCGTTGAACACTATTGATCCCACTAGTATCCCACTATTCTAACACACACCACTGTTATTCCAATCCGAGAGCTAGGTTTTCAAATTCTTAGTGGGTGTTTGTTGTGCAGACATGGATGTACCTCGCGGTTCCATTACTCCTCTACGCAGGCGAGCGTTTCCTTCGCATGTACCGCACAAACTCCACAAAGGTCGACGTCGTCAAGGTGAGTCCCAAATCACAAAAATTAGGGTCAAACAAATCCATCCACTTCCTGATATGTGTTCTCTCCAAATTCTTCGCCATTTCTTCAACTCACCCCCGTCTCCCTCCCTCCCATTCAGGCCGCCATCTACACCGGCAATGTGCTCGCCATCCACATCACCAAACCCGACAATTTCAAATACAAGTCCGGCATGTACCTCTTCCTCCAATGCCCAGAGATTTCCTCCTTCGAATGGCACCCTTTCTCCATCACCTCTGCCCCCGGCGACCCTTTTCTCTCCGTCCACATCCGCACTCTGGGCGACTGGACTGCCGAGATGAAGAAGCGTTTCAGTGAAGCTTGTGGTGGTCGCCCTCGTCTCCAAACAGTCAACAACTACGGTCTCAGTGGGGAGCTTACTCTTGCTGCTCGTTTCCCCAAGCTTTACATCGATGGGCCGTACGGTGCTCCTGCTCAAGACTATCTGAAGTACGATGTGTTGTTGCTGGTGGGACTGGGGATTGGGGCCACGCCGTTTATTAGTATTTTGAAGGATATGTTGCATCACCAGAAGACGGAGAGTGGGTCGAGTGGGTCGGGGTTAGGATTGGGATCAGGTTCGGATCCAAGCCTGAGTTGGGAATTTTCGCAACTGAGTGGGGAGATTGCAAAGAGTCCGAGAGCAGGGAAGGTGAAGAAGAGGAAAAGGAAGCCCAAGGCGTATTTCTACTGGGTGACGAGGGAGCAAGGGTCGTTTGACTGGTTTCGGGGGTTTATGCGAGATGTGGAGGAGGTGGATAACAAGGTAATGAAGCCCTTGCTCTTGCCCTTCTCAAATTTGTGAGATGAATGACTCCAGGGCCGTGATTTGGGGAAGAGAATAATGACTGGGAAGATCATATTGAGTCTTAGATTTAAGTTTTGAAATGACGAGGTGAAGCGAATGATAGTCTTTGGATTGGATTAGGTTTTGAAATGAAGAGGAAGTGAAGAATGATGGTCCTTAATTGATTTAGGTTTCGGAAATGACAAGATGAAGCCAGATATGATGGTCTCTCTTGTTTGGGGTGGTGAAATGAAGGACGGGGAGGGAGGAATGACCGTCTTAGGTTTAGGGTTTGGAGTGAACAGGTGTACATTGTGGTGCAAGAGTGATTTAGGTTTACATGCCATACTTTTGTAGGTCTAAACCGTGCCACATACACACATGTCAAAGCAGAGATGACTGATTAAGAGAGCGCTAACTCTGGTGTCATGGTGTTGCAGGAGTATATTGAGATGCATAATTACTTGACGAGTGTTTACGAGGAAGGCGATGCGAGGTCGACATTGGTGATGATGTTGCAAGCATTGCACCATGCCAAAAATGGGGTTGACCTTGTTTCCGGCACAAGGGTACGTCTCTTTTGTTTTTCGAAGCCATGTTGAAGCTCTAATTGCTGCCTGTCAGTTCACCATTTGGCTCACTTTTGCTTCTGATCGACTTTGCAGGCACGCACGCATTTTGCAAGACCTAACTGGAAGAATGTCTTCTCAAAGCTAGCTACTACACACCAGGACAAGCGAGTTGGTACGAATCTCTCACTCTCTTAGCCCTTCATAATCTTTACTGAAACCTTATAATCTACTGGCTGGGTTTTAACCATCCCTAAACCCTAAATTTAGTTTGTACTCTTGACAACTCCATTTCTTAAGATCTTTTACAAATCGTCGTCTTTAAGATTATGCTGAGTAACTCAAACGCTCATCCTTCTTCACATGTTCTACTTTCCATAGCAAGGGTCCCTAATTGAGTATCCTGTTTTTGATCTTTATTGTCCCTTCATTTTTTTATATGTTTCGCACCTACTTTTGTGCTACCGTACCATGCAAGATCTGCCGAGAGTTGATATTGTTTCCTCGGTGGTTTTGCAGGAGTATTTTATTGTGGACCAGGAGCACTAGCAAACGAGCTGGAAAGCCTCTCCAGAACCTTCACCCAGACGTCCACCACCAAATTTTCGTTCCACAAGGAGAATTTCTGAGGATGGATCTGACCAAGCAAGCTTGTAGATAAAAACGAATTCCCGCAGCCATGGAAGTTGTAATATACACACAATCATTGTCAAAATTGGTGGCGTCCAAGGTTACCGATTCTTTACAATACAGATCAGATCTTCTTCGAAACGGAGCTAGAATGAATGAATCCCATTTTTTAGTGACCGAGAGAGAGAGCCATCTTGTAGTAATAGCTGATGATCGAGTCTTTAATTAATTAATGAAGTAGGGCAGAGTCATAAGACCATAGAAGGGGCTCAAGGCATGCAAGCGCAGCGTTACAAAGATGGAATGCGAGCTAGCAAATAGCCAGGCTTCTTCTATTGAATGTGCTCGTGTTGTCATTGTTGGCAACTCGGCAGCCTCCAGTAGCCTCCCCTTGGGATTCTGCTTCCCTCACAAGGGGTACTAGCCAAGGGTTCATCTTAATGTGAAAAATTTATGGAAAAATTTACAAAAAAAAATTAAGTGGCCGCAAGGCCTGCTTCTTCACTTGGATATATACATGTTCTCAAATTTGTGGAAGGGGGAATGGGGTCTCCTTATGTGTGGCACTTAAGTTGTAGTTGAGCTGATTGAATTCTGTCAAACCTTGTGTTAAATGACCCCTAAAGGTCAGCGCATCTGCAAAGTGGATATGCCTTAGTCAACCTTAGTTGATTGTAGCTTTCAAGATATTCATTTTCGGTATATGCTTTGACGAGTTTCCGGTCTACCCCATTTAAATCTTTTATCGAAGAAACTGAGAAATTGAAAGAGTTATTGCTATTGCACGCTCCAAGTTCCAGAACCCAAATCACCGGTACACCATATTCTACGTTTTTCATTCGAATTTTCTTCTTTTCAAATGTTTTTTTTTTCCCATTTCACTACAAAGCTCTATTTTCCATTCTAATTATATTTCTTTTAGGGTCTACTGTTATTGAATATCAAGCTATGTGCTGTCACCTGAAATGCAAGTGCATTCATTTCAAGCCGCCTCGTACAAATTTACAAACCGTTTGTCATATTGCGGTTGCTTTCATTAGTGGTTTTCTAAGTATATTCCACTTTGTATGATACATTTTCCGCACTGTATCAGTCTAATCTTACATTCTATAATTCTATATAACTGAAAACTGTTCCCACACCCTGTTTTTTCTGCTGTTTTCCATGCCTGTATAATTGAATTCATTAGCGTTCGATGGGCAGTGAATCAGCTGCACTGCTACAGACTTCCTTAAATTATTTGGGCCTCACTTAAAATTTAATGTTTTTTCCCCTTCCCATCCGTGGTCATAAAGTTACACATTGTTTGAGCATTGAAGTCTTCAGTTCGTTGGAGGTCGTTGCTGTCTCAGTCTTTGTTGACAAACAACTCCAAGTTCCTGATAATCGGGGCTTGTTTCGTCAACCAGTCTTCGGAGGAGAAGCTCGTTTTTTGGGCTTTACAAAGACTTGGGAATTAGGATTCAACTTCTACGCCCACCGACAAAGGCACTTTGGAAAGTTCATGGGACTACGAGTCTTCTTCTTCTTCTACTTTCTTTTTATGGGTCGGTAGGATGATGAAGAAAATTAAATTTTTAAAAAATTGGTGTACTACCGGAGTTCAGTTGCTGACCTCTTCCACCGGTACATGAGTTTCAATGGGATAAACATTAGAAAAGTTGGAAAATCTGGTTTCAATTTGAAAAAATTGGCAGAAAATTGGTGAGAGAATTTGTGAATTTTGAGTGGAAAATAGCGGAAATAATTGGACTCTATACTTGAAAAAATGGTTCATCTTAGACTTGAAAAAATTGTTCAACTTGGATTTGAAAAAATGGTTCAACTTGGAAATTGGAGGAAACTAGCTTGTAAAACTAAAATAAAAAACTAAACTAAAAATATTAAATTAAATTAAAAAACCCTTCTTGGGATTATATGGGACTATATGGAATTGTGTGATGGAATCACAATAGTTGGTGTTGCATTAGTGTTGTGACATTTAGAAACGGGTGTGTTATGAGGTAAGTTGACTCCAAGCTAACTGTCAGCACCAACACCAAAACCAATAGTGTGTACTATTGTTGTATATATAATGTCCCTACATGTAGAATAGAGGTGCATATATAATGGTAGATTTCTTAATTTGGTTGTTTTGGGATATGTTTACATTAGCCAAGGAGTGCATTTGAAGGCTTATTAGAATTGGTCACCAATGCTGATCATGTGGATAGTCTTCCTTTTAGGAAATAAGATATGACTTCAAACAACAAATAGAAAAACACCATTGAAATAGTGTTTTGGGTTGTTAGAATCAAGGTAGCATGTATTCCTTTCCCACATTTGTTATTACATTGTGTGTTGCCTCTAGTGACATAATACAGTATTGTGAGGTGAAAGTAAGTAATGGGTTTCACAACCGATTTTTCCACTTCCTAGAATCCATTAACACTACAATAATATATCTTATCTTTAAGAAGGATAGAGTAGCCCCACCATGATGTAGGCAACTAAAAGAGATTGTAGTGTAGTTTCTGTGATCCCTTGCTCTCAAATGATGTGATATTTCAAAAATTGACATTAAAGAGGTCAAAGGCCCCCTATTAATTAAAATTGAAAGAATAAAAATTGAAAATGCAAGGTTAGGTGGAGTGGTGATGATTTTGTTATTAAGGGCATTGCCACCAACACTCCATTTGACCATAGCATCAAAAAGTGACGAGGCACTTGTTGCCTCGTGAGATGTAGCGGTGTACTCATGTCTTTGTGCTCTACACCAACCACCCCTTAAAAGTCTTCACTAAAGTTTTTTTTTCTTATCACACCTCTCAATAAGCATTCATGTCTTCCACTAAGGCCAAAGTCAAAGTTGACCCAAGTTGGCATGAATGTAAAATTGCCCGCTACAAAGGCCCTCCATTGCCAAAGCAAATGTGAGAATGAAGGGAGAAATGGCACAACTTGTATTGTGATAGGAGGAATGACACAACTTGTACTATGACGGGGGACTTGAGTAGAGACATTTTTGTTTGGACATACGCGACAAGCTTAGTACTACTTAGGCCTGGTGGCAATGTTTTAACTTATTTGCAAAGAGTCAGTTTAAGTGGGTTAAGTGGGTGTTGTTGGTTAAGGTGAATTGAAAGTGTCCTCATAAAGTGGCATTCCAAGGGTGCATGTAAAAAAAAGACCCCTTATTTTGTGCTTGATTAATTTATGTTCTACACCCCTCATAGCTAATTTGGGGGCACTTATTGAAAATATGAAACCATAATTTGCATATTTTATTGTGCATAGCAAATTAAAAAATTTAGCACTTTTTCCTCAAAAACAAGCAAGGGGGGGACAATTCACCCTAAATGTATTGTAGGATAGACAATGGAGCATAATCCATACCTTAAATTAAGTTGTTTGTTTTGTTTGCTACGTTGAGATCTCTGGAACTATATATCCCCTGGTCTCATTCTTTATACCAAAGGAAAATCCTTAACAAGGAGGGGGGCAATGCCTTGTTTCATGACGTTCCACCTCGAAAAAAGTATATATATTAAATTTTGAAGTTTTTATGAATTGAAAAATTAGAAAATTACGTTTACATTTATTTAGGCTGTGGCAACAACACAAGGCACACTAGTCCAATTTAGATTAGCCCATTTGGCATGAGAAGTAAAAAATTAAAATTAATACCCCCCCTAACCAAGTTTCCGGATCTCACAGGGGCTCATATTTGGGGCACAGTGGGCACATGCCAGAGGAGGCCTTATACTTTTTTTGTTCCTTTTTTTTTAGGTCATGGGGCACAATGTTTCCTTTTTCTTTTTTCCTCTTTTTTTTCTTTTTTCTTTTTCTTTTTCTTTTTCTTTTTCTTTTTGAGGTCATGGGGTACAATTTTTATACTCAACGCTGAGTGTGGCTTTTTCAGCTGGATGCTCGGAAGGGCCAGGATCTACCCAATTCCAAATTCCAATGGCCGTTCAGTTTTACCGAATCTGGGCATATTTTCATTGGCCCTGTCATATTTTTCTTAATTTAATTTTACTATATTTTTTTGTCAGAAGAGGACCATGATTTTTTATTCCATGGCAGCGTAATTTAGCAATTGCACCTGGTGGTCTTTTTATATTTCCCTCTGACGGTCCTAATTGGAGCAGTGAATAAATGAAGTGATTTCCGGGATTACTGTGAGAGAATCAATCAGAATGCTAATTTTTACCCCCTTTTTTTTTATCCTTCATTTTTGGCCCGGGGGGGAAGGGGCTTGGAGGGGCTTGGGATTCGTCGCCTTAATTTTCGTGGAGATTGTAATAATAAGTTTCTAACAACCTTCCATTCAGAAAGAATTCGGCCCCTTTCTTTTTCTTTTTCTTTTTTGGGGAACAAAATTCGGTCCTTTCCTTTTCTTTTTCTTTTCTGGGGAACAAAATTCGGTCCTTTCTTTTGGGGGAACAAAATTTCCTCCACTGTACCTGCAAATTCGGAGGTTGCTCTGAATTGCTGCAAGAATTATAGTATAATTATGTAGGAACTCAACTTCAAAATCTTAAACCCTAAACCCCTAATTAGTGTGTGGTACCAAAAAAAAGAGAGAGAAATTTCTCCTATAATATTCCATACTATAATGCACTTTCTATTATGTAATTTTCAGATTTTCAAAGCATGTTTTGTGTTTAATATGGATTTTCTTCACTTTTTCTTCAAAAATTCATAATAATTTGAATTGAACTCCCCCCACCAAAAGAAAAAACTGAAATTTTTATGACATACAATACATCAAACGGACCTGTGATTCCATCTTTGTAAAATGGAAATAAGAAAATTCGCTCACAAATAGCAACAGAATGGAGAATTGGCAAAAGTAGACTTTGAGTTTTGACTTCACAGTGATGGACTCCATCCACTAAGGGTTAAAAGGGTATGTTCACACTTCGTATTAGAGGTGATGTTTCCAATGTGAATCTGGTTCAGAAGTAGGTCTAAATTCTCTCCTAAGACCATAGTAACAACCCTCTTCAACCCTTAAATACCCGGGCTGGTGACTGTGAAGATCAGCCCTTTTGGAACTGTGTGACATCGTCTAGTTTTAAAAAAACAAAACTATTCATTGGGAGTCAAACTACTGTAGAAGATCCTCCCCTTTTCACCCGTAATTTCAAGGATGAACAGTTGCATTTCAGGAGAATTCCTTGTCATCCATCGGACAAAAAACGTCCACCACTACGTTTGAAGGTTAAGACCAAGTGAGAACAGACCTTAATTCCGTAATTCCTAACGTATAATTCTTTAACCAATGTTGGCATGTGGGACTTGGTGTACAATTCCAGCAGCACCATTATTTTGCGGCAAAGCCTTTGATTTGGGGGGGGCTATTTTATCCGGACAGACAGGCACTAATTGCATCTCTTTCTACGAGTTTTTGACCCTCAAAATTGGGGCTTTCCATTGACAATGGCCCACGACGCACCCATTCTAAATTTGTCCCACATTAATTATGGGTACATTACACATTGTGGAAATTGTGGAAATTGTACTATGAACTTATCCTATTCAGCAATTGGTGTACTACCTTTAGTACTATCCAGCAATTGGGTTCCGTTTGGCATTTTAAATTAAATTATAGGATCCCTTGGCTAAGCTTTTTGTTAATGGAAATAGTTGAAAGCAGTGCTTTTGGGTGTGTTCTTTTGACTCTGGTGAGGCAAAATGAGCTGGTTGTGAGTGGGTTTCCACAATCTCAACTGCCCCAAATTTAGAACATGGGGTCAGCTAATTAGGGTCAGCTAATTAAGGTTGAGGCACCAGCAGTTCAATCATTTAAGCAATTTTGGAGCAGATCGTGTGTGTAGTATGAGGTGGTGGAAACTTTTCCCATGTAGGAAGATAGGAAATACGGGGATAGCAAAAAAAAAATCAAAATTTTATTCCCAAAATTGAAATTACTGTGAATTTTATTCCCAAAATTGACTTTACTGTGAATTTTATTCCCAAAATTGACTTTACTGTGAATTTTATTCCCAAAATTGAAATTACTGTGAATTTTATTCCCAAAATTGAAATTACTGTGAATTTTATTCCCGAAATTGAAATTACTGTGAATTTTATTCCCAAAATTGAAATTACTGTGAATTTTATTCCCAAAATTGAAATTACTGTGAATTTTATTTTTATTTTTTGAACAAGTGGAAGAACCATTGTATTATAAGAAAAGTTGACGTATAAAAACAACCAAGTCAAAGATTGGAGAACAAAGGGAAACGAGTACAAACAAATAAGTGACAAAAAAAGGTTGTAAAAAAACAAACTAGAAGGAGGATGGCATAATTATTGTGAAATTTGGGAGCCAAAAGTGCACTTGTCTAACAGCCAACATGTGGTTGACAATTGGTGCTTCAACCTCAACACCCTACATTTCTACCTAGTGGGTTGTTGCCATAGCCAAAATAGAAATAAAAGTACTATTCTAGTTTTTTAACTCATAAAAACTTCAAAATTCAATAATTTTTGTGAACATTCTAGGTCCAAATGTCACAAAACAAAGTCCATGTACCCCTCCTTGTAGAAAGCTTTCCAACGTTGGGTACCAAGAAGGCAATTAGGGGATGCATGATCTAAGAGATCTCAATGTAACAAATAAAACAAACAAAGCAAGCAAACAAAACAAACTCACTTAAGGTATGGATTAGTGCGGTTCACATAAAATAGATAACCTTATAGTATTGGAGATAATAAATTTGTTGAGTTTTGCTATCATGATTTGAGGAACCTTGATACTATTTAGTAATCAAGTATTTGTTTTTTACTTTGAATAGTGTTTACAGTTACATGTATATGCATATGATAGTGTCAATGATCTTTGCCATTTGTGGTGTCTACAATGTATGGAGTGAAGTACAATATGCACTAATTGATGGTAAAGGCTTTATTTAGTGTGGCCCCATGTTTGTAGGCATATCACTATTTGAAAACCAACACCAAATAAAATGAAGAGTGTGGTTTCAAAAAGAAAAGGAAACAAAAAATCCAAGGACTCGAGCTTCAAACAAGTTCATAAGATGATTATTAGCTTGTTTGAATTTTTTTTTCTTTTCCATCATAATCTACAAATAATTTTCAAAAAGCATTCAACTAAATTATTTTTTTGCGTTGCACTTCACAACACATCCTACACCTTTGGTAGTACGAACTCCCCCAATGCTCTTTAGAAGTTAACCCTAAAACATCAGGTTGGTCATTATAGAAATCCTCCTTTTTGGTAATGTATAAATCATTTGCTCAAAAAACACACACCAAGAGCACTCACTAGAGATCAAACCATTGTGCGAGCCCCTTACTATGTCATAAAAAAAACTCTCAAGGATGAACATCCAAATAAAAAAATTCTTTGACATCCATTGGACACTTTTAGGGCCACCACGCGATTGTTGTAGGGTTAATATCCAAAGGAACATCAATTAGTAGGAGAAGGTCTTGCACCAATTGAGCAAACTTGATTACTTTGCACCTTTTTTTTTCTACGATTCTTCTCCTAAAAAGGCTACGGAGTCAACCAAAGTCCCATATTGATTGCAAATGTCACCACCACAAAAGTGACAAAACCGAAGCAAGGACGACGACAACAACGACGCAATTAAACGAGTGGTTGATAGAGGTGGGAGGTTAATATAATTGTACATCAATTGCAACAAGTCCATGTCCTTGCGAGCTGCACCTACTGTTTTGGCACCGGGTGGCAGGACTAGTTGGTGCTCACATGGAAAGAAAGAGATTGTGGGCGGGACTCACACCAACCTAACCAACTCTGAATTCTGTGGCGATTTTATCTGCGAAATTTTTAACCCCGTCGCTGCCTTGAAAACATCGGCATTGGGGACTGCGTAAAGTGTTCAATAACAAACTTAAGGTAGGAGGTCCGTAAGTTTGGGGGAGGTGAAGAATTTTGAAATTAATTTTTCAGTAAATTTTGGTTGAAAGACAACTGGAATTGGCATCTAACCCAAGTCGTTTCATACTTTTTGGAGCTTTGTGGAATTAGTTATGAAAATTTGAAGTTGGAATGGCATAAGGCTCTAAAATCACCCACCTCCTCAAAAGTACATTGTTTGTATATTGTTGAAGGTTATGAAAAAGCAACGTGTACAAAGATTGTATATTTGAAGAGGTGGGTGGTTTTAGAGCCTGTGCACTTTGTCCTTGCGCACTATGTCCACCCGCACTCACCCTCTGAATGCACCCGAGGTTGCCCTACCCGCACTCACCTTGTATCCAAGGGCGCCCAAACCCGCATGCACCCCCATGCCACATGGAGGCCATATGGTAGCCACATGGCTAACGGGCAGGCCTAAATCTTTATTGAAAAGTCAAAAAGAAGTTTGACCTTATTAGATGGATGAGGGGTAAAATTCATGTTGTGTTTGTTGTATTGTCAATTTGTTGGGGCAAACAACCATGGTGTATGTTGTAATGTGAAAATTGGGAGACTTTACAACCAAGTGTTTTTGTTTGGATTTCAAACCAATGGTTATGTGGCCTTTTTTTCATTGGAACATTTTGAGTTTTGTGGGTTTGTTTCGTTTTGTGGGTTCAAATTAAAGGAAGCAAATTTTGAGTATTGCAATTTTGAGTATGTAATTTTTGTATGCAATTTTTATATGTGGTAGCTTTGCAAGACGGATTAAATGAGGTTTAGGAAACATTTTTGACATTGGTATGCAAAGCAATCATTAGAGTTTGGCATCTTTAAACACATTTACCTTTTTTAAAATTTTCCTATAGGCTTGAAACTACTCATTTTTTTGAGGAAATTGGGCACTAGATTGCTTGCAAAAAAAATTAGAAGAGTTTTTGGGGCAAAAGAAAATTGTGAGTTCCCATGACTTCTTGGATTGTGGGAAACTCTAGGAACTTTACCAAATCAACAATCTAACGTAGCTGCGATTATGCCATGTCAGATAATATTAATAAATTAATTTTTATTTTTAAATATCATTTTAAAATAATTTTTATATCATTTCAATAATTTAAAAAAAATTGTGTTATTTAAATATTCTGTGCCTAGATAATAGGCTTAGAAGCCCTCAAAATCCTTCTAATGCATTGCTTTACAACTCAAAGTGAATTTCTTGCAACCATGTGTATCACATTTCACTTGTAAACTAGCAGATTTCTAAATGTGATTGAACAAATGTTAAGAATTGGAAATTTCATTATACATTTGGGTAAGAATTTTCTTGAAAACTAGCATTAATTAAATGGTTGATTCTCAAAGGTGATATATTTGTGATAAGAGAATATTGTAAGGAAATAATGATAGCCATAGGATTCGGCCAAACTTTCAAAGGGGATGCAATTGTAGGTGCAAAAAAGTGACTCTATTTTAGGATTGTGTAGGTTTTTGAAATTCCACAGCCAGTGACAACCTTAGCACACCTAAATGCATATGTGCAATACTTATTTATAGAAGACAACCTACTTTTAAAGGTGTGTATTTATATAGACTATTGAATGCAAATGGGATAGGTATCTGCTCTACAATGTTATTTTCATAACAAACTCTCAATGTGGATGTGTTGAATCCTACCCGAGATCTTTTCAATGACATTACAAAATAACATGCTTGCTTGTCACATTGTCATCGACTATATCACACTTGTCTCACATTCAAACTATTGGACCTTTAATAAGATTGTCTTTTAAACACCAAGATTAAAAAGGTTTAGATTGCATCTTATTATTTCAATTGAAAATTTGAGTGAGTCTTGGAGATTATATTTCAATGTGGTATGCTTATAGAAAAAAATTACAGCATTAACATCTCACAAACCTTGCATTCTATTTCTAAATGTAGAATAATCTATGCTAATTTCACCGAAGAGCCAATTTTTTTTTGGAGTATCCAACAATCTAGCATCTTAGTATATATGGGGAATTTCATTAAAATGGAAAATATTTTGTGACTTTGACATCCCACAATTTAGACTGGGTGGTCTGAAATCTAGTACACTAATAGATTTCAGACCACCCAGTCTAAATTGTAGGAATGACACATTGTAAAAATGGCACATGGAATATCGCCATATTAATGAAATTCCCCATATATTGAGTTAACTACTCCTAAATATGTATAAATAAATATATGAACGTGGATTTTATAAATTGCTTTACTTTTTATTGGGTGTTGTTGACAAGGTTGTTGATAATTGAAAGAGAATTAGAGATTATCTTGATATGTATTTTTGAACATCTATATCCTATGAATGCTATAGATTTTTAAATTTTTGATAGTAAATGCATCCAAAATTGATCCTAAACTCTAATGTTTAGAAGGTGTAAATTTTAGGCAAGTATAATTATTTAGGGATTGGTTTTGTATTAAGGTTGTAATTAGGCATAGTTATCTTAGTTACACATTAGAAGACATTTCAGGTCCTCTATAGGGCTGTGAGTTATCATGGCAAGGAACTCCCCACAGTGCACTACAGTAGTGACAATGCAGCAAATTGATGTGGTTGAGACCCTGCCACATCATTTTTGGAAAAAAAATTAATTAATTTTTTCAACTTTTTTTGGCATTCTAAGAACTATTTTCTTTTTAAAAAAAAATTCCCTGACAGGTGGCCGTTCCCTTGCTGCGGGGGGAACAGCAAGGGAACAAGCCTGAAATGTCTTCTGATGAAATGGTTTGTTTCTTGGAAGAATTTGATCTTGCACAATAAAGTTGGTTTGGAAAAATCCTTTACTTCAATATACTACAAATGAAAGCAAGTATATGTTGGTTTGATGGCAAGTGCAAAAATACTTGGCTTGAAAAAAATAGGACAAAGAGTTCTACATCAAAAGCCCAATTGTAAAGGTTTTTTCTCAACTTCTAAGCTCAATAATGCAAGAATTGAAGCACTTACAATCAATTTTGTTAAATTGGTAGTATTCCACTACTTTTGGCATTCTTCAAGATGCGTGGCATAAAACATAACCCTATACCTGTCCTAGTTTATTCAACTTTGTCTTCCTAGTTTATTCAACTTTGCCTAGATGTATGTCGCAATTTTTGGTATGACAATCAAGCCAATTTAACAAACTTGACAATACTTACTCCACATTAGAAGTGGTCCTAAGCAAAGGTGAAACCAAATTCCACCTCTCCTTGTAATTTGGTCAGTCTTTCTTCCATCCCCATAATTTCCATTCTTTACCAATGAGGCAAGGGTTTCTTGGTATCCTTGAAAAAGGAACCTCTCCACTCAACAAAATTGTCTTATAAGTTAGACAAGCCTAATTTGCAATCTAAATATCTTGGGGCCAACTCCAAGAAGGACACATATTATTCAGAGGTGTGTACTTGTTTTGTGAATCAAATCTAAGTGGATGAAAATTTTAATTTTTATAAAATTTTGAAGGGGTTGTCCTAAAATTACAAAACCATCCATACAATGGAGTCATAAATGTCCTATAAACAACCCATAACTACCTTTCCATGTATCTAATGACACCTAAGTATTCACCAATAAAAGAGGGACATGTTATTCCTTGTTGGCATTAATGCACTTATTTTGTCAAAAAAAGAATAAATATAGATGAATTTTGTGACGGAATTGGGGTCAAATGTAGGGTTTGGGAGTTAGGTAGTTGGTAGAAATGGGTTGGTCTACCTTGTGGCTCTTCAATCAACCCCAATCCTTGAATCAACAGAGAAATCCCTTCCATGCATTTAGCAAAGCATAATACCTTTCCAACATGAAGAAGACCATTGCCTTGTTATACAATGCTAAGGTAGAAACACCCAAAAGCAACCCTGTTCCCGTTCTTGTACCCTAGACTTAGTAAACTTGTGGTTTAGGAAGCCAACACTTTGAAAAATCACAAAAATTACATACCACATCTGATTTTTTTTTAATTTTTAATTTTTAATATTCATGATTTTCACTCCAACTATGCTGAATTGCTGGTATTGACATTTTTTGGTGTTTCCACCATATGCCTCTTCATTTGAGTCTCACTTTGTCCAATTTTCATGTCACTCACAGAATCGATTTCACACTGTTTTCCTGCAATGAAGTTTCAACCTGTTTATTAGAAGAAAAAACTAGCCTCCAACTGAACTAAACTTAATGCTTGAGAAAGGACGAAGTTGTCAGGTGGTGTGGTGTGGAGAGGAGAGTATGCACTGACAGAGTTCAACAAGAGCATGGAAGAAGCCTCGTGTTGGTCATTGTACACACACACACATTGATGAAGTTTGTGGACTTCACTTCAGCGTACTCTTTTTAATTTATTTTTTAACACAGATGAAACGGAATTTCATTGCAAAGAATTAAAGTAAGGTAGAAGTCACCAGTAGCAAGTCAGTGGCCTGGCAAAGGAACAAGCAACACAAGGGTTAAAAACTTAAGTGTCACTTAGTTACAAATGCAAGGACGTGACCAGACAAAGATGATAAACAAGCAGGCCTCCACTTGGTGGCACCACAGCCACCCTCTCATCGTTGCACACCAGAAAACCGTCAGCAAAATAGGCAGCTGCAGTCATATAATCGCAGATAGGAGTTGTGCAAGTGCAGCAGAATGGAACACATACCCACGACTAAGGTAGCAGCATGCATCCCATGAAATTTAAGGGTTTTTGGACATGATGTTTATTACTACACATCCAACAAATTATTGGACAATACTAGCAATTCCTATGCAATTTCAATTCCTATGCAATTTCAAATGCATTATTTGGACACTGTGAGTGTAAGTTGTGAATTTTTAAAGAGCTGATTGTAAACGCACCTAGTATCAACACTAGGATTTAATGTTCAGATGTGGTACATTCTTATAAGCACATCTATTCACTTCCCACATTTTTTTCCTAAGATTTTGGAGGAGATGGTTGTGGGTAGAGTGAGGGTTATGGATGTTGCTACCTTAAGTTTAATCCTTTGCCATTACATTAGAATAGAATTGTTGCAATGCTAAACATAAAAAAAAGTTTCATCAATCTGCAAGGTTTCATTAAGTTGCGAGGTTTCATGTAGAGGATGTTAGAGTGCCATTAGGGTTCAGCATGATCAAATAATTGAAAATTGTGAAGATGACAACATGGCAAATGAAATTGTCACACAATTTGCATTCAGTGTAAGAGATAAGTCAATCCATACATCTCTTGCAGGTGTTTATACCAACAGTGGATGCAAAAGGGAAAGTAATGATTTCAAATCTGCATATTTTATGCACCAAAGTTATCAAACACATCATATAATGTAACCATCACCTAAAATTGTCCCTAAGAAGCTTTGTGACACCATACATGGGTGTGCAATGGAAAATGAGCAACTAGTTTTGCACATTGGCATATGCTTGTGCGAAGCAAAATCAAGGCATTGTCTGAATTTTGGAGACATAATCAACTATTTATTGTGGACCCTTTCAATGACCAAAAATGACGACCAACTCCACAATAGTGTTACTTCTACTCCGCACCATTTTGTGTATTCTGCACATTCAAGTTTCTATCCAAAAATGGGGGCAAACATTCCAAAGCCAGGTGACAATTTTAAGGTGTGTTTCTTTAACCTTCAAATGTGAACTTGAATGCATTCCAGAGAGCCAGGGCACGCCATCTTTTCACCGACCAAGACTCATGAAATAAAATTCTTGGTTCCACACTAATATAAAACAATTCCGGCCAGCATAATTACTGGTATGAAGAAATACAGGCAGCACCCACTATGGAAGTGCTGAGCTTATTAAGAAGCAGGTAAACAAACCAACTATTGCACTGGATGCTTAAAAGCTCCAACCACGACATCAATTATGATGTGCAAGTGATTCAAAAAGTCAGCATGGACGGAACTAACTTGCTAGGGCTAAGTCTTACATTACAACTTCGAGTTCCGCTTGCAGCTATTGCTAAAGTTTTGCAACAGTTTTCTCTATTGCCAGCCTAAAAACAAAACTTTTTGGATCTCTATACAATTGTAAGTTGAGTAGACAATCTACAGAACTTCTAGGGTTTTCGGTGTCATAAAGACCACCAATTTGTACACAAGTTTTTCCTTACGCTAGATGTGCACAAGCTACATTTGGGTTTTGGGTGTCATAAAGACAGGCCATCCGTTTGTACACGAGTTTTCCTTGCGCTAAATGTGCACAAGCTACATTTGCATATTCTATGTCATGAATTTGCTATTGTTATTGGATTTTCGATAATACGGTACACGTGATGGCTGGCAATACACCGTTACAATGCGGAGGATATGGACCTGTTGTATTGAGTGGCCCTGTGAAGCTCTGGAACATATGGGCTATGGCGAGACTGCCCATGGTATTCCAATATTTGAGGTGTCCGAGCATTCAAATACGCCCAGGTACTCCTTGTCCACCTACAGTTCACAACCACACATTCATTATTAGTACATATGCAAAGACTCATGCTTATTAGTACCCAAGTTTCTTGAGAAAATTTCACTGCAAGTTGAGAGTGATTCAATGTTGAAATCTTGCAATCTTGGGAGCCAAATGGTGGTTCTGAAAATTGAGAAGAAGACGGCTTAACTTACCAGTCCGGACTACTTGCAGTTGGCTGTGGCCACTCAATGACCACTTCTTCTGTCGGTTTTCCATCAACGGCAACCGTTGTTGTTGTTGTAAGTTTGGTTTCAGCGATACTCTACAAAAAGTAATCAGGGTCAGTACTTGTGGAATTTAATGATACCCATGAATGAATGACTTTGCTCATCAGTGACTTTAGGGAACTAACAAAAACTTTACAGAAAAACGTAACTCCAAGGGTTGATCTCATTAACCTTTGTTTTGTATAAATACACCCAGGATCCTTTTGGTTACGTCTCTGCTGAGAAGGTCTCTTCTCTAAAAAAATAAGTAAACAATTTAAACAATACTTTAGGATCCTCTTATATGTTCGATACGACTTTGTTGCTACCATTCATATATCCCCAATGCAAAGAACGCAAGAATTGCACAGCAGGTCCTCCATTTTATTCTCGTCCTATCTTTTTCAGTGAAAACACAAGGAATATGTCTCTCATGGGTTTGTAAGAATGAAAGAAATGACTCGCACTCTCTTGTTTGAAGTGATGTTGGCAAAGTAAATTAAAGTTCAAAGTTGTCTCTAGATTCATCCTATGATATGATATGACTCTTGCCAACACCAAGTGCAAACATGTACCTTTAATTACCAAAAAAATTCAAGATTAGGTCGGGATAAGAAAACCTACCGGCAAAGTATTGGCATTCTGGGCATTGCTCTCTTTGCCAAGAGCCTCCATCTCTTGTTGCTTGTGGCGCCAGTAGGTCTCGATCTCTTCCTTCGTTAGAGATGACTTGCTTCGCCTCATAACTGCAACCACACGACAATTTCAAATCCCTTAGAATTCAACTCAAGTTTATCAACAAGTCTAGTGAACTCATCTTCATGCATACTAAGAACAGGAGCCACAAAGGGACACAAACAGCTCATGGCATAAGTAGGACGGCTTATCTAAGAGACTTCACAGTTCCAAATTCAGACGTGCTATCGTAAGTCATGCAGGACAGGGTGACGGTAGCTAATTCACATGATAATTCAGATAGAGTTGCAATGCTTACTTTCGGTGGAATCCAGAAGAGAGTCCCACCCAGGCATTAGTGACCCCATAGTGCAAGATCTGTGCAAAAATTCAACTCTGAGTTAGTTTGTATCAGAAAAGCGCAACTCAAACACACATCATATCAAACAAAAAACTCATAGCTGTTCAACAGCAATCAGCACAGAGAAGTTCGTAACCTCCTCTTGAAACTCCATTTTCCAAGTACACAATGAAATGGACTAGTAACATGGAAGCAGAGCCTCAGTTCCGTAACCCAGTCGTACTTTCACGTTACTGAACATAACCCCAATGGCTAAAATCTTGGTCATTCATGCTCATTCAAGGATCTAAAATAAAGAACAGTGGAACTCCGAAGAAAACCAGAATTATGAGACAAAACGGCATGCTCTCTCTCTCTACCCAGTGCTTATAGTTGCAACCTCTACAAAAATTGACTTCATATCAATCATACAATCAATCCATACCTGGATGTATGCCTGCTGAGCTGATAACCCAAAAGTTGCCTGCACTAGTCCAGAAGCTGGATGACCTTGAGAGCACCGCTTCCCTGCAAAAGCAAGAAACGAACAAGCCACAGAAGCTGCAGTAAGTATTTAGTAGAGCTCATAGTGATAACCCACTATCCTTGCAAGCAGAGACAATTCAATTCCAAAAGAGCTAGCAAAGGAAAAACACATCAAAGCCAATGAAATTCATAGCTCTACAACGTCATTCAACAAAAAAACAGTTTCCTCCCCTAATTCTAATTCCAAACCCAACTCCAACTCCAATGTCAGGGACACAATCAATCCCTACTAGAAGAAATGCGACTGAACGAATCCCTACCTGGAGAAATGCGACTGAACGAATCGAGAAGCTGGATCGATGAACTGGAAATTGTAGTGCAAAAACGGCGGAACAAAGGGTGACTGACTGAAGCTGTGCTAGCTGCTGTGAGTGCGTTCAATTTCACTGAGAGCTCAGAAAGAGAAACACTCTTGAAGATGTGAAGACTCGTATGCGTTTTTTTTTTCTGTTGTTGTTGGCATCTCTATTTATACCCAACCTGCAAAGAGACGGCTCCGAAAAAGCGGGTCTGGATGAGTCACTGGTCCCCGCTTTCACTCTCTCCATCGTCACTTCTTTCGATTCTGACTCCCCTTCTGCACACAAGTTCATCAAATGTTGGAAGAAAAAGTTTCTAAATCAAGTAGTCTAGAATTGAAGTGATGGTAGATTATCGCGTTTTCGAGATACAGATAGGGCCAAAGTTCTTGCACTCAAGTGCACCGAAGTGACCCGTTCAAATGACAAAATGGAGTCGCTCCGCCAAAGCTTCGGGCTACAGGAAGACAAGAGTGAGGAGGGCCATGTGACCGACCAGCGTAGGGTTTAGGGTGTTGCGTGTGACTCAAGGCAACTGACACTTTTTACCATTTGAAAACACCATGCACCAGCGGAGGACATTTGAAAGTTTCAAATGTACATCAGTGATCCCTAGTGGCACAAGTAGGGTGGCTTTTGAATTGTGGAGTAAGTAGATGACTCTAATCCTAGCTGCTGTGTCTTGGGCTTTGCAACATTTATGATATGTTCACATTTGGTGTTAAGGGTGATGTTTGCAATGTGAATCTGGTACAGAAGTAGGTCTAAATTCGTTTCTAAGAATCTCAGTAACAACACAGTGAGAGTAGACCTTTAGCTACAAGGTGATCTTTGTGTCACTAGACTGTGTCATTTGGAGTCAGAGTCATCAAACCCATGCATGAGGTATGTGGCTTGATTAGGTTAGTTGTTTTATGTTCAAATCAGCATTGTCGGTTACCAATAACTTCTGATGAGGATTGGTGGTGATCGGAGATCCAACGGCTCACATAGGTCAATTGAGGTCAGAGATGTGAAGAATGCTGACATGGATTGATTTTAAATCTTGTGCTGAATAGTGGATAAGGGTATATGGGGGCGCACTAGGTGTTGATGATGTGGACATTTTTCAATTGCCAGTTGGCCAGTTTTGTCAGTTGCCTTGGGTCACACGCTACACTGAAAGGAATACGTATTTAAGCTTATCTCTCCGCCATTGACATCTCCATGTGTGATAAAAAAGAAAAGACGAGAAAGTACGGTAATAATATTCGAAAAGCATGTACGAGAAGCATCGAGAAGCATCGAGAAGCATCGAGAACAGCACAACTACCAAGGAAAAATGATTGTTACGGAGCTGTACAAATCAGGGATACAGGAATTTGGACTGCTGCAAAAACAAGACATACTCTATTCAGATTTATGTACTCATACCTTAAAACTTAGAAGCAAGTATTATAATGCTCAAATTCAACTCAAAGGCTACAAAATATGAGTCCATGACCAAACAAAGCACTGAAGAAGTCCATCTGCACGTGTGCATGTATAATTTCTCCGTCATTGACGTCAAAAATCTGCACCAAAAATTTGAAGTATGAACAACATATATAGAGCATGTCTTCCTTGTCTTCCATCTGTGATAAAAGAAATGCAGAACCTGACATAGTTGTGACAACTCCTGTAATTGATTTAGTTTAAATTTAAGAATGATGATATGAGTACCCAGAGATCACAGAAAAGGGTACACAAATGAATATGCGCAGATTTCTGAAATCTAAACAATACACATACTTGATGAGAAATCCCATACAGGGAAATACTGTAGATCTATATCATTTGGTTCCCTACACCAGAACCATCAATCAATGTCCCAATCTTTTCGCCACTAAGTGCCTTGGAAATGTTTCCAGCCTTGCTCAAATTGAATACGACCACTGCAAAAAACAAGACGGACAGGATTTGATTCAGAAAAGAATGCCATCGGGTTGATATGGGCAGAAGCATATGTAACAGTAGACAAGCGACTAATCACAAGTGTCTCTAACCCACATCGGGAAGTTTTCATACGTCTCTTTCCATGTAATCCGCAATAAAATTCTGTGTATAATCCTCATTGATTGGAAATTTCATAAACCCTATTCAATAATCTAAAAATGCCAATATACTTGTCACCATACGTCACAATTCTGTAAGACAAAATCCTTTCATTTATTGGAATGACGGGCCTCACTTGCTACTATTCCTTTGAAACACGTTTCGTTTTCGTTGCACACCCTAAACCGTAAACCCTAAATGCTCAAACTAATGCTTTGGTTTCACCCATTGGGGTAGAAACAATTAAAAAAAGCAACAAGGAAATCAAGCGCTTCCAGCTCAAATGCTATCACAGAGTCGAGGGTGATGACGACAAACCAGCAAAGCTATAACTCCATGAGTTCAATGTTCATTGTGGACTAAAAATAGTGAAAGTGTAGGGTTTAGGGTTTTGGTATACCAGGAATGCAATTCTCTTGGCAAAGAGTAATCGCCGTGATGTCCATGACTGACAGTCCTTTAATGGCAACCTCCCGATACGAGACATGCTCCAGCAAAATAGCTTCTTTGTTCTTCTTTGGGTCACTATCATACACCCCGTCCACATTGGTTGCCTTCAAAACGACCTCCGCACCAACTGCGCATTCACACAATGCCAACATTACGTGAGACATTGCGTCAGGCCGTGTCAAGTTCCAGAACTCACAAACATTGGTTCATAAGTAATAAGCAGCGTCGCTACGAGACGCTCTGTCCCTGTAAATTCAGAATGCAAATATTTTACTTCAAAGTGGAGATGGAGGTTAAATCGAAGATAAGGCCAATGGTAGACAAGGTATTGCTAGCGTATGCACTCTCTGTCCAATACCCTGCCTTGGTATATTACCCAAACGATAGCACACTGAACCACAGGTTCGCTATTTGAGTAAGGGCGTACTCAAACTTCCTCACATCCACTAAAGATGCAGCTTTTTTCAATGCAAAACCTCTACCGTTAAGTCCAAATCCAATGAAAGCCTTAACCAATAAGTGGTAAGACTCAGAATAGAAATTCCACATGAGGAGCTAACAGTTGATTACAATAAAGTTCCAAAACATATTTCTATCATTAAAAATGTGGATATGATGATCTCTTTTGAATGGTATATTTAGATACCTTCCTCGAAGCTTCGTAAGAGATTTATTTCAGTCCTAAAACATATGGAAGTGGCCGACAGTCCTGTTATGAAAAGGTGTCAAATGCTTAACAAGAAGTCAAAGCTCCTAGGGTTGCACTTACTTTCTGCCGCACGAAGGGCCGCAGCAGTATCTGTGGTGAAGAAAGGGTTGCCTGTGCCAGCACCAAAGATGACAACTCTACCCTTTTCCAAATGACGAATAGCCCGCCTCCGTATGTAGGGCTCTGCAACCTCATGGATTCTGAAGGCAGTCATGACACGCGTTGGTATGCCCACGCTCTCCATAGAAGCCTGAAGAAATATGGAGTTCATAACAGTGGCCATCATCCTGTTCAGACACAGCAAGTTCAATTAGCCTCGGTGCTAAACTCACGAGGGCCCAGCCACACAGGTCAAGAAGCGGACTGGCAGCCCAGTTTTAAAGAAAGGATAAATGAGTTTCATATTTTTGTACTTCAAATAAATTGAATTTTCAACGTAAATCAAATTCTTCAAGTCCAGTCTTCAAGCTTCAATTAGCTAATCTACCCAAACTCCAACCAGCCAAACTGGAGAATCAAATTCACGAACATACAAACCTTCCAAACAGTGCCACTGTATTGCTTGTTTCCATTAATACAATTTACCCATGGACAAGCTGCCAATTAAGAGTGGGTGTGGCCTGGCCATGATAGCTGATTCATTCCTAAGCGAAAGATATGTTTTTTGTTTTTTGTTTTTGTTTAAAAGAGACTTGCAAACAATAATTTAGCCCCAAAGTACCAAGCAAATCTAGAAAGTCCACTTTGGAAGCTAACAGCCGTTCACACAGTAACTTCAAAAACATATTTCTTTTGTTTAAAAATTTAGAATACAATATCTTCATTCTATTAGAAAATATTTTTAACTTGCTTGATGCTTCCTAAATAATTAATTTCAACTTCTTAAGATATGGAAGCAACCACACTTAACCTTCTACACATTTGGACATTTGGGGGTTAAGCAAAACCTGGTCAGCACCACATACTGAAACAGAAACAAACAGAGCCAATGAATAACATGATAACTCATTCTCGGGGTTCAAAACACAGAGTTCTCTACATCGTTTGAAATTTCTAGACAAATTTTCCGAACGACATTACAGTATTAAGGTTCTTTTGATATGTCACACGCATTTAGACAGTAGACTGATTGGGTATATTGAGAAGCTTTAGATGTGAAAATTTTGCACCAAGCTTGGACTCACTAAACACGAATCCCTTCTTACAAAAATATAACAAAACTTATTATGGCACACGAAATTCCATCTATGCACATATGAAGCTCCGTATTAGCTCCATATTAGAGAACAATAATTCCCATATTAGCTCCATATTAGCTCCATATTGTCAGAGATAGTAAAGTTCAAACACATACCCTATCTGGTCGGCTGAAGCCCGATCAAGCCCACTCGCACCCACCCAGCTCGCTCCTCGGAAGAAATTACCACCCCCTACAACAATAGCCACCTGCAAGGCACACAATTGATTAGGAGAAGAAGGTTTGAGATGATTAACGTTGTCCACTGCTTAACTCTTTAACGCCAGAATCCTTTTTTTAAAATTATTGTACGCTTCTACTCATGTCTCTGTACATATATATTATTCATCTCAATTTCATCAAAACTGGTCATAATGGAAGGTTGTCTTTTGAAGGATTCAACCATCACCTTGGATGAATGAGACTAATTCGTACAAAGCATACCCTTGAAACAGAATGTTCATTGTCTAGAATATGGACTTCAGAGTGTTTAGGAGTTCAAAAAAATTCCAATCCCCCGATGCATTTATGAGCACTTTAATCAAAGCAATAAAGCTATCCTAAATCCTCTCTTTTGGAGGAGGGTGGGACCTAAACCTTAATTTAGGAAGAAGACACGACCCAATGTGATTAGATTGCATGCAATAATGCTTGTTGTCAATCCAGAAAAAATACAAGTTAAAAATAATCAAATGCAATCTAGAATCAGAAGCAAACTAGAGACAAAAGAGAGGGTTATACACTTTTAGGATACCAATACTATACTTGGATTCAGAGAAGGTTACCTCCACACCCAGTCGTGTTATAGCTGCTACTTCTCGAGCGATCGCCATTGTGATCTGCAAACCAAATCCCAATCAGTGATGGAAGATACATGACTGTCGTGATTCTAAGCATATAAAAAGTTGAATATGAACCACATAACTACACAATAATGTCCATTTCATAGCAAACATGAGGAAGATAGTGTAGCAGCACGGCACACAGCACCTTGGGATCTATGTTTTGAGAGCCATCTCCTGCGAGAGCTTCCCCGCTCACTTTGAGTAGCACTCGGCGCCACCGGAAGGGGTATGTGGAGTCCGGTGTGGTTGCAGTTGTCAATCCTGTGTTCCGAAAATCCTCTCCAAATGGCCTGCAACCATTCCACGACACTCTGTCAGGATTGTTAAACCCCCGTTAAAGAATAAGGTTAGTAAAACCTAGCCTACTTCAGGCCTCTTTAATATCACCTTAGTATCATATCCTCTATTCTTCCAAAATGACCTGCAACCATTCCAGTACTCTCTATAAGGAAAAATTTGCATTAAACCCTTGTAAAACCCCTGCTACCGAATAAGATTAGCAAGACCCAGCCTATTCCAGTCCTCTTAATATCACCTTCTTAGTATAACATCCTCTATTCTATCACCGATTGGTCAGACATAGCCAGTTCAAAACTGAACTCACTCTGTAATCTCCTATCACACATTGTTAAGCCACAAGCAGTTCGAACCAAAAATAATAAGGAATTTGAGAATTGTGAAAAAGGTTTTAGAACAGAACTAAATTGCAACATTACTACTAAACTACTTGGTTACTGCAATCCTAAATGTCGTTAATTCACTGTTACATACAACATTATTGCTTGGCGCAATGTAACAGAACCAAATGATAATCACATACATTTGGAAGTTGAAACTGTGACATTACGAGTCCAGATGCTTGTCATGCACAGTTTCAAGCTCATTGGGAGGCAACAAACTTTACAAGAAGAAAGCACTGAATAGCATATTTTGAGTTTCTTTTCTTTTCTACTCTTTTCCCAATCTATAAAGCAGAAGGGTGAAACCTTAAAACTCCTACAGAATGTTATGCAATGTAAAGTCTCCATTCACTATACTGTAAGGGAGTGGTTCCATACACCACACAGGTGAACCTTGATCCATTCCCTACAACAATCTAGTAACTTGTACCATCAAAAATCTTGCACATTAATTTTGTGTTTACCTCAAAATCAATTGCGAAAAACTAAATGTCAATACGTGAAGTATTTTCACACTTAGCACAAAATTGCAACATCAGACCTAATTAGGGGATAACCTCACCGTGGATCACTAAACATATCCAGATCAGGCAACGAACCCAGCGCGTGAACCCTTCCAACAGTCCGCAACCTCGTCTCCCAAACCCTAACTCTACCAATTCGCTCATTATCTTCGAAGCTCGGAGACGACCCCAACGCCTGCGGCGTCCGAAGCTCAACCGCCGGCGAGTAAACCCTGCATTGCCTACTTCTGGGCACCATCTCCGCAAAGCCACCCACAGAGGAAGAAGACGAAGACAAGACGCTCAAGTCGGAGGATTTCAAAGGAATCGACATCCCACACGCCACCACCGCCATCCCAATTGAAGCAACGAAACCAAGATTTCTCCAAATGCAAAACCCAAAAGGAATTTGCACTGACTAAGAAGACAGAATTATATTAAGTAAACAGCAATCTACACACATGAAAGCTTAGAGATAGACAGAAGGCAGTGTAACAATGCGCGCAAGTAGCAGCAAATTTGCAATCAAAACTTGTAGCCCAGCAAAATTTGTAATCCTATATTTGCAACCCAAGATTTGCAACGTAACCCAAGAAATATTGAAGGATTTTGCTGAACGAGAATTGCAAACTGGCTCCCACGGTTGAGCCTGACGAGGAGACGGGAAGGGAGAGAATGTCTTTTACGTATTGGATATTTCTTTATCTTTTGACGGTTGGGATGGGATTGGGTTGTGATCTGACGGTGAAATATTTGGAGACGTGGCGTAACTGGGGGAGTTTCTTTTTAATGGGTGGAAGTGGATAAGCTGGGCTCGTGGATGTGTGCCGTCGCTTTTTCACTTTATCGTTGCTTAGGGGGACGGAAGTTGGGCGACGGTGATTGTTTCAGTTGCTTTTGGTGCGTTCAGTTATTGGCTGAGCAGTGAGGAGTCAGGACTGACCGTGCCAGTACTTTCTGGAAAAAAGCTTAATTTTGTTTGAGAGAGACACTTATTTTATCCAAAGTTACACTATTTTAAAATAGTGCAGACTTAAATGTTACTCCCTCCGTCCCAAAATGATCTTACTGTTAGATAACATGTCATGGATTAAGCTTAAAAATAATAATTTTTAAAATCCGTTTGTTCTACAAATAGAGTTCAATATTCTCCTACCATCCTAGAAATTTCAATCTTGGATTAGTTTTCAAAACTTAGTTTTCGGATGCTAAAAAGTGTGATTTTGGGAACCTTGTGAGGTAGCATCATTAGCCACTAATTTTGCCAGCATGGTGTAATTCTCGTGTTTTAGTGGACTGTCTTTATTGTTCATATACTAATGGGCCATGAATCATGCATTATAAGATGATTTCTAAAAAGCCTATACAATATGCTTAAATTAGAATGTATGTGACATCCACATTCAATATGCATGAATTCGTTGAGGCATCTTGGGAAGGGAACATGCTCTAAGTCTAATTGGAAGGGGAATGGAGCCAATTTGGAATGGAGATGGGGTCAGTTTAAAATAAATTGCATAGTAATGGCTACATGGAAAGTCTATAGTGACTAGTCCTATAGTGGGCTATTTTTTTTTTTTTAAACATTTGTGGTTCATCATTAGAGGCAATTTCTTTACAAACATCGTTATTCATTTCATGGGCTCTTCTTCCACATTATAGGAGGAAGATTATTTTGGGACAATTTTTTGAGGCCAATTGGAAGATCATTTTGGAACGGAGGGAATACTAGTGTTTCTTTTGTATTTTCCAAAGGAAACAACAATATTATTTTGAGATAGAGGATACTAGTTTAATTTGTAATTTCCACCTAATTGTTTTTTAGTAGTATGGATTTTGTAAGCAACACTAAATTTTCACCCTTAATAATATGATGAATGAAGCTATTGAGTTAGAGTCTAAGAATACCTTCAATGCAATTCACTTTATTAAAACCAATAATAACTAAATGGGGTAGAAGATGTAGATCTAGAGTAAAATAAATCATAACTTGAGAAGGCTCTATATATAAGATCTTCATTTTTACTCCATCTCTACATTAATTAATTCATAATCTTCTGTAAAATTTACGAAGCACCCAATGACTAAACTACTCATATAGCTAAAAAGTAGACAATTTTTTTTGTTAAGCAAAATGGAATGCACTTCATCAATTTGTTAGTAGTTCCCACAATAAGGTCTTCAAAATGTTTGTTATCCTTACAATGAATGAAGACTTTCTTAAGACTAACATAACAATACATCTATCCCATTTAGCTATTATTGGTTTCAATATTTTTGGAAAAAAATAAAAATATTAGGTGTACATTGTTTATTACTACCATTGGGATTGACATTTTCCAATTCTATGACTAAATTCTCAACAATTTGGTATTTTGAATCATTCTCTGCCTCTTTCTATTTACTATTTTTTTCCTATATGTTGTACAATTCCAAATAATCTAAAACTTTTCAAGCATGTAGTGAACTTTCCTTGAAGAATGAATTCAAATAGTTACAACCATTTTGGACATTTTTTTGTAATGATGTGACCTTTTGAAGTGCAAGCTACCCAATTTTATGTAGGGCCTCCAAAAGGGTTTGTCACTTCAAACACAAAATAATATCTTGCAATCTACATGGTCAAAATTTCTGAATTTTTTCCACATCTTCTCAAACCAATGCACTATAAGATCCTATGCTTACATAAGTCCAAAAATGGTTTTTTTTCTACAATTTGATACTGGTAATAGAAATGGCAAAAACATAGTCAAAACCTTTAGGGGTTAAATATTGTGAAAAATTGCTTCATACAACACCCATTGCTTGTACAATGTACTTTACTATTTGATTCTTATGAAGTTGTAATTTATTTGGTTTCAAAAACTCCACAAATCTACATTTTCCTTCTTTTTATGTTCTTTTAATAGGAATACCATAGGCCCTTTCTAATGACAAAGTAGGGTGTCCTAAAACAGACAATCAACGATTTAACAAATTATGGAGTTATTCAGGACTTATGGACCAAAAAAACATTTTGAAGACATTGCCAAAAGCCTTGATTGAAACCTGAAGACATCAACAGAAGTATCGGTGGATAGCCAACATACAGGTACTATTATGTAGTATACAAGATAGAAAAGTATAGATTTACAAGACAGTTATGTTGTAGTTGGTCAGTAGTGACCAACGAAAATTGATAACCACCTAAACCCTAAATTCCAAAATTCATATTTATGGAATCTGAAAATTCCAGAATTTGTTAAATTTCCCTTGACAATAAGTGGCTTTATTTTTTATTGAAAAATATTGATTTGCTCACACTTGATTGGTTCACACTTGATCATGATCAAATTCCAAAGGTAGCTATTTTAGGTGAAACTAGCGGTTGGAGCTTGCTATGCTACGCATTCACCATTATAATTTCATTAGAATTTTTATGTATTAGATAGAATGCAGAGCAAGAATTTCAACAAATCTTCAGACAAAAATGACTAAAATCTTCATATAATTTTTTAAATAAATAAGTATATACTAAAATAAACAATAGAAATTTAATGAATGATGAATGAAATATATGCAATGATGAATATGGTAAAAGATACACATACATTAGAGTGCATTAGAAATTTAACTCAATTGTTACAAACAATGGCAATCCAAATAGAAGAATTTTAAGGAAAAACTTGTAAATCTCAAAAGCTTTGTGAACAATTTAATTCAAAGCTCACAAAAGCACAAAATTATAGAAATGCAAAAGAAGTATAAAGCCAAAAAAAGCAATGGAATTGCTACCTTTATAATATCATCATATTGATCCTCTTTAATATCAACTCAATTGCAACGACTATATTATTTCTATAATATCACCCTTTGTAAAAAATGATATTATAGAAGTGATTGTGAACTGTTACTCTATTTCAATAATATCACATTGTGTGAAAATATGATTTCTATGTATGCACGATTGGAAATATTTTTATAGAATAATTAAAATAATTATTTTAAAGACTTATCAAAATCTTTATCATGCATTCTATTCAAATATATCAAGTTTTTACTAATATGTGATACAATGAATGCGTAGCATAGCAAGCATGAGCCCCTAGTATTAATGATAGCATTTGTGATATTACGAAGGGACTTATGATTTTAGTAGTATGACTATGAGACAAGAATGGGTCCCAATGAAAAAATCACATTTTTATTGAATAAAATATTCATTCTTCAGGAAAAAAAAATTCTTTTTTTTTTTGCATTCTTCCTCATCCTTGTTTTCATACACAAATTGAGCTCAATTTCTCAATGAATTTATTGTATCATCCAGAGGCTGAAATGCTTAAGTTATCCATTTATGGTATTGAGGTTAATGGCACCAAGGGGGACAAAACTTCTAAATGCACTCACACAACTGGACAAGAGACCTGATTTTGTGGAATGTGCGATTACAGAGTGTGTGATTAGGGAGCTTGTTCTTGTACAATTTTACTCGATCAATTTGTTCCCATTTCCTTTTTTTCGCTTCTTTGAAAGCCCACTCTCGAATCTCTCCTTTGAAAATCTCTCACTTGTTCGAATAGTTACACATATGTTGTTGCTCTGCAGCATTGGGACCTATTGTATAAGTAACTCGAAATCTAGATTGCTAGTTGCTAGTTTAGATTTGAGGCTTTTAGGATTTTGATTTCCTCTTCTTTTCAGCATTTGCACATTCATGTGGGTTCGCCGCTGATTCTATTTCATTTTGGGTTCATCTTGGTATAAAAAGATCAAATAACAATCTAGATGCAAAGAAGTTGAGTTGGCTCCAAAATTAGGGTTTAGAGAATTAGCTACAGTTTAATTTTGTTTCGTTTTGCTTGGATAATCTGCAAAGGCGATCAAAAAATGCGGCAAATATTATAAGCGAGCTTGCTCAGACGTTCCGTTTGTTGGGTTCATAAGTTTTGGGTTTGAATCCAAGAAGACGAGTTGGTTCAAAAATCAGGGTTTAGTACATCAGAGAATTAGCTACTGTTCCGTTTTTGGTTTTGTGAGGATAATGTGCAAAGGTGATGAGGAAGTGCGGCAAAAAATATTTGCGAGCTTGCTCTGACATTTTAGTTTGTTTTTTGTTTCAACTTTATCATAAGTTTAAGGGGATTTGAATACAAGAAGACGAACTGGTTCGAAAATCAGGGTTTAGTATAACAGAGAATTAGCTACAGTTCTGTTTTAATTTCGTGAGGAAAATCTGCAAAGGTGATGAGGAAGGCCAACAAAAAATTTCCACAAGCTTGCGGCTACTCCACCGCGTTGAATTCAATTCAATCTACATGGGAAGGATTTTACACAAGTCTCTTCTCCGTCCACATGAGAGAGGAAATTAAGTATTTCAGGGTTTAGGGTTTAGGGTTCCCATCAGCAACCATGTCGAATTCTCGCAAGTTGAAATTCCGAACTGTTCCGAGAACGCCCCGTTACCCTCACAACAAGTACGCGGAGCCCATCCCCCTCGCCAACCGATTCCAAGAGCTCATTGAGCAGGATGAGCGATCTCCATCGCCCACCAGCAAGCTGCCTGCTCAACGGTTGGGATTGGGGATTGGCACTTCCCCCCCAACCCCAAGTATGGCACAACGTCTCCAGGACCTTCTGGAAGAATCAGGGTCGAAGAACAAGGGATCGTCTTCTCATGATGTGGAGGAAGGGGTTCAGCGGAACAGCAACGTTGGAGGTCTGTTTATAAAGGCATATTTTGTTCTACAGAACTCTTTGAAATTTGTATGCCGTTTTGAAAGTTTGATGGAAGAAGTAAACTTGAAACCCAGTATGTTTCTTGAAGAAACTACCGACAAGTTGAGTGTTGAATGAGCAGAGTTGCTGCTATTATAATGGCCAAGTTTTTTGTATGCTTGTCAGATAATCAAAGAACTAAAGAATGCGGTATTTGAAACCGTATGTGAAAGTTATAATTACCGGTACTCAAAGTTTTATTTGTGGATAACCTAAAACTAACCATTATTGAAGAGACTGTAGACAACCTCATTTACATTTAAAGGTGAGTGGCCATAATCATTTAACCAACTTGCAAATTGAAGGCCACTCGAGTGTACAAGTAGATGAGTTCCTGTTGGTAACTGGGGTCAGTCAATAGAAGACGGGATCAGGTCTGAACGGGTTTAGTATCTATCCTCTGCTGGAGTTTGATGTTAACTCACAATAGTACACCGTGTGAATGAAGGTGGAGCCGAAGCCCTGCGGAATGATGAATCTGAGACTGTGGACAGTGATACTAGCGATCATGAGGATTGGACGAAAAGCTCGGCCAAGGTCGTGTTGCCTATGGGACAAAGATTGCACGAGCTTCTGCAAGGGGATAGTCCAGCTTCAATCCAAGAGAAATCGAAACTAAGGCAGAAAGGCAAAAGTACGTATTACGACGATATCTTCTGTAAATTGACTGCCTATGATGATTTTGTTTCTCCCCTCTAAAAGCATTAGTCACTTCAACTTTTCGAACCTAGGTCAGAGGATACTGTTTTTGTCACTTGAAGGGTTTTAACCAATATGTAGGAGTCTGATTTGTGGGAGGTCAGTACAGAGTTGTGGAGAGACCACTTTGGGTACTTGAATTTCTTATGCAATTTCAGAGTGAGAGGTTGTGAACCACTACAAGTGGCATTAGGTAACCCAATTTTCATTCAAAGTTCAGTGGCTATAGACTTTTAGCCAGGTCATGCTTACACCATTTTGCTAATATGTTCAACCAAGTGTATGTATAGACGAGTTGCTAGTGGTAACAGGGATCAGTTCAAGAGGAGACTGAGATGAGATTAGGTCCCTAATGGCTATTGGTTTAAGTATCCTCTACCTTATGTCGTAACTGAAGTAACTTGTCACAACTATCACTGCTGAGTCAAGTATTCCTTGATACTGTAACCAGTTTTTTTCAACTGAGCATGTCAACAGTCGCATTGAGCCTGTGGCGTCAATCATCATAGCGTAACAGCATCAAGTTGACTATATGTATTTCCAGGGTTTTTTTTGTGTGTACTAGTGTGAACGCGTTATGTTTTGGTGCAGGACCAATTGAGTCAAATCTCGAGCTCAAGTTTGCATTCAGAGAGGATGATATCGAAGCCTATGACAATGTTCAGACGGGGACTCATATTTCTCCTCCAGCCGTCACAAAGCCGCACGCGTTGCCCAGAATCTCAGAGCAGTTTCAGGAAGCTCTGATGGCAGCTCCCTCTTTTGATAGCTCTCCATTGCTTTCTGTACAATTTCCTGTAGATCAAGACTATTCTACTCGCTTACAAAGGATTATTCAATTGGAGAAACAACAATGTGCAGAAATTTCTAAAGGACTGCCCCTTGATACATCCCTCGAGTCTCTTCAGGTAAACTTTCTTTTTTCGCTGGTTCTGCAATGATCTTGAAGTGATTTTCTGGGTGTGTGGAGAAGTCTAGGGCTTGTACATTGGAGCTTATTGGAGCTTATATCAACCAACAAGTCTTGAGACGTAAGGTAGAGGATACTATTTGCATCAATTCAAATATTGTAACCACTGTAGGAATGTGCTGTCAGTATTGAACTACAGAGAGTTCACTTTGGGTAGAAGAGAGCAAGAGTACAGAATTCAGTTTAGATCAAATTTTTTGTCACTGTGCATCACTTCTTTTTACGAAAATTCAAAGTGGAAGGTATCCACTTGTAGACAACCCCATTTCCATAGTGGTCATGGACAATTAGCCAATTTTTGTATCGTCTACCTCCAAGTCGCCTTGTGAATAGAGATTTGTAAATTAGAAAGATCTTGAAAAAACGGACCCTTAAAGAAAGTGTCATGTTTGCCTTCGTTTTTCAGAATATCTCTATTGGTTTTGTTGGTACAGGCACTAATTTATTTTTAAAAATTTCAGAAGTTTTATTGCTTTGTGGTATGTAGGTGCAGGTCACGAAGAAATCTCTAGAGGGCCGGTTGACAACGTGCAAGTGCCAAGTTATAAAGGCACCTTCAAAGTGGATGGAACCTTCATCGGCATCTTCGATTGTGGACCAGGTGCAAGTGATCTTCAACTCTAAAGTTGCTGCAGAGCTCGAAATAGACGTAGGCTGCAAGGTGCAAATCAATCCACCATGGCGTGAGGTGACTCTTTTGGGAAGCACAACAAAGGTTATTCTCTGCACATATTTCTGTGAAATTGTATACTAGTGTTATTAAGCTCTCATAATGCCAATTCTGGTTTTCAAGGCAGATTTGTATGCACATATTTGTATACTAGTGTTATTAAGCTTCCATAATGCCAAGTCCGGTTTTCAAGGCAGATTTGTCACCGTTCCATTGGATAGACAGAAAAGTGTTATAACTCATAATGCAAACCCTACACCCTTACATTTGTGAAAAGTACACAATTATTAGACTTGGCATTATGTCCCATAATGTTCTCAAGATTCACGGCTCTTGAGCAGTATCTAGTCCTTTTTGAAGGGTGCAACTTTGAATGTGAAGACGAACTCATGATCATCGCATCACATTTTTTGTTAGATGGTATACCAAGTGAATGTAAACTATGGCTCTTGAATGCCTTTGATGTTGAGTCTTCCACGAGATGTAATATGTGACTTCCATTTCATTAGTTGGAAATATGGTCTCTTGTGCATCACCCAAAATGCATCACCCAAAGTTGAGTGAAGTTGTCTAATGATGACCATTATTGTGTGTTGTGGAGCTCTCATTCTTTAATCTTGCAAGAATATATTGATAATAAAGTTAGGTGAAGTTCGGGAATCCTATTTAAATACCATATGCAATAAATATAAGAAGTTAGTTGAAATGGTAGATTTCTTAAAGTTCAATGACCTAATTTCAATGTCCTCAATTTGAGAGTTAATGGCCATATTTGTTAAAATGAGACAAAGTGGTCTCAATTTTATCTTCGACTTGAAGATAAATCGTTATAATTATTCACTTTTGAGATTATTCAATAATTTGAGATTTTTATACATTAATATATATACATATATATATATATAAGAACCTTTGATGCTCAAAAGTTGCATTCTCATTTTATCTTGGACTCGAGGATAAAATCACTATAATTGTTTTAGGGTTGAAGTCTCAAAATGACCATTTTGTCTCATTTTAACGAATATGGCCATCACTCGTGTAAACAAGCATTTATTCTCTAGACTTGTAGGGCATGTTTTGGAGAACATGCTTGGATCTTGAGTGATCTTTGCTTATGATAATGCACATCTTTAAAGTATGAACACTAGGATCTTTTTTTCTTTTTTTCTTTTTTATGAAGTATCAAAGAGGCAATATAAAATGTTCTAGTGGTGTTCTAAATTTCAACATTCATCCACATATTGGACAATAAATATCACATTAGTACACATTATATATCTATAATTTTATTTTCATCCACAATTTGGCAATTTCATTCAAGATTTTTCTTTAATTTGAAGTTTTTTAGTGAAAAACTTTGCAGTTTGTTGCTAATTTTTAACCAAATTATTTTATTCTAATGCAATCTAATACTAGAAAGCCCCCACCTTGATGAATATCCTTTTTGACCTTGTCAAAACATTGGTATCTAAAATGTGAGCTTGAATGGTTGAAGAAGTCATAATAAAAGAAATCATTTAGGAGAATTATTGAATAATTGTCATTACGTAAATCCATTTTTGTGCTCATTATATTATTTTCAATTGGTTTACAATTAATGTTTAGATAGATCTTTCTTTAGGATTTAGTACCAATATTAAAGTGGTTAGTATACTAAGATGGTCAGGTGTTGGAGGAGTTGAGTGGATAGGACCTAAACTTCAATTTTTGAATAAGGAAAGTGAACAAGATTGTATTGTATACAATCATACCTTCTTAACATTCTCAAAAAATTACCAAGTTGAATAAGAATTCAAAAGCATTTCAAAGTAAGAATTGAAAGGCATCCCAAATGGAGGACAGCAATTTGTAATGTCTAGATTAATTCAGATGTTTCAAAAAAAATCAAATAGAAGTTTGATTTTTTAACATCCCTCAAATATATCCTAAACCTCCAACCACATTGTTCAAAAGCTCGTAGTTCAAAACACATTAGTCCATGCTTAAATTGTGAACAAATGGCTAATTAAAAGTTTCCACGTAATTAAAAGAGTCCACCTCCAATAGAGATGCATAATTTCATTTTGTCATTTTCATACAGTAATCCTCAATACAACTCCCCCATACAATCCTCAAAGATTGAAATTTGGAAAATCATACTCCTATAATCTTGACAGTCTCAGAAAAGGCAAGACCGATTACTCCTATAATTCTTTCTTCAAAATGAGATATGATAGGCCCTAGCATGCTCTCAACACATGTCACATTCACATTGGATACCACAACTTTCTACATCTCTTAGTCTCCACTCCAAGGGGGTAGAGAATGAAAAAACTAAACCCTAAAAAACTAAATCCTAAAATTAAACCCTAAAACTAAAAAACTTACAGGGAGATGGATACAGCTTACTGTCATCGAAGCCAACTATCACTATCATAGTCAGGTTGTTCGACGTACTCTGCTTCAGGCAAAACTTGAGATTCTGAATCCGTATTAGTTTCATGAGTATTCGAAGTCTTAGTTTCAGGAGGAGAGTTCGAGGAAGAGCTCGTCCGACCATTAAAAAAGCTGCCGAGCTTGGACTTGTCAGCAACACCAGGAGACCCCACGGTCATTTTTTCAACCACAGCAGAAGAGGTGACCGAGTCCTTCCAGAAATCAATCTTTGACAGGCTTCCCTCCGTGGAGAATTTGCCATTGCTGCTGGTTCCTATATCAACAGATTTCTTCGGTGCTTCAACATCCTGCGCAACTGCAGCAGCAGGTTCAGCAACTCGGGCATGTGTGTCAGCCGAAGTTTTGATGATACCTGAGCTTCCGCTTCCATTCACAGAGCTCGAGAGCTGCTTCGTAGCTTGAGCTTCGCTGTTCTTGTTCTGAGTCCTTCTGAGAGCGAGGGAAATGAGAGCCAACTGCTTCACTTGATGATCCTGTGGCAGAACAACAGGATGTCTACTGATTAGACTCTCGTCCTGCTAAGCTAGAGGATACAAACTGTCAAGAGCCCTGATCCTGTTTCCAATAGAAACTCATCAATTGGTACGCTTGGTTGGACTTCTTACTAATTATGACTTGGATAAATGTCTATGGCTACTGATCCTTAAATGGAAATACGGTTGTCTACTGCCCCTAAGATAGTGGTCTACATTTGATTATTTATTTATATCACCTTGAAATGTAGGGTACTGTTGCACACCCTTCAAATAAGGCAATCACATTGAATGATTGCATCAGAAACCATCAGACATTTGAGTGAGAAAACAATTCGATCTCCAGAGAGTTTGGCTGTTGTAGTACCCAAAGTGATCTCTATTGAGTTTGTCCCAATGAAAGCAGACTCCTACATATTGGATACGATGCTTGAAAGTGAAGAAATGAGTATATTCTACCTTAAATTCGTAACCCAACCTTGGAGACGATAACAAGAGGCAGAACGAGCAATAATTATTATTCATGACGAAATTTTATAGGGCGTGGAAGCTGCTGTACCTGCATTGCTAGGAGGGCAAGCTGCAATCCCCGCAGCTCCTCTTCTAGCCTGTCTCCTCGTTGAGCTAGGGTGGTCGCTATTGCAGACGTCTTTTGTGCAATTGCTGCAGTCTGTAAATCGCCAAACAAGGTTATGTCATGGTGATAGTCACTGCAGAAGCATACAAAGCACCTCCAAAAGCACAAGGTGGAACTGCAAGGATTATATAGTACATCTCAAAGGAACCCCTGCTGGATTCACAAAGTTATTAATTGTAATTTAATGTCAATCAAATAAGACATTAGATCTGGAAATGTAAGGGGGTCGACCCATTTCCGACCAATTACGCAATTTTGCATATTTGGAGTGTTGTTTTCTAGAGTGGAGAAATTTTCCCATGTACAGAAATAGAGTTTAGAAGGATTCCATATTTTTCTAGAATTTTAGTTCTCAAAACATAATTACTACGAATTTTTTAGTTGAAGATTCTGTCCGACACATTCTTGTCATGTAGGTCACATTCTTACTATTTCCAACCATAGGTTGGTTGTAAAATCAACCAAGATTGCAGCCAATCATAATGTGCCACGACTGCATTGGAGATTGTGCCACAATTAATGTCCTGCTTTCTCCTGCTGATTGGAAAGAGTGTAGTCTATATGACGGGAATGTGACGGGAATGAGTCCCTAGTTGGGAATGGGTCGCCTCCCTTAAGTTGCTAGCGTGGTGATGGTGATCTTGTGACATTAAATTTGGAAGACTGTTCTTCTGTTTGGGCTAGCATTGGAATGGTTAGGACCAGTACTAATAAAATGATAAATTAATGTAAAGTTTACGTTGATTTAATGTTACTCAATGGTTCAGTATTGAATTAACATTAACTCATCATGAGGACTAAATCAACTCAAATGATCAAGAACTTTGTAAATTACTATTATACTACGTAATAATTATTAGAATCCTTAATGACTTCATAAAAATCATTACTGACCTCCTGCATTGGGTCCCTCAATGTTCTCTTTGTGGCCCGAAACCGCACCCCGAGCTTCTCCACTTGTTTCACCAGCCCCCGTGCGGTGATGACAAACTCCCGAACATTCTCTTCTAATTCAGCCACCCTTTGATTCAGAGTGAAATCGACCCTGCCTCCTGAGCTTTCTCGTCGAAGACATGTCAACCGCTCGAGAATCCTATATTGCACAAACGCATTCAGAAGGATCGCACCCCAGACAGCAAGGAGTGGCAGTGACAGCCAGCTGTAAGGACCATCCTTGCGTGGTGACACTGAAAGTGCCTGCAATATCACCATTTGCACAGTAATCAATGCACAAATAGGATTGGAATTGAATATGAAATATATGGAATCAATCCAATAAGAAACTCTTTGCAATTTATATTGAATGTAATTACTAAATTGTAACAGCTGCCAACAGGGGTTTTCAATAAGATTAGCATTAGAAGTACCTATTTAGTACTGTCGCCCCGGAGACTCTTAGTTCCTAGTTTCCACTATTGCACAAACCTTGAAAAACTTTAGTTTTGCATGATGGCATATGTAATATGTGATAAAAACAACAACTTGATGGCACATAATCTTGATAAGTATATGATTGTTTGACACATGGTCAACTACTTGGGAACTGAATGAAACGCAACGACCAAATCTACGTAGTTGATTCCTTGTTTCAGGAAAATTTCAAGCAACATCTTGAAGCGAATCCAATGATCAAGGGAAAATCTCCCTGTTGAGGTCACCCTGATCGTAAGGAGGCCTCCAAATGAAACGTAATAAATGTGTACTATCTTCTCATGATAGTGGGAGGCTTCCTTATAGTAACCATAGGAAGGCCTTCCTTTGAACTACAGGAAGATTTTCTTTATGATGTCATTCAAAAGTTCTTGAAACAATCCAATTTTACCAAAACCTCGATTGGGCAAAACGGTACATTGGTAATGGGCACAGAAACTACACTTACAGGCTTGGTAACGGACATGAGAAGGACCGTATTGAAGCCGATGGATGCAGACGCTACTCCCAGCAACTGATTCTTCTGCTTCTCCTCTTCCTTCTTCTCTTGCCCTCTAAATTCATTTCGCACAGCTGCCACTGTCATTCCACCTCATTGGAGTCAAGGACTACATCTCCCTCTAAACCCACAACATGAAATTCGAATACTTCTAAATTCAGGGATATCTAGAACATTCAAAACAAGTGTAAAGCATATTTCATATGCAGTGAGCCTATTAAACAATTCATTTCCACTGAGGGAATCCACTGCATCACTATCCATCTGTAGTACTATGAGAATCAGGTTATCTATCTAAGTATGTGCCATTGGGATAAATCACAATCACCAAAACTAATGCAAATCAGCACTATAAGGAAGAAGATACTATCCCTTCAGTCTAGGCAATGACGCGCACATACATGTTTAATATACGAAGGATATGAAGGTAACAGAAAAGGAGGTTTGCAGTCCACAATTTTTGTCAAAGATCTAATGAATTGTCAAAAGTTGTCACCTGTTTCCATCATCTCCTGTGAAATTTGGTACCTAAATATTCCCAAATAGGTCTATAATAGGTTTCAGCATCCTCTCTACCTTTGGGGCTCTGGACCAAAGTGGAGGAGGCTTTTCATTGGCAAAAGCTACATGTCAAGAATTTGAGTAAGCCCTTACTCAAAGCGAGTCACTGCTACATAGTGCTGCAGGAGACAGAGCCTCCTGTAGCGTAGCTGCGTGTAATATACAGCACTTGACTCAATGTTGGCAGGAAAAAAACAATTGCAATACGAAATTTAGTACCAACCCCATAATTTAAAATGCTCGATACTAAACTGAACAACAACAGTGATTCCAACGTTACAGCAATTTCAGTTGAGAGGTCTTAGTGAGGCCAACTCTTTCCATATAAAACCATAACTCAGTCACTTCGTATTCAGTGCGAGAAGATGCCCATACCTACGAATCTCCTATCAATGTGAATCGCATTCAAACGAGCCGGCAGTAACCAAGGCCTTCCAAACAAGGGAGACCCAGATGAGCTGCAATCTACCCCAGAAGGACCTCCAACACAACAAATGCCGGAAGACTGAAGAAGTGCCGAAAACCCCATCGCCCTCCCACCAAATTCTCACCACCATAGAAACAGAAACCCTAACTAAACCCCTAAACCCTTATAACCCTTAAAACCCCGATTTCACTCAATCCTCATGGCAATGCCCGCGCACACATCTCCAATCCCTAAAGCTCTTCAGAAATCTCGCCAATGTACAGAAAAGCACGCCATCTTCGAATACGCAAAGAACAAATTGCAGTGGAGCTGTTGTGAGTTTGCATTTGAGGCGGGGCAAACAATCTCCACAGTCAAGTGAGAGATCGAAACTTCGGGGATCTGAAGGGAAAGCCAAGCAATCAGGAATTGCAATTGTTGTGGAGATTCCCAAAAATCGTGATCGGAGAAATCCTGGGAAGGGGAGACGGAGAGTTCGATGCCTGCGGGCGGAGTTGACGAGGTTTGGTGGTAGGGGGTGGGGGTCCTAATGGCGTGCGGGGGTGTCTATGGCCGTGGGAGCCAGTGGTTGTGTTGGTGAGATGGTTTTGATAGGGTAACGGAGTCTCCATGGATATGTAGATTATTATTTATTCTTCAACAATGTGAGTAATATGGTTCATTTTTGAGTCGTGATCTTTGTATAAGGTTTTGAATTACAAAAGTAAAATTGGAAAAAAAAGGATAAAATGGAGCGTACAGTTACAGGATTTTGAAGTTCGGTTGCATTGGTTTAAGTACGCACGGCGATCCATGAATGGCCTTCATATTGTCACTTTCGAATCCTCCCACTTGAAATAAACTCAAGATTGTGCACAAAAGAATCTGAATTCCTTTGCCAAACGAATCTGGAAAATGTTCATGTTCTTTTAGGGTGCTGAGTTACGTTATGATAAATTCAAGAGGAGGGAAAATATTCACCGACGCGATGCAGTCAAATGAACTTCTTCCAACCGATAACTGAAGGAGCTTCAGAACTATTGCTTTTGATTACTGAAGTGTAAGAATCAATCTATGTGAGATCAATGACGACAACCACCACGGTTGTTCGAAGCCCAACTGATAAGACATCCTCCTGCTGCCATAACATTCTTTAGCAGATGTGAGAAATTTCACCCCTTCTGCAGTGTATATGGCAACAGTAAACTAATACTCAAAAATCTGATATTCACATGCATTGCGCTAGGCCAAATAGCCCGTTCCTATTTTCTTCCCGTAGCTTTTGGCACCACGGACCTGAGATGAGCTCAAGATTGTGCACTCCCAATGTTGGTGACGCAGCTCCTCAAGGACCCGAAACCCGAAACCTGAGGTGCACAGCATCTTGAGATCGAACCTGGAAATGAAATCCGTCGTCTCTCCCTTCACATCAGCAAAATTGCAGTAGGAAGATGATGCAAACTCAGCTAACTTCTCTACTTGTTCGACTTCCAAAAATAATGCTTTCGTCCTCTTGCGGCAGAAGCCTAGCATCACCCAGAGCTGCGCCATCACCCACTTCCAGGCCTAGTAATCTAAGTATCCTCCTGGCTTTTCTCTCGGCCCCAACGGAAGCAAGACACTGCAACAGCTCCATCACTAGTCTATTATTATCATCATCCGAGACTTTTGTACATAGAAATTGCTCGGCATCTATCATAGGCAACTGTTCCAGCGCGTTTCCAACAATGGAAGACCATTGTGGTGTTTCGAGAGCCACACCCTGGTCAAGGATCACGTCGAGGTAGTTGAGGACCAGGGTATATTGTTTGTGTCTCGATAGCAATGGCAGGAGAATCCTGTACAAGTCGGTACTTGGGGGCGAGTTTGAAGGTTGCAGACGGCTGGTCATCAGTTTTAGTAGCCTTTCCTGAAAGCACCCCCAAAAAATAAATGTCAATTGCAGAAAGAGTATCATACGCCCCACTAGACAAGTTGCTGTACATAGGAAATTCACAACACATTCAATTACAGGTAAGAGTAGTTTCACCCCAAAGTGCCCACAGGAAACGTCAAGGAAGGTAACAAAATGTATTGATAGAAAGAATGAATCGTACCCTACATTTTTGAATAGTATAACTATGTTTTAAAAGTTACTATAATTGGTTATTAGCTTCCAAATTGGATTTTTATTTTTAGCTTGGGCACATAAGGTTACCCACCTTAGTGATCTCTAGAAACATAGGACTGACAATTTGGGTGAGAGAATGGATCCAAACTATTTAGAGATCTAGATATAATTCCCCTACTGTGAAAAAACCAACTGTTGGACCTTCCTGAGCCAGGAGAAATTGCATGCAAGGTTCTTCAGATAAGGCGGGACCTCTTTTAGGAATTAAGAATAAACGATTGAACTACACCGACCATAAAATGATGTCAAATACCATTTAAAAAGTGTTTAGTGTCTAGACGTATCACCCAAACACTTAATCATCTCAAACATTTATGAAAAATTAGACGGAAAACTCAACAAAAGCAACCAAAATGATAAGTCAAGCCAGAGAATAGTAACATGATTTGGCAGGAGAGTTGGTCATACCTGCCCAGCTTTAACAATAGGCGAAATGAACCATGCATGGCGCCCACAATCGAGCTGAAATCCACGAGTGTAAAACTCCTCCAAGACAACTTCAAAATACCCCCAATCCTCACAGACAGCGCAAGCACCCAGCATAGACTCATATGTGCGCTCAGTTGGACTTAGCCTTGGATTCGCTTGAGAAAAGCGGCTCTCCTTGTGTCTGCCTCTCTTCACCGACTCAAAAATGTTCCTGGCTTCCTCAAACAGGTGGTGCCGTCCATAAAGAGCAATCATGATGTTGTAGGTCCCCAAATTGGGAGCACACAAACATTGCATACGATTGAATAGAGATATAGCATCTTGCCAGCGGCCTACTTTGTCACAAGTCCGAATTAGTCCTGTGAATGTTACTACATCCGGTTTCTTTGAAGGAAGCTTTACTAGCTTTTCCACCTGCACAATTTGAGATGACAGTGTAAGAGCAGGAGTAAGATTTATGTTGAATATTTTAGGGCCTAAAGGCCCAAGAGTGCTCAATTCAGAATCTAAAGTAATTGAAATGGCTCATCTAGAAAGTTTCAAGGAAAGTAGCAAAATGTACCCATAGAAAGAAGAAATCTTACTCTACGCTTTTGAAACTAGAAATTGTTCTGGAAGTTAAAATAATCAACTATTATTGGACTTAAACTTAAACTTCCTAGTTTTAGCTTGGGCGCTGAGAGAAGGTTGGAAGCCACTGTAAATCAAAAGGTGAAGTAGGTTCAAACCTGTACAAGAGCTTCACTTAACCGACCCGCAATGCAAAGAGCCGAAGCAAGTGCATAGTACACCCCAGCACATTCAATGAACCCTCGGCGCTCCATGTCTTGTACCATTTCAATGGCTCTGTCTACCTGGCCAGTCATGGCACGGGCCTCGACTAGAACTGCAAAGTAGCAGCAATATCACGATTATAATCATACACTCACCACACAGAATTACCCTAATGTAATTTGTGTCTAACACAAAAATCGACGTGCAATAAATAAGTTCAATAGAAACAGACCTTTGAATGTTAAAGCATTAGGAAGAAAACCTCCTCTCTCCATAATGTCGTAATATCTCCAGGCTTTGTCATACTGCCCTGATTTTACCATAACCTTCAACCCAAACCATCATACCACATTATGATCTTCAGTTCCCTGTCAAGATTCCCGGATTCCAACTTCATACAGCATGCAACCTTAGAAATACTTGCATCAATCAACTTTGAGAAATTGCAACTTCCACAACCAAGCGTATCAGCTGATGGATTTTCTCAGATACATGCAGAAAAGGCTGTCACCTCTATTGCGAGGCCATAAGTGGTGGAATTAGGCGCGACTCCTGAGGACTGTAATTGTTGTAAAACCCATGTCACCCCTTCCCATTGTCTATGAGGTCCACATGCATTTATTACCTGCGCAGCCCAGACCACTATTCGTCAAGAGTCCTCCATTCTTTACAAATTCATTCTCAAGAAATGTTTGAGTGCACAAATATGAAGTAAAGTAGCACAATCGGCAAAAAGTCACAGCATCCGCAAGAATATGCTCATTGACTACCTCCATGCATTGCTAATCGCACTTGATTCTGAGATTCAAATTTAATTTCTTGTCTTAAAAGCCATAATCCGGAGTTTATACATTATTAATGACCTCGTGGTAATCAACGAGAAAGAATAGTCTCAATAAGAGACGAGCAAAATCCAATTTTCACTTACAGCATTATAAACCACAATGTCTGGCTCCAGACGCCCATTCCAGTTTAACTGTTTTGGTGAGCCCCGAACACGCTTCTTTAAGGGCCCTTTTCTTAGGGACTGCATCAAATGAAGCAGCTGCGTAAGATGGCCAGCCTTGCCAAGTGTTACAGCTATGGAGTGGTAAGCAGCCATGTCTGGATAGGTTGAATGATCCTCCTGCGAATATTAATGAAACATGCAATACAGAACAAGTGAGTGCTACATTAAACTCTTGAGGACGTAGCATGTGTAATCGTCTATGATGTAACTCGGCTAGAAGTGAGTGGCAAATTCAACTGTAAACAACAGAAAGATGCACATCATTATAAAGCTCATCCATCCACTCATTACGGGCATTACACGATTATAGATACAGTCCAATTCAAAATCCATACTCCCAGATTTTAAAACCATAAGAAAATGACTAAAGAAAATTACTACAGCAACAATCCATGCTAACTGAAGAATGGCAAAATTGAGACTGTAGAACTTACACGCATCACGTTGAATACATTCAAAGCTTCTACCGGTCGAAGGCATTTCCCAAGTACAGCCAAAAGCGTGGTACAAACATACCTGCCACAAAAATGAATACCACAGCCCTCTCGGAGATCAGAATTCAAAGCTAAGAACATGACATAATACAATAGACTGAAGTGCCTAATTTGCGAGGGCGAATATTTCTGACAAGAATTTAAGGCACTGTACTGTACAATGCTCAAAAAGAAAAGAAGGAAGAGTGGTAAGGCGAAGGCACCCATAACCGATCAAATAAGCAATTCTGGAGTAGTGCAAGGCAAAGCAAATATTTTTAGAGTTGCATTGATAGGAATGACGAGGATTGCAAAAAATTTGGTAATTTTATTGCTTGAATTGAATTACTATGAATTTTGCGAGGCAAAAAGTGCTCCGGACCCATAGCCAATGTCTAGACTCTCTTAATTCCAATCATTCAAGAACTACTTTCCTGTTTATTTCTTCTTGCTGACTACTTTGGGACATGTGTCATGAATTTAAGCTTGAAAAGAAGAAAAAAGCACATTCCAAGCTTCGTTCAGAAATCTGTTCCAACCTTGCTTGGAAATACTGCACCCTATTGATTGCTGATGGGGTGTCGGTGAGAAATGGGTGCCTTCACCTTAGTCACAAAGTCTGACACCCTTAATAGAAATACGTTTTAAAAGTTATATTTGTTTATGATCAACTACTGGCTTACAAAGTGGAAGCAATATTCGTACATTGGCATTAAGGGGTAAATCAGAACATCACGAGAATTTTCAACAACAAACACCCGGGTTTTTATTCTCATCTACTAGGTGATTCGGTAAGGGTGCAACAGAAATTAAAACCACGACATGAGCAAGAAAGAGATGATAGGATTAAAATTTTGACATAAGTAAAATGTCACCTGTTTCGACAATGACTGAAATGTTCTCGACAATGTACCCAGTGCACGACTTCCATAGCTCTTCGCCACTCGTGACGCGCCCCAAGCATTTTCACAACCTCCATCAGGCGGCCATCCGTCCACTTCAAGCGGGCTCCATGCATGAGCCGAGAGAGAAAAAACTTCTGCTTCTTGGCCGCCTGAATTAACCTAAATTTCAATCCCTTGCTGTCAGTTACACCAAATCCATCGTTTCTAAGGGCCACTTTAGATTGCACAGGACGAAATAATAACTTTGAGATAACAAGAAATCCTAAGCCTTGATTAGTGGAAAAATGAATTCTTGTTTGTTTTACTTTGCTTTAGTCTAATGTCGAATTTACGATAGTCCAAATAACAACAATGAGCATGAACAGGTGGTGCTCATATGACTTTATGTGGCGCTTACATGGCTCGTTTGTGGAAGTATATAAGATACCAAAATTTTCAAGCTCCACAGTTTAGGTTAGCCTGTCGCTTCTATGATTATCTACTGGCTAAATTTGTAGAATCCCTCCAACATGGCTGATAAACGAAAATGTATCTCCATATTTTAAGAAATTAGTTTTCAGTAAAATTTATAACCTAAAGTAACTTGGTTTACGTGGCGACACTCAATAGACTGAACCATGTACGTTACCTCATTGAGGTGAACTGGACACAAGTACCTCAGATGCGTCATAACGTCATAAACGCACCGGCCTATTTTAAATTTGATATCTCACTCTTCGTTGCACATGCTGCTGGTTCATATTCTAAGCTCTTTATCTCAAGATTGTTGCTTCGACTTGTGAAAGCTAAAGTGACCAAATGACTAACAAGTGAGCAATTATCTAGCATCTAAGTCAAGAGAGTGACGCCTACACAATAACAGAACAATCAAACACTGCATAACAAAAATGTCAGGTCTGAGACGTACTCTTCAACCAGCCATTCCAGCTGCTCCCTCTCGTCTACTGATTTCCGCTGAACCTCACTACTCACGTCCTCGTACAACGCTGCGAGAATACCATGAGTCTCAGAAGAGACCTCATCCAGCAACACAGACAATGGCTCCCCTTTTCTTCTATTCACGATTTGATGACCGACCGTTCTATCTTTCTGTCTCGGGGTTTTGGGGTTGACACGCCAATCCCTCGGTGCAAGCGAACTCAAAGACGCCTCTTCATCGTATGCTGTATCATCTGCATCCGTCACATCTCTATTACGTACATTGTTTTCGATACCGCTCGAGGGAATTCGATTACTAAAAGAATGTTCGATGAAATGCAATTGTGGTCTACTAAAAGAATTCGCTGCTGCATTATTAGCAACGCGCTCACCCTGTCAACAAAACAACGCCACTTCAGTTAAAACTGCACGCGTTAGGTCCACACCTATTTTGTAAGAATGCACAAGAAGAGGGTTGGCAATCACCAGTCCCTCTCAAACCGTAAACCCCAAACTTCAAATAAATCCATAATAAGGTCGGTAATCATCATCCCCTTGAAATTCGCAATCCAAATTCAAAAATAATTGCGCAATTATCATACCTCAGGCACAGTTTCAACGAAAACGGATTTCAATGCAGATTCAGATTTTCCTGTCCCATTGCCACTGAAATCGGCCGTGTCCAGATCTTCCACTTTTCTATGACTGAGAAGCTTCCCTTCATCAATCCTTCCGCTGTCTTCGAGATTGGATCCCAACCTCACCTCACTTAAACCATCGTCGGATGAAGCTCCCGTTTCCCCAACCTGATTCCCCAGAAAATTCAAATTCTGAGCATAAGCCAGAAGCCACTCATCCGACACCTCCTCCTCTTCTTCCACCAACACCGAATGTGAATCCTCTCTCAGCCTCGTCGTCTCACTCTCCTCGACTAATTCACTACTCTCCCGTCGCACCGTTTTCACCGCATCCCTAACCCTAATTGCAAACTCCTCCTCGAACTTACTCATCAGCGAGCTTTTCCCCTTCACTCCCGCCTTCCATTCCGCAACCACGTTCACGCCGCGGTCCTTCGATAGCTTGTACTTCTCAAAGCTACACAACCCGTCCTTCCTGCGCCGCTCCGTCTGCAATCTCGCTTTGCCAGCTTCCACTTTGGCCTGCTCCGCCAGCTTCTCCAGCCTCCTGGCGCGACGCAGCTTCTTCCACTCCTCCTTCTTCCGCTTGTGGTGGAGCTCCTTGGGCGTCAATTCGGACTTCAATTCGCAAACGGGGAAATGCACTCGGCTCACGGGGTTACGCAATGTCTCACTGTTTGGGAAATGGCTTGGATTGAAGGTGATTCTGAACGAGAGAGAGTGAATTGAAGATGCTCTCAGGTCCATAGTGAGTGAAGGTTGCGGTGGTGATGGAGGAGGAACGTTTACATGGTGGGAGAGGGGGATTGATGGCTGTGGCGATTGGGAGGTTTGAATTGGTGAGGTAGAAAGACAGGGTTTAGGGCATGGGGTTCATCGGGGTACCGGATTTGGTTCTGGTGGTGTAGGGCAGTTGATCCTTTCGTTGGGACTTGACCACTTGAGGACGACGGATACATTCATCCATTCTTTCTGTGCATGTCTTTGAATGAAAGTTAGTTGCTAGGAGCAAGTCTTTCCATTTTTTAAGAAGTGCCAAAGTGGCGATATAAAATGTTATAGCGGTGCTCCAAATTTCAACATTCATCCACATATTGGATAGAAAATATCACATTAGCATATATCACATATTCATAATTCTACTTTCATCCATCATTTGGGAGATTTCATCCAAGATTTTTTTAATTCAAAGTTTTTTGGTGAAAAATTTCATGGTTTTTTGTCGTTTTTTAGCCAAATTATTTTGTCCTAATGCAATCTAGGACTATAAAGCCAAAAAGAAAAACCTAGTTCTGAATAGCATCAATTGGGTGGATTATTATGATGAATGTTTCCAACTAATTGTTATAGGAGCTACACAAAACAGAGTACATTCAAATATGTTGAAAAAGCTTCAACAATGTGATTAGCTTCATGAATTTTGAGCAAGGTTTTAAATCAATTCAAATAGAGGTAGGAAGGAAAGGAAAATTTAGAAAAGTAAATATTTTAAGTTTGGATTCTTCTAAAATGATAATTTATTTTGCTTCAAAAGTTCTAGATCTATATCTCCTATCTTCTTGGACTTTATTAGGATTAATATAGGTTGCAATGAACACATTAGATTCTTGTATGGAATTAACTTTATTGGTGAACTATTTCAAATAGTTAACATTTGATAAGGATTTGAACAAAGAATATTGTATATAGGTGTACAAAAAACCCATTTGACTAGGGTCTTCAAAAGCAAGTTGTTAGGGACTTGTCAAGTCTCACATCATCATATTAAGACCAACTAAGGTCTGCCCTTAACCCTATAATGTTGCCGCGGACACTTAGGGCCAATTTATACTTAGGGTTGGATTGAAAGCTAGCCAAAATTGTCCAAATTTGAACCAATAGGATTGCTCAATTTCTCCAAATCCAGCTCAAGGCGTTTATACTTGGGGCCAGATGGAACTACAACTCATCCTATATGTCGCCTTAGGTGGCATGGTTTTGGCATCAAACCATCCGGCCCCAAGGGAGCAATTGGGACAAGGTTTTGGGTGGCCCAAACTCCCATCTAGAGCCAGATTGGGACCAAATTGGGCTCCTTCATTGAATTGTACAAATCTCCACGGTCTACCAATGCAAGGTCTTTTGTTTTCTATTTTGGTACGTGCTTATTGATTGTGAACTCAAGAAACTTCCACCACTATGCATTGCTAAATGTTTGGAGCTCAATCTGTTGTCAATATCTGCTATGTACCTCTCCATCATGATTGTTCTTAGAGCATGGGTGCTTTTAGATCAAACTACCTTATGCATTTACTTTTAAAATTTTTAAAGAACATCATCATCTAAGTGGCTACAATGAAATACCTATGTACCTATGTAGTACCTATGTAGTAAACATGTTGATTACAAATGCATATTCTATATAAGAAGAAAACCAAAACATTAAAAAAAAATTCAATCAAATAAATAAATAAAATTTTATTTATTTATTTTAGGAATAAAATATATAAGAATAAAAAATTAAAAAATTAAAAAATTAAAATTCTTTGTTACTAATTTTTTTGAAAAGAAGAGAAAGGTAAATAAGTTTTTCCACCGGCCCTAGTTAATGTAAATCCCTTGGGTCGGATTGAAGGCAAATCCAGCCGACCTTCCATCCAGCCTTAGGCATGCAATGGATGACAGAGAATTCTTCTATAAAAGACAGAAATGCAACTATTCATCCTCTGAGTTTTGTTGAGAAAAAGGAACATCTACAATAGTTTAACTTCCAACAATAAGTAGATTTCCGTTTTTTTAAGTGATTGATTCCCAAGGTTTTAGAAAATGATGATTTTGGCAAAGACCAGCCCATTCTTATAGGGTTAAGGGGAAGCTAAACTCCTTCAAACAATTTTCTGTAAATTTTTGTAAGAAGAAAAATGGAATTGACATCTAACCCAAGTAGTTACAAATTTTTTGGACCTCTGTGGAATTAGTTACAATTTTTTGAAGTTGAAACACAGTGGTCACTAAACTAAAAGAGACCACTTCCTGAAATGAACACTGTTGGTACATTGAAGAAAGCAAAATGCACCCCAGTATTACGGGTCACTTTTAAGAGTGACCTACCTTAATAGTAGATGTGATCATGTGATCCAAATGAACCTACTATAAATCAAAGAAACACCTCATGTGAATCTGGGTAGCTTGAAAACTTAAAGCTTCCTTATCAAAAAGGGAAGAGCGAAAGGCGATTCAAGTCATCATGATACATTGAAGCGGCACCTAACAATATGGGATCCGGCAAAATGTTCAAAACTGCTCAATTAGTCTATAACCTCATCACCAGACCCCGAAGTTATTATGGCTGGGTTTGTGAGTAGGTCAATGCGGTGAATTCAAGCTAATCTGCACACCTCGCTTGATACGGTCACTATCCTGGTGTCGCAACAAGTAGCAATAGTTCACCTGCAGACAATCATCGAATTTAGCAGAAGCTCGCCAGACGAAATGTTTGATATCCCAAGACAGGAACGAGACTTTGGTAATCATGGATCTTTGAAAACTGGGAATCCAACGACCTTTACGCTGTCTTGAACAACTAGAAGCGTTATAAATGAGAAAATCACTTAAAAACACAGGAATCGGATTTAATGATGGGAATCGAACCTCAAGTCGAAACAACTTAGTAGGAATCACAATTCCAGCGCCTGTCGAGACGCGGAACCCAGATAAGAAGTTCTTCAGCGACCAGGGGCCGGTCTTCTCCCCCGTCAAAGGAAGTAGGTTGCCAGCGCAAACAAAAGAGTGTGCATGTATTCCGTACTCCTTCAAAAATCGTAGTGGCAAATCAAACGAAAAATCTGCGAAACCAGAAACTGCTAAATCGCCACCTAAAGTGTCCTTCTTTACAACGGCAACCGCTTCAGCATCCCCCTTCTCTGTTTGCGGAGTAGGTCTGCGAAGTTCACTGGGACCAACACCTCTAGTGCGAAAACCCAACAAAGCAGATGGACCTTTCAATTCACCGAGTAGCGATGAATGACCTCCCATGTAAAAACGGTCACTAATAGGAGTTGGTCTCGTTTTATACCCTGGTCCCCAAGGCAGTATGACACCCCCGGCCACTCCTAAATTCAGTGCTGCATTTGCAATTCCCAAAGGGATTGCCAACCTCGCCTCCACCTCCTGTGCAAGTCCACAAGGTTGAAAAAGATAAGTAGGCTTCCTAAACTGGACCCACAACGACAAATAGAGTGCAATTATGAGACCATAAATCGCATGATACCGATATCACGCCAGCAGCCATTGCCTCGTAATAAGCCTTATCAAGCAGATATATATTCCATTAAGAAAATGAAAGTTGGAAGTAAAAGCAGTCACCTGACGTGCAAAACGTAGAAGCCTGCTATCAGGTCCTAGCCCTGCAATCTGCGTTGTTGAGATAAAAGCAATGCCCCGCCGAGGTCGAAATGCAGAGTCTCTATCATCTCTCTTGTAGGTGTACTTAACAGCAGAGAGGAGACTATGACCAAGTTGTCTCCGAACTGATTTAGAGGCACAACGTGAGGGATCCCTGAGGTCACGCCAGGTGAGGTTGTAGGAGATGTCGTGCTGATTATCGCCAACCAAGCCTACAGAGAATCCCGACAGACGCTCCCTATAGGACGAATAGCGTTGCCAATCTTGTGTTAGGAGGGTAACCCGGGTTGACAAAGAAGCGGGCAGTCCTTTGAACCTTGGATACGTGACACCAGCACTGAGTTCAGAAGTAGTGTCCAAGCCATAGCATCCCGTTGCATCAAGAGTTTCAGCATTGCCAAGAAGATTTTTGTACTTAATCGTACCTTCCAGGGTCCATGCTTTTGTCTACACACACCCCGACCCCAAAACGTACCTTTAGACATGGCGACATGTAAACATCCCACAGAAACCAACTCAATCTCGAGGTTATAGACAATCTTCTCAGTTCAGCATAGTGAAAAACTCTTAAAACACGAACATAAGAATGCAGGAAGGGCGTAAGTGCAGGAAGAATAGGGATGTGGACATGGACCACGTGATGTGCCACTAAAACCCTGAACCCTCGGAGTGTTCTCGACATCAAAGAACTCTCAACAAAACTAACAAAGAAGGTCAGGCCAACATGGAAATGCTTCACACAAAGCCTAGCGTTATAGAACTAACAGTGACATCAAGACACAACCGAAGTGCTCACCTGCAGGCAACTTTCAATTACACCGTGACGAACCGCTTACCTCGGGTTTGGAGAACACTCCGAGGTCACCAGCTACAGGTCGCTTCACCTCTTCTACTTCCACGATCACGTTAGCCTGAACACACATAGCGTGCATTAGTAGCCCATTGATTGAACCTCCGTGCTAGGACAACGATGTATCCAGCCTACATTATCCTCACGAGTTCAACAACTCCACGTTCAGAATACAGTTCCTAAAATCGTCACTCAAAGAGCGCAATCGGACTTCGATGAGACGAACCATATAACACCCTCTCATGAACTACTTGCTTCGTCTAGAAAATCTAATAATCGGTCGCAATTGCTGGTGTATAAAAATGGGATATAGAGAAAAGACCTATTAATAAGACCTTCATGGAAGCTCAAAACACTCTCAAATTCAAGTTTAAGTCTCACAGCTGTCACTGCAATAGGAGCAGTAGTGATCTACTGCACTGACAAGAGAGGAGAGACAGTTTCCAATAAGAATACCGCTAGTACGAATAACGAGAATTAATCCACCATTTGAGCTCGTGGAGACAATGCCAGCACCAAAGATAAGCTGATAATCGCAGACGTCTAATCAGCGGATCCGCACAATCAATTCACGATTACCAAACAAACGAATAACAATTACCGTGCCAGGAAGCTCTTCAGGTCCTGCATCCAATGTGATGACACATTTATCGAAAATCCCGAGAGCTCTTAATCGTGAATTCGCACGAACAGACTCTTGTAGCAGATCCTGCATCGTGGACACTTCCCGGAGCTCCTTCAGCTGCGCCTCGATCACACTATCCTTCGTCTTCACATTCCCTTTGATCTCAATGTCGTGTACTCGCACATTTACCGGCTCCGTTGCCAGTTTCTCCGTCATGCTCTTGATCAAGGTCACGCCTTCCTCCTCGCTGGCATCCTCCTCCTCCTCGTCTTCCTCCACAGGACCTCCTCCATCATCCACCCGATCCTCCACTTCCACCTCCGGCTCCCTGGTGTCCTCCTCGACATTCGCATCCCGATCCATCGCTAGGGTTTCAAGCCCTTGGACCTTCTCTCCGAATCGAGAAAAAAAGAGTTAGAACCTCATTCTCTAATTCTTTACAGAAATGAGTTCGCAGTCCCCCTCGCCTCGTGCGAAGGGACGACAGCACCAGCCGAAACTGGTTTCCGGTTTAGAAGAGCTCTTCTTGAGCTCTGGCTATGGCGTCGACGCCTTCATCTCGCTGAACTCTTCCGATGGACTACGAACCTGCCCTAACTCGGGTTACACCCAAGCATCACATGACCAGGTTCAGATATATGGGTGCGTCTGTTTAGGTTACCCAGTTGAGGTCGCTGTGCGGGTTACGCCCAGTTATCAATTCCATTTCTATTCTGCTATACACGGGAAAAGATCGACATCCGGATATGCATTGTATCTGATTGATGTCCGGATGTTATCAGCTGGTCCGAACCACTGCCAGAAAATGTTCTGTTCATTTCAGTCCCGGATCCCGTACGTGAAGGTATGAGTGCCAAAATTGAATTTCCACGTCAGATTCTTGGGGGTCCAGGTCACCTCAGATCATTCACAAAATGACTTAATTTTTGCAAAATTTGACCTTCCCATAGGGTACATTGTTAAGCGTAATCATTTAGATTTAACCCATAATCTAACATTGTACCTTTTTCCATCCATCCCTCATCCATATTTTTTCATTTCATAGCAATCATTCACAAATGACAATGTTTTAAGCAACATGTCACTATAAGTAGAAAGAGTGTAGAAAGAACTCCAACCATTCTAAGTAGTTGACATACTTGGAGAGTCTATTCATGTCAGGGCCATGTTGGATTCTATATTGTTGTTGTAACATTTTGTAACCAAAGTTTTTTTTTCAATATTCTTGATACTAAAAGATGAAATAAATCTTATTAATATTCAGGGTGGAGGTTTTGAAATAAATGTTGCCACATGGTTAATAAAGTACAGCTATTTAATTGGTATCCATTATAAATATTGCAATCATCATATCATTGACTTTCACACGATTTAGATACTAATAGTTTAAGTACCTTCTACTTAGGTTTTTATTCTAACTATGCACTCAAAAAATGCATGTCACTTCATGTTCCTATAATTTTTTCTCCCCTCCCTAGTGAAAAAATCACTACCATTGATGTTTTTACAAAGAAAATGCCCCCCTTCCACTATTGCTAATTAGGTGATGAGATGGGAAAAAGATAGTTATTGATTGGCCATCAAACAAACATTCTTGGCCATTCAACAGTTAGGATTTGGCTCTCTAGGATATGAAATATAGATTTAGAATATGGATTTTAGATTACATACAAAATATATGCATAAATATACGGAATACATATATATCCATGCAAATTTATACATATATATCCTATATCAATTGCAATCCAAACAAATTAAAAAAAATACAAATATAGGTTTGGAATGGGTATTCGAAAGCTCAATTCATGAATTCATTTTACAAGTATTTATCACAATGTGCTCAAACTTTTTAGTGTAAGAAGTTTTACAACCAACAAAAAAATCACATATGTACCTCTTCCAAAAAACTTGTAAAAGCATAACAACCAATGGAAAAATGACATCTATACTTCTTTTGTTTTTTCATGTGAATTGGAAGAAAAACAACATTTTTATAATGTTTATCACCATGCATTCATAAAATGCAATTTGTGCATCTTTTGGATATTAATTATCTTGATCCTTTATGTCAATTCTAACAATTTCAACACCTTCTACTTTAGTTTGCACTCTAAATATCTTCAATTAAAAAATAGAAATTTAATATATTTATTAATTTTTCACTTATGGACTTTGAATAATCATTATAATATTTTAATTTTTAATCTTGTTGAAATTAGTATAATTTTAAGATATTTCAAATATTTTTAATACAAGCATATTACAAATAGTACAACTTAAAAAAAATTAATGCAACATATAATATACATATAGAATATTAAACAAAATTGTTGTTACATAATCATTATTGATTGTGACAACAGTACAAGACAAAACATGAACTTGACATTAGTTGATGCTAATGTTACTTGAAATGATACTTAACCCCTAAGCGCCACAATGCCTCAAATATGGCCTCTCAAAACTCAAAGATCTCCTTGTTTGACCATTATAATTTTTTTAACGGTACAGTAATAGGACATGACCTTTTCCCTATAGCTCCGGTCCTATCTCTACTATCAATCGGTACAGTCAATTTATGTGGATCTCATTTTACATGATAGTTTGATTGGAATGAATTGAGAAGGGTCTGAATTTTGGCAAATACAATCTAGGTGCTTAGGGGTTAAGAAATGTGTTTAGATCTTTATAATGTTAATTGAGCGACATAAAAAAGAAATGATAACATTTTAGAATTCTATAACATTTTAGAAATATAGTATTGTATGTAAAACTGACATAAAAAAAAATTTATAACATTTTAGAAATATAGTATTGTATGTAAAAGTGACATAAAAGAACATTTAGATTCCATGAATCAAGAAATTGACGTAAAATCCTTATTTCATTGACCAACTTTCTTATTATCACATTTGTTTGTCCTTTTGAGGAGCACGGGGTTCACTTGAGCGCCCAGGTATCACGCCCAGGTCCGGCCGTGGGCCCGTGTATTTTACTGTTACCCGGTTGAGGACCGCAAGTTTATGCGGGAAAGACAAGTCTCACTTCGTCTCTCTCGATTTTTTTAGGGCTTGGTGAGACAGCAGAGCCGGGTCATTTGCAGTGGGGCTCTGGGGTTTGAGAGCTTGGTACCGGAGCGGCAAACTTCAGGGGTTCGTGTTGCCAGGATGTAAGGTAAATTGTATCTTCAAGTCCCTTCAGTTCATGATTTCTACACTTTTAGTGCTTCTGTTGGAGTTTTGCGTTTTTTTCGCTTCCGGAAACGTGTGTGTGCCGGGCCCCGTAGTTTCCTGAGGTTTTCTTCGCTTTCATTTCTTCCTCTTTTTTGAGGTTCTTTTGGTGTATCAACTTATGGACACGAACTGCTCCTTTTTGTTTGTTTCTTTGGGAGAAGTCAGGCTTTTATTTAGAATGCGGAACGAACCGCTTCCTTGCGATTTCTGTGCTCTGTCGATTGTTTTATCGTTATGATCGATGATTTAGTCAGAAAATCTGAGTATTATTAGATTTACTCTGAATTGTTGGGTGCGATATGCTCTAATGTTGGATGTACATGGTGTTCATTTTACCGAATTTTCTAGTAGGTTCTCGTGTCGTTCTACCCTAGCATACTCAAATTTTCGAATTCTTAAAATTGCTGTGAATTACCCAGTTTTTGAGCCGCTGTTAAGCTTTGTTAGTTAAGCAAGGAGTGTTTGGTTGGTGTGGACTCCCCTTCTTTTGCATTATTTAAGCTCTGCGGAGGCTTAGTCCTATCTTGTATGTGCATGATTTGCTATCTTATAGGCAGCAACATGCAGCAAGAAGTAATTCCAATGTTGTGCTTGTGTTTTTGAGCCTCTGAGCCTCTGTAACTAAGTGAGAATGCATAATGTTTGATTATTTGCGCATACCTCTCTCTCGAACGTGTTTTAGAAGCTGTCCCTAGAGGTTTATCGAACTGTGATATCAGACGTAGCTTTTATATTGCAAATTTCATTTTTTGAGTCAATGCATGGAAAGGTTAAAGTCTTAAGTCTGGACGAATATGTGCAGTGACGTACTTGTGGGCTTTAATAGTTTCATCTGAAGTGGGAATACTTTCCCTTTGATATACGCCAGATGGAATTTGTCTCAAAATATCCAGGGCTACTTGGCAAAGGTATTAACATGATCATAGAATTATGGAAAGCATTCAGGTCTGTTTGAAAGAGCTCAGTGCGACTGTCATGCCCAGGTACAGCTGATAAGTACATCAAGAATTGAAGCTCATTAGTGTTGGTACATTAATAGAGTTGAAGCTCAATTACTGATACTTGAGTTTCGTACTCTTTTTACAGCAGACGTTATTTTTTCTTTCGGACAAAGCAATTAGCTAACCTGGTGAGATCACCTTTGTGTACCATTAGCATTCCTTAAACAAGAGTCTATCTCAAGAAGCAATTTTATTGTGTTACTTACGACAGACTTGTGAGTTGCAGATTCTCATTTTGAGCTTGGATCGCATCATACAGGCCTCCATATACAGTCTTGGTCACCTCGCTTTCGGCTAGATGGCTTCGTTGGTTGAGTCAGACCCGGTGGTGTTGAGGAGCAGGAAGGGGAAGAATTTCGTTGCTGAAGAAGAAGAGCAGCTTTGTCGGAGCTTTCTTCACGTTTCTCAAGACCCAACAGCCAGAAACGGCCAGCGGTTGACGGCGTTTTGGGAACGTGTACGGGAGCACTACAACAACAACAGACCCGTGGGTGGAGGTGAACGACCTGCTAGGTCTCTGGAAACGAAATGGGGAGTCATTAAGCATGACGTAGCAAAGTTCATAGGAAACTACAAAGTTGCAGTCGCGCTTTGTCAATCGGGGACGTCATCACATGATGTGTTGCAGAAAGCTTTGGAGCTTTACAAGTCCAAGCATCCGAAGAATCAGAGCTTTGTTTTCATACATTGCTGGTTTCTTCTGAAAGATATACCGCACTGGGCTGAGCCGCTTGATGAGGGGAAGAGGACAACGCCTCTGAAGAGACTCGTTGACCAAGACTCTTCTTGTCAACGAGAGCTCGTGCCAACAGAGGCACCCACGTTGAATATTGGAGAGTCTAGCTTCAAGAGACCCCAAGGATCGAAAACCTCCAAGGAGGAGCAAAGAGCTATGAAGCTCAAGGAAAGTGCACTGTGGGCTCAAGCCAAGGCCACTGCTGACATGGCCGCTGCTACCTTCAAGAAAGCTAAAATCATGGAAGAACAGAGTATCATGAACCTGTTTACGTTACCAGAAGAGACTTTGGTGTGCGAAGAAGCAAGGGAGTACGTCAAGCTACGGAGAATTGAGGAGCTTCAGAAGCTTAAAGACCGGCTTGCTACCCAGGCCTCAGCTCCCATGACTTTAAGCCAACTCCCTACGTCACCCATTTCTCAGGAATTACAGGCACAACCGTCAGTCACTCAGGTATCGAGTATCGCGGACACAAGCTTCACCAGGATCATCATCTGAAATGTTTATTGAAATGAGTAGTTGCTGCCTTTTTTTTTTCCCTTTTTGAGCCCATGAGGTCTATTCCTCAGGTTGTCATGTACAGGTTATCCATTTCTTTTTCACTTTATAGGATGGAATGTAATCTTCGGGCGAAAGTGATGTAATCCCTAAGTCTTGGTCTGAGGGTCTCAGGAATGGGCAGGGATGATGAGAGTGCCCTCCGCATGGCTCAATAGCTTAAGGCTAGAACCAGTTTGTCAATTTTGAGGACGCAGCCCCTGTTCGGAGATTTTCTGTTTCGGTTTCCTTGAATTTCATTGAAATATTACGCTTTGTATCTAGCAAGTTTGGCGGGTTTATCTGGTTATGATCATTTATCTCAACATCTCGGACTATGGTTTATGGAAATCCATTATGTTTTCGTCTTTAGTCTGCTGAAATCATAGATCGCATGGGAAATCACAAAGGTAGTGGATATTAACCCCTGAATGCCCAATAATATGAATATTTTGGCAACTACTTGTTCATAGGGGTCAAGTCCTTCTAGGGGTTAGCCCTAGAGGACTAAAAGTGTCTTCAAGTTGAATTTGGAGTGTTGCATTCAATGTTTGAATTCAATAAAACTTGTTGGAAAATCTATTTTCTTTCTTCTAGTTTGTATGGTAAAATTTTCAAATCAATTCAAGATGTATTTGCATCCAATGTCCAAGTTCAATAAAACTTGTTGGAAAATCTATACACTTTCTTTTAGGTTGTATGGTAAAATTTCCAAATCAATCTAAGATGTACTAATTTATTGGAAGCCATTCATTTGAAGTTTATAGGTTCAATTTGAGTTCACCAAATTGCATTATGATGGTTGCAACTTTGGGTGCTTGTATCTCCTTCATCCAATGTTTGTTTTCAATAAACTTTGTTAGGCTATGTTTCCCTTGAAGTCTAGTTATAATAATAAAAAATTTATGTTAATTTGAGTTGTTCTGAATGTTTGAGAATAATTCGAAGTTCAAAATCCAAACAATTTTGGATTATAGAGAACTTTGGCAACTTGTTTTTTCATCATACAATGTCCATTTCCAATAATTTTTTGGAGAAAAAGTTGTGCATCTTAGTCTAGTTTGTGTGGTTAAAATTTCATATCAATCCAAGAAGGTATGAGTGATAAAGAAGCATTTTAGTAGGAGGTTCAACCTTAGACATTCCAAAGCCATTTTGTAGACACAATGAGTCAATTGAATGATATTTTCTCCCGTATTTTCTTTCACAAATGTGTTTGTATATTGGTCTTGAATTATTTTATAGTTTAAAGTTTTTTCATTTAAGTAGGTTTAGGAATCAAATTTTACCTCCAAATGTGTGGTTAGGAAAATTTTAGTATCTTTTTTCAACACTAAAACATTATAATCTTGCAATCTATGTGGCCAAATGATTACAAATTTGACTCACATCATCTACAACACATACACTACAAGATTGTGTAGTTGAGATTTCTATACCTCATTGACATTTAGATTCAAAAGCAATCATGTTCTTAAACCCCCCCAAAGGCCTTGGGCTATTAGGAGTTAATCCCTAATGACCCAAGTGACCATTTTTTCATCACTTCCCCTATTTTTTGAGCTACACATTTTTATATTTTGAGTTTTTAAAAATAAAAATAAAGTCTAAAAAATAGACTGTCATGAATCCAATGGTAGTAGATTCATCAAACTCTAACTTAAATTCCGGCTTGTGGAATTTTAAAGTTGAGTGGTCTAATATAGTTCACACCTCATTTTTGAAGGATCTAGATTGAACATAGATTTAAAAATTAGCCAACCAATACAATTATTGGCCACCTCAAAAGTATCAAATCCAAGGAGCCCAAGGAGAAGATAAGTGTCCTATTCTTGTTTTCTTACAAATACTATTCTGACTTCAGTGACCACCATGCAATACAAGCTTCACTATGAATTGAAAATGCTCAGAATGGAAATTGTGAAATTTTAGATAAGAATTCCAAATTCTATGGTCTTTGACTAAGCACAAAAAAACCATCATTTCGAAATATTATCATTAAGATATGCTCCTTTAAAGTGCAATGCCCTATGTTTCCATTGACCCAAATAAAAATTCAAATTTAAATATGTACTAAAATATTTGGTCAAATAATCTAAACTTTTTGAGGTGTTCACTATCAATGGTCATTGGTCCATCACTTTGTTTGTTGTCATTTTGCAACTAGATATGAATGAAAGTGTTGATATTTATTTTTCAAAGATGAATTCATATGTTTATTACAAGTCATCTTAGGGGTTAAATTTGAAATTGCAATGAAATTTTTTTTCAAATAAAAAAAATTTAGATCAATTTTTCACTGTATGTATGCATGTGTGTGTGTATATGTGTGTATGTGTGTGTATGTGTGTGTATGTGTGTATGTGTGTGCATGTGTGTGTATGTGTGTGTATGTGTGTATGTGTGTGTATGTGTGTATGTGTGTGTATGTATAGTTTGTATGTGTATGTATGCATGCATGCATGTGTGTCCATGTGTGTGTATGTATGTATGTATATTATAGTTTATAACATCATGGTATAAACCAAATTTATTTTATCATTCTAAAATTAAAAATCAACAAGTTGAGTCATAGGCCACGAGTTCATATTGCTATATAATATTAAATTATACAAATTTTTCAAATTTTTAACAATTTTTTCCATATTCATTGTATACAAGAAATTTCACCGGCCTTTTCTACCATTTCTAAGCATATATTAATATCTTTTAGATAATGCCTCCTACAATCAACCAAAAAAACACAAACTCCTAAACTTTTTGAGTTTATAAAAAAATTCAAACCATTTTGAGTTTCTTTATCCATTCAAATATATCTTTGTATCCAAAATCACACCTTTTGTATGTAGAGTCTAAATGTATTCAAGTCCCTTTAAGTCCTTGTAGTTTAAACAAGTTACCTTGTAACTTCATTTTTTTCAACACAAGCTATTGAGTCCAAAAAATATGAAACAATGTGGGTTAGATGTGAAATCTTTGAAAATTTACAATTTATTCATCATGTTTCCAAAATTTATATACAACCACTTACATTTTGGTTCATAACACTACAAAAGAAAGTATAGTTCTAGTTGTATATTCCTATGATTTATGAGCTTTTAGGAGATTTTTAGTAAAAATTTATTAGAAATATGAGTGTTTTCAATAAAAAAAATTACTAAAAATCTCCTAAAAGGTCATAAATTATAGGACTATACTACTAGGGTTATACTTAAAACAACCCTTTCTCTTGTAGTATAAGCATTTGTCAATGTGTACAAATTCATCACATAGTCCTATGGGCATGCACTTATAGAGCAAATAAGGTATGTCCACCTACAATCAACACTATCCTAAATATGACCCCTACATTTGGATCATGAAGCATGACAAAAAAATAGCTATTGATTACATTAGATGAACAACATCAAAACATAAAAGCCTACTAGAGTCTAATGTTGTTTTCTAGTATATTTGTAGGTTGAATTTTAAGAATTCATAACTTATTTATATAGTGTCCAAATAATGCATGCTAAAGTGATTTGAAACCCTCTTCTAATTGCCAATAATATCCATAAAAAAAAATTATATTTCATAAATATGCTTAATTATAATAAGTGATAATTATAGATGCATATTATATACCTTAAGGTCAAATTTTGGAATACTTCCTTTCTATGACATAAATAATATTTAATAATTTTCACATCTAAATCCCCTAATGTCAGCCATGGTGTTAAAAAAATGTCACTATCCCTTCAAAATTGCTTGAAAAGGGGACATTTACATTTTCCTATAATTGGATATCCTTGCAAATCTAAATAAATAAAACATCTAATACCCCCCAAAACCAAAATGAAAAAATCTTTGATAAATACTATATATGGAATACATATGATATGATACATGGAATATAGATGTATTATATGAGTACTGACATGATATGATGTACAATATAGTTGTAGGAATATAGAAAATGGTGATATATATAATACAAATGTGACAAATGGAATACTAATAAAGTTATATATACTAATACATCTTGATTTTCTAGTATTGAAGGCTCTTAAAAACGAGCCCCAAATACAATAGATTCTAGAGAAAAAATTAGAATTCTACAAGAAAAAGGGTATTTTAAGTGAGTTTTTAAATATAATCTTAAACATAAGATTACAAGTAATGACCTTTAAGGAGGTTTTCAATAAAAATTTATGAAAAATCTCCCTCAAGGTCATTACTTATAATCTTATGTCTAGGACTATATTTTAAAACTCACTTAAAACACCCCTTTCTCTTGTAGTGGAAGAAAAAAAATACTATTAATCTTTTGACCAATGTGAATGAAGAATTTACTAAGGATAGTTCTACAAGCTAAATGGGCTTTTTAGTAGAGAAAAAAAATCACATAAGAAATTTATTTAAAGAAAATAGTAGAATAGGTTTTTAGAAGCCGTAAATTGATTAGGGTTATGAATGTATGCTTTTTAACCTTTAAATGCCCAAAGCACCAAATTTTGTTGTCAACAAAACTTAGAATTAAAATTAAAATTTATCAAACTGCTATTTTTAGTAGTGTATATTTTTGAAAAAATCTTTTTAAAGTCTAATTTTAGCATCAACAATCTGATTTTAAAGACAAATGATTATGATTTTTTTATTTAAGATTTTGTGCAAAGGTGTCCATTACAAATCTTGATTTTCTAGTATTGAAGGTTCTTTGAAATGAGTTTCAAATACACTAGATCTTAGAGGAAAAATCACATTAGAAATTCATTTTTTTTTAAATTGTAAATTAGATTTTGAGAAGTCATAAATTGATTGGGATTATGCATGTTATGCCCTTTAAGCTCATATTTTTTTGTTGACCAATAGTTTAAATTTGACATGTGAAAAGAGGATTGAGACTTCAATTGACTTTCATAGTTTTAATACCTTTTTTTATCAAACATTATAATCTTTCAATTCACAAGTGATATGGTTGTCTTTTCTTTTTCCATGTGATCTCTAACATGCCTAGTTTAAAAATTTTCAATTATTATTCAAAAATATTAATAAAATTTATCAAAATTTTGGTTTTTTATTCAATTTAAAGAAAATTTTGAGAATTTAAAAAAAAAGTTTTGGGCATTTTGAGTTAACCTCATTCATTAGATGTATTTCCTACGTAGTGGAGGGCTGCATGTTCCTAGTAGTTCCCATGCTGTGAGAATTGTTGGGAATACGACGTGGCAGTTTGTTGATGTAGTCAAGCGACTGTCACGTCGGAAAATTATTTTTTTTTCAAAATAAAAAATGAAATTGCAATTTCTATTTTTTTTCATTTCAAGAATTAAATTTTGTTTGTTTGTTTGTTTTTTGGCAAATTTTTCTGTCAAGAACAATGGTTCTCCAAAATTGTGGGGGGAAACCTAGGTTGGGAATGGGCCTAAAACGGCCCTCCCGCCCCTCCCCCCCAATCTCATCTAATATTTTGAGGAAGATCAATTTTTTAGATTTGACATGTGGAAAGAGGATTTGAAAGACTTCAAATTACTTTTACACTTTTAACACCCTCATGATCAAACATTATAATCTTTCAATGCATAAGTGATATTGTTGTATTTTCTTTTCTTATGCAATCTTTAACATATTCAATTTGAATTTATATACAATTACCCTTTTTTTTTAAATGATAAAACTTATCAAAATGTTCACTTTGTGTTCAATTTAGAGCAAATTCTAAGAAGCTCAAAAAAGGCCTTAGACATTTAGGGGTTAAGTAAGGGGTGAGTGAAGTAATTTACTCACTATCCCCTCGAAAGTAATTCACTCACTATCCCCTCGAAAGTAATTCACTCACTATCCCCTCGAAAGTGATTCACTCACTATCCCTTCAAAAGTAATTCACTCACTATCCCCTCAAAAGTGATTCACTCATTATCCCCTCAAAAGGGACCCCCTCTCCCTCCCAAAATACTAAGTTACATTAGGAATGCCAATAATGATGCCCCCCTCCTCCTAATGGTAGAAATAAGGTGTCCTAAAACAGACAACAGTTGCCTCTATTGTTGGTTTCAAAAATATTCGATTCATCCACACTTCACTGAGACAAGTTCGAGTTTTGAAAGTAGCTATTTTAGGTGCAGCTATGATATAGGAATGGGGGCCAAATGAAGAATCCACGTTTATATCGAATAAAATATTCATTCATGAAGAAAAAAAATTCTTTTTTTTCTTTGGCATTCTTCCTCAACCTTATTAATTCTGCACACATTGAGCTCAATTTCTCAATGTATTCCCCAAATTCTACAGGCCGAAAATTAATGCTTATTTAAACCGTTTATGGTATTCCTACCTTATGAATGCTGTCAGCCCCTCCACCACACAAACACTGACACGTAAACCTTCTGACGTGGCATGTTCCAGTTGTGCTTAAAACCACGTGGCACGCTCAGTCTCAACCTCCACTACATCCGAGCTGGACTTCCAGGGAGGCTGCAACTGTGGCTGATTGAATATTCTTGCTGGGAAAGGGGCGAAGGCCTATCTCTCCTACTTGTCCTTTCAAATTAAATTTAAAAAAAATAAATAGATATAGACTCTTTAGCCCTTTACATAGCCTTTTCAACCTTTTACGGAGGGGAGTGCCTGAAATGATGCATTTATAAAAAAATGGGGGCAGCCGCAATGGATTTCCATTTGTTTCAAAAATAAATAAATAAATAATTTTAAGAAAAATGGGGTGGCCTCTACAAAATGTTCAAAAATTCGAATTTTATAGTGATTTTTGAGTAAGTAACTAGTCAAAATAAAAATAAAAGTAATTTTTAAATTATCTTATTCTCCCTTATACAAAACAAGTACTACTAAAGTAGCTATCTCCTTCACCATTTTCCCACCCTCATTTTTTGTCCAATGGGTGCCTTATTGAAGTGTCCCTAATATGACCTCAAACCATTTGTTTTCAATCATTAAAAGAGGTTTGAGGGTTTGGGAGGATTGTTTCAAGCCTGTTCTCCTAGTTGGAAATGCATCAAAAAATTAAATAGTAAAAAATAATAATAAGTATTTAATTAAAATAATATTTTTCAAGAAAACTATTTTAAAACTATTAATTAATTAATATTATTTGATGTGGTACGATTGCAGCCACGTTAGACTGTTGATTTGGTAGAGTTCCTAAAGTTCCCCATAGTCTAGGAACTCATAGGAACTTGCAATCTTTTTTTGCCCTCAAACCTCTTCTAATGGTATCCTACTTTACAAATGGTATTTCATGGTTGTAAAAGCAACAAGCTTTTAGTAAATGGTTTGGGGGCTAACTCAGAGCACTTCAAACACGCACCTATTGCACACTTTGATGTTTCTCCAAGTCTTGACATTCAAAATTCACATAATCTACAAAAATTCTATTCACATTAAAATGCAGAAATTCTTCAAATTTCAATTTTTTAATTTTTATTATTACTGATTTTCATTAGTCTATAGGACAAAAATAATACCTAATTGTGATTTTCACTCCATCTATCCACACCGCCTTAAATTAAATGAACGGTAATAGGTGCTTATACCTTAATATAAAAACGTTGATCACGGGATCTGTTGAACTGTCTGCTACGAATCAGCATACCCTAAATAAAACGGCCCACTGTACACGTGTCAGAATGCCCAGGCATCCGTTCTGACCGGCGCCAGAGCCGCTGTGATCGCCTCCTCTCACCAATCCACTCCTTACGTACATTCCCCTTCTAAAATCTACCGAAAGTCTACATTCTGAGCCCCACCAGTCGCCGGCTAAGCATTCTTCACTACCAAGTATGAAATCAGCGTGCAACGACAACGCCGTCCACATTCAATTCCACGCTGCTGCCGATTTCATGGTCACCCAGCTTCATGGTAAGCTCGATCACCTTAGCTATGAAGTTTTCAGGAAGCTCCTCTTTTTGCTGACCTAGGCGTAAGGAGCTTCCTTTCATTTGCAGGAAGAACTCTCTCGCCATTAAGAGGTGCTTCTGAAATGGTGTTCTTTGCAATCTTTGGTACTCGCTGGTACAATTGTGGTACTCTCTGGTACTAGAAGGACGTGAAGTTTATTCCTATTTGAAACTCTGGTTCTCTTCTTAGCTGAGAATTCTTGTTGTTCTTGAGAGCAAATGAAGGGAATACATGGCAGTAGAGAATAGACACCATTTCTTGTAGAGGACTGTATTGTAAGGTTTGGGTATTGGACTTTGTTTGTGTCGATTTTGTGATTGATAGAGTATTGGGTCAATGTTTCGAATGATGAAGTATTCATGGACCAACCGTAGCTGGCTATGGAGTTTTGATTTACTTGGTCGAGGTTTGGTCTTGGTCGTGATTGGTGGTGAGATTGTTTCTGTGACAGATTGAGTGTTGCGGGGTGGCGGAGACGTTCCGGTTCGGAATCTGCACTTGGAGATCGTCAAAATGAGCTACGGTATGTGGCGTACACTCTGATATGCTTTCGGTTATATATGTCTGTGAACGATATGAAACGCAACTATTTTGTCACTAGCTCTTTCTGTGTCGGTCATTGAATTCTTGCACGGTTTGAGTACTGGTGCACTATTCTGTGCTTGGAGCTTGAGTTCTGATACTTCCTCTTCTACTCCTATGGGTTATGTCTGAACGATGGGTTTATGTTTGAAACGCAACTCTTTTGAATATTTCTGTATCAGTCATTGAATTGTTGCACGGATTCGAGTAGTTTTGCACGTGCTATTCTGTGTTTGGAGCTTGAATTTGATACTTCTGCTTCTACTGCTTTGGGTTATATTTGTGAACGATTGTTCTTGCATATGAAACGTATCTATCTTTCTGTTTTAGCCATTGAGTTATTGCACGCTTCGAGTATTGGTGGCACTATCCGGTGCTTGCGACCTTGAATTCTTCTCCTTACTCTTCTACAGTTTCGCTTTACGTCTGTGCACGATGGGCTTGTGTATGTATCAGTATCAGTAGTTTCTCGTCTTTTGCAAGTTTCTTGTTGTTACAAGGTTGAGATGACCTTGGCTTTTTTTTTCTGACTTCCTTTGGAATGTTGTGCAGGCAGACGAAATGGATGGGAGGACGACGTGGGCAGGGAGCCAGTGGAGCGGCCGCTTCACAAAGTGAAACTGCTGCAGTTGATTAAACACCATTTGCGGGACTGGGCTGGTGTGGCTGCCATGATTGGCATGGAGATTGTGGTCTACCTCGCCATTCCGCCGTTCCATCGGTTTGTGGACGAGACCAAGATGCAGGATTACAAGTACCCGACCCAGACGGACACTGTCCCCACTTGGTCTATTGGGGTATGCGCCACAAATAATTTTTATTTGTTGTTGCTGGCAAGTGAAAGAGGGTTCCAACGCACTTCAGCATGCATTATTTGGACACAGAATGATAAAGTTTTGCTATTGCAAAGGTGATTGTCTGTAGGTGTACAAATAATCAGCTCCAGACTCTCCTTTTTTGATCTCCTGTTTTGATTGTGTAAATCTTGTGTCATCAATATGTGGGTTTATGCTGGTGTTGCATATGGGCAGTGAAGATTACACGTTTCTCATTGGAGGAGAGACCCTTTCGATTAGGGGCTTGTTGATGCTAAGAATGCTCATGGAAATATGAGTGCAGGTTGTGGCGGTGGTGATTCCGTTCCTTTTCTTCCTCGCTTACTTCATTCGGAGAAGAAGTATTCGTGATTTTCACAATTCTTTCCTTGGTGAGTACACTGGGAATTTCCCTTGAATTTATTACGTGACTATCAAAGGGATACTTGTTTCATCTTCTTTAACGCGCGTAAATGCTTAAGAGGCTCAAACTTGTATTCGTGATTTGATTGTACTTTTGAGTGAGTCATATTGGGACTTTCTTTTTTTTAGTTTTTACTTACTCTCGGACCAGCACATGCAATGTTATTCTCTGGCATTAAATTCGGTCCAGTCTGAGTTACAATTTCCTCAATATGATCAATCGACTTGGTCATTTAAAAATCATGAAATCTCGGCACTTCATGGTCTAAATTCTACTGAGTGAGATGGTTGACTAAAGTAGCTGTTCATTTCTTGAGGTGATTCAAAGTGTTATTAGTTCACTCAACCTATCCCAGAAACTAGCCAAAGAATATCCTCGGGTCAGGCGTACTTACCAGTGGTGGTTATATTATTTGCAGGCCTTGCAACGGCAATCACTATGACTGCGCTCTTTACAGATTCCGTAAAGAATATGGTTGGAATGCCTCGCCCTGACTTTTTCGATCGCTGTTTTCCTGATGGAATTGCGGTAAGATTTCTAGATGTACTACTTGAAGTACACTTAATCCTCTTGTCAAGTAATACTTCAGGATTGAGCCAGCAATTGCTCAACATTCTAGATCTCTGTTGACCGCGTACCTTTCGCTGTAGCTACTTTATGGTTGGCAGTAACTGATCTACACTTGCTTATGGTAGTTGATCGGTACCAAGCCCTCCATTCTTGAACTCAAGATTTGAGAGGATATGTGCCAGAGAAAGATTCGAGTATTTTATGGACACCGTGACCCTCTTGAAATAGCGGACGAGCCCGTTGTGTTCTCAGCTCCTTCAAGAATGTTATGGGAGGATGTGATGCTAAAATAAGCCTCTCTGAATAACCGTGATGTGCTGCAGGTATACTCCAATGACTCCCGTAGACAAGCTATCTGTCACCCAACTAACATGACAGAGTACAAAGATGGTTACAAAAGCTTTCCAAGTGGACATGTTTCATGTAAAGCTCCTGTGCCTTGTTTCCTTGTAGCACTTCGTTTAGAAAAATGAATGATCGTCGCAATTGTTTTGTGTTCACTGCAGGATGTAGTACTTAAAACTTTCTAGCTTCAGATAACTACTGCATATGAGAGTGTGCCTAAGTTAGCATTCATTTGTTTTCTATCTGAAACTCTTCATTGCCGGCTGTCCTTCAGGGTGCTTTGCTGGCCTGGGTTACCTGTCTTTATACTTAGCAGGGAAACTGAGTCTCTTTGACAAGAGAGGCTATTCTTCCAGAGTGTTTTTTGTCTTGGTTCCTCATCTGGCTTCAGTACTGATTGCCATTTCTCGAGTTAACGATTACCAACATCGCTGGGTGGACATCCTTGGTGCTGCTTTTATTGGTGAGAGTTTGAACTCAATCTCACCTCACCCTAGATCTGTCACCGAGTCTTGATTCCTAGACTTCATACATTTTCTGAGGTAGGTTCTGCTGGAGGATGTTGAAACCGATCAGCAGGAACGTGGCAGATGGATGCATTGTGATAAAAAATTATTCCGATTTCTTGTTATGAAAGTATATAATGAACGTGATGCTGTTTCATGGTCTGCAGGACTCCCCATTGCATATTTCTGTTACAGACAACACTACCCGAGCATCTATGCCGGGTCATGGGGTAAGACCTCTTTTCTGAGACTCCTCATTTCGATTACAATGAAATCTAATGTGAAACCACTTCAGGACTTTTAGACAGCACCATAAAGAGAATCTTTGTCATGGAGAAAATGCTACTTCCGAAGTTGTGTACTAATTCCTGAACAGTCTCTCACTTTACTGAAAATCCCGTTTGCAGTAGTATGTAGAACTTGTCTATATTAGATAGTTGATGCTTTTTTCATAATTGAGCTTGTTTTCATGGAAGACATGATAAGGCTATTTGGGCAACAAGTTTTTCGATTCTACAGAATCTTGGCCTTAGAAATGTGATGGACTGATGTTGCAATTCTGTGTTGATGAACAGCTGGATATCCATTTGAATACGAGCCGCAGGGAATTTTCAGCCATGGTTTACATGGTCCCCGAGCAATTCCAACAACAAGGGCTCCACAAAACGATCTGGAAATGGGAGCACGAGACAAGTCACGACCAGGAGTCTCGACTGAGATGACGTAAAGGACACTCCCAATCATACCTTTACTGTGGCAGGGACGCTTAACACTTCGGTGGGCGTTGCGTTTCTGATTCTTTTTCTGTTTTGGGGTGATGTATGATAAAGATAGCAAATTTTCTTTTTACGTTGCAACACGCACTGACTTTGTAAACGTATCAGACTTAACTAGACCTTCTGAAGGGGACATCAGGCGTTATGCCTATGACATTGTTGGTAGAACGACCCCCAACAGACTCACATACGTGAAAAAACGAAGTTTTGTCTTCGTTTTTAACTGTTTCATAGCATTTTGTACGTACTTGATACTCAGTCGAGGATGGTTGTTGGACGAAATTAGAATTAGTTCCTGGATATATAGGACTATTTCATAGCGTGGGAAAGGATTGGTGTTTTGGCTTTAGATCCCCCTCCTCAGCAATTGCCAAGCACCATGTGGTGACGATAGGGATAGGAGAAGTCTACAATAGTCCGGAGAGTTTTGAGACTTACAATATTTTACAATTATTTGAAAGTTTGCCGGTTTTCCCCAAAGTTGTCATTCTGTAGACTGTAGAAGGATTTGTTGATTGACTAGCAGTTGCTAGAATGTTGAAGCGGAAATGGTTTTTGCAGCTTGCCCACCATGATTGACATGGACCTGAGTTGCTGACTCTCATTCCTGCACGTCTGTGAACTTGTACCTTGGTGGAAAGTTGCGTTGACACAAAATTGTGTATTGTTGCAAGATTTTTGACTATTAATTATGTTAGCTGCCAAGGCTCTTTACACCAAGGCTCTTTACACCAAATATTGTGGATCGTAGTAAATATATATTTTCAAAATTTGATGTGACGCTTGTGTAAACCTTGGTAGCTGCAAAGTAGCGGTACAACTTCCTTGAGCCGAATGATTGTGGGTCATTGATTTGTTGGGCCATATTTTTTGTTCAACAACTGCAATTGAACAACCCCAGTTCACACGGTAACTTATTGGGTGCAACGAAGTTTTCCATTTGAAGTAGACAGTATTTTTACTTTAACCATCACCAATTGTCCCCAGAACGAAGTTACACATTAGCTCACATGTTGACAGGATTTGGTAGAATAGAACTCTCCGACATCTTGAGCTGACATGCAAATTTCCATAATTTGTAACAATAACTATTTTGAAATGTTGAAGTCTTATTTTACATGCAATATGGTGAATTATATGTTTATCTTATGCAAATTATAGCATAGCAAGGTCAATAATTTACTTCGTAATGAAAATTATTTGGTCAATGTTTTTCTAATCAAATACTATTGCAATCAAAATATATTCTACAACTGTAAAAGGTTTTTAGCCCCTTCAAGGATTAAGTTTTGAAAAGTACACCATTAACATGATTTTATCCACAATGGACTTCCTCCCGTAATGTCTCAAATGAGGTAGTTCAGCTTATACCATTTGGTGCACCCTGCTTCATTATCTCTTTTGTTGCAATTGTTAGCTCATGTACTTGTGGAATAGAAACAACATTGGGTGGGAGAGTTCATCCACATGAAAAGAAAAGTATCAAGGAAATTGTATTAGATATTTGATTTAGAGTAACAATTTGAGTATTGTAAAATTCCTTCCCATTATTTTGGATCGCATGAATGTGATCCAATTTGTGTGAACACTTTGGATGAAATTTAGTAGAATATTGAATGAATGTAGATCAAAGTTGGATGAAATCTGAATGACAATTACATTTTTTGAAATAGAAACAATAATATAAACCATCTTACATTGATTTTATCTAGAATATTGTGAAGTATCATATTAGTGCACCTTGCAAATTCACATATTTACAATTTAATGAACATTAGAATTATTAATGCAAAGCATAGTAATTGAATTAACATGTGTAGTACTTTGGAGAAAGAATAATCATGTTCTACCCAATTTGTTTAAGACCTTGCAAATTGCGAAGCATCTATAGTAAACTCAATCATTCCTTGGAAAGAATAGAATTTTGAAGGAAATGAATTATAATTTCAAACTTTTAAAAAGTCTATCACCCTATAAGGTAACTATACCTATTTTATTGCATTATCATGCATGTCCATCTTTATTTCAAAATCTAAATTTAAAGATGTCATTTTTCTCCTATTCATGAGGTTACAACTCTTATAAGATAATAAATGACTATCCTAAATTTAGATATTATAAAATTTAGAAGGAGTCTACATAATAATACAATCAGATGAGGGTTGCAATTAGTTGTACTTACCTTATCAAAGTCCTTATTTGAAATAAAGGCTTTCTTATTTGAAATATTGAATACTTTTTTTTTTTTTGCTCTCATATTAATCTCCTTTCTATTGTGATAGCTTAGACAACCTTCTCTACTCACAATTCAACATTGTAGCTTGTGCTTCTTGCTTCTACTTTCATTTGACTCATGGAGAAAAAATAGGGCACTTGTAATAGTAAAACATTTATTTGCTTTCAATGGAATTGATGTCCATGTACTAACCACAGTAAACTAACTTATCACAAGCAAAAGGCCCATGACAAACACTGAAGGAATGACCCATTACAGTCTTGCATCAATCCATGACAAACTTTTTTCAATAAATGAGATTTGAACAACATTAAGTTGACTTAGTGGCCATAACCAATGTCTTAAATGACAAGGATGGAGTCATTAATGATTGCAATAGAAACTTCTACCTTTTGAGTGTAAATTCATCATAAGGAAGCACTTTATTAGGCCTTCATGTTCTAACCATGTTAGGATATATTGGGTCATTAGGGGTTAAAGGTAAACTAGTGTTTGATGGGCAAAGTGGCTAGTTTGTTCTATTGTCATTGTTGAATTTTTTTCAGGATCCACATAATATAGGGGAGAACAATTAAAATTTAATTTTTTTTGACAAAGTATAAATTTGTTATGAATTTTTGAAGTGTATGTCCTAGTTGGCCCAAATCAATCTCTAGACTACTCCAAAACCAACAAAAAGTGTATCCATAATCGTCATCTTGTTCACCTAAATTGGTTGTACTTTCAAAATAAGCCAAAATAGCCAAGAACTTGACAAACTTTCTTCACATTTTTTTCTTGAGAAAAAAATAGAATATAACCATAGGATATTGAAATTCACATTGAGAGTGAGCACTTCAAAAAAATTTAAATTATTTTATTACACAGCTTAATAGATATTTGAGTTTAAAGCTTTATCAATAGAAAAATAGTTGAGGCAATGCAATTTGAAGGAGCATATCGTAGTGAGAATATTTTGAAATGATGACCTTTTTCTTATGAGTACGCTTGGATTCTGAATTCCAAAAACATTCAGAAATATTAGAAACAAAATTTCAATTCTATGTTTATTAAAAATGGGTAGGCATTGTACCATCATTTGTTAGTTCAAAGTGGGTAGCTGGGTTGGCTGCTGAACTAGCTAACTTTTTGAATAAAATTTATACAAATAAAATTCTGAAGAATTAAACATTTCTTTCATGGATACCTACAACTGAAGTCAGTTACCAGCTATGGAATACAAAAGAAGAAATAAAGAAAAAATATCCTTGAGCATCCTTTGGGAGAAATTTTATGCAGTCCGTAAGAGCATCTCCACTCTTTCACAGAGAAACTGCCTTGTCAAATGGCTTTTTGCATGGCTCAAATTGTCCTTTTTGGCTCCACCATCAGTTAGTTGTACACCTTTTTTTCTTCTCCAAGTCTTAGGCATGAGCACTACGGTAACAGGTCCAAAAAAAATCGCCCACCTAAGAGCTGAAACTCAATTTGGGGAGGCGAAGCTTCTTGAAATAATTTTAAGTAAATTTTCCTTGAAAGACAAGTGGAATTGGCATCTAACCCAAGTCGTTTCGTATTTTTTGGAGCTTTGTGGAATTAGTTATGAAATTTTGAAGTTGAAATGGCATAGGGCTCTAGAATCGATCACCTCCTAAAATGTACATTGTTTGTACATTGCTGAAGGCTATGAAAAAGAAACATGTATACATAGTGAACATTTGAAGATGTAGGCGGTTTTAGAGCTTGTTAGCTTACTGTTGAGAGCTTTGCATTGGCTCTCACATTGGTGGGAGTTGCTATAGTTGTTAAACTTTTCAAAAAAGTGTTATGAAAACGTTGTTAGATAGGAAAAATTTGAACTTGGTGAAGAGATGAGTGGGTGTGTTAGGATGCAAGAAGATGTTCTTATTTGGGTGGGGGTAGGCTGGATTTTTTAGCTTCGATGTCTATGGTGGGGGAGGTTTTGAAGGGTGGGCACGAGCTTCCCCAATAAAAAAGTGGAGATGCTCTAAAAAATTCTCGTCGGGACTTGTCCTCTAGTTTTGTGTTAAATTATTCCATCGTTTCAATGGAAATTGTCCATGTGTTTCAAAAAAGAATAAGAAAAGGTGGAGATGCTTTTAGCTTGTGGGGTAAAAATAATTCTATATCTTAGGCATTGTTGTACTATCTTTTTGCAATGAAATCTACTTTTCATTTGCTCTCAAGAACACAAAAATATATTTTTTTTAAATTTAAGGTGGGCACCTCCAAATGCACCGTTGAATCCAAATTGCCATCATCACTATAGGTACATCTTCCAAATCAATATGTACCTATGTGGAAGAAACAATTTTAGTGAGAGCCTTTGCCCCCCAAAAACTTTGATCCTTTACATCATGTGCATATAGTATCCAAATGTTTGTTTCTTTGGTTATTTGGTACTTTCTTTGGCTTGCCAACAAGAAAATATGAAAATTTAATCAATCTAATAATAGTAACTAGGCACAATAGCTAAAAGTGGCATTTGGGGGTACCTTCTTCAAAAAAGCTCTACCAAAATTTTAGGTTTGTGTAGATGATATTTAATTAATCATATGCAAAGTGTCTTCTTTTAAGATAAATATTATTATTTTGTCATATCTTTGGTTTATTCTAATTTTTCATATTGAGTGATGTTAGAATATATTTGACCTTGAAATTTCTTATCCTTTAAAGTATATTTGCGAGGCCAAGGGGCATTTGGATTTTGGAAAGTCAATCTTGAATTTTAATATTTTGAACTAGTTGATCCGGGAGTTGATCTAACCATATGGATATGACTTAAAGATCATATTTTTTAACTATTTCTTGAGAGTCATCATTAAATTATCATTCTTAGTTGCATTTTATAATGCTTCTTTGCAATTTTGGAAACTTGAACTATCCCTGGTTCTTAAGGGATTACAAGTTATTATTGTTCAAAGTTCCCTACTTCTAAAAAAACAATATTGTACTTTTCTAATTAAAATTTGTATGGTGTATTTAATTTGTAAAATACATTTTTTATATAAATTTATGGGAAGTTTAGATGATTTATTGATATTTTTACAATGATGTAGAAGCGGAGGTTGCTTTATGATCCCCTATTTGTGCCTAATTTTAAGGTACACATGTCACTGTCTAAATTATTCAATTTACATCCTTTGGAAATAATTATAAAGAAATGAATGGGTCAACAAGGAGTCTTTTTTACTAATTAACTTACTTGATTTTCTACCACACAAATCCTTAGAATTGATGCTTTGAAATGATCATAGAAGTTTAATTTACTTTAAAATCCATATTCAAAAAAGTTAAAGTGAGAATTAGGATGAAGAGTTCTTATTTATCAAAATAACAATAGTACTAATATTTTGAAAATTGATAGAATAATTAATAGGACTCCCTTACTCTCTGCATTACTAATGATGTCCATTAAAGATTTGAGTGGCCCGTTTCTAATTTGGGAGACAAATAAAGTACAAAATCCTACAGATAGTTTTTTTTTAAAATTATTTCTTTGAGCAAACGCAGCAAAAATAGCAATTTTAAGTGGTTTGGGACAGAAAAATGGCCTCAAGCATTTAGGGGTCAACCAACCCCCCTAGAGCATCCATTGGAGGTCAAACTACTGCACAAGACCACTTCTCTACTCCCGCCTCACACAAAAGGATTCTCTGTCATCCATTAGATACTTTCATGCCACCACGTCATTGCAAGATTAACAAAATCAAATCCCACATTGCGGCTTTCTCATCACACCTTAACAAATTGAGATCTTTCCTATCCTTTTTCTTTTCTTTTCTTTAATTCCACCTTTTTCTTTTTCTTTTCTTTAATCCCACTTGCTAGGTACATAAAGGGACCTTGTCATGAAGGAAAAAAGCAATTCAATTCTACGTGGGTACTTCCTACTCGCTTGTACATATGTTCCACCCACAAAGTGTAAACTTAACTTGTCTCTGATTCTGTCGTTGTTGGGTTTTTTTGGGTTTTTTAAAACAAATTCTGTCCTTGTTTTGGCTCCGTCACAAATCCCGATAAGCAAAGCCAAGCCGTACCCATGCGTAGAAAAGTTCGTTTTCTTGCTCGTAGAAAAGTTCATTTTTTTCTTAGCTACGAGTGTTTAAAATGTTTAACTTGATATGGGTTTATTTTTTTCTTCGTATTTTTTTTTCCCTTGTTGAGGAGGAGCTTGGGTGGCGGCTGGAAACAAGAGCCATCTGCTGGACATGCATGTTTCCTGTTGTTGGGATTTGGGAAATTTTAGGTCAATTACGCTTAAGTTAGTGGGTGGCCCTGGCTGCTGGGCAGGCTGCATGCATGCCATGCATGCTGTGCATGGAGCTGATAATTTGGCCTTGAAATCTGGGGCAGCAGTCCCCATATTAACTGACATTGGAATTCAGTGCAACTTCAGAATTTTTTGGGGGGGAGCTCATGACTTGGTTCAGTTCATGTTGAGTTGATGTGATAAATCAAGTATTTAAGCTTAAGTTTAACTTCAGTTAAGAGCAACTGCATGCAAACTTCATGGTAGGAGGCTCAAAAAGCGATCCTTTTAAGGGCGGGTCGGCCTTTTTGATGGTCTTTAGATGCATGAAATTATTTGTCTTCATTTTTCACTTTGTCTTTGAAGAAAAATTGATTTGGAACCTAACCCAAGTGGTTTCGTATTTTTCAGAGCATTTATGAATTACTTATGAATTTTCAAAGAATTCTGCCATAGGTAGCTATTTATGATCCCTAGGCCTTTGCAAAACCCACACACATGCATTCTGAAAACAAGCACTGTAGCATGCAAAAAGTAGTAGACAGGGGGTCCTGAATGCGGCCTGTACTAAACTTTACTCCTAAAGTGCCAAGGCCTATTTTTGGTCAAAAATCACTCAAAACTGCCATTTCTGCTCAATTCATCCAAGGCAACAAAAAAATTAGTTTTTAAAAATCTAACCGTAGGATCTTGTACTTTACTTGTACGAGATCATGTAGTAAAAATTTCATGAAGTTTGTCCATACGGATTAAAAGATATTAACATTCAAAGTTTGAGTAAAAAAGTTTTTTTTTGAATGCGCATACATGCTTTCAGAAATGGACCCACATTGGCTCTAATTACGCCCCCTATCAAACTATGAACAAATAATTGGTAAATGATAAACCACTCTTTCATCATCAAAGGAACATTGATTACCCATTTACCAACCTCTTAAGGTCCATTTTAAAGCCAACTAGGGGATGGTTTGAAGAAAAGGGGTAGAATTCTAGCCACCTACCTTAATGTGCCCTATGCCGTTGCTATAGTCAAAACAAAAGTAAAATTAATTTTCTAATTTTTAGTTCATAAAAACTTCAAAATTCAATAACTTTTTCACCATATGTTCAAACACCACGAAACAAAGCCCATGCACCCCTCCTCACCAAGAGCTTTCCAATGGTACCAAGAACGTGAGCAGGGGACGCACGATCTGGGAGATCTCAACGTAACAAACAAAACATAACAAACAACCAAGTTTAAAATATACTAGAGTGCCCTGTGGCGTTACCACAATCAAAACAAAAGTAAAACTAATTTTTTAATTCTTTAGTTCATAAAAATACTTCAAAATTCAATAACTTTCACACCGTGAGTCCAAACGCCACAAAACAAAGCCCATGCACCCCTCCTCACCGAGGGCTTTCCAACGGTACCAAGATTGCGACCGAAATATGAGTAAAAGTAATTTTCTAATTTTCTAGAACCAAAAATAACTTGAAAATGCACAACTTTCACATCGTACGTCGGAACTCCACGAAACCAAGCTGGTGCACCCCTCCTCGCCGAGGGCTTTCCAACAGTACCAAGCACGCGAGTGGGGGATGCACCGTTCGGGAGATCTCAACGTGACAAACAAAACAAAACAAAACAAACAAACAAACAAAACAAACCACCTGTCTTAATAGAAGAGATAATATGCCATGTGATGTTGCCACAATCAAAATTAAAGTAAAAGTATTTTTAATTTTTTATTCATAAAAACTTTGAAATTCAATAACTTTTACACAGTACGTCCGAACGCCTTGAAACCAAGCCGGTGCACCCCTCCTCGCCGAGGGCTTTCCGACGGTACTAAGCACGCAATGGGGGACGCATGGTTTGGGAGATATCAACGTAACAAACAAAACAAAACAAACAAACAAATTTAAAGTATGGATGTGACCACAATTATATTGGGAAGGAAGCACTTTTGAACTCCACTAAGGTAGAAGTACCTAAATGTGATACTTATTCTATACATTACATTTTTAACATTTAGGGAGGGTCCGTTTTGCTCCCTTCAAATGAAAAAGACCCCCTAGCATTGGAACTACTACTCTTGACGGAGGACATTGTTTATAGTTCAACTTTGATTGGCAAAGGATGGCCAACTCATCTAGGCGATTAAATTTATATAGTAGTTCATGTCAATGCAACCAATCTCCTTTTTGTGATTATAACTAAACTCTCCCCCCGAGTGTCTAGGGAGAAATTATACCTTTGGTTGGAGGGAGAAGATTCATGTGGTTAATGATGTTATGGATTTATAAATCTTGAAGGTAGGTAGAAAAGAAAATGATGTGCATTTGTTAGAAAATGTTTTTTAGGAAACCAACAAAATTGGTTCCATATTTTTCTGAGTTTGTATGAATATAATATGAATTTGTGAAACCAAGTGCGTAGATGCACCTACTATGGACAATAGACTAACACAAAAGTAGATATTGAAACACCCAAAATAATAAATCCTATGCTTATATCACACTCATTTTATTGGCCAATGCAAAACTCAGCCTAATCACTATGACAGATTTATAGAAACTCATATGTCAACATTGGATCTACATGTGTTTTAGTTTGGGGTTTATTCTAGGGTGCAACCTTAAACTAAAGCAATAATTGGACATAAATGACTCCTATTACATTTGGATGCACATACCTTACATCACTATTATTGCTTTTTGCTCTTAGTAAAGAGATGCTACAATGCTCATGGGGAGATCACTTAGGGTATCTATAACAGACCATGTATGTTCAAGTGGTTTTTTGGCCCCCTATTTATTTTTTAATAAACTATAATTCCAACGTATAATTTTGAGATGTGTTTAATAATGACCATAGGTTTCTATTGCCAAAAAAATTCAATTCAAATAGCATATGAAATGATTTCTAGAATAAATTGAAAAATGAATTGAAATGGCATGTTTTCCAATTCAAATACTTATAGAGAATGCATTTAGATGACCATTGCATCATTATTAAAAAAAAAAAATTCAATAGAGAGTTAATTTTAGCAAATTTTTGTTCATTGTTGTTCAATTTTTTTCTTATATTATATAGGGGCATGAAAGTTTTTTTCAACTCATTAAAATATCTCTTTATTTCAAAATTTTGTAACCAATTATAATTAACAAATAAATATATCAATAATTCAAAACATAAACTTTCAAAGTAGGAAAATATATTCATATTTTTTATTTTATTTTAATTTTAGAATATAATATAGGGTGTCTAAAATCTTAGCACACGTAGTTTCTAATGGACACTCTAAGTGATCTCCCATGAATATTGCTCCATCCATGGTATTTTTGCGGTCTTTAGATAGTTTTGAATCCACACAGTCAAGAGATCACACAACTATTTACAAGCCATGTGTCAGTAAAAAAGGGAACAACATTTGTGTGAGCTTGAACAACATTGGCAAACGTGGGTAACATTTACGAGAGGTTCCCGGCATCAACAAAGTTGCAACAAGGTTATTGCAAGGATGAAGCAGGATGCACTACAAGTGTTCCAAAATATGTAGAGACATTACTGGAAGTGACCTACGGCTTGATCCTAGAAATGACTTTTCACATTGCATGTGAAGTTGAATCAATGGAAGTGCTCTAAGAACATCGCCACTAGGCCTTGGTAATGGCCTCGGCAACAAGCCTCAACAATTCTGGTCCTTGTCCTTGCACTGCTTGCTCATTACCAAGGCTCCACCAACACTACTAGAAAATTTAGTATTTCTATTGTTTTGGTCGTGTTGATCCGGTCAAAATCTGATAGAAATTTGTTGAAACTAGCACCCTTTCACAATATTCTTCATGTCACTTCTACATTTGCTTGACAATGGAGGGCTTATGTAGAGGGTAGTTTTATACTCATACTAGCTTGGTCAATGTTGACTATGACCTCATCACAAGCAGATTTGGTTTTAAAGAGTGGTTGGTGCAAAGCATGGGGTACCTAAGGTACTACCACATCTCACGTGGTAGTAAATGCTTTGCCACCAGTTGTTGCCATGGTCAATTGCAGTGCAACTGGTGGCAATGCTTTAAGGATGTAGACAAATAAAAAGCATCCAAAGAATGACTAACTTTCAAAATTGTTGAAACAAAGAATGTGAACATTTTTGGCTCACAATCTTGGTGATAGGGTCGGGTCATTCCAAATTAACTCTTAGGACATTGAGGCCAATAAGTGTTCAATGGATGACTTAGAAATGATGAATGTATCTATTGGCCAAGCAAATCATTTTTGGCAAAATACCTTGGTGATAGGTCTCATCCTTTTAGGGTTAAGGTAACAAAATCTAAAATCTTTCTAAAAAGGGTTTGAGCATGGTTCATATTATTAAAGTGCAAACATTTTATTGTGTCTTATTGGTAGTCAAATGGAGGTTTTAGGTTCTCATAGAATGCATTTTTTGAATACTTTATGAATAAACCATGAATTTTCAAAGGACTAGAAATAAATTTATCCAAAATCGTGAAAGTACATTTATAAGTTCTCATAAAAGTACATTTTGGACAAGCATTTCTATGGGTCAGTTATAGAATGGGTCACTATTAGGTGCTTTCACCTAACACTTGAAATTGTCCAAATGAGTATGCATACCTTATATACACCTCTTTTGTTACTAGCAACTAGGACCAGATAAAATAGGAAGATCCTGAATCGCCTCCAAACCAATTGCAAACCCAAGCTTACTCAATTTTGCTCTAAAAGCATTCTAATGGAGCATTTTACTATACAATTGTTGCATTGTGACAACTCAATGTAAAATTGGAGTTGAAATGGTTGGAATTGGGTTGAAATTCATAATTTTATGAAGTTGATAAATATCACTAAGCGATTTCTATATATGGCAAAATGTTCTTTCATTATTCTGCAAACTTATCCCTTGAAGGATTGGTAGCATTCAGATTTTGGAAGAATAGATGAATGCAAACACATTCTATGTACACAAAAATATGTTTTTTCATCCATTAATTTTTTTGTATATTCTTGTGTTAGTTATTTAATATGTGTTTAGTATAGGCTCTAATGACTTTGTTTTGCAAATATTTTATATATAATTCAAAGGATCATAGTAGGTCTAGCCGTACAAAGTAATTTTTTCAATTCAAAAAATGAACCTTAAAGCATTAGAAAAAAAACGGACCCTCCAAAGGGCTGCGTAAGGGCTCCCTGTACTAGATCCAGCGCTAGAAATGCGTCAACGCCATTGGCTGCTGGATCCAAGAAATTCATAAAATATTTTGGAGGAAAGATAAAAAAATTCCGCTAGGAGACAAATGAGTCAGAATCAGAGACTGAACCAAAGGCTCCAAGTCACTTCCCGCGTCGCGGAGCCAGCAAAATTGCCTCGCTGGAGTCACTGCTAGCTCCGCAACATGATGTGGTGGCACCCACGTCCCAATTAAAGACGTTTAAAATAATGGAGGGCCGGAGTAAAATAATAGGGGGCCCGCAAGGACACGGCCTTTCTCATCAGTACATTGCACTTTCAAGCAATATAAATATGGGAAGTTGTTGACGGAGTACATTGAAAAGTCGTTATGACTCCAAGTGAACTTGCAGTCAAGTACCCATTTTGCTCTTTTTTGTAGATGACGGATGAACCAAGAGGATGAACTTGGATGAATCAGGGCGGCATGACACCAGATTTCGTAAACGTCCTTGTTTTCGGCGCCAATTTTTTGCCGGCGCGAAAGTTAGCATTGCCACGTAAATTTCCGTTGAATCCAACTGCCTGGGTTTCAGCTTGTCGAGACTTCATTTCGTGTCATGTCAAATTGTTCCAATTCAGAGAGGTGGCTTTTTTCATATCTGTTTGTATGCCAGAGAGTTGTATTGCTTCAATTTTAGAAATTGGTGATGGCTTTGAGTGAGATCACGAATAGGGTGGAGGCAGCAAACCCATACACTCTGAATGTGTCGCTTGGTCCACGATTCTCTCCATTGATAAAGAGGGGTCGTCCACTACATGAGCAAGTACCTAGACGTGAGTTTTGCGCCTATAGATCCCGAGGTGCCACCAACATTGATTTGTGGGTAGACGGAGAAATTTACCCACGAGATCCTCGTACATGAGTGCCTCCAACTTTTAGGACGATCAAAGAGTGTCTTCAATACATCTGCCTAGGAGAAGAAGGGTTGCTAGGATATTGTAAGAGGCTTGCCAATTTCGGTAGTGGTTTGGAGGGGGCAAATGTGGCGTTGGAGGAAACAATTCGGAACTACTTGGTCCATATGGACCTCCTGGGTTCACAATTGCAGGAGGCAAAGTGTCAACTCCAATTAGTTGTAGAAACACTTCGTGGACAGTCTTTAGAACATCACACGGCTATTGAGAAGGGTAGGGAGCTAGAAAGGCAATGTGGACAATTGAGGAAGAAAGCCGTTGGGTTCGGGAAACGTAATGAGGAGTTGGAGGAACTTGTGAGAACACTGATGGAGGCCTCAAGTGTAGGTAGAGTAAATGAATTGGAGGTGGAGGTAGCACACTATAAAAAGAAAATGATGGCTGCGGAATCCAGATTGTCGATACTGAAAGAGGGTCCGCTTGGCTCGCGACTCCGTAGTCGTCATTCGAGAAATTTGGATGTGCTCAATTCTCCATCTATTGCACTCAATGTCACCAAATTGCTTTAGTGAATCTGCCTTCTTCTTTGGTTTTCCAAAGGTTGATTGCATCTCTGAACTCTTTGAATCATGTCATTACACTTGTGTTTTCCTCTAATTTTCTGGTAGGCTTAAGTGACTCCAAGCGCTTCTTGAATACCAACCAGTGGAGACACCGAACTTGTCTCATTCCTGCCATCCTCCCTCTTCAACTTCATCCATCCATTGCTAAACGGAGTAAGCAAGTACAGCCAATGACAAATCATCGAGTATGAGCACTGAAATAAAATAGAACACTGGAGGTACTACGACAGGAGTGGAAATAAAAAATACAAAACTATTGGTACCATCATGCGTTCTGCTGGTACCAACAACTCCCCGAAACGTCACTGTTGGCTCCGCCGTGGTTTTGGCTTTTGTCCGCTTTGGCACATTAGATGCCACCCAGGTGCTGACAATCCGTATGGAATGACAACAAAAAACAACTAATATCCTTGGTGCCCTTAGATGGCCCTTTGGAGGGTCCAGTTTTCTCCTAATGAATGACTTGAATAAAAAAAGAAAAAGAAGAATCTTCAAAAAATCACTATAATGAAATGGAAATCTGAATTTAATGGAATTTTTTTTTATAAATCATAAATATTCAATCTAAAATCAATTTTTTTTTTAAATTAATTTTTGGCTTCAAATTTAATTGAAGAATATTGGTTAGTGTAGTAGTTGACTTAATTGTAAAGATATGAGCTATGGATCATATTTTACAACTATTGTTTAAAAGTCATCAATATATTCTTCTTCTAAGTTGCATTTCGTAATACATTCTTACAATTTTGGAAATTTGGACTACCACCTAGTACTTCAAGGGGTTAAGAGACACTTTTAGATTATCCAACAATCCCCCAACTCTCAATCTCAATGTATGACTAAATAATTAGTTAATATCATACTCAATGTTAGGGTCAACATTTCTTGTCAAATAATTTGTTAAAGTTGGCATTTTTTTCCATACACTTTTTAAATTTAAATCCAAAGAGATCTAACATTTGTATTAGAAATATCATTTAATGGAGTCCTCAATAGTATTGTTATACTACCCCTTCAAATTGAACTACAACTTTTCACTACTTTATAATTAGAATTTAAATTTTTTACCATTAGAAGTACATTCAAAAGTACTTTGAATGGGTACAACAAAATTCAAATGTAGGCATTGAACAATGAAAATAAACCACTTCAAAAGTACACTCAAAGACAAAAATTATATAGGTGTTAGGCAAATCATGCTAACTAATGCAAAATTTGGCCAACACCATGACATTTTTGGGTACAATTGGCTAAATTTTGCATTGGTAAGTGTGATCTGTCAAGACCTCTATAAATTTTGTCTTTTAGTGTAATTTTGAAATGGTTTATTTTTATTATTCACTGTCTAAATTTGAGTTTTGCTATATCTATTCGAGGGACTTGCGCGTAAGCTTCCAATGATAAAATTTCAAATCATAGTTATAAAGCAATAAAAAGCTCATAATTATATTTGGTGGGCTTGTTTACAAAGTTCCATTTAGGATGCATTAGAAACCATTAGGGCATTAGGAATGGTTGTTTCCATGAGTTTGTTATATACATTGAAATAAAAACATAATTAGCAAGCAAGGTTCATAGCATGTGAGCCAAAGAACCTAGGCACCTATATTATTGAGACACATTTTGTGGTTATAAGGTACCTATATTATAGGACAACTTCAATGATTATAGTTACCTATATTGTAGGTACATTCTTTGGTTATCTCCTAAAGAACAATTGTTTGTCAAACAAACAATTGAAAATTCATGTAGGTTCCTATGAAGTCAATTTTAGTTAGATGCTTACAAAATTCTAATACAAGGTGTGAACATGTTCCTCCTTAGTAGGAATTTTTTTCCAATTAGGTGCCCGGATCAAAAGTTATGTTGCCCTTAACTTCTTTAGCAACTTGAGCAGTTTTGGAATTTTTTTCCAGAAAGTATGGCATGTGGCATATCATTGGAAAGCTATGAACACAAAGAACCTAGAATGACAAGCATTACGAGGTTCTACTCCTCCTTTACTTTTGAAATTTGGCAGGTAAGGAATTCACATGATATAAGAAGCAAATGTCATAAAAATAACCATATGTATTGTAAAAATCTCATTCTAAAAGGAATTAGAGGATGTTGGCCCTACAAGGCAAAGTTGAAAAAAAACTTTATTCTTCAAGTTATAATCTTTAAATTTGTGCAGTCAAAGTTTTTGAAATTTTTTCCACACATTCCCATAGCAATCTAGTACAAATTTATAAAGTTGAATTTTTTTTAGAACTTTTTATTTTCATTTTTTTCTCACTACCCTAAAAATTGGCACTTTTCACAATTCCTGTTTAAAATATGCTTCTAGCCATTAGGGATTATAGAATACATGTATTATAGACACCTTCAATGGTTGTAGGATACCTACGTATACCTAAGCTCAAGGCTGATAGGCTCACATTTCTATGCTTACACACTAGCGTCATTAATCAACCATCTAGTGCCATTTGATGCCAAATCTATGAGTGCATGTCATGCTAGGATTTAATCCTTGAATGTTATTTCATGTCCAGGCTTAGTTAGACTTCATTAGATTTCTATATTAGAACATACATTTCAAAACTTTGATATTTTTCACATACTTGTAGTAATATATGTTTCAAATTTAATCTCATTTTTTCATAGTTAAAAACATCAAATTTGAATTTTATACAATTTTTTTAAGAGAATTTTTTGTATAAATTTAAAGAATTACAAAGGTACTTTATTTGATATAAATTTTTTAAGATAAATGAAAATAATAGCAACGAACTTTGTTGTGCAATTGATGTATTCTTTTGGCAAGAAAAAAAAACCTTCAAGAAAACTTAAAGTGAATTTTTTTTTTTAAATTGTCATGTATAGATTATGTTTTTATGTACATGAAAAGCTTTGATTCATTCCATTTGGATTTGTTATGAGAAAGTTATGAACAATCTTGTTTTTCAACCAATTAGAGCATCTTCTTGAAAAAATAACTAGTAGGATTCATTTATGACCTCAATTTTCACAATTTAAAAAAAAAAAGTTTCACAAGGTTAAGATCTCTTGCTAGAACAATCTCACTATTGAGATTAGTGTATTTCAATTCCATCTTAGAGCCATTAACAATTTAGATTTTCCTTCAATCTTGAACCTACTTCTACTGAACAATTTTTCAATGAATGAAAATTAAGTGTATTTGGATTTTTTTTTAAATTCCTAGACTCTCAACTCAATTCTTTATCATGTAAAATTATAAATTCAAAATCAATAGAGCAAAAATTATAAGTTATGAAGGTTTAATGTAGTTGAGCAAGGTGCAAAAAAATTTGTTTCTTCACTTTAAACACAAATATCTTCCAATCTATGCAGTCAAAGTTTGTAAAATTTTTGCCGTACTTTCCTATATTAGTCTAGTACAAGATCCTACGGTTAGATATGAAAAAAAATAAAAATTACGTTTTTGCTCATTGCTATAGAAATGGCAATTTTGAGTGGTTTTTGATAGAAAAGAGGCCTTGGGACTTAAGGGTTTAATAATGTGAAATCATGAACAATCTTGTTTTTTGAATGATCTAAGCATCTTCTTAAAAAAATAACTTATAGGATTCATTTTTTAATGCAATTTTCACAATTTTCAAAAAAATAGTTTGGCAAGGTCAAATTTTCTTGCCAAAACAATCTCACCATTGCGATTATTGTGTTTCAATCCCACCTTAGACCTACTAACAATTTAGTTTTTTCTTTCAGTCTTGAACCTACTTCTACTTTATAATTTTCCTAAAGAATGGAAATTAAGTGAACTCAATAAAAATGACAATTTCGAATGTTTTTTGACAGAAAAAATGACCTTGGTCCTTCATGGGTTAAGCTTTAAAAACTTATTCACGTTCTAAAACTATTTGAAGTTAAAAACTACGTGAAAATTCAAGTTTTGACTTTCAAAATGCCTGTGGAGCTTGCAATGTCCTTTATGTTTAAATCCTCCTCCGAAACTGTGTTGTGTTTTTCTTGTTTTGTTTTTCTTTTCCTCGAAACAAATGGACAAATTCCGTTGATAAAAGGGAAAAAGTACTTCCAACCAAGGGAACCCATCCCTTGGCGGCAAATTTAAAAAATAAAAAAATTCGACACTTTTTGTGTTTGACGTCCTCCACCTGACTCATATTTCCAAACAAGTGGAGTAGGGTCGGACCATCCTTGCTCGCTCAACGGCCCCACTTGCTTACTCAAATTTTACTTTTGGGGATTTTTTTTGACACATGTCCATCCGTATGCCACTTGTTTGGAAATATGGAAATTGTAAACTTAACTTATGTCTCCGCATGCATGCAAAGGAAAGTGCAAGTGAAGGAGGTGGTCGGTGCGGAATAATTTCGCCACTGCCTGTAGTAACTTTGTCTCTATAAAATAAAGTAAAATAAAAAGATGTCCATTTGGGGGGGGGTATATATATATGAAAAAAAAAATCAGAGATTTCTTTGGGGAACTCTGCCACTCTGATGCTTACATGACATTAGGGGTAGTCACACCTTCTCCCAACCCATGGACAATTCTCGGAGAATTGAGACATGGTGTTCGTATTTTTTGCCTATGGTTTGTCCATGGTTTGGGGGGCTCTCAATCTCTGAGGTTTTTGAAGTGCCGTTCTTCTCCTCTGCAGGTGAAGAAATGGGTGGAAGGAAATTTTTCTTGGAGAGTTTTTCACTCCCTCTTTAAGTCACGTTCACCTTGCTTGACGCATGTGCGCTTTTTTACACCCCGAATTTAGTCCAACTTCTATGTTGCATGCTTGCACCACATGCATGCATTTATGATAGTGAACCTAGTTGATTCTCTGAGAAAGCCCATGGTGCTCACATTCAAAAGGGGTGTCACACCATTCTTCTTCTCAACGGCTTCTCACTAGCTCCTTCTTTTTTTCTCTCTCACCAAGCTTGTATTCTTCAAAAATAAAAATTGCTTCGTACAGGAGGTGTGACTGTCCCTATTGTTACCCAACCTAAGATAAACCATTCTCCCTTGGAGGAGGGCCAGGGTGAACTAATCCCTCACTTGGACCCTTGAAAAATGCTGAAATTTTCTAGTTTCCACACATGATAAAATTTGCAAATTTTGAGTTCATATTTGCAATTAGAAGCCCCAAATTAGTTGTGGAAGGGGTACAAGGTAAATTACAGAATAGGGGATTTTTTCTTACATACAGCCCTAGAATGACTTGGGAAGGGTTGAGCGAGGGGGCCACTTCAACTCAACTTGGAGGAAGGATAATGGCTCCCTTTATGCCTAAGAGTGAACTTAATTATTTTGTAATCTAAAGATCAAGTTTTTTTTTTCATTTTTAAAAAAGTGCCAAAGTGGCAATATAAAATATTATAGTGGTAATTCACATACGGTATTGGATAGAAAATATCACATTAGCATATATCACATATCTATAATTTGGTTTTCATCCACAATTTAGCGATTTCATCCAAGATTTTTTTTAATTCAAAATTTTCAGGCGATTTCATTCAATTTTTATGGCATTTGGGGGGGCATTTTTTAGCCAGATTTTTTAACTAGTGCAATCTGGTACCAAAAAGCAAAAAAAAACTGCTATAGATAATCATTGAATGGTTGGAAAGTTGCAACGCTAGTTTCATGGGCTAAATAGAAAGTTGTAGTAGAATCATTGGTTGATCGGGAAGTTGACAAGAAATTGGGGCCCCTGTTTTTTGTGGAAACAAAAAGGGCCCCCAACATTGGTAAACAATGTTATATAAAATAGTCATACAAATTGGGTCTTGTAGGGTGAATTTTGTGTTTTGTGGAAAAATTCTAAAAAATTGCCCCCTATTTTATCTACATTAATTCTACGTTCTTCACCTCTCCAAACAAATATTGGGCCTCTAATTCAAAATATGAATTCAAAATTCCAAAATTTTATCATGGATGGCAAATGATAAATTCTTGTATTTTCTACAAGGGATAAATTCACACTACATGGCCTACTTTGTACGACCACTTTAATGTCCTTCCTCCACAACAATGGGTTTTTTTTGTTAACAATAACTAAAGTAAAACCACCTACCCTTGACCAAGGAGCCATATTCAATATGTAGGGTGTAACTATTTCCAACCCGGGTTGGAACAAATTTACAATCCAAGTGTGAAATGTTTTTCTTTCCTTCTCATTTTCAAGGTTGGGACTAATAAGGTCATGACACATGTCCTATGCTGTCATAAATTGTGTGGGAAGCACTCATTGGGAAAATAGTTTCTTGATTGATTGGAATTGGAAGACTCTAAACATTGGCTATGGGTTCCAAACACTTTTGGGGCTTTCAAAATTCATACTAATTTCAATTTAGGGAATAAAATTACAAAAAATTCACAAACCCAATATTTCTTATTTCTCTACATGAGAAAAATTTCCATTACCTCACGTTGCTCCTCATTTGTTCTCAAACTGCTTAAATGATAGGATATGGGTTGTTCTACCTTACAATAAGTCTTCACACCATTGACGCAATTTTACAAGAATTGAGGCTCAAATTTGTCAAAGAGTGCAAATATTTGCCCAAAAAACAAACCATGTTCTCAACCATGAAAGCGCATCACCACCTCCACCCCTTATACATGTGCCCGGCCTAGTTGAGGCTCAATCATTTGGTGACCTTTAATTATAAAACACCAAGTTGGTTACTATAGAAACCATTGTTTTTGGTATTGTGTGAATCATTTGCAAGACCTCCCCCTTTACACAAAATTCCAAGGATGAACATTTACATTTTTGTTGGCAAAGAAAGATTCTCTATCATTCATTGGATACTTAATATCTATAATGGCATTACAAGATTAAAAAACATTCCATATTCCCACTTGATCAAACTTCATTAGTTTTCTATATTAAAATACATCTTTCAAAAATTTAATATTTTTCATGAAATAATGTATACCCAAAATTTAACTTCAAATTTTTATAATTAAAAATATTAAAATGATATTTATATGATTTAAAATATATATATTTTCTTTGTAAAAGTCACAATAGCTATAAAAAAATCCTTAAAATAGATTGAAATATTTAGCAAAAATTAGAAATGATAGTGATAAACATCATGGTATGATTGGATTTAGGATTTAGGGCTAAACTTTGTCAAACTCTTTTTTGGAGAAATTGTGAAAATTGCACTCAAAATGAATCCTATAGGTTATTTTTTTAAGAAGATGCTTAAATTACCCAAAAAATAAGATTGTCCATAACTTTCTCAGTACTAGTCAAAATGGAATGAATCAAATCTTTCCATGCACACAAAAATATTTTCTTTGTGAAACAAAATTTTGAAAATTTTGTTTTTGAATTTTTGTGAATTTATTAGTACTACCTTACAAACTTTGTTTTGGGCTTATTGTGGCATAACCTTTTTTCCCCGGCACCGATTCATATAAAAATTATATATTTGGAATGCTAATGTCTTTCCTATCTTCCAAAAAAAGTTTCCAAAAATCATGACAAAAATTGAGACCATAGGAACCTACCCGAAATCCATTTATCTCCTTTAGTTAGTGGACAATGGGACTTTAGAGGTTAAGCAATTTCATTCCAATGAACTTTTTATGTTCATTACACAACTTACATCCCTTCTTGGACTGTGTTTTCTGTAGTATTTAAATGTTTTTTTTTATGGGTGCATTTTATTATCATGTTACTTAGTTGTATGCTTATCAAATTTCAAAAGTAGAAGTAGAAGAGGACTTTTGCACATGTTGTCCTTTGTACTGGTTGAACTTGCTAGCTCTATCTGGAAAAATTTGCATAATATAAATTATGATCCACACACCCAATCAAAAAATAACTATATCTTTACAAATGGGTACATGTCTACACTTTGTATAAATTTTTTTTAAAAGGTTCATTCAAAATTTATATTGGAAGAATTTACACAAGTTTTCAATTGGTTGTTCTATAACCACTTTTGGTTCTTTAGAGGTTGAATCATTCAACCATCTTCCACCATGGAATAAATTGCGAGGTTTTAATATATAGAGTTTGGACATCAATGTCATATTGTACCTACTTTTTTATTTAAATATTTAAAATACTTTAGTCACTAGGCTACAAATGGGTGTGAAAAAAATATACGGTGAGAGGTTTCTTATATTTATACTTGGATTCAATAAGGATTTTTTTTATATCACACTATCATTTGAGATGCTGGTAAACATCAATTCTAGTTGGATTCATTGGGCCTATACAATGGCAATGGTTTTTTTCATATAACCTAAAACTTGTACAACATACAAATAATGATAGTTATAGTCCATCTACAAAAATTGTATCTTGAAGTTCCTTGTCTATTTTTTTACAAAAAGTATTCAACATTGTATTCATTTTTAAGAAGAATTAGAACCCTAATAGTCAATACAATGATTTCCTTCTCTAAATTAAATTTTAAAAATGAAAATTTTCATTAATTTATAGTAGAATTTGAATTGGTGGTTCTAATGTTATTCTATTATTGCCATTTTTAGTGCATTGAGTGAAAATTGGAAAAAAAATTATTTATTTCTACAACACAAACATTGACATGTACTACCATGACAATGTGTGGAATTTGTTTTTAATCCATTCGGATTCATAGATTGCAAGATATAACCGTTCAACGAAAATGGAAAAAGAATTCACAACTTAATTGACTGATTGCTCTAGTCTACTACTTGCCTTCTCCTATTAGCACAATTGCCACGTTGCTCCTAAACTTTTGGAGCCCCATAACTTTGAATCAAGCACTTGACTAGAAAAATAATTATATTTTCAAAAAAGCTCATACATGTACCCACCCTTGATTTAAAAACTTCACTTTCATCCACTAAAAAATTGACTTAAAAAATTGACTTCATATGAACCTTCCTAAACGTTCCAAAACCTAAATTAAGCTCCACAGGAATAACACCTAAACTCCCAACAAAAAGTAATAGTATAACAAAGAGTAACAGTATATCAAAAAATAATATGGAGTAGTATAACAAAGAGTAATAGTATATCAAAAAGTAATAGTATAACAAAATGTAATAGTATAGGCTGCCACTTGGCCTCATCACAAGTTCAGAAGATGACCACTTTTTTCACCCTTTTCACAAGATGTGTAGCCATGGATCACTCAGCTGCCAAATTCACTTTAAAATGTACTATTTCCTATACAGATGGAAAGTGTCCATGTGTTTGGCAAAAAAAATAATTTAAAATGCTGAAGGAAAAAAAGGACCACCATAGTCCACACTCACCAAATATTTGGTGAAATTTGGTGTAGGAACAAACTCCTCATTCATGGGGGCCCCTAAAGTGACCCACAGGAGGGTTTTTTTTCCTTCCATCTTTTGTCTTTCAGAATTTGTACGTCAACATTAATTACCAATCGCAGTCCCGGAGACAGTTCCACCAAACAACACCAAACAAGACAATTCCACGGATTTTCACCGAACAATTTATAAACGGTCGGGGTGAACCGATGGATCACCGATTTTATCCTCGGGGAAAACACATGAACTATTCATTTGTATGTATCACATGATCAAATTTTGGAAATTTTGAATTCATATATGCAATTGTAGTACCCAAGTTAGCTAGGAGTGGTGTAGAAAATAGATTATTTGTGTATAAAATAGGGGGTCTTTTTCTTAACCCTGAAAGGACCAAACAATGTTTTTTTTGGCAACGTAGTGACTTTGGGTAGCGCACTATGAAAGGGATTTTTTTTTTCTTTGAGATTTTCACACAAAGTGTATCCAAGGAGTAGTTGTAAGGCCCAACAATTTTTGTAACTTTCGACTACATGGTTAAAAAAATTATTACTTGATATGTAATTTTCAACAATTTGTAGGTAGCTTGGGCAACTCAAAAAAAAATTAAAAATTAATTAACAACCATTAGGATTGGCATTTTTCAATTCCACAACTAAATTCTTAACAATGAAGTATTTTGAAGTATTCTCTACTTTCTTCTTACTATTTTTTCCTATATGTTGTACAATTCCAAATGAGCTGAAAATTTTAAAGCATGTAGCCAACATGCCTTGAAGAATGAATTCAAAGAAGCACCACCATTTTGAACATTTTTTCATACAAATGTGACCTTGTGAAGTGCAGCTGTTTATAAATTGTGACCTTGTTTATAAATGTGACCTTGTAAAGTGCACCTTGTCAAGGGCTAATATCTTGCAATCTATACAATGGGAATTTCTGAAATTTTTCCCACGTCTTCTCAAACCACCATACTACAAGATCCTACAATTGTATGTGTCCAAAAATGTTTTTTTTTCCTTCTAAAATTTGGTACTTGTAATAGAATAGAACGTTTTTGGTGAAAACATAGTAAAAAGACCCGTACAATTCAAAAAGAACCCGGGAATTTCAAGAAGATGAGCGAGGGGGGTGGTTCACCCCCAACCCACATAAACATGACTGTAAGTTCCAACATTTCAATATAAATGGGGTCAATATTCTTAGCCAACGAGGTAGCTCTAGTTGCCAAATGTGCAATGCCAAATGTCATACTAAAGTAGCAACACCCATAAGCGTCACCATACCTATAACTGCCACCTCTAAAATCTTGGAAAATCATGGAAAGTAAATAGATGTGATTACAAGGATGTACTACATTTGAATATCATTAGACCCTAGTGTGGGTATTAGGTGCACCTATAGTCGACACTTCAAAAATTCACAACTCATACTCAGAGTGTCCAAAAAATACATTTGAAAGTGCATTGGAATTCTTTTTCTCTTGCTAGTACGGTCTACTAATTTGTTGAATGTCTATTAAAAGAAATCATACCCAAACCCCCCTAAATTGACAGTTATGGGTCTACTAATTTGTTGAATGTCTATTAAAACAAATCATACCCCAAACCCCCTAAATTGACGGTTATGGGTGCTGCTACCTTAAATCAACTAAATCCTCTTTATATGTCAAGTTTTTTTTAAAAATTAAAAATGTATATTTTGAACCATGGAATGCGACAATTTCATGAAGGAATTTGTTGGTATTTGGTCAATGGGTAGTATATTATTAACTTTTTTCCATTCATCAATATACTAAACTCCCACTGGCAACCCAATGTGCACAAAATTTAACTTATTATGGTAGTGCAGGTTGCCAGTCCAGGTCCCAGTCACCTACCTTAATTACCTTATTGAATCTATGATGACAGCATTGCTGACGTGTCTATGACGCTTTATTACATATTCTTCAAAACTGGAATACTACCCCCAAAGGGCCACTTTATTGGTACTGTGCATCATAACATGCCATAGTTACTATTATTACACTGGTCAAATTTTTCGTAAAATTTTCTTACTTCCATCTCAAAATGGTTTTCATGTTGGACAAAATGTTTCGGATTAAGGCTAAGAATAACATTTAAAAAAAAAAAAAAATCTCGTTGTAAGTAGAGTTTGGTGCATTCCTAGCATTCTAAAGACTTTGAGTTTTGGAGCCCGTTTCAAAGTGTAGTTTGGGAATACTGAAAAGTAGATTTTGGGGGGCATTTTCAAGGAGCATCATTGATTGATTAATTGTCGAGTGTGAGGTTGTCATTTTGTAAGCATGTAGTATATTCCTAAGACTACATGTGCCCCTTTGTTCTGCCTCCCAAAGCTTCGTCCCCTTCAATGGGGCAATATTCAAAGAGATGCAAAAAATAAGAATGAACGTTGATGTTGATTGACACCTTCAAGCATTTCATTTTGTCTTTTGATTGATGATTGCATGGATGGAGGGGGAATTACTAGTACGTGGAGTTGTTTTATTAGATCCAAATAGCAATTGAAAACCAAATATGACCAATTTGCAACATCACAAAGTATAACAACAATACTTCTTTTTATTGCCAAGAGGAAGGAGGTTCCAATTGATGCACTAAAGAATGCGGCATTTGGATATTGTATGCAAAAGTTAGAAAGAAACAAATTTTTTTCTCTGTACATGTTTTAAAATTGCTTCTTCCACATAGGTATATATTAATTTTGGAAATGTACACAAAGTGACGATGGTGGTTTTAGAAGGAGGGTGGATGGTCTAGAAGGTACCCACTTCAGTAATCTATCTTAATAGTAAGTTTGACACTACTATCCCAATTTATCAAATTAGTAATATTCAATTTGAACATATTGTAATAACTTATTTACTCTTAAATGAAAAATAATATTAACATTAATTTTAAGAGGACTAGGGTAAATTTCATCTAAATTGTCATTTTCTACTGCATTGAGCAAAAAACAAGTGAAATAATCTTGAAATTTAACTATATAAAAGTGCAATAAGCTAAATGGTAAGTAAATATAGATATCCTTTAATTTTAATTCAAAGATTTAGATTGTGTTTTTTCCTTGACCTTCAATAAGTATGTGTAATTGATAATCAATGGAGACAATCCTACCATTGTAGATTGATTGCACTTGTACAAATTTGATATTGATCATTCAAACATTAAAGGTTTAGAATAAAAGATGCAAAAGTTGGAAGTAGATGGTGAGTTTTATCCAACTTTGAAAGTTGTATGGAAATATGGTGAAGTATATCTTATTAGACTAACTGCAACCTTGCAAATTCAAATGAACACTTGATTTCAAAGCCTTTCAAAGGAATTGGAGCCTTCCCTAATTTATTTTGTAATAAAAAGAATAAGACTAAACAAAACATGGTATAAAACTCAATATAGCTTCAACTCAATAAAGACAAAGATGAATAAATATAGAAACACATTAGAAATATCCTTTAAGTATCAACAAACTCTATACCAAATTCTAAACACTGCACGAAACTCAAAAGAAGTCAACATATGTGAAGTCAATTTCTGGCATGCATTTTTTTCCTAATTTTTTAACAATTGTTGAAACTTGGCATTTTTTGATTTTATATTTTGAGGATTGACTAGTGGACTTAGTCAACTCATGGAAAATGCATTTCTACACCAAACTCTTTATGAAACTCACTAAAATAACTACACCTTATCAACGTTTAAGGGTTAAATTTCTTCCACACTTTCTTACACTAAGGTAGGTACACCCAAATGTGCCACTGACCTTAAACTGCCATCTATACCATATGTACATCTCCAAAATCAGTTCTGTACCTACGTGGAAGAAACGCTTTTAGAACCAAACTTTGTTCCTTAATAACTTTTGCATTCAGTATCCAAATGCCACATTCTCTAATGCGTTGGAACCTCCTTTCAATTGCCAACGAGAACATATGAAAATTCGACCAGTCTAATAATAATAGAAAAATAGGCTCAGTAGCAAAAAGTGGTGGTTTTGGGTGTACCTACCTTTAGTCCTATAATTAGACAAGTAACAATAATTTTTAGATTTTTTTTTCTCTTTGCAAATGAAAATCTTGATTTTTTTTTTCAATGAAGAAAAGGCCATGGCACTTTATAGAAGTAACACTCTCTCTATTAACAAGAGAACATATGCTTGTACCCCACAATCAATCAAACAAACAAACAAACAAACATGACCCAAGTCATGCAATGCACCTACTCTCCACCCATGTTCCACCACCACCTTAGGAAACCTCCAAGTAGCTTCCATTTCCAAATCTCATACTCCCTTCTCCTTTTGGCAATGAATAAGTTATATCCTTTTTCTTTTCAAGTCAGTTGCACCCCATTTTTTTCAAACTCTAAGAAAAATCCTTAAAGTCTTAACTACAAATATATTCCAAGCCACCTGGCCAGCCCTCCCCTCTGACTCACCTGTTGACTGCCCCCCACCTGTACACCCCCCCCTCTCCACCCTGTTGAAACTCATAAAAACTATTCCACCAATCACTACAAAAGTACAAAATCTCAAAACCCAACCAACCCAAATCAATGAACACTTCCGCTGCTCCGCAGACCTGAATCCTGATAACCTGAAAAGCTCCACAGCACAGAGAGAGGGAGAGAGACTGAGAGAGAGAGAGGCTCCTGCTACACAGCCTCTGTCTGTCTGTCTGTGTGTCTAGAGACTACTGCTGTGTCTCCAGGCAGGCCAGTCTCTTCTTCAATTCCTCACTCTCACTCCCACTCCCACTCTTAGCGAGATCCGAAGCTTACACACCTCAAAGTTCAACCCTTTCTCTGGATCCCAGATCCCATTGCAACTCATCAACCAGTCCAACACTTCCATGCCCTGTTTAATTGGTTCTCTTCGGGATCGCCCATTGTTGTTTCCAACTTCGAACTCCAAGTTTTGGGACGTGTGTCCCTTATGGAGACTTGTTTTGTGTTGTTTTGGAGAAGGTAGATAGGTCGGTCGGGAGAGAATCAGCTAGAGAGACAGAGAGAAAGAGAGAAAGACAGAGACACACAGAGAGAGAAAGACAGAGATAGAGAGACGGAGAGAGACAGAGAGTTTCCGTTTGAGAGATGGAGGTGAAATTGAGCAAGCCTTGTAAGCGGACTGTTCGGCCTCGGAAACAGCAGGCGCGGGTGGATGGAAGTACTAGTGGGGGTAGTCTTCCTTTGAAAAGAAGCTCTTCATATCGAGGTGTAACAAGGTGTGGCGAGAAAGAGAAAACCGAGAGAGTGAGAATGAGAGAGATGCAAGGAATGCAACAGGTTTTCTTTTGTGTTGTGTTGTTTTGTTTTGTTTTTCTTCTTCGTTTTTGGGATGACTGGGAGAAGGTGCAAGGATGGAGTGGAGAGATCTGAGTGTGTTAAGTGCGTGCTGGTGTTTGATTTCATTCTTTTGATTGAATTTGTTCGGAGTGGAGAGAGTGTGGGTTTTTTTTCGATCTATACTGGTTATATATATGCAATGAATTAAAGGATTGAGTGTTAAGTGCTGGTTCTTGATTGGTTTTGAAGCGCAAGGATCGACTGGAGAGAGTGTGCAGAAGTGTTGAATGGTTTTTGGTTTATGAACATTGGGGTGGAATCAAGAGGGACTGGAGAGAGTGTGTGCATCAAGTGCTTTTTTATTGTATATGTAAATGTTTTGGGCCGAGGGGGCAAGGATGGACTGGAGAGTGAGTGCAGAAGTGTTGGTTTTTAGTTCATTTTGGGGTGCAATCAAGGAGAGAGTACTGTGCCAACTATTGGCTTTCTTTCTATTCCTTTGGGGTGTATGCCAAGGTGCAAGGATGGACACTCCAAAGAGAGAGAGACAGAGAGACAGAGTGCAATGGCTATGGCTTTTGATTCATTTTAAGGAGTGTCCACATTGGATTGAATTGGAGAATTGTTGTTTGCGTAGGCATCGGTGGACGGGGAGGTTTGAGGCTCATTTGTGGGATAAAAGCTCCTGGAACGACAAGCAGCATAAAAAAGGACGTCAAGGTGCGCCCCGAACCATTGCTCTTGCTCCCAATGACCCAATTTTCTTAACCAGAGAAAGGCCACGCCATTTGCACTTCCAAGCCCGTTTCGGGCATGACCGTTGTGACATTTTTTAATGTGGTAGTTGTTGGTAGTTGTGGAGAGTCCGTGTGTGTTCTAATTTGTGTGATCGCTTGGTTGTTGGTGCTGGTACGTGGTGGGTGATCAACACCTGGACTCTGCTTCAACAGTTTATCTAGGTGAGCCTGTCATGTTTGCAATAGCCAGGACGGCTGTTAAATAAACGCTCTTAAAAAATTTGGGTTAAACAACTAATACTAACTAAACTTTGGTTTGCTTTTTCCTGCTGAAGGGGCTTATGATGATGAAGCATCTGCCGCACAAGCATACGATCTTGCAGCTCTCAAGTATTGGGGTCCAGGAACTATCATCAACTTCAAGGTACAATTGCATGCGGATTGCTGTGAAATAGTTTTAATTATTCCTAGTTAACTTCTGATTGTTAGTACTAATGTTATAGTTTTTGTTTTCGTTTTTATATTCCTGGCAGTTGGAAGACTATGAGAAGCAGCTTGTGGAGATGGAGAGCATTTCTCGAGAGGAGTATCTCGCCACACTGCGCAGGTTGGTTAGTGTTCAATTTGAAGCAATTGCTTGCCCCAAACTAGTCCATTTTGGAGATTAATTGTATTTACAAAGTGTGTAGGTTTTGAACTCAAAGTGACTGGGTTTTGGTGCAGGAAGAGCAGTGGTTTTTCAAGAGGAGTTTCCAAGTACCGAGGCGTTGCCAGGTAAATTAGTACCTGGACTAAAAATAGACGTTTAGAACTAGTTATTATATGTTTCAAATTCTTTTCTTCTAGGATTTAAAAATGCAGGGCATGACTTCTTCTTTCTATTAGGTACCGTCCTAGACTGCCTAAGTGATTCATTTCTAGTCCTATTGATACGGAAATGGCTTGTTTTGACTCGTCTTAGGGGTTAGCATGTAAATGCTCTAAGACGTGAGGTACTTACCCTAGAAATACTAAAAAATAGTTGGAGCTTGCTATTGGAGTTGAGTCAAGTCACCTATGAGATATTACAAGTCAAAATACTGATCTTCTACAGTGAGGAATTGACACAGTCAAATCCCAGATCAGTGGAAATCCCAGATATTGCAGTCAAGGTCGCTGATCTCCTCCAGAGACTGCCAATGGGTTTGAGGTTTTGTATCATAGTTGTGAAATGATTTTTTTTGCAACATTTGCAGGCACCATCACAATGGACGTTGGGAAGCCCGCATTGGTCGTGTTGATGGAAACAAGTATCTCTACCTTGGCACCTTTGGTACGTTCTGGTGTAGAAAAGCAAATCAAATGTTAAATAAAGTGAACAGTAGGTCAATAAATAAAGAATAGCTCTTCAGAAGCATGAAGGAGGGCTTGTGCTTTTCATACAAGAACTGATTGTATGGTGAATTGAATTGCAGGCACACAAGAAGAGGCTGCCCGGGCTTATGACTTGGCTGCAATCGAATACCGAGGTGCAGCTGCTGTCACGAACTTTGATCTCACCAGCTACAGCCAGTGAGTATTTCTAACATTGAATCTGGCCGTAGCTTCTCACATGTACAGTACATCCATTTGAGTTTGTAAAAGGGTCTACTATCTCGTGCAACATAGTTTTGTGCACCATTCTCATTGATTTTTAAAACGCAACCCCCAAATGCCCAAGCTAAACATAGAAAGTCTATAGAATGCATAACTTTGGAAGCTAACCCTCAAAACATATTTATTCCTTCGTCGGTTTCCGTGTCCTCGGTTTGCTTGGGGTTTTGTGCTAAAATGGAGGGTATGTTTCTTCTTTCTACTGGTAAATTTTTTATGACATTCCTTTTGCAGCTTCGTATATACTGATATGGAAGCACAACCATTTTTCGCCATTTGGGCACGCCAGGGATCGGTGTCGGTTGTGAGCTCTGCTCTTACATGTATGAATTTGTTTTTGGAATTTCTTCTCATGCTCGTTATGTTGCAGAGATTTATCAGAAATACGAGGACAACCGAAGGAAGTACTTCCAAAATTGAGGTACACACGAGACGGTGGCTCGAGTAACGACTTACAAGAGTTGGGCAGGGTGGCAACGCACTCACTACCAACGGCAGATGCAATGACCGGTGCCAATTTTGGGGACAGGATGGACACCTTCAACAACCCCTTTCCACCAGCAGTCGTGTCGTCCACGCCGTTTGTGAAAACAGAGACGAAGGGAAACCATGTAGTTGCGTCCCCCTGCGAGGATGACGGCTTTACAAAGGAGGAACCGTCCGAGATGGAAACAAGCGGTTCCAGTGATGTCACCTCCGTCACGCAAGCCAAGGAGGAGGAATACGATTGGTCTCAGTACACCAGTTTTGAGTTGCCCTTGGAGGAGGTCTCACAAATGGAGTGTGAATCTCACCACCAACGGTTTGAGAATTATACGACTTTGTTTTGGAATTATGGATTCATGAATATGTTTCCACATGGTTCGCATGAAGGAATGGAGCAAGATTCTTTCCTTTCAAACGTACTTTCAGGGGAGTTGCCAAGCACATCATGACATCTGTCAACGAGTTGGTGGTGGTGCAAGGTGCAAAAATTCAATGCACCTTTTGTAAAACGTATCACATTTTACCACTTGTGTGTTAAAAATGATCAATTAATGCACATTTTCGATGTGGTAGTCATTACACAAGTCAGACTAGGAGGAAGCACATTAAATTATTAGACAGACATGGTTAGCTGTGCCATTTTGATGTTGTAAATATACAACAATACTTGAGAGAGTGAGCGAGAGAAAACGACAGTTGATCAAAGATGATCATCAGCATTGGAAAGGGCAACTGAGGTTTGCCTCAAAATTTCCACCTCGAGATGTGGGGTGGGTGCTCCCACCTAGTAGAACACAAAACGTCACACAAGGATTAAATTTTGTTAATCTCCTCATTACATGTATTCTCTTAATTTGCAGGGCGAGTTGTACCAATCATTCATTGAATGATGGAGTGCATCAATGGTTTTCGTACTCCTTGTATTATCTGCTCAAAGTTGTTCAAGCACACCCTGGTAGCTCTGTTTTCTCATTAAATTTTAACGTTTTGCACCTTCAATAGAAATCTTGATTCGTTGATATTACTTGAATAGCTGAGCGTCGGAGCAAAATTTCCAAGACTTGTCCTCTGAGGATGAAGGCAATTTTGCAAAATGCAATCTCAAAATCTTCTCAACCGCTGACAAAATTTGTGCAGCTGTGCAGTCATGAAAACTTGATTGGCAAAGAGTTTCATTTCTGCTGCAGTCTGATGCCTTTTGAAGGATCGTTGAGAACACCATGGCTGGTGCGGGTTTGACGTGGTGCAGCAAAACTGGTTGTCACGAGCCTGTGCAGGCAAGGTGTTGACGCTCAGAGGATACAAGTTAAGTTTACAACCACTTGCAGTGATGGGAACTGAAAGCAGGCATTCAATGAAAGCCCTGCTTGCAAGTTTGTTGGCCCTTTGAACATCATAAGCATACAGTACTCACTCTGCACACTGCCATTTGGTACAACAATTTGATTACAAAAGCAGCAAGGCCCAGCTTGTTTTTGGGAAAACTTCTGGGAACAAGAAGAAATGCAACGGTGCTTGTGCATGGGTACAAAAACACAAGCCTATGAGCTGTGAACTTAGTTGTAGGTATGTACCTGCAATCATTTGAAGGTGTTTATAACAAATAAACATTTATAACATAGGTACTCTAACTCACACACTACTTGAATTGTTTTGAATAAAGTAGGAGGTCTATAAAGCGACCATGCTTTAAAAGCTTTCTTTAACATTGTTTCCCTTTGTCTCTATACCAATGGCATTCACCAATTTACCAAGGGTGAACATATCCAAGGGTGGATGCTTTTAGATACTACTGTGATACTAGTTTCACTAAAGAAAAAATATGAACGGCTTGAATTAGATGCCAATCCCATTCATCTTTCAAGGAAAATTTACTAAACAATATCTCAAGAATTCAAGTAGTCCAAAATTGTGAATCAACTAGAAAATGAAACTTTAAGAACCTCCTACCTTGGTTACCAATAAAAGTAATTTTACAACAACATTGATTTTGCACCCTTACTGGTACTTATAAATTAATGTACTTCCTTGTTGTATCAAGCTACATGACCTTGAAGGATCTATACAACTAAGAGCATCTTCAATCCTAGTCTAATGTATGAACATCATAATGGTACATCCTAGGCATGTTCGCGCAAACACTTGCTTAATGAAGCAAACCCCAATTGTGGCATTTCAACCCTTTTATGTTACCTAAAATTCTGAAGCACTTGATATCTCACCTATGGATACTATAAATTCACGATGCTAGTGTCAAAGACAAAGATGGATGATTGGTTGGACAAATTGCACATTTAGAAATTGTTGCTATAATCCCCATTGACCATAATTGTTGGCTTGCTTGCTGCACTCTGCAGAAAAGCAAAAACTATTGTGCAAGAGCCAAACTCTCTCTAACGTGCCCTTGAAAGTAATGAGCTTGATAAGGTAGGAGGTTCTAAAAGCGCATAGGCTCTAAAACTGCCCACCTCCTCAAACATACACAATTTGCACATGTTGTTTTTTCATAGCCTTCAGCAAGGCCCAAACAATGTACATTTCAAGGGGGTAGGTGACTTTTGGGGCCCTATGCCATTTCGACTTCAAAATTTCATAACTCATTCCACGAAGCTCCAAAAAACATGAAACAACTTGGGTTAGATGCCAATCCCACTTGTCTTTCAAGGAAAATTTACCGAAAAACATTTCAAGAAGCTTCACCTCCCCCAAATTCAGTTTCAGCCTTTGAGGTGGGCAATTTCTACTTTTTTTTCCCTCTTTTTCTTTTTCTTTGTCGTCTTTTCCCACGTTTTTGATTCTCTTTTTTTGCATTACTGTGTCATTAAGTTATATTACCTTTTTCCACTGCAGATGCCATAAAAGTTCCAGTGCAGAATTCAACTGTTAAGTCTGACCCTCATGTCTGAATGATGGCGAGAATGATGCAGCACCCGTGATCCATCCCTCGCAGAGATACTGACAACAGAAAACCATGATGCCATAACGCAATTTAACCTTACCAGGGAATGGAAAAGCCTTGCCCTTTGGAATTTTTTAAAACTTTTTTAAAACTTTTTTTTTTTTTTTGGGAGACAAATGGGCCCTTTGGGATTTATGCTCTGCCACTGTCCATACTACAAGCACTTGAACAGGAGCATGTCCATGAGTGTCCAGTGTCGGTCTGTTCTGCCCATGTGCTCACCCTTCCACGCTTTATGATTTCTTCTTTATGAGGTCATTGGGCTTGCCCGGGGGATCCCGAGGCAGCTGCTGGGTGCACTCCACCGCTTTTAGGGGTGGTTACGACCAGGAATGGCACAGTCTTAGGGCCACTTCAGACTATGGCTGGCTGAAGGCTCCAATTCTTATTATTTATTGTTTATTTATTGCTCATTTCTTTGGACTTTCAACAAGTGAACTCTCAACAAAATTTAGCCACTCAACAAAATTGGGCCTCTCCACAAAGTTTGGCCTCTCAACAAAGTTTGAACTCTCAACAAAATTGGGCCTCTAAACAAAGTTTGGCCTCTCCATAAAGTTTGGCCTCTCAATAGAGTTTGGCCTCTCACCAGAGTTTGGCCTCTCAACAAAATTTGACCACTCAATAGAGTTTGGCCACTCAACAAAGTTTGGCCTCTCAACAAAATTTGGCCTCTCAACAAAGTTTGGTCACTCAGTTCCATGGCCTCTCGACTTGGATGACCATAATGTGAAGTGGCCCTTAAAATACCTATGTCACAAAGTAGGACTAGTATGGTGAAAACTCAAGAATTTTACCTTGGGGGAAAAACGCAATAATTTTTTTAAATTTTCACACATGAAAAAAATTTACAAATTTTGAATTTATATTTGTAATTAGAGACTTTGAATTAGCAAAGAGAGGTCAAGAACATACCTTAGGTATGACACAAAATAGGGGGCAAGATTTTACTTTTATCTTGGAGAACTTGGGTTTTCACCCTACTTGTCCCACTTTGTAGGGGGCATTTAGCGTCCTACCTAGTGTATGAGGCTTTATTTCTTGCACAATCTTGTTGCAAAATAATTCTATGAAAAATCATAAAGCAGAGGTGCACTTCTAGGTTGTCTCACAAAAAAATTCTCTGTTGAAATACAATTTGTTCTACATGCAAATGGCCTTGGTACTTAGAAGTTGCAATAGTATCTATCGATTGTATGAGTTATGCTTACATTCTTTAGGAGTTAAAGAAGGTAAGAACATCCACATTGTTGGACTAAATAACAACTTGAAATTCAAATGGCTAGAGATAGGCATGTGATTCTACCGTTCAGATCACCAATGGAATAGGGGAGTTTGGGCTCACCAAACTTTGGGTGCCAACATGTTGTGGCCAATTGGCCGTTCAAGGCTTCAATGCATTCTTGTTTTGGAGCGATTATGGTTGGGGGCTTCATTAATTGTGTGCCTTGGATATGAGGAACCAACGCATATGAGTACAATAAGAGCAAGGGAACATTCTAAAAGTTGCAATGTGCTATCAAGGCAAGTAGAGCGGTCTTCTGGCTCCCTTTATTCTGTTTAACAATGTAGTTGCTTTAGGTACAACAATGTTTTTTTAACCCTTAAAGGTTTGTAAGGAACCAAATGCTTGGTACTATATTTGACTCTAAGAATATGAATTATGTACTAAAATATGACAAGATTGATTATTCAACAATTAACATCTTACATTTGAATATCACTTAAACCCCTAAATTTTAAAGTTTTTTTTAAAGTTTTATAAAGTTGACTCAAAACTTTAAAAAAAGACCAAATTTTGATAAGTTTTATCAATTTTTTTGAAATTGTAACTATATGAATTCAATCTAAATGTCTTATAGATCATATAGGAAAATAAAATACACCAATATTACTTATGTTTTGAAAAATTATAATGTTTGATCAAGAGGGTGTTAAAACTATGAAAATGATTTGAAGTCTTTGTATCCCTTTTTTTCATGTCAAATCTAAAATTGAGATCATGAAATAAATACAAGGTTAAAAGACATAACATGTTTAACCATAATCAATTTACAACTTTTCAAAATATACTCTACAATTTTAAAAATGAATTTCTAATGCGATTTCCCCCCAATATCATATCAAGGCTTATCTCCAAGAGTCTAACACTAAAAAATCAAGTTTGCAATGGACACCCTTACATAAAATCTTCAATGGAAAATCAAATTTTTTTTTTTCCAAAATCAAATTTTTGATGCTTAAAAAAGACTTTAAAGGATATTTAATAGAATATGATTTATAAAAAATAACTTTTTGATGACATTCTATTTAACTTCAAAGTTTAGTCAACACCAAAGTGTGGTGCCTTGGGCAATTAGGAATTAACATCTAAGTTTTTTCATGCTCAAATGTATCACCATGCATGTAGAAATCATGATCATTTGTAACTTCTAAAGGCATGTAGGAAGTGCAATAATGATCCTAATTAGAGCCCTATATGACATTGTGTCTAGATTAACACAAATACAAGTTTTCTCACTATCATATACCTCAATTCATGTTCCTTCTATGCCAAATATCCCCCCCAAAAAATATATTGCATTCAAAATTGGGCTTTCCAAACTTTCAAGGGGCAACCTTTAAATGTCAAATCTAAATCAAGAGTTTTATTTTTTAGAAGATATTAGAGACAACATCTCCAATACTAAACTACAATCCAATTTTTTGATATCAATTCTTTTTGTCTCTAAGAGATGCATCTATTAAACTAAGTTTTGGATCTCAAATTTTAAGTTTTTTAGAATTTTAGAATTTTAATGTAATGGCTTGGAAATTGCCCTTTGCTTTAAGAATCTGAGGGTGGAAGTTCATCAATGATTGGTCATTTGTACAAGCTTCATGATGCCCATACAAGAGGGACTTAATTTTGTGCTAGGACTTACTCCTTAAAGTCCCAATCCTAAGACTAAAATTGTCATTTCTATTGCAAAGTGCAAAAAAATTTAGATTTTTTTTTTTTTTTTGCATAGCTAATTGTCAAATCTTGTATTAGGCTAGAAGAAGAATGTGTCGAAGAAAATTCAAAAACTTTGAACATGTAGACTGTGCATTTGAAGTGATGAAAACCATTTTTTGGGCACCTTGCATGACTAGATTTTCAAGTGTTGAATCTTCACAACTTAAAACTTCAACACTACCAATATTGAATTAAAAAAAATTTATGTTGAAGAATTGAGTTGAAAGTCTAAGAAAAAAATTCAAAAAACACACATTTGCTTTTCATTCTTTACAAAATAGGGATTAAGAGTAACAAGATTATCAATTTTACATCTTGCCATCATTAAGGAATTCTCTTGCATTATCCTTTAAAATGTGTCTTCATTTAAAAAAAAAATGAACTAAACCTTGATCTTTAAAGGATTAATAGCCAAATAATTCTTAGTTACGTTGAAGAATAAAAGATTTCATTTAGTATTTTATGTGCATCTTCAATATAGAACATTGACATCCAAATTATGTTGGTTGATTTTTTGATTTTATATGGAATATGGTTTCCAAAAAATAATATAGAATGAAAGACAAAAAGATCCATTCTTCATTGATTTCCTTCACCACATAGACATTATTTCACCAAATTTTATAACTAACTACATAATCTAAAACCTAAAAAAGATAGAAGTTATAAAATTTTGAAGCATATCAAACAAAGAGAAGTAATAGTACAAAAGAAAATAGAAACAATAAATTAAAATCACAATTTGAAGGCTCATGACAATTTGTTTCAAATCCACCACCAATCTACTACAAATTTAATCTAATTAATTATCAATTTACAAGATGTGTTTCATTTGAGGTACTTTAGGTTCGAATGATTGGTGTAGAACCAAAACATTTGTTGGATTATGATGTGCATGATACATTCATTGGGAATTACAAGTGCAAAATTGTACTTAGTAGGGGGTAAAAGGATGGTAGGAAAATTGCCTACACCTCAAATTTTAATAATACATTTTTTTCTCCTTTTTCAACTTTCCAAAAATACAATCAGTTTTAAATTTGGTGGAGGATTGATTCTATAGGAAAGGTTTAAGTGAAGAATGGACATTTTTGTCTACATCTCTATATAAAATAAACATGTATTTTTAGTGTCTTATTTTTAATGTTTGAATTTAATATTCTAATGAAGCCTTCAATGTCTAGATTCTAATATACTTGACAACTTCAATTTTGGTGAGACATGAATATTTTTTTATGCCTAAATTTGAGAGCCTATAATTTTATTTTAAAATATAGAATGATTCAAATATTTACACTATAATTTTGTACAAATGTAATAAATCTATTTTTGAAATTTTGAAATTTCTATGATTGCTGAAGCACTTTTGAATGTAAAAACAAAAAATGTCATTCATACATAGTGACAAAATGGAGCATACAAATTGAAGAACTTTGAAGTTTGACAACATGGTCCTTTCAAGTACATAGATTTATCTTATTAGTGAGGGGGCCAAACTAGCCTCAACTGCAAAATTAGTGTCACTGCACAGTTTCAATTTTGTGCACATCGGTACAATATAGTATTCCAGTAGTATTTCAACCTGCAGTAATTCAAAATAGTGTGACTTCCGTAAATTAGTGACAGCAGGAGTGTAGTTCCACCTCATGTGTCTGAGACGGTGGGCCATAGCGTCGTTGCCACTGCCAGCCAGTATCACAATTCTTTCCACCTCACTTTCCACGTCACCCACCAACTCCCGCCACGGGCCACGTACTCCCTTCCTACTCCCGCCATTCATAACCCGGCCCTTCCCCATCCTTAACAGAACCCACGTTATCATCTGTAACAGAACCCTCCGATATTATCGTCCACCACACCACATTCATCCAAGTATCACATCACATTCATCTAAACATCACACTACATCCATCCAATTAGAAACATCACATTCATCCCAAGACCTTGCTTCCTGCTTCTTCGACCATTCGCCTGCAGAGCGGCACCCGCTAGCTTAACTTTATTTATTCACTTCAAATCTGCACATCCGCCCGTTCTCCTTCCTCGCATTCTCCACCACGTCCCAAACAACTCCCCGGCACTCACAATTCCCGTTCACAACGCATTAGATTTCAAACATTTCAAAACATTTTCTACTTGACTCTCCGAATTCCTGATTACATTGAACTGAACTTTCACAGAGATTTACGAATTCTTGAACCCTGAAGCGCTCGTTTCTTGTGCCATGAGCTTTCGGAGTGGCCACGGGCGATTCTCGGATGTTTCTAAGTGACGACGACACGTACAAGTGGTGGATCAGGAGGTGAAGTGGAGTTTGTAAGGGTTTAGGGACAATGGAGAGTTTCACAATGGTGATGGTGACGGTGATGGCAGGCTTGCATTCCGTGCTGGGATTAGGAGGATCGGATCATCCCGTGGAGATCGGGACGTTGTGGTGGTGGATTTATGGCGGCATTTCGTTTTTTCTAGTGTGCTTTGCGGGGATTATGTCTGGATTAACTCTTGGTTTGATGTCGCTCGGGCTTATGGACTTGGAGGTGCTACAGCGAAGTGGCACTCCACTTGAGAGAAAACAAGCAGGTAGATTGCGCTCCACTTAGGTTTATTTTATATTCTGGAGCTTTTGAATGTGGAGTTGATTATTGTTTTTTTCCTACCTTTGAATTCTGTGCGCAGAGAGAGTTTTAATTCGAGCCTTTGATTTTTTTATATAATTAGAAATGGAATTTTTAATGTAACTCTTGTCTGCGTTTTCGAGAGGATTCTAATGCATTAAAATACATATTATTTGTATGACTTATGAGCGAGTTAAGAATTTTCAGAAGTTTGCTTGGAAGGTGAGTAATTCCAAGAATTTTCTCCTCAGCTGTTGTACGGCGTCATATTCATTAGATTCTAGATTCTAAATGTATTCCTGTCAGTATCGTTAGAATTAGACATACTGTCACTCCAATTATGACCTATCCGTGCCAAAAGGTCTCCCAGCATTAGGATTCACTAACCTTAAGTTTTATTGGACATAACGTAATCACACCTTATAGTGACACTAACACTTTTAGCAATTAGCGCAATTACTATAGTAGGTTAGCTTTATTATATTCTTGTTAGCAAATCAAATAGGATTTCAATGCACTAAAGAATGCGTTATTTGAATGACGGATCCAGCAGTTATAACATTCGGTAGATGACCTAAAACCAACACAAGCTCGAATAGCTAGGAGGTGCACATTCTCAAAATCAATGTGTACTTCTTGTGCATGATTTTAAGATTTTAGAGTATTGCATGTAGGATCGTGTCTTAATTAGTTGCCTGTACCTTATTGCCTATTTGCAGAGTTTGGTTACCATCGGCCAAGGGCTTTCCTAATAGATGTTCGTTATTTTGAGTTCTGAAAACAGCCGCAATAACACCGGTTGTGACAAAGCAGCACCAGCTCCTTGTAACACTACTTCTCTGCAATGCCGTGGCCATGGAGGTATACAATGTCAAACCTTGTGGTTTATCCTTGCACGACGAGTTTGCACCAGAAATCAAAAGGTCGCAGGATTTGCTGTAATTTCTTATAATGTAGAGCTCTTTGAATATGTTTTTTTCATGTTATCACCTGAGCATTGAATGGACGACCGTGTGCCAAATATACCATTTCTTGAACTCTGAAAGGTTTTCGTTTGGGTCACGAATGTTTTGAAGTCAGGAAGAGATTAAATTTGCAACATGTGGTTTCCTACCATGACCTGGCAGGCTCTTCCGATATTTCTCGACAAGATGTTCAACGAGTGGGTGGCTGTGATTCTTTCAGTTACATTTGTACTTGCGTTTGGTGAGGTAAAATTTTGATGAATTGTGAGCAACTCTTTATTATGAATTTTGAATCCTTTTGGTGTTATGTGACGGCTGCTCGTTTGAAAACTGAGGATTTACAGTGATAAGTCTGATCATTCAATGTGTTTGTCATTTCGGGTTCTTTCAGGTCATACCTCAAGCCATATGCTCCCGGTACGGGTTAGCTGTGGGCGCTAACATGGTCTGGCTGGTGAATATGATGATGGTCGTCTGCTGGCCCCTTGCATATCCAATTGGTCGGGTTAGTTATTTTAATCACGTCGTAAATTTTTGAAGTTTTAAATGGGTGTGGCGATGGTCTTCATTATGTGATATTGAAGATTCAGAATATTTGTGTGCTGAGAATTGTATTCTTTATGGACTCTGAACCGAGGGGAGGACGCTTTTCATCAACAGAAACTATATCTGCAGTGAATTTGAGGAAGTTTAAGGAGCTTTGGCACTACTCGAAAAGCGAGTCAGTGCTACAATGACAGAGCCTCTTGTAGCGTGGCTGTTTGTTTACTGAAAGAGAGTGCTGGTTCATCTTTTGCTTACATTGTGCTTGTATCTCGCTGTCCTGTGTACTTTTTGACAGTTACTTGACTACCTACTCGGACATGATGATTCGGCCTTGTTCAGGCGCGCACAGCTGAAGGCACTTGTTTCAATCCATGGAAAAGATGTATGACTTCTAGTTGTTTAAGAGCTGTCCGTGTAAATAGGCCCGCAGAAAATTTGTTTTGGAGGAGTATTTCTGTTACTAGTTCCTCAATCTTATCAAAGCATCTCAAGGAGATATTTGGTCGATCAGTGGTTTATATAACGCAGAGTGATTGGTGTGGTCAGTGGTTATGTCAGAAGCTTTAGATCTAGTGCCTCACTGATCCAACTAGCGTGTGTAGTGTATTCAAAGGAACTCTTCCTTCAATTCATCTGGGGTCTGTATTTTCCTGGAAAGAGTTGCGGTTATCGTTAATCTAAAATTTCTACTGTACTGTGCGGATGCAAGGCCGGAGGTTACCTAACCCTTGACGAGACAACAATCATTGCTGGAGCTTTAGACTTGACAGAGAAGGTGAGTTGCATGCAGAGCTCTTTCAAAATTTGCAAATATTGTTACACATGCCATGAGTTATTTTGCAACTTTTTCGCTATATATAGTTGTTGACACACTGTTTTTTATACTGTCTCAGTGTTTATGTACTCTGTTTGATTTATATCATCTGCTACTGCTTAAGAGTTGTCTTGAACGTGGGCATGTATTGCTGCAGACTGCAGCTGAAGCTATGACTCCAATTGAATCGACGTTTCTGTTGGACGTAAACACCAAATTAGATAGGTGAGGGCTTTATAAGTGCACTCTTGTAGGTATCGGTATGCAATGTTATGCTCATCCAGTTTGCGATCTCAGAGATCCTAACTTGGGCTGCTCACAGGGAGGCGTTGGGGAGGATCATGACACGAGGGCATAGCCGCGTTCCTGTTTACTCTGATAATCCTCAGAACATAGTTGGCTTGTTGCTGGTGAGTTATTCTTTACTGTCTAGAGTATCTGAAGGCTGTCTGGTATGTGCTAGTTTTGAGATGAAATCTCTCTAGAGACCTAATCGCTGTAATCTGCTGGAGCAGATTGTGCAGTCTCAGAATGGGAGATTGTACTGCTCTCAAACTCTTTGAGTTACCCACGGTGAATTTGAACAATGAGTATAGTGGATTGTAAACCCTAATATTAATCAATTTTCTTTGTTTCTTTGTTTATTTAATCTATTCGAAATTTTGTTTTGCAGAGTGGATTAATTACTCTGCTTGCATGAAATGTGTGCAGGTGAAGAACCTATTGACTGTTCGAGCTGAGGAAAATACTCCTATTAGTGCTGTTCCCATTCGAAGAATACCCAAGTAGGTTGCGGAAAGCATGGCCTTTGTACTCTAACTTCCTTTGTAGAATAGATTCTGTGGCGGGTTTTCCATTGGATTGTATTGATATGTGATGTATTAACATGTGGTGATCCAATCCATTCTAATGATTATAATTGTATCGAACAGTATCAGTCAGTTTGTGCTCTCTGGCTGCACGACTTTGTAAATAGACTGGGTTAGCAACTGTTATGAGAATGCCCATGTTGAAGCAGATCAATGGGTGGACCAGATTTAAGGCGTTCCAAGTCTCTTTCCTCAAAAGACCATGATTTGGCTAGTTAAGATCTGGCTATAAATCAGAAATATCCCTGGAAATCGCTAAATGGTTTGGAGACTAACAATGCAATGATGTTGCACAGACTACCGGAGGACATGCCATTGTACGATATTCTGAACGAATTTCAGAAAGGAGGTAGTCACATGGCTGCTGTAGTGGCTACTAAGCAAAGGAAGAAGTGGCCCAGTTTTGGACAGAAAGAGGAAAAGAACGGTCTCAAGGATTACCAAGTTGCTGAAGCGGGTATTGAGGAAGGTGATATTGAGAAGGCATATGCACGTTGTAATGGCGGAGGAGAGCCTAGTAGGAATGCAGAGCACGAGCCGTTGAAAGGGGAAGCTGATTTTAATCGTGGAGATGGCATCAAGCCAAAGCACATACAGGAAGGCGATGTAATTGGCATCATTACCATGGAGGATGTGATGGAAGAGCTTTTACAGGTGCACTTACAGGACGCTTAAATTAGAACTTCCTGCTAATCACTTTAACAAATTCTGTGATGTTTGTGTAGTAGTGCTAGCCTCTCCATCGAGTGACATTCACAGGAAGGTTACTTAAATTACACTGATGCAATTTCTGAAGTGCTTTACGGTCCCTAGATAGTTACCATCAAGGACGTTCTCTGCATCATTCGTTGTGTGGATTGTATGTTGGCTTTACAGGAGGAGATTGTGGATGAGACAGACGAGTACATAGACGTTCATAAGAGGTGAGACTATCTTCCTTATCTTGTTTTTGCGAATAATCACCTACTTTCTGCGACCTATACCCTCTGTAATAGTGCTGAGGTCAGTTAACAGCGTTGAACACGAGTAATGTGGGGTGGAACGTACTTCATGGTCTATCGTAGTCTTTCCTACTAGGCATGACTCCCAGAGTAGGCCTTGTTGCAGATATATGGTCTCTTTGCCATGGGATGATATATTACTGCTATCGGTTGTGCAAGAATTCATTTACTTCTAATATAACAATTTTAAAGGCCAACCCATTGCAGAAAAGTCAAACTACAATTTTATGTGCATCTTAGCCATCAAATTCTTACAATTTAAAAATAAATAAAATTCTACATAGATGAAATTTGTTTCCTTTTTCTCTTGAAAATTTTAGATTCTTTTGGTGTGAAATGAATTCATATGATTTTATAGGTTAAACGTTACAATAAACCTCCAAAAACATACAAATCATTGGGGTGGGGTGGGGTGCAAGTTTCAATTTGGAATCAAATGGTAGTTTTTCACTAAAAAATTTAGGATTCCATTTGGAAATTCAATAGATGAACGTCTGGTATAGTTTAGTTTGGGCCGAGCTTGCAAATGCAAGAAACTCCACTATATCTGAAAATTTCAGACTTGAAACCAGGCACGATAAACTTCGTTTTCGTAGTTGGGCAAGAAAAGTCATCTTCAAGTCTGACCAGCAAGCATCCACTACCTGTGTATATTTCCTGAAAGGGTTTCACATATTGTTCACGTACTTAGTCATGTCTGCATGGATGAGTCAAAGTGTATGAGTCAGAGTGTGAGCAGTCCAAAAACTGCAGCTGAATCGCTTCTTTTTGTATATTTGCTTTGTTCTATCTTCAGGATTCGAGTTGCTGCGACAGCAGCACAGATCAGTAAAAGTGCCTCCCTTGGTCGCCGGGCCTCAGTTCCTAGTATTGTGAGTTTAATAATTAAACCCTTTAATTTATGCTCGTTTTGAGGCATATTGCTCCTTATAACGATGCTTTCCTGCATAATTTTCTTTTACCTCGAGTTGGCAATTGGGTCCCTTCTACAGTGTATTGTAGATTGAATATTCCTTCTACATTACCAATTGCAGACCATTGAATCTAGTATATTTCTCTCCTCTCCTATACATGGGCTGATGATTATCTTTTTTATGAAATAGGAAGTGCGTTCAAGAACGTTATGTGTACAAAATCTCATAACATTTTCCATGGTATGCACAGACAATGGGGCTCTCAAAGCAAGCGCAGGAGGCAGTGCAAAAAGGTAGAGCAGAGGCCATGGCAACGCACGTGGCGTCCGAAAGACATGGCGATCGTCATCAGAAGAAGAAAGTTGAGAAGGGCCTTACTGAACCACTATTGGGGTCGAGTCCTAAGGCGAATCCTGATTCACCAAGGACCACATGAATTGCTTAAGGTAATTACACATGAATTTCCACCCTCATTCGAAAGGAACCCCGTGTAGACTCTTGTATAAAATGTATATGCTGTGAACATGAGAGCTTGGGGTTGATTTTGGATACATTTAGTATCAGCATTTTGAAGAAATTTAGTATATTCATATGGTGTCCAAAAAATACGTGCTATGATGTAACGGAGATTTTGAGTTCTCTTTCAATAGGCGACAAGAAATTTAGTATATTCATATGGTGTCCAAAAAATACGTGCTATGATGTAACGGAGATTTTGAGTTCTCTTTCAATAGGCGACAAGATTGAACAAAGATTATTCAGTCTAATAATAGGAAACATTGTTCTTTGGGCGCTTAATTTTGTGCAAAATGTTGCAACCCAAGTCTTTTTAGTGTGGTTTTTATTTGTTTTCGTTGAAGATATTCTTTCGTATTGTGTGGTACTTGAGGTCAACTGTAATGTGGAAACCGTGGAGCTATCTGAATCAGCCACCCAATGAGGACCAGCAATCTGGATAAGTGTAGTCCAACAGTAACGTGCAAAGGAGTCTGTAAGGATTGGACGCACTAAGCTTAGATATGAAAAGAAATATCGGCAGAAAATGAATTGTATCGCGCTGCCACAGTTGTAAGCTATAAGTAGCTCCACGTCAGTAATTCCACGTCAGAAAGGTGCACATTAATTTCACAGATTTGCTGATGTGGACCCGTTTGCACTTACCCTTGTAACAAAACGTTCATAACCAAGCCAAGGTAGGAGGTCCATGAATCGCCCACTTAAGAGCTGAAACTGAATTTTGTGGAGGTGAAGCTTCTTGAAATATTTTTTAATGAATTTACCTTAGAAAGACAAGTGGAATTGGCATCTAACCCAACCCAAGTTGTTTCATATTTTTGGAGCTTTGTGGAATTAGTTATGAAATCTTGAAGTTGAAATGGTGTAAGGCTCTAAAATTGCCTACCTTCTAAAAGCTATGAAAAAGCAACATGTACAAATAGTGTACATTTGAAGAGGTGGGTGATTGTAGAACTTGTGTACTTCTTTGTCTATTGTTCTATTCAAAGAATTTTGCATAATATTGAATAAAAATGGCATTTTTGGTCTTGCATAATTAACATTTAATTCCTATACAATCCCGATCAAGCTTACCAAAATTTTAGTTAAAAAAACCTGAATTTTCATTTTTGATAAATTGTTTCATTTAATATTCATGGTTTTACATGTGCACATTTTCCCTATGAACCTTAGAATGTTAGGTTGGTCATTGTGGAAATTATCTTTTTTGATATTGTTTGAATTAATTAATTAAAAAAACCCATTAAACTAACTAATTGGAGGTCAAACTATTTCTCCTTTTTTCACAAAATTCCATGGATGAACACTTCATCCAATGATCAAAAAATTCATTCCATAGAAATTTGTAATATGCTTTTGATTACCAACAAATCCAACAAAAGAATTTGTAGTTCAACCATGCTTAGTCCTTATTAAAGTGATTTTAGGAGTTGCATTAGCTTATTTCATATACTGGCATAAAACCTCAAATTCTAGAACTGTGAATTCTAGATTTGGAAATTAAAATGTATTTTGTTTGAAGAATAATCCTATCATGAGGTATAGAACCAATGATTCCTTTGCTTGACACTTAGAATATGTATAAATGATTTAGAAATTAGAATCCCACTTTGGAAGTTATACATTGCAATGATCATTCAAAAATTGTAAGAGAAATATAAAGATATATCAAGCTATTGCTAAGAACCAACAATGTTTATTTAAGAGTACATACTCCTATTTACATAGAAGTAGGTGCATCCACTTTATGTGCCACATGATTTAGTTTCTACAATTTTTTATAGTATCCTTAATTTAAATCCATTTGTAGTTCTATAGAAATTATAGAATAAGATATGAAAACCTCATTTTGAACTTGTTACTAAAAGGTCAATCTAATTAGATTGTTATCTAAAATATATTCTTGCTAAAGATGAGAACCTAAGGTCAAATTCATATAGTAGTCAATACTTTGAAAATTCATAGTTCATTTGTATGAAGTTTAAAACATTATATGAGGATTTAGAATGATCTTTCTATTGCAAAGAAGATCCTACTTCTTTTAGGACAGCTCAATAATAGGAACCACCCTTAATTCTTAAATGACGAATTGGTCATCGTAGAAATCATTTATTTGGGTATATTGTGAATTGTTGGCCTAAAAAAATGAAAAATTGCTAATTGGGAACCAAGCTATTATAGAATTGGTTATTGTAGAAATCATTTGTTTGGGTATATTGTGAATTGTTGGCCTAAAAAAATGAAAAATTGCTAATTGGGAACCAAGCTATTGTAGAAGACGCCTCCTTTTCCCACAAAATTTGAAGGATGAATAGTTGCACTTTTGTCTTGCATGGAGAGATTCTTTGTCATTCATTAGCCAAAAAACATCCTTGGTGTCATTAAAGGTTAAATGTTTTTTGGCCAATTCTAGAAGTAATCAATTTAGTATACTACCATCTATATCTATAAATTTCAAATGAACATTGCACAATTAGTACTTGAACATGCTATTTTGTTCCTTGCCACAACAAATAAGCAATTTTTTGTAACTAAAAATCGCCAACTTCTCAATGATTTCGTATTTCTTTTTAGAAATCATACATCAATATAATAATTGATGAAAAATTCTCTTGCTTTTGGACACTAAAAGATTTGCACAAGATGAATGAAAAATTTAATTACATAGGTCAAAAAGAAAACACATGGGGATCATAAAAATTATAAAAGATGAAAGACTAATGGAGATATTATGTTCAACAACCCAAGTTCCTCTTAATGTTTGAAACCACATTGTTATATTTTCAATTGTATAAACTCCATTTATAAAACAATCACTCCACCTTCTGAATATCTCCAAACTCCATTTATAAAACAATCACTCCACCTTCTGAATATCTCCTAACGTTTTAGACACCATGGAATATTGTTGTATTTGGTGGAGATGCTTTTTGCATTAAAAAAGGGAAGAAATCAAGAATTTTGTTTGTAGCACTTTTTTCACAGCTTTGTGACATTGCAGATAATATATTTCAATCTCTCTCTAAGTTCTTCCCATAATTTTATCAAATTGAAAGCAACAATATTAAACCAATTTTTTTTTCAAATTCCATTTATATTACCACAATTGAATTTACTTACATCCAGTGGATGAATAAACTGATTACATGCAAATTTCGTCCATAATATACAGATAAATCAATACAAATAGTCATATCTCTCCAATCAAGAATGAAAGGTTCACAGCATTGCAAAATTAAAACTCTTGGAAAAAAATGTGAAATTGTCAAAACTTGAGATCAATTTATTGATTGCCATACAAGTACATGATATAATCAATCAAGCCAGATCCATTGCCCAGATGGGTACCAAACTATCACTTCACCGCTACCTTATAGACACTCCGTACGTCACACAGTCAATCCCGCTACAAAATCCGAAGCATTTCTCAACTCTTAAGTCTTCGGCTTAGAAATACGCTCAATTAAGAATTAAAATCTCAAAAACGACGTGAAATGGTAATCCTTTTTCACAGAAGAGACCAAAATTGTATGCACACGCTTGATGGATCAAGTGTGCTTTGGATGTTTGTTTTTTGTGTTTTTTTAATCTTCAGTTTGATGGATTTTAGTTCAACAAAGGCTCCCTGAGATCCTGATCCAAGCGCCGGATATCCACTTTGTAGACGTCGTGGTGCGGTTCTAAGATCTGAGCCAGCACAGTGCGCTTCCGACGTCTCTCCAAGCCTTGACCCCACACCACGAGGTAAAATCCGGCGACTGTCAACAGACCACCCAGAACTCTGCAAAACAAAACGAAACAAAATTAAAAAATCAGGGAAACATTGAATAAAGAATCGAAAACAGTCCTGGAACGTCTACCGCAAGTGACAAGGATACTTACTCATAGAAATATTAGTTTCAGACAGTTTCAGAGATGAAGCAGTCCAAGCAAATCCTCGTGGAAAGGAATCATGTGCAAGCTAGTGTAGAGGAAGAATAAGAATCATAGAGAGACTAGTGGAGACACGTTGAACAATCTCGAGAGCATGGTCCAAACAATATTCAAGAATGTTACAATTCAGGAAGAAAACAATCATCATGCCAAGAAGTCTATGGCTCGAATTCAATGAGAAGAGAGTGTTAGAGAAGTCTTACATTCCCATGTAAAGCGTGTCCTTGAGAAGTAACACCGACAAGATTGCCACCATCACCATCTGCATTGGAACGTACAAAGACACAATGAAGGGCCCTCCCTTCTGCACGCACCAAGACTGGAGCAGCAAGTTTAACGTTGATGCAATCAGAGCCTGGAGACATCACACAAATCACAAATCTCAGTTAGAATCGTAAAGATTAATCTATACCTGTCCTAATTTTGAAAGGGAATACCGCTTTGAAAACTGGCTTTACTAACCCCAAACTAGCACAGGATTCGCTTTGTTCAGAATAATCATAGTTTCTCATAGCTTACCGCGTACAGAACGCCCACAATCTGCGCCATAGATGTGAGCCGAAACTCTGCAAAGTGGAGCTTGCCAGCGCTGATAACGCCCAGAGCTCCCACTTGAATGAACCCGAAGAAATACGTAGCTGCAGTCATGCTTAACAGTGCCGGGTACATCCGCATCACTGGAGCCTGCACACACAGAATCAGAAAGCCCCAATCATGTCAGTGCTAAAGACAATTAATCTCAACAGACGCTCTAAAGATGTTCAAAAGGTGTCACTGCTGTAGCCGCGCTTAAAGAAAACAGGCAATGCCAGGATCTAATTCCAACACCGAGTTCCAATCCCGAGAGCTCGTACTTGGAACCCAATTCGTAACGATCTTACGAATCCGAAAGCGAGAAGCGCAATCGAACCAAGAAAGCGCGATCGAACCAAGAAACCTCGTTTCTGGATCCAAGCAACGCACGAAGCTCAACGTACAAAAGTTCACTTCACGTTCCCCAGACGGCCTAGTCTGACAACCTTACAGTGATTCAACTACGGAGCAGTCATCTACATCTGCCAGAAATCACATGGGCACACAACAACCACTGGTAGGGAACATCGCCAGAATAGAGATAAGCACAAGAACCAGAAGACCCAAAACTGGTTAAAGCGGATCTCAGGGTGCGCTTCCCGATTCCAAAAAACTATGTCTACAGATCATGCACTGCAAACCGTGTTGCCACAGAGGAGACGATGCTTTCTAAAGACCCGGTATGCACTGACCATGCTCTGCAAACCCAAGTTTCCACAAGTGCAGACACCGGTGTTCCCAGTAGAGATCATGCAGTGCAGGGTCAACCATGTCCAGCTCAATTTCCAATGGTTCCAAACTTTCCCTAAAGAGTACACTCAGCAAGGTGGGCGAATACTGTACCTGGCAAGTGAGATAAACCGCCCACGAGACGCAGTTCATAATGAGGAAAAAAATCCCCAAATCGAACTGATTAACACTGAAATGCGCCACATCATGGTGCAAATACGCAGCCAAGTGAAGCAACGGTTGCACCGTCACCCCAGAGTCAGGGCCATCAGATGGGCCCCCGAAGAGCGCAATTCCCTTGTACACAGACATGGTGACGGCGCCACCGATGCAGATCGTCGTCCCCACCACTTTGGCAATTCCCTCTCGCCGACGCAAGTTCACCTCCTCAAATCTGAAACAAAAAAGGGAAAAAACTCCAACACTCATGAGCTTCTGTTGTTGCACACAAAAAAAATGATAAAAAAAACACCCCAATGGGTCCCAGAATCGAAGGCTCCAGAAATCTGAGAAAAGTTACAGCGTGACCCGGTTAGTACTGATTTGGTTTGGGTTGGTTTGCTTACCCGAGAGCCGCGGCAAGCAGGAATGTGAACACGGGGATCATGTTCTGTGACACTGCAGCCATCAAGGGAGATGTAAGTTGGAGACCTGCCAGAAATAATTGTTGAGAACCCACTACTCTGGAATCACCACCACATTTCGAGAAACAGAAAGTCAGGGCCCCCAGATGGTCAAAGCGTTGCTACTACTCTAGCTCCTGATCAGTGTCGCCCGTCTATGAACACATGCAGATGAAAGCAAATGAGATCGGGTACGAAATTCAAAGGAAACAGAAGCTTACCCTGTCAATGCCAAGAGGTTCAAGCCGCCGAAGATTTTAAACGACATGGGCGGCCGCTGACCCCTGCAAAGCCACAAACAACACAGACGCACATGGTGAGCAGGAACATTTGCAAAAGTCGTGAGAAAACTCTCGAGAAAGCTGCTAACGATTGAGAAACATGAGAGACTGAGAAAGCTCTCAAGTGAGGAAGCTGTTGAGAAAACTGAGAACGCCTGAGAAAGATTGAGAAAAGCTACAGGAAAGCTTGAGAAGACTTTGAAAAATAGCTCGAGGAAGCTTGAGATAAAGCTCTTTCCGGGAGTTTGAGAAAAGCACTAGAGGGAGACTGAGAAGGAGAATGCTTGGGAAACCTTCTGAGAAAGCTGTAGAGAATACTCTCAAGAGAAAATTGTGTGCCTACCTTTCGAAGTACCAGGCGAGTGGCCCAAGAATGGCGAAGGCGATCATGTTTCTATACATGGAGAGCAAAAACTGATTCAATCCCGCGTCTAGCGCCACTCGTGAGAACATCTGCAAGCCCGCGTATCCGAGCTGCACGATGACGAGCCCGGCGTGCACAACCCGAATGCTATGCGTCTTCGGCGGCACCATGCTAGTAGGAATCAACGGCTGCTCATCCACCTTCCAGTCCTCCACCACGGACTCCACAATCCCGGGAGTCTCCGCCATCGATCTCTCCCGAAACAAAAACAAAAACCAAAAACAACTAAACAACTAAACAACAAAACTCACAGTTACCACTCGCACAATTGCAGATTCGAACTTAAAGTACGCTCTGGAAACTCGCAATGCTACTGCAGCAGCAGCAGATGCACACAAAGTGTAGTAACAGTTTCAGTTGCGGTGCATGGTAAGTCACGCCGCCTGAGAAGAAGCTAGCTTCGCAATTGATCGAGCACTGCACCACAAATGCTGTGGCTGATGATGTCTGAATGGTTGCAAACAAATGAATAGATCTCTCTGGAGCTGGCTGGCTGGCTGGCTGGCTGCTGAATCTTCTTCACGAGAACTGCGAGCTTGAAAATCAGCACCGCAGAAGAAGGAAGAGAGGGGCGAGCGGAAGTACCGAGAAGCGGTGGAAAGGCAAGCAGCTTGTGCTTGCAGGGTGGGTTCTCGTTTGATATATACTCGAAGTCGCAGTAAGGTTACAGTAAAAACTGCTGCAAAATTTCCACTTTTTTCCTTGCTAAATACAACTGTAGTTGTGGGGGTGTAAAATATGGAAGGCGGGGATCGATCCACTTGCAACCTGACAACAGTTGGCGGGGGTCCCGCTTTCGGTACTACTGTAAGGGGCTACCCCTCTATATTTTCTGCACCAATTTTTGGAAAAATCTTTTGATCCTTTTTTTTTTATGAAGCGAAAGAATTGAGTTCTGGTTTTCGTTTCGAAGAAGAGAAAATTACTAGAAAATGAGTGCCTGTTGTGAAGGAATGTTACTTCACGGAGTTCAGTTGCTGAGATTCCTTCACATGGCTGTGGCAGTGTGAGTTATAAAATTCCAAAAGAATGGTTTTGATTTCTCTATCTCTTTGTTTTTCTTGTGGGCAAGTGTTTTTTTTTTTTATTTGGGTTTCTGACCGACTGCCCGTATAGGTGGAAGCAGATGAGATAAGGCCGGTTATCTTTACTTCCAGCCACCTTAAGGCAAGGCCACCTCAAGGGCAGCTCACCTCATCACATCAGCCAGTCAAGTGGCCTCGCTGGCTTCGTCCCTCGCAGGGAAGAAGTCGAGTGGCCACGTCACCTGCCACCTAGACTACTTGCCACCTAGACTGGTACTTTCCCCAATTTTTTTTAGGGGCCTTCTTAAGCTATTCAAACTGAGTGTGCAGCGACCCGTCCATGTATTAGAATGAAGAAGTACAGGCCTACAGGGAAAGGGACAACAGTGGCCCTGGGGCCATCCAAAATATTCAGCAGGGACAAGCCTCTATAATTGCACATTGGTTTGTATTTTGTCAGAATTACATGCTCTATAATTGCACACTTGGGGGGGGGTAGTTTTGTCAGAATTGGTCGTGTGATTGGACCAGCTTTCACATTTCACAAATTGTGAAAGCAAGGGGAAAAGTAAAAATAAAAGAGGGGGTATTTTGGGAGCCATGACATCAAGGTAATTACACCTAAAATTGTTCAAGTAAAATAAGATTTTTTTAGTTGGGTTTGGATTCCTGTTTAGGAAACGATTTTAATTTTGGTTGGATTTTGTTGGTAAGCGAAAGAAGATTTCAAATTCTCTTAATTAGGTGTTATATTCATGAACAAAACCAAAATAAACTATATATGAAGTTTTGGAGTGCTGAAAATAGATGTAGCTAGCTACATCCCTATATTTTGATGTTTGTAGGGTTAATATCAATGAACATGAAATAAGTTTAGTAACCAAGTTGAAATTAGGTGTAGTCACCTTAATGAAATTGAATTCAATTCTACTAATGAGGCTATATGCACGATCTTTAGTAACTAAGGAGTATCTCCTTCTCAATCTTCTTTTTAGTTGCAATGACCAAGCCATGGCTAGATGCAACATGGTCTAGTTTTTGTTTTTTGTTTTTACTTTTATTTCTTCTTCTTTTTCCACAAATCAAACTTTATTAATTAATGTATATTTTTTAGGCCATCTGTCATCTAACATCGACATGGTTTAGATGGTACACCCAAATGGTTATTTAGTGTGGTCTAAAACATTTCTCACAAAGACATACAATATTCAATACCAATTTGTATTGGTGTCCTTATAGCATATATAGTGTGCAAGGCTCACATAGTTCAATTGATCATATCACTTTTCATACTAACCAATTACTCACCCACAATAAATAACCATTTTCAGTGTAGTGATAAGAAGACAAGTTTTTTGAGTGTTTTTTGGAGGTAGCATTTTGCCAAATTCCTTTGAGCCAAGACTAGAGATTTGCCAAACTTTTCTTATTAAAGTGAACTCTAAACCTTTATACTATAAGAAAAAATCAATTAAAAAAAATTTATTTTAGAATAGCATAAACAAGAATCTTCATCTTACATACATTTAATCAACACATAAGCATTTCTCTATGAAAATCCCCAAAATTTACTCTACCATTGCTCCTCTTAAAATTGCACAATAACTAAATCCATCCCACGAAGTGGACCACACAAGGTCAGTTTTGTGTTTTGTAAAATTTAAAATTTAAAATAAAATAAATTCTTAATTTAAAAAACACTACACTAATGATGATAAATAGTGTTACCTACACTAATTGATTTTAAAAGCCATCATTTTTTATTCTTGATGAATATTTTTACCAACTATGGGTGTAGAGTTTTCCCCACTCAGAATGATACATGGGGAATTTCATTAAAATGGAAAATATTCTGTGACTTTGACATCCCAGAGTTCAAACTAGTCGGTCTGAAATCTAGTACACTAATAGGTTTCAGACCGACCAGTTTGAACTATGGGAATGGCACACTGTGAAAATGGTACATCGAGTATCACCATTTTAATGAAATTCCCCATATACTAAGATTTATGCACTTTGTAAAAATATTTATAAAGAGTAAAAACTTATAAACAGTTAGTATGGGTAACACTAAATACCATTATTAGTGTAACTCCTAGCTACAGTAGCTAATTTGGGGGCCCCTGACTGCAACTGTTCCCAAATGGAAAGGAAGTGTCTGATGAGTGGTTCAGCCGCCCATGAGTAGCAGGAGCATGAAAGCCTAAGGTGGCAGGATCAGGAAACAGATGAACTTTCAACGGTCAACCCTGGTTCCCAGGGATTTTCCCATTCTTCTCCCCTCCCCCAAATTTTCATCCATCCATCCGTTCATGGATGGATGAATCCACTGCTAGCGAGCGCAGATTTTCATTTGGAGCCCCATGAAGCCCAATGCAGCATCATGCAAGGGCTTTCCACGTGGGTGGTCGTGATTCTTCCACCCCCCTGGCGAAAGTACTAAAGTCTTCAGTACTTTCGTAGCATTTTGAATGGAAATCCGCTTTTGTCTGTTTCTAGTAAGCCTACTGTAGTAGCTAGAGAGGCCTTTGATCCCCTGCCCTGCCCTTCACTCCGTGAAGGCATGTCCGGGAAGAACCTGTGACTAGTTCAAAGTTAGCCGGTGGAATTGGGAAAAAATTCGGTTGCAATTCAAAAGCATCGGCAAAAAAATCAAAAAAATCGGTGCAAAAATCTGGAAAAATCTCTATTTTTGAATGAAAAATAGAGAAAATAACCAGAGACTCTGTACTTTAGAAACCGGTTCAATTGGGGAATTGAAGAAAAATAGCCTGTAAAAGTAAAAAAAAAAAGCTACACGAACGCTCGAGTGAAGGCCGGCCTTTGGAGTGGGGCTTAATAATAATGGTTTAAATAAGGAGGCCATACTAATAATAATACGGAATCCGCTCTTAAGGAGGAGCCAAGTCTTGGGGTTCTTTCTCGTTCACTGGGACTTGGAGTTCCGTCCGTCGTTCTCCTTACAGTAGTAGGGAGTCTAGGTACCGCCACATGCGACGTCGCTCCTCCGTTCGTTGGTAGGCCAGCAGCAGCTTCCACGAAGGCGGACGGAAAGCGTTGTGGGCACCCATGTGCCGAGGTCGGATCTTCCCTGGTTTCCAAGCAAGAGCACGAACGGACGGAAAGAGGCCTCACTCCACAGGCTGAGAGCCAGGCTCCATTGGCAGCCCGGACGTCCGATTTCCGGACCTCCGGCAGCAGCTGACGCTCCGGCTCCGGCTACCCGTCTGCACTCCGGCCCTTGCATTTTGAAAACCAATGCAGGTATGGAGGGTGCCGGACAGTGTATTTTTTAAGCTTTTCCCTTGGTAGCGCGGCTGGCGCCCTGGAATGTAACCAAGGAAGGAATAAATGGATAGAATCATTCACTTTAATTTTCTCATCCATAATTTATCTATTATAAGTTACTTTCATCCAAATATTGGCTATCACTAGTATTTTTTTTAGAGAACTTTGACAATTTCATCCACATTTCTGCCCATTTTTTATAATGTAAGAGTAGCCACACCCCCAAAGCGGGGGTTTCTGGCGACAATTCGCCAATAAAAAATTCACTGGTGCCAGAGGATGGCCGGACTCCCTATTCCGAACTAGCAAACAAACACTTCGCAACGACTGTCGTAGTTTTGGGCCCCGGAAGCCGATGGAGTTGAATGGTAATTATGGCAGTCCTAAAAAGTCAAGTACTATAGCGCTATAGGCCTCTAAACGGTAGACCTCCGAAAGCCAATGGAGCCTCCTGAGGAGAGGTCAGCTTGGCTCCCACTAATGTCCGGCCCCATCCGGTCATTGGAGGTCCGGGTTGCCAATGGAGTCAGGCCCTAACAAGCCGCAACAGGCTGCTAGTAGGAAATATCAAGGTAAAAATGCAGGATTACATTCGAAATTTTTTTGTAAATTTTGAATTTATATTTGCAATTAGAGAGGTTAACCTCTCATACTATCTGCAATTTTTAGTGTGAGAGGTTAAGAACATACCCTAAACGTGGTCAAAATAGTGAGTAAGATTTTATTTTTACCTCAAAGAACCTACATTTTTATCCTGTTGGCCCTATTTTGTGGGATGGATTTTATATCCCACCAACCTAATTAACTGAACAGGTTTCCAGTTGAAAAGAATTATAGAAAATAAAGATAGAATCAAGACTTTGCATACTATTACCAATAGCTAAGGTGGAAACACCCAAAAACGTCAAAATAAACAATTTAGCATGGTTAGGCACCTTATTCTAGAGAAGGAAAAATAAATTAAATAAATAAATAATTGAAGTATTAGCAATTGAACATTAAGAATTAAATAAAAATTAGACAATACATGTAATTACTATTACAATTACGTGTGAAATTCAACTACCTCAAACTCCTAATAGGAAAGAGGTAAATTTGAACACCAAACCATAGCACCATATTTTTATGCCAAAGGCACTAACATATAGGCACTAGCTTCCCACTCCTTATGAATCTTTAGCACAAAGTACTACTACTATTGCTTGATGTTCAACCTCTTCATTCTCTATGAGTGAAATGAAAGCCCTAATTAATGCATTCTAAAGCAAAATTTGTAGAGGCATATGTGGTCTTGGTTCAATGACTTTGACCTTGGACCAGTAAGGTAATTACAAGTTTGAACGAAGGTGTTGGCACCCAACTATGGCGGGAGGTGCAAAAACTACCTTGCCGTCATATAGAGACACGAGAGTTTTTCAAGGGAAAAAAAAACACGTCTTTAAGACCTAATTCACCCTTCCTTCTTCTCTTGAAATTGGTCGGAATGCCTCCATCATTGGGTACGGCCCAATTACACCCCAAATACACCATGTTCAACCTCACCCCCACCAATCCCATGCAAGAAGTCCCCAAATGCTTGCAAATACACCATGTTCAACTTCACCCCCTACCAATCCCATGCAAGAAGTCCCCAAATGCTTGGGTGCATGCTCCTACTGCCATTGATCAATTTCATAATGTAAGATGTTAAAACATGCTTCCATGTCAAGTCAGGGGCTAGTATAAACCTACCGATCATCGGTGAAATGGACATCCATGTTTTTTCAGAAACACCCATTTGACCGATGAACGGTAGGCTCCACCGGCCCCCAACTCCACATGGAAGCCTCCCCTTAGCCCCCTAATGAAAGGAATGATCCGGTACTTATTCCAAAACAAAGAATGTTTCGGATTACCCCTCCTTCCGAGTTGCAAGTGTTTTGTTGTGTTGGGAATTTGAGGATTTAGAGGGACAAGGGGCCAAAGGGCCCCAAGGGGGAGAGTGAGGAGGAGTGCCGTGTGGCAGGCAGAGCAGTGGGGGAGGAGTGGAATGAGGGGAAAAAGGGAATAATAATAATAATAATAATAATAACCACTGAAGTTAGGGGAGCCGCGGCGCAGAGGAAATGGTTGGTACAGAGCGAAACATTCACCCCGGAGCTCAGGAGAAAAAGGGAACTACACTAATGAACCTTCCCTTAGGCCAGGCCTGTCTGTCTGTCTGCTTTCTCCACCAGTGCTTTTTTTTTAAATGTTAAGGATTTTAGTTTTTTTTTTAATGGAAACGAATCTTCAGTTGCAGTGCCCTGCTTTTTGCCCCCCCAATAAACCTTCTGATTCGAATGAGACGCCTGGCTAGGCTACACTGGAAGATCCGGCCTTCGCTACAGGAATGAAAAGCCTGCAGGGACTGAGATGCCCTCCCTCGAGTCTATTATTAACTTAGTAGGACCCCACTCCATGGGGGCCATTACTGACTCCATTGGGTCCATTACAGCATCACCACCCGTCCTATAACTTGGAGGAACTGGTAAGAGGCGCCTCCAAAACAACCCCACCCGTCCTATAAAATGGATGGCCTCTTAAGAGGAGCAAGCCGAAAACGCTTTACGACTGGTAAAACGACCTCAATTTGTAGGCCACCCGGCAACTAGCAAAACAAGAAGCAACAAGAGGTGCAAAGGATGGCGGAGGTTCAAGGCTCACTCTGATTTGTCAGGCTGGGGGTATGGCCTCTTAAGAGACCATGGGTGGGACAAGCCTTGTAGCCTTGGCTGCCAAACCCAACCAAGCCCCCATCTTTGCAGGTTGAGGCCACCTGCATTTTACAGAATGGGTGGCCTTGTTCTTTTTTTGACTCCATTGGGTCCATTATGCACAATGGAGTAATTTTACGAGTGCATTATTAACTTCTTTGTTTTTAGGGGAAGGAAACAACCTCCCTAATTGCACCTCCTCTACTTGCACCACTTGGGATTGGCTAGGGAGGATGGACCTATGTATTGCCCCATCACAGGGTAAATGTAAAAATTGCCCCCTATTTTGTGCCTCTTTAATTTTGTACTTCTTCACCTCTTCAGCTGATTTCAAACATCTGATTGCAAATTTGAAATCAGGATTTGCAATTTTATCATTTCATATGCAGATTTTTTTTTTTAAATCAGTGTTTTCTGCAGGGGTAAAACACGGGGCAAAAGAGGGGTCAATCCTGCCTGGCCCTTGGGACCAATATCAAAAGTCTGTGAAGAAGGAGCCGGCACTGCTGAGGAAGTGGCGTAGTACTATTGTATTTAGTGTTATCTCAAAATTCACAAAATTTCGAAATTAGTGTGAGTCAGCACTGTTGAAGTGACCTCCAATACCATTTCCTTCAGCCAGTGAGTTTTTTTTTTAATTTCAAGAAAAAAATTCAAATAAATAAAGGGGCCAGTGATGATTTTTGAGATGCACGGAGTTGCAGACCTCCAGGCAAGTTTTGGATTATCATGGTTATTCCTGTGCTTCTGGGAGACCCGCCTGCCACACTAATTATTATGGTATTCCTGTGCTTCTGTGGAAACCTGCCTCACTATGGTATCACTCATGAGAATAAAACATCTCCTTGCTGCAAAGCTGTGCCGTCCTTCGGCTGGTAACGCTCTGACCTCCGTTAGGCACTATCCAGGTGACTCCTGTAGAAAAAAGTCCCTGATTATAGAGCATAACGCCCTGGTAATAGTGCCTGGCATTGTTACGAAGTGCTTGGCACACGTAACAGTGCCAGGCATTATTATCAGGCACTTGCGTGCTTAACGCAGCGGGATGCCCTGCCCCTCAAGCTTAGGCTACCGCCCTTGCCTTTGAGGCAGGGCCCTCACACGATGGGAGGCCCGTGTGTGAGGGCCTTCCACTATAAGGTAGAACCACCTATTACCATACAGATTTGCTATCTAGGTACTTTGGAGAAGCTATTTATGAGCTCTCATATTTTCACTAGTAGAAAACGCAGGAATTTTAACAGAATTCTGTTGTTTTGGTCACGTTGTTTTGGTCACTGAACAACAAATTTCTATTGAAATTAACAGAAATTTGTTGTTCAGTGACCAAAACAACGCGACCGAAACAACATAATTCTTTTGAAATTCCTTCATTTTCTACTAGTGTTTTCAGAGATTGAATTGTTTGAGAGAAGTCAATTGCAAAAAAAATAAAGGCATTCTGACAAGAATTGAATTTTTGTGATTTTTCAAAGTTGAAATGTAAAACTGTGAGTAGACCCTTGGTAAAGCATGACCAAAACATTGCTGAAGTGTGGGCTGATGTGTCCGCTCCCCAGTGCATTGCCATCATGATCATGGATGAGTAAGATTGTGGTAATAAGATGGGCTAGTAACGAAAATGGGAGGAACCTGTAGGTGGGGGAATTGGGTAAATGGTGGTAATGGGTAGTTCTACCTTACATATTCTGGACAATGAATAGATGTAATGTAATGCTTTAATGTTGAAAATGCTTTAATGTAGTTAGTAGGACTACATCAGGAAAGTATCCCCCAATTGCAACAGTATTGTTTCAATGCTTGAACAGTAGAGTACTAAAAACATACTATTGCAATACTACAATAGTATATTTTCATTCATCCAATGTAATGCTTTAATATTGAAAAGACAACCTTCCTTAATGAACAATTTCATGAAATTGCAGTAAATGATATTTCTGTACAAAGACATGAGCAAAAAATATGCCAAAATTCAAAAAAGGATCAAGGCATTTAAGAACTAATTTAATCCCCAAAGTCCAGCCTATTGACCATGGAAATCATCCCTTTGGTTATCATGTGAATCATTCCCTTACAAAATTATAAAAATATTCATTGGAAGTTAAACTACTATACAAGACCTCCCTTTTTCACAACAAAATTCCCAGGATGAATAATTGCACTTCTATCCTACTGAAAGGATTCTTTGGCATCCGTTAGATGCCAAATGTCCTCGTCAACTTTGAAGGATTAATATATATTTGGACTTTCTCGATGTACCCTCACTTAATACTTTTCCCATTGCATGCACTTGAATTTCATATAATGCCTTTTTTTAAAATCAATTCGTCAACAAAAAAAACTTAAGACCCCCTTTGTTTGTGTCAAAAAAATAAAAAAATAAACACCCAAGACCATTTGATGAACAAGCGTAGAAAGATAGAGCAACCTATTACCATAGAGATTGACAATTTAGGGATCTTGTGCAATGTGCTTATTGTTGCCTATGTTTTTTATTTTTTTTTAGAGAAAAAAGTAGCGGAGTGGACTTGAATACAAGTGGAACCGGAGTAATCTGATAAGAACTTAAATTGATGTGTGTTTTCAAACACATAGGCTGTAAAAATGTAAAATCGGTACTAGGTGGGTGGGGGTCACAACCATTTTGTTAAAAAAAGGTTCAAGATCACTAACCTGCCCACCCTAATCTCATTGCTCACAAGTGTTTTGAAAGCACAAATTTAACATTCCAGAAGCACCTCAATCTTTTTGTTGCCTAAAGCTGCAACTTGTTTTGATAAACATTTGTTGACAATTAAGCCCACTTGAACCAACATTTAATGAAACACATATTTATCATCCTATTATTGTTCATAAATAGATATAAACTTGATATCATTATTTGACAATAGCACCTAAATGTTTGCCTCAGAAAAATATATGAGTTACACATTATATGAAAATGGGTGATGTTTGTTGTGCAAATGGAAGGGCTTGGTAAATGATGGAAGTGGATGTCTAAGGCTATTAGTATTGATCTATCTTAGTGGGAAGTATTCTTTGTGGATGTTCATCTATAAGGACAAGTTTATGTTGATGCCCCCATGCATGTAGGAGAAAAAACACTCGTCATGTAAAAGACAAACTCATGAAAATTAACATAAATTTCAAATGGCAATATCCACCTTTACTATAAATTCCAAAAACATTTTATCATTCATTAACAAAGTATATTTTAAAGTTCTTCATCTTCAAAGTGTGACACAAAATAGTACAATCACTCAAAGTTGGATTTTTACAATCACACAAGAATAAGATTGGCATGTGTTTCATGTGAGCTCAAGAGGGGTTACAAACTAAAACGCATCATTTTATGCCAATCAATCCATTTTAGGAAATAAAACAAAAATATTTTAGGGACAACTCTTTAATTTAGGAAATATAATCAAAACACATCAAATTTTCTTATTCAAATAAAAAAGAACAACCCAAGCAACATTAGACACAAACAAACCACAACAAGTTTATTAAAGTGAAAATATCCTGAAACGTCAAAAATTAGCAATTTAGCATAGTTGGAGGCACTTTATACTAGAAAAATAAACATTTTGTAGTATTGGCAATTGAAAATTATGAATTTAAAAAAAATTAGATAAGATATGTATGCCATATTTAACTACTTTGGGACTTTGCAAAGTCCAAAATTGGTAAAGGGACATCTAAGACAATTTTAGATTTTGATTTCAATAGATTTTAGGAATCTAGATATGATATAGATTTTGGACTAAGTGGTTTGAAAAATGTACAACAAGTTTAGATTTTAGATATCTATGACAACTGGAGATCTCCCGTTGGACAAAGTCCAAAATTCTCTGAAAAGTCCAAAAGTAGTTAAATATGGCATATGTACTATAAAATTTTCAAAGTAGAACTCCTTAGGCCACTGAAACTATTACATAGCTTGGTCATAATACCAAAATCAAGAGAATCAATAGTCAACCAACTATAATTAAATATGGAGATGGTTTAATTATATTTTGGAGGACATTTGTTAGGAATGAATATATGGACAATTTGGGTTGTTTTCACCTTTAGTTATAGGTGTGATGGATATGAATCTAAAGGTCCATTACTTTACACTTGGCTAGACGAAGGGATATAAAGGCACTCCAAGGCATCCCACTTTGTTAAATGTGACCATGGGCCTTGAGAGCCTAAGACAAAAAAAATTAATAATAACACTTCACATGGTCTTGGTGTAAACCCAAGAGAAACCATAGCCATGCCATATTTATTTATTATAAAATTCAACATTGTCAGCTACAAAGATCAATTAAATAGACAGAATCTACGGTTGTGAGATCTAAATCCTAATTATGGTCTCCTAAAAATTTGTTAGGCCTATCTCAAAGAGGTGGTCAAGAAAAAAGCTCCTAGAAACCAACAAAACATTCTTTACTTTGGTCATGTAGAATTTCAAGTAAACTTTTCATCTATGAAAAATGGCATAGGCCTTGACCAAAGTAAAAAAAACAACTTGGACCACACCTATGTAATCTCTGCCCCCAAGGTTGCTTTGATCATTCAAGAAGCCTTTGGTCCACCCCAGTTTAACTCCTAAATGCCCAAGGCTTGTTTGGGGCTTCTTGGACTTTGCTCTAAATTGAACAAAAAACCAAATTTTTTAGTAGGTCGTATCAATTTTTTTGAAATCTAACCATACAAATTCAAACTAGACATGTTAGAGATCACATAGGAAAGTAAAACACAACATCACTTATAGATTGAAAGATTATAATGTTTGATCATGAGGGTGTTAAAACTATGAAAATCTTTCAACTCTCTTTTTGCATGTCAAATCTAAAAAATTAGTCACCAAAAAGATATAAGGTTGAAGGGCCTATCATGCATAACCCCAATCAATTTACGGCTTCTCAAAATCTACTTTACAATTTTTTTTAATGAATTTCTAATGTGATTTTTTCTCCAAGACCAAGTGTATTTGAGGCTCATTTCCAAGAGCCCTCAACACTACAGAAAGTCAAGATTGCAATGGACACCCTTACACAAAATCATGAATAGAAAAATCATAATCATTCATTTTCAAAATTGGATTTTTGATGCTACAACTAGACTTCAAAAAGAATTTTTTCAAAAATTTGAACTACTAAAAATAGAAACATAGATGGAGATTATTTTACTTCAAAGTATTGTTGACACAAGAATTTGATGCCTCGGGCATTTAGGGGTTAGAAGCAACCTAAGGTGGCAATTAATCTGCCATGTCACCCATAGTGGCCACTTGGCAGCTTTTGAGAAGCCCAGTTGTACATCCCCCATTCATCTGCTTACCATGCACTTAACTTACTAGTCACTTGTCACTGGCCCTGAGTGACTACTCACGAATAAATGGACGTTTCGTAAAATGCCTTAACGTAGCTGACCCCTTTCCGATCATATCTATTGTATGGGAATGGTGAGGGGGAAAATTTCCCCTTTACAAAAATAGATTTTGGAAGGAATTTTTTTTTTACATTTTTTTCCCTCGAAAACAAAATTGTCATGAATTTTTTTTGAAGATTCCATTTGACTTGTTTTCGTTATATATGTTACCATATTTTCCAACCATATGTTGATTATAAAATCGGCCATGCTTTCAATGTAGGTGGTAATTGTGGCTTTCAATGTAAGGTGACAGGCTCTAAAATCGCCCACATCCTCAAAATGTACACTATATGTACAAGTTGCTTTCTTGTAGCCTTCAGCAATGTACAAATGTACCCTATGCCATTTCAACTTCAAAATTTCATAACTAATTCTACAAGGCTCCCCAAAATATGAATCGACTTGAGTTAGATGCCAATTCCACTTGTCTTTTAAGGAAAATATATTGAAAATTATTCCAAAAAGCTTTGCATCCCCAAAATTCAGCTTTAGCTATTGGGTGGGCGGTTTTTGGACCTATTCCCTTGCATCTTGTGATGATTGTATGCTTTCAATGTACACCTCCCAACAATTTATGCTACATGAGTTGTCACCCAAACCACAGTTGATTGGAAACATAGCAACCTAACTAGAGAAAATGAATGGCTAATCAAAAAGAGGTTGACTACAGTGCAAGCAAGGAGACACCTAACTAACAAAACACTAAGGTAGAACTACCCATTACCACCATTTACCCAATTCCCCCACCTACAGGTTCCTCTCATTTCCATCACTGGCCCATCTTATTACCACAATCTTACTCATCCATGATCATGATGGCAATGCACTGGGGAGCGGACACATCAGCCCACGCTTCAACAATGGTCTGGTCATGCTTTACCAAGGGTCTACTCACAGTTTTACATTTCAACTTTGAAAAATCACAAAAAATTCAATTCTTGTCAGAATGTCTTTATTTTTTTGCAATTGATTTCTCTCAAACAATTCCATCTCTGAAAAATACGAGAGCTCATAAATAGCTTCTCCAAAGTACCTAGATAGCAAATATGTATGGTAATGGGTAGTTCTATCTTAAGGTAGGGGGCTGTAAAAGCGATCCTTTAAGAGCTGATTTACATTTTGGGGAAGCTAAACTGCTTAAAATAATTTCCAGTATATTTTCGTGGTAAGAAAAATGGAATCGGTATCTAACCCAAGTTGTTTCATATTTTTTTGGATCTTCATGGAATTAGTTATGAATTTTTGAAGTTGAAAACACAGTGGTTTCTAAAAGCGACCCCCTCCTAAAATGTACACTTCTAGTACATGTTAGTGGCAAAATGTACCAGATTGCTTTTAGAGACAGATCACTTTTACAGCCCCCTTACTTATCATACATGTTGAAACAAAGAAGAGGGGTAGTTCTAATAAATCTTATTTTATTTGAAAGAGGGGTAGTTCTAAAAAGTCTTATTTTATTTGAAAGAGGGGTACACTATGATACTCCTCAATATTAATGCCATCCCACCCCAGGCTCATGAATGTAACATGTGTGGCTCTTCTTTGGCAGATGGATTTGGTGTGTGTGCTTGTCGTTGTCTAGTTTGGGACAATTCTCTGATCAATTGCTTTAAAAAAAAAATTCACTTGTATGGCATGACACAATTCAAGCATGAATGGTGAGGTGGAATACCATCTTCAGGGCTTTAATTTACAAGTGCAGCAATCACTAAAAGTGTGGAGGAATTATCATTTTGTGGTGTTTCAATTGGCTATTTTTAGTACAATGAGCACCCCCAATTGTGCCACTAACCTTAAATTGCCATCTTGAGCTCACTCTACATACATCTCTAAAATCAATTATATATCTATGTGGAAGAAACGCTTTGAGAATTAAACTTTGTTCCTTTGTAACTTTTACATACAATATCCAAAGGTCATATTCTTTTGGTGCATGGGAACCTCATTTCACTTGCCAATAAGGAAATATGAAGATTTGAGCAGTTTATTAATAGTAATTAGGCACATTAGCAATTAGTGGTGGTTTGGGGGAGACCCACCTTAGTAGCAACTTGCACGTTACAAATTGGAGTATGTCTCCTTGGTTAGTTAATCTTGAAAGGTTCATGACTATGTTTCACCAAAAGATGCTTCAAACTTATGGTTTCTAGTACAAAGAGCTTTAATGAAAATGACCCCCCTCTAATTGTATTACAACTACAATAACATGATTTCCATAGATCACCCCATTCTATACCATCCAAATCATGGACAAAATGCATATTATAGACCTAATTTACATACTTCATCTTACAAAAGTATCGATACACCTCCTTGCCAATTTCTTGCACAATCATGAGTTTCTTGATGTTGTTAACTTAGAGTCTTTCTTGTAATAAAAGTATTGATAATCCAAATGTCACTTTTTCTTGTCCTTGAGATAAGGCATGGGATTTAGGATGAAAAAGGTTCTTAATTTACGCTAGCCATAAATAATTAGAGTTCTAGAATATTATACATAGACAAATGTGAATTTATCACGTAATATTCAATAGCCTTCATGCCCACTACCTTTCCTTTATGCACCTTGCTCATCACATTGAGCCTCCACTTGTCCACTTAACTATTGATGAAGTATTATTGTCTACTATAGAGCCAAGGTAGTGACAATGCATATTGCTAAATGTTATGGACATAAGGGCCACTTACATCTAGAGGTTGGGCCAATTTGTTGTGCAAGAGGCACAAAATCCTCACTTGTGATTAGGCAAGAGGTTGAAATTGGTATGAACTCCTTTATACATAGAGCCCATGCAAATTTGATAGAATAAATTTTTTATTCAAAAAGATATGATCTGATGGGATTTAAGCTTGATGAATTGGCTGATTGCACCAAGAATGGGAGGCCAATTCAATCTTAGTTTGACAAAGCCAACGTTTAGATTTTAATTATAATTTCTTTAATGAGATATTATTTTTTTCAACAAATGAGGTCCATTGGATTTTGTGCAATTAGCCTCAAGGGGAATTGGTCTAACTTTTAGGTGTAAAATGGCCCTTAAAATACAGATAGAAAAGGGCTAAATTTTTTCAAGGTTTTATTAAGTTGGCTTGGTTTTTCAGCCTCAAGGCCTTTCCATATGAGAGAATTTGGACCCATTACAATCTTCTTGTAATGAGTAGTTGAGGACAGCCATAAACTTGAAAGGGACTAAAATTTATGCAATTCGTCTCAAGAAAAATTGGCCCAACCTCTAGGTGTAAAGTGGCCCTAAGGAATAATTGTTCTCTACCTCTTCTTTTGAGAGTTTTTTCATTCCACAAGAAGATAAGGTGGAAGTACCTATTTCAAATAACCCCCTCTGCATCCTAGCTTCATAAGAAGAGCTATTGTGGACAATAGTTACATGCATTGTTCATTGAAAAATATTCTCTATTTCTACCTTTGCATCCACTCATCTCTCTTCCCTCCTTGATTAGGAAGAAATGCAAAGCTAACCATAATAGGTGAGTTTATAAGACCAGAATGTCTCCAATTGAAAATTCCACATTTATATTGAATAGAACATTCATTCTTGGAAAAAAAATTGTTTCTTTACATTCTTCCTCATCCTTATGTTTGCACACATTGAGCTTAAATTTATCAATGAATTTCCCATACTCTACAAGTTCAAATGCTTAAGTTATCACAAATTGGTAAGGTAACTACACTTAAAATTACACAAATAAATAATTCATTATCATTTCCATTCTTATATTGAAAGACTTATTATGGACTCTTGTTGTTAGTCAAAAAAGGATTCTAAATTCTCTTAGAATGCATTTTTCAAACACTATATGAACAAACCATGAATTTTCATAGTGCTAAAAATAAGTGTTTCTAAAACCGACCATAGACTCTCATGAATAGTGAGAGTACATTTCAGATCCCGCCTTGCTACCTGATGCCCATCTTCTATTTTCAGTCTTGTCTCTGTTGGTTACTTCCCATCACTCTCTTTCTTGCAGCAAAGGTTCCCTTTATTTGTGTCAAAAAAGAAAGAAAAAACGAGTACACTTTGAACAAGAATCTGTAGTTGAGTCGGGTTTTAAAAAAGGGTCACAATTAGGTGTAGTTACCTTACTTCCGCCTACACTTTTTTTTTTAAGTTATCGACATCATTCTTTTCTACAATATACAATAGTTGTCCAGTTCCACTTTCGTTTTTTTTAAGTTTCTTAAAAGCGATGGAGCATGTGGGAAGCGGAAACTAGTTCACGTGAAAGTCCTGCAGCCAGTAATGGCAGGTGCATGGCAAGGAATATTACGCACTTTCCTTGGCATGGTGCGCCTTTTTCCAGAATCCGGACAACTCGGTGCCTGACAATCCTGACTTCCAATTTCCTATTGAAAAAGTACTATGGATGCTCCCTTAAGTTACAGTTTTTTTAAAAAAACAACAACTTCATCTCTGTTTTCTTTTTCCTTTTTTTACACCCAGTTTGATTTTTTTGACACCCAATTGTCATGTAGAAGTAGATTAAAGATTGAAGGAAAAACTAAATTGTTAGTAGCTCTGAGATGGAATTGAAATACAATAATTTCAACAATGAGATTGATTTAGAAAGTAAACCTAAACTTGTCTAACAATTTTTTCGAAAACATTGTAACAATTGAATTCACAAATGAATCCGGTGAGTTATTTTTTCAAAATGATGCTTAGATTGCCTAGAAACCTAAGATTGTCCATAACTTTCTCATCACTAGTCCGAATAGAATGAATCAAAGCTTCAATGTAGTTAGAAATATAGAACTTTAGGATGTTAAAAAAAATTGAAAAATACTATTTTGACTTTTAAATTTTTTTTGTGCTACCCATTGACTTTCATTTTTGGCTTATTGTACCATAACTTTTTTTCTTTGGCACCAATTGAAATAAAAATTATATATCCACGAAGCTCTTACAAAATTGCACATCCTCAAAAAAGTTTCAAAAACAGTCACCACAAATTAAGACAATAGGAACCTACTTAGAACCCAAATTGTCCCCCGAGGAGACAAACAATCTGTTAGTGGTTAAGAGCAGTTCATTGACATTCCCATGGCATAATTGCTCCCCCCCTTTTCAATTCCATTGTTCATTCTTCATTCTAATCGTCCCTTGAAAACACCTAAATCACCGGGGATTGGTCTTAACATCTTGAGGTTACCAAAGATATGCTTATCTATGCATAGTAAGTTACATCAAAACTGATTGAAAAATTAAAATCTCTCTCTTTCTTTTAAATTTATGAAACAAGCATGTTGAACAACACACTACAAGGGTTTCCGTCAAGAAGAGAGGTTGATTTCATGCTACACAAAATAGTAAAATTGGATTGCCTTAACAATTAGGTTACCTTGCCCCCAAAGGATGGAGGCAGAAGCAATTCGCTAAACCTGAGCCATGAACCAATGTACCACCCCCCATGCAACACACATAGTTCCTACATTACTGCATCCTTCTACAGTAAGAGTACATATTAATATAGTGTAGAATGTTGAGAAATTAGTGAGGGGCAACCTAATTTCACTATTTTGTGTAGATAAAGAGAGGTTGATTTCATGCTAGATAAACCACCTGTCACTGCCAGGTATTGAACCTGCAGCCACTCCATTCAGTTTGGGTACCTTACCACTATCATCCGGTAATTTAGGGTCATCTGGGACCGAAAAAAAATTAGAATCTTTGGCCCCAAGTTTTAACTTAAAACTGGCTTCATGTCCTTGGCTGCGTGTGTCGCTCCCATGCCGCCCTGCTGGTGGGGTGTCCTTTGCAAATCATAGCAATGTATTGATTGAGGAGCCGGTTCTTGTCTGAATGTCTTGCCCAGTCTGACAGTTTTATGAATCCGCCCATATTGTATGATATTCTTTCAGAGCATCTCCGGACGACGGAGAAACATCATTTGTGGGCAAATACATGATGACACTGTTTCGGTACAAGAAACTTGCTGCAATTTTTTTGTCTTTTGATGAGGCTTCTGGTGATACAAAACCAAAAGAATCTCCGTCATTGCTAATACAATGAACTAAGGGAGTTGACCCATTTCTGACCACTTCAGCAATTCTGCATATCTGGAGTGTTGTTTTCTGGAGTGGAGAAATTTTCCCATGTACAGAAATAGAGTTTAGAAGGATTTCATATTTTTTCAGAATTTTATTTCTTGATACATAATTACTATGAATTTTTTAGTTGAAGATTTTGTTCGACACATTCTTGTCATATAGGTCCTCATATTTCCAAGCATAGGTTGGTTGTAAAATCAACCAAGACTACAACCAATCGTAATGCCCCACGATTGCATTGGAGATTGTGCCACAATTAATGTCCTGCTTTCTCCTATTGATTGGAAAGAGTGTAGTCTATATGACGGGAATGGGTCCCTGGTCGGGAATGGGTTGCCTCCCTTACTAGTGTGTCCTCTGTTGTTTACCGTGGTCAAAAAGTAAAAATAAAAGTAATCTTCTAATTGTTCTAATTCCTGAAGACTTCGGAAATCAATAACTTTCACACTGTGAATTTGGAATGCCACGAAATAAAGCCCGTGCACCCCTCCTTGACGAAGGCTTTTCCATGGTATCATGAATGCATGGTCTAGGAGATTTCAATGTAGCCAAACAAAACAAACAAAACAAACAAACAAATACCCTAACTCAATGGATGGATGGAACAATTTGTAGAAGAAAAAAATAGTTTGGGCAGAGTTGTTTTCCCAAACAAAATTACAATTTTTGGCATGCAAAGGAGAATATTTTGCCAAGGTCAAACAGTTACTTTCTCATTTTTATCCCCAAAACACTATGTTTGGGGTTGTTTGGTGTATTGGTGGCAATGCTCTTGGGGTACCAACAAATATATAAAAGAAATGGGTCCAAACACCATAGTTGCTTGTAAGAGAACAAGCCCATTGTAGGTATGATAGAATTGGTAGTGTTATATATTTAAGAGTGACCCCATTATACTTGAATGTACGTTGATACCATTACAATTTTGTCTAAAATGGGCTTGCTCTCATTGGTGTCCACAATGCGCTAAAATGGCCAATTACCTTAAGTTACGATGACTTCTAGCCATCATTTTGTTTGTTGTACATATTTTGGCTTGTTAAGTTTACAATTTATTATACAATAAAACATCAAATTTGAAGAATTTCCATAGGCGTTTTAATCAATGCCTTATTGGAGAAAAAAAGATAGGGAAAGGCAAAACTCCAACTCATAAGAGGTTGGTGTAAATGAAGAGTTTGCTCACTAAAGAGACATATTATAGGTAGTCAAGGCAATAATAAATAGCTCCATGTCAAACTAAATGCTTGATCATAGCACCTTTTGTCCAAACAATTTGAACGAATGATTCCACCAAATACCAAAATAATAACATAGCTTTGAATATTAAAATTATTTGTACTAAAATTATTCCACCTTTGCAACACACCTTCATGACATAATTAACATTGTATCTTCCAAAAATTGCCCAAATTGGATTTTAAACTTAAGAATACTTCCCAAATTTGGATATAAATGCGTAAGGATAAATATGTGACCATCCAAATGGATGAAATAGTGACAATGAGGAGTGTCATGTGCATTTTAAGCCCCAAAGTGGATGTAAGAAAGTTTTTTTGTATTGGAAGTTTTAATAAATTGAGGTATATATAAAAACTAGTGACAAAAGCTTGTCCTCATATTGAATAGAATTCAATGACACTTAGTACTCCCAATTTGAATCATCATTGCACCCCCAACACGACAAGAAAAACTTCAAAATGGTCACATACGTATTCTACTTGATGTTGTACTTCAACATAATAAGGGTCTATATCATAACATGACATTCAAACGAAAGAAGCTGAGGGCCTCCTTACACATATCCGTGGGTGGGTGCTTTTGCTGATACCAAAACTTAATAGAATACTTTTTATGTTTCTTCTACAATGTGGAATGCACTCAAATATCAATAGAACTCATTCTCCTGGGTATGTTCGCTGATACCAAAACTTAAAAGAATACTTTAATTTATGTTTCTTCTACAATGTGGAATGCACTCAAATATCAATAGAGCTCATTCTCCTGGGTACATTCACTAATACCAAAACTTAAAAGAATACTTTTATGTTTCTTCTACAATGTGGAATGCACTCAAATATCAATAGAACTCATTCTCCTGGGTGCATTCACTGATACCAAAACTTAAAAAAAAAAAAAAACTTTTTATGTTTCTTCTACAATGTAGAATGCACTCAAATATCAATAGAACTCATTCTCCTGCTTCTACACTCACCAAAAATCAATGGAACTGTTCTTGTCTTCTAGTCCTTTTTCTACCCCATCAAACTTTTTGTGGAAGCCCACCCTAACTATTCAAATTATCATTCCAATGGTTTATGTCTTACCACATTTTCGTAAATCTATTTGTACTCAAGGATGAGTACTATGTGCATGTGGACTTTTGATTAAGGGATAATAATATAATCGACGGACGGAAGTGAAGAATTGTGTGGTCCATGGCCTCGCACTGGTCACACTAAATTGCTTAAGTTATTCCCATGTTGGAGAACGGGAACATGCACCCCCCTTTCCCCGGGATTGGTGAGGACTTTAACTTACTAGTGAGATTCCTCAGAGCTCCAGACACACACATCCGGCCATTTGAAGTCAGTGACTTTGCTGTAGCTCAAACTGGGATCCAATTGCAAAGTATGGGCGTGGGTAGGAAGGATGCCAGTATCTAACTTATCTACTGAGAGAGCGTTTCCATTGAGAGTCCAGATTTTTTTACCCTTTTTACTTTTTATTTTTGACAATTTCCATTGATGGAGGAAATAAGGTAAAACAGCCCATTGCGGGTTTTTTTAGTGGTCGCCTAGAAAATGACCCCATGGTGGGTTCTTTTTTAAAGTAAGGTGGAACTGTCCAATACCACCAATTACCCAATTCTGCCACCTATAGGTTTCTCCCATTCCCATCACTGACCGGCCAGGGTGAACTGACCCCCTCATTGCCCCGTTTTATCCATGGGGAAAACATTGTGGAATTTTTTATTTGCAATCAGATGAATTTTTTTGCAAACTCTGAATTCAGATTTGCAATCAGCGGCCCCAAGTTAGCTAGGAGCAGTGTAGAAATATAAAAAGTCATGGCACAAAAATAGGGGACTTTTTTTCACAATTAACCTTAGCCGGGGCAATGAGGGGTCAGGTCTCCCTAGCCATCACTGACCCATCTATTACCAAAATCTTATTAATTCTTCACCGTGATGGCAATGCACTTGGGGAGTGGACACATCAGCCCACGCTTCAACAATAGTCTAGTCATGCTTAAAAAAAGGGTCTACTTACAATTTAACATTTCAGCTTTGAAAAATCACAAAAAAATTCAATTCTTGTCGGAATGTCTTCATTCTTTATGCAATTGACTTCTCTCAAACAATTCAATCTCTGAAAAATATGAGAGATGACAAATAGCTTCTCCAAAGTACCTAGATAGAAAATCTGTGTGGTAATGGATAGTTCTACCTTATGTGAGATTTGGGTCACAATCAATGTTTTACATGATAATAATGAAGTGAATAGTGACCTCAATAGGAACTTCCAACTTTTTAATGTGAAAATCATTGTAAGAATTGACTTTTTAGGCCTTCCTTGTTACAAAATATTGTGACTGCATGAGGTAGTAAGATGAGCATTATGGATTCAAATTTTGTTGGTTATGGGGTAGTCTACAGACTCTTTTGGGCCGTGTGATATGTTTCCATTGTAATGGGATGATGTTAGGGCCTTCGACACCCCCTTGAGCCTCCTCCCCATGTTTTAATGAGAAAAACAAACCTAAAGGGTCAACTAGAGGATATCAAATTTAGAAAGAAAAAAAAATTGAAAGAAAACTTGACTAGTATCGTCACTCAATCCAAAAATTAAGATAGTTTTTTTTTTTTTTTTTTTTTTTGTTGCATTGAGATCTTTGGAACCATCTTTTGGTCGTGTTCCTGGTACCATTGGAAAGCTCTCAACAAAGAGGGGTCCACAAGCTTTGTTTTGTGGCATTTGAACCCATGTTGTGAAAGTTATGGAATTTTGAAATTTTTATGAGTAAATATATATATATATATATATATATATATATATATATATATATATATTATCAGGGCAATGGCATAGGGCACACTAGTTTAATTGAAAGAGAATAAATTAGCAGATATATTCATACACAAATGGGTTGGTTGTGCTCACTACCTTACCTTCAACTAGGGTTTTAATGTTAAACAATGACAAAGCCATGGTCATTGTTGCTAGGATTGAAGAAGGGGGTGAAAACTGTGATATTGAATTCCAAGCAATACCACTAAACTTACAATTCCTTGCGTTTACAGTACATTGGGGAGATGGTGAACATGGCTATTATTTTGGCTCTCTAGTGTTAGATTGCACCATAAAAAAGTAATTTGGCTAAAAAATGGCAAACAATCATGAAGTTTTTCTCCAACAAACTTCAGATTAAAAAAAGTTCTTGGATGAAACCAACAAATTGTAAATGAAAATAGAATTAGAGGCATGTGATATGTACAAATGTAATACGTGGATGAATGCTGAAATTCAGAGGACTACCATAACATTTTATATTGCCACTTTGGCACTTCACAAAAACTGAAAAAAACAAAACCTTAATGGCAAACACTAAGAGAACTTCACTACTACACCAAGATTCCAATGTATACATTCCTTGAAGTTTATGCTTCCCCATCGAAGACATTGCATTCCACAAAGTCCGAATCCCCCTTCACACTCTCACAAGTTTAGAGTAGAAACTTGGTCAATAATCATACAACAAACATGTATCACAACTCACATTCAAGAGTGTTATGAGCGAAGATTTCACTACAAGAAAACCTGTCCAAAATGACAGAAATTCGTCCTAATTGACAAAAATCAGCCCCTCCTAATCTACAGAAAATTGACAGATTTTTGTCAATTAAGACAATTTTCTGTCATTTCGGACAGTTTTTTGTCCTAATTGACAAAAATCTGTCAATTTTCTGTAGATTAGGACGGGCTGATTTTTGTCAATTAGGACGCGTTTCTCTTGTAGTGTTTTCACTCTTTTGGGGGCACTTTGGTGATTTCATCAACATTTTTAATAGAAATGGAAAAATATAGACAAAAAAATATTTCTTTTATGTTGCAAAAGTAAATGTTTATTTTGAAATGGTACAATCTAACCCCATGGTGCCAAAGAAAAAGAAAAGGGATTGGTGTCAATGTATGGCACATTGCATAAAAAATGATTTTTTTTGGTGTTTGTTTTTTCAGTACTTTGTCATCGCCTGAAAAGGTGAGGCACACTTCCCGTCCCACATTGAAGGGAGTGATGGTAACATGGCTGTCGAGTCATTGGTAAGGCATTGTTGTGTCTTTGTCTTTATGCACAGAATTGAGCCTGACTCATCAGCAATATGGAGCCTGCAATATGCTTATCTTCGGAGTTTTTGGAGGTTTTTTTTGAGTTTTTGGAGGTTTTTTGGTGGTTTTTCTTCACTCTCAATTGATGAGCTCGGAGAGGAGAATTGGATTGCAAGGCCCATGTCGTCAGCCCGAGTTTTAACCCATAAACGCCGCAGTGGATGTTTTTTGTCCGATGAATGACAAGGATAGAAATGCAACTATTCATCCTCGGAATTAGGGGTGGAAAGGGGAAATCTTTTACAGTAGTTTGACTCCCAATGAATATTTTTTATTTTTTTAAACTAGATGATGTCACACGGTTTCAAAAGGGCTGATTTCCACGGTCACCAACCTGGTGTTTAAGTAAGTTATAGAAAAACATATAATTAACCCTGTAGGGATGTTACATTGGACGTAATTTTTGACATAAAAACATGAAATTGTAACATGATGTGCAAAAAAATCCGTCAAGTTAAACGCGGGTTTCTTCTAGTGGATTATTGGACCAATAGGTGCATTCACTTTTTCTACAGTCAACAATGAAGTCATCCATCAGACCATTGTCATCTGTAATGTCTTTATTGGGTTATCCTTTAAACATCGAGGCGGACATTTTGTGTTCGATGAATGACAAATAATCTCTCCATGCAGGACAAAAGTGCAACTATTCATCCTCCAAATTTTGTGGGAAAAGGGAACGTCTTCTATAGTAGCTTGCCTCCCAATGAGTTCTTTTTCATTTTTTTAAGCCAACAATTCACATGGTAACCCAAATAGATGATTTCCATAGTGACCGGCCCATCGTTTAAGGGTTAAGGTAAGCTTACCTAGTATGAACGCTATTGTTATTGGATTGCGTCACTTCTCTTCACGCGCTTGAGATTTTGTCGATTAAAATGTTTGGTTGTTGTAGATAGGAAGTCAATTAGGGCCTCCTTATATGTATCAATCATCACGGAAATTTCATAGCGACTGATACTGGGGAAAATAGCTATTTCACTTTTATGTGGATATATCTAGTGGTTGGAGAAGGATACAATAAGAAACCGACATGTATTAGATTTATCTCAAGATTGATAAAGCTCCTCCTTTCATGCTTACCCGCCAAACATAATTGGTAAAGCTTATTTTGTCTTGTTGCTTGAATTAGTACAAAGCTTATCCACTGAGCTCACATGTAAGCTGACCCTTAGGTAAAGGAGATTTTGTAATGGATATATCTATCTTATTAGGGTGTTGCAACTAGTGCATGGGCAAGTGGCCGAGGACTATAGAGAAGTAGGGCATGTTCTCATGAAACCCCACTCTTACACAAGCATGACAACACCTTGTAGACTTACCAAATTTTTTTTCCTATTTTTTGAGTCCGACCAGTTCTTTATTGAGCCTACAAAGTGGAGAATCATGATCTTTGTTTTATTTTGGTTGTTACCATTTCCAATCGGAGAGGTTGAGTATGAGAATTAAGAGAGAAGCATACATAATCTTGGTGAAATTCAATGACTAACAACAATTCAATTGAGCTTCTTCTTTGAGTCATAAGATAGCTCAGCCTATGATAGGCCAACTTTGGACCAACTTAATTTAGGCCAAAAAAATCTTGTGAAGTACATTTCACAAGACACATGTACAACTAAAGAATTTTTGGGCCTACATCAGATTGCTCCAAAGTTGGCCTATCCTAGGCTAAGTTACCTTAATAGGAGTAGACCTTGTTTGCATTGCAAAGTTATTGTTGTGAGCTTGCCAAAGCCCATGTGGCATTGCCAATGAAGGCATGTCAAAGTGGTGATGCTCTTACTATATAGCAATGTGCTACACCCCAAAGCATCTTATTAGTCTTTAACAGTAACATTTTGCAATCCCCATACATATTCTTGTCTTAAATTTATGCTTTTTAAACATGAAAGACTAGGGTTGATGTTGGAACTACCACTTGTGTGTTAAGTTCCACATTGATTTTTCTTTCTCTAAAAAATGATGTAAAAATATTTCTGTCCACAGAAACATATGAAAAAAGGCAGACTAATCTTTAAATGGTTGCTTTTAGAGCATACTACCTTAGATCAAAACATCATTGGTTTAATTTGTACCTTCAGTAGCATTACATGTAACAAATACATACAATTGGAAAATCCCATTGTCTTGGAAAAACTGATAATGCATGATTATGTACCCACAACGAGCATTGCCTGAAATGGAGCATTGACATTCAGAGTAAAAAAAGACACTAATTTTTTTTGATATTGATGACACAAGATGTATATAGTGCAATAGAGCTTATGAAAGACTAATATAGTACTGATTTTGGAACATCACCACAAAATACTTTGAAATTTCATAGTTTATTTTTAAGGTGTCTAATTAATATACATTCAAATTCTCTTTCACTTGCCAATTAGATCCCATAAAAATAATTTGTATTTCATAATGGTAAGTATGTTTAATTAGTATTAGAGTCAATTATGTATATACTTATTTCACCCTTAAAAAAATATTGCTAGAACATTATTGGATTGTACATTTGTACCTTCTAAAGCAATAGTAGAAATGTTACTACACCTTAACTGAGGTTTTATTTTTTACACATGAATGTTTTTTGTGTAAGTCACAACATTGGAATAATCTTAAAAGAAAAATTCTTAACCCTATAAAGATGGACTAGTCAATGTGAAAATCATCCTTTTTGGTATAGTATAAATCATCTATTTATAAAATAAACATAAGCATTCACAATACAACACTTTTCCTTTTCACACAAAACTTCAAGGATGAATATATATGTACTTCTATCTTACATTCATCAGACCGCTTAGGTCTACAACATCTTTACAATGTTAATACTGGAAGTCTCATTGTTGTTTTTTCATCAAAACATTCAAAACTGTCATTCTATTGCAAAGTGCAAATCTTCAATTTAAAAAAAATTAAACATAGAATCTTTTCCTGCAACATGTAGATGGAAAGTTATTTGCATTTAACCCCTAAAAGTCCCAAGGCTATTTTTCTATCCAAAAACATTTAAAATTGTCATTATGAATACAAACAACAAAAAATTTAAACATCTTTAATTCTTTTGCATATTCAACCACAAATATTATGATAGATACAGACCTGAACCTTCAAGGATCCCCTAAGGAGACTCTTTTAGAATTTATGGAGGTTCAAGTGAAGAGGACAAGTTATTTTGAACCTTGTATAATTAGGTTTAAAAAAATCTTGAATCTTCGTAACTTTAAGAATTTAGCACTACACATTCTAAATTTCTATTTTTTATATTAAATAGTTGAGTTGAGAATAAAAAATATATATAAAAAAACAAAACATCATTTCAATTGTAAAAATTATTTTGATATATATTGTAAAAACTATTTGTTAATGGAGTCAAACATACTTATGCCAATAGTGAGATTGTTCTAGAAGATAATTGTGCCTTCTAAACCTTCTAGTTTTTTGAAAATTGTAAAAAAATGAGTTGAAAAACAAATCACATACATCATTTTATCATGAAGATCCAATCAAATTGCACACAAAACTAAAAGCTCCATAACTTCCACATATGTAGTCCAATTGGAATGAATCATAGTTTTCAAAAAACACAATCTCTGGAAAAAAAATTTTAATTAGTATTTCAATTTTTTGGGGTGTGGAGGTGCTAAACTTAACAAAATACATTTTCGACTTAACCCCTAAACATCTCAGGGGGATCAAAAGTATCCACACATCATAGTTTCAAGTTCAATTCAATGTGCTGCAACTTCTGCATCTCTTTTCAGATGTGTGGGGAAAACTTTCAAATCAATTCAATAAAACTTGTTGGAAAATTTGCACTCTCTTCTCAGATGTGTGGGGAAAACTTTCAAATCAATTCAGCCTGTACTGCCAATCAAAGTTCAAAGGTTCAAGTTGAGTTTACCAGAGGTTCAAATTGAGTTTAGAGGTTGAAGTTGAGTTTACCAAACTGCATTTGATGGCTGCAACTTTGAGCCTTCTGTCTCCTTCCTTAAATGGAAATGGTTCCCCTTGCAGTTGAGTTGTTGTGGTAAAATTTTTATGTTGTTTGAATGTTTGGAAGCAACATAATTTAATCATGCCATTTTTGAATTTCAGTAAACACCGGCATCTTGTTCCTTCTTCATAAAATGTCCATTTCCAATAAATGTTTTTGCAAAATAACAATTTCTTTCCTAATTTGGTGGTCGACTCAAAAGTTCTATTAAGAGGGGTAGCAGTATGCAAGCAGTCGGGTAGTTTTTCAGTAACTCTAACAGCTCCCAACTCGGATCCTATGCATCCAACTGAGGACGGACATGGATTTGTTCAAACCCTAAAAAAGCACTTCAAAATCAAAAACTCAGATTTACTCAGTCGTTGCCCGAATCGGATTTTATCTCCAAGATTTTAACTTCGAAAATCTAGGAACCGTTAGTAACACCTGGCTATGACGAAAAAGCATGACTGACTACGCCCATGCTCGGACACGTTTCCTCGCGGCCTACACACGCAACAGCGCATTCCCGGACAACGTTAAACTGTCTCTTGTGCTGAGCTCGTGAAGCATAATAACACACCAATTGTAACTGTTTTCGACAGTTCGTTAATGTAACGTCAGCATATACCAAACCATTCTGCAATTCCAACGGCACAAGGCATAGAAGAAAAAAACGAGTAACTTCGAACCCCCGTTCTGATATTAACATCATTCCCATACTATTCTGTGTCAAACAGGCACGCAAGCAGAGTTGTAGTCGTGCTAAGCAAAAAAAGGGATTGATTTGAATTGTGATGAGCCCAATGCATGCGCTTACAGTCTCGTCGCTAAACTATTAAAACGAAAGGCTTAGCTTGGAGTAAATATGAAGCTGAGAATCTGCACCCCCACTGACAATGCTATCATCCTTCCACCAATCTGCACATAACACCTGCATGCGACAGTGGAAAGAGTTAGAAACTAGTCATGCGAAGAGATTCAAGGTTCATCCAAAAGGATCACAGCATCATTCTAGGAAAAATTGGGCAATCATTCAACATCCACAAAAACTCATCACTGAAGTAACACAAAAGAACAAGAAGCAGTTGATTGAGATACTTACTTTATCTTTGTGTTGATTTAAAGTAATTAGAGGAATAGTGGCCCTTGTGTCCCAAAGCTTTACAGTACCATCATATGATGCTGACAATATGTGGAAACTTGACTTGGGATGCCTGCCAGATACAGGTGTGCAAAAATAAGCTAGGCTTATACACAATGAAAATAGTGAACATCATGAAAGTACTTGCAACAAAGTCCAATTTCCACTCTGATTCCCTTGCAAGAACTATAATACTTGCAAAAGACTACACCCAAAACTTAACTCTGCAGCTACAATAAGAATTCTGGCATGACATACTAAGGGCAATTCCTCTTTAAATAAGAATAATTTGAAGATAAAGGGATAAAGGAACACTTACCACTTGCAAGCAGATATCCAGCTCGTGTGTGACGAAAGTTGAAAGACGGGGGCAACAGATCCTGGTCATGCAGAGAATTGTTTATTTCAACTGACGCAAAAGAAAATGACACAGCCAAATTACCAAATACTACATGTTAAGATCCTACTAATACAGATGATCAATAGTTACGCTGCCAAACAAAGCAAGTACACGGGTAGATTTTCAAACATTAAAGGATGATCAAATCCAACTTCTAACAAATACCTGGTAGCCGAGGATCCCATATCCTAAAAATAGGATCAGCCCCTCCAGCTGCCAGTAAAGCATTGCCTTCACCTCCTACACTCAAACAATGTAATGCTTTGCTGCAAGTCTGTTCCAATCAGCAGACGTGGCAAGCTTCGGATTAAAGATAGAATATCACCTCACTAAACAGATAGCCTCTCTGAAACCTACATCTTTATTCAATGACGGAAACTCATTGACAGCAGCAATCTCCATGGAGGAATATATGCATTAACAACATTCTCAGTTGAATTTCGGGCGTAGGCTGTACCAGAGTTTGTGTAGCAACAGCCGTCTCCACATCCCAAGTTCTTAACGAGTGATCCCATGAAGCAGAATAGATAGTATCCCGTTCCGCCCAATCAAGGCCTCCAACAACTTGAGTATGTCCATGAAAGGTTGCACTTGCTTCGACCTGGAGTTGTAAAAAGAATTACTAGCGGCGAACAGACAGCGAACGTAATGAAACAACCAACTGATGTAATTCTAAGCAAAACCCACATAGGATTCCAAATTCCAACATGTAGGGAATTAAAGACTCAACCGTTGTCCGATTACCTGCTTCTCAGAAGAATTGACAGCACCAGTCTCCAATCGCCTTTTTTTACCACTTAAATCCTCCTCACCCTCAGGTTCTTCTCCTAGATTCCACAACTTGATGGATGTGTCCCATGAACCTGAACATACCTGATCACAGCAATGCCAAAAATACATTTAACAACCAAAACCAAGTTCAACAAGACAGGAATATTCAGTCCTCAAACTAGTGACGAATTGAGAAAACCACAATAAAAATGTGACAAACCAGTGAAATATAAGAGAAGTGATTGTCGTCGTGAAATATTACCCGACTCCCGGAAGGACTAGCTGCAACACATTGGACTGACGATGCATGGCCTTTTAATCGCTTTAGAGCTTTCAATGTCGATGTTGTCGAAGTCGCTTCATTCAGAGCAACCTGCAGTAGCATCGCATTGTTAAATGAGCACCCAGCAGCTCGTACTCCATGGATCCATGAAGACCAATTGCCGTAACTAGCAATTGGATTAGAGGTCTATTGATCTGAGACCAGCGAGAGTTGACATGTGGACAGCAAAAGATAGGTATTTAAAATTGCAAATTGGATCCAAATCAGGGCACTAATCGTAAATTCTATGAAAAACAGATATATAGAACCCATATGGAACCCAAAGTCAAACAGAACTCAACCCCGAGCAACGATGGGTACAACTGGAAATACACAGAGATTACATGACCAGAACAGCCACGTATTCGTAGAGTACGACCAGACGTTGATGTGCCAGGGTTGTAACGGTCGCTGCCATAAAATCAAAAACTAGGTTTTCAATTCCGACATTGACCTGACATAACCCTGGACGATAAACATTCAGCAAGGAAAAAACTAAATACAAACTTCGTAAACAAATGATGTCATTAAAATCTCGCAATGTGGAACCTATATGGAACCCAAGGTCAAACAAAACTCAACCCCGAGCAACGATAGGTACAACGGGAAATATGCAGAGAATACATGACCAGAACAGTCGCATATTCATAGAATAAGACCAGACGTTAATATGCCAGGGTTGTAACGGTCTCTGCCATAAAATCAAAAACTAGGTTTCCGAAGGCGACATTGACCTGACATAACCCTGAAACGCGAAGTCTCCATCAAAGTGGAAGTAAACTAATTCGTGCACGTGATACGAGGCAATGTGGAACCCATATGGAACCCAAGGTCAAACAGAAATCAACCTCGAGCAACGATGGGCACACCTGGGAATACGCCAAGAACGCATGACCAGAACAGTCACAAATTCATAGAGCATCCCCAGACATTATTATGCCAGAGTTGTAACGGTCTTTGCCATGAAATCAAAAACTAGGTTTCCGAAGGCGACATTGACCTGACATAACTCTGGAATTATATAGTTGAACTACGAATTGGTATGTGAAACTATGTAGATCAATCTACACGACTCCATTATTCCTGAAACCTACCTGCCAGAAGCGCAGTGAGTGATCTTTCGAGGCTGTGATGAGCTGCAACTGCTTGGCGCTTGCTCCTGATACGGCAGCACTACTCTCAGTTATCAGCAGAAATAAAAAAACTACGGACAATTGAAATTATTCTGGATGAACAACTGTTGAGAGCAAGGAAGTACGAACAAACAAGATCACATGAAGAGGCAATGAATAGAACCTGGAGTGGGTATAGGGGCAAGTGATGTTATTACATCAGTGTGACCTTGCAAGAGGAACACACACTCCCCTGAAGCATTCCAGATCCTGCAAATGCAAAAGTTTTAATAGATTGCCAGCAAATGAACCAAATTGATCGGAATCTCGAACCCGCCGTAAGGACTCAGACTACAAATATCGCCGTGCACAGGTTGTTACCTGCCATGGTTATCATATGATCCAGTCGCGATAAACCTGAAACGTCAAGAACGAGAGTAAAAAAACAAGAAAATGAGAGGTTCATAACACTGAAAAATAGATAACGACAAAACAACTGAGGTAGAGGATCCTAAAAACATTGGGTACCTAATCATACTGATCCCTACTTCCAAAAGCAACTCTTCTCTTCCAGTATACTCGATCAGCAAGTGCTGTAAGCACCACTTCACTAAATGTCTACAGCCACTGATCGTGGAAAGAAATTGAAATTGTCCACCTTAACCTCCCACTATGAAGTTTTTACAGTGCTAAAAACTTGATCTCAACAGATTTAGCTTTTCTCAAGAGAAGAGCTAAAAAGCTCAGTAGAAATCTCCTCCATATATGTTCGAATGCTTAAATGACGCAGTGCAAATCCTAAACCTTGAATCACTCACCTTGAACTGACACCACTTACAGCGCTGACCCACTCATCATGCGCCCGAGGCTGCTGAGGCTCCGGTGGTAATACTACAGGAATATATTCGATCGTCAAAGTCGTTTCCTACAGGTGAGAAGATCAAAAATACGAATCAACGCAAAGGCTCTGTACAAAAAAAACAAAGTTTCACCAAGACGAATCCAACCAAGCCTGCAAACCTACAGAATCGTGGCCAAACTTACAGCAGAGATTCCTTTCGTGAGAAGAAACTGCTCAACCGAAGTCCTCAGAAGCTCCCCGTCAACCAAAAAGTCGAACGGCTGCGGCTTCTCTGAAAGGGCAATTGAACTAACATTGTCAATCAATGCCAATGGAGAAGAGAAGGAAAAGAGGAGTTTGGGAGAAGAGTGGGATTGAGGAATACCTAAGCCGAGGAGAGTGTTGACGACTTCGGAGAGCCCATATCGGCCAAGCTTGGCAGGAATAGCGAAGGCAGAAGTGACAACGCGAAGCGCAGGCGGCAACTTCGTAATGAACTTCACCTGCACTTGCCTGTCTACAACTTCCTCTCCGTTGGTATCCATGGCGGCAATCTCCGCCGACGATCACCCAGCAAAATCAAAATGGGAGATGGGAAGGCAGAGAAGTCTAGGGTTTCATATACATCTGGACGTCGAGGGTTTTATTAGGGTTTAGGGTTTAAGGAGCGAGGTAGAAATCCGGATTGTGCTGGACGATATCCGGATTACGCACTGGTGCTCCCGCATAAATTCATGTGCCCGTACATGGAGGGGTTGTGGCGGCATATATCCGGATGTCCCGGTTGATGTCCGGGTTTTGCTAAGGGATTCTAAGTAGAACAGTCTTAGGGGCCACAACGTCGTGGCGGAGGGCCCCAAGACCGTCCTAAGCAATAACGCATATTTGGAGAGCAGGTTTTTTGAGTGCCCATGTTACATAAATAGAGTTTGGAAGGATCATACATTTTTTCAAAATTTTATTATACAAAATATAATTATTATGAATGTTTTAGTGAAGATTTTTTTTAACCTATAATGGTAATGTAGATCTTTCAATTTCTGACCATAGGCTAATTGCAGAATTGGCCAAGGGTTGGTTGCAATATTGATAGCCTTACCAGCAATCATGATGCATCCATGATGTATCACAACTGTTCCTCAAATCACACCGCAACTTCATAGAAAGAAAGCACAACTTCATGGAAAGAAAACATCCTATAGATTGAAAATGGAGTGATGGTTGGAAATGGGTCATCTACTATACTTATAATCCCAACCCACACTCTCCAAAAACTTTAAGAAAAATTAAATTAATTTATTCAAGAAAATCTCATAAAGAAAGAAAAAATATTATAGAGGTCTGAAATGGAAAGTATTCTCTTTCATTCATCTGCTCAACATAGAAGTATGGTGAACAAACATCTTTGCACCGAGGAAAAAACAAACAAGGGTAGTAGTCGCTTCTTGAACATAACATTGTTAATCAATCGTGGGGGCCCTTTTGCTTTCGTAGAAAGTGGAAGCCCCAAACATGGCAAGTTTCCAACCATCCAATAAAACTAGTGTAATGACTTCCAAACCAATCTATAATTTTATAGAAATTATAACTAAGTTCACGCCAAAACATATGGGGAGGCATTATCCCTTCCTCAAGGGGAAATGGTTTCGGTTGGTTAATGTTATGGAAGATTTACAATTGCAATTGACAATATTGCACAATAATGTGGTAAAAAAAATTTCTTTCTTCTTTGGAGAGCATGTTCATATCTCTGACCATGTGAATTGCAAGTGTTCTTTACACAACATTGTCAAATAGTAGAAATAAATTATAGAAATAAAAAAATTCCCAAATGCATTTGAATCACTAGCATTGTGCAAAATTGTATGTAGAAGAGAGAATTTGCAACTCTTTTACAATCTAGAGCCTTCTCTAGAATTCACGATTTGAGAAAAATCATCATAAAGTACTATTTGAAAGAATAATTTAGAATTCATGTACAAATAAAAGTTTTAAATATTTGAGTTTTAGATTCCATCCGTATAGTTAGATTCACCACTGCTACCACCAATATTTTTTTATGAATTTCGAAAGGAAAATTTTAGAGTTCCTTCTAAATTCAATTACAAGCAAACTATTATCATTTTTTAGTACAATTTGTTGGAATGGATTTGAAATGAAGTTGTCTTCACACGGTGATTTTTTGAAAATTTTCTACTTTTAATATCTCATGTCTCCAAATTCAATTTTGAATTTGAGTCAATGCAATTTTGGCTTGGGCAACCACTTGACATACTTCCACATTTGTAATTTTAGAAAAATATATACTCTAGTAACACCAAATCCAACCATTAGATAGAACAACAACTTGGTAAAGTATCTCCATAAATTAGGATGATTTCCATCCAAGTAGTAATGAGAATGAATCTTCACTTTCAATTTGTTAGTTGTCCAAAAATTAGACATGGCACTACAAGAAAAAGGGGTGTTTTAAGTACAGTGCTAAGACTATAGTCCTAACAGTATTGACCTCTATAGAGATTTTTAGTAAAATTTTATTGAAAACACATGTATTTCTAATTAAATTTTAATAAAAATCTCCTAAAAGGTCATTACTACTAGAATTATATTCCTAGGACTATACTTAAAACATTCCTTTTTCTTGTAATATGGGAGCGCTTTAGGGTTAAGTCATGTTTTTAAAAATAAGTGTCACATGTCATCTTTTGAATGGTGTGAAGTGACATGGACCCCCAAGAGTCTAACGTGGAAATTCAATTTTGACACCTAAATACCGAATCAAACCTTCACGTATGGTAAATTAGCACCATTAAGTGCGACAAAAGTCACCATCTTTTGGCGGCATGCCTATCAATTTATTAGTGCATTATAATTTAGTAATTTTATAATTTAATTTTATATTAATATATTGTACTAATTTTTTTAATATTTTTTTGAAGTGCCTCTAATTTAGCTAGTTATAATACTCTGCATTCTTACTAATAGAATATATGGTTTGATTCTCTACTCATGTACATTGAATATTAGAAAAAATTTAAAAGAGAAATAAAATAATTATGAAGTTTGATCCATGCATAAGATGTATATAGAATATAAAAAACTATTTTTGTTTTAACTTCCTATGTTTAGTCAAAGTGCTTATAATTATCTATTTCAACTTTAATTTTCATTTTTATGTTCTATGCATGGGAGTACTTTTACCAACTATTTGTTGGTGTCTAGCACAAAACCAAGCTACATTGATTTATTCTATTAGTAATTATTAGCGGTTGGTGCTTGCTATGCTATGCATTCACTATTAGAATTTCATTAGAATTTTTATGTACTAGATAGAATGCAGAGCAAGAATTTTAATAAATCTTCAAATAAAAATTACTAAAATCTTCATATAGTTTTTTTAATAAATAAGCATATACTGAAATAAACAATAAAAATTTAATGAATGATGAATGAAATACATGCAATGATGAATACGGTAAAAGATACATATACATTAGAATGCATTAAAAATTTGACTCAAATGTTACAAACAATGGCAATTCAAATAGAAGAGTTTAATGAAAAAACTTGTAAATCTCAAAAGCTTTGTGAACAATTTAATTGTTGTGAAATCCAAAATTGGTTCAATCTAATAAATTTCTCAAATCATTTGGTAGTAATAATAGAAAATTGAAATCAGAAGCTCAAAGCTCACAAAAGCACAAAATCATAGAAGTGCAAAGAAGTGTAAAGCCAAGAGAAGCAATGGAATTGCTACCTTTATAATATCACTATATTGATCCTCTTTAATATCACCTCAATTGCAAGGACTATATTATTTCTATAATATCACCCTTTGTAAAAAGTTATATTACAAAGGTGATTGTGAATTGCTACTCTATTTCTGTAATATCACATTGTGTGAAAATATGATTTCTATGTATGCATAATTGGATATATTTTTATGAAATAATTAAAATAATTATTGTAAAGACTTATCGAAATCATTATCATGCATTCTATTCAAATATATCAAACTTTTACTAATATGTGATACAACGAATGCGTAGCATAGCAAGCACAAGCCCCTAGTATTAATGGTAGCATTTGTGATATTACAGAGGGACTTATGATTTTAGTAGTATGTAATAAAAAAAATTAGTGTTGCCTATTCTAATAAAATTTATTCTATTATTCTATTATTTTCTTACAAACAAGTAAATTTTTTAGTCATTTTATTATTCTTTGTACATGGATCAAAGTGTGTATATTTTTTAATTGTATATCATAAAATACCTTGTTAAGCTCCTATAAATTGTATAAATGTAGTGAATCATATATACTTTCATATGAGCTTTCATAATTTAGTGCTAAAAACACTCAACTATGTCTTACAAAAAATTCAACTCTTTTCATCAACCCAAAATTTTAAAATTCTTCTCTCATATTTTAAAATCAATAGTTTGTTTTAAATAAAATAAAGTTTAAAAATGCAAAATGTAAAATGCAACGGCTCTTTGAAGTAAAATGTGTATTTTTGAAACCCTAATTTTCAATCTTGAATTGTCTTCAAATGCTATTGTTTTTTTGAAGTTGATGATTTTTTGAATTGTATTACTTCACAATACACAATTCTTGCTTTCTTATCTACTTCTAGTTTTCATAATATGGAGTGCAAATTTTTATTCACATGTTAAATCTTAACTATGTCAGACGATTTATCATGTATACTTCAAAAAATAAATTTAGAAAAAGATTTGTACCAATCTAAAGTCGATATTCTAAAATCAGAAATTAGTCATTTGCAAGCATCTCAAAGACAACTATTATCTCACATTGATGAGCTTAAATGCCAAATCAATACTCAAAACAAAGACAATATGTGTTGTAAAGACCATCATCTTCAAACCAAGACATCAAATAACTTAAATAATGAGAATTTAGAATGTTCAGTACAAAATATAAATGATCTAAAACAAAAAATGGAAGCTCAAACAAAGATGCTTGAACTAACAATTAATGTATATTTAAAAGAAAAATTTCTATGCAAAGATGAATTTACCAATGATGAGTTGAAAATGCAAAAAAGATTGTACAAATTAATGGTTCAAAAAAGAAAAAGACAAAAATGGTGAAAACATTAAACCAAAAAAATTCAAATAATTCATTTAAATCTAATTTTGAAATCATCAAATCCACATTTAAGAAAATTAGGCACAAAAATTACCATTAATGCATAACAATGTTTACATAGATCATTTAGAAGTATTGATTTATTGAATTGTTTCATTAACTATCAACAAACTCAAATTCAACAATTTACTATCCAAATTTTAAAAATTGAATTTCAAATTCATATTAGAAATTCACTAGCATAATATTAATTTGAATTTCTATACATTCATCAATGAATCATAAATTATATTGATAATTATCTAAATTATCATATCAATTTGATATCATACCAACTATATTAGAAAAATAACACATTACATTGTAATATACAAAAAGTTTCATTCTTATCTACTCAAAATTTTATAAATTTAATTACCATCTACTTTTGGTTTTGCAATAAATATCATATTACAGTGACATAAACAATATGGAAAGTGTGTTGCCTCCATCAAGTGACCCACCAATGCAAGGAATAAAACATGCACATGATTTACATTCACTATGTAATTTTTGTCCGACTCAAGATTATGGCAAAATAATACAAGGCAAGAAACTAATGGCAAAACAAACTAGATCACATGCCTATTGTGAAGTTCATGAGCAAAATACATCAAGCTCATTATCAACTGGAAGATGTTCACCACCAAAATTGGTTCAACCTTGGGAAAATGACATGGTACTTCCTCCAACAATTGCAAACCCACCAATTTCTAGTGATGTAATGCTTTTCCACATGCCCCGCTATTCATGTGTTTCATTGCACAAAACTCCTAGTACATGTTTAAAGCCTCCTGTGAAAAATAATGTTGTCTTATGTCGATCATGTTCTCCCTCTCATGATTGAACTGAGTTACCTCATCATTTTTTAGTTGCTATCCCACCATATAAAACAAACATCCCTACATTATCAACTTCAAATTCTAGTTCAAAAATTCTAACTTCAAGTTTAACATGTCCTAACTTACAATCTATTGGTTTTAACCCATCAAATGCACCTTCCATTCCTTCTCTAAATTGTTTCCCAAACTCATCCCCACATTCAAATTCAAAACAAGCACAAAATCCAAATTCAACACAAATTGATCCAAAATCTATATCTCCTTCAATTAATTGCTTACAATTTCTAAATCCACGTGTTGAGAAAACATGTATTGTTCTAAGTAACAAAAATGCTTCTCAAGGGTCCCAAGTGAACACTCAACCTTCATTTCCTCTTCCTCATGTTTCCAAAAAAGCACAACAATCACTTGCTAAAACCCCATCCTTACAAGCTCAAAAACAATTGCCTATATCATCTCATCCATCTCAAAATCAACAACCATTGTCTAAACCAATATCAAAAACATTACTACCTAAAAATGAGCAATCAAGTTCTAGTTTAGATTGTACATCACAACTTCCTTCATGTTTTAATTTTATTACTACACAATCTTCATCTTCAACAAGCCCTTGTATTGAAAGGCCAAGTTTTAATCCATCCAATATTGTTACCCCACTTACAAACCCACAACATAGAGTAGAGTCACCACCATTAATACTATGCCAATCTTCATGTCAAACATCACCTAAACCACCAAGCACTTGTACTATTGAGTCACCGCCATTAATACTACGCCAATCTTCATGTCAAACATCACCCAAACCACCAAACACTTGTACTATTGAGTCACCGCCATTAATACTACGCCAATCTTCATGTCAAACATCACCCAAACCACCAAACACTTGTATTATTGAGTCACCACCTCTACTGTCACCTCAACCATCTTCCAATCCACCACCCATATGTACTGTTGAATCACCACTTCTACTACCACGTCAACCATCTTCCAATCCACCACCCACATGTATTGTTGAATCACCACCTCTACTACCACGTCAACCATCTTCCAATCCACCACCCACATGTATTGTTGAATCACCACCTCTACTACCACGTCAACCATCTTCCAATCCACCACCCACATGTATTGTTGAATCACCACCTCTACTACCACGTCAACCATCTTCCAATCCACTTCCTCTACCTTCATGTAAATTGCCTCAAACATCTCTCCCTCCTAGTTGTCAATCTCAAGCTCCTTCATCATTAGATTGTAGTGATAATTCATCTATAAAACCTTTTCAACAATCTCCTTGTCAAACAATAGCAAAGGCTTCTACTTATGATGATAGAATAAAGATTCCGCATTGTTCAGAGACAGCCAAGCCTTTAGATCCTTCCCATCCTTTTCCTTGCACTCAAAACTCTCCACCATTGCCAAATAAACAATTTCCTATACAACTATTGCCAACTTCTATATCCTATTCTTGTGAACATCCAAAAGATGTTTGCTTTAGTGACTCAGATTCAGGAAGTGAATCACCCTTGTCTAGCCCATCTTGTTTCAACTTCACCATTCCCAAGTCTCTTGCTACTTGCCCTGAATGCTTTACTTATCGCGTGAGAAGTCCCCTTGGCTATTCACAAACATTTAAGGCTTCACCTCGAGAGAACCAATCATCATTTTTATGTCTTCCTTTTGGTCCTTGTTCTCAAAATAATGTTAGGCCTACTATAAATCATTCAACTACTCAAACTTCATCAGAAATGCAATCACTTAGATCTCCTGATCAACTTAACAAAATAAATCATTAGAATCACATTGTGAACAATTTAGACCATTGTCTCAATTGCCTAAACATCTTAGTCATTCCCTAAACCACCTTGCCAATCACATACTCAACCATTTGTATAAAGTTCAATAAATCTACCCAAAAGAGGTTGTTCATTAAGTCATCTTTGAAATGGTTCATCATTAAAACAATAAAATTAGAATACTTTCACATTTGAAATTGCATAAAGATGTCAAATGTAAATATTGAACATGATTTGTAATATGAGAACTGGAATTTTTTTTCTCATATGCAATTGAATATTATAAAATCTAATAAATACAAAAATAAAAACTAGTATAAATTAATACAAATGAATATTAAAATGAACTTTTTGAGTTGAATTATTGATTTAAAAGTGTGAAATTATTGATTTAATAAAAAAGATTGCAAATGGATATTGTAAGGATAAACTTGGTAATTTACAAAAATACATGAGGTATGCATATTGCATAAAGAAGCATAGAGACAACCTTTGTTACAGTCAAAGCTTGTATTGTTAGGAATATAAAAGTGAGTTTTTATTTTATTTTATTATGTATACTAATAATATACCTTGAGATTCTTTAAATGGAATGTATGATATTCCAAAGGATATTACAATAATTTTGGAATTACTAGCATTCTTTGAGAAAATTTAGAAGAACCACTTCAATGTTTTAAATAGTCATGTAAAGTAAAGAAGGGTTACCTAAGTTTAAAAGGAGGTTTGACTTTGTGAAAACTAATATATGTATTTAGTCCAACTTGTATGATTTAAATTGGTCATAATTTTTAAACCATATGCAATAATCCAAATTTGTATAATATGATTGATCCTTCACTACCTCACTTCAAAAACATACAAAATAGTGATATGAACTTGTATTGTCTAAGTTGATCCTTCAAAATAAACCATATATTGTCTTGAAAACTTTTATTAAATTAATTATAAATTTCGCAAAGACTTTGCAAAAAATATAGGATAAAGGTTTTTGGATTCCCCCAATAAGATTTAAAGTATACATCTATGACATATGTTGAATAATGTGCAATATATTACATAGTAATGCTATAATGAAATATTGCATTTACAAATGTTAATATTTACAAGTCTTTCTGTCATAATTTAGTATATGGTTAGAAAATGTGACTATAGTCATTAACCATTTCTAGTTGTGATACAAACAAAAATACACGCTTTTAGTGTCTTTCCCCATCTCTATTTATTTGTTATTGCATTCAAAATAGTACCAAAGATGTTTTAAATATTTATGGTTTGAATAAAATATATGCATCTTTGCAATGCTTACAATCAAATTCATTGGAGGAAAAAAGTAGGAATCCCCCCAAATCAAAATTTTTCTCTCTCTAAAAAACACCAACCTTCAAGAACAAATTGTCTCCAAAAGTGATATGCATTTTGAACGGCTTTAAATTTTTAGAGCATGCAAAAATCAAGTGAATGATTTGAATTTCAAATAATAATTATTTAACTACGTAGCATGCTTAAACTCTTAAAGACCATATATTTAAATTTAATAAAAAATGAAAAATATTATTTTTTATTTACACATGATTTATTATTTGTCCAACTAAATTTTTGGAGACTCTTGTGCTTATTTTCTAAAATTTATACATAATAGGTTCTTAAAATTATTCTTTACAAATATTTTATAATTCAAAGAATGCAAGTATATTTCACCTCAAACCTAATTTAATTTTCTAATTCTAAAACATTTCCCTCCAAAAAAATACTTCTCAAAATGATGATGAATTCCTAACATTTGTTAAAATTAGAATAAAACATTCTAAACAAAAAGATTAAAATATATTGTGAAAAACAATGTAAAAGGGATTTTTAATTTTAATTTTATTGATAAATATTAGTTAGTGCAATAGCAAATCAAAACACATAGATGTGATTAGTGTATTGTAGATTTATTATTTGTTTAAATTCACTATTAAACTAAAATTTTGAACTATATTTTAAAATTAAAATTAATTATTTTTAAAATTTGAATTATCCATAGACTTGATTATGATGTTTAATTTGCAAGTTCACTTTACACTTCAAGATTTTTGAAGGTAATCACAAGAAAAAATTGTCAATCTTCATAAAATAATCTTGACTCCAAATAGGTCACTTTCTCAAAACCAAATTATAATACGACTTGCATACAATTCCCTACCTACCAATTTATAACATTACCAATGGGTATCTTGGGTGAAAAAGCCTAGTTAATCCCTACTTTTTTGAACTTCTAAGAATTTGTTCTAAATTGAACAAAAAAAAGTCAACATCGTAGTAAGTTGAATTATAACCGTACAAATTCAAATTAGACATATTAGAGATCATATAGGAACAAAACAAAACAACATCTCTTATGGATTGGAAGATTATAATTATTTAACTTCAAAATATTGTTGACATCAAAATTTTGTGCCTCAAGCATTCATGGGTTAAGCAATATAGCTTGTTGGGTGTTTGGTCCTTTTTGTTGAAAGTTAATCCTTGAGCACAATTGAAAAAGAAAATTTAATTAAATTGTAAATTATTGTAACTAGATTGCTCTAAAAATGGTTGAAAATATCCAAACCTTTGACAATATAAATTTAAAAAGTTGTAATGTTTGAAATTTAAGGAGTTTATTTATTTTATTAAATTTTAAAAAAATAAAGACTTCGGGACCCCTAAATGAATAACTTAGACTATTAGAATTATCATAGCAATAAATAAGTTCACTTTTTACTCCTACACCAAATTAACCTCTTGTCTATGATTGAAACTTGAAAAAGTTTCAACATTCTTTTCAACTCCGATTTGAATTGAACTAGTAAATGGTGAGTAATCCATTGGCTACCTTGGAGTTTGAGTCCTTTGGTGCCAACAATGCTAGTATGTGAGCCTAGGTGTAAGTAGGTACTTTACAACTATTGAAGGTGCCTATAACATAAGTATCCTATAACTATGAAAGGATAATATAAACATCCTATAACCATAAAGGATGTTTATAATATAGGTACCTATAATATAAATATCCTATAACCATCGAAGGTGTTTATAACATAGGTACTTATAATATAGGAGCTTAGGCTCTTAAGCTCATGAGCTCAAGATCTTAGGCTCACATGCTAGCAACCATGCCTTTTGTGCTACACTTTTGTTTTGTTTCTTTTAGTCCTAATATATTTTCAAAAGAATCTTGAGGAAAATTCCTCCAATACTCAACTAAATGTGAACTTTCTAGGTATCATTCTATTAACTCTTTAAAGATTGTGGTCAATTTTAGGGGTGGGCAAGGCATTTTCAGGTTGTAGGGATAAATAAAAATAACTAGAGAAGATTAATACATTTTGGAGATCTAACCATATTGACAGGTGCGGTGTGCATGCTTTGGGTGATGTAGTGAATTTTGTGGCAAAAATAAGTTACTTTCTAAGATTTTATAATGCATTTATGTGCCCGTATGTCTCGCCGTATGTGCTCACGTGAAGGGATCCTCATTAGCTACATTTTGGGAGTACATTTCTTTACGAAAAATTCTTTTTTGTTCTTATAGGTCCATGTGTCTCATCCTTTAGCGGAATGATGGTAAGCAAGGAGATCACAAATTCAATGAAATGTCAAGTTGGAGTTTTCCAAGAAAAATTGCTAGAATGTAAATGCTAGCGCATAAGTTCAATTGAATGTCAACGGTTGCAGGACAATGCCCACTAGAAGAATAGAATTGTAGATATAGTCAATGGTGGCAAAATTCAATGGACATGAAAATTGCACAACTAGACTCAATAAAGTTGACATCATTAATCTGGCATGGCTTGAAGATGACAAAATCAATTCTAATGCACCCAACATCTCACTGTATCCTTGCCACAAGGATGTGATTCAATGCCCTCTCAAACTAGGCACCTCTACCAAAAATTTGTAGTGTAGTTTGGACATTGTCCCATATGCAGAGGACCTTCTTACTACAGCCTTGGATAGTACTTGAATCATCACAACAGGTGCGATTTATAAAATGAAAGTACAACGGAAGTTCTACCCTAAGCCGAATTCCTAAACCAACAAAAGCCACCATAGAGTCCCTACAAATGAGGAAAGAAAATTTTAAAAATGGTAGAACTTCCTCACACCTCAAATTGCAATAGCTTTGTTGCGTCAAAAATGCTAGCACCTACTTGATCATTGTTAGACGTTGCAACAAGAATATTTTGTATCCAAGGTCGACAACTAATAGACATGCACATGTGCATGAAGGGTTCAAAATTGGTGCTAATTCTATCTCATAAAAACCTACCAAGCAATTGTTCTCAATGACAATTTAACATTCTAAAAGACAATAAACACTAAATTTAAAAAGATAGAAAAACAAAGTTCAATGTAGCCAACTACAATGCCCATTGTCATAGACTTGCACATACTAAACACATTTCTTATCGACACTTGCATTGTTGATACGCATTGATTGCTAGTTCTTGCACCCATCTACATGGTAGTTGATTATAATCTAGTGTAATAAAACCTTAGACCCCCAATTGAAATACAAAACACCTCTTGCTTACAGATTTGACATATCAATTTCATAGAACCTTCATAAAAAAAATATTAAAACCAAAATTTTAAAAACTCCAATTGATCACATACTTTATTGCTCTATAGCATATATTGTATACCAACACTAAAAAATTTCAAGCACAAACTCTCTCTCCAAAAGAGTCATGAAGCAAACAACAACCAATGTAATAAACCTCTCACATCAAAATACTAAGGAATACATTTCTTCTAGCCATCATGTGTCTAAGAGACCACAATTTTGTAGCTGAGCCTCTAGGTTTGCATTGGAGAATTTTGATGGACAAGATTCAACTACACATAATACAAACACAATCAACATATACAGTAAAACCTCTCTTAGTGCATGGTGTTGGGACTATGCGAGAAGAGGGGTTTATGCATTTGCAAAGGTGTAATAACGGCTACTAACTAATGTGGCCTCTAACTAAACTATTGTTGAGAAAATATTTTCAAAATTGGGCCCATGTACAAACCTCCACCAATGCATATCATGCAATATCATGTACTAAGAGAGGACGCACTAAGGTTTTTTTTACTGTAGCAATTTCTTCAAGCCATAATAAATTAATAATGGAAAATTAGAAATCCTCCAAAATCTCCAATTGATCCCATACTTTGATCCAACCACAATGTACAATCACCAAAAAAAATCAAATCCTCCATGCATTGTCTCCCAAAATAAAACAAAAACAAGGAGAAAAAACAAGACACATTGACACCATTGAAAATCTTGGATTGTTACTCTTTTGGCATGTCACCTATAGTTCACACAATTCAATCCTACAACTCCCACCAAAATACAACTTCCAACTCAACGTTCATCCCCCAAATCATTTATCACAACAAACAAAAGTGTAGTGCAAACCCAACATAAATTATGAACCCCACATGCAAAATTCAGTAAAAAAAAAATCTCACATAGCAAGAGAACTAATAGAATCACGGTGTGACAAAAGACTAAGCTCATGAACATAGAAAACTATTGTCATAGCTAAAATTGAGTGCCTTGGGTGTGAAAAAATTGAAGCACTAGGAAGTGTACAAGTGAACCTCCTCACATTGTGGGTAGATCCAAAATGTATGCCACTTACAAATATGGCAAGCTTAGTCCAAGTTGGTTTCCCATGGAATGTGGCTGACAAAGTTGTCATAGGGCCAAGGTAGAATCTTGCAGATGCTTAGGTGGTCCAACTTGCACCTCCAACCTTATAAGGCTACTCCAACAAAGAGTAAGCAACTTGTAGCTAGAACTCCTTGAGGCTTGGGGTTTTTTCCCCTAGTCTCTTCATAGTCTTCTTGTAAATAGTGAAGGCATTTATAATAGAAGAATTACAGCCAAAAAAATACACCCATTGCCACCATTTCTTTATGGCAATTTGCTTGTTGTAGGACTAATTTTGATCACCAACATTAGTTTCACCTATCTTTTGCAAATACAAGATCTAGATTGGAGACATCAACACTTCAACGATCTTTTGCTAAGAGATTGAGTTGGTCATAACTCCACTAGGCACCATGGGATCAATTGAAGTGGCTTGAAAGTAGCCCCCTTTGGTATCTTGCTAGTGGATTGCTACCATTGTTTAATCTTTGTACACTTGGATGTGAAGTGTCCCTCAAACCACTCATGGGTGATGTCCAGGCTTATAGAAAAGACTTTTTGCTACTTAAATGCAATTTCAACCGCATAGAAACCACAAGCTAGTAAATTGTCAAAGAAATAAGGCAAGGTGAAGTAGTTATTGCATGTCACAATGTACCATAGCCTTTTGAGTCCCTTTGTAAAGCAACTAACCACTTGTCTTGCATGCCAATTTATATTCTACCTAATATAGAATCAGGTTGCACATTGTCTTATATATAACTAGTAATTTGAACATGCCATCACCCAAAATTTGATGCCATGGATAATTGGCTTGGTAGGGAGATATTGTTTGAAAGAGCAAAAGCACCTATTGTACACCACCATATACTTGTCAATAGTGACATATGGAAACATGTTCCAAAACTTTCGAAACCTTGCTTCCATATGTTTTAGAATCCACTATATTTGTTGATTGACTTGTAGTGAGGACTACATTTGTTGGTCATGAAGTCTTACCTCAATGTCATATGCAAACAATGCAAGATGTACTCAAACCACCATTGAGACATGGTATTAGCTACATCCTCAAAAAATAAAGCACCATCCCCCTATTGCCATCAAGATGTTATATTGAACATTATTATTGACATTAAAACATAGGATGTTTTATTGAATATCACCTAAAATCTGTCACCTTAGACATAGGAGAATCCGGGTTTTTTATAGTGTAGGGTTTTGCCCTTAACCCCTAAATGCCCAAACTGCGTTTTTGGACATTATAGCAATTTTGGGCAACCCATTACGAATGGAGTTTTTATTTTTTTCTTTGAAATTTTCACAAAACATGTGCCCGAGGAGTAGCTTTAAGATTCAACAATTTTCATACCTTTTGACTACATGGTTAGAAAGTTATTGCATGATATGTCATTTTCAATGTTCACCAAGCAACTCGGGCAGCCCAAAAAACTTCTTTAAAAATCACTTTTTTTAAAATTTTCTTTTTGAAATTGATTGTGAAAATTTATATACACATGGGAAGATTTGAATCATTATATTTCAATAAGTGAGATGAAAGTTTTGAGGATTTTTAATTTGCGAGGAGGTATGGAGTCTTGAAAACCATACCTACTCACAAACTAAAAATCTTCATAACTTTCATCTCATTTATTGAAATGGAATGATTCAAAGCTCCCCATGTGTATATAAATTTGTAAAATCAAATTCAAAAAGAAATTTTTGAAAAAAGTGATTTTTAAAGAAGTTTTTTGGACTGCCCAAGTTGCCTGGCGAATGTTGAAAATGACATATCATGCAATAACTTTTTAACTATGTAGTCAAAAGGTATGAAAATTGTTGGACCTTAAAGCTACTCCTCGGGCACATGTTTTGTGAAAATTTCAAAGAAAAAAACACACCTTCCATTCATAGTGAGCTGCCCAAAATCACAATATTGCCAAAAAACGCAATTTTGCATTTAGGAGGTAAACGATTGTCATAGCAATCGGAACCACGTACAAGAGTGCCAATTTGTCTCAAAGTATTTTAGATCAAAGTCAAGCCCTTAAGGTTTTAGCTTGAGGAAGATAAACTATGAGTTTGTCCAACAAAGCTATAGATTGTCTTCATGTATATTCAAGTAACTTGCGCTATTAGAAATGGTAGCGTCCTCACTTCCTAAGTCAAACAATGTAGGATCCCAATTGTGTGTAGAATCATTGTCTACCAATACCTAGCTTGCCAAAATAAAAGAATCTACTTCCACTTGCTAAGGGCCCTCTACTACAACTAATAAACCAATGCTTTCTTCACTTAGAGATGTTCTCCACAGATCCAGTTGCTCATAGGGGAATGCCTAGTAGGGCCTATATACCAAGGTAAGCCTTGAAGTGGACTTGCAATAGCCTAGTTCCATCTACAACTTACTACCCGCGTAAGATTATCCGATTAACAAATGGACAAAATAAAGGCAGTACCTCTCCATCCCACACAAAGTTACAAAAGAAGATATGAACTTGCCACAATTTATTTAAATGGACCCTCATAATTGATGGCCTGAATCCCCTCAAATCCATTGGAAGCAGTTTAGAATACTCTTTCCCACTTAAGTCTCTTCCAAAATTGCCATTGTCAATGGATTCCTGACCCTAACTTTATACACAGCCCTGCCCTAGTATCCAACTACAAGCAATAGCGGCACAATGTGTGTATAGGGCAATGCTCATCACTGTAGCAACAATAGAAGAGTCTAGAGCAAGCTTGACCTTGTATTTTGCGCTTTCGCTTTGGTAAAGATGGCGTCAACACGTCCTCTGAACTCTCAATTCTCCCACCACTACCATTCACTGCACATACACCACTAACACCTTCATTGCCAATGTATACCTTCAACTTCTAAATATACTTCTTCGGCTTCACATTAAGCAATTCATCGTCAACTGCAAACTACACATTCTTCTTGCCTCTAGTACCACTCTACCATACACATGTAACTACAATTTTGGAATTTGGCTATGGTGAATCAAGGGGCAATTGGAGCCCTTACATTGCAATATTTGGAAGAATGTACATCCTTCCCTAGGGAACCTTGTCACTATTTGAAGCTCCAACATCCCTTGCTACCACGTCATAGAAGACCTCCTATTGCAAGATAATGTGAAGTTCTAGTGGAAATTCATTCTTACTAGCTTTTTTGTGCTTGTGTATCCATTGTGGTGCCTATTTGATCGTTTTATTGTGTCAACCATCTTCTCGTATGCAAGTGCAAGCATATTTGATGGACCCTAAACCTTCAACTTGTTGTATTGAAGACTCCTATAAGTGACTATTGGTCGTGGGGTCTAGTCCTCTCCTTCCTATTGCTAAAACCAAAAAGTATGGTGTGTCTCCAAGTGGATCTATGTCTATTGAAGAACCCATATTGACTACAACAATTCTTCTTCTGTCATGCAACTTAGTACAACAATCAAGCACTCAACTTCCTATAGTCCCACCAACCTTCTACTCCAAGTATCCATTGTAAGTAGTAGAAAAAACGTAATCTCAAAACCTCCATGTGCAATTGTAGCTCATAGTAGAGTACTTGATTGTGTACCATTGAGCTGCCAACTCCCTACCTTAGATGCACTTGGGCAACTATGGAGCTTCACCTTCACTCCCAACACAATGATGAATAATGGTCATAGTTCTTCAAAGAAATTGGGAGTTTCCCTTGAGGAGAAATCTTCAAAGGGAAATAGCCCCTTAGAGGGCTCTTTTTTTTCTCTGATGAATACCCTGTCAATGCATACAATGTGCTTTGTCTTTTGTGTTTATAGCCATCTTTCCGCATTAATTGTCATATTTACAACCCACTCTATATTAGTTTTTCAATCCTATTATCACATGTTAGCTTCGTTTGTTCTAATTCTTGGCCCAATGCATTAGGTTTCCAATTCTTCACAAGCGTCCCCTTTGATCACAAAATTAAGACCCTATGGTTTGTCAACAATTATCATATGGTTATCATTGTTTTATAGGTTCGCACATTTATTGCATCATTACAATGCGTTACTTACAAATGCATCATAACAATGCGAAGTAATGCATCGTAATGATGCGATAAATTGTAATTAATGTGCGAACCCATGAAATAACGATAACCACATGATAATTGTTGACAAACCGTAAGGTTTAAACTTTGTCTATTTTGAAATTTAGTGCAGAACTCTACCTACGAATCAAAAAGTGTTGATTTCAACCACAAAGTGGTCACCTAGTCCTTAATGGGTTTATGAATTAAGTCTTGAGTTTTGAATCATAATTTGAACTTGTAATTTTTGCATTAGAAAGTTTGATACAAAATTATGAATAGTGACTTTGAAGTTGCCTAGAGCCTTTAAGAGATACGCAATGCTCCTTTAACCTTTAAGCATTCTGATGAACATATTCATATTTCTATTTTTTTCTAATTGCTACTTGGATGAAAGTCATCCTAATTTGTGGAGTTACTTTATCATGTTTCTGTCCTATCTATTGGTTGGATTTGGTATTACGAGAGAACATATTTTGTTTTCTAAATTACATATGTGGAAGTATTTCAAGTGGTTGACCAAGCTAAAATTGCATTGACTCTAGTTCAAAATTGGATTTGCAAAAATGAAGTCATAGATGGAAAAAAACACAAGAATTTCAAACAATCATCATGCCAAATGAGAATCTCCTTCAAATTTTGAAGAAATTTTAAAGTTTCCATTTCAAAATTCTTAAAAAAATATTGGTGATAGCATTGGTGAATCTAACCGTATAGTTGGAATCTAAAATTCAAAATCTACAAGTTTCATTTGTATATGAATTTGAAAATATTCTTCCAAATAGTATACTACTTTATAATGATTTTTCCCACATTGTGAATTCTGGAGAAGACTTGGACGTTCCGGAATCCAGCTTTTCTCAAGGGTTAAGTATTGAGCTTACATACCTTTGTTTAAAAATTATTATATTATCATTAAAGATGTATTATAGTCCCCAATTTGAATTGCAAGACGTTGCAGCCTGGCAGCTTTCCATTGAATCACCCTTTTGAGTAAATACTGCCCAGTCCGAATGACATTCCGGGTCCTTTTTAGTTGGATTTCATTCAGTGCCAGCACACTAGCGAATACGTAGGGCTGATTCTTCCTAAACTCGATTGCTCAATTGCCAAATAAGCACATCTCGGTTAGAAATCCTCTCGAGGATCCCGGATACTCGGACACAGCGCGCTCCTGACCTTATCTGACCGCTGATGTAAGAAGGATTCATTATTTTATAACGACCAATTTAACTCGCAATTTGAAAATTTTATTGCAGTTGGAGCCATATTTGTATCACCAGAATCAAAGAAGAATACAGTATGAGTAGGTCCAACCAAAGAAGTTGAAAAAACAAAGTCACCACATTACCTACTCGAATTTCTACTAACAGAAATATGACCAAATTTGGGCCTCCTGGTTTCGTTGTTAAGGAGCTAGAGGTTCACACACATTCAAAACAGGATTTCGGCAAGAGATCGAATGCTCGAACAGACTGTCACAACATGAATAGAATTCGTAACAGAAGACGCAGTTCAAAACCATGGAATTGCGCAAGCATTTTCGGTATTCTCTTTTGAGGTAGGCACAGTATACACAATGATGTATCACTCACCTAATGAATCAATTGTGGTAATTCTACAGTAATATCTTACAAATCACAACCTACACTGTGGTTTAGGGTTACCCAGTTTTAGGTTGAAAGTGAACCTCGTACCAAAACTGAGTTGAACTATGATAGCAAAATCACTCAAAACCAGCACAGAAAAAAGGGCACGGATGTATAAGAACATCAGAGTCTATACACAACTAGGAAACAGGGAAGTACTGCTCTGGGATTAAACACTGTGAGATTCTCCAGGTTCGCTGTCAAGCCGCGTGAAATCGAGTCATAACCGTAGGGTAAACACGAAGGGTCGTTGAATCGCGAGCTTTTCTCAGCAGTCCTGTAAATTCTCCCTGCAATGACTCTGCACACCAGCATAGCATGTTTTCCCGTCCAATTCTCCTTTTCTTCAGTTGAGGTGACCTCATGAGCTTTACCACTAGTTGCAGTTGTATAGATTCCTCTCTCCTTTCGCACTTCGAATCCCCATCGAATAATACTGCAGACATTGCAAGCAGAGAGGCTGCAGAGATTGGTGGAGCCGTTGGTCCCTAAACTGCATGTAAATGAGGAACCGTAAAATCGTAGAAGCTCATTGCCATCCGCCAAACATCGTTCATGCTGCATTCCTTCGTCACTGGCTGCTCTCTTCACCATGTCTCGATAGCTGTGAAAGTCTGAAATGTTCCTGCTTGAGTTGTCAATCTTGAGGATTCGTTCTATTCTCGCCACTGGTGCCCCTTTCAGTAACCAACTTGTCTTGAATATGATCTCTATGACGTTCAGCGAGGAGTTCCCTCTCTCGAGCTCCGAAACTGAAGCCACACACGCACCATTTGCGTTCATCAGATTAGAAGTAAAAAAGCACATGAATCGTTGAACCTATTGGGCATATCACAAAAATCCCAAGCGCGTAAAATAACATTGGGATTTATAGTTATAAGTCGGGTTGAAGTAAAAAATCAATTCCCCTCGATATCAAAACTTCGAAGCTTCCATAATTACGGAGATCAGCCCTTCGGACCGGATCAAAAGGCTTAAACTTCCACTGCAACAAGTGAGACCTGGGACGTAATTGAAATTGCCCCTTAGAAATGCATATAGACGAAGTTCATGAATATAAACTTCCCGATATAATTCTCGAAGCTAACGGTTACAGATATGAAATCCAAAATTTGTGCAAAACTGGGAAAACCCTGCTACAATCTGACAGACTAATGCACGAGCATGGCAGGAGACGGTCTATCACCCTTGTATGAGGAAATAATCAGTCACGATTCACGAATCACTTCCATGAAAGAAACTTCTGGTATATCAGAGAGATGGTCGAATCTAAACGCCGATGGATCATCCAGTTAGTGAGAGACAACAGAAATGGCATGGAAGAGAAACCTAAACCTATGATAAGGAACACACGTCACGAAAGCATGAGGAGTACATGACGGAATGCTCTGATCGGTCTCGCCATTCGAAGCAAGTCCATATTCACGTCATAAATTAGGTAGGTTGCCAAGCTACGACGACCGCAATTCCTGAGAAAACATTTTCCAACCATTAACCTCTAACGGAAAATCACTTTATTTCTTGAAGACACGGATACCAAGACATACCAGCATGTCGAACGACCTGGTGAAGCTCCAACGCCTCGGGCTTCAGAAACGCCTCCCCACATTTCAAACACACACACTTTGGAATCGAAGACCCGTGATGTCTTGGCACCGTGCCTCCGTCACACGAATGCATGCTACACTCGCAGCACCCTTTCACTAAGCAAAAATTCTCTCTTGATTTCCCGACCTCCCTCTTCTTCACGACCTCCGACGGAGGATTGGTGGTATTGAAGCTGTACTGTTTGAGGAAACTCTTGTTCTTGTTCTTCGCCTTCTCCGTTGGCGCGCGGTACATGTAATCCCCGTTCTTAGTCTGATGGATGTAGGCGTCGTTCTCCGAGGGGCTTACACAAGTGGAGCCCGAGAGGGAAGATGATCGGTGACTGCCGAGCAACGTGCTGCTCCCTTGGATCATTTCTTTTAAGTTCGCGATAGAAGGAGTACAACCTTGGGTGCACCCATGGCTTCGTCGAGGAGGGGTCTTGGGATGTTCACTACGGAGGGGGGTGGAAGAGAAGGAACCTGAACGCGACTCGTATGAGATTTCCGAACTGGAGTCAGACTTGAATGTGATCGACTTGGCTTTAAATGACATGGACTTCGCCCATGAGAAACAAGGGCCCGGCATTGTTGTCGAACTTCGGGAAACGGTTTTAGTCACGGGTATCTAAAGTCCATTCGAAGACTTGAGCATTCGACCGATTCGTGCAACAAGTACAGAAATACACTCTTAGTCAAATCCGTTACAAAACCACCTGCAACACAAAGAAAAATGATTCCGGCAGAATGTTCTATGCGGTCGCCTCTTCTCAAGAACATATAACTAAGCACACCAAATCCTTTCGCAATATCCTCAGTGAACCTCCAAACAAGCCTAATTCCGGCAGAAGGATCTATACCCTCGACTCTGTTCAAGAATGGATAGCTAAGTTTATTAAAACTTCCCAGTAGATTGCAAAAAACTCATGAAACCTACAAACAACCGTGAATCCCGCTGAAGTCGACACGGTCGAATCTCTTGCAGAACTGATGATTCGCGCCTGAAGCTCAAGAGGTGCAAAGTGCACCACATTTAAGAGATCATGCAGAAGAACAGCGCCCAATGATCATTCCCAATCAACTAAATTCCTCCGACATTAACTCTCCGAATTCGTCTCCCTGTCTACACTACGCACAGATTCAAAACTACTTACAGATGAAACCTTTCAAACCACTCGGGAAACAACTACCAAAACACCTGCACCGACCAAACCATACAAATGAACTCCACTGTAGCACACTCGCCTACTTCGGACACGATCCGCAAAACACCTTAAGATGGCGCAAACTGAACAACACGATTTTCAAATCTCGACTTCAAGGGAGATCGAAGTTAAGATAATTGTAACAAGCGAAGCTCAAGACAGAGATGCCATCTCAATCCCCGGGAAGACAATAGGACCAACAAGAAACAACACATACACACACTCTACAACGGTTGTTGTGATAATGAGGGGCCGCCACGGCCACAGTCTCTAGAACAAGAAGGCCATCAAACCTCGAGCCCCGTGCAAGTGGCTAGTCAAGGCGATGACAGACAAGGCACCCAAAAAGATGCTCTCACCATCGTCATCTTCCCCAGGTCCGTCCCCAGCTTTAATACAAAACGCCTCTAATATCACATGCACTTTCTCTAATGTCACCAAACCCTAGGGAATTGAAACCTGTGTGGGTATTCGTATTCATAGGTAGAGTCTATGCAACGAGCCTCTTTGCGGAGTTCAGCGAAGGGTGAATGTAAAAATTTTAAAAAACGTATTTTGTGCTATTTTGATTTTATTGGTAACACCTCTTCATGCTAACTTGGGGCCCTTGGTTGCAAATATGAGCTCAAAGTTGTTGTTTTTAAATTGCATAGCAAATAAAAGGTTCTTGCATTTTTCCCAAGGATAAAACACAAAGGCAAAATTGCCTCCACAAGACTAAGTTGTATTCTTTTAATCTTTTAATTCCATCATTTATTTCACAATAAAAAATAATAATTCATTCATTTTCACCTTATTTTGTTTGTTTGGCATATGTTGAGATATTGTTCATATTAAAAACAATGATGTGATTGGCTAATCAATTGACTAACTAATTATTTAGAATGTTTATAATGGGAGATTTGGGAGGGGGATAATTTGCCATGAATTGTTGTGAAGTGTTGTGAAGAATTGATCGAGTGTTGTTCCTCATGCTTCAATACCAATTTGAAACTCACTAGAGGAGCTAACTTTTGACACTTTTGCTTCAAGAAAGGAAGCAATTTGGACAATACAATTTCAAAGTCTATACATGTCTAGTTTATTTTTAGACAAGCTTTGGAGATTGAAAATTGTTGATAAATTTAGATGCAAACAAGAGTCTTCATTGAGCTTTGGAATCCCTTGGTTTTGAACTATCATTATCACAACTCAACATGTCTCAAAAAATTGTATGCAAATGTGATTATAGAGATTAATGTAATTATAAGGATCTTGACAAGTGTAAAAAGAATTGTAGACTACTAATTTTGAAACTTGCAACCTCAAATAAACATTTAGAAACAATTCTTCATATACAAAACTTTTCTTCTCACAATAAGGTAGATTGATATAAAACAAACTACAATCCAATTGCATCAAAATCAATTCTTAAAGTTCCAAAGTCCTCTTGGGGTACTATTGGGATTTTAGGTAAGTTTATATGACCTAGGTTATTGACAATATTTTTGGAAACCTTTCTGAAGATAGAAAAAAAAATATTAACTTTATGAAAATATAGATAATTTGTATTTCAATTAGCACCTATGAGTAAGAATTATGTCATTTAAATTCAAAAAAATAATTCATAGGGCAAAACAAAAAACAAAAAAATTATAATTTCTTGTTTCTCATAGATTATATTTTTGTTTACATAGTATGCTTTTATTCATTCCATTTCCATTAGTGTTGTGAAAATTATGGAGCTTTTTGTAGTGTAGGAAATCAATAAATCTTCTTAAAAAAATAACTTATCGGATCCATTTTTGAGCTCAATTTTTACAATTTAAAAAAAATCCACAAGGTTCAACATTCTTGCCAAAACAATCTCACCATTGGGATTAATGTATTTCAATTCCATCTTGGAACTACTAACAATCTAGTTTTTCCTTCTATTTTGTACCTACTTCTATTTAACCCCTAGAAGACCAAATGTTTGTTCAACGTACATAAAAAATCTCAAGTAGGTTCCTACAAAGTCATTTTGGGTAAGATGTTTATGAAATTTGAACCAAATGTATAAATATATACCTCCTCAGTGAAAAAATATTATTTTCTAATCAAGTGCTTGGATCAATAGTTAGGTTGCCCTAAACTTCTTAGCCACCTCAAACAATTTGGAAATCTTTTGGAAATCTTTTGCAAAAAAGCTCATCAACTTTTGAAATTTGGTATGTGTATAACTAATAAACATAACAAACAATTGTCCAAAAAAGCTTTAGTCCTCAAATCACATTTTAAGAGGGGTCAAACTTTGTTAGCTATATTATGGCAGTTTTGAGAAAAATCATCTTCTTTTAACTTCAAGTCCTATTATCTTGCAATCTACGAGGTCATGTAATTGTAGAATGTTGATCTAAGGTTGTTCAATATTGATAAGGTAACTACACCTGATTTTGAATTATTTTGTAAATAAACACACACTTTAGATTCTTGCCTAAAATGTACTTCTATTATTCATAAGAGTGCATGGTTGATTTTAGAAAAAACTATTTTCAATACTTTTAAAATTTGTAGTTTATTCATACGATGTCCAAAAAATGCATTCTAAGAGAATCTAAAATTTCCTTTCAACTACCAACAAGATCCTACAAAAAGTTTTCCAATACAGTATTGAGAACCATGTTGAATTGCTCAATTGCTCAATTTCAAGTGTAATTAGATTATGCCAACAATAAGATATCTTGGACCATCCTAGATTAACATTCTATAATGCATGCATTAAGTTTCTTTCGACAGAATTGACATTTTAGCAGTATAATTGTCTTTAAGTTACTCCAAGTGAACCCACCTCACTAGCATTTATAGAATTGGCTAAAATTAGCTCCATTACTACTTAAAATTTTCAGTAGCTAAATGTACACTAGAGAAAATTCTTGAAAAAAATTAAATTTTAGCCAAGACTACAACAAACAATGGAATTTGATCACCAATTTACAACTTCCTCCATATTGGAATTAGCGTCAATTTTGTATTATAGTACTCCCAATAATCCTTTATAACTTGCAAAATCTTTTCTTTTCAATTTTTTTAATACTACTCACTCTTAAGGTAACCAAAGTTGATGCATCTTTGTCTTGAAGGTAGCATATTGTACTAAGGTAATCTGCTCTAAAGTGAGCGGCCTCTTCAAATCACCCCTATATTTAGGTCTGAAATGGATAGTAGGTGGTCCTTAAATGGACCTCTCAAGCCATTGAGAGAATCGAGAGAAAAATATTATTTATTGCAAGAGCCAATTGTTGTCCTTCATTCACTAAAATCACTTTAGAAGTAGCAAGTAGTTGGATTTTGGAAGACCTAGGGTCACAAATAGGTGCCTACAACAGGTTCTTTTGAAAATTCATAAGTAATTCAAAAATGATTCAAAAAATATGAAACCACTCGTGTGACGTTCCGCACCCATTTTTTCTTTCTCTGAAAAACGATCCAAAAATATTTCTATTCATGGAAACCTTCGAAAAAGGAAGACCAGCCCTTAAATGGTCGCTTTTAAGGCCATACTACCTTTAAATTCCATAACTTAGTTCTGGAATCACTGCACCTCATTTATCCTAAGGTCCTTAAATCGCCCATTCAAGCCTACCTACCCCATCAATGACAGTAATAGATATTTCAAGGAGCATGTCGCTCCCTCCTAGATAGAGGACGCATTTAGAACCTGGTCGATTTAAGAACCTCCTCCCTCTTCCTGCAGAACCAAAATAATCATTCTGAATTGTGACAGCATCCCAATAACTTACGAAGCTTCCAAAGATCAATTCAAGCTGTGTGCCATTCAATAGTTTCCAGGGGTACTTGCCCTCCAGTATTGAAGAGGCTCCTCCTGCTAATCCCAAAGCTAATCTCAATTAGCGGAGATGGATTAAGGGACGGGAGGGGCGAGGCTACACAAGTTACATCTCGAGAAGCTCTGGTGGATATAAATAGAGCTCGAGTTTGCTTCTTCTTTTTTACAAGCTTCGTCTTTTTCCTTTTCCTTTTCTCTTTTTTTTTTTTTTCCTTTTAACAGACTTTTTTTCTTTTTTTTTTCTTTTTTTAAGCACACAGGGGTACGCTATTTTGGGTGCTCCCCAGCTCAAAGGGACATGAGAAGCTGGGAATAGTAGTGGCCATGGGTGGAGTTGATTTGTCATATGATTCATGAATCTTGCTTTTCTGGGGGGGTCAGGCGGAGAAGTAGGCTGAAGGAAAGGCTCCCTTCTTCCAGCAAAGAAGCAACTGCATCTGCAAGCGTAGTGGCTCTCGGCTTCCAGGGGTTTTCATTTAAATTTAAACCATGGGGGAGCTATAGTTGAACCTGGCTCTTTTTTTCCTTCGCTTGGGGGTGTCAGGAATACAATCCTCTCTTTCGCTCCAGTTTCCTCATCATTACCGCAGGATTTCCAATATCCGTCCTAAGAAGGAAAAAATGGGTGTTTTTGAAATAAATTTAAAAATCTCCATTTGTTTCAAAAAATAAAAATTTAAAAATTTAAAATCTCCATTTGTTTCAAAAAATTTAAAAATAAATGTAAAATCAATTGATGTTATACACTTTGTAACATTCCTGAGGTTCCAACTGAGGACCTGTGGGACATTTGGGTCATCTGAGTCAAACATTGTGAAAAAACTGCCACTTTCTAGGGCAGTGAGAAAAAAAAATGAAAAAAAACTTGATTGCAAAAATTGAAAGATTACAATGTTCAAAGTTAGAAGAGATTTTTTTTTCCAATCATTCTCCACATGGCTAATAAACTTTAACTCCTTTTAGAGTGAGATTTTTTACACTACACATGTTTTTCTTTTTTGACAATTGTGTCTTGTATCATGTAGGTTACATACTTGCCAAATTTCAAAAGTAGAAGAGGAGTTTTGAGGATGTTGTTTAAGTTACAAAAAGCTCATGGCAATATAATTTTTGATCTAGGCACCTAATTGGAAATAAAATTATATCTCCACTAAGGGGGTACATGTTCTCACCTTGTGTCACTTTGTGAACATCCAACCCAAATCGACTTCCTGTGTAACTATTCAAAATCTCTTGCATACATTCAACAATCACTTGGTCTTTTAGACGTTAGAGGTTGGTTCATGTATAACAAGTCACTAATTACAACTAAATATAATCACCATTGTGCCTTACTAGCAACTTTAGCAAAAAATAATTATAATTATTTTTTTCTAATTTTTAAAGATATTATCCCCATATCTTGCCTAATTTTTGGAAATTGCAATTGATTGAGGAGGAATCATGATATCCTTGTTTAGAAACATGTGTTGGCCATTTATTGCAATCCTATCTCAAATTCTATACAACTATAAGCAAATAACTTTTTGTCATCTTTGATACCATCAAATGAAGTATTTAAACCTTAATAGATGCCTATACTTTGTTCAAATTTTGAATGATTGCTTAAATAGTATAAATTAAATTTTAGTCTTGCCTAACCTAATTTTTGGACTTTAATTAAATATTAGGCATTTGAGTGTCTAAGCTACTAGAAATTATGGTATAATTAAGCATATGATAATTAAATTATATCTTATTGACAAATTGAAAGAAAAATTGAATGCACTTTTAGTATGCATTGATAGAACATTGTATGAATAAGTTATGAGCTTTTGAAGTTGATTGTCTATAGATGTATCCATAATCAACATTGGACTTTTACAGACTTTCGTATTTTAGTCATGTACATCTTGTATAATCAATATTTCTTATAACATAGTTTGAATATGTGACAAGTGTTCTTCAATCAATAATAATGTGGCAAGCCCATAACATTGTTCATTGGTATTGCAAGAGTTATTCAATCTTCCACAAAATTGCATATTTTGATTGTATAATGGATGTTGTTATAGGATCCTAAGTGGACACACTATTAAAGCATGTTGATTTCAAAAAGAAAAACAAAGTTATTTTGGGGAGGGATTTGTTGAATATCATTAGAGGATTTTTGAGGCCAAAATAAGACTTTGAGTTCCCAAGAGCTCCCAAGCAACAAGAATTGTGCAACAATAGCAATCTAATATAGTCACAACCATGCCACATCAGATAATATTATTTAACTATTTTAAAAACATAATTATTTTGTCAACAAATGGTTGGTTCTAAACAAGGGAAATTAGCCTTAAAAAGTCCACCAATGTCCTCAAATCCCTTCTAATGAGACACTAATCATTATCAATTATTATAAAATAATTTAATTGACATCTGCTTCTACAAATTTTGAAAAGGGATCTTCTATCATTGAAAAAGAAGTAGAAAGAGTTATAGTTATTCATATACAATGTCATGTATGTAAAATACTAGCTTAACCTATGTCAGACATCTTTATGGAAGATATTAAAAGTTTGTTTCAAATATTGAGTTGTAAAAAAAATAGATCTAACAAGCTTCATTTTTCCTAAAATCAAATGCAACTGCAATAGAAATTGTTTCTCAAGGAATAATAACTATAAACAAGAATATAGTGGAGTATAGTGAGATTATTTTGGTCCCTTGATTTTCATCTTGTCCCTTAAAAGACTTAAGTTACATCTTTGATGTGAATGTATCGTACCTTAAGGGATACTTTAAATGTAGAAGTTGAACTAATTTTTTCTTGAAGCTAATTGCACAAAATTTAAACCCCTTTTGGATTGGAGGACATCCTCAACTACTCATTAACATAAGATTTTAACAAGGGCCAATTCTCCCATATGTAAAGACCTTGGGGCCAAGAAGCCAGGCGAATTCAATAAACCTAGAAAAGAGAGAAAAGGGTAAAATTTTCAAAGCCATTTTAGACCTAGAGGCCAGGCCAATTCCCTTTGAGGCCAATTGCACAACATCTAACAAATCTTATTTGTTGGAAAAAATTATTTTTTTATAGAATTTTTTTAATTGAAAATTGACATTGGCCCCTAAGATAAGAATTACCCTTCCATTTTTGTTGCATCCAATTTAGTGAGTTTAGTCTATGTCAAATCATGCCTTTTTTGAATTAAAAATTAATTCTATCGAATTGACCGTCCCAGCCTCTTGTTGTAAAGGATTTGGGAATGATATTAGAGTTTTGTTCAATCACAAGTGAGAATTCTTGACCTTTAACACAACAAATTGCCATGGCCTTTAGGTGTAAAGCATCCCTAAGATAAATAGTGAAATTAAGTTGCCTTATCCCCAAAAGTTGTCTCATGATTCACCCATTGTCCATATATAAGGAGGTGCTTTGCCTTGTGACTCTTTGAGTTCATTCTTGATAATCTACAATGGTAGAACCACCCATAATCAACCACTTAAACAATTTTATACATGTTCACGAGCAATATAAGCCAATGTAAATATTCTACCTTGTAGAAAGATAGAAATCATAGGGATTGTAATTTTTTTTGGTAGTTTTATGCTTTGAATTGAAATTACTATGAATTTTGGAAGCCAAGAGTTGGTTTAGGCCCATACCCAATGTATAGACTCTTTTAATTTCAATCATTTAAGAACTGTCTACTTTTCTACCCACTACTTCCTACTTTCTTGGCTCATTACTTTAGAACATGATTCATGACCTTATTAACTTAATCTCAACCTTGAAAAAGAAAAAGAAAAACACATTCCAAGCATTATTTTTTAAACCCAAAGTTCACATTCCAAGTTTTGGTTGAAAATTTGTTGTTGCCTTGGTTGGAAATAGTTGCATCCTATAAGTTGGGTATAGATCCCTAGTCGAAAATGAATGATTTTACCATACTCCATCCAATCACTCGTTCCTGCCACTAGAAGCTCCACATTCTAGGGTACAATGCAATATAGAATAGCTGACCCATTTTTAACCATCACCCCATTTTCAATTTATAGGTTACTTTCTTTCTATGAAGTTGTAGTGGAGTTCGAGGAGCAGTTGGTTGTAAGGCTATCAATGTTGCAACCAATGTTCAAAGAAGAACCACTGACTAGTTCAAAGTTAGCCGGTAAAATTGGGAAAAAAAACCTGGTTGCAATTGGAAAACATTGGCAAAAAACTAGTGCAAAAATCTAAATTTTTTCTATTTTGAATGAAAAATAAAGAATATAACCAAAATTTGTACTTGAAAAAATGGTTCAATATGGGAATTGAAGGAAAACTTCCTGAACACTGGTTGCAACCAACCCTTGGTCAATTTGGCAATCAACCTATAGTCAGAAATTGAAAGGTCTATATCACCATTACAGGTAAAAGATAACCTTTAACTAAAAAAATTTATAAGAATTATATTTTGTATAATAAAATTTTGAAAAAAATATACAATCCTTCCAAACTCTATTTTAGTACATAGAAAAATTCCGCACTCAAAAAACCTGCGCTCCAAATATGCGTAATTGCTTAAGTGGTTGAAAATGGGTCAGTTACCTTACTAGTAAATATATTTCTATAGTGTAGCATGTCGAGAAATTAGTGTGAGGGCAACCTAATTTCACTAAAGTAGTTTAGTGCAAAGCATAAAGACAACTTGCCGGTAGCAATTTACAAGGCAGGATTGTGAATAACTTACTTTCAGTTTGACGGTTTGCAATGGCTTCCAAGAGCCGTTTAATTACTTTTATGTAGGTGATTTAACAAAGAGTAACTTACATGATCTTTGGCAGATTACTAAGATTACTGAACCCCATGTGATGAGCTGATTTTAATATTAGCCAATTATGAACACTTCACTGGTTTTAATTCCAGGTACTATGGCCTTTTGCACTAATGATAATTAAAAAAACTCACTGCAATTTTCAAATTGAAAAATAACTTCTTGTACTTTATCCTGAAAGATGTGAATAAAGGAACCATACAATATTTATCTAAACAATAATTTAAAACTCTGAGTGGTAAATATATGAGTACAATAACTACTTGGTCTAAATCTAGATTTGTATCAGAAAATTTGATCCAAATAAATGATTTTCCCTATCAGAAAGGAGGTAGTGGGTATCAAACTATAGTATGAAGGTATTATTTTAAAATTCCATACCGGCAATATTGTACAGAATATGTGAAAAAAACATTTGTAATGTTTACTTTATGGATTGCAATATAAAATTTGTATCCTACCCAGTAATTCAATTGACTTTTCACCCCTTTTGTGGAATTCTTTTACATTAAAGACTTTGAATTTTTTAAGATCATCATAACAAAGGTCATGTTAGGTACTTTGTGCACTAAATTTCAAAGGGAGCCAAGGGATGGAACTTGTCCCATTAATTCTTGTTATTCCTATATGTTGGAAATATTAATAATACATTCAAATTCTTGCATAGATTGATCAGTTGATCATATTTTCAAAAGACAAAAATCTTCATACATTTTCTCACATTTTTTACTAAAAATAAAATAAAATAAAATAATTCTTGAATTTTGAAGGCCAACGTAGGTAGTGTAGTCTAAAAGATATTTGGACAACTTTGAAATAAAGGGTCCTAGCCATTCCCATTGTGTTCTTTGTTGTTCCTAAAATTTGATCTTAAATTATTTCTTTAGAGTTCTTGATCTTTGAATCCATTCCTTCTTCCTTTTGTTTTTACAAACCATTTATTTCCCTCCTTTTTATTACATTGGTAGCCATTGACTTCCTAGCAATTAATTTCCTCGTGGTTTTTTAATGCCATCATTGCCTCAAGCACACTAATACATATCCAACTTAGTTATTAATCTAGTGGAATCCTCTCTTATGCCTCCTTGAAAGTCAAGGAATATAATTATATTCACCATTGCCCTTGTTCCCATTTTGAGAAGAAAAAAAATCATGTAACTTCTTGATCGTAAGTTCCATTTCTATTTTTAAAAATCCCATAAAATTCTTGTAAAATCACACCTTAATAAAATTTAAAAAGCTTCCCCAAAATTGAAATCATAAAAGCTTATCAAATTCCTATTTGTTATCTAATGGGATAATGGTTGTTAAATATGAATATTAAATATGACAATGTTGTGAAAACAACAAAGAAAAAAAATATACAAGCAAAAACATGTATTCAAAAAGGGCCTTGCAACCTAATTCTCATTTTTTTCCTATTTCAAAATGACAAAAAATGTGAAGGTAAATGAAAGGTATAAATAGGTGACCATTGATAGAGGTACATTCAAGTTCTCACAATAGATAACAAATAATATGGATTTTAGGATGTATTTTGAATAATTTTTATTTATAAACCATAGGTCAAGTAATATTGGACTACAAATTTCATTAAAGAAGCACGTGGCACCTTGCTATGATTGTTTGCTATGATTGATTTTTTTTGTAAATAGAATGTTATCTTTAAAAATTTATAAATTATATATACAAGAATAACATGTTTGAAATTGTATTTTTTATGCTAAAATTTGTAATTTTATGAAACATGCGATATGTAATCCTTGCGTTACTTAAGTAAATGATAATAAGTGTCTCTACCTTTGGAGAAGTGGAAGATGGTTAAAGTAGATCATTCATGGGTTAAATTTTTGCGTTAGGTGTATAAACATAAGTGAATTAGACATTTTTAGTACAAAAGATTTAAAATCCCAAAGTCCAAGACTTGCAAATTTTCTTAATAGAAATGGGAGATTTCTTATTCAATCCATAGAGGATTACATATTGAAGAATCAAGTTTGATTTTTCAAAAATGCAAAAATACTTGAAGTGAAAAAAATAGATTTATAGGTCAAACAAACTTATTTGTTTGGCACCTTGCACTTGCTATGGGATAGTTTCATCTACTTGCCTGATCTTCAAAGCTCTGTCATAAATTAAATAAATTGAGTTTGAAGCTTGGTATATGAAAAAAAAACCTTCTAGGTACTTATGAGATTGAAATTGGACAATTTTATGGTTGTTGAAAAGATATTGAAATCTTTGTTCATTAAATTACAAAACATTCTTATTCTTATGTCCATCTTTACAAAAACTATATTGTATTATTTTTGAAATTTTATGGATTTGCAAACAAGTAGCTACTCTAAAAGAAACCACTATCTTTTATAATACATTATAGCACTCTATTACTTTTTGAGTAACAAATTTCTTCAACTTCCTCACATTTTTTATAAATGTACATCTTGCTTTCATAAATATATACAATAGTATAAATCCACTATAGGTTGCAAAAATGACTTTATGCTCAATCTATATTAAAGTTAATACAAATTGCATTGAAACTAACATTGAATTAACCCAAAACCATTTAAGCCCATGGTAGATTTGTACCGGTTATGTCTCTTTTTCACTAACTTCAAATCCAATAGATCTTTTTAAAATAATTACAACTAGAATTGTCTTAACCCCTAAGTGCTCAAGTGACCATTTTTTGGTTGTTACCTAACTTTTGGTAGCATTTTCAAACAATTTTTTTTCAAAACTTTTATTTATTTTTGTTTTTAAAGATTGGACTGTCTTTCAATATTTTTATTTGAAACTAAAATTGCTATAGTCAAACAAAAATTATAAGATAAATAGTACAAAGTATCAATTAGAATTGGCCTAGTATTGAAAAACTTACTATTTGGGGCAAGTCTTGGTGTTCTCATTACTAGATCTCATGCATTTTTTTACAAATCAATAGAAACCACAATTTTGACTAATAAAAAAATTAAAATGCTAAAGACAAAAATTATATTTTGGGTGAATTTTTGAAGTTATATCTTCAAAATTCATTTGAAGAAATACAAAAAATAGTATTATAATTTTGACCATATGGATGTTTTCTACTTTTTCATGTTTCACATTATCTTCTTTGATGCAAATTTCAAAAAAGATATAAACTTATATCTTATAATACATTTGTGTTTTGTCCAAACCCCTTGGACTTTTAGGAGTTAACAAATGTTTGAGCATGTTTTTTACTATTGAAATGCCTTGACTAAAAAATGATTTTGGATTTTTGCTAAGTTTCCTTTTATTTTGTTAGTACACAAATAAACTATAAAATTTTAAAATATTGATAAAAGGTGTATACTGAATTGTATCTAGTTCTCATGCAGGAAGGTTTATATTTTAGGCAATGGAAAAGGTTTAGTAATAGGGTTGAAATTTAGATCTAAGGCATGAATACTAGTAATTAAAACTCCAAGAATGCAATCCTTACATTTGGACCAAAAAACTAGTTAAATATCTAGATATTGATATACAAGATGTATACAATCAAAACAATAGAGTTTGGAAGAGTCTAATGTTGAAATTTAATATGCATACAAATAATTATTTGAAATTTCATAACATATTCAAACAATATTCAAATAATGCATGCTAAAGAGCATTAGAATCTTCTTTAATTTTCCACAAGATTGCAATGAAAATATTTTTTGTTTTATAATAGTTGGTATGCTTAGTTGCTAATACTATTGATTATGGGTGCATTCACCTTAAGGTAACAATCTCCAAATCACCCATTTACTTGGTGGACCAAAACTAATGTTTGTGGGTGCAATGAATAAATTTCCAATGAATTATTAGTGAAAGGAGAAAGGAATTCCAGTGAATGCATTAGAAGGGATTTGAGGTCATGGGAGGATCATTTCAAGCTTGTTCTCCTTGTTGTAAATCAACCAATGCTGACAGAATCTTTAAATAATTTTTAAATTTTATTAAAGTTTTTAAAATAATTAAAATTTAAATCAATTAAAATTTATCTTAAAATTAAATAAATAATATTATCTAATATGTCATGGTCTTGATTACATCAAATTGTTTTTGTGGCTTAGTTCCCATTGTTTTCCATTAGTTGGGAACTCTTGGGAACTTTGTAGTCTTATTTTGGCCCAAAAATCCTCTAATGCAAGAAGTTACATAGTTTTTGAATTTTGGATATTTAGTTATAATTTATGAAAGTGAAAAATAGTCTGCTATTTTAGTTCATAGGTGGTATAGTAATCACATGGCATTGTTCTGTAAATGAATCATGATTCAACCTTTTTGCTTGCAAAATTCTGCCTGCACTATAAGGTTTTAGCGTTTGGTGGCAAGTCCTACTTCTACTCTTATCACCTTCTAATAAGCTTCCTTGTCCTCTTCCAGCAAAATAAATGTTGCCATGATGTATTCCAAATGCAACCCTTTTAGATTTAATTGACATGGAACATGGGTCCAAAGAATATCCTTCACTAATTGAAAATAGAACATTCATTTTTTTCCAGTGATTTTTAATGCAATGGCCACTGTCACTTTGAAGAAAAACAAAATAAAATATCAATTACCATATTTCTACTAATTGACAATAAAACATTTTTGATTTTCTTATGTGCTATATTGCCCTTTCACTTTTCATCCATTTCAAGGCTAAATTTCATTCTACAACTTTCCATTGTGCCTAGACACCATGTAGAGACAAGTATTGAACTTCTACATAACAATCATCTTTAGTTCTACATTGTCCATACTAGACCCTTTTATAGGGATGATATAAAGAGCACGGTCACTTTAATTCCTTGGTGCATAAATCCTTTTTTGATATTTTTCATTTTTTTGCTCAATATATTTTTATAAAAATATATTATTTATTTTAATTTCATCAAATTTGTCATATAGAAAGTGCTTTTAAAAAGTCAAGCATTGTTTTGGATGAATGAAGAGTTATGTGGTAAAAAAATCCTCTTGAGTCCAAATGAGGTAATATGAGCCAATCTCACTATGCTTTGAAGTGATTATTGAACTACTTTAGTTAAATGTTGAATAGACATCTTTATTTATTTAGCTCTTGGAATCCCTATACATTCATCTATGGCTTTATTTATCTATTTAATATCCATTGACTTCATTAAAGTGGCTATTCTACATTCAATTTAGCATAATTTTCATCCATTTATGCTTCATCGAGTACATTAAACATTTGGAAACATAAAGTTTTTGTACTTGATTTAGATGAAATAAAGGCATCATAGATTATATAACATTCAAGCATGATGCTATAACATTTGTAATTATTGAAACATGTTTTTCTTGGACAAATCTAAAAAAATTGAACTACACCCCCTCAAACCTCTTTGCGAGCCTCTTTATTTGTTGTCCAAATTATGCACATTGGCACCAAATGATTAATTTCTAAATGCCCAAGGCACCAAATTTTGTTATCAATAAAACTTTGAAGTCAAATAAAAGTTTACCAAATTATTATCTTAAGTATTTTATATTTTTGAAAAAATATTTTTGAAGTTTAGTTTTAGCATCAAAAACTTGATTTTGAAAATGAATGATTACAAATTTTTTATTCCAAATTCTATACAAAAGTGTCCATTGCAAATCTTGATTTTCTAGTGTTGAGGGCTCTTGTAAAAGATCCTCAAATACACTGGATCTTAGGAAAAAAAATCACATTTGATATTCATTTAAAAAAAATGTAGAGTAGAATTTGAAAAAATAAATTGATTGGGGTTCTGCATGTTATGCCCTTTAACTTCATATTTTATGGTGACCTCAGTTTACAATTTGATATGTGAAAAGAGGATTGAAAGACTTCAAATCACTTTCACAAATTTAACAAATTTATAATCAAATATGTAATTTTTCAATCCACAAGTGATATTGTTATATACTTATATATTTTTTTTCCATATGATCTCTAACATGTCTAGTTTGAATTTGTACAATTACAATTAAATTTTTTTTAAATATATATTTTTTAAATGTTAACTTCTGTTAAATTTAGAGTAAATTCCAAGAAGCTCAAAAAAGGCCTTGTCCATTTAGGGATTAATCCCTAAAGGACCATCATATTTAGAGGCCCAAAATTGCTTCATAATACTTGTCCCCAAAGGAAGGTCAAATCTTCATCAATATTAATTTTTTAACAAAACCAACCATATAATCTTTTGGTTAATTTGTATAAGTATATTGTTCCAAAGTTTTAAAGTGAGTACTCCCACCAATTGCAAGTTTGATGTGCATAAACTTCAAAATATAGACTTTTCTAGTCCTTCCAAAAGGTGAAGTTTTGTTTTTCAACATTTTTAGGAAAAACACATATGTCCTTCAACTTGTGAATTTTAGTCAATAAGTTGAAAAACACATTGAAAATATATATTAAAAAATATAACCAAATAAACTTTCATATTCATTTTTTTTTAAACTATGAAGTGGAAGGTGGTACTAAATGAAAGATATAGCTAATATGCTAATAAATTTTGAAAGAATTTTATAATTATCAATCCCAATGGTAAGAATATTTTAATTAATCATTTGTATACTTTATTTTTATTTAAATTTTTTCAAAACTAAAAGTAAAATATGACTTCATATATTTTTTCTACCTTCATTGCCCACAAAATAAAACTCCTTGTAACTTTTACCTCATTATTTGGAATTCAATGGTTCAGTTTTTTGAATAGGTATCAATCTATACAACTCCAAAATAATAATTAATATTTTTTAGAATATATTTCTTGTTGCTTGGTTTAACATTGAAATCAAAATAAACCTTATAGATTTTGAAATATTATTTAGAATGATGATAAACAAAGCTTCACATGTGAGTAGCATCCATCATAAAAAACTCATACAAACATTCCAAATTATGAAGTCAATGGAGCTTGCTTGAGTTTTCAAAAAGCCCAAAGTGGGCTCCTTGGTCGTTTAGGAGTTAAGGACTTGTTACCTTAATTTCTAAAGTCCCAAGGCCTTTTTCCATCAAAAAACATTCAAAAATTGCCATTTCTATTGCAAAGGGAAAATAACTTTCAAAATTGTTTTTTCTACATATCTAATGCTAGGATCTTATACTACACTAGTATAAAAATGTATGGAAATTTTTTAGAAACTTTGATTGCATGTATTTGCATTTAAAGTGAAGAAAACAAGTTTTAATTACACCTTGATCGGCTAGATTATGTAGCTTTGAATCTTCTTAACTTAAAACTTTTGCACTATTTATTTTCATTTTTTGATTTTTTATGTTAAGGAATTGAGTTCACAATCTAAGAAAAAAAATTCCACAAAAAAATCTTATTTTCCACTCATTAAAATTTTATTAAATGGATATTGGTTTAAAATTGAAGGGATAACTAAACCAATAATAGCTCTAAAATGGAATTGAATCACAATAGTCCCAATGGTGAGATTGTTCTAGCAATCAAACTTAACCGTGCCTAACAATTTTTTTTTAAAATTATAAAAATTGCATTAAAAAATGGATTCTATAAGTTATTTTTTCAAGAAAATATTTAGATTGACCCCAAAATAAGATTGTCCATAACTTTCTCATCACTAGTCCAAATAGAATGAATCAAAGATTTAGATATAGAAAAAAAAATATTTTAGGGAAAAAATTTAAAAATTTAAAAATTTAATTTTTTGTGATTTTTTTGGAGTGCCCTCAAGTTGCCTTTTAGACTTACAGTCGCATACCTTTTTCTCCTGGGCACCAATTGAAATAAAAATTCTATTACCCAAAAGCAATCTAATCTTCTATCTTCAAAAAATGTTTCAAAAAATCAAGTCAAAAATTGAGATCACACAAAACTACTCGAAATTCCAAGAGTCCTTCATAGGAACTTTGAGACTTTAGGGGTTAGGGTTACTACACCACATTTCAACTACTTTCTAAAGCTACACAATCTAGATTCTTGCCTAAAATGTACTCCATACTTTGTTTATTTGTGAGAGTCAACAGTTGGTTACCCTAAATCCTATTTTTTGCACTTGAAAAATTCATAGTTTATTCATAAAGTATCCAAAAAATGCATTCTAGGAGACTCAAGAATCTTCTTTCGACTACCAACAAGGCCCCGGAAAAAAAAATTCATTGCAACAATAGAAACCAAGCTAAATCACTTATTTATGCAATTATAGGTGTAGTCACCTTACCTTACTTTACTTTCTTGCTGCTTCAAAGGCAAAGAAATAAAAACGAGTGAATTTTTTTTCTTCCAACCAAAGGACTACGGCCCCTTTGAAAGTGGTAAACGTCACTCTAATATAGCACGCATTTACTTCACCCTTAAAAGGACGACGAGGTGACTTTGAAAATCATTAGTTTCATGACCATATGAAGCACTTGACTTTTACTATTGCACTCATTGCAAGACAAAACTACTGTAGAAGACCTCCCCTATTCTTGCAAAATTTCGAGGATGAATAGTTGCACTTCTACCCTACATGGAGAGATCCTCCGTCATCCATCGGACACAAAACGTTGGCTTTTTAGTATTGCACTTGTTGCAAGACAAACTACTGTAGAAGACGTCCCCCATTCTTGCAAAATTTTGAGGATGAATAGTTGTACTTCTGTCCTACATAGAAAGATCCTCCATCATCCATCGGACACAAAGCGTCCGCCTCCACGTGGCATGTAAGGGTGAAGCTTACACGAGACGCTTTTCTCATTTTACTCACTCAAGCACCGAAACTTTGACAACAATATTATTATTAATAATATGATGATTCCATTGCAGCTTTTGAGTTGCAGAGCCCTCATAAAGAACCCCGTCCTGCTCATAACACCATGAACGTGTTTCGGAACGCTTCATTGATCACTCCGGAAGTTCGAATGATACCTTGATTCCCTTCCCTTCCCTTCCCCCCCAAAAAAACAACCACCAGGTGACAGATTGTCAGAAGGGAGTTGGTCCTAAATGAACCCTGTTTTGTTTAGTTTGAAAATACTAGTTCTACCTTAACAGGATGTTATAAGGTGGGTACACGTAAAACCACCACTTTTTGCTACTGAGCCTATTTACCATTATTAGACTGGTCAAATTTTCATATGTTCTTGTTGACAAGTGAAAGGAGATTCCAATGCACCAAAGAACATGGCATTTGGGTACTGTATGCAAAAGTTATTAAGAGTCAAAGTTTGTTTCTGAAAGTGCTCTATACAAATAGGTACATATCTGAAATTCGAAATATACAAACCCTTGTAGATGGCGCTTCCAGGTCAGGTGCCATTTGGGGGGTGCCTACCTTAACTTGAACTTGAAGGAAAATGGGTCTGTGCTGCACTGTTGAGTACTAAGCCAGGTGTGAATAACGGTCACAAGTTTTTGAATGGGGCCTCGGTTTGTTTGCAAAAGCTGTAAAAGCTGTCATGAGCCTCAATCACGCTACTCACAGGAAACTCCTTTTCATGAGTTCTGAGGAATTTGAACCAACACACTAATTAGCTTATTAGTGTGCAGCATTAACCCATATACGCTAGGGCTAGGGCGGACGTTTTTTTGTCCGATGAATGACAAGGAATTTTCCTGTGTAGGATAGAAATGCAACTAGGAATTAGTGGTGGAAAGGAGAAAATCTTCTACAATAGTTTGACTCCCAATGAATATTTTTGATTTTTTTAAACTAGATGATGTCACACGGTTCCAAAAGGGTTGATTTCCACGGTCACCAACCCGGCATTTAAGGGTTAAGGTATATTTGCACTTGGTGTTAAAAGTGTTGTTGCAAAGGGTCTTAGGAACAAATTCAGACCTACTTTGGGACTAGATTCACATTACTAACATCACCCCTAATACCAAGTGCGAACATACCTTTAATAAGTTAGCTTTGGAAGTTTTGAAAAAGGAGGTATTATCATTTCATGCCATTGATTTTATAAAAATATGTGTTGTATTTAGGCATGGTTTTTTTTCCCCTTCAAATCTAATAGGCTTACCTATTGAAAGAAAAAAATGGTGAAGGTAGTCTGCTGTTAAAGTGACCTCTAAGTCCACCCAAATCATTATTGTACAGTGGGGGCCTCCCATTGTGTTAACCCCTAAATGCCCAAGGCATCAAATTTTGGTGTTGACAAAACTTTGAAGGTAAATAAAACCTAACCAAGTTTCTATTTTCAGTAGTTTATATATTTTTAAATCTTTTTGAAGTTTGGTTTTAGCATCAATAATCTGATTTTAAAAATGATTCACTATAATTTTTCTATTCAAGATGTTGTGCAAGGGTGTCCATTGCAATCTTGACTTTCAATAGTGTTGAGGGCTCTTGGAAATGAGCCTCAAATACACTAGATCTTGGAGGAAAAATCACATTAAAAGTTCATTCACATAAATTGTAGTGTAGATTTTGAAAAGCCATAAATTGATTGGAGTTATGCATGTTAGGCCCTTTATCCTCATATTTTTTTAGTGACCAACTTTTTAGATTTGACATGCAAAAAGAGGATTGAAAGACTTCAAATCACTTTCACAATTTTAACACCTTTGTAATCAAATATTATAATATTTCAATCTATATGTAATATTGACGTGTGTTTTTTTCCTCTATAATCTTTAACATGTCTAGTTTGAATTTGTACAATTACAATTTAAAAAATTGACACAACTTATGCTTTTTGTTCAACTTGAAGCAAATTCCTAGAAGTTCAAAAAAAGCCCTGGGCATTTAGCGGTTAAGCACAAGCATCTATTCCCATTTCTTAAAAATCTCACAGTACAAGGCACTATAATACATGCAAGTATTGTAACATGTCTTTTGAGTGGATAGTTCTTTACTTAGAAGACTCACTTCTATTGTTACTTATTAATACTTATTAATTTTGATTACTTATTTTTCTGATTTGATTGCCCCCACGGATTTGTATACAAGCCATCTATATGAATATAGATACACATACATATACATATATGAATTCACCCACTACCCTTAGGACTTGGTTAATTTTTCTACTTTACCTTTCTTTGTATTTTCTAGAATGAATCTTGTTAGCAAACGACATGGATGAATGGTTTTCATATGTATTTTTGAATTTTGTATTTGTATTATTGTATCCATATTTGTCTTTTTGTATCCAAATTGATGACTAAATTGATGATCAGATCCAACAACCTTCCTTCAATGGTATCACATTTTGTGGAAAAAAATGGATGGCATTAGGGATACTTTAATTTGTTTCTTCCCACATTAGATGGCTAGGGATTTTTGGGGTGGTGTGTGTGTTTGGTAGGTGCGTTGCATCTTTTCATGAGATGGTAACACATGTAATTATGTCATATAATTGGGTAAACTTTGTATGGCAAACCAACTACTGAATGCTTAACAATAGTAATAGATATTTCAAACAACTTGTCACTCATTCCTAGATAGGAGTTGCACTTTGAACATGGTCACTTTTATAGTAGACTACATTTAGTTATTGCCTTCTTTTTTTCTTGCAATATATGATTAATTCTTCAATTTGTGTCCCCTTTTAAAAAAAGAATGATTTTTTTTTTGGGTTTTTTGTCACCATTGGCTGTGGAACAATATCAAACAAGTATATTTTAATATTTTCTATATGCATATCTTTGGCATTCATAGATGTTGGAAGATATGTAAATGATAATTTTAGTTCTGAAATATTTTGTTAAATACATGCAATAGTTTAGATATCATTGATGCTATTTTTTAATATTAAAAAAAATCAAAATATTTCTTCATCAACTAGTAGAAATGTTAGTCTTAGGGAACCAAGCTACAATGTGAGAGCGTGGTTTCAAAGGCCCATTTGGGTACTAGCTTCGTACCCAAATGGGCCTTTAGAATTATACTTGCACACTATCTCAAAGACCACCTTTCTACTAGTGTCATCCTTAGTGTCATCCTTCCTCAAAGATGATTGTACCTTTAGTAGGAAAACTCACCTATGGATTGGAACACATCTAGGATTTTCTAAACTATCTATTAATAGATTCAATTGTAATCTCAATGAGCTTAATGCTTGATAGATGGATAGAAGGCAAGTAGCTTATACAAGTGTGAAGCAAGAAGCATGACAATCCATAAGGCCTATGTCAAACACAATAATTGCAAGTTTGCCAAAATTTTAAATCTCATTTAAGTATAGTAATTTTTTTTATAGAATTTTCAACCAAGAAAATGTGGGTATTTATATTGAATTTTAGCTCAAAAAATTGGTTTGTAATTTAAATCATCTATTCAAAAGTTATAGACAAAGTTGAGAGAGAAAATATGAAAATAGACTCCATACCTTTCTCTAAACTTTGTCCATAACTTTCTAGTAGAGGCTTCAAATGACAAATGGATTTTTGTAGCTAAAAGTCACTTGAATTCTTGTATTCTTTTAGATGAACCAATTTTAAATTTTTGAATTACCATGCTTGAATGAGGTCCAAAGTTTTGCTAAGTTCTCAACTTTGGCAATTTTAGTATGAGTAATTATGCTTCATTCTTGTTCCAAAATATCCCACATATTCTTTGTATGCTAGCAATGCACGCAACATGTAATTAGAGACATCATTCACATTGTGTAATCACATTGCGTAATCATATCGTATATAAGATGATGTTAAAATTAGTTTGGCATTCATTTGTAATAACAAAATGTCTAAGACCATTACATCATTGCTTTGATCATTTTCAATTATTTAATTTATTGGTAACAAATACATTATTTCTAACATGTTTAAAGTAGAAGTATCACAATTTCCTAAAATTTTAAACCTAGATTTGTACTAGTGGTTGTTTGCTTTATTTTCTAGTATTCAAATGTTTGACAATCCATTCCTTCATTTAAGAATGAAAGTGATGATTTGATTTTCCATTGCAAGACATTGACATTAAACACCATAATCCATGTACTTCAATGTAATTTAAAGTTCTTTATTATCAAAACCTTCAATAATACTCTAGAGATCCACAAATGGAATGTGTATTCTATACTCATCCAAATTATTGAAACAATCATAAAATATTTTGTTGACCTCTACCTTGGTGAATAAATACCAATGGTATTGGCACATGAATTCATTGTGTCTAAGTATGTGTGTCAAATGTAATTTGAAGTTATCTTTTGAGTACAAGTCTTTTAATCTTCTCTCGTGGTTGGCTACTACTCTTTGGTTTGAAGGACTATCAAAGTTGTTACATTTGACATAGAATCAAGGTCACCAAACCTCACCTCTTCTAACCATCTACAATAGTCTTTGTTGTTGATGTCATTACTATTGTACCTAATGTGGTTAGAGCGATTCCCTTGGCTACCACCAAAGAAATCACTCTCAATAATTTTCTTTCTTTTAAATAAATCGCTTTGTGGACACTTCTTCACGAATACCTTAATTTTTTCTTGCTCCAATGAACTTTGTACTATAATTGTATACAAATAATTGCTTGTTACTAAGCTAAATGCTTGAAATTGCATCTAAGCACTCAGAGCAACTTTTACAATGTATGCTATTATTTCATACCTAGAAGGAGAATGGCCATTTTGTACTTTAATAGTGTACAACTATACAATCAATGTTTGTTGAACTTCGTAGAAATCTATTAGTGTTCTTTCAAAAGAATAAACCCATTAACTTTTAGAAATAGTTTTTACATGCATGCACAATGATATAGCTTATCAATTAAACTTGAAAATGCCCTTCTAACAATCACCATTTTGGATATTTTACTTAGTCTACTAATTCCTTCATTGTCCAAAAATAGACAATAACATTCCATTAAGGTTAATTGTTGGTGTAGTCAACTTTTAATGCAATTGCTCTTCACTTCTTTATTCCACCCATAAGCATGTACTTAAACTATGTCCTTGAGATATGCTTACTTGCTGAATATATGCAATGCACTAAGTGTTTGCTTTATCTTATATTTAGGTTTGCTTTACACTAAAATGTCCTATGTACCAATTCTACAAGTTTTAGTTGAAGGCCCAAATCCAATTTCCTTGGATTATAAACCACTATAAGAAATTTGTGTTTTATGTGATGGATTTTAGATGCCATCAAATGTAACCTATATTTTTATGTCAACAATGATGTCTAATGTAACATCTTGATGTTATGTTGGATGTTATTGTTGACATAAAAACACAATTGTACATTCAATGTTACTTAAAATTTGTCAATTTAGACATAAAAAAACTCTAGTTTCTTATAATAAAAGGTAAATAAATAATATTGTATACGGGATTGAAGCTTCATAGTGTGGAGACCAAAGTTCTAACTCTAGATCTTAAATTTTCTCATGTATAATAGGTTAAAGCCAATATATGTTCTAAAAGGGTCAAGAAGTCATAAAAAATCCATTTAAAGGGCACTTAGGTTTGCAATTTGCAATAGATAGATTTGTCTACCAAATCAACTCAATTTAGTATACTCCTTCCCATATTATATAGTACTTCCATCCCAAAATGATCTTTTTGTTGGACAAAATGTTTTGGATTATGGCTAAAAATGGTATTTCAAAAATGAATTTTGCACTACAAGTAGAGTTTGGTGCATTCCTAACATTTTAGAAAATTTTGAGTTTTGGAACCCTTTTCAAAGTAGCGATGCTAGTGTGTGAGCCTAAAAATGTGAACTTTGAGCTTAGGTATAAGTAAGTACTTTAAAATTATTGAAGGGGCCTACAACATACAAACCTATAACATAAGTACCCTATAACCATAGAAGGTACTTATAATATATACACTTATAATATAGGCATTTATAATATATACACCTATAATATAGGCATTTACAATATAAATATCATATAAACATGGAAGGTGCTTATAACATAAATATTTATAATATAAATATCCTTTAACCATAGAAGGTGCTTATAATAAGAGCTTAGGCTCCTAGGGTCAAGATCCTAGGTTCACATGCAAGGAAGTATGCTTTTCAAAATGTAGTTTTGGAATATTGAAAAGTAGATTTTTGGGGGCAATTTCAAAAAGTACTACTAATCAATAAATTGTTGAGTGTGAGGTGGTCATTTTGTAGGCATTTTGTATATGCCCAAGACCACGTGTGGCCCTTTGTTTTACCTCCCAGAGCTTCATCCCCTTCAATCAGGCAATATTCAAAAAGATGCAAAAAATAACAAGTGAACAATGTTGATTGATCCCTTTAGTCATTTCATTTGTCTTTTGATTGATGATTGCATGAATGGAGGGAGAACTATTAATTGGTGTTATTAATGGTTCCAAATAGTAATCAAAAACCAAATTTGACTAACTTGCAATGTTACAAAATGAAACAAGATCATTTTGGGACAAAAAATTAAGGCCAACAAGAAGATCATTTTGGGAGGGAGGGAGTATAAAACAATTGTTCAAACTTTAAGTTAGAGTTGAATTTTGCCAAAAAAGATTCTCAATTCTTTTTCTAAGTCTTATTTCTTTGGCATCAAAACTTGCAAAAAGTTTTGCTATGTTTTGAAGTGCATCTAGACTTGGAATATAGTGTGAAGGTCTTAGTTCCAATTTTTAACTCTCCACCATTCAAATCTTGAAAATTTGGTGGGACTTAGAACATAGTGAGAATTGGTCTTCATTATTTTTGTGCACTTATTCATAGAGGACCCCCCCTCTAAGTCCGACACCTGCAATAAGAGATCTTATTTAGTGAGATTGTCATTGTGAAAGTTTTAAATTACTATGAATTTTTGAAGAACAAGTAAAGAATTTTTTTCAAAAGAGAAGTACATTTTAGTATAGAACATTATTGTATTAAGAAAACTATTGTCACTTTGTATTTAGAAACACATTTTTAGATCTTCAACTTTAAATTTCAATAAAATGCTTGTTATTAGTAAGCATTCAAAAATTTCAAAATTTTCAAGTGGAGCAGAGATTGCATTGTGAAAGTTTTATTCTATTAGTTAGATAAATTAAAAAAGTAAGAAAATTTTGAATGTCAAAATCAAGTTTTTAGAAAAAAAAATCCTGAAAGCATTGAAATTCATTATATAGATATATCATTTTTTCCAATGACCTACTATGTATTAAATTTCTTTTAAACTACAATGACTTGACAATGCATTGAAAAAAGGCTGTCACCTCTTTTCAGTGCATTAGTTCCCCCCCTTTCTCGAAAAAATCACAGACTGTTGATTTCAAAAAAAAATGTTTCCCTTCCAAGATGCCTTGATTTCTCAAAAAATCACAAGCTGTTGATCTTTGTGAGATTCAATCCAAGTTGTCCAAATATGAATTCAAAATACAATACTGTATATGGATATGATATAAATATGGGGGCGGATACGGATACAAGATATGACTTCAATATACAATATGGGATATGAGATACGGATCAAAAAATATGAAATACAAAATATAGACGATATATCCCATATCAATTGGCACCCCACCTCCACCTAGAAACTACAGAGGAGGGGAGGGGGGATCAAGAAAAAATTTAATTTAAATTTATTTTAGAATAAATTTATTAATTTAAATACAAAGGGGGAGAGGGGGTGTATGAAAAAATCAATGTGTTTCAGTGCATTGTGACACAGTTTGTTACAATGCATTGAAAAGAGGTAGTAACTGCTTGACATTCACACATTCACTATGCACTATAAGAAACTCATGTTTTAGGTGATAGATTTAGGTGACATTCAATAGAATAGCTTGCATTTTTTTGTCAATAATAACATTCAATGTGACATCAAGATATTACATTGGATGTTATTGTTGACATAAAAACACAAGTTGTTACACCAAATGTCACCTAAAATCCATCAACTTAGACACAAGAAAACCTCAATTTCTAATAGTGATGAAGTAGATATAATATTCATCAAGGTTGTAAACAAAAAAAAAATTGGATGAAAACCATCAATTCTTCAATATGCAAAAACATTGTTTGACCATGCAAAAAATATTTTGTACCTTAACATACTTAAATTGCTAAAGTCAAGTTTGGATTAGAAAATGCATTGGTAACCGTGATTTGTCTAAACCTCTATAATTTTTATCTTTTAGCTAGCTTTGGAAGCAATTTATTTTCAATGTCCAATGTCTAAATTTGAGTTTTCTTGTACCTGCTCAAAATACTTTGGGATTCACTTCCAATGATAGAAATTTCAAGTTCTAATTATAAACCAATGAAAAGATAGAAGTTTATTTGGAGGGGCAAGTTCCAGAGTGCATTGAGGATGCCCCCAAGGAAATAAAAAATTGAGTGACAGAATGCACACCTGCAGCTGATAATAAATAATCCAGGCATCCGTCTCAAGAATAAATTTCAATGTGCATGGGAAGAATGTAGTAGACATATTATGTCCGATGAATAAGGTATCCCTCATCACTAACTCAAGCTGCCGTTACTTCGAGTTCAAATGCCGTCGTGTGCAGCCTATACTAATTGGAACTCAAATATATAGTTATGTTCAACCGTTACTGCCGTCATGGTCTTCTCCTTCCAACGGCCATCCACCTTCCTGACTACCTCTCATTGCTCAAGTTTTTTGAGAATCTTACTTGCTGACCTCTTGGCGGCATGAAGACATCCCTGAAGTGCTCTACCTTTTCGGCTTTGATTGCTGGAAATCTTCTCACCCTATGTAAATCTTCCTTGCTAACTACCCTCACCTGCAAGAAATTCATGGAGATTGCTTCAAGGTGGCGGGGGTGCTTTGAAAACTTCTCGTTCTGAAGCTTCTGTTCCCTCTCGCTCATTCGAAGACATCTTCATCGCCAGCTTATAGTTATGGGTTATCAGATCAAGATAAACTAACTTGCTCTTGAATTGATGGGCTGCAACGGTTGAATCTGAATGTCTTCAACTCCACCTCGCCGGGATACTCTGTGGACCTGCAGCACACTCCGAGCAGTTTCCACAGCACTCTGTCCGCTAACAAAATGGTGTCGACATACTGGCATGTAGACATCTGCCCCACCAATGACCTCCGTCTCGGTGTCCACAGTCTTGCGGAAGGTGAACGGAGCTGGTTGATTGCAAAGTTCACATCGTGCATGGAGCTTCGTCACCGAGTCGGCCAACGGTATAAGGTCCAGCGCAGCCCCAAATCTGCGTCTGTGAAAGGTGTCAATTAAAATCCCTGCTAGCTAGCTATCCACCATAAAAGCATGATCACCATTGAATGATAGAAAATTTCCAAAGTACAAAGAACTGTCACGAGACTATGTTCACCTCAGAAAGTCTCCGTCAAGTCCAGCCACAATGACCGTCTTGTTGTCGAGGTCGGCTGCACTTTGACAAAACTCTAGCAGATCGTCAAAAAATTGAGCTTCGTCGATCCCAATAACCTCAATCTGCAAGTGATAGAAAATTCAGCATTCAGCTCATTATGTAAGGATAATCTAGGACTAATTACTCCATATCAGCATATAATCATCTAGACGAATAGAAGTCAGATGTGAATAAGAAAAATCGAATAAGGTTTCAAAATAGAATTTCCAACCTGGCGGTATTCTTCTTCTCCGACATGCTCTCTAAAACTTGCAAGACATGGGACAGCCACACACGGCATTTGAACCCCATCGTGCGAGACCACCGCCGATTCAGAGTATCTATTATCCTTGTCCGACTTCACCAAACTCACCTTCCTGCAAATCAATGCTCCCCCCGCCCCTCAAATCCTCAATACCTTCGAGCCCAACACTACCACGATAAAAGAAAAGGACACGAATGCGGAAGGGACAGAAAGACATCGATTTGCTTGAGTGGGCACGGTACGAAATGACACTTTCAGGTCGAGGATACTAAAACGTGAGGGACTTAACCTCGTGTCCATACACTTGGTTGAACTCATTAGGAAGTGGTGTAAGCTTGACTTGGCTAAATTGCCTGGAAAGGGGTCAGTCTACAGTTACTTATAAAGGTCTACAACCTCACACTTTGAAATAGCATAAAAATTTCATTCATAGTGACTAAAATTGAACTGGACAGATTTGGCTCTTGTACCCCAAAGGTCCCTCCATACCTCTATACTGATCTCCCAATGATCAGTACAGAGCTGGGGAGATCAGTGTAGATCAGATAGAGTTGCAGAAATCAGCATTCTGCAAAGCTCTGTACTGATTTCTACATATGTCAAAATGCTTAAAGTGGAGCAAATAGTATTCTCACTTCGGCTCCCCGCTGCAGTACCATTCACTAATAGAAATCGGCAGACTGCCGAACCAATAGGTATACTACCAACTAAGAGAAATCGAGAACGATATTAACCATTCCAAGCAACATGCCCCAAACGAAGGCCGTCTCATTACTTGGAATACAAAAACCTCCCCAATACCTTCTGGTACAGGGACCCTAGGTTTAATTAAACTCCACAGGGAAAAAATGTACAAAACCCTCAAAATCATGTTGCCAGAAGTGACTCTGCGCTCGATCGCACACTCAATCCAATGCATTGAAACGATTCGAAAGAGAACTGTAAACCATCCATTTATTTGGATGTCGGCACGATTAGGAGTTCAAATCACAATGCTACCTGAGAGACACCATACAAAAGACCGGATCCCAAATCGACGATTACCTGCCAGCATCAGCTTCGTTTCGAATGCGTCGCAAAAGCGCCGTGGTCTTCCCAGCGAACATCGGACCAACAATCAAGTGTATTCCCCCTACATTCTCACGCTCATAATCCACCGACACTTCCCCATTCCTCACGAAACGGCCTTCACATTCAAGCTCCAGTCCCACACCATCGCCATCCCGCACTAGAGCTCTACAAGGAGTCAATCCATCCAAAAAACGCGTCGTAGAAGAAGAATTTGACGGCAGAGCAGCCATAAGCCGCAATAAGTCTTCACAACCCGAACGCTTCACACAAACGGCGAGGGGAACGCTCCTCCTGGACAGAGGTGTGATCGACGGCACTACAACAACCGAGTGCGAGAACGAGGTGCACCACGAAAGGACGTCAGCCATAAAAGATCGACGCAGGGCAGGGGAATGATGATGAATCTGAATGCCAGGGTGAATCCTGGACATCGTCAAGACTACGCTTAGAATATCGATCCTCTGTCGGAAGAAGACGACGAGTACTTCAAATCTTCAATCGTTTGCAGAATATTAGTATCGTACCTTGGGATTCGGAATTTGCGCCATATCCGAATCTGACAAGCAAGCGTCAAACCCTAAATTCGCCAAGCTCGATGACCAGACTTCAGCTTTTCTCATTTGGAATGTACGACAGCCAGAAAGGATTGAACCAAGGCAATGGAAAGCAATGTTGGGGAAGTTTTGGGAGTTGTCTTGGTAATTTGCCTCCTCTTTGTACTCTTTGTAGAAGGAGCTGGGAGTTCCAAGGGCAATTGTGTCCTCTCCTTATGAAAATCTCTTGGTTCATTACCTCTAGTATCAAATTCTCACTGGCCAATTTCCTTTAACTTGAAATTTGCAGAGGTTGTAATCTTCATGTTTCAAAGACATGCCAATTTTGAAACTAAACTCTAAATTTTATTGCATTGGGTTGACATGTATTTTTAGACTAGGGGTTGGCTACTATGACCAATCCTAAAGCAATCCCACCCTGACATTGTCAAAGTACTCCAAGCCCCCTCAATGGCCAATCCTAAAGTAAAAGGGAAAGTGATACCCACCTTGTCAAGAACATATCCACCTCAAACAACTCATGTATAAGTTTTGGATTCAAAATGGTAAATGGCTAAAATTTAACAATTTTATGAAAAACAACAACTACATATCTACTATTTATTTTTCCACACTAGTTGGTTGCTAGTCCCATCAATTTTTCATCTAGTTTTAGATCCTCCATTTTCTCACTCCAATTAGTTATTTTTCCAATCATTAAATACTTGGTAGTTCTCTTCCAATACTAACAGAAAAATGATGAATTCGAATGCTAGTGAAGATGAATCATGAACATCATCAAGAATAGAATGTCAACCTTTTGTCAAAGGAAGATAGAAAAAAATCCCTTCTAGGGTGGATCCTTTACTAAGAATAAACACCCAAAGACAAGCACACACAAAGGTATGAAACGAGGGAATGGACAAATACTAAAAGACTTGGAAGAAACAATGAGCCTTGAATGTGAGCATTTGGATGTTACATTGGTCATTAATATTGACATGAAAACACAAGTTGTTTTATTAGATGTCCACAAAAATTTGTCTTTTAAAATTATGAAAATGTCACATAAAATATAGAGTTCTTACAATGCAAACTAAGTGCCAAAAGGCTTAGATGAAAAAATAAGACTTGGACTCAACACTAGGAAGCAAGGATGAGCAAGAAGACTAAAAGAAAGTCCAAAGAGGCAAATTAGGGCCTATTTACACCCAAAAACTTTGGGTTGGAATCCATAAAAATGAAATGTTTTGATTGGAAGATAGCTATGGTACCTAGTTTTGGGGTTTACACCAAATAGAACTTGGGTTGTAGCCCATCATTTTTTCAGTGGATAAAAATCCTTGTTAGAATCCTACATGGCTAAAATAGATAGTAACTTTTTAGACCTAAGAAGAATATTTTTGGAAAGGTCTTGGAGGTAACCAACCAAAACTAGGAAGAAATTCAAGAAGACTATTTTTAGTCAATTGTTGATGATTATTTATTTTTGGGCCATGTTTGGCTTGATTTGACCAAAATCATCAAAAATGGCCAAAATTTGAGAGTGTTAAAAACAAACCAGCACACAAACATGTACAACATCATGACTACAAGAGATTCTATGACTCTGGGATAAATCTAAAAAGGCTTCTACGGATAACTTTACTTTAAAAATTTAGCTCAATTGCATAATAGACCATGATTCAACTCTTTTGGTTTACACCAAACATTTGGGCCACTACCTACCTATAAGTCCCTTGTTTCAAGCATGGTACCCCACTTACAATGGTCCCATCCATTAAACAAGATACTTGTGCTCATGGATGGAAGCCCAAGACTTTTGGGTGTAAACAAGCCCTTAGAACCAAGGATTGCGACTAAGGTTTAGGAGGGGTTTGTCCATCTAAGTTGGAGGGCCACTAGGGCCAATAGCTTGCCATCACGTCTAGAGGGCTGGCCTTGTAGCAATATGTAGCTTTTACGATTACTATAAAAATCTTGTTGATTGAATTACCATCTCCTCCAAGGCTCCTTGAATCACCGGCCTCTACTTGCTTCACATGAAGGCGAATGTTACTAGTCCTAGTAACTTAATTACTATAAATCTCCTAGCAATTCATAGCCCGGTTGACTTCAAATTTGTCCTTCACTCAAAATAGTGTCATTTAGGGAAGATCCAGCCCCTCTAGCTCTATATTTTCCCATTTCATAGATTAGAACTTGAAGGGCCGGCCAAACATCTAGGCGCTCACAAATATTCTGAATTGGTTGCCATTACCCGCCTAGAGGTCTAATTCTTGATTTTCTAGGTAGATCCATCTAATTGACCTTCCATCCTCCAATCCACATTAAGTGGAAATACAAAGCTAGACGGGTTGGAGGATCCATTGAATGGGCTATTTGAAGCAAGTAAACAAATTCCAAGTCAAAAAGCTTTAAGAAGCTGTGCATTCCAATGGTAACAGTCATAGAATTTACTAGGCTATAGGCTCAAGACCCCTCCTAAATTCTATGAAAATTGCCTTAAGCTCCAATAGACTAGACGATGGCCACACCAACCCCTTGAGAGTGGCTGGAGGTCTAGTCAACTAATGGCAATTGGCTCTCAATAGAGCCTTGTCACCTGTCCAGAATCAAGAGCTCTGATGGCCCAATGGAGTCTAGCTCTAAGAGACAGTCTCCATTAAGGGAAATGTTCAACCTGGACATTTGACCGCACCTCCAAGCTCCGGTTTGCACACACAGAGCTAGGAGGGCCAGACCCTCACCTAGACTCCTCTAAATACAAGCTCGACCAAGTTGCATGGAGTTGGAGTAGCTCATAATTATAAAGACATGGTAAATCATCCAGTTCACAAGAGGCTACAGGTTGCTCCAAACCAGACCTCTGGGCGCTAATGGCACCTGCTGGACCTTCTTGGCCATGAACCTCCATAGCCAGCTGAGGAGAGACCGCGAGCCCGAAGGCGGGGGGGAAACACTTGTAAAACAGAAAAAAACAAGAGAAGCAAAAGGGGGCATCCCGGGGCATCCTCCCAGATCACTCATCACCTAAATCTCTGTGCATTCAACTAAATTGAACTTTTGTCAGAAGAAGATGAGCTCATGAGCGCCGGCTTCAATCGCTTCCAGACAAGTAGAACTGTAGTACCGAATCTTGGTGTTCGGAATTTGCGCCATATCCGAATCTGAAAGCAGAGTGCACACGCTAACACGCAAAGGCGCCAAACCCTAAATTCCTCGAGCTCGATGAGAACTGAGAAGAGGTCATTTCTTCTACATCTGCACAATGGATTGTATGGAAGTGCTTTTGCTTCAATGGCGTGCTGAAGAGACGGACTTTTCCTTGGATTTGCATAACATGCGCGCTTGATGAGATCAGCAGGAATGGTAGCCTTCTCTTAAAGCCACCATTTAAGAGCTCATTGCATGTGGGGAGAAGGTAAACTCCTTGGAACAATTAATTTTCAGCAAATTTTCATAGGAAGAAAAGTGGAATTGGCTTCTAACCCAATTCGTTTCATATGTTTTGGATTTTTGTGGAATTAGTTACAAATTTTTGAAGTTGAAACGTAGTGGTCACTAAAAGCAACCACCTCATGAAATATGTAAACTATTGGTACATTGAAGAAAACAAAATTTACCTCTTTGTTGTTGGTTGCTTTTAAAGCAAGGGTGCTTTTAGAGCAAACTACCTTATTAGTATGTGTATTTGCTAGCCTTGCACAAACGGCTTGCAAAACAACATTAAACAAAAAAAGGTTCTACTTTCCACAACTTTAGGGACTTCCTGAGTTGAAATTTTCTTCACACCTTGTAGCACTTCCTTGGTTGGAGTTGGCATTTACAAAATTCTATGCTAATGTTAAGTCGCATGCTAAATTTGAGTTAGATCTAATTCTTAAGTAAATGGAATTCAAACCATGAAGTTACCCAACCAATGTAGCTTTATCATACATAAAGGTTTGATTTGCCAACTAGGTGCTGAAATAGAATTTCCATGTCAAATTCTCAGGGTCTATATCACCTTAGACTATTCACAGGATGAATGTGACACTTTTTCACTAAAATGTCTTAATTTTTGCTAAATCTAACTTTCGTGTAGGCTAATAGGTAGAAATGTACATTGATCAAATGATGTAAATCATGAATAGAAGATTCAGCTAGGGAAGCCCAAAAAATTCCACTGAAATCTTAAGAATTCCACCATAATATCAATGCAGATGAATTTTGCCATCTTGGCATGTTTCAATTAGTTAATGATAGGTAGATTAAGACTAATAATGTTCATTGCTTTACTTATACAAATTTTCAACTAAGTGGGTATGAAGTAGAAATTTCATTGTTTTGGCAGTGAGAGAAATCTAAGAAAAATTTCTACTACTACCAAGTACCAACTAGTATTAATTTAGTGAGTGCAAATCTACCTAATATAATTTAAATGCATGAGACGTTTGTCATTGTGGCATGTTTTGATTGGTTAAGCAATGACAAAAGTCAAATGGCTCAACTTTCCTACATTGACATTATGTCCAATAATTGCAAAGTAGGTCAAATTATCAAGAACCTAGGGGTATCACTTAGTGTATCTATAAGAAACCATGTGAGTTCAAGTGATTTTTTGGACCCCTATATGTTTTTTAATAAACTACAATTTCAATCTATAGTTTTGAACTTTGTTTAGTATTGACTAAAAATTTAGGGTGCCAAAAATTTCCAACTCAAATAATATATGAAATAATTTCTAGAATAGGTCAAAAAATGAACTAAAATGACATGTTTTTCAAATCAAATATTTATTGAGAACACACTTAGATGATCATTGCATTATTATTCAAGGAAAATGAACTTTGAATAGAGAGTTACTTTTAGCAATTTTTTGTTCATTTTTTAGACAATTTTTTCTGAAATAGAATAGGGATATGAAAATTACTTTCAGCTTTATAGTGTAATTTTTTACTTCAAAAATTTGTAACTAATTATAATTAACAAATAAAATGACCAATAATTCACAACATAAACTTTCAAAGTAGAGGAATCTCTTCATATATATTTTCTTAATTTAAATTTTAGAGTATAAAATAGGGGGTCGAAAATCTTAATGCACGTAGTTTCTAATGGACACTCTAAGTGATCTCCCCGTGATCAAGAATAATCATTAGTCAATTTAGAATATGGCTTAGTAGGTTTTAACCAGTGGTTATTCTTGATAACTTGGTGTACTTTGCAATTACCTAGTCCATAAATTGTAATAAACTATGTATCAAAACTATGATATTTGAATGTCTACTCAATTTTTAGTACAATTTGTTTATTCCCAAATTATAGGAGTTCGGTTCTCAAATCATAGGTTTTGACATCAATTTCATATTTTCATGCTCCTTTCAACCTTTTAATCCATTTGGTTATGGGAAGTTTCAACTAAACAACTTTGATACAACCTTAGACTTATATTCCCATCTATAATTAAAAAATTTAGAAAATACAAGTAGACTTTTGAGTATCCAAATTCTTTTATTTCATTTTAACAAATGAGAGAGCTTCATCATAGGGAGTCAAGCGCCCAAAGTTTGGAAGTTTGGATCCAAGCAAAGGGAGTTAAGCGACCAAAGTTTGGAAGTTTGGATCCAAGCAAAGGGAGTCAAGCGACCAAAGTTTGGAAGTTTGGATCCAAGCAAAGAAATCTGAATGCAACTCTAATTTCATTAGGTTGCAATAATAGATAGAATGATTTTTACCTCCAATCTTTTCACCTTGTCAAGAGCATTTTGACCTTGCAGGTGGCTTCTTAAGAAGCCATGAGTAGGGCTCTCTATTTTTCCATAGCTTGGAAAGTGGATGACCCACTCCTTTTTGAGCCAGAAAATGGCCTTGTTGTGCAATTCCGTTGGTGATGCCTTGATGTGGCATTGCATAGTTGGTTTAGCAAACTCACTAAACTTTCTTATCTACTCAAAAATGAAAAATACAAAAGTTCAACAAGTTTGTTGAACCCACTATGCACTATAAGAAAACGGCAGTTTTTTTGAAGTTGCAAAAACATGAAGTGATGTCCAGTATAACAAGGACTGCATTTGAGCAAATGTGACCAAAAATTCGTCTACTTCAATGCGGCAAAAAACAGGTCTTGTTTTTCCAAAAATGTGCAAAATCATAGCTTGTTTTCTGAGAACATCACCTACAATGGATTTCTGAAAGGAGCTGTGAGTGCACTACGTGGAGCGGAAAATGCCACGGAGGCAATTTTTTCATCCAAAAGCATTTTGACGTGGAAGATGACGTGGAAATTGAAAAATGATGACGTGGAAACTGAAAATGATGATGTGGATGAAATGTAGGGTGACGTGGCTGTCGTGGGGCATTGAAATTGGCGTTTAGGGACTCTTCCATCATGTTGTGGGTGACATCATGTATGACGCGACATTGCTGTCAGGGACACCTTCTTCAAGACCGTAGTGTTCTACAAAAGATACAAAGAATACATGTGTGTTCTATGAGTGCTTAGGTCTGCCACCTGAAATGTCATCCAGAACGGCCAATGTACGTATTACAACCGAGTTTATGTTTTCTCGGGTGTTATAGCAAACATGGATTTTGTTTAGACAGAGTCCTACGTCTGAGATGATGTTCTATTGGACAAACATGAAACATGACTGAAACGGGAGAACTTCCGTCTGTACATGTATAACAACACATGCAGGGAACAGTCCTACCACTTGAAATGTTGAAGACAATGTCTGCCATCATGTTTCTTCAGGATAAAAGAAGGCAGATGTAGGACATAGCTATGGCAATATGTATGCCGTCATTGCACTACAAAAAAATGGGTATCTACAATGACTGCAAAATGATTGCAAAATCACTATAGAAGTCATTTTGCAGTCATTGTGGACATCCATTTTTTTTATAGTGTTGACGTCAAAAAACGCATTGTTCACCATCCTATATAGGGACATGGATGGGACTCAAAGGACAAGAATATGCTACTAGTGACATGGGAGATTACATTCCAAAAAACATGTGAAGGTGCTGCACAACAACATTATCATGGATTTGAAGGACACAAAGATGATAACGTGTGGAAAGAGGCTCTGGCCACTGAAACATGCCATTGAAATAAGTGTTGACAACCCAAGTTTACATTGGTCCATCCAAGAAGTATGCATATAATAGTTCATCAATGAAAGAATGAAGTCATGAAGTCTACACACTTCAAAATCTATCCAAAATGATGGTAAGAAAATGCCCAGCAATTATATCACGCTTGACATTACAACAGATGTCTCTCATAACAATGGATGGTGTCTGCAAGAATTGATGCTGTGCCACAACGCTGCTACAGACTTATCACTTCTTCTTCGACACCTCTTGCTTCTTCCCATTTGTTGTTTGCAATACAACATTGACAAAGTCACATAAAAGAACCCTCATCCAAATAATGTCCAAAAGTATGCATGTGATTCATTTGGAACTTTCAAGCAAGCTTACGGAATCAAGAAAAACTATTGACATTGACAACATTTTCTAGTAGGTTTACCAGAGTTAAGAAGGACAAGAACGATTTGAGGGGGTTTAGAGACTGTTGAAGCCTTTGCAGGTGCAGCTTTGGGAAGGTTGACTTTGCTTGTGGTCTTTTCTCCCTTCACAAGCTTTGGACGTTTCATAGTTCTACGAGCGCATGAAGAGGACTCTGTAGGCAGTTGAATCTCCTCTTGCATTACATTTGCTCAGTTTAGTTATGGAGTGTTGCAATGTATTTTCTACTTGCAATGCTGAATTGCAACAAATGACGTCAATCAAGACGTCGCATGTGACAAAGAAATGGCCAATGACAAATATGACCACAACATAGGTAGTGATGTCCTATATGATCCATATATTCAACATCTCCATCTGATTGCAGTACTTACCACGCGGTGAATATGGAAGAAAGCACCACAAGACTAGGCTAATTGGTAAGCTTCAAACTATGATAGAGTATGAGGTTGAATTTACCTCCTCTTCTACTGAGTTCTCTATGGGCGCTTTGGTTGCACTGGGGACAGCTTCTACTTCCTTCGCACTGGGAACAGCCTCCACTGCAACCGCAGAATCTATGGCATAAATGTCATTCAATTCTTTTGTGCCTTGATTTTGTTCTTCCTCTTCTACTCTATCCTCCGAAGGTTGCTTCTGCTCTTCAGCAGTGTCATTGATGACAGCCGCGACAACATCCTGCAATGTCTCCTCATCATTGCCAGCGTTGGCTAAGACATCATGAACAATGCGATTACCGATTGGTAATACGGAGGGCGTTGGAAATCCCTCATCCGCCACTGGATTCATCACAGGGGCTAGCCCTGACTTCGTATTTGTGTCTGTCCCCTTCAGTGTGGTTGACGGTGGCTCCGACATGTCCACGGTGTCCAAATACAATGTTGGCTTCGCAGTATTCCCCTTCTTTAGCCCTCGACGTCCTAGCAGCTCGTGCATCATTTCTTCTAACCACGGGAGGGATGTATTCATAGTTTCACTCATGCGGGACAAGGTGCCCTTGAGGTCTGCAATACAATTCTTTATGTCTTCAATGTCTCTTCCAAAATCAGGTTGCCCTCTACGTTTTTCGTTCAACAGATGTTGGTACTCTTTGGCCACTTCAACATCCACTTCGTCGTCTTTGGGTTGGTGATTTAGGAGCATGGTCTGTGTATAATACAAGAACCACTAGTAGAAAACGCAGAAATTTCTGTTGTTTTGGTGACATTGTTTTGGTCACCGAACAACAAATTTCTGCTGAAATTAACAGAAATCTACATAAACGGTCTTGTGCCAAGGCACAGTTCATACTGTCAAATTAGATGTCTCTTACAACATGTCTCCCATAAAATAGTGAAACATTCTTATCATAGCCTTACTCTATTACAATTACTCGTCAGTCGTCTTGCCTCCGAGGACGTGGCAAATAGCACTGACTAAAGAGGTTTGTACGTAAGTTTGCTGCCAATGTCAATACAAATGTCCACTTTGACGTCACACTTTCAATGTCAATATTGCACATGACATTGTATAGGATGTTTTTTGTTCAAATGAGATGTCACACATGACATTTGACATAGCAGGAAAACATTTGGATGAGAACGACAATTGCATGAAGTGCAAGGATAGTCGTCCAAATGGGGATCTATTTGTGAAACTTGCAACAACGCCATTCTATCAACACCTATGTACAAACAGAGAAGAAACTGCCTCTTCAGTTGCTTTGGCTGTCCTTCCCAACCTACGGTGGGATCCAACTTTTTTGCGTATTTCTTGACATCATTCTCCAGTGTGGTCCACATCAATCCATATGGCTCCCCAAAAGGGTCCAATTCCACAGGTTTTTTCAATACACCAGTTCTTCCTTTTTTCCGCTTTTGTCGGGGTTGTAAGGCCTCTATTTCCTCTTCAATATCACAATCCGATGACACGTTGCCACCAACATCTACATCTGCGGTTTCGGTATCATATTTGTGGCTGAACAAATACATGGCACAGTTAGAAATGAATTAAGCCTAAGCATAAATATGACATTCAGAATACAAGTACGTAATCAGTGGTGGTTTTTCAAGTTCAGCATGCATCCTTGAATGCTTTCATAGCATAAAGGACTTCTTTAGTTGCAAGCACTCGCAGTGAATGTAAGCAGCCATTGAGACGTTTGTAGTGACATACAAGACGTCAATGTCGACATTGCACTACAGGACTACAGTGGAGTGCTTACGACATGTGCATCTGATGACATCTCCAGTACTATGTGGTTCACATCCGTTTCTGGCCAAGAACTAACATTCCAGTTTGAGGTTCTACTCTTTTCTGTCTAGACTTCCATAATTGAACATGCGTGCTTGACAGTTAGACATCACTTGTGACGTTAGAGGTCTAATGTAACATCTGCATAGATGTGGAGACATCACTATTGACATCACTATCAACCATGCCAATGGTGACTTGTGGGAAGTAGACATTGTAGACAACGTACTCCTATTGTGGGCAATGTTGCAAACATAAGGAAAAGTGGATTCAACATTGCAATGGAAAAGGGAAATGAAGCGAAATTAGTTTTGTCTGTTTACCTCCACGATTGCATGCCTACACTCTATTCCCTTCCCCTGTATATTTATCCTCTGATGTAGATACAACTTGTACAACTGGCTTCTTTCTTGCTGATGGAGCCAACGCCTTGCTTCTTGAAGCTCCAACGCGGAGGGGGTCTTCTCACATTTTTGTTCTGGGCTCTCCTTACACCCATGGCCTCTTCACAATAGCGTCTTCTTTAAGAGGAAAACTTCGTCGGGCCAGCATCTTCTTCTTTGCCGTTGTTTCTCGAGGCAGTGCACTTGGAGTGCATGCATTTTGGAGCAGTGAAACTTTGTTTGGCTGGCTCCCTCTTCTTTGCGTTTGACTCCTGCGGCAGTGGCATTGTTGGTGATGGCTGATTGAACTTCACAAAGAACTGTACGGCTTGCCAAAACATATGAGAGCACACCTATCAGCCTACATTGCTAGGGTTGCCGCAAAGTGCGTGCATCACTGAGAACCTCAAATGGCGAGACGGTCATTTTTAATTGAGTAGTTCATCAAGCTTGGATGATCGGAGAAGTCCGTCGACGACAATGCAGCCAACCCCGCAATTCTATTGATGCCCCAAACTTTGGAAGCCATAGCATTTGTTGCAAAATCGGACGGCGGCTTGAACAAGTGGAACCAGAACTTGTAAAGACAATAAAACCCGTGCATGAGAGCGAACCCGCAATTCCCCCGACGCCCCAAATGCATGTTGTGACGGCAACTGCTCTGTAATTGGAAGGCGGTTGAAACAAGCGGAACCAAAATCTGCAAACCATAGGAACATTTTGAATAGTAAGAGAGAACATGTCGGACCCAAATTGCCTCACCAACGACAATTCCGCGCTTCAAATACTATTGATCGGGGACGCTGGAAAGGTAGTAGGAACGACTGGCATGTCCATCGCAACAATGTGGTGACATGCAACTAGAATACGTAGCGCTCACTTTTAAGCGACACCCGAAGAAAGGCCTACAGTTTAGAAACGTTGCCTATGATCACAGGCCCTCCTCCTACACGACTCTACAGGACTGCGTTGGTCGCATCCGCCGTCAGAGAATTGGGGGACGTAGTACTTTATTGCGCTGGGGAGTGGGGGTTGCCTACTTTGGACACCTCACCCCTATGTAATTGCTAAGTGAGTTATGGAAGAGGATATCACCTCATTCCGCGCATCTTGTACATTCTCCGTCGCCGGCTGCACTTGCGCGCCCGCAACAATCGAAGTGGGACTTCCGTTCCTCTCTGCGCTGCAGCTCCCTTTGCCAGCTACATCTTTGGATACCAGAGTACAAAGAACCATTGCGGCCTCCAATTCCTGTGCATACTCATCAATGGACTCCACAATTGGGTCTGCGAAATGAACCTTAGAGGGCTTCGATCTCGAAGTAGGCACTCCCATGATCATTTGTGAATGATGTCACTCATGTGCGTCCGACTAGGGTTAAGTTGTAGTGTTGTGAAGTTCAAGAACTACCTTTGCACATCCTCGGAAATGCAACCTCATTTCACTACAAGAACCAGAAGACACGTGGGAGACTTCCGCAAAGGACATCATTTCTTGGTACAGCGACAAATGATGTTACAACTGTTGTCGTTGATGTCTACTGTGACGTCTTCTATTACATCTTCATGTCTACAAAGACGTCTGCACTGAAGAAAGCCAGTTTCACTGATGCTGTTTGTTAGTTTTCTTTTTGAATTGGCAAAGCCAGACTATGGCTACAGTTTACGGGCTTGCATTCTCAAAGGTGCGCTGTCGTTGCTATCTTTGAGGACCACAACCTGTCTCTAGAGGTGTCTAATTCAATGTCCGATACAATGTCCACCGAAGTACATCTCTCGTGTTCCAGAGGATCTGTCCTCTTGAAGTCTACAACAATTTATGAAATGTGAACACCTTATGAGAGTCTGTACGCGAAATCATAAATTTGAACACCTTCTACTTGCTCTAAGTTGTATTCTCATAGGCTTTGAAGGTAATTAAATGCATACAGTTTGTACAACTTGACATATAAAAATTATTTTCTGCTTGAACTTCTTTGAACAACCTCCAATACCTGTCTACCAAGTTCTAGGAAGCAAATGCCAAATTAAATTTAATATCTTGTACATGTACAATTCAATGGAATGTATTTTACTGTGTTAGAATGTTCGTCATAAGGGATGGAAGATGTATACATAAAGTAGTATGAACCAAATAAATTGCTCACATTGCATTTGCATGTTTGCATTATTGCAATGAATGAAGGTTACCTTCTTATTTTTCTCAATAAATGTACTTGAAGTCCAACAACAAATAGAATGTGGTCATTTGAGTGCTAGGCACAAACCTTGTAGTTACGTTTAGACCCTATTCGGAATATCTAAACTAATAGCTAAGTTTGTTCCAAGGGAGGCTATTCTAATAAGATTACTTCTACAACGACACTAAAACCACTAATTAGGGGATAAAACAACTAAGGAAACCATACTTCCAACTAATATTAATTTAATTCCTCACAATTTCTCTAATAATTACTAAATTAATTCATCACTCCATTCTTAAAACACCAAGTTTAAGTATCACTCAATTAAGTTTGATCTTTAATCTTCAAGTTGGATTCTTTCGTCTTTCCATCAAATCGGAATTGGTGCTGCTGGTGCAGGTTCACTGCAACACTTTAACTTCCACTTTGGATCAATCACTTGTCAATCTCGCACTTGTCACCAACACAGGAAACCACCAGATCTTCTTTCACCAACTTGGTCTTCATGTCTTTATCTTCATGATTTGGCTTGATGAATTTTTATCACCGCACCATTGACACTTCTTACACACCGGTTTGAAATCAACCTCAACACTCTGCATTCTTCCTCATCCTTCCTTCTCAACTTGAATAATTTATCTCCTTATAATCCCTCTCAGACTCTCCAAATTGCACATATCACTCTTTCCTTCACGCATATGTCTCAGAACCCCAAACATGACAATAGCTAAATTTAATTAACCCGACTTGGTATACTCTCATGACATTGTGCATTCCACATACAGAGCCTTCTCAACTTCTCATACTCATAACTTCAATCAACTCTCAGTCCAATTTGAATTTTAACCACAACTGCCAATTCTTCACTTGACCAATTCGGCACTTATTCCGATTTCCAAATTGGAACCACACATACAATCACTCAAAGATTTCAAATTAAACATACATTTCCATTCGGCACAACCAATACCAATTTGCTTGAATTATACATTTCATTAAGCCGAATTGGTGAGCATATCACCGTTAAAAATAATATTTTTTTAGCAGTTTATCTTACTGCTCTTGCTTCACTCCACTTCAACTTTCCGATTTGGATCTCCTATTTGCTATCCCAACAATTCTAACTCTCTAACTGATCCATCCAAATCAGCCTTCACTCCACTACCCAAATTGATCTCGCAACTATAATCTATTCGGGCTCATATCACCCATATACTTTTCAGCTCCGAATTGGGTCCTATTTCCATCACTTAATGCTTAATAAACTATCACTGTACTTCTCCAAATTGGAAATCAGCTCTTTACAGTGACCCTCACCATTCTGCATAACATTTCCGACTAGGACACACTTCCTAATCTGCTCATCATCTCACCCTCATCCACTTCACCGCTTAACTCCACATCGCCCAAATTGTTTCCGCTTCAAACTCCGTCATCTGCATACCTCTCCAACTTAAATTCAACCACTCCAGAGACACATACTGACACTCATAGCACACCAATTAGAACACACTCTCATCAAGCAACCAACTTGGAAACACACACACAGAACCAAACAAAAAAACATCAAATACGCAGCCAACTTGGACTGGGACTCACACTGGACTCTTTCAAACAGTGGGTGCCTTCAAAATCCGAAAATTTCCCTTTAAAACTCCAAGCCAAGTAGTTCCTTAACCGACTCGGACATCACCCCAAAATTCGCAAACTGCCCATTAGGAACCTCAAAAATAACCGTCCATCAACTACACACACAAACTCCCAAATTGGCACCTGCAACACCCCGCACAACCCTAACTGCCGACCACATGCAAACCAACTTGGAAACCACAACAACTCCGACCTAGTTGGCTACAGACAGTTCCTATTTGGACAAAAACACAGAACATTCCAACTTGGAATTGTCATCCTGCATTACAAATAGGAATTACCCTCAGACAACTCAAAACTGCCTTCACTCTCTGAATTGGCTTCCCTTCCAATCCCACCTCCATGGCTCATGCTTGACTGCATCCGAATAAACACAAAGAAATGCTTCCAAATTGGTTAATAACATTCAAAAATCACCCATTTGGAACACCAATCAAACAAAACATAACTAAAACCATACAAAAACACACCAAAAAATTATGAAACTAAAAATCCGAATAGGTTATTTACAAACCTCGTTAGGCTTTAATTTCTACTATGAAAAATTCAGTTCTCAAATGCATCCTACAACTTCTTCTGCCATGAAATTTTATTGGATTGTTAAAAAAAAATGTGTCCTAGGAGTAGCTTCAGGATCCAACTTTTTTTTGTAAATGTTCTCTATTAATTGTTTAGACTTTACGTACAATATGAGAGGCTTTACCTACATTGGCGCTCTACTTTTCAATACAAAGTTTAGTGCTGTAATGGGTGGATATGAATTGTTTTCTCTATTCGCTTTCAATTGCTTAAATAGAAAATGCATTGTATTTCTTCATTTTTTATTTGAAGAAGGTGTACAACTTCCTGTCCAGTCATGTGATGCCTAGAAGACAACACCTACTAACAAATTTCAAGAATTGTATTCCGCATAATGTGAACTATAATTCTTACTTATGAGAGAAGATTCCATTACGTCATGTTCAGCCATACTTATCTTCAACGACAGTTCATGTGGTGTCTGCGTTGTTGACAGACGGCGTCACTGCAATGTCAAGTACGACACTTGTTTAGGCAGACGATGTTCGATATGATGTCATGTACAATGTTCTAAAGATAGCGCTTCACCGACTGCGGCTTCTTCTACAAATTTTGCAGGCTTCATTTCTTCTGGGCATAATCATCGTAGGGGAGAAAGGTAATAGCTGTACCTTGTTTTGATCTTATGCAAATGAGGTGATCAGCAGTAATATCTTTGTTATTTCATGTGCTACTAGCGGTTGGTGCTTGCTTTGCTACACATTAACTATATTACTTTCACCAATTTCTCATGTGATAGAATGTAGATTAATAAAGTATGTATAATCTTTAAATGAAAATATTGACATCATCATACAATATTCTTTGGAAATACATATATTGTGCAATAGAAAGTAATTAAAAAAATCTTTATATCATAATTTTCACAAAATAATCTTTGCAAACATGAAAACATTGCAACAACAACACCACTTGATAAATTTCTTCACTCGCAAACAATGATCACCAAAATTGAAGAATTGAAATGCAAATTTGTCAAATTGCAAAGACTTTATAAATACTTTGTTGTAGAATTCAAAATTGCTTCAATTTAACAAAGCTTCAGATAATTTGGTAGTAAGAAAAGAACATTAGAATTGAGAACATTTAAAGCTTAGAAAATCATAGAATTGTGGAAATAAAATGAAGTGTGAAGTCAAGAAATATAAAACCTCCATAATATCACTGTGCTTTTGTAATATCACATTTTTACACTTTATGATATTATAGAGGTGAAATGGCCATTAGAACTCTATAATATCGTATTATGTAGAAATGTGATATTACAAAGGGATTGGAACTCTGTAATATCACATAGTGTAAAAATGTGATATTACGGAAGGCCTTGTGATTTTAGTAGTATGATAATAGAAGCTCACAATGGTTCACTCTTCATTGCAGTTCAACTATTGCTGCATTCATTTATTGAACATGGCTACACGGTCTGATGTACTTCCTCGAAGATGTTCCATAGTAATTTGATTTTCTGATGATGGACGTATATTGCGGCACATCCCTCTGGTTAATTTAATATTGCAAACAGAGCTCCGAGTGGCAATAGAGAAACATGTGCGTGCTTTCTGGTGCCCTTGTAAAGACTACAAGGGTGGTTTACGCAAGAACATTGAGGTCATCCGTAGGCACCATGCTTGTGTCAGGCGAGATCCTTTTTAAAAAAATTATGATAGGGGGAGATCCTCCTAAAGGTTACCCATCCAACGGTGGGTGGGTGGAAGACGTCGCTTATGACGACGTCGTACACAATGGCGCTTTTGACATTATAGTGGATGGCAATGACATTGAAGATGTACAAGATAATGTTGAAACAATGGAGGAGGAGTATACACCACATTTGGATGCATATCACGAAGTGCAACAGCAGGTCATAGAAGCTTTTGATAGAGGAGATGCTATATACGAGGAGTCTGCGGTAGCTATGCAATTTGCTGACCAAGATAAAGGTGCAAGTGATACTGTAGATGGATTAGAAGATTTGTACAAGGAGGCTACTACTCCTCTCTATACCAGTTCAAGAATGAGTGTTGTATCAACCACAATCATGCTCATGAACATGTGCATCGTATTTCATGTTAGCAACAACTTCATAGATGAGTTGTTTCACTTCTTATTAGTGGACGTCTCCCCACCATGCAACAAGATGCCTGGTACACACTATGTTGCACAAAAAAACATTCGGCGATTGGACCTGAACTACAACAACATCTACACGTGCCCTCCAATGATTGTGTTGTATAAAGAAGGTCATGCGCTCAGTGGTAGACAACCCTGCCTAGAAGCACATTGACCATGACATCGCCTTTAGCAACTTCAAAGCTGAAGTTCATAATATGCGTCTCGCCCTTGCTCTTGATGGTGTGAACCCATTCAAGTTGAACAACACAAACTGGTCAATTTGGACAGTGGTGATTTTGATCTATAACTTGGAGCTATGGTTTGTTACCAAGAAGTTCTTCATCTCCCTTTGCATATTGATTTTTGGAAAACATTCCCCGACAACGTCAAGTATTCGACGTGTTCATACATCCCCTATTGAAGAAGCTACAGCAATTGTGGCATGGTATTCTTGTCCTTGATTTTTCAAAGGACGAAGGGAGTCGGAGCTTTTTACTACGAGCCTTGTTCATGTGGACAATTTTAGATTTCCCAACGTTCGGAGTAATTTTAGGTCTCTATTTTAAAGGTTACAAGGGATGCCCATCTTGTAGACCAGACACAAATGCCAGGATGGCAAGCACAGGTGATGTTCTCCCGAGAAGACGAGCAAAGGGATCGAAGATTGTGTATGGTGGCATAAGGCACTATTTACCTTGACACCACCCCTATTGTCACAACTTGAGATTCAATGGGAAAGTAGAACATCGTCCTCAACCTCGGAAGCAAACAGCAAAGGATACAATCCGCTATGCTGCATGGAGAAAATCATTTTTGGATCTGAGTGGGAAGAAGAATGGCCCTGTCACTACTAGAAAATGGTGTCCAAGTCAACAAAAATTTAACAATTTTTTGTTGGCTGGGATACTGTATTGACCGTTTTAACTATTTTTTCTTGATTTGAACAAGCTAACAAAATGGTCACTGAATTTTTGTTGATTCAAATAGTACAATGTCCAAATCAACAAAAAAGTTAACACTTTTTTGTTAAAAAGACATGCCTCTCACACGTTGATGATACAAGAGAGATGACTTTGGTGATATAAGAGAAGAAAAGACAAGGTCTTTATACAAATGGGGTGATAAAAGGTCAAAACAAACCATATGGGATATGTGAATCATTCATAGTCTTAATTCACATATCCCATATGGTTTGTTTTACCTTCCATCACCCCATTTCTATAAAGAGATTGTCTTCTCTATTCTTCTATCAACAAAGCCACCTCTTTTCTATCACCAAATACTAAGTTCTAAGAAACTTGTCTCTTAAATTAATTGTAAAGTTTAACTTTCTTCTAATTAAATTGTAAAGTCTAATTTTTGGTCTTGTTTATGTGTTGTTTTGGATCTACATGGCAGTTTGTATTGGGTTGGTTTTTGGCTTGCCATGTGGTAGCCATTCATTGAGCAAATTTAAAAGTGAATTAATATTATTATTTTTCTGATTTGACCACCATAACAAAACGGACAATAGTTTTTTGTTAGGTACTGTCCATGACAACGCGACCACAGATACAAACGCCCTCAACACTTTTTTGTTAATTTTTTGTTGACATGATCACTGTTTTTTTACTAGTCGATATAGTGAATGACATGAACAGTGACGTGGTATTTGAAGTTCACGGTCCTATTAGTGTTCTGGTAGCCATCCAACGCAATGTCAATGCTATATATTTCTTAATGCAGACTAACGTACTTTTAGCATTGAAATTGTACAAGTTATGTAAATTGATGTGGCTTGCAATGTTGTACAGAGAGTATGTGGTGGCTAGAGGTGAGAGGTGGGAAGCGAGAGAGGCATTTAGGAGGGACTTCCATCTCCAACATAGTTCAACTACTGTGCGTTACCCAGTGGAGCTATACAATATGCCATCCTTTGCCTTGTGGGTCACTACAAGAGTTGAAGATCTTTAGCAAGCAGGTAAACATGTGGATGACGACCTAGTACAGTATGGGCAACCTCCTCAGCGGTATGCTATTTTGCATAGACACATGTATGCATTTGGTATGCACCTACGCGTTTGTAGCTCGGAAGCGAGTCTTGTTACATGAGATTCATGCATTGTTACCTTATTCACTTGACAGCTACAATGGGGCCTTTGTAACGGGCAACCCATGGAAAGAACGAATGACAATGGAATACATTGAAGAGATTTTGGAATTGGATTACAAAAATCATTGCACCACCGTACTACTACGTGACTGGGTTCGCACTTCAATAGACCCTCGCTATCCAAGCATCCTAAAGGATAAGTATAGCTTCACTATAGCGAACTTCAATAAGTTGGATGGAAAGGTACATGCAGAGTCATTTGCATTTCCATTCCATTGCCAACAAGTCTTCTTCTCTGATGATCCTGAAAAGCGAGGATGAAAATTTGTATGTCGAACTGATATAAGAAGTCAACGTATTGAACCTCAGATGCTACAGAGCATCCCCTCAGTGATTGGTATTGGAAATAATGCGGACTTTGTTGGCTTGCAACCAACGTTGCTTGACAAAGAGCCAATGAGGGAAGTTGCCGCTTCAGATGGGACATACATCCCACGAGCTGCAAGTAATCTCCATGAAAAATGGTCGCAAACTGCACAATAGGAAGGAAGATTACTAAAGTAGCACCAATGTTGGTCTGCATGGTATGTTATGTTTAACGTCAATAGTTGTTACCAAAGACATTTTATACAATAAGAAGTGGATGTTAGTCTGTACGTCTAATAGCACATCAGCTAAGACATTGAAAGGGACAACATGAATGTTGTATCTTTAGGTAATGCACCATTTAGAAGGCAAATAGCTATTGCTACATCCAAGAAAGTATGAGAGTTGTCCATGAAAATACCGTTGTGCACTGTACAGAATACAAGATGTTTAATACCCCCCTTGATATTTGTAACCCATCATGCATGTCAAGCAACACACATTTTGCATAGCGTTCAATTTATGTTATAGTACCTGCAAATGAGACCTCCCAATATTTAGTTCTTGATATATTGAACTTCATCTACTATAGAATGATTATATATAATTATCTTGTGGAAGATGTCTCTGTAGAAATTGTTAGAAGGGTACCCTAAAGTCCAAAGTCAATAGTACGTAAAATGTTCATTTAATTATACGAAATGGTAATAGTGAGCACTACTAGTATTGAATCATAAGATGTAAGAAGTAGGAAATCTATGTAATCTATTGGTTATTCCCAACTGAAATAATTATCTTCTTATATGGAATACACATGCCACATTAAAACTTCCTAAATTGGAAGTGTTTTTCTAATTCATGAAACAAACGAATAGAAACTATGTATATTATCTCAATCTATGCAAAGTAAGTTGCATATTATTGGAATGTAGTCAAAATAAGAAGGTTTTTTCAAGCACACTTTCCTTTTTGTTGCGACGTATAATTAATTTTTTTCACACATTCTTCTAAATTTTAATTGTACCTTCCAAAAAAGTTCTATGTGGAAAATTTAAAACTTCCAAGTTCTAAAATACGGTTTTGCCTTTTTACTGCAACGCAATGAACACAGGTAGCCACTAAAAGCTATGAGTTCATTTATGAAAATCATCAATTGATCTTCATATTCTTGATGAGGGGAACATTTCATTGTAGGGGGAGTCAATTTATATGTGGCCAACATCTTTTAAAATGTTGTCCAACCTTTTGAAGTTTTTTTTTTATGATTTGTTAGCAGTTTTTAAAAATTGAGTTGTCTTTCCCCAAATTCTTAGACACAATATGTGTTAGTGGATAATCCTTTGGCATTACTAAGTATGGTTAGCCAAATTTCTTCCTACAGTTCTTTAAAAAAGAAAACCAAAATTGTAGTCTTCTATACAACATTTTATCCTTTTTATTTGGCACTACATAGTTCTTGCCATTTGACGTTCTTTTGCACTCTACATATTTTTTTCCATGCTTAGTCTTTTGACAATATAGCATACTTACCACTCCAATGCATATAATTGTTTCCTTTTTTTTTGTTCTTAAGTAGTTCCTAATTACCTTTCAGGAGTCCTTACACTATATATATTTTTCCCTAGTATCTATTTTTTCCATAATTTAGTACATGTTTTTTGGAAATTATGAAGCACTATATATATATATATTTTTTATTTTTTTTTATTTTTTTTATTTTTTATTTTTTTTTATTTTTTTTATTTTTTATTTTTTTTTATTTTTTTTTATTTTTTCTAGATTTCGTATTCTAGTACTAGAATTTCCATTCCAGTACCAAAAATCTATGATCAATTTTAAAATAGAGGGTATAGCAATTACCTCTATCATTTTGTAAACACTGTTGGAAATTATATAAACAAAAATTCAAATTGATTTTTGTTTGACACATGATCCTTTTGTTTAAATATGTTTAGTATCTTGCATACTGACATATAATCAAGTCTGTTTATGTTTAAACATGACATTTACTTAAAAGTGATTTATGCCATAGTGGATCCATTTATACACAAAACTAATCCGTCATTAAATCGTTAATCTGTGCTTAGATTGCTAGGTTATCTGTTGTTCATATCCTTTTCAAAATAGCCCCCATATCCAGGCTACAGGTACTGCATAAGCAGTAAAGCAATCATGGCCAGTTGATCATTGATTCTCCCTTTAATGACTAAGTATGCCTCATCAGGTTGTGCGGCTCTGATGACCCACATACTGAAATAATTTCTTGGACATACCCGGCGGTGCATTTGATATCCTTGCTCGTCAAGACCGGGTCTATCATGACTGGACGGGTCTTCGTCCTATTCCAAATAAAAAGATGTTTTCCCCATTCGACAAAGACAGAAAGAGAGACTTTTTACTGCATATTTTTTTCGTTACGCTTTCTCTGGACCTATTTGTCCTTGGGCTGATGTGACTAAGATTGATGGAAAGAAGAACACCCGACCACAAGGGTTAGTACTATCAGAGTAATTTTAGCCAGACTTTAGCAAAGTTGCTCTGGCCTATTTCTTTTGTCCCTAAAAGCTAAACCGGGATACATGGCGTCCTCACAGCGAGCCACTAATGACCAGGTTCTACACATTATGTTGCATAATGGATTGTGTCACAGTGTTTCATTTTGCTCTTGTATGCTTTTTTTATTCCTTATGAAGGCTATAACACGCGTTTGTGGGATGTAGACACCCATTGCACCTCACTAATAAAACATTGGTTTGTTTTTGTTCTTGGAATGGGCACAGGTGAGGCCCACAACCTCTTGGAATTCCTGGAGCTTCTTTTGCAAAATGTCAACCATCCATTACCATGATTCGTATCTCAAAATAGTCTAGGACTTGTTGTGTTTTCTAGCAAGATATTGATGATGGTTACAAACTGTGAGCCTTGTCACTCAAAATAGCAGTGGAAATATAAGCCATATGAGTTTAAGTCGTATCTAAAGGATCTGTAATACATGGATGTGCTTAAAGCAAATATTGATGGATCATTCTGACTGGAAATAATTTGAATATTGCCCTAGATGGGATGTACCAGAAATGGAATTTTTTCTAGATATCTAATTCTAGCACAAAGTATATAGATATTTTTGCACCCAAATCAATGTGATTGTCTAAGTACAAATTGGTTTAAGTATAAATTTCTTTATATGATATATACATAAAAACCTTTATGTATATATCATATGTTTTTACCTTTATTGTTCTATATTTATTTATGTTTATTTTTATTTCCCATTTTTTTCAACACATGTCCTAGCACATGTATGATTTTGAAAAGCTTACCTAGACTACTTGTCTTAGAAGTTTACTGTGAATTGCCGATTTGATTGTTTTCCATTAAACCTTTTACTCCATGATTTAAAAGAAAAGTTGACAGCTAGTGCATATTGCCAATCTCTAAAGATATGACAATCTCCCTCTATAGTGGTACATTGTTATACCTAACTTCAATATTATTTATTCGGTGAAATTGCATTATTCAACTACCCATAAGCCGGTAGGGTAATTAAGCATGTGATGTTTATAGCCTAGATGACAACTATGACATTTAATATGTCATATCATAATAATAAGTGCTAATTTGCAATTGGAGGTCATTTGGCCACATTAGCACAACAAATGGTCCCTAATCTGTTACCAATTCACAATCTTTGTTATTCTCAAACGGATCAGAAAAATTGGAGGCTTTGTGCTCCTAATGGACTAAGCTGTCTTTAATAAAAGCTATATCACACCAAATTACGGCTAGCCTGTCGAAGTATTAACTCGAATGGGTGGATCTGTATTATCGCCAATGGATGGATCTATCGCTACGGTAACAAATCTGCAGTTACAACTAGTGACTGCTATTTATTGGGTTTCTCACAGATGAATGGATCTGTTGCTGTGGTAACAACTCTAATGTTACAACTAGTGACCTCTATTTATTGAGCTTCTCATAGCAAAATCTCACTGAGCTTGCATTCTTGTGTCAAAAATCTCTCTCTCCCTCATACTGCAATTAGTAGCTTCTATTAAGCTTTTCACAAGGACACAGTGGCACTATTGGCTCAAGGATTATTGGCACTATTGGCTTGAATTGAGGCTAATTAAGGAAGGCTTCTTTGGCTTACATGGTTGCAACACAAGCTTCTTGTAGTCAGGTCTTTGTTTTTGTATTGTTTTGGATTCTGGTATTGCTTATGACTGGACTTAGGAAAGTTTTTAGATTTTCTTTGTTGTTTTCATATGAACATGATAGCAAGTGTGGTTAGGTTGAAGACACCTCGTGCAACCTCTCTAATGTCACTTTTTTGTGGATTGTTATTGGAATGGGCATAGGTGAAGCTTACCTCTTCATAAAGACATTTGGAACATCAATATTTGGAAGACTTTCCTACTTTCCTTCCTAGTCCTAGAAAAGGAAAAAGGGACTTGTATAGGATATGATTTCCTAGCTTCAAGCATTGGAGCTTGACTTGATGTTTATTCTTTTTTGAACAATGATGGATAATATTTGCTACATGTTTGTAATGTTCCTATATATCCAACATTGACATCTTTGTAATGATCTAACTTCATTCCCGTTAATATCATCAAATATTGTGTTTTATTTACTATACAATGGGCTGATTTTAATCGCAACTACATGATTTGGTGAAAGTTTACTTAGTACAGATCAAAAATGCTAAAGATAAGATGTGAGTAGATAGGTGCTCTTATCTAGAAAGAGATGTTCCAAAGTAAGGATTTTTTTTTCTAGATTTCCTACTCTAGTTTCAGAAAAGGTGCCTCCCAAAATTATGTCCTTGCACAATTTTTTGAACCAATAAGTATCTTATACATATATTTACTTAGGGAAATTGAGTTATTTCATCAGTATGCCAATTAGTCTCAAGATACAACTAATTATCATATCTTTCACTTAATCTAGTGAAGGATTTCAAATAGTTGGAGTACACCATTTAATAAACCACCATATTAAGTAAACCAAACCTTTCTTGATTACTCCCTTTATTCCACAAAAAAACTCCTAATTTCTTTTTGGAGCTATCTTTGATTTGGAGTTTTTTTGTGGAACAGAGGGAGTACTTGACAGGCCATGAGTAATGGAAATAAGTTACTCTTATTAATAACTTTATAGTTTGACAGATCTCAACCTTTGATGCTTGAGCTCAAAATTAAGGGGTTGCAATTAAATAGTTGCAATATTGGATGATGGTTCCAATACCCGGCGATGGTATCAATACCTGAGAAGCATACTAGTACCACCAGCCTCACGAATTCTAGGCAGATAATACCCAAGTGAACGATATAATTTCAAAAATTGTTGCTTTACAGTCCCTTTATGCTAAGTTCAAATTATTTCAGGGTATTTTGGACACTGCTAAAGCATCACTCACACAAATTTGGCATATTCTACATGACTGATTCTCCAAGTTCTATTCATGAACAAGAGACATGGCATTTTCATAGCGTCCAAGTAACAACCAAGTTCACAGAGAGCACATTGTGGAATTTCAGTTAATCTATGGTCTTATTCTCGTTTAGTATTTTATGTATTTGCTCCTTGTGAAAGTTATAACACACGTATATAGACTGAAGACACCTCGTGCACCTCATTGACAATACATTGTCTTGTTTTGTTTTTGGGATGGGTATAGGTGAGGTCCATTACCTCTTGGAGCTTTGGTAAAAAAATGACGAACTCTACGACCTTTACTTTCCATTGATTGATTTATAGCTTTGAAATGCAAAGTTTATAGAGTGAATAAAGTCTTGATAATTCTCACCTTTATTCCAATGTATTCATGAATGCCATAGCATGCATTTTAATAGGAATAGTATTAGATATGAACTTGCGCTACCTCTTTTTGTTAAAGCAATGCGTTGTCAATTTATAAGCTATATGAAAAACGACCAATTGAACTCAAAAAAATGTACTATGAGTGTATTTGGAGAGGCTATGAATGATCAGATATACCATTGTTGATCAAAAAAATATGCAATATGAGTTAGCAAAGCATAGATAATACTCATGCAGACATATTATAAAAAAATGATGCAAAATGGGTTTTTCTCAAACATGCTCGGAACTTACCTTCATATCATCATATGAATGCTATTTGATCATATACAAAAAAAGTTTCATGAACATGTTAGAAAAGATACTTATAGATTGGAGTTAGACAAGTAACACCCTGAAACAGGGATGTTCCAAAACATGATTTTTCCTTCCTATACATATATTACTTTGCACCGTTCCTTTTTGGGCGATACATACTCATTGCAAACCTTTTAAGTTTTGTAACACCATGTCTATTTTTTCTCATTCAGTTTTTTTTCTCATTCAATTTATGTTTTCCTTCTGCATTGTTTACCATTGGAGATATTTTTCCACAACAAATAATTGTTTCCGTTTTTTTCCTTTCCACACCTCAACACTCACCATTCAACATTTTTTCCCTTTGTCTTTCCTGTTCCTTTTTTTCCCCACTACTCAATGCTTAGCTTTAGAGATTTTTGTCCTCTACATATTTGTTTCCCCGATTTGTTTTGGAGGGAGCATTACTCATTCCAGACTTTTTAATTTTTTTTTGGAATACAATTTTTCCAATAGTTTTTTGTTTCCATTGTGCACTACTCACCATTGCAAATTTTTTCCCTCTACAAATATTTGTTTCCATTCCTACATTCTATTAAGAAATAAAAATACTTCTTCATATTCTAATTTTTCAGTCATGGTATGCATTGTGGATGTCCTTTTCAAATTGGCTCACATTCAACAAAAGAACATTCATCTTATCATGTTTCTTTGAAATCCTCCTCCTCTGCTGTCCATCCACTACGTTTTTATCCCATTTCCTACATTTTACCTCAGCCCAAAGTAATTTCTATGAATTTACCTGTCGCAGCACAGGGTAAGTGAAATTCCCTATTATGCTTACAAAAATCACTTTAAAGCATAACAAAGCGACTCTAAAGATCAAATCCAAGAGACTCTGTGAAGTGTTTCGTGTTACTAGGTGATTTGGGGGTAAATATCAATACAAATACTTCTTTTTCTCTCCGGTTCTCCTTTCCCCCCAAACCGGACAACTCATTCGACCATTGATTGCTAATCCGGACTATACTTCTACTCAATCCGAACCAAGATCCGGTCATCCAATAAACTCAAATCCTGCCGGAACTAACAAATCCGTCTGGATATCACTACCACATATGAGGATCTCTTCTTCCTCGGTTTCCATTCTTGTTTTGCTTAACCTTTGTTGGCACTTCAGAGGGATCCGCCACTTGATTTTGATTTTTAGAGAGGTAGGCCCACCATTCCTTCCGGAACTTATAGTGACGAAAGTATCACTCGACTAACTCTAATTCCCTATTCTAATAGAATCCGGTTTGATCTTTCATAACAGACCAGGAGTGAAACCGGTCTGCAGGTCATACAAAAATCCTCCGTACGATCCTCTCCAACTACAACGACCTTAATGCTTCCTCAGATCCGTACGAAACTAAGGTGGTTACAAGTGCATCAACCCGTACCAACGCAATCCAGAGTCCTTCCGTTTACTATTTCAGATGGCAAGACCTCTCAAGCGATCGGATGCTAACCTAGATATCCCATCTGGTAGCTCTAGCACAGTTGAGAATCCCCTCCCTAACTGCCTAGCCTAACACTGACTATCTCACCCGGAATAATGGACTCTAAATCTACTAAGGTGCAATGACTCACTCCCAACGCTTACAACCTGTTCACATGCACATGTAATCACAAGAAAACACTAAGGGAAGAAACTCCTTCCACAATCCGCTTGTCTATATTCAATCTCTCATCTCCTCACTCGGCCATTCTTTGGGAAGACAAGGAAATAATAGAAAATATAAGAGGAGACAGCATATGCAAAAAAAATGACTTCCTCCTCGTCTTAGTCTTGAGACTTGAATTATATACAAAAATTTACAAAAAGTGTCCCCGGAAATCTGGCACTGATCCGGCCGAGATTTTCGGATCTAAACTTTTCCTACTTTTCCGGGATAAGATCCGGTCTAACAAAATTTCTTACTTCTAAATTCCTAATTACCTACTCATCCTATGGGGGTCCACCATTGTCTGGAGTAGCCATTGGTGATAGTTCGCTCAAGTTTTTACTCCTGTCTCCCCCTTTCGGAATGCGTTCCGGTTCCACAGAGAAAGTTGTCTCTATTATCAACTCTAGAGCTCCTGACGCGGAAGTTCTTCCTCCTACCTTCTCCTTTGAGACTGGGGTCTCAAACTTCCCTCCAGGATCTCCAGGTCGTCCACATCATCCGGGATTGAAATCCCGGATAGGAAGATTTGCTCACTCTGGAACTTCCGGATGCTTTCTTCAATCCCCCTAGCATCCTTCCGGAACTCCTTCATCGTGTCCTCTATCTCTTCAGCAAAGTCAACGAGGATGCGGGCAATCCGGGTCCTGAATGGCTTCTGATCCTTGTGCACTCCCTCGTCAAATAACCTAGCCTTCGCCATCACATCACCGGATGCCTCCATCACTGTGGTCATCCGTTCTATTGCTGCCCTGGTCTCTTCTTGTAGAGACATGGCAATCCTCACCTACTCACGGCTGGTTTCCAGATCCTTCCGGAAGACTTGAATCTCCCCTCGCAACCGGATTGCCAACTCGTCCATCTCTCGCAGGTTGATGTTTTGCGTCAACACCCGATCTTCTAACTCTCGGATCACATCCGGGTTGCTGATGCAATTTGCCACCGCTTCCGGCAGTGCACTATTTGAGGTACTTTCCACCAAGTCCGCCACTTCGCGGAGCGTAGTGGTTTTAACCTCCCAATCTGCTCTCACCGCACTGAGAATCCAGATCAGGTCGTTGTACGGACCCATCAGGTTTGTCAACTGGGTTATCCAAGCGGTCTTTGGCTTGTTCGCCTCTACTGGCTCTTCCTTCCTTGGAACGACTGATTCCACTCTACCCACCGGTTCCGGCTCCTTGTTCTTAAGGGGAACGGAAGGAGAACCCCTTAAGTTAGGAGTTCGCTTGAACCTTCTCCTAGTGAGGGGGATTTCCTCTTCCTCCACCTCCAGGGCCCTCTTCCTTGGGTTTTCACCCTTGTCTTCCGGCTCTGGACTATCTAGTTTGGTCTCGGATCCCTCCTCATCCGAGCCTCCGAACTTCCGGAGAGCCATCTGGGCTCTCCACTCCTTGTTTTCCTCCGTGGTTAGGAGGTTTTGATTCTTGTACAAGTGGAAAAGGTAGGGGCATACCGGAGTAGCCTTACTTTTTTCCACATTAGCTACCAGGCCGTTCACTAGCCCTTGCACGTAGCTGGCCCAGACCATCTTCTTCTCCCCGCTCAAGGCTCCGAAGATGGTGTTCCCGATTGTGGAAGTCACCCGTGTGGGCTTTTCCGAATGCAAAATCGACACCAAGAACTCCAGCAATCGGCGGTGTTGCGCGCTGACACAATCCTCGATGGCGAATCCGGCTTTGGGGTTGGTTGTTCCCTTGAACTTCCCCCGCACGAAATCTCCCTTCCGGGTTGCCGGCGCGACATCCGATGTCTCCGCCATGGGGTGTGTAGGGTTCCGGGTTGCCGCGCCGTGCTGTCTTCTACAAATTCGTACACTCCTCTCCAGATTTTCCGCGTCCACATGGGCGGAACCGATCGGATGGAGTTGTCAAACTGGTTAGGGGCTCCATCTATAAACTCCCTAACTATGGCTTCATTTCGGAAGCCCCAGGGTTTCCCGTAAAACCCTACACACCCCATGGCGGAGAGATCCTCTATCAACTCTACTTTCTCTCAGTCGCTACTAGGCTCTAAAGGCGCCACCTTTCTAACCTTCACTTCTATCTTTGATGCGCTCGCTTGTCCCTGAGTTCTAGTATGCTTTGGGTGCGGCATCCGTCTCCTCACTGAATGACTACCTTACTTCTCTCCTGGCCGCACGTCCCGTTTCCTCACAATTCTCTCCTCGGTTTCAACCGAGTTACTACCTGTGCCAATCCTCACACAGATTCTCGCGGCGCTCACCCGATCTCAACCGGACGCACTCAGATACATGCAACCAACTCTTCTCTACGATCAATGTAAAGGAAACTCACACATACTTACAGAAACTCACACACACTTCACAGAAAGAAATGGTGCAAACAGCTGAGAGCGTGGCAAGTACGCAAAAGCTCCCAGGTGCAAATGGACAATCCAAACCCTAAAGGAGTCTTTTTATATACTAGAAAACCTAATCATTACTTTTTTCCGATTTTCCGGTCATAGGTCCCGGATCCGATCTTCCAGCTGTAGATCTAGACCGGATTCGTTTTTGAGATCCGTTCTATTTTATTTTCCGGTTTGATCATTGCTTGTTTCCCTAGTTATCCTAACTTTTAGTCTTTTCCTTCTTTCTGCACCAATCCAAGTATACTTTTTTCCGGATTCCGTGTTTCAAAACACGATAGAGAGAAAAAATCAAAAAGTCAGGTTGCAACATTACCTAAAGTAAAAAGCACCTCAATCGTTGACGTTGAATCCTTGTGTTTTTTGTAACGTATAAAAAAACACGGACATGTTTTTGAAGATGTCAATTTTGATAAACCTATCTACGTTGATAGAACAGCCTTTTCCATATTCTTGGTATCTATTTTCATTGACATCACTTTGAATTCTGACCTCGGAGGCCTGGAATCCATCGACATTGTAATGTCTAACACAACATGGCACGTTTTACAAAAACATGTCCAAAAACATCGTTTTCTTATAGTGATGACTCCCCCTTATAATAAGTTTGTCACTATGAAGAGTGAATGTCTAGAGATTGAGCAAAAGGTTGGGGAGAAATTTCTTTGTAGCAAAACAATGAAGGCACACTTGAGACATCTTTTAAGTTCAGTGCAAAGATTTATATTGTGTTTGTTATGTGACCGGCAATAAATAAGTGTAATTAATAATCAATGGATTGCATCATACTATTTTTAAATAATTTCACCACTTTTGGTGAGTGTAGATGAACAAAGGAGCTTGGTTTCAAATTTTTAGGGTTCATGGTTCAAAAATTTGGCCATTGCTCACGCACTCTAGCTTCCTGACATTGGTTCCTATTTTCAGAGGTTTGTTGATGGGCGGTGTTGCAAGACAAGTTTGTTTGATGGGCGGTGTTTGTCTAAGTACCTTAGGGTTTAGGGTTTGCTCCATGAGAGAATTTGTTTGTACAAATGTTTGATTTGTTTGTTGTTGTGCTAAGTGGTGGGAGTTGCAAGTACAATGAATTTTTTTTTTCTACTAGACAAATCTAGTTTAGGGTAGGACAACTTTGGTTGAAGACAAGTAAACTCATCTCCTTGTTTTCTTGCTTCATTAGGATTTGGGGCACTTCATCTTTCAATTCAAGCTTTGTTTTCAATTATAAGTTGCTAGTGCGTTGCAATAGAGTTTAGGGTATCACGCCATGCCTACACAAGTCAAGATATTTACAATGGAGGTTGATTTCTCTATTCCGGAATTTTACAGCAAGGTCAAGTTGCTTACAAATGAAATATATGCTTCCCTCAGGGTTTGTTTAAAGGAGAAATCAGTGCTGGAGTGGCCATTTGAGTTTTGGGATAACAAAGAGCGTTGTAGAATAAGGCAAAAAATAGAAGCTTTGAATGATGTGGTCATAGATGTGTATGTTTTGCTAGTGTGGTCTAAGGACAAAGGAGCTACTAAACGACATTGAGTGGACAAGGATGTTGTGCAAATTCCAATAGAAGTTTAAGATGGGGTTTCTCCCTCATTGACGAAGAAGGTGCCAAACTGGTGTGGATCCTGTTGCCAATTCTAGGATCATTGGAATACCAGGAATCATTGATTCACTGGACCATCAGCTTCATTCTACATTGCTTTCCAAAGAGGTGTGGGAACTCTACCTTGAACAGTTAGAGAAGATGATAAGGGAATTAAAGTGCTCATCACAAGAAGACAATCGGTGGTTGCTGAGGACTAAAATTTTTGCTAGAAATGGAATAATAAAGATTTTTGTATTGAGTGCCGAAAGGAGATAGGGGGGACAGTGGGAAGCACGACAAAACCAAAATTCAAAATCTTTTCAATAATTTCAGATGGAAGCACTTGTCCAACACAAACCATATCAGAAATTGGTGTATGCACCATAACATGCAGTACAATGATCATCCGCAATCCATTGCAGAGAAGGGAAAGGCCACTCCTATAACTCTTGAGATACACTAGAAGTTCATAGATAAGGGGGGTTTGATCATGGAAGCTGTGAATGACAGTGTATAAGATTCTCCAAAGCCATTCAACATGTTGGGGTCATTCAAGGAGTCATCATCTAAAAGTTTTTGGATGAAGGTGAGGTGTTTCTACTGTCGAGATTTGATTGCTTTTTGTCCGCCAATGAATTTGAATTGAAATTTGTGACATCATTTGGCTTCCTCAAAGCACCTACAAGCCACAAAAGATGGATCTTCTTCCAAGAAAAGACCGGCTGCACTTCTTAGTGGATGAAGGGGGCGGCCTACACTATCATCAGAGATCAGTATCCACTCTAACCAATATGATCTTGGAAGATGGTGGAGGCGAGAAACTGGGGTTGTTGAGATTGAACAAGGTGAATCTTCTTCCTTTGATCAAAATAGAATATTGGGTGTATTGTGTTGGGGTTTCAAGGGTCCCACTTCTACTTATGGTGGTATTTCGTATTCTATTTGGGAATTACTTGAAGATCCTCATGCAGAAGGGATGTAGTATCTTGAACCTCACATTAGTGCAAGTTTCTCACAAAATGATGAGGATGTTAAAATAAATGGTACGTTTAGGCACAGATCTTGTATTTGAATCAACAATTCAGGTGAGGATTTTCCCAATCTTTCTTGCTCTATGTACTCTGCAATTCCTTTGGAAAGTGACTTCCGAAAAAGAGTTATTAGAGAAGATCGTAGCATAGAGAAAAGGGGGACAAGGACCACTAGATCAAAAAGGCATCTTGGTTATCTTTCAATTTCTGAACGTGCTAAGCATGGTTACAATATTCATAGGAAATTAAAAGTTGAGAAACTATTAAATTTGTGTACTCAGGCTAGAATTATTCAATTGAAGGTTAAACATCCAAGTTTGTGGAAATTGGCTAGAGAAGCATTTAGTGGGCATAATGTTCTTAAATTTTGCCACAATATTGTAACATTCATTGTGTTCTTTCAACAAATTTAAGACATTGTGACATTGTGACATTCATTGATATGCATTCACTTTGTGACATTCATTGTGTTCTTTCAACACATTCAAGACATTTGCATTGTAGTTCATTTCTTGTTTTTGCGTACTCAATTGTGATCAGACCATGTTTTGGTTTCCTTTTCTTTTTTTTTCGTACAATTTTGTATTGACTCACATAGAATGTTCATACGTAGGTTGCTACTATATTCTACGTGTCATTTTCTACATGTTTTGCTTATGCTCCTTAATCTTTTCCTTTCATGCTTCTAATGTATGCAAAGTGTATGTAAGAATTCTCACCCTCGACTTTCACCTTGCTTTTCCATTACCTTTTTTTATAAAGAATATAGACTACAAAAAAAAATACTAACATGGATTGTATAAGTAATTATAGGGGCCATAATATAGGGCAGTTTTTCAACTTATATAATTAAAGGGGCCCTTTAATTTTGGCCTAGGAGGTAAATAGCCCCCTAAAAAATACCCCCTCGCCACATGTGGGATGCCAAATATACATAAAGTGATCCACCTAAGACTATTAGAGTCCTTTTTTGTTTATTTTGTAATCAAAGAGAACAATTGAATAAAATAAAGTATGAAAGTCAATATTGTCACTATAGCATTCTAGAATAGAAAGCTTGAGAACAAGAGAGTTTTGTTTAAGGTATAAATAAGAGTTCCTATTCATGCCATGTAACTATTTGTAGTGCTACTTTGTAGCTCGTATGTAACACCAAAGTACATTTGAAAATTTAAAAAGTACACTATTGATATGCAATTGTACAAATAGAGGAGGGGCTAAATTGTAACTTGAGTAGGATCTTTTATTTTAAAAGGGCCTAAAACTTAGCCTTTAGAATAGTCATTTAGAATAGTTTTCATAATTAAATTGTCATAAATGCTTATGGATCTTATCGGCAATTTGAAAAAGATTCCAAAATACTATAATGTACACTTTTTGGATCTCATGTGAAATAATTATGACTTTCCAAAGTAAATTTCCAAAATTATACCCTAATTTTGATGTATATGGCTTGAATTGAGTATCTATTTATTTTCAAGATTTTCAAGGGCAAAACTTCAAATAGAGGTATGAAAATAGATACAATTTATCTTACATGGAAGGAAGTGTAGACTTGGAATTTTTTTAAGCAAAATCAATCATTGACTTAAGAGGATCTAGACTTAAGATCTCTATTTCTGCAAGTTTTCATTTTCTTTTAGCCACAACATGAAATTACTTTAGAACCTTGCACAAAAACTATGAAGCACTGAGTAATAATGCTAATTACATTGTTGAAGAATAGACAAATTTTGTGTTTCTTAATAGATTTTAATGTTTCTTCATCCATATTTTATGTAGCTCCAATAAAAAAAACTTAGAATTATTTGTAATCCATCTACGAGGAGGCTAGGGTGAAGAATGACTATGTATATGGGGATGTTTTCTAAAGAAGAGGGCATTCCCTGTCGTAAATCACTAACGGAAAATTAGAAAAGTTGGATAAATGTTTTTAGAATTACAGGAATTATCTTGAAATACCAAATTACTAGTACACCTCACCAAAGGCAATGATTTTGTTACAAAACACAAGTTGTCAACTGAACTTGAATTTTTCTAATGATGGTATACATATAAGGCAATCACTAAGGCATTGAGAATTCTAAAAATAAACATGCTAATGAGGAAGGCTTGTTTATTTTTAGAATTTTTGACGAGGAAATTGTGTACATAAATGTCCATCTAGAAATGGATGAAATATGTGATCAATGAATGAAAATTCCATAATCACAAATTACACGAATTTCACATACCAAGAGGGGATTGTGGAAAATAAACCTCTCTCAAAATGAACTGAATTTTTCTTGGCAGGTATTTATGTAGAATTTTTACAATCGCCCTTTTTCTTCCATTCTGAATTGACGATTCTTAGTCTTTGCTGATGATTGTCAGTGTGGGGATTTTGTTTGTGGCAAATTTTTGTTGAGTTTGTGTGTTGAGAAAAGTATAATTATTAGAATGTTGTGCAAAAATTCACCATTTTTGAATGGATGAAATTGTCACAATTCACTCAAACAATTTTCAAAACATGCTATTATGAATAATGGATGTTTAATCCATAATCAACATATTTATATAAAAGAAATTCCTTCATCACTCTAGTCAGGATTTAAATTATAAATGCTTTGGAAATTGAAAATTAACTCCTTAAGTTCCTTGACTATGTTTTCACCAAAAATGCTCAAAAACTGCCATTTCTAGTACAAGTGCCAAATTTTGGAAAAAAAAACATTTTTGGACTCATGTACTAGAAATGTAGAAAAAATTTCATAAATTTTCACCTTGTGGATTGCAAGAGTTAGCTTTCAAATTCACAAAAATCTTTTTTTTGGCCTTGCAAAAAACAGGGTACTAGAAGCTCACATTTTTATGAAAAAATGTCCAAAATGGTAGTGCTTCTTTGGATTCATTCTTCAAGACAAATTGGCTACATGCTTGAAATTTTTCAAATCATTCGGAATTGTACAACATATAGGAAAAAATAATAAGTAGAAAAAAAATTGATTAAAATACAAAATTGTTAACCATTTGTTTATGGAATTGAAAAATGTCAATCCCAATGGTTGCAATGTTGTAATAAACTATCTAAATCCTATGGTTTTATTTATTTTTTATATATTGAAAATTGAATAAAATAAAGGACTTCAAAATTTATTTTAGAATAGAGAATCCATAACTATTCGCAATTGAAAACTCCTCATTGATCAAAATGGAATGATCAAAAGCTTTCCAAGTATATATAAATTTAGAAAACCAATTTCAAATTTTTGTTTTTAAACAAAGTAACATATTAGGCCATGATCTTTTACTCATATTTTCAAATGTTGTGAATTTTAGTGCACATGAAAGATATTCCACACCTTCTATTAAAGTTTGGACCAAAAAATGAAAATCTCCAAGTTACACATACTTGTCCCAAATTGCTATGTTGCCAAATTTAGCAAGTTAGCTATATTTGATGCTTTGTACACCAATCTTTTAATGAAGGTTTATAGCATCATTTAAGTAAATACAGATTAAAATAGTAAAAACATAAACTTGTAATATAGCAACACCTAATTCCTACCCTTTTCACTGCCAACTTCCCGCTATAATTGAACTCTTTAGGGGTTAAATATTTGGATTGGTTTCTCCAAATTGCATTGTATGAATAGTAGAGAGTATTATCACATGTTTAGTTAGACATCATATATAACCTTGAATACAATTTTAGGCCACTCTAGCCATCCTACAAAAACACATTTTACTTTTTCATTTGCTTTAACCCCTAAAATTTCTTTGGTCACAAATTAGAAAATACTCTTAAAATTGTCAAAAAAAAAGCATCTTCTTAAAATAGATCTATAAATCAAAATTTGTCCACTTTTTAGAATTTGAATAAGTATGATCTTATTCTTGACTAGTCCAAAGGTCTTGCTTAAAAAGGAATGAAGTCTAAACATAATGCATGTATGAGATATGACTAAACACATAGCAACATAATGTTTTAAAGGTTGGCCTAAGCTTTTAATAATGTAGCCTTATAAAAATTTCGAGCCCCATAACTCAAATTTTACTTTGCTAAAAAGACTTCGGATTTAAGTAGAACCTTGAGTTAGGAAGAAATATGAAAATTTTCAAAGCAACATAATGTTCTGCTAAATGTACCTGAAATGGAGGTCAAAACAAAACAAAAACATAACATTTTAACCAACTATGGTCTTTGTAAAAATTAGATTACTTAGAAGATTGTTTGATTTTCCAATCTCAAATTCTATTCCTTGAATGATGAAGATGTTATATTTGATTGATCATTATATAAAGCAGGGCCACTTTAAATTAATCAAATTTCTTAAATGTTTGAAAGCTCTCATTTTTTAATCACATAAAGATAAATTGCAATAATGTTAGATGAAATACAAGAACAATATTTGATTATAAACTGCAAAAGTTATAAGAGGTCAAAGTTGAATTGGTAGATTTTATGCCTATTTTCAATGATTACACCTTGAAGAAAGTGCAACAAGCATCTAATTTTTTCTCTATTTTTCTAAGGCTCACTTTTGAAAATATGCTTAGATTTCAATGATCCTACCTTATAACCTTGAACATTGTTCCTCATCTTCCATTCTACAAAAATATTTTTTAGTTCTTCTTTCTCTAAACTAATTGCTATGGATAAACCTCATATGATTACTCCCAAATTGTCACCACTATTATTAATTGCTATGGATAAACCTCATATGATTACTCCCAAATTGTCACCACTATTATTATTCCCATATTGACGGAGTACCTACTAAAGGGGGCAATGCTTATTGAATCTTAACATTTTTAATTCTAAAATCTATGTAAAGCAAATTCAATAATGTAGATGGTGCAAGACTGACACACAAAAACATGTCGCTCCGAATTTACGAATCAATCATAAGTGCTAATATTAATCCCTTATGGTTACAGGGTCAATCGAGGCAACTCGAATACTCACAAAAATATTTCATCAACTGATCTGGAATCTTGCCAACCAATCGTCTCTATTGCAGATACTACAGTAGTTGTGATCACAACCAAAATTTGAACAATGCAACCACAGCGACTCTGATCTCAAGCGGTTAGACAATGTACATTTCCACAAGCACATCCTTATGGTACTGAAATGAAACTTAGGTAAACCCTGCAGGAGAAAATATCTTACAATCCTCGTGAAATAAGAAAATACTTCATTCCACTAATTCCACGGTCCACTTCTTTAGAGTCTACGCATTCTAATCTTTTGAACTGTGCAAGCAAGAAGAAAGCAAACGGGAAGCAGAGACCTGCGCCAGAACATGACCCAAAGTCCCAAACTCTTCTTTTCTGCTTCACTCTGCTTTGATTACACCCCCAGATCTGCATCATCCTGCCACAAGACCTGAATAAATTGTGCCAGCTTCGCTCCATCCTGCAAAGAGATCTGAATCATAGCACTGCCAAAGTACCACAGTGACGTAAGAACGAGGAAAGATTGGCATGGCAACTGAAAAATTAAAATGTACGAAATGCTCAAAACCCCAAGCATATAAACAAATCAAGATTCAATCTGTAAAACGAAATTTCGCCAATTAGGTCACTACATTGTCGCTGGTGTGGCTCCAAGAACTTGGCGAAGGCTAACAATTCTTGCGAATCCTGACTACATTTTTGTTATTTTGGAGCCTACAATACAGTTTCTGGCAATTTACAACAGATTTGCTGTAAAATCTGGTTAAACAAGCACATTTTCACATTAAATTTTCAATAGCCTTGTAGCTGGACCAAAAATTTGTCAAAATCTGGCGGTAGGTAGTCAAAAAAGAACCACTACCTTGACCCGGACTAGAAAAGAAATATGGGAAGGCAGGACCGTACTTTGTCAAAACCTAGCCACCTTGAGTCGCCTCGAAATGCAAAGGCTGCTGTATTGCTCCCGCCAGTTTTTTCTCTATTCCAAGGTCCACAAACAACCTGCTTGACACACGAATATTAGGGAGTGCAATAAAAAAACGTGGAATAAGCATGAGAACATAAACCCTTGAGCACATACGGCTCAAGGGCATGTGCAACGCATTTGTCCCTATTACTCAGTTCGAATGGCCTTTAATAAGCTCCATATACAACATTCCAACAATATTTACCTCTCAAACAAAGATAAATACCTCATAGTCTAATCCATGCACATACAGAAGACCGGGATCCACTGCCGAAAACGATAACCCAGTGACCTGCACAGTAACAACAGAAAAATTTCAGAACCGTGATAAATATTATCCACCAAAGTTCTTTCTGCCGATTGCAAACGTTAATAAATATGTCAATGCTACTATCATATACTTAGTAAAGCAAGCAAAGTGCCTACCTCGTACTTTAAGCAATTAGTCCATCGCGACCTTGGAGTCCACCTGTCAGAGGATAAGAATGTATTCAGAAGCAGTACCTTGCCAGATCATGAAACAAATCTTGTCACTCTGGTTTGAAAATATTCGGAACAAATAACTACGGAGTATTTTATAAAGCCACAAGCTGAAGCCTGTGAGACTCACTTCAAGGGATCCATAACAAGGATTACACGCTCAGCACCACCTATGGCAACCAGTCCCTCGGATGAGCAAGCAACGGCGTTCAAGCACTCCCCAGAGAATGCACCCAACATTCGTTGAACACATCCACCTCGCTCACCTTGCCTCAGGTCCCAAATACTCAACTGCAAAGTTAAGAGAACAGTGAGTGGACGTAATACAGCAAGAGTAGCACCAAGCAATTCATTCATCTAAACGCTTTCATTCAAGTACATTGAGTATCAATTTTATATCCAAAAGGTCCTCTGAAACCGTTCAATTTAACACAACGTGGAAGGTTTTGCGATAGACCTGGGGCCCTTCTGTAACAGCTAGCATTGAGCCATTGTCAAATAATGGTCCGTTGAGGAACGTTAAAGAAGTAGGATGCTGCAATCTGACACCATCAACCTAGTCGTCAGAAATTTTAATCAGAACTGAATGTTTAGCAAGTGAGAGAGTTCTCCACCCAAACATTGTTTTAGTAGTGACACGGCCTCTTTGACAAGAGTGCCAACTAAGAGTTATTTAGAGCGAAGTCATGTCAAATCAAGCAAATCAAGGCTCTGAAATACTTTCACATGAGAAGACAATGGCTCATTGGCTTTAAGGACTCTTACTTGGTCAAATATATCTCAAATTCGCAAGACAAGTTATCAGGGGTTCCTATTCATACCAATTTAGAGGGTGATCAACAAGGGTTCTCTAGAATGATATGCCACTCAGCAAGAAAGACATTTTGGCAGGGATCCAAAATTAGTCTTGTGGACAGATATACTAAAATGTAAGCATGTCAAGAACTAACCGTCAGAAGTAACAATAGCTTACCACACTTACGTGCGTAGGGTGCGAACATAAATGTCCTTATCATACAGATCCACCGATTTTGCCAAGCCACGTCCAACTGCTGCCTGCTTAAAAGATTAGAACATTCCATCTGCTTGAGACAGTCTAGAAGACTGACGGCGATCAATTTTCAGGTAAGCTCTGAGATGTGTCTTTACATAAAATAGATAACTACTACCGTACTCTGCTGCACATCAATGGCGACTTCCACAAGAAAAGTAGTCGTTAACTCCTAAGTGCACTCGGGGTGGGTGACGATAACTTGGCTTGTTCTAGAGTCCATCACAAGGTACCAGATGTTTTCAGAGCATGCACAACCCTAGAATGGAAGGTTTAGGCATCATGTACCAGAGTTGGCTGGTGACGGCTAAAGACGATACCAGCCCACCAGCCCTCACCAACCCCTGCGTCCTCTGGTCCTGCTGAATATGAAGATTCTGCAAAAGTGCACGCTAAATCAAAACAATTTCCGTGCTGTCTGACCCGAGCCCGTTTGATGAACAATCAGTGAACTCTTGAATGGAAAGGTCAACCACCATCCAGAGTTATCCAATGTTATTGAATCTGTAAAATAGAGCATACCCAAGCCCATGGCTTTTAACTGTTTTATGTGATTTTAGCTGTTGTATCCAATGTTATTGGATTTTGCTTTTTGGTTGAGACTTGTCCCCATTTTCAAGAGGACTCCAACACACTTAATTATGTATTATTTGGATACAATATGAATTGTTGAAGTGCGAAGGACTAGAGTCTCAATCATGAGCCTAGGCTATCCTTGAACCCGAAATATTTCATCTACAATATATCTCAAGGAAGAGCCATTGACTGTGCTAGAACCTAAATAATCTCATTTCTTACAAATCACCTGTTCAGATGACACTTGCATAGTAAATGAATGACTTCTCAACTCACGGGATAGGGACTCCCACGCAAATGATCCTAACCTTATATACAAGAAGCAAGTGGGAGAAAAGGGGTTCGTTCAATAGTCGTACCTTGAATATCAGAGTTCAAGGAGGTCACAACAAGGCGGCCATATGCGTCAACTGAACCCAGGAGGAAACCTTCGTCACCTGATATAGTCAAAATTTCAAATTTCATTTCCAAGTCTTGTGTGATAAGAGTCAATTTTCGCAAACTTCAACACAACCGACACATGTCTTACACGCCCAGCAAGTTACAAGCATGATAAGGTCTCAAAACACAAGTGACACAAAATCTTTAAAATCATTCTCCATTTCATGCCAGAAGAACACTCTTGACTGCAAACTTACGTGGAGAAGGAGTGAGCGCAATGCCCTGTATCTCAGCCCGATGTGGACATTGTTCAACTTGCCAGGCACCTGCTACCTGGAGAGGACACATAAAGTTGAAATACACCTCAGAGTCATAACAGAGTAAGAAGTCTCGTGCGATACCATGCATCCTCCACAGTTTATGGACTCGATGTATAAGGAAACAAAGAAAATCACGTCCACATGGATACACTATAGACGAAATAGATGGACATCAAACAATAACTTCCTGCCATACCAGATTCCTTTCTAAAATCATTTGGTTAGCACACAATCCACGTCATCGTAAGTTCCTTACCTCGGAATCCGCAGGTATCAGCAATCCCTCCTTGCCGGAATCAACGCCAGGCTCCTTCAAATCCATCTACACATAGGTTTCCAGAAGGCTCTCAGATACTAACACAGTATCCCGATTCAGCGTCTCAATTGTTCAATAATGAAAGCGTTCGATAGCATCATCGTTCTTGAAGTTCTCTTAACTCGAAATGCCATGGGAATAAACCCCTAAAGGACGGAGTCTATAACCACGTACTCAAACTTACATGCGTGCTTAATTAAATATAATCAATATTACCAGTAGAAGAAAACATATGTGCACTACAAAACTTAAATTTTTTTAAATTTGGAGGGACACTGTAATTGTTATGCCTTTCAACAAAAAGTTTAATATCCATTACTACATATGCTAAGAAAATCTGAACATTTTACCAAACGTGCATATCATCATTAAAAACATCAAGAGGTCAATCGTGGCAACGAATTATTTTATTATAATAAATTCAATAATAGAGGGAACCTGTAACCATGCTAGAATCCAAACCAACTTGCAATTGCAATGGGGCACTCAAAAATAATCCAAATATCTTGAACTTTTTCTACACGCACACCATCAACCGCACATGAAAATTCCTAATTCTGAAGATTTTACAAAGGGTTTACTGTCCTAAACAACATCACAGTCTCTCAGTTATAAGAGAATGTCCTCTCAGAAACAAATCAGACTACCTATAATCCTCATGTAAGAATTCAAGAACTAACTTAACCTTATCATTTCCTGGAGAACCAGTTGTACAACTAAATGCATTGAAAACTTGAGGACGATAATGGGACTGCATCGGTCTTACCTTGATACAAAAGACATCCACACCAGAAGCGATGTAAACGTTACACCCCGTGCCATTCTCTACAAACTGGCCACCACATTCACACACACACCAGCAGGATTACACTCAATTGGAAAAATATTCACAAAATCACAATTCACAGCACAATCTATCCCAAAAACTCCTCGAAGGATATAGAGTAGAATTACACTCAAATTATTACAACCAGAGAATTGAAAATTGTAGTCATAGCCAAACCGCACAAAATTCACGAATACTCACATGAGTGGCCACGCGATGAGAATGCGTCGCGGCTGGCGACGCGTCAGGTAAAAGATTGAGCGGGACCTTCACTCTTTGCAGCGTCCGCACGCGCACCATGGCTTTCACCCTAAATGCAAAAAACAGCAACAAACTGCAATGCAGCGATGGTAGAACGAACATCCAAGAGCCTGTGGAGGTGTACCTGCAAGGGGGTTGACATGAGACCTAAACCCTAATTCAGGGTTTTAGCTCATTCGTAGGGGGGGGCAGCATTTACCCACTGACCTCTTTAATGTCACCGGCGTAGTTGCCCATGATTGTACGGAGTTCTGGAACATTGTGACAATCAACTGTGCCACGTGTAAAATGTGGCTTGAATGACGTCTTTGATGAGGGGCTGCTTTATTCATGTGTGTCCAATTTTTATTTTTTTATTTTTTATTTGGACACACATGAAAGGAAATTCTTTCAAACCCGTGTCCATCATTTGAAGGGATGACTTGTGTGTCCTACTTGTGCAACTTGCAATTCTAATGTTCAATCAATCGCAAGTCTCCTAGTGTACAAAAAGTAAAAAGAGTCCCATTGGTAATGATGTCTAAAGTAATAGCCTCTAGATTGAGTTCAAGTCTCCATGCCCAAGAATTTCAAAGAACTTCTTTGTTGTATATATGTATGTATGAGATTGGGTCTATTGCAGGACTAGACAATCAATACTCCATCACTTTAGAGAGGTCATTGCCTTAAAAGTTCACTTTAGAATAGCTTTATTATGTTGGCATTTACCAAAGTTGCAAAAGAAAGGTGAAAATATATTTTCTTTTGCATTGACAAAGAAAATGTTTTGGACATTTATTGTTCACTTTCCATATTTGCTTTGTTTGGAAATAGTGTATACATTCTTAGTGCAATCACCACTAAGAATAGATGCACTATTTCCAAATGGAAAGGCATACAACAAACATCACAGTGGACTTGATAGTTGGACCATTGGAGATTTACTTGTGAATTTTTTTAATTAAAAAATTTGATCAATATGATTTTATATTTTAGGAGTAGTTCCACAAGAAAGCCCTAATATCACCATGTATAATGTATTTGCCTAAGGGGTATTTTCCCAACTTAGTGCTTATGGATGAATGTCAATCATAATGTTTCTTTCCTTGATGTTGCATCATGACTACATGATATTTGAGTGATGTATTGATAAAATTCTAAAAAATATATGACAACCTGTGATTCTATTGAAGCCTATTGCTTTTCTATTTCTACTCTTTACCAAATTTGTCACCAAACTCCTTTCTTCACCAAAAATGCTATTAAAATGCTATAGAAACTAAAAGTAGGTTTTCAAATATATATATATATAAATTCCTAATAATTTTGAATCATGCAATAGATCTTTCATTGGATTTTGATTCAAAATAAATACTCTTTGTATTTCACTAAAACCTCCAAAAACTTTTTCATGAAGAATTAACTATATTTTTAGTCTTTGTACCAATGATACATACATTGAAGGACTAAAAAACCATCCCCTAAATCTATGCAAAATTTTCAAGCACCCAAAATTTATGTGAAAAATATCATATTTGAGCATCGTTTGTAAATGCTTCCAACTCGTTATTCCTGATGATTTAAAGGTTGGTGGCAATAATAGGATTGTAGAAATATATTCTTCCTACCTAAATACCACAACAAGCCCCTTCATGAACAAATCTACATAGTGCCCAAGTGGTCACTAAATCTATTGTCAACCGTGTTGTCAACACAATTGTTTGAAGAAGTAACAAATACAAAGGGCCTCATATGGACAAGGCTAAGCTTGCTAGGAGGGAATGCTCCTTGATTGCTTGCCACTTACTCCACAAAATCATTCAATATGGCCAACACTTACTCAATGGTCAAAATCACTAAATGGAACTTTTTAGTGGGATATTGATTTGGAGGTTTTTAGTGGGATAGAGTGAGTAGACTTCATTCATTGTTGGATCACACTAATCCATTGTAGACTTTCAACATATTCGGTATATGATTTTTTTAATAAGTCCTGATATTATCTTCTAGACTTCCAAAGGTCCCATCATCAATTGAAAACATTTTGGTAAAATTTAGTTGTTGGTGACTTTTATAATGTCTATTTTTAATATTTGATTCACAAACAAAACAAACAAACCTTCTAAACTAAAAACATTTACATGATTTAAAAATCTAGACAACATTTTGAAATTATACATCATTATATTGTTATAGACCTAGTCATATAAAGGACAATATAGTAAAATACAATTTGTCCAAGCAAAAATATCTGTAATTTTTTTCTTTACTAGATAGTTAGTCATGTAGGCAATCGTAATGACCAATATTCAAGTCAACTAAATCCAAGGGAGTAACTTATATAGGTTTTGTGCCCACACAAATGAAGATTGTGTTTTGTAGTTCTACTACTAGTATAATGTATTTATCAATAGTATAATTGAATTTTATAGTATTTTTTACATTTACACAATCAAGCAATGCATTTATATGTTGTTTTCAATTTTTAATCCATTTCAACTATAAAATCCTTAAATAATTGCCATTTAACCACTTAAGGAACTAGGAGTTAATCCCAATTTTCAAAATTGTATAGATACATTGTAAAATACATTGTAAAATTTCAAAATTGCTACATTACCTAATTTTTAAATAAAATTTAAAATATTTTTTTAAAAATTACTTTTAAAATTGATTATAGATTGAATATTTGTAATCTTTACAAGAATTTTTTTCTTTGAGTTAAAAATATTAGGTTCAAATTACAATGAATTTTTAAATTTTTTACTTTACTTCTATATTGAAGTCATTTTGAAGGATTATTGATTCAATTAAAATAGTCAATTTTCAACATATAATATACTTTTATACCTTGTACTATAGAATATTTGCTAAGGAAAACTCAAAAAATTCATGTCATACAAATGTTATAGAACTAGTACAAGAATCTACAAACATTTAGATGAATGAAAAATCAAAGATTATGTTGTGTTCATCCGTTGTTTGAAATTTGAAGGTCTAGTCCTTTAGGATTTAAGGGCTTTCAAAAGATATTGTAGATTATTTTGTGAGTAGCATCAATACCCTTGGAATAAAAAGATATGCCAATGGACATCCCACTTACTAAACATTATATCTATAATATAAATATTAATCAATAGCATCTTTAGTTTTGATGTTGTATATTATTTTTTACTTCCTATGAATTAGTACATGTAATATTCATTGTTTGACATTAATTGGATTTTGTAAACTTAATTTTTCAAACATTGAAATTATTGACTATACAATATAGAGGTTAAAAGTTGGAAATGAGTTCATTCGACTCTTAAAGTTGTTTGGGAAAAAAATCAAATCTATCCTTCATACTTACAAATCTAGTATTTTCAACAAAGTGCACAATGTCCACCAATCTTGGAATCTTTGTCTAAGAGTCTGGTGATTGTACCACACATTTGCTTTGGTGATGAATGTTGTTAAATGCATTGAGAAATGACCTAATAAAATGTTGATGGTTTTTTAACCCCTAATGATCCAAGCAACCATTTTCTAGTTGTTGTCATTCTTTTTTTAATTGTTCAACCTCAAATTTTGAGTTTTTATTTTGAATAGAAATTGTTTCTACGAATCAAAGTGTGTTATGAATCCAATGGTGGTAGTTTCATTAAAATTCCAAGTTAAACTCCACTTTGTCAAGATTTGTTAAGTTGAAGGATGTAGTATAGTTTATGACTCATTTTAGGGGGGTCCATTACATGTGTTTTCAACCCTCTGGAGGGTTGTAAGTTCTCAGCAGTTCCCAAATTGCAAGAACTGCCATGTAGAGGGCCACAAGAGCTTGTTGACGTGGTCAAGAGACTGCCATGCCTAAAAAATGAATCTTTTTTCAACTTTTTTCTTCATTTCAGGACTGGAATTTTTTTTAATTTTAATTTTTTATTGGGAATAGTCATTCTCCAAAATATGCAGGGGGGCCAACATCGGGAACAAGCCTGAAACGGCCCTCCTGGACCTCCAGAAATCACCTAATGAGTTTGGGGCATGGATTGAAAAGTCAGCCAACTAATGCCCACCTCAAAAGGATAGATCCAAGGAGCTAGAAGAGAAGACAAGTGTGTCCATTCTTGTTTTTATTACAAACACTTCTCACTTTAGTGACAACCATGCATTGCAAGTTCTATCCAAAATTGCAAAATGATGAGAATGTTCTGAAATTTTAAATGAGCATCCTCAACTCTCTTGTCTTTCATTGAGTAAAAAGGTCATAATTTCAAAGTATTCTCACTAAAATATCCTCCTTCCAAGTGTGCTACGGTAGAGAATCTATTTTTCTATTAACCCAAATAAATCTTCAAACTTAAATATCTCCTAAACCATGCAGTAAAAGAATTTGAAGTTTTTTGAGGCATTCACTCTCAATGTGAACTACAAGATCCTATGGATATATTTTATCTAATCTCCAAAAATAAAATGAACAAACAAATTGCTCAAATTCTTGGCAATTTTGAATCATTTTGAAAGTACACTCCCTTTGTATCATTAGGGGTTAAAGATGTGTACTATGTATGCTCTATGAATATAAATATAAATCAAACAAATATCCAAGTTAAATCCTTGTTCGAAAATTCAATAAACATACAAAGCTATGATGCTTTAAACCAAAACTAGTGTGCCCTATGCCATTGCCACGACCAAAATATAAGTACAAATAATTTTCTAATTTTCTAATTCATAAAAGCATTGAAATCCAATAACTTTCACACCATAGGTCCAAACGCCATAGAACAAAGCCCGTGCACCCCTCCTCATAGAAGGCTTTCTAATGGTGATCAAGAACATGACCATGGGATAGAGAGTCATTGTAACAAAGTGAATAAAACAATCAACCCAACTTATCACATTTTGGAGGAGGGCATTGGAGAGTCATTTTAGGCATGTTTCTTATGTTGTGAACCAACTACTACTAGCTAGAATAAAGAATAATTTTTTTTAAATAAATAAATTATTATTTGACATGGCAATCAACTCTGACATGTCAGACTGCTGCTGTGGTCGAGCTCCCATACTTTGAGAACTTGGGGGAACTCCGGGGAACTCGCAACCTTGTTGAGAATATAAGGTATGGATAAATAATCAAATTGGGTTCCTGTTGTGTGTGCCCATGAATTTGCAACAGAATGATGCGGTGACATGCCCTTGTGGCAGCAGCTTCTGGACTTCTGGAGTGGTCCCTGACTCCTCCTATGCTCCATTTTTACTCCAATCCAGGGGAAGATCATATGAGTGATGTGTCAGTGAAAAGTGTTCCGCAGCTTCATTGGCAAAAGGGGCATAACTGAAGGGAAGCTTAAGCTTTATGCCTTCCCTCCATCCGTCCTTCCTTCAGTTCCAGGTGCCCAAGAACTTGGAAAAGTGCAGATTCAGGCACTCAGGCTGCTCGACTCATGCCCAGCTCTCATTTGCCCCAATTGCAAGTGGCACCCACAAATCTGTTATCGTGCACCAGTTGTTTTGCAGTGGCACCCACAAATCTGTTATCATGCACCATGTGGCACTAGGCCTTGCAGAAACTAAGGTAGCACAACCTCTTTCCGATCAGCCACACATTCATTTTCGCTACTTAGGGCCTCCTTAAGGTAGGTACACCCAAATGTGCCACTGACCTTAAACCGCCATCTATACCATACATACATCTCCAAAATCAGTTCTGGACCTATGTGGAAGAAACGCTTTCAGAACCAAACTTTGTTCCTTAATAACTTTTGCATACCGTATCCAAATGCCACGTTCTCTGGTGCGTTGGAACCCCCTTTCACTTGCCAACAAGAACATATGAAATTTTTACCAATCCAATACTAGGAAATAGGCTCAGTAGCAATTAGTGGTGGTTTTAGGTGTACCCACCTTACATGTATCGGTCATGGGGGAATTGCACAGCAAGTGCTATAGGGAAAAATAAGCATTGCATTTTCAAGTGACCCCGGTGGGTGGGGGTGGAGGAGGGAAACAATAAAAAAATCCACATGTATTAGATTCACTAATCTTCACTAATGAGGTTGTCAACCGCTATCAATGAAACTTCAGCTCTTCCTTTCCTGCTTGCCCACCCGGGTAAGACAATCGATGGAGCCGCTTTTTGTCTTCTTGCTTGAATTAGCAGTATATTTGCCCACCGGGCAAGCATGTAAGGAGGCCCTTAGGTTGTTATGTTTTCTATTGGTTGTGGTTTAGGTGACAGCTCATGTAGCACAAATGTTGGAGAGGTGTACATTGAGAGCATACAATGATCGTAAGAGTATGGCCACCCGTCCTCCAAAATAAAATGACTTGTTAAAAGTGGCTTCCAAAATCGTCCCACCTGTCCTCCCAAATGGATGGCTTGTTTGGAGGCCGGACTTGCAAATGGGGGTCGTTTTGGAGGCCAGGTTTGGGTTTGCAAAACCACAAAAGACAAATTTGTCACAACACTTTGTATCGCCCGCATTCACTCTGCACCAATGATTTTATTTCAAGCTCGGTCTCTTAAGAGGTCATGAGTAGGACGGACACGTTCAATCTAGCTTGCAAAATGGATGGCCCCCTTTTTGCAAGCCAAATCACCACCCCATTTTACAAGACAGGTGGTGATGCTCTAAGATGTAAGGTAGAGGCACGCATAGTTGATCGCTTAAAAGATTTTCTAGCAGATGATGAGCAGTTTAAGATGCAAGAAATCTTTTATATGCAAGAAGATAGGGAATATGGGAATTACAAAGTTTTCATAATTTTATTTTTTAAATTAAAATTATTGGAAATTTTGGGAGCCAAAAAGTACTCATGACCCATTGCCAAACTCTAAACTCTTTGAATTCCAATCATCCAAAAACTACTTTCTAGCTCACTACTTCCTACTTCTTGCTCAATATTTTGGGACATGTGTCATAACCTTGTTAGTCTCAACTTTGAAAAAAAACATTCCAAGTTTTTTCAAACTTGGTTGGAAATAATGCATCCTACAGGTTGGTTATAGGTTGTGGTTAATAGTGGATGCCTCTACCTTACATTGGAAATCACAATTATCACCTACATTGAAGCATGGTCAATTTTGTAATCAATCTATTGTTGGAAACATAGTATCCTATATAATAAAAATAGGGTACATGGAATCTTCACCAAAAAAATTCATGATAATTTTGTTTTTGAGGACAAAAATGTAAAAAAATATGAAATCCTTATAAATCTATTTTTATACATGGAATTTTTTTTCCCTCACCATACCCATGCAACAAATATTTGAGTTGCTTGAGTGATTGAAAAGAGGTCGACTACCTTATTTTGCATCAATTTTGCCATTGTGAAAAAACCCAACAGGCATGGAGTTTCGCACTAAAGGAGGCAACCCATTTCTAACCACTTAAGTAGATACACATATATATATAGGGCAAGTTTATTTAGTGGGAAAATTATCATGTGTATAGAAATAGAGTTTAGAAGGCTTCCATAATTTTTCAAATTTTTATTTCTCAAAACATAATTTCCATGGATTTTTTAGTTACACATTCTGTTCAACCTATATTTATATTTTCAATCAATAGTTGGGTGCAAAATCCACCCAGAGTTGATGCAATATTGAGAGTCTTGTAGCCAATTATAATGCACTGCAACTATGTCAAAAACTATGTTATAATTTATCATTGCTCATCTCTTTGTGCATATAAAAAGAATGACCTACATTGTTAGAGGGGGTGGGTAATCTAGAATGGATTGCCTTCCATATTAGTATTGTACAAATTCCACAAGTATCTGGCTAATGTCCTTCACTTGCCTAGCAATAATGCAACCTTGGTTTGAAGTTGTTGAGGAAATTGAGGTGCATATCATCTATGTGGTCCCTCTTTAAGGGTTTTATGATATAGACGACCTAGCTTGACTGCAATGTAATTTGCTTTAACATCATCCCTTGCCTTGCCCCAAAACTTGAAAACGTTCTATAAGAGGCTTTCGTTGATAACATGCAAGGGGGTGGTTCAAGACCAAGAAACTTTGTAGTTTATACCCAAACAACATGTGATTGCAAACAAATTTCTTTGGTGAAAGAACATATCTTACAATGAACTAGAAATTAATTCAACCTAAAATGGGTGCTTTCATTGGATCATTGAATTTTGGGCTTTTGCTTTTAATAGTGCTAACCAAGTATTGCCTACCATCTAGGGATGTGTGGTGGCTTTTTAGGCTTGCTTGTTATCAGTGGTTGCTTTTTGTTTCCTTTTGATGGTATAGATGATTGATTTTCAGATTTTTGAAAAAAGAAAAAACTCCACGCCAAAGACTTGTTCCTTTGGTTCTATGTACTTTTCCCCTTACCAATGGAACTGTCTATGCGTTTCAAAAAAATAATAATAACAATAATCTATTATCTATTATATTAAATACACATTGTCATGCGATCTATCACGACTTGTTGTCACAAATATATTCATAATTTCTTTTCTAATATTTCATCATGTCATCCTCAATGTTTTTCATACAATCTTCTAAGGCTTCTCCTAAATTCAATGTTACAATGCAACAAGTTTTTGCTAGTGTTCGCATTGTCACGCAATTTATCATTATCTCTTGTCACAAATATAGTTCACAATTTCATCTCCAATTTTTCATCCTATCATCCTGAATGTTTTTCATCCGAACGTAATGTACTTCCTGCGATCCAAACTGAAACTTAAAAGGAGCCGTGTATCAGCCTACTCCCGACATACTGCTGCCACGGTGGCAGAAGGAGGTCACTACACCTGGCTAATTCCAGTCCTTATCCAAAAACAAATGGATGTCTGCTGATCCTTTCCTAAAAGGTACCCGGTTTGAATAAAATAATAAAAGGACAAGTATTGATTTTTCATTAATTCTATTTTTGTTCTGGGTACATGATGAATTGAAGTGAATTTCCATGTGATGCCAAAGTTGGCAAACATCCAAGATGTTTTAAACCCTAAAAGAATTTAGTGTCTTTAGACCCAAAATTGCTTCAAAGTATTCAAATCCAAAGCAAGGCTAAAATTTTAATCTATATTTATTCAATAACAAATCCAACCATAGGATTCTTTAGTTAATTTGCCTAAAGTACACCCTCTTAAAATTTCAGAATAAAAACCCTTACCAATTGCAAGATCATGACACTTGGATTTCATAAAGAAGTATTTGCAATTCTTTTCAAACCGTTAAGTTTCATCTCTCAAACTTTCTACACGTAAACGTGTAAATTGTACAACTTGTTATTCTCTATGATATGTTGAAGGAATAAGTTGGGAATACATATTGGACTTTTGGAGCCTTGTAGGTATATATTATTACATCTATTTCTGAAAAGACTCACATTTCCTTTATAAAACACAAAAGAAACCAACTTGCTTGGCAGGACACCATTTTAGCCGGCATGGCCTAGAGGAATCATATCCTCTCCCTTTTCAATCAGTGTAGTAAGGAGAGAAAACTCAGCATCTCTCAACACTTCATTGAGACTTGGTACAAGAACGATGTGTTCTGCTATGCACTTTACACAAACCAAAGTAGCATCTCTCTCTCAACCTGCCCCCAAAGTTGAGCCGCCTAAGAAAGCTGAATTGATTGTCTTTTTTCCCTCAAGAATTTTTCTTTCAATTTAATGGTCACCCTACTGCCCCCAGAAAAAAAAAAAAAAAAAAAAACACAAAGGAAACATGGATCTTTTCGGAAAGAGAGGGAGTAGTAACTTAAAAGGGCTTGCTAGCTCCGAGTGAGAGCATCCCAGAATCTTGTCCTGAAGAAGATTCCATATCCTCTTGGTCCAATCTACAGTACGCACCTGCTCCTAGAAACCACCTCCCAACATGCTTCCTACTTCCTTCCAGTGAGGTACAGCTCCTCGCATGCTTCTAGAAGTAACTGTAAGCTGCAGTGCTGCACCAGTGCACCTCCTCATCACATGCTTCTGGAAGTACTCCCTTAAATCCCACTGCCTGTTGGATCCTGAGCCAAGCATGCCATCAACGGCCACGATCCATCGTTCAAGCTTCTCACACAAAAAAAGTCAGAATTCTGGACAAGGAACAAACATCAAAGCCGTGGAGTAAAACTTATACTCAGTACCCACCCGTCATCAATTTTCTTCACGGTGTGGCTGATTGGCCCCCTTGGGAGAGCCCCCAATGGCACTTGTGTGCCGGAGGGGAGGGGACGTTTGACCGCATCACTCATGTGGAATAAAGCTTTACAATTAATGCCGTGCAGCTCGGTTACTGGGAACCACTTTTCAAGGCAGAGCAGTTCATCGAACCAGCAGGACGTTAAATCGTGTCATCCAAGGTGGACCTGGTGAGGGGGATTTAACCCGGGGAAAACGCAGGAATTTTTTATTTGCCGCATTATGATTTTTTTGGGGCAAATTCTTGAATTCATATTTGCAATCAGAGACCCCAAATTAGTTGATTGAGGTCTATAACATACCCTAGACATGGCTCAAAATAGTTTTTTTTTTTTTTTTACTTTTACCCATAAAACACAAATTTTATCCTACCCGACCCACCTTTGATGGCATGATTTAATGTCTTGCATCAAACTAGAGGTCTGGAAGTTTGGAAAGTTGCCTCTGTGAAATTTGCCTCCTCTTTGTAAGGTAGGAGACTTGGTGGTCAATAAATCGTCCATTTAGCCCGTAAACATTGAGGCGAACTTTTTGCATCTGATGGATGATAGAGGATCTCTCTGTGTAGGACAGAAGTACAACTATTCATCCTTGAAATTTTGCAAGAAAAGGGGAGGTTTTCTAGAATAGTTTGTTTTGCAATGAGTGCTTTTACAAATTTTTAAGCCAATGCTTCATACGGTCATAAAAAATGATGGTTTCCATCACACCCCGTCATCTTTGAAAGGGTTATCCCTATAAGGACTCGGCCCCCCATGATCAAGGAAGGTAGTCACCCAAATTCTTTGATTATTGGACCAATAGGTACATTCACTTTTTTTCTACAGTCAACAATGAAGTCATCCATCATAGCATTGTGGGTTGTAGCGTCTTCACTAGGTTAAGAGTTGAAATTGAATTTGGGAGGAGATGAAGCTTCTTGAAATATTTTTTAGTAAATATTTTTTTGAAAAACAAGTGGAGTTGGCATCTAACCCAAGTTGTTCAATATTTTTTGGAGCTTTGAGAAATTAGTTATGAAGTTTTTGAGTTGAAATGGCATAGGGTTCTAAAATCGTCCACCTCTTCAAATGTACATTGTTTGTATATTGTTGAAGGCTATGAAAAAACAACCTATATAAATAGTGTATGTTTGAAGAGGTGGGTGATTTTAGAGCTTGTGTGCTATAAAAAAAACTCCTACCTTAGAAGGAGCCATGAGCTAGATTTTTTTCGAAGGCCACTAGTCCCATCCTCTCTTTATCATAAACCCCCAGCAAGAAATGTCCTGCTCAATTTGCGAGAGGATTATTTCTCGTGCTCTTTTTGGCACTTGAAATCCGCATAATAGGTGATTATGGAGTTTTCATTCATCAATCACTTTAGGATTGGTCATGGCACCCCCCTGCTCCATTGTTTATATTTGCCTAATGTAATGAAATTTGGACTTTAGTTTCAAAATTAGCATGCCTTTGAAAGAGTAGGATTGTAGTCTTTGCAAATTTGAAGTTGAAGGAAAGTGTTTGGCAAGGATTTGATTTTCTTTGAATCCTTTTGTAACTTTGAAATGACAATAACTTATAATTGCACACAATTTAGTGTGTTGACTTCTTTGCAAGATTAGAATATAAGTCCTATCTTTGCAACTCTAAGTCCAAGCAATAGTTTAGGCTTTTGCACCTCAATAGATGCAAAAATGTGTTTGCAAAAATGTGGATTTTTTCCTATTAATTGTTGTTTGTCCCAAGTCAAGCATTTAGATAATGACTTCAATCTAATTGGGTGCAAATGCCCAAATTGAGCTAAAAAACAAAGCACACATGCTATGTATAATAACCATATCTTAATTGATCCAAATAAATATAAGAGCATGGTTCCTTTTATTAAAATATTAAATTTTTTATTGGATCTTGTTGGCAATTAAAAAGGGCCTTTGATACATCTTGATACACTTTGATTAGTTCTGATAATTTGTAAAGACCTCCAAAATTACAATGAACAAACTTTATGTATTATTTACCAAAACTTATAAGAATAATTATTTTTTATATTGCAACTAACAATTCTCTATTTTTTTGCATCTTGTGTATATGAAGAGTTTTTTTTGAAGAAGTCCACATTGTTTATTATTTCACAAACTTTGTTTATTTATTTTCTAACAATTCTAACTCAAGGCAAAATCTTGAACTTTTGAACTAGTTGAACTTCCACTTTAAATTTAAACTACCTTATCTATCCCATTTGATTAGTCAAATTAATTTGCACAACTACGCAAACTACCGCATGCCTTCCAACTAATGCCCCATCTATGTTGATTACTATAATCCTATCAAGTACAAGACAAGGTCAAAATAATACATTGAATTGTGACATTATAGATAACTTTAATATGATATATAGTCATTCTAAACCTATACATCTTTTATCTTGGGAGTTGATTGTTAGTAGCTTTTAGGGAGTTTCAAATTGTTACAAATTTCTCCTTTGGTTTGAAATTCTATTGCTTTTCTTATTTATTATTTTGCATTATACTAGCAACCAATCCTCCTTGATCATCATATGGTTGTAGAAAAATAGATCTTTATTTTTATTAATCACTATTTTAGAAGGACAATGCTAAATTTTGTTTTTTTGTTGGTAACTTGCCATGCATTCTAAAGTGTAGATGGGTCAAAACAATCATTTGGTTTTTGGACCAATCTATCCACTCCATATATAGGTAGAACCTCTTTTTATGCATGGTGTTGAGACTATGCTCTGTTGTGCATGTAGAGAGACATAATGAATGGCCACCTAACAAATGTCAACTTCCAACACTGCTTCTTAGAGTATGTCCTTCAAATTGGGCTTACTTACAAACTCCATTATGTGCTAACTAAAAATGTACTCAGAGAGGTTTTTACCTATATATCTTTAGCCATACTACTATCTAAATTTAGTAATTTTCATTCAAAATTCAATGAATATCGTTGGAAAGCCCTTGGTGAGGAGGGGTGCGTGGGCTTTGTTTTGTGATGTTTGAATCTACAACAAAAAAAATATTGAAGGTGTAAAAAATTTAAAAAATTGATTTTATTTTTATTTGGACTGTAGGGCACAGTAGTTAAAAGTTGATTTTGGCAGGGATTGCCCAAGAATTTAGACGCTGCCCAAGCGCTTTAACTAATTAACTTAGAGGGGAAGTTTGTTGGAAACCACGAGTGCCGATTCAATTTTCAAAGCGTGCGAACACGACCGAATCCCGCGTTCCCCAGAAACCGCACCCAAAGAACAGACACGACGAATATAACCCACGCATATTCACAGCCCAAACCCGAACGAAATCGGAACGAAATCCGAACGACCAAAAGCCAAATAACTACTGTACAGTAGTCGAACCACGCGGTGGCAGGGGTTTACCGTGGACGTGGACGGTCAGCGATGGGCGGGGTACACGCCATTAGGGATCACCGTGGAGGTCGACAGGCACTAACTTAACCGCGGTCATCGTTTTCGTCGGAACGTGCCAGGCAATTCCGCTCCGGCGGGGAAGCGAAGCAAGAGCGATTCGGACGGAGCCAGCCTGCCAGCGGGGGGCGGGCGGCAGCTACTCCGTCTCTTTCCGTGCATGCCCGACGTTTCCTTAATCGCTCGCCTCGGCAGTCGTCACCGCGTCTTCGAGAGCTCTCCATCCGCCCCTCTCATGCCCCGAACCGTTCACTCTCCTGGCAGATCTCGCCTCCTTTCGCATTGATTGAATGGTCGGGGCACCAACTCTAGGGTAGATCTGGATCCCTCCGCATTCGTTTGGTTGATTTCGAGAGCGGGAGACGATCTCTTGTCCAAGATTTCGCTACTTTCGTTTGGAGAGTTTTTTACTTTGGTTAGGGTATTGTTTTTTTTGGGGAAAAACAGAGTATAGTGTAGGCGAGAGATCGTGTAGAGAGTATAGTGTGGGTGAGAGATGGTGTGACGGGTGTTGGAGGTGGGGTGGGTGGGGTGGGACCCGATGGATGGAGAGGGGAGATAGTTCGATCCAAGGTCGTGCGAGTGGAACCAGCGACGCATGAAACAGGGGATGCATGCCACCTGCACTCGGTTGAATGCATTCGTTGTGCTGCATCGCGCCAGTTCCCATGGAAAAGGATGGAGGGAAAGGGGGTGGCA